>OW964166.2:10000000-11430793 GCA_943136025.2 Agrotis puta
GAATGATGAATAATAGCTTTATGCCAGCAAAGTTTAAAGCACTGCAACTTATAATTCTTTTATAAGTATACCAATTTCGAGAAAAATCTGTGAAACCTACATAATAATTAAGACGAATGGAATTTTAAAGACGTATCAGGGAAACATAATCATGACCATCATTTTGCTTGCATATTTTTATTTTAAGCCATAATTCTTAAAATGCAATCCTTTGTGTCTGCCCTTTTTTTCTATACCACTACCCATCACATTACCATTACCCATCATCTGCTTTCATTGATTCCGTATAACCTAGGTCATCCCACTGCTGGTTAAAGACTTCTAGTTTCTTGACCTAAGTCCAGAATGGACTGGTCGACGATTTATCTATCGATATAGAGAATGGAGTAAGTCTTCCCTATGCATACTTATCTAATACTCATAAATGCGAAAGTTTCGATGTTGGGATGAATAAATTGATGTTTGTATCTCAAACTCCTCTGAACGGTTTTTGTTTAACCTCTCGGGCGCGTTACGTACACCCGGGTGTACATAACAGATAGTCGCTCATTGGACGTTGATTTTTATCATTTTCAATTATAAATCGCCCGAGAGGTTAATATAAGATGGGTTAGCTCTTGACCTTAGTCTAGCTGATGGGTGACAGAGACAAGGTCGACGATGGAGTAAGCTTATCCAAAAGTAGCCTGTTTACTGTAACTTGGATTGCTGAAATTTGGCTCAATTAAAGGTTGTGATCTACAATAAGTAGCTACCTACATTAAGTAGGTAGGCAACAAACATTCTTCCGGCTATCCATGCATATTTAGTTAGATCATCTTTCACATAATCCATTCGTTCTTTAGTTCATTTACCCCAACTTATCGTTCAAAAGTAGTCAGTTTTGTAACTGAATTAAAACTGATTCTGAAGAGGAAATGTGGGTGGAGACACTTATGAAAATTAAGTATTTATAAATAAGAAATCTCGCCTATTTGTTCCTCTACTATTGGTAAACTGAATGAGGAGGATATATCATGTGCCCCGACGTCTTTCTTTTTCAGCCTCTATTGACAGCGAATTTTACAGGCAATTTTGAGAATTTTTTGAGGCTTATGAAAATAAGGTTTCTGGTTTAGAAAAAAAATATCACGCGAGAACGTTTGTATGGAGAAAATACAAACCGCATTTCGTCTTATACAGATTTTAAGAAATGAATAAATTGTGCCGTTACAATTAGTTTATTCAAAAATAAACTGTCATCAACGAGATAGAGGGTTCAAAGTTCACTCGGATAACGCAGATAATTTGACTACTTACGAACGTAACTTATCATTGCCTAAAACGTTATAATTATCTTGAATTAATGTTATAGTTTAGCTATTTAACTACATATTTGACGGCATCTGTTATAAAATATTATTTAGGATTCAAAATCAAAGTGCTTCGTGCTTACTCCATAATAATATAATAGAAAATGCTGAAGAGTTTCTTTATTTAGTTGAACGCGCTAATCTCAGGAACTATTAGTTCGAATTTAAAAAATATTTTTGTGTTGGATACTATATTTATCGAGGGAATAATACTCCTCACGTCAAACATTTAAAAAATCGGACGAGACCTTTTGAGGAGGAGAGAGGAGACAAACATCGCGACACGAGATTTTTATACATATTATAATTTTTCAAAAGGGTTTCGTAAAACGCTTAGAGTAACCATTTCACAACAACCAAACAAGATTACATAAGTTTAAGAGCTTAAAGCGTCGCCAGAGCATCGAACCCGTTATCAGACGGACGCTGGGGCAGCGGAACGGAGATAACTTATCACTCGCTTATCAGTGGGTTGTTCTACATTGTATTCGGTTCATTATAAACTAACAATATAATTGTTTAGGCGGTCTCGACGACGTCCTGCGTAGGATAAATCATATGCTTCGCTATTTCCCAAGAATTACTTTGAAGATTAATTTAAAGGGCTTCTGGGAAGACCGGAGTCTTTGCGCATAAGAATGACAAGGCTTTAGAGCAATACGGCACGCTTGGCGCAGTGGCTGAGCGAACTGAGCGTTTTATTTATTTAATTTTGTTTTATTCACTATTGTGAATATGAGGACAAATGTGGGACTTTTTTATTTTATTTTTTATTTATCATATATTTATATAGTCTGACAGTTTGAGTAATTTATGTGGCCTACGCAAATGTCCCTTCTTTGGTATTGTTCGTCGTTACGTTGAGCTCCTTGAGTTATGAGTTGAGCTACACGATTACCGACAAATGCTTGCACTGACTGGACAGGTCCACTCAAACTGGGTGATTCTTTCTTCAAAAGATCACCTCAAACACCTGCATGGTTCTCATACGTTTTTTCTTACAAAATGTCTGGACTTTAAGAGACTGTGACCTCTGAGTTTGTTTCGGCTGTTTCTTCTCAGAGTAGTCAGGTACGAAACACCGGCCTCATCTAGTTTAAAAAAATAATAATAAGGAATGTGATTTGACGTGTAAAAGAGTTTGTCAAAACCAATTTGCAAAATAAATATCATTTATCATTTAACAACTTCTGCGCAGCGTGTAGCGGGTTGGATCCTTGCAAGGATCAAATATTTGTATGTCCTATAAATTGTTGTTCCTGGTCTGGGTGTTTGTGTATGATTATAAATCCACCCACGATACAGGAGAAATTCCTAGTGTGGAGCAATGATGAAATTAAAACGAGAAATCTGTTGCACCGACCCTAAAAATAGAGGGAATTCAGGGCAGAACATCAAGAAACGAATAGAAAAAAAATTAAAAAGAGTTGGACGGGAGAGACTACCAGACACGTACTGGCTAAAATCCATAGCTTTCTTTCAATAGCCCTTTACGTGCCAGGGTCACGGTTACCTGACAAGACTGTCCCGCGACATGCGCAGGTTTATTGTGATCTTTTTTTGTTTTTCAACCCTCGACTCTGTGTTAAGGTTGACAAACGTTATTTCACATTTACGGTAGCGTATAATTTGAGTAAAAATGGGCTTTATTAAAAATAATTAAAATCAAATCAGTATCAGACCAGCTTTGTTGGTAAGCGATGAATATACCATAATACTTCTGCACGTGGGTACCGGAAGGGACGATTGGTTTATATTATTTGCAACCGTTGTAGTACAACATACAAATCATACTATTATATTCTTCTCCTATATACCTAAATAGCACTTCTGCTCTCAAAGCTGGAGGCGGACTTAGCACAACTAACCAATCATCATCAATTTACAACATAATTATTATTGCCTAGCTGTTGCTCGCGGCCTTGCTTGCTTGTAACTCGAAAAGATTCCTAAACACCGGGATAAAAAGTATCCTATGTATTAATCCAGGTTGTAAACTATCTATCTTCCAAATCTCATGCAAATCTGTTCAGTAATTTTTGCTTGAAAGAGTTAAAAGTATCCATCCATCTATTTCAAACTTTCTCACAAATAATATTTACTTAGATATAAAAAAAAGTTTCATAATAAAACATACGTCTTGTCGGGGTTAAAAGCTCACTCGAAACATTATAATAACATTGATATTTAATCGTATCTTTTGTACAAAGTGGAAATGTCATTACAAAAAGAAGACATTAAACGAAAACGGAAACGGACGGTAAAGAATATTTACGTGTTTAAGGTCAAAACGACCTAACCTTACAAAATAAGAATTTAAAAAACTGACACCAAACAAAATCCATTCACACACAAAAATATAAACAATCTCACCTGTCCTTGGATCACATGCTCATCATGATCTGCGTTCGCGCCGACCAATTTACAATACAACTCCGGTCCTTCGTCGCCGCAGGTAGCGGTCGCCGTAATCTTCTTTTTCGATGCTAAGTTAAAATACCTCGGGGTCAAAACTTCAGTGTGAACGAGGGCCGAGTATACTAATATTAGGAACGTTGTAAATGCGCGTGCGTCCGCCATGTTGCGCGGACGGCGGCCCGTCGCCGAATGAAGAGCGTGAGCGAAGGGTAGCGTCTTTTTTTTTTGTAGACCAATTAACCATCCGTTTGGTGGATAGTTGATCAATACGGGATGGTATTTTAAAGAAAGTTTTTTAATTGTTTCTTCTTCATATGCATCTCTGGACTAAGTGCCCATTTTTTGGCGATAAATCTGAAACTTAAAAGTCTACATTGGATATTAGTTAAAATTAGTTAAAACTTAACGCAAGAACTCTTAGATTTTAAAAATTTCTATGGGCAAATACAATGTTTCAGATTCTCAATAGATCTCAGAATCTTCTTTTTTTTTGTTTTGGTAAAATCATCAAATGATTCCTCCCGCCCAGGCGAGACGTGAGGAGCTGTAGGAATCGTACTGACTAAAATCAATGGTGTCCTACAATAGGTCTTTACGTTCCAGGGTCAAGGTTACCTGATAAGACAGTCCTGCGAGTCCAGCAGGCTTTTGCCCTCTACCGTAACGAGTAACCCCGTCAGATTGGTGACAGCTCTTTGAGGCGCGCGATACACGATGCGCCGTCAACCCGTGAATAGTAAAACAGCCATAACTCTGTAGTGCCCATATTCAAGCCAGTTTTCACTAAATTCGAATACTATGAGAATTATGGGCACAAAGGCAGTAGGTACTTTCTGAGATTTATGCTATGTCAATTTAAGGGCGAGTTGTTTGATCAGCAACTAAGTATTTGTTAAACTCTGTATATTTTTTAGGATTTTATATAAATATATTTTGTTAAATTATATCCTACCCTACTAATATTCCGGGCACGCCGCAATCGCGGCGGTAAGACCCCTCTTTGAGGAGTGGCTGGATAGGCGTCACGGCGTCCTGACCTACCGCATGACGCAGGTCCTCACCGGACACGGAAGTTTCGGGAGGTTCCTGTGTCTGATAGGGAGGGAAGAAACGCCTGGGTGTCACCACTGCGAGGAGCGTCCGGAGAACACGGTGGAGCATACGGTGCAGGGCTGCCCATCTTGGGCAAAACACCGCCGTGTCCTCACGACAGCGATAGGCGGAGACCTCTCGCGCCCGGCATTGGTCGAGGCCATGCTGCGGGGCGAGACGGAGTGGGAAGCGGTCGCCTCCTTCTGCGAAGCAGTCATGCTCGTGAAGGAGGAGGCGGGCCGCCTGAGGGAGAGGACAGCGTCCTCCCTCCACCCCAGCCGCAGCGGTAGACGCCCACGGCGTCGGACGTCGCAAGACGATCTCCGGCCACCGTAGGCGCGGGCATGCGGGCAGCGAGTAATGGGCGACTCGCTGTCCGACCATGGACCA
This sequence comes from Agrotis puta, assembly GCA_943136025.2. Classification (NCBI taxonomy): domain Eukaryota; kingdom Metazoa; phylum Arthropoda; class Insecta; order Lepidoptera; family Noctuidae; genus Agrotis; species Agrotis puta. The sequence continues at coordinate 10,005,253 of OW964166.2, forward strand.
TGCCCGGGTCGACGGCGCGTTGTGTTCCACGCGCGCCTCAAAGAGTGTCAGCATAGTGACGGGGCCTGTAGAGGGCCAAAGCCTACCGGGATCGCGGGACCTAGGGATTACCGTGACCCCGGTACGTAAAGGGCTATTGAAGGACACCGTGGATTTTAGTCAGTACAAGTCTGACAGTCCCTCCCGCTCTGCCCTGGGTGGGAGGACTCATTTGATGATTTTACCACGATAAAAAAAAAAACCTACTAATATTAAAATGCGAAAGTTTGTGAGGATGGATGTGTGTTTGTTACTCTTTCACAAAAAAACTACTGGTCGGATTTGGATGAAACTTTACAGTAATATAGGTCAATTAAGTCGGAAAAAATCTTCCATCTTAGTGCTACCTTGGCGTGCGCTGCCTAAACCAATGGAGTAACATAAAGATGATGTACCGCAGGATAGTTTGTCTTTAGTAGATCTAAATAAAAGTCTGCGACAGCATACATCTACCTTTTATGTGCAAGCCAGTACGACCAAAATTGTGAACCATTAAAATTAATTAAATTTGGTACTATTTTAGAATGCACATATTAGTATATAATTATATAACTCTTATCAAAATGAATACATTTCTCGCATTAAGTATTTAATGTAGATAAACTATTTCGCCAAATTACTTAGTGTGCTAAGTAATTTGGCAAAATAGTTTCAAAGTAATCACGAGTGCGCGACCCGAACGCGGGTAGACGCGTGAGGGCAGATGTCATTGATGGTTGTGTTCTGTATGCATTTTTATTGTCATGCCATTTTTTTTCGTCATGTATCCTAGATAGCGATTAATAACTTTTTATTTTTAATTCAGTCGTATAAGAAAGGCAGCTATACGTAGCTTGCTCACGTGCATCTAAATCTACATATTTACGCTGAACTAAAAAATCAAATAACATAGTATACAGGAGTATATTGCAGTAAAAACACAGATAAATTAACACAGACATTCACCTATTCCAGTTATATACCACATAATTCTTTATTTATTACAAAATCTATTAAAAAAACCGCATCAAAATCCGTTGCGTAGTTTTAAAACTTTAAGCATACATAGGGACATAGGGACAAAGAAAGCTACTTTGTTTTATACTATGTAGTGATTAAATGCAAGTAACATTGGTCCGACCTGTTTATTAGTCAGTGTTTAGTAATCCGTTTGTGCTGGATAGGATAATCTCAAGCCCGGGGAAGGACATTTTTTTTTATCGTGGTAACTTCATCAAATGAGTCTTCCCACCCAGGGCCGAGTGGCAGGGACTGTCAGACTTGACTGACTAAAATCCACGGTGTCCTTCAATGGTCCTTTACGTACCGAGGATACGGAAATTTCTGAGTCCCGCGACCCCGGCAGGCTTTGGCCCTCTACAGGCCCCGTCACTATGCTGACACTCCTTGAGGCGCGCGTGGAACACAGCGCGCCGTCGACCCGGGCATGGTCGGACAGCGAGTCGCCCATTACGTGCCGCCCGCACGCTCGCGCCTACGGTGGCCGGAGATCGTCTGCCAACGTCCGTCGCCGTGGGCGTCTACCACTGCCGCTGGGGTTGAGGGAGGACGCTGTACTCTCCCTCATGCGGCCCGCCTCCTCCTTTGCGAGCATGACTGCTTCGCAGAAGGAGGCGACCGCTTCCCACTCCGTCTCGCCCCGCAGTATGGCCTCGACCAATACCGGGCGCGAGAGGTCTCCGCCTATCGCCGTCGTAAGGACACGGCGGTGCTCCGCTCAAGCGGGGCAGTCCTGCATCGTATGCTCCACCGTGTCCTCCGGACGATCCTCGAAGTGGTGACAACCAGGCGTGTCTTCCCTTCTTACCAGACACAGGTACCTCCCGAAACTTCCCTGTCCGGTGAGGACCTGCGTCATGCGGCAGGTTATGACGCCGTGACGCCTATCCAGCCACTCTTCAAAGAGGGGTCTTACCGCCGCGATAGTAATATAACTAAGTGATAAAACTGAAAATAGTAACAATATAGAGTAATGAAACTGAAAAATCGTAACAAAACTGAGAAATCGTAACAAAACTGGAAAACGTAACAAAACTGAGTAACGAAACTGAGAAATCGTATCAAAACTGAGTAACGAAACTGAGAAATCGTAACAAAACTGAGTAACGAAACTGAGAAATCGTAACGAAAATGAGTAACGAAACTGAGTAACGAAACTAAGAAATCGTAACAAAACTAAGTAACGAAACTATGAAATCGTAACAAAACTGAGTAACGAAACTGAGAAACCCTAATCAAACTTGGAAACAATAATAAAAACTTAATAAATAACTAAACTGAGTAACGAAGCTGAGAAATCGTAACAAAACTGAGTAACGAAACTGAGAAATCGTAACAAAACTGAGAAACCTTAACAAAACTGAGAAATCGGAACAAAACTGAAAAAACGTAACAAAACTGAGTAACGAAACGTAGAAATCGTAACAAAACTGAGTAACGAAACTGAGAAATCGTAACAAAACTGAGAAAACGTAACAAAACTGAGAAATTGTAACAAAACTGACTAACGAAACTGAGAAATCGTAACAAAACTGAGTAACGAACCTGAGAAATCGTAACAAAACTTAGTAACGAAACTGAGAAATCGTAACAAAACTGAGAAAACGTAACAAACCTGAGAAATCGTAACAAAACTGAGTAACGAAACTGAGAAATCGTAACAAAACTGAGAAATCGTAACAAAACTGAGTAACGAAACTGGGACATCGTAACAAGACTGAGAAAACGTAACAAAACTGAGAAATCGTATCAAAACTGAGAAATCGTAACAAAACTGAGGTACAAAACTGAGAGATCGTAACAAAACTGAGAAATCGTAAGGAAAATGAGTAACGAAACTGAGTAACGAAACTGAGAAATCGTAACAAAACTGAGGAAACGTAACAAAACTGAGAAATCGTAACAAAACTGAGTAACGAAACTGAGAAATCGTAACAAAACTGAGAAAACGTAACAAAACTGAGAAATCGTAACAAAACTGAGAAATTGTAAAAAAACTGAGTAACGAAACTGAAAAATCGTAACGAAACTGGAAAATCGTAACAAAACTGAGAAATCGTAACAAAACTGAGTAACGAAACTGAGAAATCGTAACGAAACTGAGAAATCGTAACAAAACTGTGAAATCGTAACAAAACTGAGTAACGAAACTGAGAAATCGTAACAAAACTGAGTAACGAAACTGAGACATCGTAACATAACTGAGAAAACGTAACAAGACTGAGAAATCGTAACAAAACTGAGTAACGAAACTGAGAAATCATAACAAGACTGAGAAAACGTAACAAAACTGAGAAATCGTAACAAAACTGAGTAACAATACTGAGAAATCGTAACAAAACTGAGTAACGAATCTGAGAAAACGTAACAAAACTTAGTAACAAAACTGAGAAATCGTATCAAAACTGAGAAATCGTAACAAAACTGAAAAATCGTAACAAAACTGAGAAATCGTAACAAAACTGAGAAATCGTAACGAAAATGAGTAACGAAACTGAGAAACGAAACTAAGGAATCGTAACTAAACTGAGAAATCGTAACAAAACTGTGAAATCGTAACGAAAATGAGTAACGAAACTGAGTTACGAAACTAAGAAATCGTAACAAAACTGAGTAACGAAACTATGAAATCGTAACAAAACTGAGTAACGTAACTGAGAAATCGTAACAAAACTGAGAAATCGTAACAAAACTGAGTAACGAAACTGAGAAATCGTAACAAAACTGAGTAACGAAACTGAGTAACGAACCTGAGAAATCGTAACAAAACTTAGTAACGAAACTGAGAAATCGTATCAAAACTGAGTAACAAAACTGAGAGATCGTAACAAAACTGAGAAATCGTAACAAAACTGAGAAAACGTAACAAAACTGAGAAATCGTAACCAAACTGAGAAATCGTAACAAAACTGAGAAATCGTAACAAAACTGAGAAATCGTAACGAAAATGAGTAACGAAACTGAGTAACGAAACTGAGAAATCGTAATAAAACTGTTAAATCGTAACAAAACTGAGAAATCGTAACACAACTGAGAAATCGTAACAAAACTGAGTAACGAAACTGAGAAATCGTAACAAAACTGAGTAACGAAACTGAGACATCGTAACATAACTGAGAAAACGTAACAAGACTGAGAAATCGTAACAAAACTGAATAACGAAACTGGGAAATCGTAACAAGACTGAGAAAACGTAACAAAACTGAGAAATCGTAACAAAACTGAGAAATCGTAACGAAAATGATTAACGAAACTGAGTAACGAAACTGAGAAATCGTAACAAAACTGTTAAATCGTAACAAAACTGAGAAATCGTAACACAACTGAGAAATCGTAACAAAACTGAGTAACGAAACTGAGAAATCGTAACAAAACTGAGAAAACGTAACAAAACTGAGAAATCGTAACAAAACTGAGAAATCGTAACAAAACTGAGAAATCGTAACAAAACTGAGTAACGAAACTGAGAAATCGTAACAAAACTGAGAAATCGTAACAAAACTGAGAAATCGTAACAAAACTGAGAAATCGTAACAAAACTTAGTTTCGTTACTCAGTTTGAGTAACGAAACTGAGTAACGAAACTAAGAAATCGTAACAAAACTGAGAAATCGTAACAAAACTGAGTAACGAAACTGAGAAATCGTAACAAAACTGAGAAAACGTAACAAAACTGAGAAATCGTAACGAAACTAAGAAATCGTAACAAAACTGAATAACTAAACTGAGTAACGAAACTGAGTAACGAAACTGAGTAACGAAACTGAGTAACGAAACTGAGTAACGAAACTGAGAAATCGTAACAAAACTGAGAAATCGTAACAAAACTGAGAAATCGTAACAAAACTGAGTAACGAAACTGAGAAATCGTAACAAAACTGAGAAAACGTAACAAAACTGAGAAATCGTAACAAAACTGAGAAATCGTAACAAAACTGAGTAACGAAACTGAGAAATCGTAACAAAACTGAGGAAACGTAACAAAACTGAGAAATCGTAACAAAACTGAGAAATCGTAACAAAACTGAGTAACGAAACTGAGAAATCGTAACAAAACTGAGAAATCGTAACAAAACTTAGTAACGAAACTGAGAAATCGTAACAAAACTGAGAAAACGTAACAAAACTGAGAAATCGTAACAAAACTGAGTAACAAAAGTGAGAAATCGTAACAAAACTGAGAAATCGTAACGAAAATGAGTAACGAAACTAAGAAATCGTAACTAAACTGAGTAATCGTAACAAAACTGAGAAATCGTAACGAAAATGAGTAACGAAACTGTGTAACGAAACTAAGAAATCGTAACAAAACTGAGTAACGAAACTATGAAATCGTAACCAAACTGAGTAACGAAACTGAGAAATCGTAACAAAACTGAGAAAACAAATTTGAGAAATCGTAACAAAACTGAGAAAACAAATTTGAGAAATCGTAACAAAACTGAGAAATTGTAAAAAAACTGAGTAACGAAACTGAAAAATCGTAACGAAACTGGAAAATCGTAACAAAACTGAGAAATCGTAACAAAACTGAGTAACGAAACTGAGAAATCGTAACGAAACTGAGAAATCGTAACAAAACTGTGAAATCGTAACAAAACTGAGTAACGAAACTGAGAAATCGTAACAAAACTGAGTAACGAAACTGAGACATCGTAACATAACTGAGAAAACGTAACAAGACTGAGAAATCGTAACAAAACTGAGTAACGAAACTGAGAAATCATAACAAGACTGAGAAAACGTAACAAAACTGAGAAATCGTAACAAAACTGAGTAACAATACTGAGAAATCGTAACAAAACTGAGTAACGAATCTGAGAAAACGTAACAAAACTTAGTAACAAAACTGAGAAATCGTATCAAAACTGAGAAATCGTAACAAAACTGAAAAATCGTAACAAAACTGAGAAATCGTAACAAAACTGAGAAATCGTAACGAAAATGAGTAACGAAACTGAGAAACGAAACTAAGGAATCGTAACTAAACTGAGAAATCGTAACAAAACTGTGAAATCGTAACGAAAATGAGTAACGAAACTGAGTTACGAAACTAAGAAATCGTAACAAAACTGAGTAACGAAACTATGAAATCGTAACAAAACTGAGTAACGTTACTGAGAAATCGTAACAAAACTGAGAAATCGTAACAAAACTGAGTAACGAAACTGAGAAATCGTAACAAAACTGAGTAACGAAACTGAGTAACGAACCTGAGAAATCGTAACAAAACTTAGTAACGAAACTGAGAAATCGTATCAAAACTGAGTAACAAAACTGAGAAATCGTAACAAAACTGAGAAATCGTAACAAAACTGAGAAAACGTAACAAAACTGAGAAATCGTAACCAAACTGAGAAATCGTAACAAAACTGAGAAATCGTAACAAAACTGAGTAACAATACTGAGAAATCGTAACAAAACTGAGTAACGAATCTGAGAAAACGTAACAAAACTTAGTAACAAAACTGAGAAATCGTATCAAAACTGAGAAATCGTAACAAAACTGAAAAATCGTAACAAAACTGAGAAATCGTAACAAAACTGAGAAATCGTAACGAAAATGAGTAACGAAACTGAGAAACGAAACTAAGGAATCGTAACTAAACTGAGAAATCGTAACAAAACTGTGAAATCGTAACGAAAATGAGTAACGAAACTGAGTTACGAAACTAAGAAATCGTAACAAAACTGAGTAACGAAACTATGAAATCGTAACAAAACTGAGTAACGTAACTGAGAAATCGTAACAAAACTGAGTAACGAAACTGAGAAATCGTAACAAAACTGAGTAACGAAACTGAGTAACGAACCTGAGAAATCGTAACAAAACTTAGTAACGAAACTGAGAAATCGTATCAAAACTGAGTAACAAAACTGAGAAATCGTAACAAAACTGAGAAATCGTAACAAAACTGAGAAAACGTAACAAAACTGAGAAAACGTAACAAAACTGAGAAATCGTAACAAAACTGAGAAATCGTATCAAAACTGAGTAACGAAACTGAGAAATCGTAACAAAACTGAGTAACAAAACTGAGAAATCGTAACAAAACTGAGAAATCGTAACGAAAATGAGTAACGAAACTGAGTAACGAAACTGAGAAATCGTAATAAAACTGTTAAATCGTAACAAAACTGAGAAATCGTAACACAACTGAGAAATCGTAACAAAACTGAGTAACGAAACTGAGAAATCGTAACAAAACTGAGTAACGAAACTGAGACATCGTAACATAACTGAGAAAACGTAACAAGACTGAGAAATCGTAACAAAACTGAATAACGAAACTGGGAAATCGTAACAAGACTGAGAAAACGTAACAAAACTGAGAAATCGTAACGAAAATGAGTAACGAAACTGAGTAACGAAACTGAGAAATCGTAACAAAACTGTTAAATCGTAACAAAACTGAGAAATCGTAACACAACTGAGAAATCGTAACAAAACTGAGTAACGAAACTGAGAAATCGTAACAAAACTGAGAAAACGTAACAAAACTGAGAAATCGTAACAAAACTGAGAAATCGTAACAAAACTGAGAAATCGTAACAAAACTGAGTAACGAAACTGAGAAATCGTAACAAAACTGAGAAATCGTAACAAAACTGAGAAATCGTAACAAAACTGAGAAATCGTAACAAAACTGAGAAATCGTAACAAAACTTAGTAACGAAACTGAGTAACGAAACTAAGAAATCGTAACAAAACTGAGAAATCGTAACAAAACTGAGTAACGAAACTGAGAAATCGTAACAAAACTGAGAAAACGTAACAAAACTGAGAAATCGTAACGAAACTGAGAAATCGTAACAAATCTGAGTAACTAAACTGAGTAACGAAACTGAGTAACGAAACTGAGAAATCGTAACAAAACTGAGAAATCGTAACAAAACTGAGAAATCGTAACAAAACTGAGTAACGAAACTGAGAAATCGTAACAAAACTGAGAAAACGTAACAAAACTGAGAAATCGTAACAAAACTGAGAAATCGTAACAAAACTGAGTAACGAAACTGAGAAATCGTAACAAAACTGAGGAAACGTAACAAAACTGAGAAATCGTAACAAAACTGAGAAATCGTAACAAAACTGAGTAATGAAACTGAGAAATCGTAACAAAACTGAGAAATCGTAACAAAACTTAGTAACGAAACTGAGAAATCGTAACAAAACTGAGAAAACGTAACAAAACTGAGAAATCGTAACAAAACTGAGTAACAAAAGTGAGAAATCGTAACAAAACTGAGAAATCGTAACGAAAATGAGTAACGAAACTGAGTAACGAAACTAAGAAATCGTAACTAAACTGAGTAATCGTAACAAAACTGAGAAATCGTAACGAAAATGAGTAACGAAACTGTGTAACGAAACTAAGAAATCGTAACAAAACTGAGTAACGAAACTATGAAATCGTAACCAAACTGAGTAACGAAACTGAGAAATCGTAACAAAACTGAGAAAACAAATTTGAGAAATCGTAACAAAACTGAGAAATCGTAACGAAAATGAGTAACGAAACTGAGAAATCGTAACAAAACTGAGAAATCGTAACGAAAATGAGTAACGAAACTGAGTAACGAAACTGAGAAATCGTAACACAACTGAGAAATCGTAACAAAACTGAGTAACGAAACTGAGAAATCGTAACAAAACTGAGTAACGAAACTGAGACATCGTAACATAACTGAGAAAACGTAACAAGACTGAGAAATCGTAACAAAACTGAATAACGAAACTGGGAAATCGTAACAAGACTGAGAAAACGTAACAAAACTGAGAAATCGTAACGAAAATGAGTAACGAAACTGAGTAACGAAACTGAGAAATCGTAACAAAACTGTTAAATCGTAACAAAACTGAGAAATCGTAACACAACTGAGAAATCGTAACAAAACTGAGAAAACGTAACAAAACTGAGAAATCGTAACAAAACTGAGAAATCGTAACAAAACTGAGAAATCGTAACAAAACTGAGTAACGAAACTGAGAAATCGTAACAAAACTGAGAAATCGTAACAAAACTGAGAAATCGTAACAAAACTGAGAAATCGTAACAAAACTTAGTAACGAAACTGAGTAACGAAACTAAGAAATCGTAACAAAACTGAGAAATCGTAACAAAACTGAGTAACGAAACTGAGAAATCGTAACAAAACTGAGAAAACGTAACAAAACTGAGAAATCGTAACGAAACTGAGAAATCGTAACAAATCTGAGTAACTAAACTGAGTAACGAAACTGAGTAACGAAACTGAGTAACGAAACTGAGAAATCGTAACAAAACTGAGAAATCGTAACAAAACTGAGAAATCGTAACAAAACTGAGTAACGAAACTGAGAAATCGTAACAAAACTGAGAAAACGTAACAAAACTGAGAAATCGTAACAAAACTGAGAAATCGTAACAAAACTGAGTAACGAAACTGAGAAATCGTAACAAAACTGAGGAAACGTAACAAAACTGAGAAATCGTAACAAAACTGAGAAATCGTAACAAAACTGAGAAATCGTAACAAAACTGAGAAATCGTAACAAAACTTAGTAACGAAACTGAGAAATCGTAACAAAACTGAGAAAACGTAACAAAACTGAGAAATCGTAACAAAACTGAGTAACAAAAGTGAGAAATCGTAACAAAACTGAGAAATCGTAACGAAAATGAGTAACGAAACTGAGTAACGAAACTAAGAAATCGTAACTAAACTGAGTAATCGTAACAAAACTGAGAAATCGTAACGAAAATGAGTAACGAAACTGTGTAACGAAACTAAGAAATCGTAACAAAACTGAGTAACGAAACTATGAAATCGTAACCAAACTGAGTAACGAAACTGAGAAATCGTAACAAAACTGAGAAAACAAATTTGAGAAATCGTAACAAAACTGAGAAATCGTAACGAAAATGAGTAACGAAACTGGGTAACGAAACTGAGAAATCGTAACAAATCTGAGTAACTAAACTGAGTAACTAAACTGAGTAACGAAACTGAGTAACGAAACTGAGTAACGAAACTGAGTAACGAAACTGAGAAATCGTAACAAAACTGAGAAATCGTAACAAAACTGAGAAATCGTAACGAAAATGAGTAACGAAACTAAGTAATCGTAACTAAACTGAGAAATCGTAACAAAACCGAGAAATCGTAACGAAAATGAGTAACGAAACTGAGTAACGAAACTATGAAATCGTAACAAAACTGAGTAATATACATCAATAATATAAAACATTAATTTAAAGTAATCGTTAATAATAGATACCGCGACTGACAAAACACAAATTAACGAGGACGAAATAGCGATTGCGAACGATTCTTACTATTTTTTCCTGATAGAAGCTTTCCATGTTTGTTCTACGTTGCGTAGGCAAGCTGATGATTTTTAACACTTCAATAAAAATTGTTCCACATAAACTATAGTTTTTTAATTGTGTGAAGGTTAAGATGATGCTAATGATGAATATTCCGACGGCTAGATAAAGCTCGGCAGGCTGGATAAAGTTCGACATTAAAATGTTTTATGGAAGAATATTTTAATGTTTGAAGCTCTCGAATCGAAACGTCGAAAACCGATGTTATTTTTTCTGGGTTTTATTTTGGCAACCCTAACTCAATGCATCCGGCTCGCTGCACAGCAACTGTCACCATACACAACCAAAATAATCAATTATAAATCTTTTTAATTCGTTTTTAATATTATTTGTTTTGACACTCCCGAAAGAAACCAATGTTTACTAAATATTATTACTAAATTATTTATGAATTTCTTTTTTCCCAATACAGTTGTTCACCGGTTAGCCCAGTTTGGCCGAAGTCCTTTGCAGAGTTCTATTATAGCTTCAAATAATGAGCACTTAGAAAGGAATTCAGATAATTCCACCCTCAAGCGATTCTCTCTAAGCTAAATATTAGGTATAGGAGTTCAAAGATTGGATGGAAACTTATTTCGAAGTTAGAAATCTGCGATGCACGATGTGAAGTTACATTAAAATTAATATTTTTTTTAAAATGTCACGTAACTTAATGTGGCAGACCAAATTCTACGCGAGCGAAGCCGTGGGCAAAAGCTTGTAATTATATATAGTTTAACTATTGATCAAACAACTGGCCTTAAACGTATGTCTCACCCAAGACATTTTTCCATTACAGTTTTGATCAAAGTTTAAGAAAATTATTTGTCTATCCTTAAGTTTTAACTAAATTTAAATAATTTTCATATACCTACCTAAGTATAAGTTCTGCGCTAAAAAAATAAGCACTTGATCCAGATAAACATTTATTTTGTCCGACCCTATAGTGAGCTAAACTAATATTTATGTGCTGAGGCCTATTAATTATGATAAGTAATATTATTAAATTATATAAAATAAATATAAAATTACTTTTGAAATTGAAATTTAACTAAAGGAGAGGTAGGTACTGGTTAAATTGAACCTTCAAAATTGTGATATGCATTAATAAATAAATTACTCAAAATTATACTTTTATATTGATTTATTATATAACTCTATTAAGAATAACAATAACAGTAAATCGTCGTCCTGTTGCAATAAAACGACTGCAAGATCTTTCCAATTGTTGAGATCGTTAAAAACGCAAAACCACGCAAAACTCGGATACAGTGACACAATGAATGGTACTTGATGAAACCTTCAATGAATACACCTAGCTCGTAACAGAACTTCAGTAGGTAATCAGTTATTTAACAATTGATAATACTCAAACTATGTCAAAATAATTACGGCATACAAATTAGCCACAGGCCAATTACCAGACAAGACCACAAGATCAGGACACTCCAAGGGGTTTGTAGGTAATATTAATATTTAAAAGAGCACTTAAGAAAATTAAGATGAAAGAAGAATTAGTATGCAAGACTTCCCCATGGTTACAATATTTACCAACACAAACACAGACGTGATACCTAGCCCACAAAGAAATAGCTCTACTGAAGGGGGTCAAAGAGGCATACGGACTAGACACGCAACCCTCTTGAAAGGAATGTAGGGTTTTCTCAAGCTGCGTCATTCTTCGGGACATGAAGCTCTGGCCCTCCTGCGGTGGCATAGTCCGACAACCCCTCTCGTCGTATGTTATACCAATGTCAAGAAACCGTTTGAAGCAACCACCTGGAAAAAGCATGAAATCAATCATAGTCTGTAAACCAGGATTTTTTTTGTAATAAAGCGGTTTGCCTGGAGTGGCACAGCGGTAATGGCTCTAACTAAGCCCGGTTAACACTGCAATCTTTGCGGATCCATTAATGACTATTTTGCCACGCAAGAGAAAACTGCTTACATTCTCCTTGCAAACAGCGGGTGAAAAGAGTATAAATGAGCTCACCCTGGGAATCAGACAACTTCTTTCTTGGTGGAAACGCAAACCTATTTCATTAATAGTATTCTGTTTCGCGTACATTATCCTTAAGCGATGGCAACCGGGCTTTATTATTATTGGGTACCAGGTTTTGAACCTAGAATATAGTATTAATTTGTGTTTTTCATTTCACCACCAATACTCTAACACGGAAACAGCATCATGGTCGTTAAAACAGGTATGACATGGTAAGAAAAATGTTATGACACTCATAATCCAGTCAATAAGGAGTTTTGCCCTGCAAAAGGTGGTGTAGATTTTTTAAAATTTGTATTGCTTAAGTATATGCTCCTCATGAAAAATGGAACTCAGAAAGGATTTTTGAAAATTCATACCCTAAGAGGTTTAAAATGGGATTAAAGTTTGTATGAAAATAACCTACTCTTACCTCTACCTAATACCTCACTCGATTTACTTAAAACTTTCCAACAAAATCACACTTATACACTTATCAACAAAATCGATAAAATAAGTGATCATTGTAAACCCGAAATACGGATACTCGAAATCGTGTTCAAAATACTCCTTAACTGTGTAGATGATTTTTATGAATGTTGAACGTTCTCCCTCTTGTAACTTTATATCTATTAGACGGACAGAATAAAAACAAATACCATTTGTTGTGGAATTTCATTGTCTTTAACAATGAGAAACGTTATAATACGTAAAATTTGATAAACGCTATTTGACACAACGTTTAATCACGTCAGCAAAAACTATGTCTTTCTTCAAAGAACGTGTATAATATATGGCTGAGGCTTATACAAATTCCTTCAAGCTACGTCATCGCGCCGTATTATTTAAATTTTGAGACTGCTTGTCGAAAACTCACATTTTTCATGAGGAGCATTTACTTAAGCAATAAAAAACTACACCACCTAATACAAAGCAAAGCCTCTTTTTTGTCCCCATTGACTGGACTAACATGTACACCTAATTGCAGTGAGCCACCTAGTTGGATTAATAGCAGATTCCTTTTCATGGAAAGAAACCTATCTCCGTCTTAGCGATATTTGTGACAATTTTTTTAAATTTTTATTTCTGTAAAAGACGGTGATTTTTGAATCGTTTTTGTGTTTTAGTAACGCGATTCAAAAGGTGAAACGACACCACGTAGAAAGTGGATTGTGATGATTACAAATTTTTACCTTTGTAAAATACTCCTGGTGCGGGGTCAAAGGCTTTTGGTCCAGTTCCTCCACATGTCACTTGGAAATGTCGTCGCGAAAGTTTATTTTTGCTCGCGCTGCCTCCTAAGATTTGGTAGCACGTCGGTTCTATGGGGATCTCAGAGACATTGGTCAAGCCGCACTGGTAGCATTTGGTGTATGTACCGTTTGTTTTATTACTTGTACCGTCGCGCAAAATAATATCACTCATTGTTAACGGAAGGGCCCTTGTAACTCTCGTTGTCATAGTTTTTGTCATACTGATTGTCGAATTCGTTGTCATACTTGTTATTACACTCGTTGTCATGCTCGTTGCCATGCTCGTACTTACACTCGCTGTCGCACTCGTAATATCGATATAATCTTCAGCTTCTTGAGTCTCATCTTCTTCTTCCGGATGAACAAACTTGTCACCATTGGTCTCAAAGTTGACTGGAATCCAATCTACAGCAGGTTCCAGAATGGCAACATTTTCTCTGCTGTCGTTTTGATAATCAGAAGCTGCATTTTTTGTAGTTCTGTAGTTGATTTGAGGGAAGTAGCTGGGAAAAGTTTTTTTGATTGTTAATGGGGTTGTTGTTCTTTCCGTGGTCGATAGAATAAGTACTACTTTTGGCCAAGCGGCTTCATTCTCATTAAAATGATGCCAGTAGGACTTTTTAGGTAGAACCTTTACGTGTTTAACTTCTTCTTGGGGTCTAGTTTGTAAATGAACCCAGCCTCTTGTTTTGTGTACGGATGTTGATGATTCTTCAGCTGTAAATACAGTTTTTGTTGGTGTTGGTCTCCATAATGTTCTGCGAGCTGTAATATTTTATATTTTACTAAGGAGCCCATGAATGACCTCCATCTGTCAAGTTTCACTTCAAAATAACGTTTAATATGAAAAAAACTTCTAAAGTACTTTGTGAAAATATTTTTTTACATGGTGGCCGAAACATTGACAACCAAAACAAAAATTTAGGACACTTGAACAGTGGGGTATTCTTTGAATCATCCCCATGTCTGATCGCGATTTTTATAATTTTGGAATTATTCACGGTTTTGTTAATTTTTGAGAATGTTAGACCAGAAAGAAATTGAAAAATGTAGACTAGAAGAGGATTTTTTGTAGAACTAAATGTTGATGAGTTGTACTCTTATGTGTACAATATTCATAAAGTAACTTGTATGGAATTTATCAACGTCCAATTTAAAAAATTAACGTTCGTTGAATTATGACTTACATTTTCAACTTTTAATAAGTGATTTTCAAGTAATAAAGCTTCAAAAATGCCCCAGACTCTTGACAGCTTTTATAATTATAAAAAAAGTGAATTCCTAATGAGGTATTTCCGCTAAGGGAAAAGAGAGTGTTTATTTACCTTTAATTAAGTTTCTCTGTCTGGCGCATTTTTAAAGCTTTATTACTTGAAAATCATGAATTTACCTGTTTAGAACTAGTGACCTAGGCGGGGCGCCTTAACAGTTTCCGACCTCACAGTTTGTGAAGGCTAATTTTTGTCAAAGTCGCCCGTTGGTACCCAGAAAATTGAGGGTTAGGCATTTTTTTGAAGACTACTTAGAACCATGAAATCAATAGAAGTTGAAGATTGAAGTCATAATTCTTCGAACGTTAGTTTTTCACTGTCGTTATCGCCAAGCAATAGTAAATATCCCGTTTTATAACATTGTTTGCTTAGATTATTAATCTAAGTTATCAGTGACTTATTACTTCTATAGGGCTCATATCTGTAAATGTTTTTTGGCAGGGCCACGGTCGATTCTGCTGTTGTTTGTAAAATATGTTCCACTGGGTTTTTGACGCGCGACAACAGTGAACACTTAGTATAAGTAAATTCAGTAAGTAAATATAAAATTATTAAAAATATATTGTATAAAACATTGGAAAACATTCTAGAAAAAGAAATATTAATTTAAAATAAATACTTCAGTACAAAGATGAAAGTGTTCATATTTGACAGATTCCAACTGCTATGCAGTCTATGTAGTCACAGATAATAAAGAGTATGAAAGAAGTATGGATTAACACTGCAAATTCCTATCTTCTTCCATTAAATAGTTGCCTCAAATCCACGACCGAATTTGCCTATCCGAGTCTTTTAGATGTTCAATCAGAACCAGCCGTAAATAAAAAGGAACGGGAGTAGGATTGAATTTTATTTTAGGCGTTATATAAAAAAATTGAGAAAAACAATCCGATTATATATCATGCTAAAATTTCAGCTCAATCGGTGCAGAACTTTTTGAGTTTTTGAAGCATACACAAACCAACATAACATTTATATATATATATATACATAGAAGATAGATAGAAGATAGATATTTGAATATGTCGGAAGCGCTAGGCATTAATGTACCTGACATGAAACAATCGTTGAGAGTGTGCTTCTTTGGACGCCTGCACAAGGTATTTTGAATATCTTTGTTACAGGTGGACACAAGGTGCGCGCCTGCAACGTCTGGGCCATTTAAATGTAGTCTTTCGCCATACTCGAATGGACCGCAAACCGGTTGCATCACAAATAATCATCGGTGATGAGGCTGTAAATCCCTAGGAAGGCCGGGGGTCGAGGCTTGTTAATTGCCAAAAATCTCAGAGAACATTTTTTGGAAATGGAAGTGGGTGTGCTATGAGATATGGTCACAGTGGACAAGGGAGTCGACCGGCTTTCCATGGCTAAAGAGAACTACCACAAACGTAGAACTTACTAAGGACTTAACAACCTTGCGGTTTTAGGTAGCGAATTCTAGAAGCCGTTCTAGAAGCGCCTTGCCTCCTTGCCTTGCCATACATATCTATGGCAACTTCTACCGGGCTCTTCATGGCCCCGATGTAGATTTTAGATTTTTTAATGTTTTTTTTAATTAATGCATATCTACCAAATATTTAAAAATGTAAAACATGTGTAGAGAAATGATATGAAATTTAACTCCTATAAATAGCCAGACTGGGAACAAGTACTTGTAGATCATACTAATATTTATTCTGTGCGGGAATCGAACCCACAATACGCATCGCAGTCAATCGTTTGGCCAATGCGCCAACCTTACCTTCAAAATCATGCCGTATTTAAAATAATTAATTTAATCACTAAGCTACTGCTATTTTACAAGTATAAATCTAGGTCTGCATGCGAAAACTTCTTACTGAAAATTTTGTCTACGACCAAGCTTGGACCATAGATTATAAGGGGCCAACTGCAGTCAGTGGTCAACTGTTAAAATGATTTTATAAATAGTTTATTTATTTTTGATAATGTTATTTATTTTCAATAATAATGAGAAATGCGTTTACAAGCTATTTGATTGTCTTATGTTTTGTAAGAGGCTCACAATTGTCTCTCGTTGGTTCTCATTCGAAGAACCCTTACGTTTACTTGGCAACAACTGATGTGATAATCATTCCTGAAGATTATGAAACTGATTTTTTACAATCAACATCAACTGCTACAGGCAAGACCCCAAAACTAACTAGAGACTACTTTAATTATGATATAGGGATACAAACCTTACCTGAAGAAACTTTCACTGAAGAGGTTATGGGCGTCATAGAAAATGAAAATCAGTTTGTAAACAAAGATAGTGATATTAATTTTACGCATGTAGCAATACCAAGGCAGCAATATGAATTTCTCGCCACAAGTACAAAGAAGCGACATGGAGCTCCCAGGGTCACACTGACTACAGACGAATATGTGAACGACCAATGGCCGTTGGTAGCACCGCCCGATCTAACTAGCAGCAGCACAGAGCACTTAACTACGTTAAATCTGGACTATCCTTCTAGTTCCAGCAGTATGAAGACCTGGAAAACTTATTTTCCAACGAAGTCAAAAACAGAATATGGACATAAAATAGTATACTTTCCAACAACGGTCCCATTTAGAAATGAATTTCGCAAACCAGTAGAAAATACTGGTAGTTACGAAACTTACAGCATTGTTTACTTTATAACTAAAACTTCAAAAATAAAAAACGCTGAAAACCGGCGAACGTGGATACCTGTTGTAGAATCTACAAACTTAAGAAACCTTGATCCTCACATGTTTGAGAAACACTCTCATGCAGAAAAACCTCAGTATCAGAAACCTTATACGATAGAAATTGAGGATAATGAGAAGCATTATAATATGCAAAAAACAAATAATGAAAAACCTTTTTTTTCTAAAATGAATGAGTTCGGAAGATTTAATTTCTCAGAAAAAGTATTAAACGAATCTTATATTACAAATAATGTATTATCTAAGAAACCGTATTCTGGACAAACAATCACAGAGATAGTAAAACTAAATATTTCAGATCAGATCAGAAATAGTATGGAACCGGATTCGCTTAGTCTTAAGAAAACCTCCACAAAAGTGTTAGATTTAGAAATAACAAATCCTATAGTAAGTGAATCATACAAAAAACCTTGTTCTCCAGTGATGAATCCATACAAAAGAATTTTTACACAAAACGAATCCAATGATCTTGTGACAAAGTATTATGAGGGATACAATCCCAAAAAATATTCATCATTTAAAGTATTTTATAGGAAACCTAATACTGTAAAAATGGACGTGACAAAATTGTTAGACTATAAAAAAACCAATCCTGAACATGGAAAATCTTATTTAACAGAAATAGTTGAGTTCAAAACACGTCATTCTTCACAGCAAGTCAACAGCGAATCTGCTACAGAAACGACACAACATAAAATCTATATCGCAAATAATACTTTTTTAAGAAAACTTAATGTAGTAGAAATAAATGAACTAAAAAGACGGTACTTTTCAGACAAAGGTAATAAGGTAATAGCTACTGAAAAAATACACCGCGAAACATATCTTACGAAAAATGAACTTTATGAGGATTCTTATCCTTTAGATATCGACGAGTTCGAAAGCGGTTTTTTCACAGAAAATGTAAATATGGAATCTCCTACAGAAAGTTTACATCAGAGAAGTTATCCCACAGAAAATACACTTTATTGGAAACTACATTCTATAGAACTAGATGATATCAGAAATCGTTACTCTGAAGAACAAAAAAACAAAGATTTTTTTACAAAAATACATCATCAAACTTATACGACAGAAAACACAATTTATTGGAAACAACATTCTATTAAAATGGAAGAGTTCAAAAAACGTTATTCCATAGGACAAGCCAAAGAAAAATCTGCTACTGACACATTACAGTATAAATTTTTTTCTGAAGAAAATACACTACATGAGAAGTCTTATTCTTCGGACAATAATAATGAGTTTAGAAGACGTTTTCCCATAGAAAAAGTCAACAAAGACTCTCATACAGAAATGTTACATCCGAGAACTTATTTTACAAGAAATTCACTTTATTCAAACCTTTATTTCGACCATGGAGATGAACTCAGAAAACGCTATTCTACAGAGAAAAACAATGTTGAATCTACTACAGATTTCATGCATTATAGAACACATCTGACAGAAAATACACTTTTCTGGAAACTTTATTCCGCACAAATGGATTTACTCAGACTCCTTTATTCCACAGAAAGAAGCACTGAGTGGGCAACAGAAATATTACATTATCAAACTTATCCAACAGAAAATGCACTTTATCAGAAACTTTATTCTTTAGAATTGGATGAGCTAAGAAGGCGTTATTTCCAAGACGAAACAAATATGTGGGATCATATAACTTATCCTACGGAGAATACAGTTTATTGGAAACTTTATTCTATTCAAATGGATGAACTCAGAAGACAATATTCTGAAAAAGTTCTTAAGGAAACTGCTACAAAAATGTTAAATCGTTTAAATAATCCTACGAAAAATAAACTTTACAAGAAACCATATTCTATTGGTATGAATGAGTTCGGAAAAATTAATGCTACAGCTACAGAAATAATATTTTATAGAAGTCATCCTACAGATTCTACTCAATATGAGAATTCGTCGCTAGAAATTAACGACTTTGTAAAATTTATGGAACCGAACACAGTAATGAGAATGTCTGGTTATACATCGCTAGAAGAAAAAGACCCGTTCTATTTCAATGAAAACATGTCAGAAAATATACATTTAGTGGATGAGGCAACGCGAAATATTCTTCGAGGAAAAAATAAAACGAAATTACCCGATAACACATGCTATCAATGTGGAATAAGTCAAGACTTAAGTACGAACGATTGTTATTTAGCTTTTGATAATCCAGATAGGCCAGGCAAATCCAGAAAAAAGTTTAGGAGGGAATGTTCGGGTGATTCTTATATAGGTGGCTGTTATAAAAGGTTCTTGGATATTGGTGAAACATACAACGAGAGAGGGTGTAGGCACATTCCTCCTGAAATTGGATTTTCCTTTGCCTCTAATAGATTTGCAAAGCTTGAATTAGTACTTCATTCAAAGAAAGATGGATGCGCGAGTAGTCCCGAAGCTTCCCTCGTGCCTTTCAACAGGGGTATATCACTCTTTGCCAGGTTCCATGTCTGCGTGTGTAGCACTAAACTATGCAATAAGTCAGCAATGAAATCAGGAACACCTACAGTTTTATTTTGTTTTTGTTTGTATTTTTTTTGTACATATTTATGTAAGTAATAAATATTTATTTACTTTATCTTAAATAATGAGATGCATGCTTATTTTTTTAAATTTTACTGAATAGTAACAAACAGATTCTTAGAGTTTCGTACCTACCTTAGAAAGAAATGGAAACCTTATAGGATCACTTCTAAGTCTACTACGCAATCAAAAAACAATTTACGTGTACTTTGTTTTGCCGCATATTTAAGGTTCAAAACCTCGAGGTTTACTCAAAACATCTCTTTGACCTAGAAACATGAATGTCATGTCAGAAACAAGATCTTAAGGTAGAAATAAATGAATAAGTTCGAAAGGGAATACAGAACTGTAACACAGAACAAATCCTTTAAAAGCCTGCATTTGTTTGTTTTGTAGTTCATTTTCTTCATCATCAACGAATTTGGATGTTTGGTATACAAATTGTTTATAGCCTTCTTTAACACATAAGATAGTTTTACGAATTCCCATAGGATAATTTTCGAGTTATAGCGAACGAAGCAGCTGCCAACAGCTAGTTCAACCAAAATACTGTTTTACGTATGGGATAAATAATATTCAACTACGAAATCCTTCATTGTGCGTGATAGACCGGGGGTCACGTTAAAGCTTGGTTTATGATTTCCTCTCGAGTAATAATAAGAAGAACGCATCTGAGAATTGCATTATAAAACTTCGTGAACGTCAGCTGCGGTTCCGTTGGTGGGATGAGCAGCGGTAGCCTCTCAAACATGAAAAGTGTTAGCTGACGGTTTTTTATGATACAACTCACTTATGCATTCTATAGTTATCGCTTGATAGGAACTTGGTCAAACTGTCATTGGCTCCAGGACCTACCTGGACAGTATTAGTAGTTCGATTCGCCCTTCACGGCAAGCGATTTATATTATATATTGCTCAAGGTGGCCTACCAACGCTGCAACTATATTGAAATTTATTCGGTTCACTCTTGTTTGCTCTCTATCTAGGTGACCGTTAATGAAAAGTCAATTAAACTACAAAGTTGAACATTTATTTGAATTATTACTACGTGATATAACAATGTTTACAATGAGTATTGATATTTGTGTCCCTCCTCTTGCGTCTTCTCTTGGGACGGTTTATTTTCACTGATACTCTCCACACTGCTCTGTCGTCGCAGGGATTTGAGATCTGGAGCCTTCCTTGGTTTTCCTTCACTCTTTGATCTCTGTACATGTTTATCATCATTGTCTTTATGAGATAACACTTCTTCGTCACTCTCTGTGGTACTTATAGTTATGACAGGTATAACAGAACCAATCGAGTCCGATTGTTTTGACTGCGTACTAGATTGTGAAGTTTGCTTCTCATGGATTTTTTTACCATTATTCTTTTCCTTTACGATCGTGGGTTTAGTTGCTTCTTTTGCATCGTGTATTTGTTTTTCGATCACAGCTTTTTTTTCAGTACGATCGTCATCTTTTTCCAGTTTTACTTTTAAACCTTTATTAAAAATTTCATTAATTTTATGTTTTTTTGTACCGTCTGTTTTGAATTCCACACTATTTTTTGGTTTTTTATCAGGTTTGTTTATAAAGATATCTTTTATTTTTAAAACTTCCTTGGGAAGAGTTTCATGAAAGTCTGTGTCAGTTTCATCATCTAAATT
Organism: Agrotis puta; assembly: GCA_943136025.2. NCBI lineage: Eukaryota > Metazoa > Arthropoda > Insecta > Lepidoptera > Noctuidae > Agrotis > Agrotis puta. The sequence continues at coordinate 10,027,011 of OW964166.2, forward strand.
ATTCGGTGAAGGTGATGGTACTTCTGAAACGGCTTCTACGTCACTTTTTTTGTCGAGTGCCATACCAACTATTTTGGCAAAAATACCACCTGGAAACAAGAAGCGGGTGAGAAATAATAAACAAATAGTACTCGTCATTTGAGCGGCATAAGATTCATATACATAACTGCAAAGGTTATGTATATATAAAGTATACCTTTTTTCTTAGCCATCTTTATCGGTTCATTCATATCCTCCGTCAAAGTTTTGCGGTCATCGGAATCAATAGATTTGCTCATTGGCAATGATGGCAGAGCTTTCTTCCATCTTGCGAAGGGCGTGTTGTCCATTGCAGATGAGCCGGCTCTTCTTCTAGTGTCAGCTAGTTGGAACATCTTCCTGCGCTCTTCAGTTCTTTCACGGCGTAATTGGATCTAAAAAGAAAATTAGTTTTGTCGAAAGTTGAAAGACACAAAGTTAAAGGTAAGGCGTTAACATTTTCTTCAATCAGCTGACTCTATCATAGTGGTAAACACCTCAGCTGGTCGCAATTATCGCTTAAGAGGAAATCACCGACAAAATTTGGACATTGTCCCTGTCCTATAACATGCCTATTGCATTTTAGCATATTGATGACTCATTCACCTTAATACGTATTTTTGTAGTCTATCATCTAAATTACAACATATTTTAAGGTTGCTAATAAACTATTTCGTGTCAGACTGTTGTATTATAATGTGTCTTACTGAAAATCTCATGGTCAGGGAATCATGCTACGAGTAGAAATTAGACCAAAACTCGAACAATTGAACTTTCAATCATCCGAGCTTTGCAGTTCATTTCAACCAATTACCTTTAAGTCATTATTTGCCTCACGCAGAGAATTTGTCAATGATGTCAAATAGTAAATTATAAGTATCAGTAGTACCAACAAAGGTATAACGATAGCAGGTGATGCTATGTATTCCAATAAAAAACTCAGGCTTTTCGGCAATATGTTGTAGATATTGATCGTCAAAATGTAGTAGATCTTATCATATTCAGAGAAAGGTCCACAATGCCATGACGGTTTTACCCAGACAATTGTGTATCCGACTGGTAGGACGCAGAGGAATAACATCGTTAATAGTAGGGCTAGATAGAAGTTATTGCTTTTTGAGACTCTGAAGACAACTTCGTGGGGGACGTTACAGGTCATGACAGCCCACGATCGTAAGTACATCATGATCATAAGTTTGACGACGTTCAAGACTACGAGGCCTGGGGAAAAGAACATGCCCATCCAGACCATCCCCTGGTTGTTGATGAGGTGAAGAATATTCTCTGCGATCTTGAAGTCCCCGTATTCTGGGAATTTCTTCTCCAGGTCCCAGCACCAGCACCGATTCATGTATCGGACAAACAGTGCTCGGAAGAAATCCATGAACAGTGTGCCGAGGAGAACGAAGACCTTGAACAATGAAAGTAGAAGTTTCAACTGCAACTTTGGTATATTACTCGTATCTATCTGTTATACAGAGCAGGGTATTTCTGGAGGTATGGATAAAATCAAATAGTAAAATAAATAGACAGGTCATTTCCAATCTTTATCTCTGAGACAAAGGTACGGTGTAATTGTACTTGTTGGGATCGCGGGACTAACGAGCTACCGTGACTCCGGAACGTAAAGGGCGATTGAAGGACACCGTGGATTTTAGTCAGTACAAGTCGGACAGTCCTTCCTTCCTGCTACTCATTTCACACTAAAAAAAGAAAAGACGGTGCAATTGTACTGTTCATAAGTTATGACCAATTTTCCATCAAGATTAGCTATTTTTTTAGATTTAGCTAATTTTCTATTACTTTCACTAAAATCGGCTACTTAAATAAAACCAGAAGTAGGTATCTGTGTATGTGCAAAAAGCTAATGAAAGTTTAACGCATGTCTTAACGCAACGAATTCCGTGTAAAAGGAGACGCTCAACATATTATGTCCTTCAGTCAATACCGAAGCACGCCATTATCGACATTGATTAGATTTATTTAAGGTCGGAAATTGCTTATGTCTCCAAAACACCCCATACAGCACCATACTGCGACGCTGACGTCAGCGGCGCGTACTACGTTACTTTTTACCACTAAAATACGCGACAGACCGTACGTAACTGACATCTGTGGAACAAGAATTCAAACCTAATGAATCGAGTTTGGACAAAAACATTTTAATAATCATTAGTAACTTACCAAATCCATCATAGTCAATTTGACTAATTCCTGACCAAACATGGTTTCCCAGCATAATTTCAGTAACTTCTTTTTGGTAGGTACGGACAAATTATACATCTTTCTCATATTCTCATCAACATACACCAAATCTACCGTGACATTAGTTCCGTTCTTCGAATCGACGACTGCACTTAAATTTGCTGGACAAACTTTCGCATAGCAAACTCTTTTCATTATGGTACAGTTTGACATAAAAAATACTTGTTTCACATTCTTCCCATTACAATTTACTGTACAGTTGAAGGTGAAGTCAGGACAAATGTCGATATTTGCAATCGTTTTGGAATTTAAAGTAGTTTCCAAAGTAGATTCTGTTGATGTTTCTGTTGTTAAATCATATTCATTAGTTTTTGTTATATGTTGTGATGTTGTGTATGGACTGGCAGTCTCTACTACATCGTAATCAGTAGTGTATTTTAGAGTAGTATCAGTTAAATCTAAACCAGTACTAGTATCTATTGTATAAGTAGTAGTTTCAGTCATTTCATTGCTGGAGGTATCCGTTATTTCTTTAGATCCTAAATCTAAAATATCAGTTGTTTTTTCAAAAATGTCGAAAAAAGAAGATCCGAAATCAGAGAAAGATACGATATCAGTGAGTGTCGTTTCACTATCTGTAGTTGTATCTGTATTACTGCTGAAATCATCGTAATTAAAAGGCGTTTTTGGACTTTCCGTGACTGTTGACATCTCTGTGGCCATGCTCCCTTCAGTAGTTGTGAGATCTGATGAGCTGTAATCAGTCACTGTGCTTGAGTAGTCAACATTTGTATAATCAAACGTGGAATCCATCTTCACACCAGTAGTAGATTCAGTAATATCATCAAACGTGTATTCGTAGTCGTCAGTGTCAGACGTAGTATCGTTTTCTCTTTCATATGTTATGTTAACTGGTAGTTGTATTCGTATAGATCTTAATCTTTCTAATTCTTTTAGCCCTATTAAAATACTGTCTAAAGTAGTGGTTTCCTTTTTTTCTAAATTATCGATATTTTTTGTTGTTGTAAATGACACCTGGCGCGGACGTCTTAATAGTACTTTCCGAGCAATTCTTTTCGGAAATGGTGCCGCTCTTGTTTTCAAAACTATACCATCTGCTAGACTCTTTGGTAAAGTTATTTGTGTATCACAAGGTCCACAAGAGATTTCTTGTTCTATGCAAAAGTCAGGTAAATTCGTGGTAAAAGATTCACTTAGATTTAGAGTTTCATTTGGTATTATTGTCGCATTCAAAGTCAGAGTTGGCTTTAATGAATCTAATTCTTCGCTCATTCTTTCAATTTTGCTGAATAAAGCGAAGATAAGAGAGTAAAGATTGAGCAGATTTAACAACATGATCCTGCAACAAACATTTAAAAATTAATATATTTGTCGCACAAGAAATTGAATTTACATTTACAAAAAAAAATACCTTGCTAATTGCAACCTTAACTGCTTCCTTGGGTGGTAATGTTCTAGAAATCCAAGCAGTTCGAAAAATACGGGGAATGTGATAGAGATGACCGTGACAACTGTAGTCGTCTCATTCTCGCGCCACCAACTCCTCGTCTTCATATTATCGTCAGAGCGAGACACTACTGTGACCACGGCATACGCCGATACTGCCAGCAGTATGATCACACAAATGTTGACAAGCGCTCGCAGGGATATGATACGCCAGCTGAAAGAAACTAGAATGAGGTGGGATGCTAATTACCCGACTGCGACAGAAAGAGGGTTTTTAATAATAGATCGAGTGCTGTTTATTTTATTTCTGATCCATTCGAAATTGAAGCATAAATTAATGCAAGTTTCACCGTGCAAGGTTGAAGTTATTCCGTGAGATTATTTGTCTTTGATTGAATTATTTTTTGTCCCTGTTTAAGGTCTACTAAACTACAATGTATCGCTTTATCAAAATCCATGCATAATGGATACATAGATGGATCAATACTGTGTGATTAAATCATCACACACACGTCTAATTTTGTACAACAGTAAAATAAAAATATTTAAAATAATTACTCACTTCCTTAAATCCTTTTTCTTCTCAGCTTCCTCAAGCAAGGCTTCTTTGAATCCTAGAATGACTGAAGCGATCCGATTATGAGCCGTTTCTGTGTTGCCTATCATGAAGTCCCACCCGGTGAACAGTTTCCAAGAAAATATACATTCGTCTTCTTTTTCAGACAACTTAGACATTCTAGAGTTTTCCGCCATTCTGTGGAAAGGCTACCATTTTAATAAAGTATTTGATTATTATCAATTTATAGCGTTTACGCCGTATGGCCTTTTATACTTTGCTGACTTTTTACACCTGATGTAATGCTTATGCGTATAAAGTTTCATTTTTCATTCCGAAAAATAAGGACTCGAAATTTTGAACGAAACGTGTGCGCACGGTGTGGCTTACACGCTTTTAATTTTGGCAAGACATTTAGTGCTCGTTTTATGAGCAAATTATATTCAGAAACATGTAGTAGCGTGGTAGCTTTCTGTTGGTAATAAAACAGGTGTCTTAAGTATAATAAAACCAATATAACTAACTTCCTTAGTATAGCGACGAAGCTATAAATATACACGGCGAGTCCTGTGAGGAAGTATGCCAGTGGCATGCGATATTGAGCTCTCTCAACGTTGCTGTAGTACCCGTAGAATATAGGGGAACATTTCAGTACCCCCTCGAACTCCCATAGGGTCAGCAGATTTGAAGCGTTCTGTTTTTCTTCGTCCATGATTATTTTTCTTTCACCGTCTTGCTGGGGGTTAGCTGTCAAATACTGAAAAGAAAAACAGTAGATATGGACTCAATAGCTTCGATTCGGAGACAACATTATCCAACTGAAGAATTGAGAACCTCCTAAGCTAGTAATTCATAACATAGCTTCACACCTATAATCCGCGAAGATTTGGTTGTTAGCCCGTTTTCGAGCTCCTGATGCATCATCCCATCCCGATGTTACACTACTAGAAGTTAGAAGGAACCGGAATTAAAAATTGAACATATGGTAGGTTGTTCAAAGAATGACGAATACACGGGGTTTCGTGTGCCTCCTGCATACGAAACCCCGTGTATTGGATTCAGGTGAACGAGTAAAAATGTCAATATGGTATTAGAATAGTAAATATATTACTTTGGTGGTGATATTATAAGTAACGTTACAATTGTTACAAACCTCAGGTACGATAACAAAAACGAGTAAAATGAAACCGATGACGAGGTTGACCCAGAACAGCCAGCGAAGGAACGTGAAGTAGGATGCGACCACGGAGCCGAAGTGGGACTCGATCTCTTTGATACGAAGCTCCCAGGGGATGAGCAGGTTGGAGGTGTTTGCTGCCTCGCGCTTTATTTGCTGCCAGTACTAAAGGAAGAAAGAAATTTTGAACTTAGGCATATACATGGGCCCTTGTTGAGCAAAACATGCTCTTGGGTTTGGTTGTTTCCATAAAAAAAGTTACGAAGGAAGCTTGCAGTTTAGAAGTTGGTGGCATGATACTCCTTTGCACTAAGCACTCACACGCACTAAGCCTTTCGTTGATCTTGTGCCTGGTCTCTGTCGGGTTTATCGGGTTTAGAAAGAGACTGTATTAAGATTGTGATAGAAACGATGGTACACTATTGCTGGGTTTTAATAATATTTTTCTCGGTTGCTATCTTAAGTTCGATCTTTGTCTGTAAAACAGTCAACAATCGAATTTGCCTATCGGAGTTCTTAAAGACTCGTCTCTAAGATGTCTAATCAGAAGTAGCCAACAAACATAACGAGATTTGGATTGAGACTGAATATTAATTTCGAGCGTAAGTCAACTTACGCTCAATCTTGATCGGTCGAACCCTGTAGATAGATACTTAGTAAAAAAGAACTGTAATATAATTACTTACAGTATTCAACAAGATGTTGAATCGAGCGTAGATATCTCGGGTACTCTTGGACTGCGCCAGTCGCTCTTGAAGCTGGCCCTCATGACGTTTGATGTACGCTTTAGCCTGTGAAGAGAAGATAATGGTCTTAAGTCTTATTGATTTTAAAGTAAATGGCGGACCATGTCAGTATTTCTTTATACTTGCCGTTTCTTACGACTAATCACCAGGTGTTCGTGCGTATATTTCATTAACCGCGTCCGGTTGCAGGTATGCTCGGTCGATGTGGAGGTGGCTTGGGGAAGTACTGGCGCACTTTGCTTCGACTGAACGTGGCTCGAGACTGTTGGTAAACGTGATCCATGTGCGCTGTTCATTCGGTTTGGAATCAGATTCCAGTTGGTGAGGCCATTCTACAGATCTGTTGTCATTCTGAATGCTCAAGGACTTCTGATAGCTCATCCTACCTGAGTTTCCGGACTAACTACTGCGACTGCATTGCGAGGCCAACCTCACAAATCGAGGGACTGCCGTGTGAGCCCGTGCGTCTGGTGTTAATGCAACTACAGACTCTGATTTGACGATGGGACGATTATTCTAAATTATAAAACTGAAAAAAAACTCAACAAATATTTGACGATAGCATGGATCCTTAGAAGTTACTTTCTAGTCGTACTTACATCATAACATTTAATACATCCATCGCTTCTTTATTGTTACTCCATTCACAACGATTACTGCACTGTTTTTATGAAAATAATACCATAAAGAAATATATTTACACATCAAACAAAAAAGGTCCAACTTTGATTATTACCTGATGTACTATCTTGAGTTTCCTCCTCATCCCGAGGGGCTGCTGCTTCACGGAGCCCAGGACCTCCTTGTGCAGGTGAATGTTCTCGAAGATCTGCTCCTGGGTCACCACTGCTGCCAGCTGAGCGTCTTCCATTGATATTGCGGTGCTGTTTAACGGAATCAATTTCTCAAATCGAATAGTGAGGTCAGTAACAGTCCGACCGAAAAGCGACTGATGTGAAGAAGATCGGCTCATACCGATATGTGAGGTCCTTCTGAAATACTTTAGCAGACAGTATTCTTGCCGTATAATGTTTTTTGTCTAATTGTTACTTGTCAAATAGACATTTCTTTTTAGCCCAAACTCGGCACATCTAGTCCGATCCTGACAAGCCTGTTGGTCTAGTGGTTAGTGACCCTGACTGCTATGCCGGAGGTCGTGGGTTTGATTCCCACCCAGGACAAATGTTTGTGTGATGAGCACGATCATTTGTTCTGTGTCTGGGTGTAATTTATCTATAATATGTATGTATTTCGAAATATATAAGTATGTTTATCAGTTGTCTAGTACCCATAACACAAGCTCTGCTTAGCTTGGGACTAGATGACTTTGTGTGATAGTTGCGGATTTTTTTTTTATTTTTTTTTCGCCGAGTTTCAGTAGCAGTAACCGATGTAGACCTTCAGGTCACTCCATCAATTTCGCAGGTGAAGTTTCATCTTAGCTAACAAGTACGTGTTACATAAAAAAAGCATCCTATCAAAATTCAGCGCAGACCCAGTGTCGAAAAAAAGTTTGGTATTTATTTACCTTATGATAACGACATCTCGCGATGCTATCTCAAGGCTCTACTCTACGACTCTACTCGAGGACGAGCTCGTCGTAGTCTAAAGCCTAGAAATTGTGTTTTACACAATAGCACTGCAGTTCTGGGTCAACTCAATTTAGATTGCCGATTCGATAAGAATAGGTTCTTAAAAATTTTACAATTGGCACCCGAAACAGCACCTCGTCTTTAGAAAGCAGATTCTTTGGACATAGCCATACAGTTGAAAATTTATAAGAGACTACTAAGCGTTAACGACCGGAATGAACGATAACGGTCTGTAATCTTACTTTTTCTTTTGCCTGCCAGTTCTGACAAGTCAAATACTTACTCTCCAGAACTAGTCGTAAAGACAGAAGACCGTCGTCTCGGCCGGTTCTCGTCAGCGAGGAAGGGCGAAGAGGGGCGCCTGGCTCGACCCTTGCGTGACCTTCTGACGCTGGCTCTGCGCTGCCGCAGCACTGCGCTCAAGCTCGCCGAGTAGTCCTCGTCTTCCGAGCCATCTGGAGACAGCAATAAGTACACGATCTTGAAGTGAATGTAGAGAGGTCTTTGACTTACAAGTAGTTCTGACGTGCACGACGCGACGCAGTGACTGAGAGATAGACTTCTGTGCTGTGTCACGTGTTCAATCTCCGCACGGAACAAACAATTGTATGATCTCCAAACAGTACCGGGTCTGGGTGTTTGTGTATGTGAATTTCAATGTTTGTAAACGAGGCTGTCGTTCAGGGGAAATTCAATGGTGTGTAGTAACTTTTTTTAAAGTTATCCGGATAGACAACAAACCGTAAGCACAACCTAAACTTTTTAGTACTACTTTTGTTACTGAGGTGTTATTCGTATAATATGAAAACTTACAGACTACTAATAGATCAAAAATTTCTATCGCATTAATCTATTCATCAAATTATAACATTTATATGCGATGCGTGTACTTTGTAGCTGCGTCATCCTCTTGTTGACTTTACAGAAATGACATCTTTCAAAACAAACCACAGCACCAGCACCCAAAACTAAAGTCCGCACCATGACTGATGTACTTTTGACATGGCGCTAGTGTCTATGTCATAAAATCAAATTGCAAAAAAATTAGTACCACGAATTTGTCGCAGGACTTCAGTCGTAACAGTGTGGACACAACTTTTTTCAGTGTTGACAGTACAAGCATGTTGTTATGTCATTTATGCGGTCATTTCATTTTGGACGTGCTTCGATTAAAGCAAAGTTGAAATTTTAGATTAGGAAGGTATTAAAATGGGTTTATTACGCTTTGTTCACCTGGGTGAACAGAGTGGACAACTTTGGTGTCCTCAATTCACCTCGGAAAAATAACACCTGGGTGAACAAAGGCGACTTTTCTTCTTTTTTTTTGACTTTTTTCACCTAGGTGAACAAAGTGGAATAAACCCTAAAATGCTGTTAGTAATGGTTTTTTTGTGTGAATCTGAGCCAACAGCTCTTTTTTTTTTTTTTTTTTTATCGTGGTAAAATCATCAAATGAGTCCTCCCACCCAGGGCAGGGCGGGAGGGACTGTCAGACTTGTACTGACTAAAATCCACGGTGTCCTTCAGTAGCCCTTTACGTACCGGGGTCACGGCAATCTGTGAGTCCCGCGACCCCGGCAGGCTTTGGCCCTCTACAGGCCCCGTCACTATGCTGACACTCCTTGAGGCGCGCGTGGAACACAACGCGCCGTCGACCCGGGCATGGTCCATGGTCGGACAGCGAGTCGCCCATTACTCGCTGCCCGCATGCCCGCGCCTACGGTGGCCGGAGATCGTCTTGCGACGTCCGTCGCCGCGGGCGTCTACCACTGCGGCTGGGGTGGAGGGAGGACGCTGTCCTCTCCCTCACGCGGCCCGCCTCCTCCTTCGCGAGCATGACTGCTTCGCAGAAGGAGGCGACCGCTTCCCACTCCATCTCGCCCCGCAGCATGGCCTCGACCAATGCCGGGCGCGAGAGGTCTCCGCCTATCGCCGTCGTGAGGACACGGCGGTGCTCTGCCCAAGCGGGGCAGTCCTGCACCGTATGCTCCACCGTGTCCTCCGGACGATCCTCGCAGTGGTGACACCCAGGCGTTTCTTCCCTCCCTATCAGACACAGGAACCTCCCGAAACTTCCGTGTCCGGTGAGGACCTGCGTCATGCGGTAGGTCAGGACGCCGTGACGCCTATCCAGCCACTCCTCAAAGAGGGGTCTTACCGCCGCGATTGCGGCGTGCCCGGACCTCGGTTGCGACAGTCGCTCCCTCCATACTGCCCTGAGATCGCGCCGGAGCTCTTCCCGCCGCGCCTCGACTTGTCGAGGCAGCGGGGATTCGCCCCGGCGCTGCGCCTCCACGCGCCACTCATAGACGCGCTGGAGGGCAGTCGCCTCCAGATAAGCCAACAGCTCTAGCTGTAATTTGCATACCGCAGCCTTATTTTTTTAACAATATGAAGGAGCATAACTGTATTCAACATAGAGTTGTGGCGGACAACGCTCAAACCGTTCGCTTCAAGGAATAAGGTCCAGACGGCGCGTCGTTCCCCTAAACCGGTTTTAATTCAAAACAATGTTCTCAACTCAACCTTAGCAATTATAATTTCGACCATTAAAAAACCTTTTGGAATCGGGATATCAGCAAAAAGTATAAAAAGTACAAGGATAAATATAAGTTTACAGGTTTAGACGCCACAATCGCGTCCTTAGGGACCATAAATATTATGTGCCAAGTCGGTGTTGGGGACAAATCAATGATAGAGATGTGAACTAACGGGGGACAGTTGAGTGACGTAAGTGTCAAGTGTAATATGTCCACCACCTTTTTATGTACTTTTATGTTACCAAAATTACATATTTTATTATGTTGGAAAGAACTGTCAGATCGTATGTCCCCAAATAATGTGTTAAATAGGAGGCGTTCTCATCGCGCACACAGCTAATAGCTAATAGCAGTACATATCTGTTAATCATTATTGCATGAACCTAAAAATCTAATCTTATTTTAATGATCTTTCACAAAATCTGTGTAAATGAGGAATTAGGGAATAATTTTAAAGAAGAAAGGGAGGTTTTAGCACCAATAGGATGGCTGATAATAAAATAAAACACAGTTTTAAAAATAACAAAGCAACGCTTTATTATTTTTATAGATTACGCTGAGCGACGTTCAAAGATTGACGAGCAATTTTTTTTTAAACGTTGCCCCACTCTAGGAATTTCTCCTGTGTCGTGGGTGCGTTTACAAACATATAAACGCCCAGACCCGAAGCAACTACATGAAGATCATACAAATATTTGCTCCGTGCGGGAATCGAACCCGCGATACGCAGCAACAGTCCAATCGCTCAGCCACTGCGCTAACCGTGTTGTCTAATTTACTGCTTCCTTACCTTTTGATTTTTTACATTTACAAAACTACTTAATCAATGAAAAAATTTATAACGCGTTGCAAAATTACGTTCTAGTAATATAAGTACTTAGAAAAATATAATAAGACAAATGTATCTTCCACAATATTATAAGTAAAGAGTTTTAATTTTGCTGAGGTTTAATTTCAGTAAACTTTATAGTACCATTTTATATGAAATTCTTTTGCTTAAATTCATGATAATTCTGCACATTATTGGTACATCAGGCTATCCCAATCATTTTCATTTTCAATCATTTAAAAAAAAATTAGTTTGGTCACTATCCATATATACTTATAACTACAACTACAACATCGTATTAGGTTAACCCTGTGATGATAGCTGAATGATAAATATTATAAAAAGGTTTATTTTCGATAAGGAAAAGATTGATTGGGGTAAGCTCATGTGCCAGTGTCTGTAGATTATACAGTTAACGGCAAATATCACTGAATATTTCAGATTTATTTAACGTATTTTTTTTCAATACTTTTTATTATCCAAATAAGTAGCCATCAGCACAAGTGCGCACATAAATATGTTAAAAATTCGCATTGCATTTAATATACAATTTCGCTGATAGACATTTTTACGCCTATGTACATACCTAGTACTCGTACAATGATAGAATGTTAACTTACATTATTTAGAACCGATTAATTAAGTCATTGAAATAATAAACGTATTTTAACGGTCACATGTAAACGAAAGTAAATGTATGTGATCGTTCAAGTTTTTTGTTGTCAGTGCCAAAAAAAGGGTTAGCAACGGTGCTCCGGCGCAGGGCGCAGACCCTGGAGGGGCGCAAAAAGGGCAAGACCAGGACCATAATTGGTCAACTAAAGCGCAGTTAAAGAAGCTGGCACTGCATCCAAGGCACTACAAGCCTTTTATGCGCCCAGTGCGAGCTTCTTCACGGCGCTTGTTATCGTAGGAGTTCTTCAGATCTAAAGTACAATTAACCGTTTGTCTACCCCGATGGAAATCGTTGGGAATCGAGAGAAAAATATTCATACACATAGACAAGCTATTTAGCTTGTCTATGTGTTTGAATATTTTTTTCTATTTCATAATACATATTTACTTTATTATCACTATTTCCTTACCTCCGGCGGAGGGCGAGAACTTGACCTCATTGCTGATAGGGGTTTCAGAAGGCAGGTGGAACAGGTTGACCCCTGAAGAGGACATGCTGCCGGGGTCCGCCCAGGTCACTGACAGCCGGTCTACCGATGGCTGTGGAGACGACGGAGGAGGGTCGCAGGAGCCCTATGAAGAAACAGTATTTTTATTACACACATGAAGAGAAGAAGTAGCCCAGTCAACGAATGCTCAAAACAAGGTACCTATAGAGGAATATTCTTGAAACACAATTTTTGACTTCGTCGTTTTATTTGGAATAGTTAGGAGATAAACATATCAAAAGTCCCCACCATCGTTCCATTTTTTGGTAACAACATTGCGGACTAGTAATTCAAAATGAATCAAGTTGATGAAACAAATACCGCAATTAAGTCAAACTTGCTTGTAATTCTCATGCAATTTGTTGCATCGTCTAAAAGATTTTTTTTAATAAACGCCACTCGCGATGCCGAAGAAATTCCTAGTGTGGGATCAACCTAGGAATTTCTCCTGTATCGTGGGTGCGTTTACAAACATTTAAACTCACAAACACACAACACCCACACACCAAAAACTTTAATAAATAATACAAATATTCGTTTCGTACGGAAATCGAAGCATATTATGTCAAACTTTTTAAAAGTCGTTGTCGAAACATGAAACTCTATAAAAGCGATTGCGACTAGTTTTGGCTCCTTGGAGGCTACGGGTAACATAGTAACAAAATTATAAAATAAATAAATAAATTCATATTGCTAGGTATATTTATACTTATTAACACAAATGAGGATGATTCCTACATTTATTTACAACATGATTCTATTCATAGAAGAAAAGTGGTAAAACAGTCCACTTTTAGCTATTAGTAAATTACAAAAAAAAGTAATTCATGTGATGTTGTTATATTAATTTATTTTTCATTACTTAGCAAAACGACAACAATTATTATCACTTAAGTTCGTGTCAGATTTTAATTACACTTTGTTTTTAATTTTGCACAATTCTTCTTTATAGCTGGTGTTATAAAATGTTTTTATTTTAGATTGCCACAAAATAATTAAAAACGAACATTAACATTTAAGTAATTATTTTTTAGAACTATATACGTAATTATTTTTTAGAACAATACTTTTAACGATGATGCACAAAATTCAAAACGATTTTAGGGTAGTCCTTTAATATTAGCGTATTTTGACTAATAACTTTTATTTTATTTTTTCGCAACCGCAAAATAATTTTTCAATTAACATCTATGTGCTGGCTCACAAAAAAAAAATTGTTCAATGTTACATTGTAACAATTATATGAAAATATCGCATCAGTATAAAATATTTTAAAGCTATTCCATCATAGGTATACAGAACACTTAAAAAAATATTATAAATTTAGATAAATTATTCACGAAAAAGAAAAAAATAAAATAAAAATAAATACTAAATTACCGTTCACAACAAAAAAAATGTTCGGAATATTCCAAGTTCGAATGGACAGATGTATTATTGAGACCAATCGGAGAAAGGTACTGCGACGGATTATCGAGAAACGACTGACGCAAGGCACGCCGCACAGGAGACATGAATTCCTGCGATTTATGTTAAGTAGCTAACTACTCCAGAAGTTATTCTTGTGTGTGTGAGTTGATAGAAACTTTGCTTGAATGGTGATTGTACACTCATTATCACGTAGGAACTACATTTTTTATACTATAAAGGTGGTAATAAAACGTAAAAGCAAAAAGCTCTCAAACGAAACTTTGAGATAGAAGAGAGACAGATATTCTGCAAACAGAGATCTACAGTACAAACATAAAGATAAAGAAGTGAAACGTAGTATTAGAACTAATATTAGGAATCACAACAGTAGACTAGTCCAGGATGCTCTAGAAAATAACTGCTCCCTGAAAATTGCCAAGGTATTTTAAATCATAAATCTTGGATCACTTATTTAAAAGACGATAATGGTAATAAACAAATGAATAGATAGGACACACGAGCTCGCGAGAAGTGGAAGGAGTAGAGCCTTTGCTTAGAGATATCTATACTAATATTATAAAGCTTAAGAGTTTGTTTGATTTCACGCGCTAATCTCAAGAACAACTGGTTCTAATTGTATTTTTTTTTGTGTTGGATAGGCTATATAACATCACTGTACGACCAGTAGGAGCTGAGCAGCGGGGGTTAAACAGCGGTGAACAGTTAGTTATGAAATAATGATGAAGATAGGAAGTAAATCATGATATTCGAGAGCATCTGATTATCGTAAATGCCGACCCCAACAGAGCTGTGCAAGAGTATAAGGGGATGACCTAAGTTTATGGAATTGAAACAGATTTAGTTGGTACATCTAGTCGAGTGTTCGTGGGTTCTAGTTCCACTAAAGTATTATTAATCTTGTAGTTATCCTGACTAGATTTGAGCCAGACTCATAACTATAAGTGTCAGCTCCCCTACGTACGTGAAAAAGACAATCATAATAGAAGATTTTTCAAGAACATAATAAATCATGGACAAAAGTAGGATGTCATCCCAGTGTGCGGAGAGCCGTTCGATACTAAATTAATATAGACAGTGCCCTGTTATTGTTAGGTGTGGCTACTTAAGTACAGTCACGGACAAAACTGTCTTTGGTAAAAAAAGTATTCATCTTGGTTTTTTTCGGGTTTCTCGTTTTTCTGATTGACTGCAGCCGCAGTAAATTGCAAATTTATCGGTCCGTCAGTAAGAGTTGAACTAATACATTTTTAGTAATCCAGCTGTCTCGCACAAGTCTCGCATCAAAATGCGAGACTGGGGGCTCGTGATGTCAGAAGCAAGTAAAAACTCTACTTGCTTGTGACGTATTGGCAATTTTTAAAGGTTCTTTAACATTTTTGGTTTATGTAACAAAAGAAAAATGACATGTCATTTTTATGTCTATTTTTTTATCTGACGTACTAATGAGATTTTTTCAATTAACCGGTTTCATAAAGGCTTCAGCTCACCGCAACTGGTACGCTTAGCGGCAAGAGGCTAGTTTGTTCACATCCTTTGTTGTACTTTAGTATCACATAAAGCGGGGCCGGGCGCATAAAATGCAATATTTCGGTTCACTTGGATGAGTCATCTAACTAAGCGATTAACAGTAACTTCTTGTCACTAAAGGCCAGTTGTTTGATCGGTAGTTAGGAAAACCATTCGTTAATAAATGCATAGGATTTTAACAAATAATTTGCTTAACCCAACCTAACCTACAGATCAATCACTCACACCCGTGGTGTAATCTTAGGAAATACAAAACTGAAATTTAATTACTTGAGTTGAGGCCTCCAAATAAATATTTATATGAGTTTATGTTTATCTAGGTTTATTTTGAATCGCGGGCATGCGGGCAGCGAGTAATGGGCTACTCGCTGTCCGACCATAGACCATGCCCGGGTCGACGGCGCGTTGTGTTCCACGCGCGCCTCAAAGAGTGTCAGCAAAGTTACGGGGCCCCCCTCTAGAGGGCCAAAGCCTGCCGGGGTCGCGGGACTGTACGAATTACCGTGACCCCGGAACGTAAAGGGCTATTGAAGGACACCGTGGAGTTTAGTCAGTACGAGTCTGACAGTCGCTCCCGCTCTGCCCTGGGGAGGACTCATTTGATGTTTTACCACGATAAAAAAAAAGGTTTATTTTGCTCAGAAGGGACTCACACAACACGTGCAGGTTACCTTGATTACTAAACAAACAAAACACCCACGACATTGAACCGGGGGTAATTTAATTAAAATGTCATGTCGCATAATATTTGTAACGACGCTGTCGGCGACTGTCCTCGATGATAAAGTTGTGGCCATCACGCACAGGTCACATTTTAACGCAAAGTGAACCAGAATTGCGAATTTTAAGACTTATTGATTATGCTGATTTTTTTTTATGCAGGACTAATGCGTCCTCTGGGATATTGTGTCTATTTACACTCAACCTAAAATATTGTGTCTATAATTCAGTGCCAGTCGTGGCAAATTCTCGTCACTCCCTACGAAAGTATCAAAATTTCTACACATTGATGGAGCCATAATTAAAAAACAGCTGACGTATGGCGCGAAAGGAACACGGTGGATTTTAGTCAGTTCGAATCTGACAAAGACTTCACTACTTCAGGGAAAACCTACCGTGTGGATCCACCATCCAAGGCGGATGGACTGACTCATTTTGCTCTCACTCGCAATGGATATCTAGAGAAAATTTACAGAGTGTAGACTACTGGAGTAGGTTGTATCGCAGTGAAATTAATGAGAGAATAGCCCAGGAAACGTTTGTCTAATCTAAATCAATTGTATTTTTAGATAGGTTGGATTAGGGTGACTCAATGGGCGGCCACTTTAAGAGCAGTTTCGGTTTATTAGATCAAAATACAATTATTTGTAGCAAGTATTGATTCATGGTCGCGGGACTGTATGAATTACCGTAGCCCCGAAACGTAAAGGGCTATTGAAGGACACCGTGGATTTTAGTCAGTACGAGCCTGACAGTCCCTCCCGCTCTGCCCTGGGTGGGAGGACTCATGTGATGATTTTAACAGGTAAAAAAAAAGTATTGATTCTTGAAAAGTGTTTTACTAGTAACTGCCCCGAGTTACGAGATGCGAATTATTTTGTGTAATTTATTTAAAAACGAAACAATAATACGTGACAAATGTTAAGGCTTGAATGGAAGGCGTGAAGAATGGGAAAGTTTCATGCGCTTTTTCATAATAGAGACGAAGACGAATCTTCTACTTTTTACCCATCATTGCAGGGATGATACAAGAACGCTGAATTCAAAGAAGAATGAGTATCATCTCGTGTAGACTATCTAGGACGTCGAGACAAAACAGAGTTTAAGAACCCATGCTCTAGTGTACCCTCATTATCCACAGTAGATATTATGGAAGTTGAAAATCTTCGAAACTTAAATGCAAAGCATAGGCCACGCCCATTGACCACAGTGGCCGCGAATGGCCAGTGACGTGACACGTCGCAGTCCATCTTGTAGTGCCAATGAGTGCCAGACCGGCACTGATTAACAACGCAGGGTTGATACCAGACTTTTTTTATTTTTTCATCATAGTTTTTTATGTAACTAAAAAAGTCTAATTAGTTAGATTATTAAAAAATATTTGACACGTTTTTTTTCTTTTGTTATATAAACCAAAATTGAGGACGATACGACATTTTTAAAACTGCCAAGCCCTCTCCCAGGGTCGCGGGACCAAGGGATTACCGTGACCCCGGTACGTAAAGGGCTATTGAAGGACACCGTGGATTTTAGTCAGTACAAGTCTGACAGTCCCTCCCGCCCTGCCCTGGGTGGGAGGACTCATTTGATGATTTTACCACGATAAAAAAATAAATAAAAAAAGCCCTCTCCCGAATTTTGATGCAGTATTCATCCAAACTAATATTATAAATGCGAAAGTAACTCCGTCTGTCTGTCTGTCTTTCTGTCTGTCTGTCTGTCTGTCTTTTCTTCACGCCTAACTGAACCGATTTGTGTGAAAATTGGTAAAGACATAGTTTGGAACTTGAGAAAGGTTTTTATTACAAAAAAAACAAAAATCTGCCGGATGTCACTACTCCACGCGAATGAAGTCGCGGGCAAAAGCTAGTTGTAAATATATTGATACTGTCAACATGCCTTACCAGAAACCTATAAGAAGAACAATTCACTGGAGTGTGTAAAAGATTTGAGGTTCTTATGTGGTTTTTTTTTACCATACTTTTTGACCCGAGAAGAGGTCTTGGAAGATGAGCTCTTGGTGGGGCAAGTTTCCCTATAAAGCAAATTATAAAGTTTGAAAAGGAGTAGATATGACGTTGTATTTAAATAAAAACATGGTAGAACGGCGTGAAAAGGTGTAACCACCAACTTTTTATTACCCAACTAAAGTAAAATAAAAAAAAAACAGAAAAGAACAGGTGTGTTTTACACCTCTCTCGATCCCTTTTATATGATTTTATTAGTTGTAACAATTCTTTTTTGTAACGGTTATTAGATGTAATAAAATCATAACGGGTTAATTTGGGTTAAGCTTAAAGCCTGGCATGTAACAGTTTCATAAACCACTTATCCATGGCCTCATTGGACAAGTACAAAAAATTGAGACAACCAATAGAGAGAGCCTATAGAGGCCCTTTTCGTAGAATCATGATATGAATGGTCCATCCAGTTGTATTGCTTGCTATAATAAGAGTTAAAACAGAATAGATATTTTTTCTACCAGTTGTAAGGTGTTTTGGGGTAACTTGAACAGCATGTTTTTCGCTGTGTGGCATCCCTGAGGGCTCATTCCATTATCTTGCGCCCTCCCTATCGTTTATATCACTCGGAATAATAATTAAGAAGTGATTTTTCACCAAAGATAGCGGCCGATCGATATCCTAATAATTTGTGGAAGCTTTTTGATACCTTCCGAGCTATTATGATAATTTATGTATTCGTATCAATTCATGTACCAGCCACACGCACTACTGTCATATTTTAATTATTATATACACTTACACATGTTGTAGTCGTTACAGCCGGGTGGTAAAACGAAATATAATAATATGAAGATATTTGGGAACAATTCATTCATGATACTTCCCATCAGAGGGGCCGTAGCGCTAGCGTAGGCTTGTTTTCAAATCTGATCGCGCACGATGTGTTCCGTACCGTTCCATTATCTATAAAAACGGCAAAAAGTAAATGTCTGTTATATGGAAGCCAACTTAAATATTTTAAGTGTTTGTTGTTACAGCGGCAACAAAATTACATCATCTGTGAAAATTTCTTTGAACTATCACAGTTTATGAGATAAAGCCTAGTGATAGACGACAGACAGACAGACGGACAGTGGAGTCTTAGTAATACCCGGGTCACTTTTTACCCTGGGAACAAACCCTCAAAATTGATTTATTAAACAAAGCTCTCCTAGAAAGAAGCGTTTAGAGGTAAGGAGAGATAATGTTTTTGTCATAGGCATTAAGCTACATATACGCAACAATATCAGGTGTGTATTTTATATTCTAAGAAAGGGCCACCTCTAATACAGTACCTATGTTATCTAGATAAAATATTTGTATTTCTGTTTTCAATTAATAAACTCAAAATCTAATCAACCGAATTAAAAAAAAAGTTTTAATTTGTTGCCCACACTGAATTGCTCCTGTATCGTGGTTGCGTATACAAACTTTGAAACTCACATACATAAACACCCAGACCCGGAACAATCACTTGTAGATCGAACCTGCGACACGCAGTGTAGTAGCCAATTGCTCAGCCTCAGCTCAAAAAAAACAATAGTAGATTCATCAATTATTTTATCACGCGCTCAGTGCTAATTAAGTACGAAGGTTTAGTAATGAATCATGGTAATGATATTCATGAATGACAAATGAACCACTTTCAAAAGATAATTAGGAAATATGAAATTCACTGATTTTTCACTGGTACTGCTGAGTGAGAGTTGAGTGACTGAGTTCGATCCCCAGGTCATACATATCTCTAAGTTTTTGTGCTCAGACAGTAGCAAGCCGATTTTTTTTGGTCTTGAGATAAAGTGTTTAACTATCCGGTAATGAAATTGCGACACATCTACATACTTTTTTGGTTGTTAATGGCGCCAAAAAAACATGCTGGTGCAGCAGTCAAATCCTCAATGTCATTGGGCATTTTGATTACCGTAAACCAAAGTCAATTAGTTGAACTCGTTGGCGAAATTGAACGTGGCAGTGTCCTACAAGTTCATAATAATGAGATGTAAAAACTAAGCAGTGATAATAAAAATGCTGAACTTCCATCTTCATAGTACAACTTGTACACACGGCTACACATCAAGCTGTATATAACCAGAGAGTCTAAAAAAGCCACATAGCAATATCCCCAATGATTCACCTTCGTGAATGAATAACCATTGGCGTTGCGGGAAATGCACGAACTTCGTGCATTTCCAGTGATTTCCACCAACGTCATTGACTATTCTTGTATTATACGAAAGTAAAAGGTAAAGGAAGGAATCATTTTAGATATTACTTATTTTATCGTGGTCTTACTTTGTATGATTTTTTCGTACTTTCGAAGGTCAGTTTATATAGGCTTTGTATAGCTTGATGTGTAGCTGTATGTACTTACATAGTTAACTAATATCACCACACCTGTAATCCCTGAAAGGCTAGGCAGAAACGTACCTAATAGTATTCCCAAATTTCGCATATTTATGTTGTAAGTGCCAAAATTACTCTGATTTCTTCTAATAGCACAAAAATAATAATTGAAAGAAGCTTAGAGCCACCTACACTATGGCATGTTTAATTTATTATTATTTAAATGCGTACGTACTATTTTGTATTGTAAATCACAAATTCTCAAAATCGTTTTTGATCACTGATAGATGTTGTAAAGTTGTAATTGGCGACCATTACTTAATACTATAAAGGCGAAAGTTTGGATCTTAGAACGGCTCGATGTTTATTCCTGAATCACGTCAGAACAACTGAACGGATTTAGATGAAATTTGGAACAGAGCATAGAGGATAAAAGTGTGTTTATAGGACACTTTTATCCTGGTAGTATTATCTCCGCTGATGGACATGGTGGGACAATTAGCGAACTTAACGCGGGCGAAGCAGCTGGGCATTAACTAGCTATTAAATAGGTATATAAATAACTACGTTGAAGTTGGCTGTCAATCTAACCAGATGCAGCTTAACACCAAAATTTTGGACAAATTCCGAAATCATTCGCTATCAAAATTCCGAACACCACCTTCACCGACTGCGCACGGTATTACATTTCGTTAATTGGCTCCGTTTAGAGGCCGGGGAGTGCCTTGATTGTCTGTAATTACACTTTGTGTACCTTTCCCTGTAATGGCGGCGGAGCTAAATGTAGTCACAATTTTGGCTGTTTACTTGCATGTCTATTTTGATCAGAATGAAATGATCAAATCTGAAATTATGGCTTGATTAATAGGGTATTTGACTTAAAAAATCTAATTAGTCCGTCACTTGGATTTTCATATAATATTTAACACGTATTTTTTCTTTTCTTACGACGACACGAAGACGCTTTTAAAACTGCCAGTACATCATAAGCAATTACAATTTTTACTTGCTTCTAACATCGCATTACGAACCCCCCCCTCGTGAATTTTGATGCGTTATATCTTTGTAAATATGTATTGATTGAAAAGAAAAAATACGTAAATATCTATCATTTTTCAAAACTCTGACTAACGGACTAATTTTAAGATTTGAAACTTATTGATACGGTATTTATGCTCATTTATGTGATTAGGACATACATGCAGAACTGATATGTACACAGCCGGTTTCTGAATTTTATTTTCCCGTTCCTCTCAAAATGGAATAGGAAAAAAACACGACAATTTCTTTGTACAACATGTGCGTTTTTACCCCCTACCCATTTTTTAGTGTAATAGAATCAAATAAGTCCTCTGGATCAAGAGTGTGAATGAAACTTTTAGACTCGTACTGACTAACATCCACGATCTTCCTTCAATAGCCCTTTACGTTCCAGGGTTATGGTTACCTGTTTTGACAGTCCCGCGACTGAAGCCCCCCTTAATTTACAATAATAATCAGTTTTCTAAGCCTTGCTTAACATGATCGAATCCATTATTTTTTTAATTATATGCATGATGTGCGAACAGGATATTCAATTCGACCTATGAGCTAACGTTTTTCCGTACCAACACCAGTGTGAACATAGACATATAAAGAAGGAGAAAGATAATAGATTAAGCTTCAAAATGCTAGTGTATCAGTCTTCTATTAAATGAAGATGTTGGACACATATACACGGAATCGCTCGTGCGAACTACTACAGGAGCAGTTAATACCGACTGCTACAGCATTTAGCAGTCCGTGTAAGGGTGACCTTATTCCAAATATATTATATTAGTAAGTAAACATACCTGTGGAGTCAGCTCCGATTTTGTAGTGTCGATGATCACTCTGGGCCGAGGCTCCAGCTTTAGGATTCCACGTTCTCTACCCTACACAGAAAGAATAACTTTATGAATGGCTGTATGGATATTTATTTCTTTGAATGCATTTAGAACACATAGTTAATATTTAATCCGGTGTGACTTTCCTGTAGGATAAGTACCGAACAAAACGTGGGTAACGCTGCGGTTATAAGCTAGTTTATTTATTTGGACTTACAACCTGCCTCTGTTTGAAAAATTAAAAGCTCTTTTATTGCTTGGCAATAAACACAAAAAGAAAATTGTAAATGCTGAAAGCAAGAATTTGTAAACTTTTAAAAATATTTTAGAACACCAAAACTTCGCAGATACACACAGGAAAACAGTTTATTGTTCTCTAGCCTTCAATCACAAAAGAGTATCACAAAAGAGTGTCATAAAAAAAGTTTTAACCGCCACATTCTATATTTAAATTAAAAAGAGTTGTAAGTACCTTGGCGTCCATTGTGAGCCGCGGTGCAGACAGCGGTGGCGATGGCAGTTACTGCTGTCACGGCTTCTGGCCTGTGTTGGAGACGATGCCTGGGGAAAGGGATATAAGTCATGTTTTTGAGTTTCTGTTTCCACTGGTTGGATATGATAGAAAAGGGATAGATATCCAATTTATAACAACACTCGGCTTTACAAAACATACAGCTTTCATTGAAACTGTCTGAAATAGTGCATCAAAAACCGAAAACCTACTTCAAATTGACATTTGCTTTATAAGAACTAAATCTATTTCAATTCTATTGAACGATGCTTGTATCTCCACCATAATCGATGGGTACGATTATGTGTTTTTGTTAAAAAAAATACGAGAAGAAATTGTTATTATTTACCATTACATTCTCCCTGGAAGTACACTCAATCACACTTCTGGTTACGATGTGAAGATCTTCGTCACTTTACGTGAACTTTCAATCCAAAAAGCACAATTTACCCAAGACCTTCTGAAACTTTTGATTTGAATTTTTCACGTTCTTTTGCTCTTTTAGGTGACATTTAGGTTCTTCTTTTCTCGTAAGCTTCACACTTTCATTAGACCCACAAAAGTGAGTTCGGACAGGAGTATTGAAAGACCCTTCAAATCATAATAAATTTTCTGCTTTTTTCTAAATAGTTATCTTAAATGTCAATCAATCAATCCGTAAGTCAATAACTAAATCACAGTGGGTATAGTAACTGTGTGTTTGTGTAAATAGTATTGCAACTATGTTTCTTGTCTATTTAACAACACATTATCACTAACTTGAAAGCACACGTGCTGAAAGTCTCAATGTAAACAATATTATGACACCGTTTCAGTCGTTATAGTGATTAATTTGAAGTGCGTATGTGTGTTAATAAGTTGAAGGTTACGTCACGACGGACGAAAACACCGGTAGAGGTTTAATTTTTGTATACATGAAAATGGATCACTAAAATATATGTATGCACGCACGTAACTTTCGGACGACTGCACTGAATTCAATAATCTGTGTTTGTCGTATAGTGTCATTCAGAAAATCTACTAAGGAAAGATCGCACCTTTGAAACGTCCAACCAGGGCGGGCTATAAAAAAACAGAAAAATATTTCTAAAGCAAGGGTTATGTCACTTTACATCTAGTTTGTCAGTAATTAGTGGAAAACTGCGCAAAGGTGGGTTGTTAAAAGGGGTGAAACAAGCGGGTTGCTAAACATTGCTCATCCACTGCTATTAAATAAAACACCCTTTGAATGAACTTGACAAATTCTCTAGAGTCAGTTACTAATCTGTTAAAATATCAGTTCTAGTTCATTTTAATTCAAGAGAATTTACAAACACTAAGCGTCAATTCATACCGAGACGCGACGCTTCGTGCACATTTAAATAGAGAGACCTAAAGTAAAATTATACTACACATTTCACCGATGACGCGACGCAGTGCGGCACCGCGGGCACATTTTAATAGCCACTGAAAATCTAACTTTATTTACTAAACGATAATACACACGTCGCGTCTCAGGATGAACAAACCCTTAGTTTAATTTCTTGGAATTGAAAGGGGTTCGAAGCATACATTTTCTTGTTATGTTTACAAATTACATATTTTACGTATATACAGTTAGCATATACGTAAAATATTTTGGAATACACTACAGTATACTCTATCTATCTTTGTTAGATCTATCATTTTACCCAGTTACACCCAGTAACTGTGGAAGTTAGGTATTCACTACATGTCTGTCATGTCTGTCACACAATTCTGTTATTCAGCTGCATTCAGTTTTACTGAAAGCCGAGTCCCAATATACTTTGGTAAAGGTAAGGTAGATGACATTATGCTAGATTTATGGGGTGTCTTGTTCAGTAGCATAATCTACTTCGAATATTTGTTCTTCATTCCTAAATAAGACTACACTTTATTGAGAAAATGCTCTCGCTTGAGTAAACTCTATTAAACATAAACCAACTCAGTAAAATATACTATTGGATGGAAGACTATGGCTTGTCATATCACTTGTCGCCGCTGTCACGGCACTCGTAAAGACATGGCTTTTGACATGTTGTTCTTTGAGTCTGACACCCCCTAATTCACCCCTTCTCTTTAAAAGGGGTAAACAGAAAGGTAGGGTCAATGTGTTAATTTTATTTTGTATAGATAGTTTTTTCTCGTATCGATGTATCTGTATGGTCGCGGGACTGTACGAATTACTGTGACCCCAGAACGTAAAGGGCTATTGAAGGTCACCATGGATTTTAATCAGTACGAGTCTGACAGTCCCTCCCGCTCTGCCCTGGGTGGGAGGACATTTTGATGAATTTACCACATTAAAAAAAAATTGATGTAATGTTTTTAGAGTTTCGTGTCTAATATGTTATGACGGATGTTTTTATGATTGCTGAAGTCTCCTGAACTGAAACGACGTTACAATGCGGGGTGTTAGGTATTTTTGTTAGGTTTTTTTCCTTCGGTATTTACGTCATTTCTTGATTCGGTAGTCGCGCTCAGAGCCCGCTATAATAACTATGTAATATCTTTAAAAAATATAGAACAAAATGAATATTTAAGAAACAGATATGATTTTTCTGCCGTTTTTATAGATAATGGTACGGAACAAAAAGCTAAAATTTAAATTCTCAACTATATGATACTAGCTGTATCCAGCGGCTTCACCTACGTGTAGTTTAAAAATTAACCCATGCGAACATAACACCATACCGGTATAAACAGTATATTTTTTTACTCAAGACTGAAATAACTCTCTCGGAGACAAACAGATCAGTCATTCTGACGTGATTGAGTAATAATCATTCATCGATTTACATTTTCGGTTTTATTAAGCTACTTATATGTTAGGTTAATTTAACATTTAAGTTTTGACATATTATGTGCTTTCGATTTGTTTTGTTACGTTATACATTATGATTTATTTTTCTTTACAGATTCTTAATTTTAAAATATAGATTTAATGTAATTATAAAACAATTAAATTGTTGATAAAGCTCTTTTTTTTTATCAGCTCATGCTAGCAATCACAAAATTAATTTGATGTGTGTATTTTAATACAAGTTTTATTTACAACATACAATATTAATTATGATTAAATAGATTAGGCACCACTAGATAATATTAACATAAATACAAAAAACTTTTTCATATAAATACTGGCGCCATCTATTCGGTTTTCATCGCATTAAAATGAGGTATAGCATCAATGGTAGGGTGGTTGGTGGTTAGGGGGTGAGTTTCCGTGTGGTAATTTTAGGGGTGGTTACGGGTGAACAGCTTCTAGAATAAAATACGAGAGTGCGCTTTTCAAGGTACTTTGAGGCACTTAAGTTCAGCCAAACCTTTTCCCAAATATGTTGGTTCGAATTCCAGTCTAACCGGATTCAGCAGAATATCAATATTTTACATGGAGCCTATCTGACCTCCACAACTCAGTAATTGTGTAATACCCCTTTTTTATCGTGGTAAAATCATCAAACGAGGCCTCTCACCCAGGGCGGGGCGGGAATGACTTTTATACTTGTACTGACTAAAATCCACCGTGATCCTTCAATAGCCCTTTACGTTCTAGGGTCAGGGAAACATGATGAGACGATTCTGGCGGCCCCATACGATACCCCTTATTAGGAAGACTGGTTGGCAGACTTTCGAGTTAAAGTACAAACATAGGTATTACAATCCTGTACATCTTGTTCTGGTTTTATGGTATTTCGGTTACTTTTAAATGCACTTTTGTACACATCTTACTGTTATTGCCTGTACTTCTGCTTACCTCACAGCCTCATAAAACAGAGATTATATTGTAATAATGTCACTGAGAGTTCTTTAACCTCTTATCAGTGACGGTTTAAAAGCTTCCGTTAGTCTAAAATTAGGCGTTCGGAATTTATCTCAAGTGATAACACATGGTTACAGCTCAATGAAATTATTTTGTGACGTGGATCCACGACCTGACATAATCTTTATTAGACTATTATTTTCACAACTGAGGACTGTTTTTTAGTTAATACATACAAGGTTAAAGTATTTTCAATTCGATGTAATCTGCAGTGCTATTCTCTAAGAATAGTCTGCAGCGCTGTCCCAATGTCGAACCTACAGTTTAGACATTGTGTCTATTTCGTCGGCGAGCTTCTGGCCGCGTATAGCCTAGAAATTCCTTTTAGAGAATGGCATAGCCG
The DNA here is from genome assembly GCA_943136025.2 of Agrotis puta. Lineage (NCBI taxonomy): Eukaryota > Metazoa > Arthropoda > Insecta > Lepidoptera > Noctuidae > Agrotis > Agrotis puta. The sequence continues at coordinate 10,053,870 of OW964166.2, forward strand.
GACATTGACCTGTAGTGGCTCAATCTATTGGTCACCCAAGTAGACTGTTACAATATGAAGATCAAAAGGGGATGTGAATGATCTCTCCGAGTCACAGTATGTGGTTTTTTCAACCACATCCGATTGGGTAAAAAGTGGGCTCAAAAAAATTAAGAGTCGTAAGAAACAGTTTTACCATAGAGTATAGTATCAACCAGTCACTGGGTTGTGGACTTGTGGAGGTCAGATAGGCATTCACTGCATGTAAAATATTGGTAGGTAGAATCCGGTAAGACTAGTGGAGCTAAGCTAGCCAGATGATGATGACTACAAAAGAAAAATAAAAACCTGTTATTTCAAAGTTATCGCTTATTACAAAAAAAATGGTGTTTTAATATAAATTATTGATATCTGCGGGCACGGTAGGGTTCAAAAAAATTACAAAACACTTCAAGAAAAGGAAGGTAGTACCCTTGCGTTTCGCTTGGCTCGTCTCAAGCGAAGCCCCCTACCTTATCTTGAAGCGTTTTGTAGTTTTTTTTAACCTTCACAAAGTCAGTTTCCGATGTACCAGATAGTTTATATTCTCAGGATATGATGTCAATTATAGAATAATTAACCATACAAAGTCTCAATTGAATAGCTTTAATACTTTAGATTTTATTGATATCTAAAATACACCGATTTCGTCACCGACACACTCACTCATACACTAATGATCATCACAATGTTTGGCTAATTCCTGAAGTGCTAGAAAACTGAAATTTGGTATGTAATCTAAGTTTAGTAAACAACCAACAAAAAAAACATAATCTTGTAATTTTCGCCCCCAATCTCCTAAAATGGGGGGGGGGGAAGTTTGTATGAGACTTCAAAATGTTACGGTACTTCTACTTGAAGTGCTAGAAAACTGAAATTTGTTATGTAAACAAAGTTCAGTAAAGCAAAACAGTCAGCTATAGTGTATATAATTGTTTAAGAGCGAAATATCGCCCTGATTTATCAAGAAAAAAGAAAAAGACAGAGAATGGGCTATGAAAACCGGCACTGCTGATGTTCAAGAAATACAACCGAAAAAAAAACTGCCTAGCAACTTACAAAAAGAACTGAAATCCCACCAAAACATTTCATTTAAAATGTTGCCTAGACTACCACATAAGGTTTTCCCTGCGAAAAAGATATCAGATCTCATGTAGAGCCAAGCTTCTGAATCTAGACGGCCTGACTCTACCAACCCTAACTTCATAAATTCTACATATCAGTAAAAAATTATGGCTTGGCTGTTTCGTTACTTACTATACTAAATATTCGCATCACCTCCACGACCATTTTTACTGATACATATAATAGATCAGTATACATACTTAGACGTAAAAACGTTTAACACACAAGAATAACATAAGATTAAGATTTATTACAATATAAATAATTGGGCCATATGTGGTCCAACAACTTAGTAGCATATGGCTGACATGTGCTAGTCGCAACTCAGTATTTTTAAGTCTATACTTTTAAAACTAGGTATATGTATAATACGAGTATATAATTGTTGTAGTATGATCTCATGGCAGACGATCTCCGGCCACCGTAGGCGCGGGGCATGCGGGCAGCGAGTAATGGGCGACTCGCTGTCCGACCATAGACCATGCCCGGGTCGACGGCGCGTTGTGTTCCACGCGCGCCTCAAAGAGTGTCAGCATAGTGACGGGGCCTGTAGAAGGCCAAAGCCTGCCGGGATCGCGGGACCTAGGGATTACCGTGACCCCGGTACGTAAAGGGCTGTTGAAGGACACCGTGGATTTTAGTCAGTACAAGTCTGACAGTCCCTCCCGCTCTGCCCTGGGTGGGGACTCATTTGATGATTTTAACACGATAAAAAAAAAAAAAGCTAGATTTCGTTAAGGATTAACTTTGCATCGTCTATTTAACAGACTCTATTTCAACTATAAATCTTTGGCAACTTTTGATATGGTTATAATAGACTATTAAACGTCATCATTACTATCAAGTAGATAAAGTACTTGAGCTTACAGGTCACTGGAGGTCACCTATCTGCTTAGAAAAAGATAAAATACCTACACAAAAATTTGTGATACCAGCAGCTCCAAATACAATACTTATCAAAAGTATTATATTTGGAGCTACTGGTATTGTTAAGTATGGTCATAATGAACTGTATATTGTTTTTAATCGTGATTATTGGTATTTTAATGGATCCCACAAATGACGGCACGGCTAGCGCAGTGGCTGAGCAATTGGACTGCTGCGCTGCGTGTCGAGAGTTCAATTCCCGCACGGAGCATATTTGTATAATCTTAAAGTCGTTATTTCGGGTCTGGGCGTTTGTGTATGTGAGTTTAAATGTTTGTAAAAACGCACCCACGACAGAGGAGAAATTCCTAGTGTGGGGCTATGTTTTTTTATAAATAAATAAATAATATTCATGTGTGTGGGGATCAAAATACATATTGGTTGTGGTACTTTTAAGATGCCAAAATACAATGCATAGATATATGATCGTAGCAACCGCCGTTGAGTTCCCTCGATTTCTCTAATATCCCGTAATTAGATTCTGACCTGATTACCATGGGACCATCTGTAAGCCCTACTTCTTATTGAAACCATTTCAAAGAAAAAAAAAAAGAATTTTCTAAATCAGTCCAGGTCAAAAAATCTCGAGACATTTGCAGGCCTCCACGGAGAGACCCATACTGTCTTTAATCCATATTGGAGATTAGAAATTGAGGTTGTAAACCGAAACATAATTATTTTGAACAAGGACGTACCCAGGGGGGGGGGGTCCAAGGGGTCCGGACCCCTCCCGAAAATAGATGAAAAATGCTGATCAAACTTCAATCGAGAGAGAAGCAATAGAAGTGTTGGCTAAGTGTGATGCTGTATTTTATCCACATATACACACACTATTAAAACTGTTAGTGTCTCTCCCTGTATCTACTGCAAGCGTCGAAAGATCGTTTTCAACTTTAAAGAGGGTTAAAACCTATTTACGCAATAAAATGGGCAATGATCGTCTAACTGGTTTGGTATTGATGTCAGCCCATTCAACTCAGATTCTTTCAGTAGACGACGTTTTACACCAAATGTCCTTAAGACCAAGACGTTTAAATTTAACGTTATAATACTGTCTTATATTACCGAGATATGCATTAAATAATTTGTGAAAACAATTTTCTTTTAATTTTAAGTATCCATTTACGCGATACCTTAATCATTTGCCTGGACCTGGACCCCCCCCGACAAAAAATTCTGGGTACGTGCTTGATTTTGAACAGAATAGCTAGTAGTTAGGGCTTTTTCCCAGATGCTCCAAATTTTATTTCCAACAGGTCCAATAAATCGTTGATATTACTAACCAAACTTTTAATGTGGTTCCTCTAACTTTATGTCAATTTTTAGGAAAACTTAGAAAAGTGCTGATATACAGAGCTTTCTGTTCAACACCTCGCTGCGACTTGCCGTAAATCCGTGATCATTTTTAAAGTTTAAGAATTACCTTTTACGTTTCTACCTTTCAGAGTGAAAAAAGCACAGTCATGAAACAAGTGCCCATTTTTTTAAATTAAAATGTTTTGTTAGTATACTATACTTAACTGCTGTTTAATTTAATTTAATTCGATCATCCTTTGTCATAATAACTGAACTCGAAATTTTTTTTTGCGAACGACATTTGGTTCCAACTACACATTAAGCCTTTGTTCGAGCAAGACAACCCCATTGGAAAGAAAGAGACGGCGACATGAATGACCTAATGCACTGACTGGGACGCTAAACCGGCGAAGACTATTCATGTGTTTCTAATGAAATAGGCAGACTAGGGAAACGGCATAGAAGCAATTATTGGTAACGGATAGGACACTTCATCAAGCGATTATTTACCGAATTTTGAAAGTTTTTTTTTTGTAAAGCAATATTTCTTATTAAATAAATTTTTAATTTTTTTAATAACTAAATTAAAATATCAAAAATACATACCTACCTAAAATTAAAAATAAACTAAAATAATTGAATGTAATGTGATGTCATGTTTAGTTAGATGTCTTCGGCTTTCTCATTATTTATTTTATTTGGGAAATACCTTTATCAAAGTCTGTTTTTATTGTATATTTCTACATTTTAAGAACTTAAAATAGTCTACTTCAACTTCTAATGATAAAAATGATTTAATATGAGAGATGGAGTCAAAGGGTAAGATAATGAATGAGAACGTAAGAAGAACACGTGTTATTAAAAAGTGACTGCCAAGGACAATGGGATAAGGATAGGAAACTGATGATGATTTGATAAAATAAAGAAGTAACTTTCATTTAGTGGAAGTAAAAACAATATATGAGTATTATATTCGTCCACTGCTGGACATAGGCCAGGGAGGAATTTAGAGAAGACGACTAAGCAAACGCAGTGTAGAGCGCTCAGCGGCTGGGTTGAGCGACGACCTGCGAATGGCAGTCGGCAGAGACTGGATGAGGACTCGGCTCCGTGGTGTACATTAGGAGAGTCCTATTAGGTATTTTAAAGGTAAATATTATTCCACAGGCAAACATCATAAAAAAGTTCGGCCCGCAACAAACTAATAAAGATTATTAAAGGGACATAATAAACTACACCATCAGAATATTAGGAGCAGTAATCCCAGTGCGTCATCTGCCTTATTTATAGTTTTATAGGTAACATACTCATAATTACATAAACAAAATCGATCGGAGATCGGAGTTAAAGTAAATCAAACCGATTCAGGCTCAAAAAGAAAGTTAGGATAAATAATTGTCTGTAATACACCACGCAGGCTTAATGCTTGTTGGCAGATAGATATCAATCGAAACATGCCGGTTTATACACGATTTATTCCTTCAGTTTTAAACATCATGTTGTAAATCAAAATAACGTGTCTCAACTAGTATCTTTATAACCGTCCTTAAGTTAAGCCGTAGTCGGGTAAAAATTGGGAGCATCACCAAGACCTTTGCACGGCTCGCCGATTACTTCCCGCTGACCGCACATGTTGGCATTCTAACAAAAGGCGAACCTTTTCAGGTTTGTACACAAAAAACTGACGGTATGGGGCCACGTTCCCTACCACTGTTGGAGTCGCAAAGAATAGGGAGCGTGCAGACATGCAGCTCTTTAGTATGGCTTTTTAACTGTCTATAAATATTTTGTTCGTACGAGTGAAATATTTAACATAAAGTGACCGTAGGACGTCTACAAAAATTTTGAGTACTCTAAGTTTTTTAAAGTGAAAACTTCTTTAGCGGCGTCATCATTTTTTTTTGGAATGGGTAAAAAATGTTAAACTCGCGTCAGGACACGTGACCTGATCGAAAATTCATAAGACGGCGCAGGGCGCTTGCGCGAATGTTCGTGTGTGTTTATTACTGTGCAACCCGTTGTTTTTTTCATGCTTAAATAGTCATTGTAACTGTAATTGTTTTTTTTACAAACGTTTGATCATTATATAAAGGGGTGACAGTTGAGAGCGAGCACATGAAAACATCCGTTCGTGCTTACTCTTATTAGGAACGCGCAATTTTAACTAAACTCGCCATAACTAAACTCACATTATTATAAATCTATTATAAAGATCCAAACTCATGAATTTACATATTTATTTCCGCGCTCCTGATTATAAACTAAGTATCTACTAACCAAAACCATTGCAGGCAAGTCAGTTTGTAATGGTGATTTTAGAAATATCTACCGTTACACAGTCACAGTCATCTAAACTCAACATTACAAACTCACACAACTTGAGTTACGATTACTACGAATATTACAAACATCCAAATTCTAGATTCACACTCATCCAAACTCACCATAACATACTCACACATTTAAAATTACAACAAACAAAGTCATAAATACACAAACTCACAATGACACAAACAAATAATGTCACACTGATCTGAAATAGCTACAAAACACTTTAATGAACACATTTACTATAACCAAAGTCACAAACAAACAGTCACAATCAAATCACACATTAGCCCAGCCTCTTGCCTCACAGAGGGTAACCTGTCTCCAGTTCTACAGCCACTTAATCTTTGGTCGAGTGTTGTGAAACCGGCGCGCGTCACTCAGTGCTGGCTCGAAGCGCGCGGGCTCACGTCGCGTCGCGCAAAATGGCGGACGTCCCCTCAATATTTACTACATTTATATCTATAATACTAGCTGTAACTGCACAGGATTACTACCATACTCCTCGGATTGGCTCCAAACAACTGGCTTCATGTTACAATAGTGAAGGAATACCTCAAGTAAGTTGAGCTTTTGGAATACACTTTTTTGTCTTATTTGTTCGGCTTTCGAGCGTAACTGTATGTTTCGTTTTAGTGCTTCTAAAGTTTGTTGTGGTGCGTAAAAGTTTTGTTTCTGAAGAGTTTATGTCAAGTAATATCGCCATAAAATAGATAGAAAATGAAGTATATTTGAGTACAGTCGCGTTGTAAAGCTTTTGTCTGTAGAAGCTTTTAGTCGATTGCGTCTAAAGTAGTTGTGAGCGCTTATAAAGAGACCCATTATTATTGAATCTTTTAACGTCTAAGTAGATCAACTCAAATTTTGCACCAATAAAGATTGATAAATGAATGGAAAAGATGTTTATTTTAAGCTAAAAGCTCGTGTACGATAAATATTTCCATATAGATCGCAGTGTTTGGTCTTACTGCCACCAAAGGACTATTATACTTTGTAAATCAAAGTAAACCTATGTTCAACCATAGTATGTCTACTATGAAACTTTGTTCTACACAGCATAGGCTCTGCACTAGTAAGCGTAATTGTGTGGCGTTTATATTTCCAAATGTTTTCATTTAGTAAAATCGATGAAATTAATCTCCTTAACTTAGTATACCATGAGATTCGATGTGAGATCTGCTTATACTGCCGTATTACAGTCGTGATAATACGAGTACCAGTCACATTTTGTGACTGTTGAAGATGATAACGATCCCTCAACATACCAACACAGCGGTCTGTTATCAATCTTCTGTAGACGTGGTCCATTCGGTGACATAAGCCCTTAGCCTTATTACGACACGCGAAGAGATAACAAAACGATAACTATTAAGAATATTCATAAAGTAAAGCTTCATAGAGTTGGCTAATTGTCTGTGTATGCTTAGTTGTCAGGACTCATCTAGAATATCATCTAGGTACTCACGTTATGAACGGCACAACTTTCATACATAAGTACCTATATAAAAAATAGATGTCGTACCGTGAATCCATGGTGCATTCAAATGCTAGACAAGCTTTGCTTGCTTTCATAGTAAATTATATTTCTACGAAGACTCTCACGCCAAGTCACCGTCAGCAATTTATGTCTGGTGGTAGTTCAAGCCAAACTTACTTGACTTTTCCAATTTCCCGTTCTTGCCGATAGATTACCACTGAAACAACTATCAAATAGATAGTCTTTATAGCATATTTCAGTCAAGTGCCAATCCTGTGATCCGGGTCGAAGGACAGTAGAACGAACCTGATATTTCCATTTCTTTCTGTCATATTACATATCATTTCTACAAATCTCAACGAAACCAAATATGAATGAACTATAATTAAAACAGATAAAAAATGTATAACCCTCTCAATTGCTAGTTAGTTTTGGGGGATCGAAGGTTATCGAGTAGAGTCGCGCTTGTAATGAGTTCGTTAGCTCTCCGCCCAATGTACCCTTATCAGTGTAAACGGAACATACTTATCGCATCCGTCATGCTTATTTTATTGTCTACATGTAAATTGTGTCATTATTATTGTAGCTTAACGCTGCCCTTTCGGGGTGTAAGTTGGGGCCTAAGTAATATTTTAACCACTTTAATTAGGCTACCAATTGCAATTTCGAATGACTTGAAAATGTACCTAATTCCGTGCGGAAAAGAATGAGAAAGTACTACAAAGTGGCTCTTTTAAATATTCACCAACTATAGTAGCTCAAAAATGAGCAAATACTAATATATGAAATAGGAGAGCATGTTAGCGCTGCTAATGAGATACGGAGCCTGAATAAAGCCTGAAATAATCTCAAACAGAAGTTCATTCGATCGCGGGACTTACGAATTACCGTGACCCCGGTACGTAAAGGGCTAGTAAAGGAGGTCTGTGGATTTTAGTCAATACAAGTCTGACAGTCCCTCCCGCCCTGCCCTGGGTGGGAGGACTTATTTGATGATTTTAACACAAAAAAAAACAGAAGTTCATTCGTCTATTCCAAAGCTAGTGACTTTATCAATCAAATGTCATTCGTGAAGTATAATTGCTGTTAAAAATATCATAACGCTAATTTGGATCTTCACACAAATTTATGACCACGTAGGTGGTCTACAAAGACAAATACATCAAGTTCAGCTGTACAGCGTTTCATCCAAAAAATTACCTTATTTGTGGTAGTTTATACTGCTCTTAATCGTATGATACTTTTAATTACAGTAGCTTCTAGGAATATACACTTTAACTCAATACTTGTTAAGTTCATTTTCAAATAACGAACGTCAGAGTTCACTCTCTATTTTCCATACTAAGATAACCTCTATAAAATGGTTATTTCTGAACAAAACGCGGCTTTCACCGCATCTATTGTTGGTAGACAAAAACAAAGGACATCTGTTTTGCATTCTATAAATTCTTACATGTCTAGGAATACCTCAAGCACATTTATTGTGCTCATGTAACTAGACTCCTCTTTGTTGTTTATAGAGATTATTCAATAGTTTTATTGAATACCTTAACTTTACGAATGAAAGCTTTTGACTCGGATACGGCGAAACGAAGTTAATGTCCGATTTGGAAACAATAGAATAGTCAATGAATATAAGTAGAAATAGGTTTTGTCAGCAGATTCATGGCTTCATTGTTATAAATAAAATAAAAGCGATAAAAATCAAATTATTCAAGAGAGCACTTTAATGTTTGAAATTGTTTAGCCATGGCAGTAAGCCGAAATGCCACTTACCATGTAAGCTAAGCACGGTACTTAAATGCGGGTTGCAGACCGAAAGCTAAGCTACCTTGGTTTGAGTTAACCTGTGGTCTCCTATAAATGCCATTGGTCGCGTACAGCGTCAGCGCCGTACGCCGTGTCACAATGTTTACTATAGAAATGTACTATGTTGTGCTCTCTCTGACACGCTGACCGGGCGTGTGGATGCCGTGAACAAAAGTTTAAAAAGGTACGGCAGCTATACGAGCTAAGCTAAACTTTATAATTTGGACGATTTATGATTTAAACATTATAAGGATCATAGGCGTGTCATACTCTTTACTGAATAGTATCTATAAACACGGTCAATGAAGCGATTTCACGCGTCATTAGCCTTTCGCATGGACTTGGACGCACTTTTGCGATCTGACGGCTTATTCCCGAGCGCTCCAAATAAATAAATAAATAAATAAAGATGGCGAAACGACCTTAAATGCATAGACCGAGGGCTGCTTGGAAGCGGCACAGGAAAAGAGGTCTTGGAAGGACCTTTACCCAACAGTGGGATAGTAAAGGCTAAGACATAAAAAAAATCTAGAGCTCTGTATTTTTTGTATGGGAAAAGTGCGTGAGTATAATTATGTATGTGTGTAAAATACTACAGATGTTTCCCACTGGCTCCAAACTAAATAGAGTAACGTCAACAACAGAAATTGATAATAAAATGTTATTAATTCGTGGTAAATAGTTCACTACACACTGGCTGCAAAATAAAAAATAAAAACAATTTAATCTTAAATCAACAAATCAAACTTTCGCATTTCTTAGATTTTTTTTTTTACTTATTACTAATAATACTTTTCAAATGTTATTTGTGGAACAAAACAAACATTTGTGCCCTGTAAGATCATGCCTTTTTCTATATCCAAAAAACTAATTTTGAGAGAATTAAAAAAAAACCGGCCAAGAGCGTGTCAGGCCACGCTCAGTGTAGGGTTCCGTAGTTTCCCGTCCGTTACAATAAGTGTTAACAAATAGCCTTTTTTTAAACTTGTGTGCGACGACTATCAACCACTTTTGTCTCCGTACAAGTTAAAAAATAAAACCCTCAATATAAATTTGAAAAGACACAATAACAATTTCCCACAAACCTTTATCAAATAGCTATTTTATTTTAATCGAAAAGAGTAAGTAGTTCAGGTAGCGATTATGCACTCTAAGAACATATATTTTAAGTAGTAGCAAATTTTTACCACAGGTAGGTCATGAAAGCACGAAGACATCGACTTTTAAAATTGACGTCATTACGCAACTCCATCTATCGAACCATTTATGAACTGGTTTTTACCTTAACATTTTATGCGTTTGATAACTTTGGAATGCGCGAACTGATTTCAATAATTCTTTTTTTGTTTGAAAGAAGATACGTTCAGAATAATGAAATACGTAAACGAAGTTAAAAAAATGCTTGTATATATGATTAAATAATTGATTATACTACAAACTTAGTCCAGGAATTTTGTACCACCTTCTTGTTTTTTTTGCACAAAAACTGTTCTTTCCATCAAGTTCAAAATAATTTTCCTAGAAAGTCCTTATAAAGTTCTACTTTCCAGATTTTTTTCATATTTTCTAAACTTATGGTTCAAAAGTTAGAGGGGGGGGGACACATTGTTTTTGACTTTAGGAGCGATTATTTCCGAAACTATTGACATCATCAAAAAATGATCTTAGTAAACCCCTATTCATTTTTAAATACCTATCCAACGATATATCACACGTTAGGGTTGAAATTAAAAAAAAAATCACTTTCTATTTTACATATAGGGGGGCTACCCTAAAAAAACATTTTTTTCCAATTTTTATTTTTGCACTTTGTCGGCGTGATTGATATACATATTGGTACCAAATTTCAGCTTTCTAGTGCTAACGGTCACAGAGATTAAGCGAGGACGGACAGACAGACAGACAGACAGACATGGCGAAACTATAAGGGTTCCTAGTTAACTACGGAACCCTAAAAAGCAAATTAAGACTTGTTAGATAAGAAGAACAACTAGGTGAATAGGGACGGACGAAGCTTTGGGAGAAACGCTCAAATTTTAATGTCAAAAGCTTTAGGGAGGCAACTCAATGCAAAAACACCACGTGCTTTACCACATTGTATTTACATTTAAACAGATGACTCTTAATTTTAGACACGTAGGTACTTATAAATGAGCCAAACACATAAGGCCTAATTTCGAATTTGAAGAAAGTAATTTGGTGACATATAACAGAAGTATGTTATGTAGTCGCTCCTCAGAAGTGAATAGAAGATGTGACAAATCAAAAATATTCGCCACTAAAGTTACACGGAGAATAGTTTTTGAAGACCCACCCATTTAATTGTAAATTAAGCTTTTTACGTGCCTGAAGTCTGAACTAACTTTGGCGCCTTTCTATTTCAATAGATATTATAAGCTCAAATACGAGTATATGCCAACATAAACTATGAAACCTGTCATCGTTTTTCGAGACAAAATATCTTTCGGTTTATTCCGATGCATGCAACTTTTTAGGTTCTTTTTTTTTATCGTGGTAAAATCATCAAATTAGTCCTCCCACCCAAGGCAGAGCGGGAAGGACTGTCAAACTCGTACTGACTAAAATCCACGGTGTCCTTCAACTCCTACAACAAAACACAACAACTCGAACAAAACACAACGTACCCTCCAGAAATCAAAGAAAAAAATAGTAAAGACAAGGAAACTCGCTTCATATCACGACAGATGGTAGCAGCCAAAATAGTGCAGCTATATATAGCTTCGACGACTCATAGGACATTCACCCATACTGACTGACATACACCTTTCTTGCACTACGTAAGGATTTTGCGCTCGCTATTACATCAGGGTAACATAAACATAAACTTACAAGTACACTTTTACGTAAACATGTTCTTTTACATCTTGAATAGGTAGTAAATAGTGTAAACAATTATAATGTATTAAATGGTTTAAAGATACATAGACAGAATACATTACATTTTTTGTATCTGTAATTTGAACGGCTTTACCTTTAACCAAGCTCTGTTTTAATTGTGAAAGATAAAAATTGTATCATTAGCTTTGACTACCTCGTTGATATAGCAAGTGCGAATGCTGAGCATGATGTCTCGGGTTCGATTCAATGCTTTAATAAAGGGTAATTTGGTTTTTCCATTAGTATTCTTTGAATCCACTAGGTATTTCTCCGCGCCTGTATTTGTGCCCGGTTGATGGTAATAGGGTAGGAGCTCGTGGCTAAATAATTACACAGTGACACACCGCAAATTCCGATCTTCCGGGTTAAGCCGCGATTGCTAAGGTTAGTGTGTGGCTGGGTGACTGTCATAGCGAGTAAGAAAGCACATAAAGCCGTTGGTCCCGGCTGTCATTTGTAGATCTTTGCCATCGTTACTGTAAGTCAGAACTCATAATGAGCTCTTAAGTCCGACAACCAGTCTTACCATGGGGTATCGTATTTCCCAGTCACTGGGTTGTGGAGGTCTGATAGGCAGTCGCTCTTTGTAAAATACAGATATTCAGCTGCATCTGGTTCAACTGAACCCCCCCCCCTCCCCCAATATAGTTGGGAAAAGGCTAGGCAGATGATGACAATGGTAATAGGGTCGCCCTTATTGGCCTTATTGCATGGCGAAATGTAAGAGGTATGTACACTCTGATATACATGATTCTGACTCTGATATACTCTGAGATACACTCTGATCCTTCGGACGTAGGAATAAGCGACTTCATTTGATGTGCTCTCTCCCATTTCTCCCGGTACCTCTGTCTCTACATAGGTTCACATGGGAATAGTGCTATCGTTGATATAACCGGCGTCGGTGTTATATTTCGTATGCGCTTCTTAGGAAGCCACGTAAACAGCTAGGTAGATACATAATATAGGTACAGTCAACAAAAGAGATAAGTATCCAGGCAGTTTTTAAACGGTTTTCCAATGAAATGTTATAATTTTTTCATGTGTCTGCGTATTAACCTCTTTGGTTAGCGTGTAGTACATACTAGTGATGATACGAATGCTTGATTTTTGACATTCGCGAATGCGAATATTCAGTTTTAAATCAACACGTACCTATGTTAATTTAGGGAAAAAAGATACACTTTTAAATGATATTTACTACATAACTTATTATTAAATTTTGAAATTCATAGCTTTTTTTTTTAATTACTGGTTGTAACGAGAATGGAACAAGTGTGTAAGAGTAGCTCTAAAACTGGCGTCAGTGAAAGAAAAGCAGAATAAAACAAGTTTCTCTAAGCGTGGTAAATTTTACAATTGATTTGAAGAACATTAATTTTGATGAATGGCGAGATAAAGGCAGACTGAATAAAACGATGAATTGAGAGGAAGATGAAAGGTAAGGATAAATAGTGTGTGAAAGAAGGAGTTCCAAATATTGGTATTTTATCACTCGCTCGTATTCGCATGAATTTTGAGAATGCGGATGCGAATGCGAATATTCGTAACATTTCTAGTACAAACATTCAGTAAAACACGCATATAGCATACAGGAAAACCGTTTGAAACTTGCTACCTCGACAATTGGCTGTTTTGTTGATTGTACATACGAGTACTTTATTTATTTAAATAACGCAACTAACAGATATTCCGGATCGTATTACTCATGACTAAACATTATCCCCGTTGCAGTGAGACTAGTAAGTAGGACATTCTTAGAACCGACCAGATGAAACGTAATAAACACGCAGTAGTTTTAATGCGTTTCGGCCGGCACTCGAAGGTTTGGTTGGAATAAAGAAAGACATTGTTGAATGAATGAACGAGAGGTTTGAACTTTATCTCTCATGACGGCACGATATGAGACTTTTAATGTATACGTTATTTATGACTTGGATTCTGCGTAACATTCAATCAATCTGGAAGTTTGGACGCATTTTGCGTTAGCAAAAAGGCAATGAAAAGTTAAAAACCTGATTCAAACTCCGCCATAAGAGCCTGGCCCGGAGTAAGCCGCAATTGCGGCGGTAAGACCCTCCTTGAAGAGTAGTTGGAGAGGCTCCACGGCGTCCTCATCTTCCGCCTGACGCTGGTCCTCATCGGACACCGATGTTTCGCGAGGTTCCTGTGTCTGATTGGGCGAGAAGAAAAACCTGGATGACACCACTGCGAGGATCGCCCAGGGGACACGGTGGCGCATACGTTGCAGGTGTGCTCCGCTTTGGCAGAGCACCGCCGTGTCCTTAAGAAGGCGATAGGCGGCGGCGACCTCTCGCGCCCGTCGTTTATCGAGGCCTTGCTACGGGGCGATACGGAATGGGCGGCGACCGCTTCCTTTTCTAAGCGTCGCGTGTTTCACACGCGCCTCAAAGAGTTGTCAGCAAACTGACAGCTAAACCCCTTCAGAAGGCCAAATCCTGCCGAGATCGCGGTACTAGATTATCAGGAAACCGTGACCCTAGATCGTAAAGGGCTATTGAAGGAACACCGTGGATTTTAGTCAGTACAAGTCTGACAGACAATGAGAATAATTATTATGAATTATTTAATTCATTTGATGATTTTATCATGTTAATAAAAAAAAACAATCTGACTCCGATCTCTTCTTGACAACAAAAATTTAAAAATTCTGAAAGTACGTAAAATGGTATATTCTATTGTATTGCTTGCCATATAAGAAATAGAGAATATAATATACAATTCCATCAATCTTGACGCAATTTATACTATGATTCAGCAAAAGTGGACACAGCAGCACATTCTGGGCACCCTAAAGTTTTATTTTTACTGCTACATGAGTAGTATGTAGTATCTCGTCATTGCTTCTTGAGTAAATGACACATATCTTCGAATTCGATCAAATGAACTGCTGTAAAGGGAAAATATTATCTCTATCATATACTTTAGTTATGATATTTAAATAAAACCGAATCTAGATAAAGTTACGGCTCACAAAGCATTGTATACAGATATTATATTTAAAGTGTTTACAAAAAAAAACTCGTTAACTCAGTTTGATTTCAGCTGGTGTAAGCCCAAATGACCTTGTATGGCAATGTCTCTTAGCCTCTACGTAATGGTCAACTAGGATTTTTCATATATCTTTGAAAATCTATTTCGTCCATTTACAAACTCCAAAATCACAAAGAAATAGAAAAATCATATTTCCACTGCTGAGACACAGATCTTTTCGACGCGAGATCTATGGGCAGTAAATGTAATACACCGCGTGGATCCAGTGCGTATTGGTAGATGTCACAATGTCTTCGAATTCGATTAAGCAATCGTTAGACTATTTCTTCGTGATAGGTAGGAATCCCAAGAGTTGGTAGACATTTTTGGGTCGGTTTTTCAAGCTCGTTTATTAATTTGTCCCATATTTCTCTCCCAATAATACCCAAACAGAATTGGAGATCTGCCTGTGGAAAAGCGACGTAGACGAGGCTAAAATTGTGACAGGAGCCGTTTTGTAGTGTTGTTACTTGAACACCACCTGAAATAATCATGTTTAATTATCATGTAGGTATCATCATTCTGATCCCTTTTAATGCTATATCCGCAGAGATGTATACCGGAGTTCGAGAACGCGGCTTTCATGGTGCAGATGGAGGCAACTAACACCTGCGGAGATAACGGCGTCAAGGTTTACTGCATCCAGACTTCAGCTGGAACTTCCACTAGGTGAGCTTATAATATCGAAGCTACAACACGTTCTAAAAACCAGTAAAGTTTAAAGTGCAGCACAGAAAACCAAAAATAAACTCCCAACATAAAAAAAAACATGTAATCCGCCGGTCATTCATAGACTGCTCGAGCAGTTACCCGGTGATAAACACACACAGACTGCTCTAGCAATTGCTATTTGCTAATTGCTCCAGCAGTCGATATCAACTGCTAGTGAATTTGTTAGACTGCTAAAGTTGTTCCGTGTGTGTCGATCTGTTTAAACATTGTAGATTGTATCAAACCAAGATGAGGATTAATCATTATTTTCTTTCCTATTTTCGTGCAGATCATGTGATAGCTGTCAGCCCGGCCAGTTTTCCAGCTACTACCTGACAGATCTCCATTATGAGCAGGACAACCAGACCTGGTGGCAGTCGGAGACCATGAAGGAAGGGATCCAGTATCCTAACCAGGTCAATTTGACGTTGCACTTGGGTAAGCTTTTCTTTTAATAAATTGTTTTTCTAGCTGTATTTTACTAATTGTTCCCCGTGGCTTCACTCCCGTAGTTCGGTTTTATATTGGTCGTGATGCTTGTAGCCTTCCTTAATAAATGGGGTATCCAACGCAAAAAGCATTTTACAATTTGGACCTGCGATTAGCGCGTTCAACCAAACAAACTCTTACTATATTATTAGATAAGATTAGCCCAAAACTTCGCCATGGCGCGGCGTTGTCGCATTATGGCTGTATGTGATGGCAGGATAGAAGGATTTTTCATTTACACCCCGCTGGAGTATTTTTAATGACTTAGTTATTATTGTGCCGGTATTCAAAGCAAATAGCTAATTCTTGGTGTCAACAATGCGTAAAGGTGCGGGTAAACGGGCAATATTTTTACTGCAACGTATAGCTTTTTTTTTTTATCGTGGTAAAATCATCAAATGAGTCCTCCCACCCAGGGCAGGGCGGGAGGGACTGTCAGACTTGTACTGACTAAAATCCACGGTGTCCTTCACTAGCCCTTTACGTACCGGGGTCACGGTAATCCCTTGGTCCCGCGACCCCGGCAGGCTTTGGCCCTCTACAGGCCCCGTCACTATGCTGACACTCTTTGAGGCGCGCGTGGAACACAACGCGCCGTCGACCCGGGCATGGTCCATGGTCGGACAGCAAGTCGCCCATTACTCGCTGCCCGCATGCCCGCGCCTACGGTGGCCGGTGATCGTCTCGCGACGTCCGACGTCCGACGCAACGTATAGCTGCAATAAAATTGCCGGCATTGTTGCTAGCAATTGCAGCAAGACTATGCAGTAGTCACCGGTCTAATAGCCACACATTTTTGGTATAACCATAATACACAAAATGTAGGAGCCATGCTGGTTTAAACATAATACCGAGATAGGCATACGGTTTACCGAGATAGGGAAAATGTTTATGGGCTGATCGGAAATATAGCCAAATACTGCAGTAAAAATATTTCCCGTTTAGAAGCACTTAGTATGCATAATGCCTACTGGTAGTTCAAAACACGATATCATCTCGTGGATGTAGGTACCGACACTTTGTGACAGTCAAAAGTTTGTTTGGGGAACGACTGACATTGTTGTAATGTTAAACATGATCAATTTAAACTTTTGATCAAGAGTACTTATTGAGAATACTTCTGGATGACCGATATGGTGGATATATTTTTGCAATTTTATTAGCCTAAACTATTT
This sequence comes from Agrotis puta, assembly GCA_943136025.2. NCBI lineage: Eukaryota > Metazoa > Arthropoda > Insecta > Lepidoptera > Noctuidae > Agrotis > Agrotis puta. The sequence goes on from OW964166.2 coordinate 10,071,177, forward strand.
TTTAATTAAACATGATCAATTTTTCAGGCAAGGCGTACGACATCACTTACGTGAGAATCGTGTTCTACTCGCCCAGACCTCAGAGTTTCGCCATCTATAAGAAAACTGATGAAGAGAGGGTTTGGGAGCCTTTCCAATACTTCAGGTGATTATACATTCATGTCTTACAATCAATTATGACCATATAGCGTAAAATCTCGGAATTATTAAGCAGAAAGTTCTCTTTAAATATTTTCATCATGGATATTGTTAGGACTACATCGATGCTCTATTAAAGATGCTCAAATGTTCGGACCGGGTTAATTCGACATAGAATCGACAACAAACCTGACCGAAACCCGAACATGAGTGTGTAGCGCTATGCTTAAAGTCTGAAGGTCAAAAGTTTTTATGCCTATTCATTCGAGATATTATATTATGTGAGCTTAGATTTGCAGTCGCTCTTCTTAGTATCGTATCCGTTTACCGTCTACTTCTGAACGTAAGCCTCCCCCAAAGAGCGCCAACCATCCAGGTCTGGCAGTCAATCTCACATACCTACTTTTTTCATAAATGCGAAACTAATAGATGTCCATATTTTCCTTTCCCCCAGTGCGTCCTGTCGTGACACCTACGGCGTTCAAGAGCAAAGAGCAGCTGAGCTGGGTGCCGAGACCCGTGCCCTCTGCACCAGCGAATACTCTGATATTTCACCTCTGACTGGAGGAAACGTACTTTTCTCCACTTTGGAAGGAAGACCTTCGGCTTTTACCTTTGACAACAGCCCAGAGCTACAGGTATAGTAAAAACAACTTATGTATTTTTTTTACTTTTAAATTACCTAACAGGTCACCCTAGAGGTGGTAAGCCAAAGCAAGCTTGCTCACGACGCCATTCGTACGATTTGTAATGTGTACTAACCAAAAATGGAAATCGTACTTGCTACTACGATATAACGATGCAATTCGATTGACTGACGCCGTCGTGGTGTGCGTGTTTTGTCGTAGTTGTAAAGATCATTTTCACTTGTAGTTGAAATCGGTCAAAATGCGTCACATCGCATCATCAGGAAGCTCGCTAACCCAGTCCGGGTTCCACAACCCAACCTGACCCACTGTCCTATCTTGCTCCAATCAATTTTTACTGTGTTCCATCGGTGCGCAAGAGTTTTAGTTTCTTCTGAGTGACCTCGTCACATCTGAGGACTTATCTCTGCTTCAGGACTAGATTGACGCTAGAGTGATCCATGAACAAAATTGTATAAATAAAAAACCTTGGAAACACCAACTTGTGCCTGCGTCGCGTATCATAAAGCTTTTTTTGAGGAAAGAAAAATTCAAACTCCATGAATGAATGTTTCGGCCTCGACGAGTAGAGATGCAGGGGTTGGTAAGGCGTCTGGAGTACATATCCAGAAGACGCGGGATCGCGTCCCACTCACACACACAACTCACAGTTGAATTTTTCTTTCCTCATAAAAAAGACAAAGTTACTATTAACTTTTTTTCATAATTTTAACCATTGCAACCAGGAATGGGTAACTGCTACCGACCTTCGTATCTCCCTGGATCGTCTGAACACCTTCGGAGACGAGATCTTCGGTGACGTGCAGGTGCTGCAGTCCTACTGGTACGCCATTGCTGATGTGGCGGTTGGAGCCAGGTGCAAGTGTAACGGCCACGCCTCTGTCTGCGAGACCCAGGAACTGCCTGATGGCACCAGGGCTAGAGCTTGCAGGTAATTAAGTTTTCTTATGATCTTTTGTAAAGTCTGTTCTGGCTGTGTAAGAAATTGAATTAACAGCTTGACATCTCCAAGGGCCTCTCCCTTAACTTACAATATAATATGAACAACAGTTATGTTTTATAGACCTATTTAGAAGGGGACGACTCTATTGCCATCATCAAATGGTCACTAATCCAAACGTGATTAAGAAATTATTGTTGGAAAAAACTAACAACACCTTACCCGACCTGGACGTCGAATCCTCGACCTGATGCTCAGTAATTACCCTTGCAGCCATTAGACCTAAGCCGCAGTTAAGCTGTATTAAACAGCTCCAATCAAAATAAATGTGCCTGTGATACTGATTATCATTCGAGTGAAAGGATATGCGTCATGTAGTATCAAATCAGGGCAAACAATAAAAAATTCATTACTAAACAAATACACAAAAAAAACTGTAGGTTTATTTGATTTAGGATGTCATCTGATTTATTAGACATCAATTACATAAAATAAGGTGGAATAGACTTTTTAAGGTGGTAGGGGGGAGGCCAAAGAGTTTTTCATAGCAAGCAATTTTTGCATAAAAGTCTGACAAAAAACTATACTATGAAAAAGCTTCAGACAGAAGTACTCGACAGGAGCCCACTTCAAAACGGGCCCTGACCACAGGATGTTCATCAACTTTTATTTTCATATCATCTTAAGGAAATATGTAAATAAAAAATCTTAGACAGGAAACAGGTAACGATATTTTCATGTGCTTTATAATAGAATGCTTTGTGTTTTTCGCATTCAGTGGCCTTCAAGCCAAAGAAAAGGGTGTTATGGCAGAGTTTGCCGAAGATTTTTCTATGACTTGTCTAAGACAAGGATACAACAAAACCGTTACTGCTGGGGTGTAAAGGTGCAAAGAAACTCCAGTGACTCAAGTGTCAAACTCCATCACAACCAGAATTGACCAGGAGAAACATGTGGTTTCAGTCAGTAGGAGTCTGAAGAATCCATAGAAGATTTAAACGCATTTGTTTCACGATAAGAAAACTTACTAGATAGAATACGGAGATAGAACTTGCTAGATAGAATACGGATAGATATAATACTCTTTATTTTTCATACCATAGAGATTACACATATCGCAAGATATAACATCGAAGGTGACATAATGGGTGGTTTTATAGCTAATCTTATCAATATTTTCAAGGCAGTCTATGGATTGATAAAAGGAAGTAAAATAAACAAAACTCCAGGTGGTCTGTGTCGTGTGTACCATTAAGGCCATCATACATCAGCTATATATGCTATTATTATACTCAAGTGAATTGATGACTCTGTTCTGGAGGTTTGTGGACTCTGAATCCACAAACTGTGACATACATAATAAATCGTATCCTGTGTGTCCTGTCGATTGATCACTTCAGGGAATGATGGACACTTCTGACGGTACTAAACTCGTAGCAAAGACGAAAGTACCAGTACCAGAAGAAAAAGCTGGTATTAGATTGACAAAATATGTGAAATCCCATTTTTTTCCAGATGCGAGCACAACACTGCCGGTCGTGATTGCGAGAGGTGTCTCGACTTCTATAACGACGCTCCTTGGGGCAGAGCATCGCCCACCAACGTACATGAGTGCAAGGGTAAGTGTCACATACATTGCTTGCTAAGTGCATTGCGAATTTGTTGTCTAATGCGAATTGAAAAACTAGCGACCCGCTCCCGGTCCACATAGGTGCAATTAAAGAATGAAATATAGCCTATGTTGAGTAGCACAATGCTACACTATCAGCGAGCGCTGATAGTATAGCATTATTATACTCAATCTTTAACAATATAATGATTTTTTTAAATCTTTTATGAACAAAATGGGCAAACTGGCATATCTCTATTTATAAAAATGTTATGTTGGTTTGTGTACGCTTCAAAAACTCGAAAAGTTCTGCACCGATTGAGCAATGAATTGATATTTTAGCATGACATATAATCCGCATCAAGGATTGTTTTCATCTATTTTTTGCATCAGTCACATATCCGCGACCGCGAAAAAATAGTTTTTTTTTTGTGCCAGAGCGAAGCGTTGTAGGGTACAGCTAGTCGGTCATAAATGAGTCTACGCCCAACTAAATGCAAAACCGCTGGAGATAAAAGCATTGTTTAGTGAAAAATTAAGCAGAAACTGAAGCCCAGGCAAAAGGCATTCGTCGTCAAAATGTCTAGAGCATAAACCCATCTCTAATTGAAAAGGTTTTGAGTTTATCCATTACAAACAAACATAAATAAAATATAATTACTTTGTAACTGGTAGATAACTTTGACTGCAACTGTTGGTAGTAAGCATAATTATCGAATATGCGGTGGTCCCCAATCCAAAAGACCATTGTATCTTAGGTCCTAGAGTTACGATAGTTATAGTATAAATATTTTCACCACTGAAGTTGTCAAGTAAGTGGCTGATACGTGGATTAACTGGTCATCAACATCAGCCATAATTACTCATCATCACCACTCTCACAACAATGAAGGAACAGATCATCAAACAGACACGTTCTAAGAACAGAAAGTTTGAGGACACATTGTGACAATTTTCTGTGCTTTCTGCTTACCCCTATAGGAAAAAAGGCCCCAAGTGGTAACAACTCCCCATAGAGCTGTTCCACAGTAGTGTAGCACTATAAGCCGATCACGCTACGCCATTGGCAAGAGTTTGTGTTACCATTATTATAGTTGCGAATTTTTGTGAGGACGGATGTAGGGATGTTTGTCACCAATGTCAGCGAAAACTTTAAACGGATTTGGATATGGTACACAGATAGTTTATAATCAGGATTAAAATATATAGATATTTTTTTAACCCAATGTTCGAGTTGTAGCAAGAGAAACCGTTGACTGGCTCTATTATAACATACAAGCTGTTGCTTGTATGTTATAATTTTTATCTTGATGATAAAATGCCTTGCCCTTGCGAATTTATGGCAGGAAATGGAGACCAATATGCGATAGTGCCGTACGTAACCAGTTTATAGAAGTACTGTTAACAATATTTTTTTAATTGTCATCTGATTAATTATGCAGAGCACATTAAGTACCTATTCGACTTTTCAAAGAAATCGAAAGACATAAAATGTACTGAGTACCTGAGCAAAAGGCCGGTCAGACTAGACTGACAATCACCTTTACCTTCAGTTGCCCTTTGCGTTCCAGTATCGCTGTGCACTTTTGTACATTTCCAGAACCAAGCATACCCTGTTCAAGCGCCCTCGTTGCCGACGTCTGCCTGTCTGACTGTCAGCGACTGTTGTCTGTATTAGGGCCCAGAAAAACTTTCATCGACTAAAACATTTACGTTAAAGAAACACTTTGATGAAAACAAAAATCACCCCCGACTGTAGGCATTGAACCAATTTGGACTTAGTTATTTGTAGAAATTTTTATTGCCGCACAAGTGCGACAAAGAAAAGAAAAAAGTACGAGTGTGATATACGGTGTTTATAAATATAATTACACACTCGTGCTGTAAGTTCCAGTTTTTGAAGTGTATTGAAAATAATAATTATAATCTAATACACACCCTTTATAGGTTTTCCTATGCTGATAGGTTCATTTTATTTTGCAGGGATTTTAAAAACATGCGTTCGAATTGAAAACGGTTAAAAACTACAATTCGTATTCACAAATATATTGTTTTGCGAAACAGTATACATCAACGTATAAAATGGGAAGCTTCTAGAACCCTTACCAAAAAACAACACCACACCTTGAATAATGTCCGTTTTCAGCGTGCAACTGCAACGGATTCTCGAACAAGTGCGAGTTCGACAAGGACCTGTACGAGCGCACCGGCCACGGAGGCCGCTGCAAGGACTGCGCGGAGAACAGGGATGGAGCCAACTGTGAACGCTGCAAGGAGAACTTCTTCCAAGGTTCCGGAGACATCTGCATGCCTTGCAACTGCAATCCTACTGGTAAGATTACTTTTAAAGTCTGAGCTGAGGATAAACGCTTTTTGAAAGTCTTCTACATAAGACAGATCTTAAGGCACATAATATACAAAACGCCCTCTGCCTGGGCATGCACACGCGGCGCTTTGAAGTTTCTTCAAGTGCCATACATTTTATCTTTACAGAGCTTGGGATCGCGTGCAATGTGCGTTTTGTATGTAATGATCCGAAAACGCTTCCTCATCTCTTGGTTTTTTGACTGAAGAGATTAAGTGGGGGAAATATACTTCCCAGCAACATCTTTGGCCAGAAGAATCTTCTGTGATCGTTCACCAGTTTTTTGTTGTCAAATAGTAATTCGTACTGCTAAAGAAATAAAACTTCAAGAGGATAGTCTCATGTTGCAGTCGAATTACATACTTAATTGAATTACTAAACTTGATTGAATTAACTTCGGTTTTTCCAAGTATTTAAACCGGTGTGTATTTATGTTCATTATTGTTCATCTGTTCCCTCATAACTTCTGAACCACTGATCACAATTTATCTAATAAGATTTGTTTTGAATTGTGTACTAATGATATTGTAAGATTTCATTTTACCAATGACATTGTAACTGATTTTGAAAAAACTGGTTTAATTAATTTATTTATTAATACAAGTTTTATGTTTGAACACTCATTTCCTTGTCCAGGATCTCGCAGCCTCCAATGTAACTCAGAAGGCAAGTGTCAGTGCAAGCCCGGAGTGACAGGCGACAAGTGTGACGTCTGCGCACCGAACCACTACGAGTTCACCATCCAGGGGTGCAAGCCTTGTGGGTGCAATGAATCAGGATCTTACACCAACACCCCCCAGTGCGACCCCCAGACTGGGGTGTGTCTGTGCAAGCAGAATGTGGAGGGACGCCGGTGTAGAGAGTAAGTACTCGTGGTCATTAATTTGGCATGTAATGAGTTGTTTGTTTCTATGTCCAACCAAATTGAAGTACTTACTAAGGTTTTTTTAAATGTACGATGGGTTTTCTCTTGACTCTAGTCTAAGTCAGGGGTGACAAAGACAAGGTCGAAGATGTGATTAAGCGAGCCTACCCAGAGAAAAGATTAGGGTTATATGCGTTCGGAAACACGCAGGCCGAGAGTTCCACTCCTTCGCTGTTCGCATTATTAAAGAATATCTATTGAATGTTACTGTACATTAAACGAAATTCAACAGATTATAGTTTTCGTTTAACAATTCCAACACCTCTACATCACCTAGGTTTTGGGTATGCTTTTGGACTAATTTGATGCCTTTGAATGACTATTACTCATTGACTACTCAATGACAATACTATAAATTATCAATTGGGAATATTCTCACATTCTATGTCATCACTATGCCATTCTATGTCGTTGACCTAGGAAGCTTTGTATTACTTGGGAATTATACGAGCTACGAGCAAATTTCAAACCAGTTTGATCGTTAACGAATTTCTGCGGCAGTTTTAAAGTATTTACGGTGACACACAGGCTAATTCTATATTTCTAGCTTTTTAATTTTTCCTACCATTACTAACCACCTCTGATCTTCCAGATGCAAGCCAGGATTCTTTAACCTGGACATCGACAACGAGTTCGGATGCACGCCTTGCTTCTGCTTCGGCCACTCCTCGCAGTGCAGCTCAGCGCCCAAATACCAAGCGCATGAGACCAGCGCCCACTTCATTAGGGATGCTGAAAGGTGGTCTGCTGAAGATGAACAGGAAAGACCTGCCAAATTACAGTTCAATGCCAATACACAGAATATAGGTGAGTTAAATTAAATTATCTAGCTTGACTTTGCAGTCGTGATGGGTGGAAAGCAAAGAAGCTTGACCCATATGAGGTATCGTAGATGCTTTGCCACTTTATATGACTGAAATGACATAGAGCAGATGCAATAAAAAGATAGGTGTTGTAGAAGCAGTACCTAGAGAGGTGCTCCTTCTCAAAGAAATCTGGTGTTTTAACATATTTCCAGTTTCGTCTCTGCGATGGTTGTGATGTGTGGTGTTTCCGATAACCATATTCAAACAAGACGTTAAAAACCTTATCAGTAACAGAAACCTTCTAACATCCTTAATAATAACCATGGAGTTGCTTGCCGGTGTCTTTCAATAGGAAACGAGTAGCCCAAAACGTGCACATGAAAGAGATTTGTCTAGTCTTTATCTAACCTCTATCCTTTTTGCAGCCGTCGCCTCTCAGGGAGCAGAAACACTATACTTCGTAGCTTCAAGCCAATTCCTTGGCGACCAACGACCTTCGTACAACCACGACCTGAAATTCTCGCTCCGACTTGGAGAAGTTCGGGGCTACCCGTCGGCCCAAGATATCATCCTTGAAGGACCCCGGGCTTCCGTTTCTATAAATATCTACGCTCAGAATAATCCGGAACCTACCAATCAGGTATGTAGTTTTGTTCAATTTTTTTTATGCCATATGCGATTTATTTAATTATTTGTAAGAACCCTGAAAAGGGATCATAAGCGATTTGTGTTTTAGTAATATGAACTTGAATGTGCAGTACTGAGATTATAATATTTGCGATTGATTGGTTTTTGGAGAAGCATTTGCAAGCTGAAGACGATTGTCCATTTTCTAAACTTTTAACAATTTAAATATGCTTTTTATTTCATGTTTACACACTACATGACTATATCTCTAAAAGGTTACGCAAAAGTGTACGTGTTCCTAGTACAGACATGTATAATTTGGTCTAATGAAATGGAGGTCAAGCATATAATCCATTTTTTCATATAGTGAAAAAATATCAATAATCTAGTTTATTGATATTTTTTTGGCCACACTCATGGGAAATGCCGTTCAATATCACGATGATGGACGTTTATACAATTTTTTAAAGACTATTATTGTTAAAATTTCCCGTTGGTGTGGCCTCCACAACCATATTAGTGTTCTGTAAGTCTCCCTTAAACGCTTTGCGAAATCGATCACTTCCACCTCTCATCATAAAAATTGTTTCAGGCACAAGAATACACCTTCAGACTCCACGAAGACCCGCGCTACGGTTGGTCGCCAACCCTATCCAACTTCGAATTCATGTCTCTTCTCCAAAACCTTACTGCCATCAAAATCAGGGGCACTTACAACAAACCTGGTGAAGGTTACATGATGAATTTCAAGCTGGAAACTGCGAAGATTGGGCGGGAGAAAGGATCGGCTCCAGCGAACTGGGTGGAGAAATGTTCCTGTCCGAAGGCCTATGTTGGGGATTACTGTGAGGAATGTGCGCCAGGATTCAAGCACGAGCCCGCCAATGGAGGACCCTACTCGACCTGTATTCCTTGTGACTGTAATGGACACGCGCATATTTGTGACACTGCTACTGGTGAGTTTCAAAATCATCTAGAAGTATCGTAAAAGAAGATAGATAGCAAATTCTAGATATTGCACGTAGAAAGTGAAATAGCTGTTCTTTTTTCATATTTTTTTCTAATCACGCATTGACACTGTGCCCAAAAGCGACGATATAAAAAAAGATAAAATCTTGCTAAATAATAATGTGGGTGAAATCTACATCATCACATTTTTTTTAATCTAGATTTATTTTTATTTACATTTTCCGATAAAACAAAGTGCTTAACCAATTTGCAAAGCATCCCATAATTAACTCTGACTGTGTGTAACCCCTAACGGTTATACGTTCTAGACTTCTGATTATTTAACTCTAGCATCACTTAATCAAAACAACAATGAATAATAATATCTATCTGATCATCTAACTTCATTGTTACAAGCCTTTGTCCTATGGGAGTACGGAAAAAAAACTTCCAAAGCGTGACACGAGTCTCTAACTTTGCCGAATACTTGGTCAGTCAGCCCATGTCTAATACTCCTTTCGCCTTCGCCATTTTCAAATCCCTGATTTCATTAATTATGATATTTTTCCTAGGTTTCTGTATCTGCAAACACAACACAACGGGCAGCAACTGCGAGCTCTGTGCTAAGGGATTCTACGGCAACGCTATCGCAGGCACCCCTGATGACTGCAAACCCTGCCCGTGTCCCAAAGACAGTGGATGTATCCAGCTCATGGATGGTAGCATCGTGTGTACTGACTGTCCTGAGGGTTATGCTGGTAAGAAAACGAGATCTTTCACTTACATTTGGGAACTGTGAATCTACCTTAGTAGTTAGACCTAAGTCAGCGCGAACTTTTTTCTTGCTCACAGTAGCCTTTATAAATCCCAGAAGCTAAGATAAACAAGGGACACCTGCGCACAGATGAAACACAGAAAAAACTGTTTGTGTGCCGGAACTCATGCTACTGACGGAATACAGTAAAACGGAATGAGTGCTAGGACTCTACTATCCTTTACTTACAGGACCAAAGTGCGAGGTTTGCGCCGATGGTTACTTCGGCGACCCGACCGGTCAGTTCGGCCCCCCGAAGCAGTGCGAGCTCTGTCAGTGCAACGGCAATGTGGACCCGAACGCTGTCGGCAACTGCAACCGGACGACCGGTGAATGTTTGAAGTGTATCTACAATACTGCTGGGGAACATTGTGACAAGTGCTTGAGCGGTAAGTAAAACTAATATTTCTCCTATAAGCTGCCTTAGATATTATTTTCAAACATTTCTGATCTTAATATTTAAGTAGAGAGATTTATACTCTATTTATTATATTCTTCTTTCTATACGACATTCTGCTGTTGAGTAATCCCATCGCATAATCGAGTTTGTTTGAAGTATAATTTGGCCGGATAAAACATCACAGAGGAAAGAGTGAAAGGCTTAAGGGACAAGCAAGTAAGCAAAGTTTTAAAATTAATTATTTATACCTCCAGGTTACTTTGGCGACGCCCTCGACCCCAAGAAGAAAGGTGACTGCAAGCCGTGCCAGTGCCACGAAGCGGGCACAGTAGAGAGCGCGGAGGGACCTCCTCAGTGCGACGGCCTTACTGGTTTCTGTACTTGTCATCCACATGTCATCGGCAGGAATTGTGATAAATGCGAGGTGAGTTGAGGAAGAAAAGTTCATAAGCGGGTTTCACACTAAAGTGAAATGTCGTTAATTTTCGAGATAATAGTCTGTAAATATTCGTGTAAACGTCTGTCAAAGTGAAAGTTAACGGCATTTCTCGTTAGTGTGGCCCTAACATTAGGCTGATTCTTCAGAACTTACTACAACTGTGAGAAATAGTAGGTACTTACAGGCTCACCCACATTAATAGGCCTCTTCGTTGACGGTCCGTCTGCCAGCTCTTATGATCCGTTATAGGTAGATAGTTGACATTTGTTGTTGACACAGAATGTTGGTTTTCTGTGTTGGTTATCCGTACCATTTTCCGTTTAAAGCTGCCGCTCAAACCCTCCATGTGACTTGCACATAGCTGGTTTTTTTTCCATACCAAAATCTAATACCAATAATATTTTCAACACAGGACGGTTACTTCAACATCAACTCGGGCGCCGGCTGTGAGACCTGCGACTGTAACATGGAGGGATCCTACAACAACACCTGCGACGCCTATAGCGGACAGTGTTACTGCAAGCCTGGTATCGATGGGTAGGTTCAATAATTATCAGTCTTCAACAAAATATAATTAAACAGCAAGGACAGCGAGGTCTTCAGGAAGCTCATAAAGTCGTGTATCTTTTCAATAATCATCATTACTCTACGTACACAAGTGGGAGATAATCTGAGGCCTTATCACAAGATTTTTGTATTTAACGTACAGCGTACTTGAAGTATTTACGGCGTTTATTGTATGGAAAATGTAAAAGTGCCTCTTGTGTACGAACGACGAACTAAATTTTTCCTTCTAAGTTCCCTTTTACTTTACGTCACAAAAACGTGAAAAGTCGTGCTAAGACCTCAGGTTATAACATTACTGGGGATTTAAAGCTGGGAGACAGACATCGTCATCTCTCTCTCTCTCTCTATAATTGATTGCTGTTCCCCGCTCGCTTCTCTGCTTTTAAAGGTCTTATCGTTTGTAGCCTACAACCTTCCTTATGAATGTGGCTATCAAATACAAAACAAATTAAGGCGTTTACACCATAAAAAAACAGGCAGTTTTATTACTTTACTAGCTTCTCGTGTTGTTTGGACTTCCCACCCACCTCGTAACATCACATCACCCGCAATTTATGTATAAATTATTATTACATATTAAACTTAGGTTCTTCTTAAAGTTTACTTGAAAGTGATGATGATGAGATGTTTTTGATCATTTCCAGTAAACACTGCGACCGCTGCCGCGCCTACCACTACGGCTTCTCCGTGGACGGCTGTCAAGACTGTGACTGCGATGAGTGGGGCTCTACTAACTACCAGTGCGACATGTCCGGCCAGTGCTCCTGCCAGGAGAACGTCGAAGGAAGGCGCTGTGACAGGTCGGTATCAAACAAGTCATTTTGAAATATGTCCTATCGCAGTCCTGACTTTAAATTTTTACTACCTACACTTCATTTTTACTACGCAGTTTTACCACAGTGCAGTCTTTCTTAAAGCTTAATTTTATATGGACACGGAATCGTATGTAATGCCAGATAGCATCGTATTTATTGGAAAATTTAATTTTTAGTTGCAGTTATTATTAAAACTGACAGCATGCGAATTACTTCATGCGAAAACTGACAGCATAAATATATTGACTAACGCTTCTCAAACGTTTTTGTTCAAAAACTTAGTAGTACGTACGAGAAGACTTGCTGGTGTCTATAGTAAAAGCTACACTTATTCCAAAGATAACTTTTTTAATCTATAATATTTCATACCCGTTTCGATTATTTTAATCACAGACACGGTACTAAGATTTTCAAAGTAAAAAGAAAAACCCTAGTAAAGTAATAGTGAACCCAAGACACTGAAGGGCCATGTTTTGTATATGACCCGTTTTGGGACTTCAATATTATCTTAATCACTTTATCACTTAATACTAGGTGTATGGAGAACAAGAAGCGTCGCGCCGACGGCCAGGGATGTGAAGACTGCCCTCCTTGTTACAACCTTGTGCTGGATGCCGTCAACCAGCACAGGAGGGAGCTCAGAGAACTTGATGACGTAAGTATCTGTCACAAAAACCAAAACTATATTCGTTCGGCTTGGAACCAAAACTATTTGCGTCTTTGCTATTCTCTGTAAGACTACGACAAGCTTGTAGATTTTCAACTTTTTGGTCACCTTGTGGCCAACCAAAACCTTACTGACCGCTGATCTAGGGAGTAAAGTTAAAGATCCAATGACGGCAAAAAGTAGCTTTAGCGCTGCCGCGGCATTGAGTTTTTAGAGAATCTCACGATAAGCACGGCGACACACACACACAGCTGAATTCTTGAACTCTCCTCTGTTATGTGCCTTTTCTGGTTACTCATATACGTTTGTAAGTCGTGACCGTAAAGGCCGAAGGGACTTATAAATTTAACCGGCATAGAAACAAAACTCGAAGATATGTGACATCTGCCAACAATCACTGGATCCGCGCGTTGGTTAAGAGCCACTCCCTATCACGAGTGGAGGCCTATATACCAGCAGACGGAACATTAAAGGCTGATTATGCTAGCTAATTTGCATAATAAAATATGTCGGCTTCTCCAATGTAACAAAATGACCCAAGACGTTATTATCTTCAGTTGTTGGCATCCGTGAGCAACTTATTTTTATTAACCAAAATATTTTTCTTTTTGTAGATTCTAGCAAAGATATCGAAGTCTCCAACTGTAGTGGAGAACGCAGACTTCGACAAGGAACTGCAACAAGTAAGGGGTGAGATCGAGCGCCTGGCACAGGACGCTCAGGCTGAGTTGGGTAACGGGCCTGGGGCCAGCCTGACGGACAACCTGGCTGAACTGGCTGATAGACTCGCTGACGTCAGGTGAGATACCATCCAATGATACGAGTATGTTCCATACTTATCACATTTAAGCCTTTGTCAAAAAAACAGGCGTGGCGAATGCGAAGCGTGACGTTTTTATTTGAAATGTATGGAATTGTTTGAATCCAGTCACATAGAAAAGCGAAAGGGATCGGATAGCGTGACCGAACTATCGGACTGACGTCTCGTATCGGTTCGTTATCGCTTCGGACTCGCCTGTCTGTTTGACAAAGGCCCATTGCCTAATCTAATTAGTCAGTCAGTTGGAGTTTTGAAAAATATTAAAAATATATTTTTTCTATCTTCAATCTATCTACACCACATTAATTTTTATCAAGTAATTCTAAAATTGCATCTGCAACTTTAGAACTAACGAGGTCTACGTGGGCGTGCGAAAAGTTGCTGGCATAAACTAGTCGTTACATTTACAGAAACATGCTGTTCAAGATAGAAGATGAAAGCTACGATGGCAATGAAGCAGTTGAGAAGAGTAAGGGCAACGTGTCCAAAGCAGAAGATACCATAGAAGCCGCACAGAAGGAAATCAATGTAAGACCATTTTTAACAGAATTCCAAAAAACGGAGGACTTTCACAATTTGACTGTATTTTTTTTTGTTTGTTGCCTCATAACTTACGACTGGGTGAAGCGATTTTTTTTTATGTTCTATGCAGTATAATTATCTGTCATTTGGTCCCACAAAAAATTTAGTTTGGTTCAGTAGTTTTTATTTTATGACCATTTTTCTCTGAGTATTTGGACGATGTTATTACCGGTACTCCGGACTACGTATTTGACAAGAGTGTGGGTTTAAAATTTGAACTAAAAAAGGTCAAATAAAAAAACATTCTCAAAAAAAAAAAAAACTAACCGCCTTCCAAAACCACCATTTTTATTAGCATAAGAATTGTCTTGTGTCTAATAATGTCAATGTTCAAAACGTTCGTTTAGATTTTAGATTCATTTCGTTCTACTATACGTTTTTAAACTGAAAGGCTATCTTTAAGGAGACCAATATACATAATTATGTACAATTGTGAGAGGGCTAGATATCGACGGTAGAAAGCGATTTTGTCGTATCTCGAAAACTGGGTATTTCTTTTTATTTCATTTTTGTATTCAGATAAAAAAAAATAATCTTATCAATGTTTTCCTAAGACGTTTTTTTTATTATGATACGACGTTGACTTTTTCTTAACTTCTTAACGAATTTTTTAAATAGTTTTTTGGCACTGGTGTAAAGTTCAACTTTTCGAGATACTACAAGATTGCTTTCTTGCGTCAATATAATATAATGATGTGTTAAAAATTGCCCCATACTAGAATTTATTCCTGACTCTTGGTTTTCAAACATTTAAACGCGCATCATACACAAACGACCTGACCCGGAACAACAACTTGTAGGTCATACAAAATTTTTAGCGGGAATTGTACCTACGACATGCAGTACAGCAGTCGATCGCTACACCACAGAACCAACCTTATTACGATAGACTCTCGTTTGATTACTATTTCACCTGGTAGTAAGCGATCGATGATGTGGTCTACCTATTCACTCTTGACTTAAAGACATGATGATTAATTCTGTGTTTAACTTCTCAGAGTGCATTGGAATACATGGATGGTGAGGGTGCAGCAGCTCTATCCAAAGCTCGCAACAGATCCGATCAGTTTGGCAAGCAATCCGTCGACATGTCAGCCCTGGCTAAAGAATCCAGGCTGCTGGCAGAGAAGCTGGAGAACGAAGCAAAGAACATTCGGGAAATTGCCGACAAGGCCTTCAATACTTCGCTGACTGCAAACAAGATTGCAAAGGATGGAATTACCAAACAGGCAAACATCAGGTAATCCTATCTTACTTCTTATCTTACTAATAGGTATAATGAATGTGAAAGTTTGTTGAGATGGATAGATGTTTGTTACTCTTTAACGCAAATACTTCTGAATGGATCTGGGTAAAATTTGGTGCACAGATAGTTCATAACCTGGATTAACACATAAGTTAGTATTTATCCCAAGTTTATCTTCCCGTATGAAAATATTCAAGTTGAAGCGGGCGAAGCCGCTGGCAACAGTTGTTTAAATATTAATCATTTTGTATTTTAATAGTCTTTTAACTACTTTTGTTATTACGACGCGCGCTTGAACAGGATATCGGAGTTCGAGCTATGAGCTGACGTTTTTCTGTATCACTACCAATCTGGATATAGGCATGCAACGCCAGGAATAACCAGAAAATAGATTTACAAGGCACAATGAGCGCGCGTGGTTGAGTATTTACCAACAGTTTCGTCAGATGAACCCCTTTTTCCAAGGTGGTGGTCGCGGGGCTAGGGTTGAAACCCCACAATCTATTTCTATTTCAGACTAACCTTCTTGATAATAAAAAATAAATTGCGTTCTCTAACGAACGCATGCCAAGTCTAAAACAAAACATTTCAGTAAAGTTATACAGGTATGTCATTGTCATTGTTCAAAAAGTTTCAACAGCTCATAAAACAAACATTATTTTAGCAACGAGGTCCAAATCCTGACAAACGAGCTGAACGCAGCTTCAGGCAAATTGAACAGCATGACAGAACTGGCTGACCAGGCGCTCAAGAGGGCCAAGGAGGTTTATGACGAAGCCCTCGGCCTTTACGCGGAGGTCAACACCACGCTGTTGCCCGATATCAAGCTGAACAAACTAAAAGAAACTGCCAGGGATATGAATAAAACGGTAAGGATGTCATGACTTTAAAATAACGCCATTTTTATAATTTAGAACATCAATCCCTTTTTCAATTTTACTCGTCGTGTGTGCCAGAAGGAGGGTTTTGTTATCGAGTATTTGTATTTAATATATTTATTTGGCACCCTAACATAACAGTCTGGTTTTAAAAGGGCACCGCGACCCTGGTACGTCCAAGGCAACTGAAGGATTATTTTGGTTTTTAGTAGTCCAATTGTTTTCGCTCCACTCAGGGCCAGAGGATTAATTTAATGAATATAAAATCTTTAAAACAAAAAACACTATCTTTAGCCTATGAGTTTGAGGGGTGTCGTTATCTTACATACAGAGGCATGTATGTTCCATTTGAAAATACCTTTCCTATTTTTGTAAAGCGGCTTCACAAGCGACAAAAATGAGTTATAGCCGGATCGGCAGCATTACAAAGCAAAAATACCGACACGAATCACCTACTCACCTATTTGGTTTAAAATAGTTGCCAATCGAGTAGTTCATTCAATTCGGCACATTATACAGTAATGCTTGTTGAAACAATACCGATCGGCACGAGTCTGTAGTTGCCAAGCCGAGTATTTAATGTGATTATGTGTGACAGTCGAGCGGTTTGTAATTCCAGAGCTTTCATTTGCCTATTCAGTTTTTCCGCCCGACTGTGCTATGCCGGTTCACTTATATATAAATAAAACTTCCTTATACCTTTAACACCCTTAGAATTCCAATAATGTTAATCTTCCATTCTAGATTGACGAGAAATCCTCGGAACTGGAACAGCTGATGAATGACAACGAGGATACTTTAGGGCAGCTCGAGAACGCCATCAGACAGGGCCGTGGTCTTCTAGACCAGGGTCACGACAGACAGGACGAGTTGAACGACCTCCTGGCAAGGTTGGACGAGCTCCAGGAACAGGCCAGGAATGATGTGGCCCTTACCAACAAGACGCTCAAGGATGCCAACGCAATATATAAGACTCTCAAAGGTAAGGTTTCTTTGTATTACGCTTGAATTCCATTTACGCTGATGACGTCACTACTGCCATGTTTGTAAGCGCTTGCAAACCCGTCCAGACACGCCAACAATAGTGTATTAGACTTAAAAAATCTTATTAGTCCCTCAGTTAGGTTATGATAAAATATTTGAGACTTTTTTCCAAAATTGACGAAGATACTACACTTTTTAAATTGCCAATACGTCACAAGCAAGGGCAGTTTTTACTTGATTCTAACGTCACGAGCCCTTCTGAATTTTGATACGTTATACTCGTATCTTTGTAAATCTGCATTCATTCAAGAACAAAAAAAGATGTATCCATTATTTTTCAAAACTCTTACTGACGGGGGTCGCGGGATTCATGAATTACCGTGACCCCGGTACGTAAAGGGCTATTGAAGGACACCGTGGATTGGTGGTTTTAGTCAGTACGAGTCTGGCAGTCCCTCCCGCTCTGCCCTGGGTGGGAGGACTCATGTGATAATTATACCACTTAAAAAAAAAACTCTTACTGACGGTCTTATTAAATTTCCAATTTATTGATGCTGTCAATATGCTTATAATTGATAAACAGATTTTGTCGTTTAATGAGCGAGAACTCGTCAACCCGTTGTCAATTCTGCAAAACACACACGGGTACAGCAAGTCCGCAAAACGCTGATTCAAATTTGTTGCTAAGCAAATGTTTACCATGAACACGGTGCTTTAGAAACAACTAGTTGAATGTAGGAATACCTTTTCCTACCTCGAACCTCTGGGATTACCTGCTAAACGTTTTAACTGACAATAGGATGATCTTGATGCCAGAATAATATTATGACTTCATGCGTACTGTTTTAATAGTTACACGCTCTTAAATAAACAACAATGATACGAAAATAACATAAACATTATTGAACATTTTGTACAAAGTATTTTTTTGCAAGACGTTACTGCCATCACAAAATGGCGCCCGGGCCTATTCTTAGTAGAAACGCATAGTGCAGTCTATCCTATCTATCCGGCAGAGTTCAGCGACCAAGTGACAGAATCCCGGCAGTTAGCCGAGCAGGCGGCCCTGGACGTGCCAGCAGTGCAGCAGAAAATAGCTGCGGCAGAAGACAACATCAACAGCATCACAGAGCAGCTATACACCGCCAGTGATAAGGCAAAGGAGGCCAGGGATCTGGCACAGCAGGCACAGAAGGACTATGCTGATAAGGCGTCTGAGGTAACTAAACAGTCTCCGTATGTTGAACAACCTATACCAAGTGCCGGATCAAACCCTAAAACCCACAGCTCCCAAATAATATGTTTTCGATCAGGTTTATGGTGCGTTCTAGAAATATCAAGAAAAATGGCAAGAGGTCACAAGCAATTTTCTTGCCGCTTGTGATTCGAGTACGTTCCCACACCTACTCCATTGTATTGTATTGTATAACGGGCTGGTATTCGCGACTCCATCTCATTTTCGCGTATTATGCGTGCACGCACCTACTCTAAAAATCTAGTCGTTAACGGTACAATAAAAAAGATTTCATGTAATAAATAATAATTACTATTTCGACATGCTCCTCCATTACTTTTGCTCGAACATCAATTGATGTCAGGATCGACTATTAAATAATCTTTGTGTAAGTAATTTACAATTATTTTTCAGGCGGCATTCGAAGTAAGGAAAAAGTCATCGAGTTCTAGAGCCGATGCCTCCAAGTTGCGGTTCGAAGCAGAAAAACTGTCCAGTAAGTAATCAAAATAATAGTAACTAGTAGATGATTAGATTAGATTGAAATATCATCTCAATCCAAATCCTGATCCATTTTCTTTGATGGCTACTTTTGAGACTCGGATAAGAAAATTCAGAAGTTGATTGCTATATAGTTTTTTTTTTAAAGAAGACTTTACTATACAAAACAGTCTCATGTATCGTGTGTGTTTAAAAAGATATAAACTTATATACACAAACACCCAGACTCGTAACAACAATTTGTAGTTCATACCAAAATTAGTCCAAGTGAGATTAATAATTTTTAAATAACACAAAAGAAATTTGCATCCCTAGCTCGCGTCCAAGAAACAGCCACACAGATTGGAAACTTGGAAAAGGAGGCAGCAGATAACATGCAGCTCACTAGAGACGCCAAGATGAAGGTACGTAAGCATACTGGGCACCCATCTTCTGTATATTATTAAAGACTTGTTCCCCGCAGTTTCACCCCCTGCTGCTCGGCCCCTATTGTTCATAGCTTGATGATATATAGCACATAGCCTTTCTTGATAAATGGGCCATTCAAAACAATTATATTATATATTTTTTCAATTCGAACAAGTAATTCCCGAGATAAGCGCATTCAATTAAACAAACGTTTTGGCTGCATAATGTTAGTATTGATGAAACTTATTGGCTGTCTGGCTGATCAAATCATTTTCTGTTTAAATAAAAGAAATTACTGATGGCCTGAATGTTTCCTATAAAACTATTTGTTACGTTCATATGGCTTTAGCCACATTCTCTATGGGAGGAGGTCAGTGTTTCAGCAGTGGGAACATTATTGCTGAAAACGCTTGTGTCTTCATCAGGTTGGCCAAGCTAACACCGACGCTCGGGAGGCTGAGAAGCAGGTGTCCAAAGGCTTGGACGACCTGAAAGTTATCATGGACGAACTGCAGAACCTACCTACTCTGGATGACCACGCCCTTGATCGATTACGTGAGTATAGTTCTTCATTAGTGACGAGAGAATGGAGTTAAGAAAATAAGAGTAAGGGTTGTTTCGTGTCGTCGCATATTTTGTATTCTTACACTATGTAAGCAAGTCTCAACTCACACGCAAGTACGCGTATAATTTCCGGATAACTGCATCAAATTGGGTATTTCTTTGTTTGTATATAAAAATCTACCAATTCGGCTAAAATTATGAACCCTAGTGAAGCCGGGGCAAGTCACTGCTTTAAAATAAATAAATAATTTAGTTCACACTGACAACACTTTGCTGTCATTATCGACTGCGTAGCCGTGGATTGTATTGACCACATCGCTGCCACGTTGCAACCACCAGTGACACACGAACTAGCGCTGAGATCAGCAACCACATCTGGAATTGCTGGTACCACAACGTAAATGCAAAAAGCTGCAGCGACACTATTCACGCGTAACCAATGCTTGGGCCATCTTTTATCGCTGCGATGTGGTGTGGTTGTGGTACGTGTGAATGAACGTTTAGATCACTCATGTTTTTTTAATGGTATAATTTCAGAGGAGAGCCTGGACAGGGCAGAAGCCGACCTCATCGCAGTAGACTTGGAAGGCAAGATCAAGAGCTTGACAGAGGCTAAGAACAACCATCAAAGGTGAGTATCTAAATCTTATTCTATGGATATAAAGGTCTGTGATTCAATGTGTCTTATCGCTGTAGCGATAACATCCAGAAAACCTTTGGATGTACGGTACGAACTTTTATAAAAAAAGGGACGAGGTAGTCAGTGGTGAGAGCGGGTGACAGCTGTTAAATCTAGGCAGTAGGTGCACGGAGCGGGTGCTTATCGTCAAACCTAGGCAGGAGCAAGAAACGGGTGTCCGCTGTCAAAATTTCCTAAGTATACCCATCACCGTAACCCCGGTACGTAAAGGGCTCGTGAAGGACACCGTGGATTTTAGTCAGTACAAGTCTGACAGTCCCTCCCGCCCTGCCCTGGGTGGGAGGACTCATTTGATGATTTTACCACGAAAAAAAAAAAAAAAGTATACCCGTCACATGCGCCCTTAGGTGCACAATTTTATAAAACGCTACCGGCCGCTCACTATTTTAACGGATCACTGACCTATGAAAACGACCCACTATTTTGACGGCACGGTTAGCGTAGTGGCTGAGCGATTGCACTGCTGCGCTGCGTGTCGCGGGTTCGATTCCCGCACGGAGCAAATAATTGTATGATCTACAAGTAGTTGCTTCGGGTCTGGGCGTTTGTGTATGTGACTTTATATGTTTGTAAACGCACCCACGACACAGGAAAAATTCCTAGTGTGGGGCAATGTTTTTTTTTTTAATAAGTGTTTAACGTTTTGCCCATTCACCTCCACCAGTAGTAACAACCTACTATTCGACGACGATCGATAAGGCGAATACGTTAATGACTTCCACTCGAATTGGGATTTTAGCGGTCCACGTGTTAATTTTTACTCGTTTTGGAGTAAAACTATCGAATAATACCGAATGTGAGTAAAGACAATATATGGCTTCAGCACTCACTACATTCGAACTTATCGTTATCGCAAAGCATCATACTTTTATAATAATTCTGTGACGTATCAATATGGCTAATAATGTATTTAAAAAAGAAATATATTTCTTCTTCAACAGGTGGATGAAACAATATGAAGACGAGCATGACCACCTTCGTTCGGAGGTGGATAACGTGAAAGAGATCCTCGACCAGCTGCCTGAGGGTTGCTTCAAGAGGATTGTTCTAGAACCCACTGAGGGACCAAGCAGAGCCGCTAACTTCAGATAAAGAGCGAATAGACGGACTACGAGAAAAGACAGGATAGATTTGGTGTTCATAGTTTGTGTTATGGTTGCGATCGGTGCTGAGTATAATAAGTAACTTTTTTTTAAAGAAATTGTCATTTGTAGTGTGTAGCTACAGAAACGCTGAGAATGTGTCAAAAAATGAAAGTTATATTTTGAATATAATTATATAGCATTTTAAAATCAAAGTGGAATATATTTTGGGTAAGGCTGTAGACAAAAAGAAAGCTGGAAACTTATAAGCGCTTACCAGCGCAGGAAAATATATGAACGCGCGCCGATAAGCACTGAACGAGGCCGACAAGTTTCGACAAGCTTCAACACGCGCTGGTCAGCGCTGGGCGCTGCCATTTAAAATTAATAAACAACTTGCTTGGTCTGCTTCAACCTGCTTCTTTTGTGTAGAACGGAAGCGCTTATAAATTTCCAGCTTTCTTTCTGTATACAGCCTAAAGAAATAAGAAAATTGACACAAGCAAAAATATAAACGCAACCTTGCCTTATATAAATATCTTGTCTGTACCTAAAGTGCCTTAAGTTACTAATGTTAGTTGTAACTTTAAATAACCTACCTGTAATATATTAAGAATCTCCAATGAATACGTTGTATTTTATAAACTATTTTAATGTTTCTCCCTGTAGAAAACCATGTATTTAATGGGAGAACGCATTAAATCTCCATTTTTGTATTCCTACGTCTGTGAATCAATATTTCTTTTTTTTTTAATCTTTTGTACTTACAGACTGCATTTACAGCCGTTTTTTTAATTATTAACATAGAATTTAAGGCTTGTCTTTGTTTAAAAACAGTGCCATAATATTAATGGTGTCTTTGTAAATAAAACATATACAATAAGTACTGTTTTCGTAAGTGCCTTTTTGAATTCGGATTCCTTGAAAATATTTCTTCTTGAAGTTCGCCAAAGAATTGACGATATGTGTGTTATTTAGATTTTTTACTATAATTTTATATGTTTCTTACTGAACGATAATTTTGTGAGTAATATAATTTGTATTGTAGCATTTATAGTATTTATTTGTAATAAAAACTTGGACAAAATACCGTCAGTACTTTTTTATGTTTTCCCTGAAACTTGCCGCCTTTTACATATTTGGCCACCGTCCTTTTTCTGCTATAAAAATCTTCAAGATTATTATTTTTGATTTTGCAGCCAACAAGGTTGTAGGCTACAAGGCGAAAGGAGCAAAATTATATATTTTTAAAGTTGTTGCTGATCGCGGTCGCGGGATTTATGATATATCGTGACCCCGGTACGTAAAGGGCTATTGAAGGACACCATGGATTTTGCATTGCATAATATGCTTAAATTGCTGTACAAAAAGAGACGGATGGACCTTTAATCCATCTCTTTCTTTTACATTACTTACGTGTTACAGGACAGGAATAGATGCTCCTTCATTGTTCATCTCCCTATCTACTGTATGGCAATTTGAGGCTGATTATGTTTGGTTTGGTACTTGCTCTTTGTCTACGAACTGAATTTCCTTGCTTTCAAGACATCCCAACTCTCACCCTAGGGACCGCTAATGTGCAGATAGCTATCGAGTGTGGCGCTGATGCAGATTGTTAAACACAAAAATTGTAGATGGCGTTACTTCTCAGGTTTGTAGTTGATGACGTTGCCGTTTTAGTGTCACGTCACACCAAGACGCGACACGACACGAAGTGAAGCAACGCTACTGCAAATGTGCATCTTTTCGTGTAGTAAATAAAGTTAGATTTTGAGTAGCTCCATTGAAATGTTCGTGGCGCCGCGGTGCATCGCGCTGCGTTGCGAAAGGTGTATGTTTTCATGTAGGAAATATAATCGTTGTGTCACGTCGCGCCGCGTCGCGGTTCGGTGTTAATTGACCGTAATGCTGCGATTATGAGTAGCTCTATTGAAATGAGCGTCGCCTCGGTGTGACTTAACCCTTATAAACTACTAAATATTGTGATAATGCTTTGTATGATACTAGATGGCGCTGCACATTTATTATTATGGTAATAATCAGTTTCTAGCTTTTAGGGTAAGGTCTATTAGATAATAGTAGTCTAATAAAACGCATTTTTTAAAATTTGCTTCCATAATACATAGATATCAATCTGATCAATATGATATATTATGACATCACACTACGAAAAATAGGAGCGGAGCACCAATGAAGTTGTTGCAAAAAAGTGTTTCTTTTCAAGAGCGTCAGTTGCGTGCGCTCCGTAACCGTAACTTATAATTATGCAAACATCGTGTTTGACGAAATTGTTCCTCTTCAAAAGTTCTGTGATAGCATATGCTTGTCTTTTAAGGTTAACTTTCATAATTATAACCTTTTTATAGTAATCAAATTAGTTCTAAAATAATGGATTATTGCAAAGGAGTTTGTATAAACATGTTATTAATCCTCATCTAAATAAATACGTTAACTTGCATAATCCACGATCAGATAAAATAATTCCCATAATAAATATGATGAGTTACTGTTCGCCTTGAGGAATAGACCCAGAATGTAGTACATAGATTTATATAAAGATATTTTTATTTTAAGATGATAATGATGATGATGGTATTATATTTGTACCTAGAGAGTGTCATATTCGCCTTGGTGATCAAAACTCTTTAATTAAGTTAAAAGAAAACATAGTTTTAAATATAAGACCGCAAAACAAAATTATAGGCACGTCACTATTGCGACAATAATGCCTTTGTCAAACAGACAGGCGAGTCCGAAGCGATACCGAACCAATAAGAGACGTCAGTCCGATAGTCCGATATTCTGTCACGCTATCGGATCGCTTTCGCTTTTCTATGTGACTGGATTCAAGTCCATACATTACAAATAAAAAGGTCACGCTTCGCATTCGCCACGCCTGTCTGTTTGACAAAGGCTAACACTCTTAGTGTTAAGAGAGAATTAAGGAGTGGCTGAAGAGGCGCCTCTGCGTAGTCACCTTCTATCTAACGCAAGTCTTCGCCGGACACGGTTTGGTAGGAATCAGCGGGAGGCCGGAGGAAATGCACGTGTGTCGTCGTTGTATGGACCGCCGGTGGGCACGGTGGAGCATACGCTGGAGTACTGCGGCCGGCCCTGTTTTAAGCCCATGTTATCCATCGCTCCAGCGAAGGGAATTAAGATGGATAAACTGCGTATCTGACTGGTACAACCAATACGCATGCTGACAGCATCAATAAATTGCGGATCAAGTGCCAGTTTTGGTTTTGAAAAATAATGGACACATTTTGTATTAATTAATTGATTTTTACAAAGTTAAAACGCATCAGAATTCGAGAATTCAGGTCTCGTGAGAGAAAAAAGTAAAATAGTATTGATTTTGACGTTTTGCCAATTTTTAACGTGAACAGTTGGATACGTATTTTAATTTTATTTACGTAACGAAGAATTGTACATGTCCAATTTTTTTTTATAATTTACCTTAATCTGTCAAATTTCTTTAACAGATGTTCAACCTTATCATACATATATTATAATGTTCGATTGGTAAAAATTTAACAGATTCGGGAATGTTGACCTGCTGACGTCTGTACTAATTAGACTTTTTCAGTCAAAACCCTACTATCACAATCGACTACTAGTACAAAACAATTCTTAACAAGATCAAAACATAAAACAGTAGAACTTTGAAACAGTATCAAAAAGACTTATTTACCTACGTACACAAGATAAAAGCTTAAGCATCGGCCTCATCCAGGGCTGCACCACGCGGGAAATCATGTTCCACCGACTGGGAGCACATAGTGCGCGAGGCCCTAAACGGAGAGCGCGTGTGTGGCATGTGAGTGACCTGCGTATGTGTGAGTGCTAGGGTGGCTATGAATCTTGTTATGATTTTCAAGTATGATATTTTGCGTTAGCAGTGGTGGCCACAACTCACGGGTTCCCGACTGACAAACCCACCACACTATTCCCAAACTAATTCGGCCGCATTAATTTGTGTAATTTATTTCATCACCCATTGGTCTCAAAACAGCGAATATTGTGAGGAAACTGGCATGCCGAAGAACCAAAAATTCGAACAAACGAACCCTAGACAGTTGACGTCTAACAAACACAACAACACACACACTGTCTCAGTTCTTACTGAGAAGAACGCCTAAGTCCCAACAGGTAAAACACTTGCGCACAGCGCAGAAATATCCCTGATGAAGTTTTTTCAAACTATAAATTTTGTGGATCGTGGTCGAATTTCGGTCACTGAGTGACCACTAGGAGACAGAGACAAAGTCTACGATAGGGTGAGCTTACCCAGGGTCCAGTAAAGTAGCAATTCATGTAAACAAAATATATCCAGAAAATATAGTTAGTATAGGGAGAAACCAACAGAAGTAAATGCATACAAAAAAGTAAATAAAACTTTGTAAAATGTCCTAAATATTCCGTGATAAAGCGCTCCCTACTCGGCGGGTATGCAAACGCTGCCTCACACGAGCAGTACAATTTATGTCGGGCATTCCCTTGAATTTTCTTTTGTTTTTTTTTTTCAAAAGTAACGTTACTCCTCGGCTGTAGCCTCTTGGGGGTCGGTTATGTAGAAATGATTGAAATAATATTCACGTTTGGTACCTACAGAAAGAACTTCTGTTTACAGGCTTGAGATTTTCAAGGGAAGGTTTTAAATATAGGTTTAAAACTTTTGAATAAATGTTTTTAAATACTACTTACTTGGGTTTTGCACATCATCCTGTTCACAATCGGGCCTAAAAATATAGAATGCTGAAAAAAAAACTCCCAGTACAAAATTGTGGAAAAATACACACTAAACTGATTTGAACTATAAAAACCAAAGAGTATAGCCGTCCGCAAGTAAATTACTACCGCAATGCTTTAGTGTTAAAAAATCGAGCCGCTAACAGGCGGTGTCACCGCAAGCCGCGAGGAAAACAAGCCGACAACAAAACAAATTTGCAACAACGAAATTAGCGAATATCTCACTGTCTAGGGGGCGCCGAGTTTCCGAAACACCGTAACTAAACTAAAACTAAATAAGTGCCCGAAAAATGTTGTGACAACCACCGTTTTTCACGGACCTCACGTCCCGCACATACGAACCGTGGGAGCTCCGCATTTAGTACAAGCCAAAGAGGGGTCAGGAGATCAACATATAATGGTCGTTACAAGTGGAAAAACAAGGTGGTTAATCCGAAAACTTTCCTTAATTACGTTCGTACGAAACTAATTCCCTGAACGAATTAAGTGCGAGCTGAATTTGGGTGAAATCCTGGATCAGATTATGAATGTAGGTCCCGGGCGGCGGAGAACGCGCCCGAACTTTTTGTTTTAAAAACTGCACAAAGGGGAGCGTTTGCTAAAAACTACATGAAGATGAAACGTTGGGGAATAGAAATAGAGGAAATTAGCGAGTGTGTTTAGCGGATATGCGGTGGAAACGATTTAAAGAAACAATATAGCAGAAAGATCACACGAAAACATAGTTGTAAATCTGAAATTAATGAGTAATCATAATTTAACCACTGACACCACTAAAATAGCCAACCAACTTTCATAACTCAATTACTTAATATTTAATGGTTACAATAAAAAATCTAACCAACCGTACAAAATAAAGTTTTAAACTCGATTCGAAAAAATTGGTAAAAATTAATTGCAAAAAAGATGGTGATTAAAAAACAGCCTGGAGTAATGAAACGGTGCGTAAATTTTCCAATTACGGCGGGAACCAACTTCGGCGGTCGTTGTTCGAGAGGTTTCGAAAAAAAAATTAATTAGTCCTTCGCGCCCAGTCCCTCCGACTTACTAAGTAACTTAATGTCGTAAAAAGAAATTAGATTTTTTTCTTCGGCGACTTCAGAAATAAAAATTCGTTGTCCCCATGTGGACTTATTTTCACTTGCGTTCTAATTGGAGTTTACAGACGCGGGGAACTTTTTAATCTGTGGTTGTAACGTTTTTTTTTTTAATAAACAGAGGTAACAATTTTTTTATTGGCGGGGCACGCGATGGCTTGAGGGACTGTTTGCTCCCCATCCCCTATTAAAAACTATTTTGTTTGTTTTGTGTGTTATGTTAATGTTAAAATTAAATTAAAAAAGCGGTCAAGCGTCTTTAAATAATAATATCTAGTTTAATTTTCGCATTATCTACTTATCACAAGAGTCATTTTTGTAAAATACTAGGTACCTAGTTTAGTGCTTCACCGCACTGTAATCTATTTCGAATAGAAACGTTTATGGTTTCTTCTATTGCATACTATTTTACACAAATTACCGGTTGTATTGTAACATCAAACTACATGTCACGTTAGATATTCTTTCTTGTTATGTAGACCTGCCATTTTTCCTGGCACAGTGTTATTATTGAACGAATTATTACTGTTTTTACAAAGAGGATTGACATGTAAATGATCTTGCATGACATGTGTGACATTCGTTTCTGGATATATTCGACACTTTTTTTTAAGTGCTTTTGAATTATTCTGTAGCTGTCGTTTGTTTTAGGAAAACGGCAGCTTGTGCTATTGAAGATGGTATTCAATTATTGCCGTTTATGATATTTTATTCATTAATTTTGACTTAGGAAAAATTCAGCTGTGATTGAGCTTGAAATTGTGTGGATTTGAACCTGCGTGTTCTGGGTAAGTTCTCCAGCCGCCTTACAAATGAAGCTACGCAACTCACACTCAGAACCTGAATCTCTCGAATCCCTCGTTTGAATGTTTTACGTTAACGAGACGCCATCTCTTGGACTAAGTTTGTAAGTAACGGGTTCAAATCTCACGCGCGTCGCTAAATAATTAATTCTATACATTGTGGAGGAATAGTGGCAACTTCCCTTTAAGGGGCCTCTTACAGTCCACTAGCCCCGCCAATCGAAAAAATTTCATAACTCGTAAATAGAATCAAAAATACAAAATGTGGTCTGTAATTACTGTAGAAAAGGCAATAACGTAATTTTATAACACATTGTCAACACTTGAAATATAGCTGTTTAGCTAAATTTTTTTATTTGTAACAAAAACGGCCGTTTATGTTTAGAATGCACGATTCACGATTCGAACAGCTATATTTCAAGTGTTGACAATGTGTTATAAAATTACGTTATTGCCTTTTCTACAGTAATTACAGACCACATTTTGTATTTTTGATTCTATTTACGAGTTATGACATTTTTTCGATTGGCGGCGCTAGTGGACTGTAAGAGGCCTCTTAACATCAAAAAAGTGCAGTTTCGCCATTATTTTCATTTTTAAACATTGAGTCTCGTTTCATCTCGTTTCACCTTTGAGGTTGCAGGTAGGACGTATAAATTTTATGTACGCGCATGATTTATTTATTATTATAAACAACTTGAATAACTTCAGAACTGTAGCACTGGATTGGATAAGACTTTTTTGTAGTGTTAGTTATTGTAAGAATCGATGTACCTAATTATTGTAAGCCTATAACGTTCCGACTACAAGGATCTTCACCGCACTTTCACTTTGCAACAGACCTTAACATTAATAGCCACCAGTAGGACCCAGTGTGGCTTAGGATGTCAATGACTTCGCTCATCACCCCACGATTTCCTTCATTGCTTTCAGAGCAGAGATGCTCAAATATCTACGTGAAGTCCCTAAATCTTGGTGGGTATAAACCTACAACTACTCAAGCTGAATTCCAATCCAGTAAAGCACCATCAGCACTAGATTTAGAAACTTAAAGAAAGTGAAAATCGTTTTAGGATTCCACGGTATTTTGGAAAAACCGTTTGTTTTGAAAACAACATTCATTGTTTTATTGAAAGACGGCATTAAACCAAGTCGCGTGTCACTACAATAGCCATAAGTGATAGTCTTATTTTTTTGGAACCCTTAAATAAAAATCAGACCTTAATTGTATTGAAATACAGGTCATGTTAGCAGTTAACCTTAGGTTTGTATCTTGCATAGAAGCCAAGCTTTGGTAAATATCACGGGCCAGTCTACTGAAGTATTCACATGAAAAAAACGTAATGAGGGGGAGCCTGATCAAACTTTTACGCGAATAAGGATGTAGTTAATTGTTGCCTAATTATATCGATAAAACACAATTCAACAGATAGGTGAAATAGCATTAGTTTCGCATTCTTGAGGATGTGTCCGAAGGCGGAATTAATGCTCAGTTAATGGCAATGCGCTTAGCATAATAATTAACTATAATCCTACAAGGATTATAGGCCCGATATTGTGCTATGATTATCCTAGATTTGAACTTGTATAGCTATGCCTCTTATATCTGTAACAACGTTTGCATTCCAATGTTTACAAATTAAACGGGATCAATTATAAGTTGAAAGTATTTCACTTTTTTCGCACAAAATTTAACAGATATTTAGAATAACGATCTTAGGTGAAAGTCCACAAAATTTTAACGTTTTTAATTTATCGATAGGAAATATCGACATGGACTAGTCACTATCCACGTCGACGAAGCTTGAAACCGAGTGCACCTCCGTGCAAGTCGGATTGTTAATAGAGACGAAACTGCAAAAATGCTGCATTGCTTCAGATAGTTTTGTGATAAATGTATATTCAGAATATCAGTATACTAGCTGTGGTCAGCGGCTTTACCCATTAAAACTCGAAAACCACCAAGCACAAATCTTGAAATTGTACAAACACACACACATATAAATACTCACGAACCTTTGCGTTTATAATGTTAAGTGTGAAAGTAGGAAGTAAGATTCGGTAGGATCCATCCACAGGAAGGTATTCGTAATGAAAAGACTTATTTAGTCCCTATATCCTCGATATTTTTTTACATTCTATAATTACATTTGTTGTTACATTTAAATTTTGTATTATATTTTGAATTGATTATTTTTAAAATATGATACAATTTAATTTTTACTTTTTGAGCATTAATTTTATCGACTTATTTTTATTTCATATAATTTTGTGCCGATTTTGTTTTAATTTTTCAAGTGTAACATTTATGGACAAAGGAAATTTTTAATAGCTGTTGAAATTGACATTTTGCAGTAACCGCCTTATCAGTCTTCGCAGGCATTGTGCGACTGTACTCTTAGCGCATTGTCTTGCGACTCGCCTTCCTTGTTTATACTGCTTCTGTATTAGTTCGCTCTTATTTGTTTTCATATCTACCCACAGCTTTGAAATACATAGGTTTTGTATTCAAGATTAATTTAAGCGCGTTTAATTTAAATTCAGGGCTTTCCTGTAAATCAATTGCCCAAATATGATAGAGCTGAAATTTTGACACACCTTTGTCTAACAATACATTTTTATCACAACTGGTTTTGCAGTCAGAATCACCTCCTCACCGGAGAACTCCTCAACAATTAATGGCTCGGTTACGAAATTTTGACATTTTCCTTTAAATATTTTTACTAAGAAACTACTTGATATTAATGCCTGCGGGGGTCGCGGGAATCACGAATTTTCGTTACCCCGGTACGTAAAGGGCTATTGAAGGACACTGTGGATTTTAGTCAGTCAAGTCTGACAGTCCCTCCCGCCCTGCCCTCAAATGAGTCCTCCCACGGACTCATTTGATGATTTTACCACGATAAAAAAAAAAGAAACTACTTGACTCAAGTTCTACTCCTTGTTCTAAACTAGATAACACAACAACGAAATTCGTCTGACCATTCACAGCAGAACGTACTCTCCACAATAACGAGTGATTTAGTGACACCCTCCAAGAATTTAGAGTTCCCCAGGCGAGGTGGACACCCCAAGCGGTTTTGAATTGATTTATTTATAGCGTAGTGAGTACGGGTTCCGTACCAGGTACACTACTTAGCTTTCTAAATTGAATTGATAGGGTGCCGTTGTTTTAGCCAATTTTCAAGATGGTGATATTGTGTTTTGGGGAGAAATTGGCTTGGATGATTTATCTAATCATATGAAGTTTGAAGTGAAATGTTAGTTTCAAAAACTCATAGTAATGACAAATTACTGTTTGCGTGTTGATGAACTCAAATTAGGTAAATGAGAGTATCGCCTGACGGCCCCAAAAGGGAAAAAGTTGGTTTTTCAAGTCCAATAAGGGTTTCTTTTCAGTTCCACCACTGTCGGACTCATTTGATGTTTTTCCGACCTTAGTAAATAGCATTGTCCTGATTTTACAGTAACAATGACACGGTGTAGAAAATCATGGTGCCTTAATCTTGAATGTGGATTTACGGTATGAATTCCCGAACGCACACAACCCGAATCTCTTCAAAGTTAGAGGGAACAGGCTTCTTCTGGGTAAGCTCGCTCGATCGTTGGCTTTGTTTCAGCCACCTTTGAGCTGGACTAGACTCAAGAGCAAACTCATCTAAATAAAAAACTACGTATTGAGCCGTACAGCGTAGTTTGTAGTATTATGACCGAAATTGTATGGAAAAGTAAAAATCGCATCTATTGTACGAGCGGGGATCTATTTTCATACATTTTTATACATCAAATAAACGTCAAAGTCTCCGTTTCCCACAAAAACGTGAAACCTCCTAATAAGGCTTTTGTGCAGTGATTTCGTGAAATTCAAGAACGAGTGTGCAAATAACACTTCTAAATTCTAAATTAAATTTCAACGACAGAAGTGCTGATGATCAGTGAAAAGTAATGGATGATGTCAGATGGTAGCAAGTCTCTCTGAGATCCGTCTACGGATAAGTCTATGGCCTCAAAGTCAAAGTCGAAGTCATGTTGCTTACGATACGGAAGAGGGCGTATAGTGTTATAAACCAAAAACGTCATGTACGAAAGATATTTTTTATATATTAATTAATTTTAAACTTCAGTTCTTTTAAAAACATACCATCCATTGACAAACAAAATAGAGCTGACTTCAACATAAATCAAAATCCAAAACTACGATTGCACTTCAAATACTATCACAGGAAAGTACTAAATCTGACCACGTCGACTTCTGGCCACCCCTCAAAAATTCATAGAGCAATAAAGTGGTAGATACACTGGCGAAATACCCTGTTTGTGTGGAGGCAAACAGCGGAAACCATGACTTGAATTATTGTTACGGATGCATGACACATTGTTGGTTGGTAAGCAAGGTGGAGATAGGACTGGTTGTAGAATCGTGAACTTGTAAAGGCTTTAAGAAACAGCGAGATCGGCATGGCGCGACGCTAGCGTGGCGTGTCCTTGGCGTGAGTCTAGCTATGCTATTCTCTATAAGAAATTTTGTTGCTGGACTCTTTGATGAGCAGCCGATCGTGCAGCGCGAGCGATGAGCGCTATTGTCGCTGTCAGTAGGTTAATGAATAACAAACTTTAGTCCTACCGCGGTGTGAGCGCTGCGGCTGCGCCATCACAAGGCTGTGTTTTATAGAGAATAACATTGCTGCTAAATGCCCGCCGGTGCTAGCGTGGCGTGTTGTGTGTGACGACTTACATATATTTTCAAATGTTTTCAGAAAATCTATAGCCCCCAGTTTAGCCAATTTGAAATAAAAATCTAGGTACAATTTGAAACTTAACATAGCTATTAAGGTCTATCTAAAATAACTAGCTGTTAGCCGCGATTTCGTACGTGTGAGGTCGTTATTTGATTAATTGGGCCTTTTTATGTTATACGTGTTTGTGAGATATCAGATATATCCGGTATTTCATATTAACTAATATTATAAATGCGATAGTTTGGTTCATTTGTTGTATTTTGAACTTCTTCCACAATACTTTTGAGAATACAGAATGTTCAGAGACAAACACCTCATTGATTAGCAGATCGCACACTGCACAATTTGATTTATCAAACGATACCAACAAAAGCAGTATAATATACTATAGCTCATATTGTGAGCTATATACCTACATAGATTATATACAGATTGCCCATGTATATAGGTACAAGCAACAATGGGCTGATCTGCTCAGCCCAAGAAGCAACAATAGATGCAGCATGTTTGCCTATGTCATAGTCTTAGGAAAACCGGTAAAGCAACTAGGATCCTTTTTACTACTAAACTTTTTGTATGTACGAAATTGGTCGGAGAAAACTACAAATAGGAAGGAATGGCAGGTAAGTGTGCTTTGCCCAGTATTGGTACAAAAGACCTTTCGCCCTTCGTGCACGAGACCGAGTCGGCGTGAGAAAAACTCGGTTTTTTATGAATATTTGTTGTATGTGTATGACATTAGTGTGCATGGAGTTTCTTGCCCATTCTTCTCCATAGAGATACGTATTGGAACGGGCACCTACGGTACTTTCACACTTTTTTATGTCTTGTAACTAGTTTTATGTCTTTTGACAAATCAAAAGCTAAGTGAAAAAGTAACATTATGACCATGGATGACAGTGTCT
The DNA here is from genome assembly GCA_943136025.2 of Agrotis puta. NCBI lineage: Eukaryota > Metazoa > Arthropoda > Insecta > Lepidoptera > Noctuidae > Agrotis > Agrotis puta. Next base: position 10,105,179 of record OW964166.2, read on the forward strand.
GTTGAAAAGGCAAGAGGTGAATTAATATGAAGTAACATACAATTGCGAGCCATGAAGGCACCATTCGACACCAAACAAAAAAAAACATGTTCAGAAAATATTTAAAAAAATATTCTAGTTTTTCCGTATTTTTTATATTAATTCTCAACGGGGATTTTCTAAAATAAAACATTTTTATTCGTCAAATTGATATTTAATAAAAACTAATTAAATAAAATTAGTCGTTTTACACCGTTATGTTCAGTAAAAAATATGTTTTAGAAAGTTGAGAAAAATTAACAAACTTAGCTTCAAATGACGGTAAAGGGCTAAAAAATAATATACTTGTCTAGCCCCCTAAAACTTTATGCAGGTATACAAGTTCGTTTACATTACTTTTATTTTTTGCCATACATTGACGCTCCACACTATAAAGTATTTTTTCACTTATCTCAGTATTGTGCTTAGCCAAATCAGTTGAAATACTGTAATTTAAAACAAATGTGTACTGTGTCCACGATCAGCCCCTAATATCGAATGTATCGTGATTCCTGATCCATTGTGAGGCCAAACATTATTTGGTTAATCTGCAGATGTTTACTCTGCCGCCTAATTGGATGAACCACTGTTTGGCAAGCTGTGCTGGGAATTGACTGCCTTAGGCTAATCATTAAGGGTAATACTGTTGATTGTAGAAATGTGTAGTTAATATTGTAATTGAATGGGGATGTATAAGTTGGATTGGATCACTTCATTGATGGTTGCAAATCGTTTTAAGATAGCATGTTGTCGAATTCAAGCTAAATATATAAGTAAAGAATAGTTTTTCTTTATTCTTTCATGGTATTGTTGCTAGTGGAATTAATTTTTGCATATTGTCATGGACTATGTTACTTCATTTATCAAATCAATATTTTTTTTTATCGTGGTAAAATCATCAAATGAGTCCTCTCACCCAGGGCAGGGCGGGAGGGACTGTCAGACTTGACTGACTAAAATCCAAGGTGTCCTTTAAGAGCTCTTTACGTACCGGGGTCACGGTAATTCGTGAGTCCCGCGACCATCAAAACAATGCTCAGTGCAAATTAATTTTTAATAGTATTATTATCTTGTGACGTCACAATATGGTACCGTCCCTTATACAACAACAACACTGCGCTTATACATACTTACGCTACCTTACTCTACTCAAGATAGGCAGAAACTGCAGAACGGTATTGTGCCGGCAAGAACAATGCATCTGACCTTTCTGAAGAATCTCACCAATAAGGTCAGAGCATGCCGTCTTCTCTCGGCGTTGCCACTCTAATCTCAATAATTTCTAAAGCCATTCAAAAGTAACTTAAAATGTATTTTATACCAACAATTAAACAGAAACATAGCAAAGTCTAATCGTGATCAAACAGTTAATTTCTCACTAATGACATTCTAACCTATTGGAACCGATACGAAACTACTAAAAACCGCACTGAGTTCCTCAACGCATTCAATAAATGAGTACAAACAAATGCTCAGGGCATTATTTAAACTAGTTGAGCACAGAATTAAGCGCAGTAAACATGCTCACTGACTAAATGCTTGAGGCACTTTTAACATAAAATTTTAATGTAAACGGGGAAGCGAACGGTTTCGTATTATAAGTAAGTATACAACTTTATTAGCTTACGTGCCAATTGATTTCATGTTTGTGTTTCATTTGCTTTTTTAGTGAAATTGTTTTGTGATGTGTTAGCTCTTGATTTTAGTTAGGTCAGAGATGAAAAAGTCGACCATGGTGCTTACCCAGAACAAGCTTCTTGAGTTCACACTAAGGACATTTGGGTTGTATGCGTTCTGAAACACAGACGCAGGTACTGATTTCCACTCTTTTGCTGTACGCATTATGAAAGAGTAGTTGTTCACCCACGGAAAGATAAAATCGGGAGAAAAACTATTTTACGTATTAATCCAAGTTATAAACTATCTGTACATCGAAATTTAAATTGGCAACTAGTTAAGCATGGTAACATGTGCATAAATGCGTCCAGATATCCAATGGAAAATGGGGCCGGTCGGTCATGGGTTTTTAAGCTCACTCACTGAAGTACAATTTATATAAGACCGAGGATCAGGCAAGTTTTTGGCGATGAGCGGGTTTATTACACGTGATGTATCACGGCTACTGACTCAAGTGGTCTACTTTCTAAGTCCGTTAACGTAGACATGTTATGGCATTACATTAAAAAATGCAGTAGGTAGGTACCAAGAATTTTCCGCACATCATTAGTGGTGGGCGGACTCTATGGAGCTGTTCGTCAAATCGTAATATAACGTCCGTAACTAAGGCCAAAAAATGAGTTTGCTTAGAGATATTATGACCCTGAGGAGGCCTGGTGGAGCAGGGGCGGAGGAGGAATTTTAAGCGATAGGTTCAAGTTTGACCACTATCTTGTCTGATGGTAAACAAGAATTTAGTCGACTGTGTAGCTAACAATGAAAAAACTAACAATGTGAAAAGAATGTTTTCCAGCATTTTTTTCACATTCATAGATTTTTTGTGCCTCGTTGACGGAGATAAAATCTTGTACTACGTGACCACGCTAAGGGTGACATTAACAAATAAATTCATAAAAACATGTCACTTGAAAATTACGTATGGCAAAAAATACTATGTGAAAATTAATTTTCAATAAATATTTAGTGACGATAGTTTCTTGAAAATGAATTTTAATATGATAATTGTTTATTTAAGAGTGTGCAGAATAGGAAGCGTGGATGACGTCACAATATGTGACAATTTGGCGCCATCTTCACCTTTATCGTTGTCGCATAGTATACATAATTAACAACTACTGTTAATTAGAAACTAAGCAGGCAATCAAGCACTATTCGCAGTGACTGCTCTATTGCCAAAGTTAAGCAAGCGAGGTAGCCAGGCGATCAAGTTAATTCCTTCGAATTTCGACTCTTTTTTGTTTTGCTTGTAGCTTCAATCAAGCCCAAAATCATAAATCAGAAATAAGATTGTAATTACCAAGCTCAACAAGTACTCTAGTCATGTCAATTAAAATATACAATAAATTACCCAATATTATTAAATAAACCAAAAAAAATATATTAATAAATAAAATAAACAATTTCTATTAACTAAATGCTATTATAATATCAATGAATAATTTAATGATACATTTTAAATTTTAAATTAGATAGGTAAATGTTCTTATAAATAATAAGATTGCAAAACATGTGTTGTTTAGTATATTCAACAAAGTAGTCAAATAAATCAATCAATCATAATCTTTTCCTCTCTCTTGTTTTTTGCAGTTCTCGACAGGGTCTACAACCCCAAAATTATTAAAACTTTATAAAACCTACCATCTAAGTACACTTGTGGAAGTAATAAATATATTAGGAACGGAAAAAGACGTACTCAGGAAACTGGAACTCCTACATACCGATGCATCAAAAAATGTTTGGCGCTGGACTCCAACAGGATGCGAGTTGCACGCACGCCTCAAAGAGCTGACAGAAATATGACGGCAGGCTTTGCCCCTTTACGGGCCCCCGTAAAGGGGCAAAGCCTGCCGGGTTCGCAGGACTGCCTTATCAGGTAACCATGGCCCTGGAACGTAAGGGTTATTGAAGGACACCGTGAATTTCAGTCAGTACAAGTCTGACAGTCCCTCCCATCCGGCCTTGGGTGGGAGGACTCATTTGACGAAATTACCAGTAAAAAAAAGGCGGCTCTCATGATGTTAGGTTTGACTCCGAGATTTAAGATGCTCTCCAGCAAGTATAAGAAAGATGTGGTAAATTTTAAAGTATAACATAACATGGAAGAATCATCAAACGGCTGAACGACCGATTGCTGCATTGCGTGTTGCGGGTTCGAAAGACAAAACAAATTGAAAAGTTTTCACAGTGGGATTAACATCGTAATCATGAAAATAAGTTAGTTATCCCACACATGTTGTTTGTACCAATTGAGATGTTTTATATCTGAATATCCTGAGCCCATAGACAAGCAAGCGATAAAACAAGTGGTAATCGCTTAGCAGTCTTTAATACATTTTCAACTACCCATGTTTTTTTTTTATCGTGGAAAAATCATCAAATGAGTCCTCCCACCCAGGGCAGGGCGGGAGGGACTGTCAGACTTGTACTGACTAAAATCCACGGTGTCCTTCACTAGCCCTTTACGTACCGGGGTCACGGTAATGGGAAAGTCCCGCGACCCCGGCAACTACCCATGCTAGCAAAAGTATGAAATCATTTTCTTCAAATTCACCCAGGATAGCTCCTTTAACAATAGCGTGATTTGAATTATTTTGGTATCAATTTAAAGTTAACAGTTAAACTTTCAAAATGGTACCATTTATACTAGTTATTAAGAACTAAAGATTGTGCAGAATCTGAGTGAGTGATTCCAACCTTTTGCTCGCGAGTGTTATGGATAAATGACAAAATATGTAGATGAACTACTAAGCGTTAACGACTGAAACGAACGCAAACGCTCTGTAGTGTTTAATAGATTTTTTACTTTCTGCTCAAGACTACAAAGTTGAAAATGTATTAAAGATTACAAAGCGTTCTCGGTTATCTCTTTCTACTGGTCTAGTGGGGGAAGGTTTGCTTGACCTTACTATTTTTAAATGTGTAAATTTGAATATGTGGATAGATGAATAGCTGCTGGATAATTACCAGTCTTCAAGCGGGTAACACCGCGGCGATCAGATAGTTTTAAAATAAGTTTAGTTAGTACCAAGTACCCATCTTCAAGACACCACTGTATCTATAACTACATATAGTTATATAGTATAATTCTGTGGCGTCCGACAATAAAATGTATCGCCCAAGATACCCGGACGAAGCACGTAGGATGTAACTTTCTGCGGCATCAACTAGCCAAAATGATAGAGCGATGACTGACGACAAATACATCTATAATAGTATAAATAGGAATGTTTGGATGGATGGATCGTTGGATGTTTGTTACTCACTCAATCACAGCAGAATGTTGTTTGAATGTTGAACATACACGCAGGCGAAACCATAAGAAACCGCCACAAACTCACGTTAGGTTAGGTACAATTGGCCCCAAGGCTGAACCGGGCAGCAGCCGCTCTCAAGCGGCTCCTGCCCAATCTCGGCGGGCCAAATGCCTCCTGCCGGAGGCTGTACGCCGGTGTCGTGCGGTCCATGGCCCTCTACGGGGCCCCTGTGTGGGCCCTAAGCATCCGGACGCGACCACTCAAGCTGGTCGCATGCCAGAGGGTCATGGCTATCCGGATGATCCGGGGATACCGCACGATCGCCGGCGAATCAGCCAACCTCCTTGCGGGATTGCTGCCCTGGGATCTGGAGACGACTGCCCTCCAGCGCGTCTATGAATGGCGCGTGGAGGCGCAGCGTCGGGGCGAATCCCCGCTGCCTCGACAAGTCGAGGCGCGGCGGGAAGAGCTCCGGCGCGATCTCAGGGCAGTATGGAGGGAGCGACTGTCGCAACCGAGGTCCGGGCACGCCGCAATCGCGGCGGTAAGACCCCTCTTTGAGGAGTGGCTGGATAGGCGTCACGGCGTCCTGACCTACCGCATGACGCAGGTCCTCACCGGACACGGAAGTTTCGGGAGGTTCCTGTGTCTGATAGGGAGGGAAGAAACGCCTGGGTGTCACCACTGCGAGGATCGTCCGGAGGACACGGTGGAGCATACGGTGCAGGACTGCCCCGCTTGGGCAGAGCACCGCCGTGTCCTCACGACGGCGATAGGCGGAGACCTCTCGCGCCCGGCATTGGTCGAGGCCATGCTGCGGGGCGAGACGGAGTGGGAAGCGGTCGCCTCCTTCTGCGAAGCAGTCATGCTCGTGAAGGAGGAGGCGGGCCGCCTGAGGGAGAGGACAGCGTCCTCCCTCCACCCCAGCCGCAGTGGTAGACGCCCACGGCGTCGGACGTCGCAAGACGATCTCCGGCCACCGTAGGCGCGGGCATGCGGGCAGCGAGTAATGGGCGACTCGCTGTCCGACCATGGACCATGCCCGGGTCGACGGCGCGTTGTGTTCCACGCGCGCCTCAAAGAGTGTCAGCATAGTGACGGGCCTGTAGAGGGCCAAAGCCTGCCGGGGTCGCGGGACCAAGGGATTACCGTGACCCCGGTACGTAAAGGGCTAGTGAAGGACACCGTGGATTTTAGTCAGTACAAGTCTGACAGTCCCTCCCGCCCTGCCCTGGGTGGGAGGACTCATTTGATGATTTTACCACGATAAAAAAAAAAAAAAAAAAAAAAAGGTTAGGTACAATAATACAACTATACTAACTGGTATTTAGCATATTACCATGATAGATACTATTATGTAATTATTTTTTGCAAAATAATATATTGTATTCTATGATTGCTATTGTATGATTGCCGAAGTCTGCCGAACTGAAAAGACGTTAGACGATACTGGGTGTTAGGTTTATTTTCTTTAGGTTTTTTCGTTACGGTATTTCTTGATTCGGTCGCCACGCTCAGAGCCCGCGATAAAAGCTATGCAACAGCTTAAAAACATAATTTTAATTAACATTTTACAATATCCATCCTTAACAATAATGTCTTGTTTTAAAAAGAACAAACCTGAAACTCTTGGGTTCTGATATGTTCCAGTTCACGTTTTCCAAAGTCGGGTGAGGCACGTCGAGTTACGTGCTATGAGCAATTCCCTAAAGGCGGGTGACGTATGGCGCGGGGCGGCCCTAACTCAGTGACGTGCTCACGGCAGCATGCCCACTTTGCCCACTCTTGCCCACTGTTCCCAGCTTAGCGGTACATAGAATTAACTGCATGGCTATATTGCCTATTGCAGAGTTGAAGAAGTGCAAGAAAATGGCAGCAATAAATTTAAGATTTTGACACTAACATCTTTCATTGTACTGAACTAACGTCTGTATTTCCCAAAGAGAAATATACTGGACATGTTTCTCTTTCGTAGTTTTATTTCAAGTATACTGTCTTCATACAGTGCCCGCAGTTTGTCGAAATCCAAGGAGTGGTCCCAGTTGTGCAGGCTTGTTGTCTCATTAACCAAACTTCCAGCTATGGAGCTATATTTACCTTAATTACTAAAAATTTTTAAGCGAATACGTACGTCATGTAATTTTAAATTAAAGTATTATTTTGTTTTAGTGCTTCATCTTTTATGAAACTACTGAGTCCTTTTTATTACCTAAATTCGTTTGTAATTACTTTCATAATTAGTTAAGTTTTGAATATCTAGGTGTCATAAAAAATAATAACAGTCGGCTTGTACAAACAAAGGAATTATTATGCTGTAATTTAAAACATTTTGAACGTCGTAGATCTACGAAGCTACGGCGTAACGGGCGCTACGAAATACGTAGCACCTTCTACGTTTCTTTCGTAGACGATTCATTGTCGATTTCTCGGTTTTTGTAGATCATTCGAATTAAGTTAACATTCGTCGAAGTGTAAAAATTTCCACATGTCAAAATAACCTTATGTTATATTGTTATGTTGTATCGAATTTCGACATATAATTTTATAAATTCAGGCTGATGTATTATAGACATCACTTCGTGTGCAGTAGTTTTTAAGTATATTGTTTAAAATATGTATTATTATTGTTATATATTTATATGTGTATTGTGTTTTATGGGCCTTTAGTTGCCTGAAATAAAGGATAAAATAAAATAAAATAAATAGATACTACTGCACAGATTTTAAGAAATCCATGATTATTTGGTAATGCACGCAGGCTATGAATATTATGCGCCAGAAGCTGTTCAGAATGTTACCAATAAGATTTAACTTATTATACTACTGTTTGTTTTTTCCAAATATCTCCTCTTAGCGATAATACTCAAATTAATATATTATTAGACGGCTTTTCCTTTTATTTTTGGAAAATATTATTAAAATCTCCACTCTCCTTCTTACATCCACGTCACATCTAATTTCGCTGGCCACGTTATAAAGACACGGGTAATCACTCGCAGACAGTTGATTAGCTCAAAGCGCTGTGAGCGCTCCGCTCGCTCTGAGTACTCAAACCATACCCACGAGCTCATTGCGTAAGGACCTATGTTGTCGATACTAAATTATTATTTTTAACCATCTTTATAGAAAGAAGGTGGTTCTATTGCCGACGAAAATAGTTTTTTTTTTGTATGCTAACCGATTCCTCGGCCAATAGACTATTCGAATTATTTTTGAAACCATTTAAAATGATTGATTGATGAAATGATTCGATTCGATTAATCGACAAAGAAACATTAGCTGTAGACGCCAGCACATCAAGCTACCACAATCTGTCAAATTTCTTTGATAGATTTTCAACCTTATCACAATACTGGAAGTTTAATGTTCGGTTGGTAAAATTTTACAGATTCGGGTAGGTTGACCTGCTGGCGTGGCGGTGTACAATAGACGATAGCAAAAAACATGAAGGAAACAGTCAAAATGTTAATATGGTCATAACTTTCAAATAACAAGAAGTGCTAACCAGTTCGTTCCTAGTGACCACATTTTGATTGACATTTTCAGCATGTTCTTCAAAAATTTAATAAAACTTAAAAAGGTTCATACTAAAATTTGACACCTACTTCACTCCGCAGGTGCCCCACCTCATTCACATTTCTGTCACATTGCGTGCTACGATTTGATAGTCCTCACCACTGACTTCCCAATATAGGATTTCAAACAGTAGCTATAAGTCAGTAGTTTCGCTTTATTTAGTGATTAAATTTTACGTGTATGCGAACGAGTGACATTTTGAACGAAGTCATTGTTATAACATGTTCATTAAGGACTGTGTTCTTACCGTGTGTGTTCGAACCTGGAATTTATCTGTACGATGTCAGGTTTACAGACAAGGACTTAAAGTACCTTTCATCCTGATAAAAAGTACTGTTTCCGAGTAAAATAACAATAACGTTAATATGATAATAGATGGCGCCACTTGTACGATACGAATTGATTAAATTCTAGTAATATTAAAGTCAATTAATTATTCTTAGTTTTGGTAAGAAGCAGTTACCCCAGTTTCAGTTTCAGACAGACGGCCCGGTTAGCGCAACGGCTGAGCATTTGGACTGCTACGCAGGGCGTCGCGGGTTCGATCCCCGCACGGAAGTAGTTGTCCCGGGTCTGGGTGAGTTTGCTAACGTACCCACAACCCAGGAGAAATTCCTCGTGTGGGGCAAAGATATATATAAAAAAGAATTGCCGCTCATTGGTGACTTTTTGACGCAGAGCTTTTTTTTATTCCTATCAATTATGTGGGCCGCTAGAAACTATTTGTCACTATAATGACCGCACTCCTATACATCTTCATAGCACTCGACAGGAAGGCAAAAAGTAAGTAGTGTAGTAGGCTGCCCTGTTTTATAAAGCTATCAATTCGACACTTCTGTCAAAAATTACAAAGAAGAACATCTGTGACCCGGCCCTGGCGAAAGTGAAATGTATGTCTGTTTTTTCGTTATTTTATGTACATCAAATAACAGATTTCCTTTTTTTCACTTCCAGTGGCTAACTTAATTAATTTAACAGAGTCAACCAGGGAGAGACTTAAAATCTTCCTGGTTAAGGTTTCTGTTCTGTGGACAGAGGACAGGAACGCCGATTAACTCACAATAGAAATTTTGCGGACGCCTAGTCCATCAAATCGGATAGAGAGGGTGGCTTGCAGCCACGCTCGGTTGTCCAAGGCCACAATAAGGATGGATGTTAAAGTTTCATGAACAATTTGGTCAATTTTGTCCAAAATATGTGTACAGAGGAGAATACCGGAGAAAGTACATAAAATTTGGACCAACACAACAATACTTAATAATGGTGAAAGCCGAATATAAATTAACTAGCACCCCGCCCGCGACTTCGTCAGCGCGTGTTTCTAACTTCGAACTCGAAATATTATTGTAGAACAAACTGAAAAAATCAACCGCTAGCGGGCGAACATTGGAAAATTCCAATGTTCGCCCGCTAGGAGTTGATTTTTTATTCGATTGGGAAACTATTTCTGTCAAGTTTTGGGTTTATCGAAGCAAGCAGCCTTCCCTTAAAACTTAATCACCCTTTTTCACCAACTTAGGGGATGATTTTCGAAAACCCCGAAAACACTTGTTTTCTTATTTTTGATCTAATTTCTAAATACTTAGTTTCAAGTTCATCAGTTAGCGCATTATGATTTTCCCATACAAACTTTAACATCGTCTAGATTACCAATGGAGGGTAGTTTAAAAAAAATAATAGTGCCAATCCTTTTTATTTACTTGTACTCATATTCGTACCAAGTTTCAAGTTTATAAACCTAAGGGATAAGATTTTACATACAAAGGTTTTCACCCCTTTTCACACCCTTAGAGGTGGATTTTTGCAAAATCCCTTCTTAATTCTCACCTACATAATTAACGGCAACTACCATCCAAAAGTCAGCTTTCTACGTTTAGCGTTTAATATCCTTACCTTAAAACTTGAATACCCCTTTTCATCAACTTAGGGGGTGATTTTCAAAAAATCCAAAGACACTTGTTTTCTTATTTTTGATCTAATTTCTAAATACTTAGTTTCAAGTTCATCAGTTAGCGCATTATGATTTTCCCATACAAACTTTAACATCGTCTAGATTACCAATGGAGGGTAGTTTAAAAAAAATAATAGTGCCAATCCTTTTTATTTACTTATACTCATATTCGTACAAAGTTTCAAGTTTATAAACCCAAGGAATAAGATTTTTCATACAACCGTTTTCACCCCTTTTCACCCCCTTAGAGGCGGATGTTCGCAAAATCCCGTCTTATTGCTCCCTTACACGATAGACTGCAACTGCTGTCCAAAATTCAAGTTAGTGCGTTTAGCGGTTTCGGCTGTAGTCGAGTCTTAATTAAAAACCCTGTTCTTTTATATATCTAGATTTGGTGAAGTCGATCTGAAATGTCGTTAAAATGATTGATTGATTGTCGATAAATGATGATAAACTATCTTTGAAAATAGGGGAACCTAGGAGGTGCAGAAATTTTTTGTCTTAAATTTTGATCTGGGGAGCTATTGCATTAAATTTATCAAGGGTTTATTTTTTTTTTTTGATTTTGCCACGATAAAAAAAAAGGGTAGATTGTCTGTCAGTCGTGTCAGAAAGAAAAAAAATCTCATTTGGAAGGGTTAAGATCCAGACCGATGGATTTAAATTCTTGTTTGAAAAATATGAAATCATTGATAACGGTGTTTACATCACCTACTAGAGTTCCGTCATCTAAATACCAAACATTAAATTTAGAACGTAGTTGTTGGATGATGGGATGTTTGGCTAGGCTGAACATGACAGGCCCGAGAGGGTCACCATGTTGGCATCCAACTGCTGACTCCATAAAATTATTTTTGTATTATTAAATTATTATTTAGAACGGTGCCGGTAGCACTACCACAAAAAACCTTTTTTGCCTCGGCCAACGAAGTGTCCCTGTTCAAAGAATTAAAGGCGTTCTTAACGTCAACCTTGAGAATGACATCAGCATTTACTTAGTTTAGAAAAGAAGATAGATTAGTGGAGGCATGTACGGCAGTCTCACTTCCCCCCTTTGGAACCAAAGCCAAGTTGTAGGGGCTGGAACTTTTTCGCAAGCGAATCGCTGTATAGCTTGCAACATATTTTGACTGCCATACACCTGTAGGTGCACCCGACGGCAATGGAACGACTACCGCCGTCGTTCTTGTTTAGGGCGCATAAATTGGCCCTGTACAAAACATCGAAGACGGCATCGTTCACGCCACCGGAGAGCATTAGGTTGACCAGAGCCACAAGCTCCCCCAGAAGCGATTTACCAGCATTCCCGGCGCCTGAACTCAACAAATCTTTTAAATGTTGTGGAATCAGGCCGTCGAGGCCACCGGCGGAACCGCTTCGGAAAGAGCTCACGGCTGCGATCAATTGTGGGGCTGTAATTCTGATTTGCGAATCTTGAACAATGGGGTTAACGGGCGGATCAGGAAAGGTGAGGCCATCCGCAGCCGCTGTATGTTTACTCTCAAGGGCTGAAAAAGTCTCCGGAGAGTAGGGCGCCACCACATCACTGCTGAACAGTAGTCTGGCCGCCCCCCTATTATCACCCTCACTTAATTTGGATTCCACATGAGCATAAATATCTTTCTGTAATAAAGTATTGAAAGTAGGTAATTTAGAATCTAAAATAGGCCGAAATATTGCAGATTCCCTTATCTGGTTGGTCAGGGATTTTTTTGCAGCGAAATTTTTCTGGACATGCAGAATTCTGTAAGAGAAGGTAACTGCTTCCAGCAACGCTAGCTAAAGCTAGGCGTGGCGTGACCATAACGTGGCGTGTGCTTGGCGTGCTTACGTACTATGTAAAATATTAGAAAGTCGTCACACAAAACACGCCACGCTAGAGCTCACGTCGCGCCGTGCTCCGCGGGGTGGTGGCACGGCACGCCAGCCATGGGGCGATGGAAAAGCAAGGCGTGGCGTGATCGCTCGGTGTTTGTGTGTTAACCGTTACTTAAGACGCTATGCAAGCGGGGTATGAGCTCGTGGCGTGTTTCCTACAGAGTGACTATCGCGCCGCACTCACTAACCGCCTGACTCACGTCGCACCAGCGCCACGCTACCTAGACGGTCACGCTCGCTATTTGTCAAAGCCTTAAAAATTACCACGAAGCAGGTGCATGCTTCAAAACGTCCTTAGGAATCCGTTACACGCGCCCGTCATCTACTTCTGCTTATACTATTTTCAAAACGGGCATACGTGAATGTGTGTTTTCTCTTTTATTTTAGTGAACGCCCTTGAATACTCGCTCTTGAAATATTGTAATCCAATTTCTCGCAAAAAGTCTTTTTGTTTCTCAACATACGAGTATAACAGACAGGCATGTCTGGCAAGGAACACCAGTTTTAATTCTATATCAATTATTGCTTATATGTCAGGAATTTGCTTAAATTCCTCTTTGTTACGCAATGGCTTTTGCTTTTTGTCTGATTGTAAACTATTTCATGTTTTTGTAGTACCTAACTAACTTTATGTTGTGGGGTAACACTTATTGTGGTTGTTTATTTCTGAGACATGGCAATTCTTCACTCTTGATGATGTCCATCAACTCACACAAGGCCAGCACGGATGACTTATCAGCTTATGGCTATAGTTGTGATATTTAATTCATATAGGGTTGGTGCAATGAAACAACAGATCTTACTAATATTTCTATTTTCAATTTATTGTTTATTGGTTTTCGAAATAAGATTGTCTTCTTTTTATTATTAATAATTAATTAAGAATTAATAGTTGCAAGAGAAACTTTTTCTAATGTCTACTTAAAATTATTACTGATTTAGTTACAAGAACTAATAGTAATAATAGTTACGTTCGGTCTATTATTAATTATTCTCATTTTATATACAAATTAAAATAATTAATCAATTATTTTTGTACATAGCTTACGTCACAATTTAGTAAAGTTTGTTTTTTATGAGTTTTCATTGGATTTTTATTTACAACTTCTTTCTCCATAATATTCAATAATAGTATTTTTTTCTTTCTATACCAATGTCAGAGTTTATAAATCCACTTTTCCTATGCTACAATAAAAATATTTAAATTTTACCGCTGTAATATCACGAATCTTAGTCCATATTAGGTCAAGTGGTGACGTAAGGTATCGTACATATCTACAAAATCCCAATAAATACTAAATTTCAACAAAAAAAGGTACATCTTCTATAATTTTTCTTAATAATTGTACTTAATATTGGTATAATTGTACATTGGAATAGAAATTATTTAACATCAAAAAATTATAAAAATAACTCTATTGAAAACAACACAATAAATATTTAAATTCAAATAAAGTTATGACTAGATTGTTTATAAAGAATAACGTGTGTTCACTGTCTGTGGTAGATCCCATTAATTCCTAGCAGTTATTTTATAATTACCGAGGTCTAAATTGCACGTTTCAATACTTAAGTCTTTTTATTAAATCTATATTTACAAAATATCTTTTAAAAATATTATTTATTTTCGCAAAATTTTTATGTTTTTTTTCGGGTTTTCTATTACTTAAGCTGTGGTGCATAACACCATTTTGGATTCATGCAGTGAACAACCAAAAGTAGTCAAATAAGTTTTTTATTTAAATTCATTATCGTCAATACTTTGGCCGCATTTCAATTTAGAATTTATTGACGTTTCAAGTTAAGATTTTGGCATCGATTGATTTTGTAACATCGCCTTTCCTAATCACCTAGTTCATTATAAAGTGACAGACAAACAGAGACGTTCGATAAGAGTGCATGAATCCAACCGCGTTGTACTAATTCCTTTCGTTTAGTAACTATGTGTATTAAACTATCGCCTACTCGTTAATTGAAAGGTGAGATATTTACACATGAATTGTTAATACTATTTTGGCTAAATGTCACTAATAAACTCTTAAACTAGAAATTGTGCCATTTCGTGAAAATGTTTATATTCCATACAAAATTAACAAATAAATACAAAATAAAAGTGATTATCGTAATATAGTACAAAATCCGACTGATTATTATCTACAACTTAGGCTTGAAACTATAATTTCTTACAATTATTTTGTACAATATCAATAAAATGAGAACAAAACGTCTAACGAATTTATTATTAAATATTTAAACATTAGACTGCGCACAGACCACCGGCAGGTAACACTTGCGAGATCCTCGACCACTTCTAAATAATGAGCAAAGTCAGGAAAATTAATACATAATTGTATAATTAAAACGATGGCTCGGTCTCGCATGTTACCGTCCGGGCCACGCACACGGTCTCGTGTCACGTGTGCGACGTGTGCTACCGGACACCGGACGTCCGGCTGTCTGCGACTCTTGCGACTCGCAGCAATGAAGTTACTAACATTAAAACACAGAATATTGATTATTTGCAAGGCACATTCTTTTAAAAATCCTGAATTTCATTTTTATCCATGTACATATTCGATGCTCCGAAAACATTGAAAAGACGGCGCGCACGAACTGAACGATTGAAGCGACATCTACTCACTGTTATGATATGTATATAATCGATTATTATATACCCTGTGTCTCGAAAAATATATAAGAATCCGTGGAACGTGTATCGATAAACTTAAGAACGGTATAATATCTACACTAAATACTAAGTTGCTTGACTCGAAGGGAGTTTAAGAATGAGATCGGAATGAGATCCTTATTGCTGTGTGAGGGGCTGTGAGGGCGTGCCGGGGCGTGGCGCTTGGACCCCGGAGCGGCGGTGCTCAGTATCCGTACCCGGCGCCCGGGTACAACAGAGCCGCGCCGCCGCCCGCCGGTCAGTGTTGCGCCGCAAATTTCATCCGTTTCTGTTTCTGTCGCTGGTTGCAGAACCACACTCTGACCACGTTTTTCTTTAAGTCCAACTTCTCCGCGATCGCTGTTATCTTCTCCCCGGACGGCCGCGGTTGCACCGCGAAGTATGCCTCCAGACTTCTCTTCTCTGGCGCTGCGATGGAAGTTCTTTTGCGTTTCTTTTCTCCAGCTGGAAGCACGCTCGGCGCGTCGGGATCCCGTCTCTTGTTCTTGGCCTGCGCCTCTGCCTCCTCCAGCCACGCCTGCAGGATTGGCTTCAGCGCAATCATGTTATTGTGACTTAGTGTGAGGCTTTCGAAACGGCAGATGGTGCTCTGTGAGAGGGCTCCGACACCAGGAAGTTTAAGGTTTGCGAGTGCTTTGCCGACGTCTGCTTGTGTGACACCTAGTTTGATTCTCCGTTGTTTGAATCTTTCGGCGAAGGCCTCGAGTTCGCGAGGGTCCGTGTCGGTGTCGGGGTGGAGGGCTGCAGCTGGGTGGCCGAGGTGCGCGGGAGGTGCGTGCGAAAGCCCGCCGGCGTGGTGGTGGTGGTTCATGACGTGGTTCATGGCGCCGTACCCGTGCAGCTGGTGGTGAGGCGGCGCCGCCTCGCCCATGGGCGCTAGCGTGGTCATCGATGAGGAAGTGAGCGGGTCAAGCATGTCCAGCCCCTCCATACCGTGGTGGCCCATCTGCGGAAAGAAACACTCGTTAGTTCCCTGTCAATATTTTAATGATTAAGAGGATTATGAGGGGCGCTGTCGCCATTATACTCGTCCGCCGTATTAACTTCTGCATTCATGTTAAATCGTACGTTTTATTGTAAATAAAAGGAGGGTGCTCGTCGCAACAATGGTGCTCGGGACGATATGGAAACATAAACAATCATTGTGCAGATTTGCACCCATTCTTTATGAGAGCAAACACTTGTTTTTTTTTTTTATATGGGGGCGAGTGTTGTGACGTTGATTGGGAGTGAGTGTTCAGCCAATATGCTTAAGTTGTTGACCGGCTTTGTTGGCGAAATGAATGTTTGTCGTGTAGTCGTCGCATATGCGCTCGCGATAAATATTTCGATGTATCCCCTTGGTGGACGGTCTGATATTTTTATGACGAAACTTCTTTTGTTAGGCAGCTAATCAAATGCTATTGTATGGTATTTCATAAAGATTTCTGAGTATTTATTAATAATATAGAGGTTTCCCAAGCAAACTTACGTGGCGTACTTACGTCTCCTACAGATCAGTATGGAATAGTATTGAAAGATAAGTTTAAATAATAAAGAGCATTTATACACATAGTAGTCACAGTCACACATAGTTACTTGAATTAGCTATTTATTTATTCATTAACATAAATTTCCAAGTAACTTATGACTCAGTGTTAGTATATTTCTGTTCTGTGTATCTTTGTAATAAACCCATGTTATTCAAGTGAAAGAAAGCCCGTTACTGTAGATAAAAGTTTGACAAAAAAATTAAAAGCTACACTAATCATTAATCATCAGAGAGTCTTTTAATCCTGAGTCACATAGCTACAAATTCAACAAAAAGAACATAGTCAATGAAATAAAAAACAAAGCCAACTGACTTCCGAAAGAAAAGTTATTTTACACTTTTTTGTGTTTGGTTTTGAAGTCGGTTTCTTTTTTTTTTCAAAGAGTTTTTTTATGTTACCCATTTTACATAAATCTCCATATAATCGGCGTTTTTGAAAAATTACAATACAAGTCTGCAACAAAAACGGATCTACGCGGGCAACGTCACAAGATATCCATTTTTGTTACAAAAACCTTCCCCAGAATGTAACAAACACTTTTCTCAAAACCGCATCACTCGTTAATCAATCAATCGTCTTTGAAAATCTACAATCCAAGTAAGCAAAAAATTGCATATCTCATGCTTCGGAACCGATTTTGATGAAACTTGCAGTACCTATTCCCTAAGTTGAACAATAAAACAAGAAAAAAAGAATTACTTAAATCGGTCTTGTAGTTCCGGAGATATGCGAACGCAAACATAAAAACATAGATACACACATACAAACATACATACATACTTGTACTTACAATTTTGAACTTTTGTTCGGACGCTGATATAGACTAACATTTATCAAAACTTTGCAATTTTGGAAATATTACATACATACGGGTCGAATTGATAACCTGCTATTTTTTAAGGTCGGTATAAAAATAGAAACAAAGAAAAATGGCACCAAACAAATGCGTTTCTCTTGATATCTGATCTCTAATATATCCACAATCAATAACCCAGCTCCTCCAAACACACGTGAGACAGAAAGAAAAAATAAATAAAAAGTGCACTATCTATTACCCACGGTCCGGGGTTCATGTCTGCTTGAGTCCCGAGGGCGCACTAACTCACAATTAGGAATCCGCACGTTATTGCAATGTTGCTGCACGAAATATATATTTTTTACGGTCTTTGGATTTTGGTTCAACATTACTTATAATTTACTTAACTATTTGATTTTCTGGTGACCCTAAAATTTTATGTAAAGTGGCTTTAGTTGGTGATAAAGTGGCAAAAATCTTTATTTTTAAGGTCTTCATGGTATTGTCACAACTCTCGCCATCGTATGGGAAGTTAACCCACACATCTTGAAACCCAAATGATCGCGAACATCGCGATTTCAGAGGTGTTTTCTACCGAAAATGATTGGGCTGTGGAATGAACCCCTTTCTGAGGTTTTCCCATTGAACTACAACATGGAGTTCTACAAAAAAAGACGTGAAAAAGTTTTATATACGATACGGTCACCGCTTTCCATCAGGTGGGCCGTATGCTTGTTCGTCGCCATAATTCATATAATAAATAAAACATGTGAGGATCATCAGATTAAACTAAATCGCCAGGCATGAGACATGACTTCGGGCTTTTCATTATACAACCAGGTGTCTTCACAAAGAAAACTAGAAATCACAGGATTTCCAAGATAAACTTTATGGATTGAAATAAATACATCAGTAAATTTAATAAGAAGCGAGGTGTTAACCTTTTGGCCATTACAAACTTATCACATGTTCATGGTGTGCGACGTCATTCTATCTGTAATCTATCTACAATGTGTAGTCGTCTATTATGATTCCCCTTTTCCCAACTTCGTTGGGGCCAGCTTTCAAGCTAACCGGACACATCTGAATATCAGTATTTTCCATGGAGCAACTGACTATCTGACCTCCATAACGTAGTTACTGGTTACGGTACGCCTTTGGACTTGTGTTAAGACTTTCGAACTTCTGATTAACAGTTACAACTGTCAAAGATCTACAAATATCACCTGGGACCAACGACTTTACGTGCTTTTTGAGACACGAAAGAAATTCGTTATGATAAATGGCCACCTATCCATAGACCAAACTCGGCAAGCGTGGCTTTACCTTGAAGATGCTGTAAGTTATTATTTAGCCACGAGCTCCTCTTTAACTAGGTAGTAAATTAAATCATTGTTTCGCATACCTACTTGTTATAACCCTTCATTTAAATTTATAATTCCCGAATGTTAATTAAGTTCTAACCACATTAGACTCGCAGGTGCAACATGCTTGTACGAGTATGGCTATTATTTGGGTGCTCCCCTAATATTTGATACACGCGTGTAACAGGGGACGCGCGTATGTCATTGTGTAGTGATGGGACCACTCACGATTTCATAAATATCGATAAAATTATGGTTGATATCATGATGCTGCTTATATCTATGAATTAAAAAAAAAAGAATCATGTCATGAAATGATTTTTTTTTTGACCGTTGATACAAAATACAGCCATTAAAAGTATAGATGATTTAACATTCGCCAAAAAAGTTATAACATACTTGTGTGGGTATTCACTTTAAGATTTTCACTCAAAAGTGCATTTTCTAAAAGTAAATTAAAGAGTTCAAAGACTGATTGAAGTATGATTAGACTATCTAAAATCAGTGTCTTGTAAAGACATCGGTTGAAACGAAACATACATTGTACTGTGTCTGTAATGATCTGAACATATTCCAGACACAAGCAACGATATTCTTGGACTGACCTTCTGAAGCAATAAAGGTAGGTACTATTTTGACGAATCCCATCAAAAACTTATGATTTTTTAAGTAGGTCAGGTTATGATGACTCCGAAAGGTCAGCGAAATATTCGTGACCAGGCGTATCAAAAAGTCTATGAATGTGAAAGAAAGTCCGTATAAAAAAGATTGCATGAGACTTATTCGTTCCATGTCGTACATTCGATCGCGTTTCTCATAATCATTTTATATTTAGCCCAATGCCCGATTTTTGTGGCTACCTCATGATATAAAAGTTAACAGTTTACAGTTTCATCTAAACATTCTTTTATCACAATAAAAAAGGGGTTAGTTATTTCATTTTAATGTCTATTCTATTAAAAAAATTTAATTTATTAAGTGCATAAATATCGTGAAAGGTGGAAGGAGTGGAGGGAGGCCTTTGCCCAGGAGTGGGACAGAACAGGCTCTTAAAAAAAAGTGTATGATATATACACGGAACTAAAAACCATGTAATCACTGGACAAGCTTATTAAAAGAACCTTAGATAGGAAATTGATAGAAAAATATCGTAACCCATTGATTCAAAATTGGAATATGCAATTTGAATTATAGGTGTCGTAGGTAGTTAATTTTTTTTTAAAACATATGATTGTTATAACTCATATACCGCCATGAAACTGTAACTCAGAGCATTCAATATGTTTGTATATTGACTGGCCTATTTAGTCTCACAGCAGAAAAGGTGCTTATAACCAAACTTCTAAGGTATAGCTCGAAACCAGGTCAGCCCCCAGAATAGACAGGGTTTGGATATGTATACTGACATCCTCGCTATTCCTACATTGAATGGAACATGATAGATAGGTATAAGAACAAAATGAAACGAGCTTAGTTTTGTCTTTCTAAAATAGAGTCATCTTTTAAGAATGAAAAAGTAAGTTTTCAAAGAAATAATGCTGACTTTTATCTTCATAGTTGCTTGACCAAGACTTTCGTTAATTTATATCGGTACCTTGTCACGGTATAACAGTTTTATAACGAAAGAAAAAAAAACTGGATAGTCATTTTTTATCCAATAATATTTTTTATCGTTAAACCGATAATTTACAAAATCAATCACCAGAATAATGTTTTATTTTTTGTTTTGCATGGATTACTGAAATAATGATCGATACCTATTTTAATTATGTACTTATCAAATAATGTACAGCTTCTAACAATTAATTTAATTAACGTAATTTATCGATAGTTTCCCCTCCCTATGCAATACAATTGCAAGTGGATATTAAATAAATTATATTCCTTTAATAGTGATTTGTGTCGCTACATTATGATTGGGACAAGTGGCCAAATTTGTCCGAGGGCGGTGGCCACGAAACTCACGGGCTGAAGAGACAAGAGCGATAGCGATTTATACTTTATGTGGATGTGAAGTTTGAATACAATTTACTTAATACATTTCATAGTCGACAAACAAAAACCAAGTTTTAATATTTTTATGATTTATAAACTAATCTGTTAGGTTGTACGACCTCTTGTTCTGAATTAATCAACCCGGATGGATGGACCATTCGACCTCGACATAATTAAATTCGACTGCAAGACAACTCATCCTTTTCTATATGATTTTACTTAAAACCAAAAACATTATAACATTAAGAAAGTTCAGACCAGTTTAAAACTACCGACTCCCTTTCTCGAATACAGGACACCTTGTTTTAATCGGAGCATAGGCTGTCAACAAACTAGTCGTAGTCATCACATCAGGAGTGGTGAACCGGAGCTGCCAACACTGACTAGGTTAAACGCCTTTCGGGAATGCGGGACAGTCTTAAATGAGCATAGCGGAACGCAAAGGGCATTTGAAGGGTCAATAAGAGACTAGCTGACCTATCTCCTCCACCCAGGGAAGGAGTGGTTTGACGATTTTAGCCCAAAATAGGTATTGTATCGCCATTCCTCTCGCACCATTCAAATATTATAGTTTTTTTTTAACATTCTTCATTGCAATAATTATTTAGTTACCACCAACTTAAACTCAAACTTTATGGCCACACCATCATAACCATTTGCTACCCCATCGATATACAGTCTTGGACAACATTTTATCTCATAGCAATAAAGTTGAATATCCCGCAGCAGCCTTAAATTATTATTGAACCAGTGTTTATTGTTATAAAAATAAGGTTCAATTTTGCTCGACATCGGTACTAGATTACTATTGAAATGTTGACTGTTCCATCCACCGTGGTAAGGTTTACGTGTTGTTATGGTATTATGTTCGAGCTTCCTTTCCGGAAATGGGTGGGCAGAGATCTAAGCGACCTATTTGAAATGCATAGGCGGAAGTAAATGATGGAGGTACAGGTTCAACGATATTACTAATCGGACCTATTGTTTGTGCCTGTTTTGAAATCGAAGTTTTCGAAAACAACGAATTATCTTAGAAGTTGGTTCGGAATTCAATATTCTTTACAATACAGGGCGAATTTTGCAAGTGGACCTAATGGCTGCAATGAAAAAACAAAAAAAATCTCCAAGGAGTCTCGAGGTGCTCAAACATTACATAGGTATTGCTTATTTAATGAAAACGTATGAGACAATACATTTCGAGTTTTGCAAAGTGTAAATCTAACAATTAAGTATATTGATGCAACAATTATCATGCCAAATTGTACCCCGTCAAAATTTATTGTCATTAGGGACTCCTACTGACAATAAATTTTGACGGGGTATAATAAGAAAGGGAGACGTCCCTTTCTTGACTCTGCCTTGAAGTTTAGGTCCATATATTCAGGCTATTATACTGCACCAATATTCTAGACTCTTCAACACAAAACGAGTCTTAGCACAAGAAAAAAAACAATAACACCAAAGCGCACTTTACTTACCCCCAAGCAATAAACCCTTCACATTACACAGTCGATTTTTAAACAAAGTACAAAAAAAATGTCATGGCGGTCCCTTGTGACCGACGCGACAATTGTGCACTAAAATACTAAAGTTACCCTTGTCTTGTTTACCCTTTGTACAAGTTGTTTAAGTTCCAACATTTGTGGCACGAATAGGGTTATCTTCATGCCCGTATCTTACGAGGGTGGTGTGTTGCAGCTCAGTGGTAGTTTAAAATAAAAGTAAATTGCGGTATAGTAAAAAAGATGATATAACCAAATGGTATAAACCCTGGTGTCTTAAATTCTAAGGCTTTTCTTTAAGGCATATAAAAAACCACTGTAACTGATACAGTAACAAAACGAATTTAAAAATAAAATTAATTGTTCTTGAAGTTTTTTCGACACAATTACAAGAGGATTTATTATTCACCAATAAACTCAACAGTTGGGTTGAAGAACTAAGTTCATGCTTGTTCTATTTTTCGGTAGCACAACATAAGATCATAAATCGTCCTAATATTTTACTTTTCAAGTTGCTAATGCTGAATCAAATACACCACATCATTATCACTGCTTAGCATCCTTTCCCAACTGTGTTGTTCGAATTCCAATCTAACAGCACACGTAGCATGTCCCGTAGAATATATAGTCATCTGAGGATTGACAAATTGACGGATTGTAGATAGATTTTAACCGTCACTACTGCGCGGTCCGTCCTAAGGATACGGTGGAGCTTACGGTGCAGGACAGCCCCGCTTGGGCAGAGCACCGTCGTGTCCTCACGACGGCGATAGGCGGAGACCTCCCGCGCCCGGCATTGGTTGAGGCCATGCTGCGGGGCGAGACGGAATGGGAAGCGGTCGCCTCCTTCTGCGAAGCAGTCGTGCTCGCGAAGGAGGAAGCGGGCCGCGTGAGGGAGAGGACAGCGTTCTCCCTCCACCCCAGCCGCAGTGGTAGACGCCCATGGCGTCGGACGTCGCCAGACGATCTCCGGCCACCGTAGGCGCGGGCATGCGGGCAGCGAGTAATGGGCAACTCGCTGTCCGACCTTGGACCATGCCCGAGTCGACGACGCGTTGTGTTCCACGCGAGCCGTAAAGAGTGTCAGCAAAATGACGGGCCCCCCCCTCTAGAGGGCCAAAGCCTGCCGGGGTCGCGGGACTGTACGAATTACCGTGACCCCGGAACGTAAAGGGCTATTGAAGGACACCGTGGATTTTAGTCAAAACGAGTCTGACATTCACTCCCGCTCTGCCCTGGGTGGGAGGACTCATTTGATGATTTTACCACGTAAGAAAAAAACTTTGTCCATTATTGAAATAATAATTTATGGAAGTTAATGTCATCGCGGGTAACCGATGGATGCTAGTGGCGAATTGACGTTCAGCGTGGCGGTGTTAGAGGACGCCTATGTTCAGCAGTCTTGGAGGATTGCTGCCCTGGGATCTGGAGGCGACTGCCCTCCAGAGCGTCTATGAGTGGCACGTGGAGGCGCAGCGCCGGGGTGAAACCCCGCTGCCTCGACAAGTCGAGGCGCGGCGGAAAGAGCTCCGGTGTGATCTCAGGGCAGTATGGAGAGAGCGACTGTCGCAACCGAGGTCCGGGCACGCCGCAATCGCGGCGGTAAGACCCCTCTTTGAGGAGTGGCTGGATAGGCGTCACGGCGTCCTGACCTACCGCATGACGCAGGTCCTCACCGGACACGGAAGTTTCGGGAGGTTCCTGTGTCTGATAGGGAGGGAAGAAACGCCTGGGTGTCACCACTGCGAGGATCGTCCAGAGGACTCGGTGGAGCATACGGTGCAGAACTGCCCCTCTTGGGCAGAGCACCGCCGTGTCCTCACGACGGCGATAGTCAGAGACCTCTCGCGCCCGGCACTGGTCGAGGCCATGCTGTGGGGCGAGACGGAGTCGCCTCCTTCTGCGAAACAGTCATGCTCGTGAAGGAGGAGGCGGGCCGCGTGAGGGAGAGGACAGCGTCCTCCCTCCACCCCAACCGCAGTGGTAGACGCCCACGGCGTCGGACGTCGCCAGACGATCTCCGGCCACCAAAATCGCGGGCATGCGGGCAGCGAGTAATGGGCAACTCGCTGTCCGACCATGGACCATGCCCGGGTCGACGACGCGTTGTGTTCCACGCGCGCCTCAAAGAGTGTCAGCTGTGCTCCCTCCCGCTCTGCCCTGGGTGGGAGGACTCATTTGATGATTTTACCACGATAAAAAAAAAAATGTTCAGCAGGGGATGTCTTCCGGCTGATGATGATGATGATGAAGAAGATGTCAAAATGCAACTTACGTATCTCAGAAGTTCCAAAAGGTAAAAGAAATATAAATAACTAGCTGTACCCTGCCCCGCTTCGCTGTGGCACAAAAAAACTGTTTTTTCAACAAAAAAAATAGATAAAAACAATCCTTCATGTGGATTAAATATCATGCTAAAATTTCTTCTCATGTGACTGCGTCATTACGACTGCGGTTGTCAGCTGTGTGTTATCCTCGCTTCCGGTAGATGGCGCGGTCATTGGTACAGAGCTGATCGTTAAAAAAACTGTTTTTTCGCGGTTGTGGATATGTGACTGATGCAAAAAATAGATAAAAACAATCCTCGATGCGGATTACATATCATGCTAAAGTTTCAGCTCAATCAGTGCAGTACTTTTTGAGTTTTTAAAGCATACACAAACCAACATAACATTTTTATATATATAGATAATAATACCAATGGACAAAAAATAAATGCTGGGCGAAAACTATCCAAGACATCGTTCCACAGCCAACTGAAGGAAAATGCGAGAGACCGCACACAGCCATAAACTATTGACATGTAATTAAAGAGCAATTTTGTTCTAACACTCCATCATCGATATATTTCATGGTCAGTTTAACTTATACAAAAACCACACCTAATTTCACCTGCCGTTAAGTTCAGTTTCCAAGTGCACCTTTAGAAGTTTGAAACATTTTCTTTTGTATACTTTAAATACATTTTTAATGAGGCAGTGCAGGTGTGTACTCTAGGAATAAAAAATAATGGTTTACTAGATTATGACCGCAACTTTGCCCGCCTGAAAGTGAGATACGTGGTATACTAACACAGATTATAACTATACTTATATACTTGTGCCAAAATTAATCGAAATCCATGTAAGTGCTTTTGAAGGAATAAGTAATAAATACTGTTGATTCTCACAAACTTTCACATTTATGATAATTATTGCTAGTTCGCGTGAAATTCTATATTCAGCCCATAGGAACGTCGTACTGGGATGAAAAGTATCCTATGTGTTAATCTAAGTTTAAAATGGCGTAAGATAGTTATTATATTTAAAGTTTTTTTTTGTATACAATCTAATTTATCTATTTGAGCACACATTCATTTTCTAACAAAAAAGTGCTCATTAAAAGTATTAACATGACTAACACTAAAAAATTAAGAATAAAACTAAACATTTACAACAAAATATAATCTAAGTTAAAACCATTTGTGTGGGAAATTTCATATTTTTTATTTTGTAGTTTTTCAGTGAAAGAGTAAAAACACACATAAGTCTATCACACTCTCACAAACTTTCGCATTTCTATGTAAGTAAGAAAAAGTTTTTCTTTTTTCTCCAAGGTGTTCACGACAATTAAAGACAATGCAGCCTTGAAGCCTATTGTGCCATATCTAAAAGCTTTGTCGTGCGATACGACAAAGCTTTTAAATATGCTAGAGGACCAAAACCTGCCGGGGTCGCGGGACTGTACGAATTACCGTGATCCTGGAACGTAAAGGGCTACTGAAGGACACCGTGGATTTTAGTCAGTACGAGTCTGACAGTCCCTCCCGCTCTGCCCTGGGTGGGAGGACTCATTTGATGATTTTACCACGATAAAAAAAAAATTTCAGCAGGGGATGTCTTCCGGCTGATGATGATGATGATGATGATGAACAATGTCAAAATGCAACTTACGTATCTCAGAAGTTCCAAAAGGTAAAAGAAATATAGATAATAATAATACCAATGGACAAAAAATAAATGCTAGGCGAAAACTATCCAAGACATCGTTCCACAGCCAACTGAAGGAAAATGCGAGAGACCGCACACAGCCATAAACTATTGACATGTAATTAAAGAGCAATTTTGTTCTAACACTCCATCATCGATATATTTCATGGTCAGTTTAACTTTTTCAAAAAGCACACCTAATTTCACCTGCCGTTAAGTTCAGTTTCCAAGTGCACCTTTAGAAGTTTGAAACATTTTCTTTTGTATACTTTAAATACATTTTTAATGAGGCAGTGCAGGTGTGTACTCTAGGAATAAAAAATAATGGTTTACTAGATTATGACCGCAGCTTTGCCCACCTGAAAGTGGTATTGAGATACGTGGTATACTAATACAGATTATAACTATACTTATATACTTGTGCCAAAATTAATCGAAATCCATGTAACTGCTTTTGAAGGAAAAAGTAATAAATACTGTCGATTCTCACAAACTTTCACATTTATGATAATTATTGCTAGTTCGCGTGAAATTCTATATTCAGCCCATAGGAACGTCGTACTGGGATGAAAAGTATCCTATGTGTTAATCTAAGTTAACCATTTGTGTGCGAAATTTTATTCTTTATTTTGTAGTTTTTCAGTGAAAGAGCAAAAAACATAAGTCTATCACACTCTTACAAACATTCGCGTTTCTATATAAGTAAGAAAAAGTTTTTCTTTTTTCTCCAAGGTGTTCACGACAATTAAAGACAATGCAGCCTTGAAGCCTATTAAATAACTTATTGTTTGTCGTGCGATACGACAAAGCTTTTAAATATTAACTGAATTTGAACCGTGACGTATTTTCTCCGTAATATGTTTTTAAGGGTTTTTTTTCTTTCTTTTAAATTGGCCAAATGGGAGAAATCTGTATCCATAAGAGATACGAGGAAACTTTCTTAGCATCCTTTAGCTCTTTTTTGATGTTGAAAATTTTTACCTTTTTATTTTTTTGGTCAGGTGCGAGTTGTCCACAAAAATAACTGAAACGGGGCAAACATTTTTTAAATGCCGATCGATTCTGTTTCATGTAAGGATCATTACATTGTATTAGAAGAAAAAAAATCAAGAAGATGATCAAATTTAGCAAAAAATTTTTCATACAAAAAATATGAGTGAAGAAATTACCAATTTTTTTATGATCGTATGTGGTTTAGTATCATGTAGGGATAATTTCATTGTATGGGAAGGAAAATGTCTAGGTGTAGAAGTGGGTTAAATCTTATGAAACATTACTGTACTCTTGACCAACTTCTACTGTCCATATATTTTCCAGTTAATACAATGAAATCATCCTTATATAAAACTAAGTTAAACTGCATCATAAAAAAATAGGTTTTTGTCGTTATTACAATTTGTATGAAAAAATATGTTTTCGTACAAAAAACATTTTTTCTTCCCATACGATGAAATGATCCTTACATGAAACAGAGTCGAAAGGCATTCGAAATTTTTGGTGATCTAGTTAATTTTTGTGGACAACTCACACTTGACCAAAAAAATTATGTGATAAAATATAATAGTTAACATCAAAAAAGAGCTAAAGTCTTCTTACAAAGTTTTTTCGTATCCCTTACAGTTTCAGTTACACCCTTTTGGACAATTTAAAAGAAAGACCCTGTCTTTAGAAAGGGGTATGCAACTTATTGGCATCAATTTTTTTTTCTTACGCCTGTAATGAGATATTGGTCATTAGTAGACCGCAACCTAAGAAATTCGTAAAAATATTTAAAAAAAATCTAAACCGTAACCAACCAGAGATATAACGGATTTTATTTTGTTCTAATCGGGAGTAAATCACTCCTGATTAGAACAAAATTAAAACCGCCATATCTCTGGTTGGTTACGGTTTAGAAACTTATTTTTTTTTCTATGGACTTCTTAGGTAGTAGTCTAATTGTGGCCAAAATTTAATCACTGGCGAAAAGAAAAAAAAAATGATGCCAAGGTCCATACTAAAAGTTGCATGGGCCTTTGTAATATTATATGAACAAATAAATTACATCCAGTGTGTGTGCTTGTAAAATACAAGCGTGTTTCTGTTTCTCATTGATCAACACGAGTGCGGAAAAGCAATGTTTCCACAGATATAAACTAACTTCATATTGGTTCAATGCCTACAGTTGGCGGCAATTGTTTTATTTTATTACGGTAAAGAGTCTTTACGGCGTAATGTTTTTTTCAATATTTAGATTGTTTTAATAAATTATTCCGTCTCGAAAGAAAAAAAAATCCTCAGTTACATCGAAACGTACTTTGTTGTTCATGTACTCGTAGATACCGACTTGTACGGATAATGCTTAATGCGCTTCTGGAGGCCAAACCTGACCATGGATTTTTATGCTGATGAATAGAAGATGATAATGTTAAATTGTGGATCTGTGAGACGATAATATTGTAGAAATAGCTTAATAGTTTTCAAACTAATACGGCTTCTGATACTTTCACACCTCCGCTTAAAGCTTTTTCTCTTTCAGCCAGCAGACGGGTTACAGTGGAAGGCTGATAATTATAGACTAGTAATCTACATCAGCTTAGACATGTGGGGGGGGGGAGTTCACCTCCTTGCAGACCACCCCGGGTAATGGCGCAACCGCACAACCGCAACCTGTAATTGCGGTGACAGTTGAGCAATCCCACTGTCGTTGGCAGGGAAGTATGAAAATTTATTTGCATAAAGTATTTTTTGCTTAACGTAGTTTCCAATTGACAATTTCAAATGGCGGTCATTGACGTGTTCAACACTGTTAAAATCGAATACTATTCCTAACCGTAACTTAAACGCCTTTCAAATTATACAAAATTATAATCTCACCCCCGATTTTAAACTAACATCCATAAAATACATCATCAGAACTACTCGCGACCACTTCACAGGGACCCAAACAACTACATTTACAGATAACAGACATGTAGGGACCCCAAACTGCTACCGTTTGGGTTCCGTGGGCAATAAAGAACGCATTACGTGGATCCCAACCCTCCTTGGAAGGGGAGAGAGAAAAATTGCAAATACATTCCTGGTACGTTAGTTTGTCATGTTAACTCTATTATTTATACATTTTGTTCTTGTAGTTTGTTTTGAGTGCGTGAGTGATATGTCTAATTTTGTTTATTGATTTCGGGACAGAAAAAAATTAAGAAAAAATATATAAACATACTTATTTTAACTATTATTATAATGCTGATGACATTGTTTCGTTTGTTGTTTGGTTGAACTTATATTGAATAATCTCAGGAACTCAGGTTTGAATTGAAAAAGTATTTTTGTCTTTGATATATCCTATACATCGATATCCTATATTTTATATACCATTTATCGAGGAAGGCCATAGGCTAATATTACATCACGCTATGATCATAACAAGCTGAGCAGCAATGAAAAATGTTTCATAAACGGGAAACGCATAGAGTACGCTACGTAAATACGCAGCGTATTCCATGCGTTTAAATCATTTAAATTTACGTAAAAATCAACCGAATTATTCCTCTTTAAAAGCTCTAAAAGAAGTCCGCGACAGCGCATGAAAGGCGCACGTATATCTTCACTTGCGAAGCTATTTTTATAAACTTGACATTAATTCTCATACCAATAAATACGTTGTCCTCATCATAAGCCTTTAATTTTGAACAAAATTGCCCTTGTCATAATTTGATTTCAACGAATATCTTAGGAGATATCATAGTTTCAAAATAATACCGCTGCAAAATAGTGATCAACTGGGTATGTCACAATTGTAGCGATAAGACTGTGAAGATAAGCCCACTTTGAGGAGTGGTCGCCTATATTAGTAAGATAAGATATTTTCAAATTATTTTACAGAAATACAGTTTCTTGCCCATTCTTCTCCATAGAGATCTACGCTTTGGATTGTACAGTACTTTCACAGTTTTTTATGTCTTGTGACTGGGACTGTAGCACCGTTACTATTTTATTTTACTTTTTTTTTGACAATTCAAAAGTGCCTGTAACTGGCCTACTTTAAACTAATAATTTGATTTTGTACATGAACCTACCTCAATCTGTCAAACTTTAATAAATTTTCAACCTTATAACTATAGTGGAAACTTCTACTTCCTTTGGTAAAATTTGAAATTTGCTGAAGTCCGCATAGTCCGTAGAAGTCAGGGCGGATAGCTAGCTTACAATAATCCTACCCCAAAAACAAGCAATTCCAGACGCCATTACAAGGAATAGTGCATAATATTAGTTCATTTTTATAGCACAAGGCACATATTTCTTCCGTTCTCAGCCCCTTTGGTCCCCAAGGAGGGAGCCCCATTGGTTCGAAGATTTCCTACACACACACAGAAATGCATTAGTTATTATTTATGTTGGTATTTTATTTTTCGGGGAAATATGGATTGGTGAATGTATTTAGAATAATCGATTTGATGATTTTGATTGGACTGCTTCGCAGCGTATCGCGGATTCGATTTTCGGACGGAAAAAATATGTGTATGCCTTCCAAAAAGGTGTACCGGGTCCGGGTGTTTGTCTATGTGGGTTTCTATGTTTGTACAGCACCCGAAATACAGGAGAAATTCAAAGTGTGGAGAAAAGTTAAAAAATATATATTACGTAACCATTTTTTTAAAACTGAAGTAACTGCTCTATTTTTGTTATAGATTAATGAGTACTACTTTACCCTGTGTCCTTTTCTTAGCAGTAATCAACATGACCTTTTTAAGGTTTAAAATATTAATCTACGGCACTGGATTAAGCCAAAAGGACTGACGGACTCTGACTTAAAATCACCCTGTTATTGCAAATGCCATTTGAATTCCAGTGCCATTTTAGGCGGGCACGCCGCAATCGCGGCGGTAAGACCCCTCTTTGAGGAGTGGCTGGATAGGCGTCACGGCGTCCTGACCTACCGCATGACGCAGGTCCTCACCGGACACGGAAGTTTCGGGTGGTTCCTGTGTCTGATAGGGAGGGAAGAAACGCCTGGGTGTCACCACTGCGAAGATCGTCCGGAGGACACGGTGGAGCATACGGTGCAGGACTGCCCTGCTTGGGCAGAGCACCGCCGTGTCCTCACGACGGCGATAGGCGGAGACCTCTCGCGCCCGGCATTGGTCGAGGCCATGCTGCGGGGCGAGACGGAATGGGGGGCGGTCGCCTCCTTCTGCGAAGCAGTCATGCTCGTGAAGGAGGAGGCGGGCCGCCTGAGGGAGAGGACAGCGTCCTCCCTCCACCCCAGCCGCAGTGGTAGACGCCCACGGCGTCGGACGTCGCAAGACGATCTCCGGCCACCGTAGGCGCGGGCATGCGGGCAACGAGTAATGGGCGACTCGCTGTCCGACCATGGACCATGCCCGGGTCGACGGCGCGTTGTGTTCCACGCGCGCCTCAAAGAGTGTCAGCATAGCGACGGGGCCTGTAGAGGGTCAAAGCCTGCCGGGGTCGCGGGACCAAGGGATTACCGTGACCCCGGTACGTAAAGGGCTATTGAAGGACACCGTGGATTTTAGTCAGTACAAGTCTAACAGTCCCTCCCGCCCTGCCCTGGGTGGGAGGACTCATTTGATGATTTTACCACGATAAAAAAAAAAAGAATAAAAAAGTGCCATTTTAGGACAGTCCCGATAAGAATATATTTTAAAAGAATTTATGATACTTGAGTTTGTTCTAATAGTTTCTTCACAAAGCAGATGTTGAAGAAAACCAAAACTAACAAAAAAAACCAGAATGAGCTAAATAATATTTTTATTTTTTAAATAAACGTTGCCCCACACTACAAATTTCTCCAATGTCGCGAGTGCGTTTACAAACATATAAACTCACATACACAAACGCCCAGACCCGATTCAACTACTTGTAGATCATACAAATAATTGCTCCGTGCGGGAATCGAACCTGCGACACGCAGCGCAGCAGTCCAATCGGTCAGCCACTGCGCTAACCGAATTACATAGCGCTACTATATGAAGATCGCTGATGTTGCATCCGCACCGATACTTATTATTGCCAATGCACCCATGACGTCAATCGATTTCGCAAACTGTTGTTTGTTCAATAAATTGTAAGAATGATCATTCTATTGTCCTACTTCGACTTGGAATCGTCATTCATAGGATTAACTTTGTAATATTCAATTAGTAATTAAATTAATTTAAAATCATTTCGGTTTTTTTTTCGATCCTCCGATCGCAGCAAACGTAATTGGCGCAGTCGGTAGGATACTCGCGGGCCGGTTCGCGAATCGCGTTAGAATCAATTTCATATCGATTACCACGATCGCGAGTCACCTGGGCGACTATCAAGTCACGTCACGAGTATCCTGAACCTACGGACCTGCTGCAGACCAGAAGGAGAATCCAGCCACCGATTCACGGAGAGGAACCAGAAATGAGATACCTGTAAGTACACTTGAAACATTCTCGTGTTGCATCCCTTTGAATCTTAAACCTCAAGATTTATCACCCAAGGGCCTCCAGTGCGCGGGAGCCTGAATCGCGACAGGCTCGCCAACGTACAGTAGATATAAATAGAGATATAACTTTAGATAACTCAGAACTAGACAATATGACTCAAAATCAGAATAACCCAGATACTATCTACAAGGCTCTTCGCC
Source organism: Agrotis puta (assembly GCA_943136025.2). Lineage (NCBI taxonomy): Eukaryota > Metazoa > Arthropoda > Insecta > Lepidoptera > Noctuidae > Agrotis > Agrotis puta. Next base: position 10,138,001 of record OW964166.2, read on the forward strand.
TTATTCCAGAGTTCGACGGCAACCCGAACATTCTTACCCGTTTCATTAGAATCTGTGATTCGTTAGCTGCGCAGTACTTAAGTAGTACGCCTGGCAGTGAATTTTCTAACTTATGTTTAATAAACGGAATACTTAATAAAATAACTGGGACCGCGGCATGTACTATTAATGCCAATGGAATACCAGAGAGCTGGCTAGGCATTCGAACTGCCTTGATTAATAACTTTTCAGATCAGCGTGATGAAACCGCATTGTACAACGACCTCTCTTTAGCCACTCAGGGTAATAAAACGCCACAAGAATTCTATGATCATTGCCAAACGTTGTTTAGTACGATCATGACTTACGTGACTTTACATGAGACTGTATCGACGACCATAGAAGCGAAACGCGACTTGTATAAAAAGGTTACCATGCAGGCATATGTCCGAGGGTTAAAAGAACCTTTAGGATCCCGCATACGTTGCATGCGCCCACCAACAATAGAGAAGGCGCTCGAGTTCGTTCAAGAGGAACTCAATGTAATGTACTTGCAACAACGCGAGACCCCAAAAGCCCAAGCTCCTCCTAAAGTCGCTCATCCCACTCTTACACCTGTAGCGTTTACCCCACGACCTCATAACTTCCCGACACCAATACCTAATTGGCCATTACCCATGGGCCAACGTCCAGCGGGGCCCGCACCTCAGCCTTTTAAATTCCCTGCACCAGCACAACATCAACAACGTATGCCAACGAGCACGCAAAGAATGTTCAGTGCGGCACCTCCTAATTATAATCCCCGTAGCAACCTATTTAGACTAACACCCCGAAATAATGCACCTCAAGGCCCTCAGCCAATGAGTGGTGTTCAACGATTCACTCCCAAACCCCTACCTCCAACAAATCAGCCAGCAGCCCATGATTGGAATAAGTTTGGAAATCCACCACCTTCGAATTATTTCAAAGCCCGAGAAATGAATATGAATGAGTGCATGACGTATGACGACTCATATTACAACTATTACTACGAACCGGTGTACAATTACTATACTGACTACAATGACAGTGTCTCTGACCCGAGTAGTCTCGCCGCTGACTCGACTCATTATAACGTGTCAATGAACGACCAAGTATTTGATGAATCGCAAGCGGGTGTAATCGACCGTGCTCAACAGGATTTTCAGGAGGCTTCGACGTCGCAAAAACCAAAATAGAATTAAACCTTCAGACACAGAGGCAACTCCCCTATATACAAACTAGAGACCCACCTTTAAAATTTTTAATAGATACAGGTGCTAATCAATCTTTTATTAGCCCCGAAGCTGTCGAAAAACATTTTGCCGAATACCCCTTGAATTTCGACCCTTTCGAGGTAACCAACATACACGCAACAAGCAGGAACGATTACTCTATAACCTTGCCATGTTTTGCGGAGTTTAATGACGCCAAAACCATGAAGTTGTTCATCTATCGGTTTCATGACTATTTCGATGGTCTCATCGGTTTAGATCTGCTAAATGATTGGGAAGCTCGCATAGATTTGAAAGAAAACATGTTGGTGACTCGATCTGCAATAAACCCTATTGTAATGTATAACTCGTGTAACGTAAATTTATACGAAGATATTATACCAGCTGGGAGTACTAAGGTTATCCGTATCCCCATTGATGTGCCAGAAGGCGACGTTTTAATTCGGGAACAAATTCTTTGCAATTGCATAATTCATGAATGTATTACTACCGTAAGTCGTAATCGTGGTTACTTGGAAATCGAAAATCCGACACTAAATGACGTAATATTTTCAATCGATCGCCCAGCGCACGCGGAATTATTCAATATCGAGTGCAGTAGTACTCAACAAACATCGACACGCGCTCAGGAAGTAGTATCGCGTTTAAGAACTGATCATCTAAACCCGGAAGAAAAGGCTAACCTGATAGCTCTTTGTTCCCGTTACTCGGACGTTTTTTATATTGAAGGTGAGGGACTAACTTTTACAAACAAGGTAAAGCATCGAATAAGAACTACCGACGATGTTCCGGTGCACGCTAAAAGCTACCGGTATCCATTTGTACATCGCCAAGAAGTTAGGGACCAAATAACTAAAATGCTTGACCAAGGTATCATACGACCATCAGAATCCGCATGGAGCTCGCCTATCTGGGTGGTTCCAAAGAAGATAGATGCCTCAGGAAAGCAAAAATGGCGTCTCGTAGTTGATTTCCGTAAGTTAAACGAGAAGACCCTAGACGATAAGTACCCTATACCCAACATCAATGACGTTCTCGACAAATTAGGTAAATGTCACTATTTTACGACCTTGGATCTGGCAAGTGGATTCTACCAAGTGGAAATGCACCCTCAGGATGTAGAAAAAACGGCATTCAACGTGGAACACGGTCATTTTGAATTTCTCAGAATGCCGATGGGACTAAAAAATTCGCCGTCCACGTTTCAACGTGTGATGGATAATGTCCTCAGAGGACTCCAAAACGAGATATGTCTTGTCTATTTAGATGACATCATCGTTTTCAGCACATCCCTTCAGGAACATATAATTAATCTCGAAAAAGTATTCCAGAGGCTCCGAGAGTCCAACTTTAAAATCCAGATGGACAAATCCGAATTCCTGAAACTTGAAACAGCTTATCTAGGCCATATCATCAGTAAAGACGGCATTAAGCCAAATCCCGATAAAATATCTGCAATTAAGAAGTATCCCATTCCAAAAACACCGAAAGAAATCAAACAATTCCTGGGCCTTCTTGGTTATTATCGAAAATTTATTCCTGACTTTGCCCGAACTACAAAACCGCTTACTCAATGCTTAAAAAAAGGACGTAAAATTTCCCTTGACTCTGAATACGTCAATTGTTTCGAAAGATGCAAGACTCTCCTGACTAACGACCCTATCCTACAGTATCCAGACTTCAATAAAGACTTTAACTTGACGACAGACGCTTCGAATGTAGCCATCGGCGCTGTTCTATCCCAAGGACCTATAAACTCGGACAAACCTATCTGTTATGCATCCCGAACCCTAAACGAAAGCGAGATGAACTATAGTACCATAGAGAAGGAATTACTTGCTATAGTTTGGGCCACGAAATATTTCAGACCCTACCTATTTGGACGCAAATTTAAAATTTTCACTGACCATAAGCCATTACAATGGATGATGAACATGAAAGAACCAAATTCCCGTCTGACAAGGTGGAGACTTAGACTTAGCGAATATGACTTTTCAGTTATTTACAAGAAAGGGAAATCCAATACAAATGCTGACGCCCTTTCTCGCATTGAAATTCACACTAAAGAAGCCATGTCCTTAATAGATGAAATTGATGAACTAAACTCCTTAATGGGTAATCCATCAGAAACCATCCTTGGTAAAACAAGCTCCTCAACCGAAACAGTACATACAAGCGTTGAGAACCCCATCCTAGAAGTTCCCATAACTGACGAGCCATTAAATAAGTTCAACAGGCAGATATGCTTTACCATTGTAAATGACGTAAAAAAACGACCCGTAGTTACCAAGCCATTTGACACCCATACACGTATAAGTATCCAGCTATCCGAATCTAACTTAGAGGAAGATGTGATCTGTGCCGTAAAGGAGTACGTTAACCCTAAGGTTAAGACAGCTATTTTAGTTAACCCACCTCTAGCCATGTACTCAATCATACCGATTATACAGGACAAATTCAAAAGTTCAACCTTAAAACTCGTTTTAGCTAAATCTGAATTAGAAAATGTCAAAGATTATCTTCGACAACAGGAGATAATACGACACTATCATGACGGTAAAACTAACCATCGCGGAATTACCGAGTGTCATTTAGCCTTATCTCGTAAATATTACTGGCCAAAGATGAAGGATCAGATAACCAAATTTATAAATGAATGTACAATTTGCGGTCAGGCCAAGTACGACAGAAACCCGATAAGACCTCAATTTAACATTGTACCACCGGCTACCAAACCGTTCGAGACAATCCATATGGATCTATTCACCGTACAGGGTGAAAAATACGTAACATTTATCGACGTATTTACAAAGTACGGTCAAGCTTATCACCTACGTGACGGAACAGCAATTAGCATATTACAAGCCCTTTTGCAATATTGTACCCACCATGGCGTCCCTATAACCATTATCACAGACAATGGGACCGAGTTCACAAACCAACTGTTCATGGAATTCACAAGGCTTCATAACATCAACCATCATAGAATACTAGCTCACTCACCCAACGACAACGGAAATGTCGAACGACTACACTCAACCCTTCTAGAACATCTTAGACTCCTTAAGTTACAGTTTAAAGACGAACCAATAATTAATCTTGTGCCCTATGCTCTAATAGCTTATAATAGCTCTATACATAGCTTCACAAGATGTCGACCCTTTGATTTACTGACTGGTCATTTTGACCCCCGAGACTGTAAAGACATTGACCTGACACAGCACTTATTACAACAGTATACGCAAGCTCACCGAGATAAAATGAAACGTGTCTATGACATCATTAACTCGTCATCACTGGCTAATCGTACCGCGATAATTGAGAAAAGAAATGAAACCCGTGAACCGGAGATAGAATACGCCCCCCAACAACAAGTATTTATAACAAACCCTCTTGCAAGTCGACAAAAAACTGCCCCTCGATATACACAAGACACAGTTTTAGCAGACCTGCCGATTCACATTTATACTTCAAAAAAACGAGGCCCCATAGCGAAGTCAAGACTTAAGCGTATACCTAAATCAGCAAAATTGTTACAGGATCCTACTGGTAACAATGCTCCCAATGACGCGATCTCAGGAGATAAGACTTGAGAGCCTCGACGAAGGACCCGGACTTCTACCCTTTAAACTTGGACAAATGAAAATCACGACTCATCACCATACCTTCATTCAGTACATACAACTAAGTAATATCGAAACCAATGTTCACTCCCTACAGACCCAACTAACGAACTGTCAAAATCAAATGACTAACGACACTTACGCACTGTATGAAATTCAGTTGGAATATCTTACTAGCAAACTTGGCAATGTCTTAAAACAATTACGATCTTTAGAACCCAATAGAGCCAAAAGAGGTCTTGTAGATGGACTAGGTTCAATAATAAAAAGCTTAACTGGGAACCTAGATCACGAAGATGCACTAAAATATAATCAGGCAATTAAGATCTTAGAACGTAACCAAAATAAATTAGTGACCGAATTCAATGATCATATTAGTATGAGTAAGGAGTGGATGTCTAAATATAATAGCATAATCACACAGATAGTACAAAACCAGAATAAAATTAATATCACTTTAGAGACTATATTACAAAGTAATGCACTAAGTGAGAAAAGTTTAATGAAATATGCTCATTTTGCCCAATTACTAGAAATTATAAGCGATAATGTAGAGGACTTATTCCAGGAATTAATCAGGATAGAAAATAGTTTAGCTTTCATTCGTGCGGGTAGTACCCATCACTCCATGATAGACATAGAAATACTAGAGTCAATGGTAAGGAAACTTAGGACTATTTACGCTGAAGAGCAAGTTTTAGACCTAGAACTTAGAGATTATTATGATATTATAAAACCGGGGTCATATTATGTAGATAAGCAGATAGTATTCGTATTTAAATTCCCAATTTTTTCTAAAGATAGTTACGATATCTATAGACTCTCTGTGGTACCTAATAAACATGCACAAGCTCTCATTCCACCCTTCCCTTTCCTTGCAACTAACGAGATGTCACATGTGTACATAGAGGCTGAATGCCCGAAGTCGAAAGACTGGTACCTCTGTGAGAAAGATGTTACCCACCAGATTCGCACCAAAGCTGACTGCGTCCAGGAGTTAATCACCAACCAAGTTTTACAAGACTCCTGCAGGTTTACCACAGTCACCTTGATGAGAGAAGCCATGGAGAAGCTCGACGACCAACATTACGTCCTATCCTTTCCTCAAGAAACGAAGATACAACTAACTTGTAACCGGAAAGACTACACATCGCTTCAGGGTAGTTACCTTGCAACAATTCCTACCGGATGTTATTTGAAATCTGAAGAGTTCACCATTGCGAACGTTTATGACGAAATTAACGGCCAACCCTTGAAGTTAATGAAGATACCCTATGACGCTGAGAAGCAGGCCACCACAGCTACCCACGTCAATCTGAACTCTATTGATCTCCAAGGACTACACAGCATCCAGGACCAACTCATGATCCAGAATCCTGTCCAACTTGAAAACGTGGTCACAGACGGACTTTATCACACTACAATCCCATTCTATGGAATACTATCGATTGCAAGCGTACTCGTTATCATCGTTACGACCCGGCGCTACCTACGCAGGCGTACGAACACTAAGGAAAAGAAACAGCAACCACCAGCCGCAACCCGGGAAGAGAATGAAAGTTCTGGCGAACTTCCGGCAACATTTTCACTCAACGTGCTAAAATAGTCGCCGTTCTAAGGGGGGAGGAATTACATAGCGCTACTATATGAAGATCGCTGATGTTGCATCCGCACCGATACTTATTATTGCCAATGCACCCATGACGTCAATCGATTTCGCAAACTGTTGTTTGTTCAATAAATTGTAAGAATGATCATTCTATTGTCCTACTTCGACTTGGAATCGTCATTCATAGGATTAACTTTGTAATATTCAATTAGTAATTAAATTAATTTAAAATCATTTCGGTTTTTTTTTCGATCCTCCGATCGCAGCAAACGTAATTACCGTCAAAATATTATAATTTCTGATTTGTCTGCAAGCCATATTTTAAAACACGATGATGCATATTGAAGAAATCACCATGAAGCCTGGATGTAAGGGTGTTTTATGAAGGGTAGGCAGGCGAGGAGCGGTCGAATTTGCCAAGTATTTGATCGACTTTATGATATCACCTTAGTTTTATTGATGTTAAACTCGATTTTGTATGATATGTATGGATTTTGCTGAGGGCGTTAGGTTATGAGACCGAGGGGTAACTTATATATTTCGTAAGGGGTAAGTTTTATTTATGTGTAATATGTAACTAAAAAAATATACACATAACAAGAAAAGTTTGTTAAAAACTAGCATAAATAAAGTGATATTTTTTTTTTAATTTTGCGCAAAAACAATTGGGCTTTTTTTTTGTTTTATAATTTCAAATCTATATTTATAAATAAAGAATCTAAAATGAAGAAAAAATCATAAATGACAAATTAATTTCGATTTTTCAAAGTGATCGTTACTTTCTTTGATGTTTTTAGGTATAATACAAAGTACAACTTATGTGGTTTTAAATTTAAGTATTATTTCACACTATACAATAACTTCATATGCGGCTGATATAAATGCATTATTTTCATTTGAAGAGAAAGAAAATAAATAATCAGCGTGAATGACGAATGTCATGGATCTGTTTACCTAATCATGTTTCTTTTATGGCCAACTAGCTGTCCGACCATGTAGAGTAGTCAGCAAAATTACGGGAATGGGCTCGCGCGATTCACGATTTACCGTGACCCCTTGAACGTAAAAGGCTATTGAAGGACACCGTGGATTTCAGTCAGTACGAGTCTGACAGTCCCTTCCGGTCTGCTCTGGGTGGGAGGACTCATTTGATCATTTTTATTTTATACCACGCTAAAAAAATACATGTTTCTTTTAGCCATCCGGAGGCCTTTTTTTTCCCAGGACAGAGCGGGGTTCGCGGAACTGTACGAGTTACCTGACTAAAATCCACGGTGTCCTTCGATAGCCCTTTACGTTCCGGGATCCGTAGGCCTTAACACAAGATTTCCGTATTTTACTTACATTCTAAGTATTAACTGTGAATTTAGACGATAAACAAGAAACTATTGTTTTCCTTCTAATTAACGTCAAGGTTCCTGTTTTACTTTACGTCACGTAAACACGTGAAAAGTCATCCTAGAGCCAATTACGATGTAAATCTTCAGTTATAATTATATCTATTCGACATAAAGATATAAAAAATATCTGTGCGCACAATCAGTTGGTATATGTTTGACGTCTGCATCAAGGCATCCGTCTGAACGAAGCTTTCGACTGCTCGAGGGGTTCCGCTTAAGTGTGTATGTAGAGGACTGTAGTTTGCAATGCATTCACAGAAGCAGTCGATACTAACTGCTTTAATCAGCCCGTGTATGGTCTGCTTAACATGAGTGCAAGAAGAAGTGATTTCAATGTGTATGTCTACTACTGAATCTGAAGAGTCATCACGTCTATTCATCCAGACGGACGCTAGGCACGAATGCGCCGATTTTGGAAATCGAAAATACAAAAGTATCCAAGTATCATTTATGTTCAATTTTTGGCGGAAATCACAGTAAGTAGTTTGACGGCACGGTTGGCGCAGTAACTGAGAGCAGTCGACTGCTGCGCAGTGAATCCCTTGTTCGATCGCTGCACGGAACAAATTGTATGATTGGCGAGTGCTATCCAGGTCTGGGTGCTTGTATATGTGTGTTTCGATGTGTAAACACACCCACACACAGGAGAAATTCCTAGGGAGGGGCAAGTATTAAAAGTACTTATTCCTCGAAATAAATCAATAACAATATTTATGGGAAACGAGTATTTTCAATTTCTAAATCGAAGTTACGTTTACATCGCGCACTGCTACCAGTATCTCTGTTCAAGAACTCCATCTACAAAGATGCTATTACTAACCTGATGTGGTCTGGCGTTGTGTGGTGAAGGGCCCCCAACTCCATGATGGTACACCATGTCATGCTTCAGCTGCGGTAGAGGGGGGCCGCCCTGGGGTCCTGACTGATGCTTGCTGATGTCCACCGCAGCTAGTGCCTCTGCCCTGCTCAGAAGACCATCGTTGAGGCCCCCAAATAGGTCACCCTGGAGAAAAGAAATTTGGGAATTGAGATTGGTTGGTATGAGCTCATACAGGTTTTTTTTTCCTGATGCTAAACATTTAACTGGTGGATTGCAGAAAATGTTGTGTACGTGACACCCTGAGGCCTTATCACGAGTTATCACGTTTTTGTAACGTAAACGTGAACTTTGACGATAATTGGTTAAAATTAGTTCCTCGTTTGCGTTTAGTCCACTCTCGTCCCCTCGACCCCCAAGAATTAAAGTGTCCACTCGACCCCTAACAACAGTTTCTTTTCAACCCTTGGGGGTCGCGAGTGGATTTCATTTTCAAGCCAAGTTTTTGGTTTCCACTTGACCCCCGAGTACAGTTACGATGAAAAATCATCAGTCTACCCTTTAGTTGCACACTATTTAACTAAAATACCGTCATTACATAAAAAATGCAATGACGGTATTTTAGTTCAAAAGAGTTACCAAGTGATTGGTACGAGTAGTCAGCAAAGCGGAAGGGACTGTCAGACTTTATTTATTTTATTATTTATACGGGCACGCCGCAGTCGCGGCGGTAAGACCCCTCTTCGAGGAGTGGCTGGATAGGCGTCACGGCGTCCTGACCTACCGCATGACACAGGTCCTCACCGGATACGGATGTTTCGGGAGGTTCCTGTGTCTGATAGGGAGAGAAGAATCCACTGCGAGGATCGTCTGACGTCAGACGATTCTCTTATGCTCCTATGCTCCAGCATAGAGTTATCCTATTATGCTCCAGCATACGGTGCAGGACTGCCCCGCTTGGGCAGAGCACCGCCGTGTCCTCACGACGGCGATAGGCAGAAACCTCTCGCGCCCGGCATTGGTCAAGGCCATGTTGCGGGGCGAGACGGAGTGGGAAGCGGTCGCCTCCTTCTGCGAAGCAGTAATGCTCGTGTAGGAGGAGGCGGCCGCGTGAGGCAGAGGACAGCGTCCTCCCTCCACCCCAGCCGCAGTGGTAGACGCCCACGGCGTCGGACGTCGCCAGACGATCTCCTGCCACCGTAGGCACGGGCATGCGGGCAGCGAGTAATGGGCAACTCGCTGTCCGACCATGGACCATGCCCGGGTCGACGGCGCGTTGTGTTCCACGCGCGCCTCAAAGAGTGTCATCAGAGAGACCAGGCCCCCCTCTAGAGGGCCAAAGCCTGTCGGAGTCGCGGGACTTACGAATTGCCGTGACCCCGGAACATCAAGGGCTATTGAAGGACACCGTGGATTTAGTCAGTCAAGTCTGACAGTCCCTCCCGCCCTGCCCTGGGTGGGAAGACTCATTTGATGATTTTACCACGATAGAAAAAAAGAAGGGCAACGTTATTAAAAAATATATTGTTTTAATATGATGGAAACTGCATCGAAAGGTGAAAAAAATAAAAAGTAATCTGGTTTATATACAACATTATTTTTAGTATATGCAGCAAAACCTAAATGTAGTTTTTTAGAATCAGTAACTGATTCGATTTCAATAATTTTTGCACCATGTTATATTTTTTTATTTAAATCAAATTTTATCACCAGAAATGAACACGTTTTTGAACGGACAACCAGGTAACATGGAACGTTGCTTTTTTTATATAACATTATCATCATAACGTTACGCTTGTAATCCGCAGAGATAAGCAGAGGTGTACCTTATAATTATTATTACACCCACAACCTAACCTAAACCTACCCAATATTGCCATCAGCCAAGAATGATCCAGACTCCGTAGTTGCTAACGAGAAATTCCTAATAGAAAAACCTAGTAACACTGCCTGACCCGGGAATCAGAGCTTCAGCAGATGCGCTTGTGACCACTAGACCGACGAGGCAGTCTTTTTAAATATCAATTCCTGAATTTTGCCTTTAGTATGTCACTGTACCAAAATATTAATTATCGTACTAGGGGACGAGAGTGGACTCAACGTGCGGGTCCTTTGTATGAAAATTCATTCTCACCCCCTAGGGTTCGAGAGTGGACTATGTTTAGGGGTTGAGAGAAAACCAATGAGCAAATCTTTTTTTAGGGGTCGAGGGGTCGAGAGTGGACTAAACGAATCTTAATTACTTATCTGTGTTGCTGCCGCTGACAATTAGGTGTTAAAACCAAAGTTGTCTATAAATAAAGTTGCTAGTACCTTGATCTTGTCGTCAGTTAAATTATTGCAAATGGACTGTTTATATTGTAAACTTCAGTGGCTTTTTTTGTTTTTTTTTTATCGTGGTAAATTCATCAAATGAGTCCTCCCACCCAGGGCAGGGCGGGAGGGACAGTCAGACTTGTACTGACTTAAATCCACGGTCCTTCAATAGCCCTTTACATACCGGGGTAACGATAATCCCTTGGTCCCGCGACCCCGGCAGGCAAAAACTTCAGTGGCTAGAATACAAATACATATACTAAAATCATGATCCATGCTTAGCATCGCTCTACAACATGTGCTAGTCTCAATTCTACCTTTAAAATTAAGTTAAGCCTTAGACCAGAGATTTCCAAACTTTTTCGAGTCGTGGTGCACCAGTAGGTATAGGTTTAGTGTTTTGTCTCGACACCCTAGCTGGTTGAAACCCCTGGTCAACAGGAGTATCTCACGCACGGGCGCCCTACACGGTGTGGAGCGCGGGCGCATGGCGTACAATTTGGGAATCCTTGCCATAAAGCTTAGACATTTTATACACGTAGATGGTAAATACAGTAAGTTTAAAATAAAGATAACACTATTAAGAAAGGATAGCAAACTAAATACAAGCATCATAATAACAATAAATATTATAAGAGAAAGTGGTGACTGATGATGAAAAAATAAAATAATATTAGATCATTCAGAACCATTCGTACAATTCACATGTCCTAATCTACTGCGAGCATTGAAGGGTAAGGGTTGAACAATTAATAAAAACAATATATAAACCTTATATCTATACTGTTAGCTATTAATACGTACTATTACTAAATAAAAATAAATTAAGAATGTACGAGTCCAACTTCCGAACAACTGGATCAAATTGGATAATTCTTTTTTTGATGCGTTCGTAATTGACAGTTTAAGATTTGTATAGGTACCCTCAAAAAGAAGCTGATCAGAAAGAATCGGTACTGGTTTGTGCAGGTAAAATTTATATAAGGTTATTTCTTAAACATTTACAACCTTTCATAGGCTGAAAACATCTGGTGTTATAATTTGTCATCGGAAAAATATTCCATTTTGTTTTTGATTTTTTTTTAATCTTTCATGGTTAGTTTCATAATAAAAGTTGTTTATGATCATAAGTACTCGTACTTTCAGCCCATAAAGGTTGTTAATGTTTTACAAATAACCCTGTATAAAGAAACTGGCAAATCCGCTAAGTCTCAGCTTCTGTCCATTTGTATGAGCGGATAAGATAGGCAGTTTACATGTGTCTATTTTGCTTGCACCGACCAGTACCGATCTATACTGACTTTTTGTATTGACTTGCCAGTTAAAAAATACCCTATGAAAGAAATTCTCCGAAGCCGGAGCGCCCGCTTCGGCTTTAGAGAATTCCAGTGATGTTGTACAATATTTATTTACAGACGATACCTACATTTCAACAGTAAAAATAATATTAAAGTGAAAACAGGTTATTCTATTAAACTACAAGAACGTAAGTAAAAGGATGGCGATGTTTTTCTAAGCGTAGCGTAAGCGTTTAGTTTAGCTAATATGTCTGTGACATGCACATTACGTAAATATTGTATGTGCCATCATTTATAATTCATGTGTTCCCGGTATATGCTAGCAGAAGTTTAGAAGCGGCGTCGAAAAGCGACACACATCCAGCGAGTTTTATTTACATGTAATTTGATTTTTTTTATGAAGGTATTGTTTGATATTATCAGGTCAGACTGTGGTGAAATGTTACCGTTACTTAGAAATTTTCTTTCAAGTTGATACAAAATAATTACGTATATCATAGTTTTCTAAATGACCAATAGAATAAGCAAAAAATATACTTACTTAATTATTTAGAAGATATTTAAAAAATTTCAATATTTGCTTTTTATTTAAAAAATGAGAATTATTTTTGTTTTTTGACGCGTATACGCACTCAAAACTAAAAAACCATTATGAACTTACTCATGTAAATGTAAATTCATGCATAAATTACAATTTAATTTACGAATATTCCGTACTAACACACTAAAACAGAAGTTTGTAAAAAGAGGACGACCCTCCATAATCACATTACACAGAAAATTAATTTCGTCACGGGATGACAAAAATTAACACTCAAACGTAGCGGGACTTTCACAGGCACTAATTTAGAACGCAATATGTGGTACATAAATAAATAAAATACAACTACGAAAGGCGGCCGCAGACACGGGTTTTTCCCGGATTATTTTAAATAATTTATGAGAAATTCTGACCCATGAGTTACTCGGAGACTTGTTATTTTGCGCCGCGTTTACACTCACCCGGACCCCGGACCCCGGACCTCGTACCCCGGACCCCGGGACTACGGACTTGAAATTCAATTGGTCAGCGTAATTGATATTTGTTGAATTCGGATGCTGTTTTGTAGAATTAAATGGTTTACTGATTGCAAATATGCGTATTTAAATAAAGAGGTTTCGTTTTTAATCACGATTGTGGGTTGTTTTCTATATAAAGTTATTTCGAACTGGAAGTGGTTTCGTGTTACGAATAAGGACTTATTAGAATTGTTGAACCGCGACGTAGTAGATACGCTACTAATAATAAGGTATTATTTACCTTTTAATTATTATTATTTGGAAACAAGCCAGGAACTTCAGTAGAAAAAGTTTTACCTATAAAGGTCAAGGACGAATAACTGTATGATTGTCATAACTTATTAAAACAAAACTAACCCTACAAATGCTATCCTCAAAATTAAACAACCCAGACAATTTTCCTTAAAACCATTTAACATTAAAAAGTCCGAGTCCATTCCATAAGTCAAGTGTAAATGTGGCTTGAGGCTGAGTCCCGATAGATGCTCACTCCGCGTCCCGACTTACAAACAGGCAGTTTTATGGACCCAGACCTCTTAAAATGCCGCTAGTTCTCCGCTTTTGCCAATGCCAGCACGTTTGGCAGTGGCAAGCACGTCGGCTAGTTTTATTTGGCAGGCCCCCGGTGATTTTGTTTGCATTGGAATTTTGTGGGGCTTAAATCGAATCGATTTTCTGTTGGCTCTCCGTGTTTTGATACGATAATGGAAGTGGTAGGTTTCGTAGGGTAAAGGGCCTTTAAATTAAAAGGTTGATCGAAGAAATTGTCAGTAGATATGTTAACTTTTCGTGGATAGTTTAAATTAAAATGTAGATCCGATGTTGAATGTTTAGACAAAAAGTAAATTATGTGACTATTTTTATCCCTTTTGCCTGTTCAGTGAACATGAAAACGAGAACAATTTGTTTGTAAAATTACACGAGAAGCCTCTTAAACGTATATTAAATTTAATAAGGTAGAGACTGTTTTACATTTACACTTGGACAAAAAAAAGTAATCAACCCTCAACTGCGAAACGTACGAAATTCGACATCGAAAATATAATCCGGAGCAATTGGGCGTGGGAGTAGAAGGTTGTTCGCATGCCCTCACTGAAGCCATTACTTCGCATAACCCCTCATTGTAATTGCTAACAAGTGCCCATTTGATATACGAAGCGTCGCGTAATTTGTCGCCGGGTACCGGAGAAGGGTTAGGTGTCAAAGATTATGTTTTATTTTATTAGAATGTACGTTTGGTTTTTGGAGTTCATTATTTTATGAGTTAATTTTTTTTTAATTTACTCAGGATTCCTGAGAAAGTTTTATAATGTATTTTGTATTCGAAGCCTATTAAAAATGTTGTTTTTAATAGCTTGTAATTTGCTTGAGGTTTTGCTATTTACTCGCAAAGACAATCCGAGCGTAGCTCTTTCCATTGCTCGTTTGAAGGCTGACAACACACACTGGTTAAAGATCTTGACAACTTAGTAACCGTCGGGTAGACAATGCAAAATGATACAAGAACATTTTCTTTCCATTTGGGATGCCTAAAAATATAGACGCCCTGCAAACAAAGCCGTTGTGCTATTTTTAATACATCAGAAACTTCAGGGTTGTGTATATTTTTATGTTGGTTTATGAAAATATGTATTTTTTTTATTTGGTTGGTAAGTGCATTTTTGGCCCAAAAACGCCATAAACTTTCGCGTTATATGTCGTAGGTTGGAACCCAGCCAGAACGCATTACTGATAGAACAGTGGTGATGAAACAAATTATAAATTAATTAGAATAATTTATTTCATCACCACTGCGCTCAAAACGGTGAAGGAAAGCATCTTAAGGAAACCGGCAACTGTCAGAACCAAAAATCTAAGACTACGAGGGCCTTTCCCCAACAGCGGGTTGAGGCAATAATTATTTCTTACAACTAATGGGCAACTATTTACTATTTACATTAAAATATTTTATACCAAAATTAAAAAGGAGCGAAGTTTGGACAACAGCTACTTAACCTAACCTAACTGTAAATAGAATCCTGTAATTGGATCCCACTTTTATTTTATTAAAAGTTGTAAATTTGTGCAATCATTCACTCTCAAAGAAGTTCATTCACTCGCTCAGTCATTCAATACTCATTCGTATCATAAAATAAACTGATCAACTGGCATAAGTTAATCAATTAAACATAACATCCAAAGGGGAGTGAGCAGGGGTCCAGGAGGTAATTCAATTGTGCTGTAGGAGCCCTTGTCAAACAACAATTATTGCTGTCGCACTTTCTATAATAATTGTCATAGTAATATAAATGAGAGGGAAGTTGAGAGCTTATGGTTTTAATAGGAATTTGATCTTTTTATCGTTTTGATACTAGAGTAGTATGGGAATGACGGTGGAAAGTAGTTTATGCTGTGTAAGCCCCTTCGTACACACAGCGATGCAAGCCTCCGGTACCTTACGACTTTGCTATCAAGGCGACTATCACAATATAATTCCATTGAGGTTCGTAGACAGCCACGTGTCAATAGATACTAAAGTCGTAAGGTATGGAGACTTGCGTCGCGTTAAGTACGAAGACGCTATCTTTCCTATCGCTTCTCATTGGTAGTGATTTAGTGAAATTTAACGGTGTAGTGTGTAACGGAGGTGAGAAAGGGCTGGTCAAGCTCAAAAGCGCGCTTTTGTATTTTTTTTAACGATAGACTCGCGTTCATCGCTTTCTCGTCTGATGGTATGCGAAGATGTGGTCGAACGGTGTCAAAACCTGTTCACCCTTTTCTTACGTATATTGGCATCGGTTACCAGTCTAACCAGATGGAGAGCAGCTGGATGCCAGAATATTACATGGTGTGACACCTACACTGATTCTCAAGCAGTCAGATTCTTACTATTCATGACAACTGTTAAAGATCTGTATAGGTCGACAGCCGGGACCAATAGCTTTTTGAAGATCGGATGAGATCGATATGTGATGAACGGCCCATCCATGAATCGACCTCATATAACGTATTTTAACCATTTAAATAAATTTATCAAAATCGGTTAACCCGTTTTCACGTGAAAACGGACTGTACATACACAGAAACATACAAATTTTCTCATTTATAAATATTAGTAGGATAGGAAGGATCGGAATTTAGTTACATTGCATAACCCTAGTTTCTGGATCGCGATTACAAGCAACTTATATATGCCATTATGTACTTAGTTTACCTTCTATATAGTAAAGCGATTTTAATGTAAACTTAAAAGATTTAAAAAAAACCTAGCGGTTCCCCGCTGATTTACTTGCGCTGCTCGGCTCCTTTTCTCTTCGTTGCTCGGTCATTTTATCACCAGTTACAAAACCGCAAAAAAATTAGAGATTTGAGAGACCTACACTCAGCATTTAGGTTGTCAAAGTTTGCAGAAGAAGAAAAAAAATGAATACAAAGAATGGACAGCCTTAATTCTACTTATATGCAGCCCAAATAATGATAAAATAATCGATCCTGCTCTCATCCCTCAAATGCGACCATACTTATCACTAAAAGCTGAAAGCATTAGTCCCGGTCTAATCCTCGCTATTATTACTCATCAGCAGCGCGTTTTAGGGTTAAGAGGCGGCGTGATCCCGGCTGACTGTATCAAATGTCACAGAGATATCACGATCGGTCGATTAGACCGGTGGGGTAATGTCGACGACATAAGGGTTCGCGGATTTATGATAGGATAAGCAATAAAAGATTTTGACAATGATTTTGATAAAATAAAAATTAGATTCCTTTTAAAGATAACAAAGGACTTCTTATTTATGTTGTGTTTTTCAGGAATGTTTCATGTAGTTACTGAAACTTACGAAGTTGTTGTTAGTAAAGGCGTATTACAGTGTATCTGAATATTTGCAGACCACACTTTAAGATGCTTCTTGATATTACCAAAACAATTTAAAATTCTATGATTTAAATATATTTTGTTAAATAATTGAATAAATGCTTTTTTTTGCATTGTTGCTTTATTATATTTAAGCATTACTATGTAAACATAACTTGTGATATTTTAATTTTATTTTTTACGTGTTTTGGCACAATGTTACATTACGTAATTGATTACATTTTTTAACTACACAATAAATACATGAATTTTAAAATTTAACCCGGTTAAGATGTCAATTATTATATTTATTTCGAGACAGCTATTCATTGTCAGAAAAATAGGATTATTAACAAATAAATTGGTGTTATGACTTTGACGTTTTAATAAAAGTTATGAATTACTATTTCTTTCATTAGTTATAAGTGGTTAGTTAATTTACTTTTATTCATTGTAACACCTCACAACAATCATATAAAAAACTCCAATAGTCTTGCATTTTCGTCGCATATCGCCGAAATCCGTCTATTTTTGAAAACACTTTACTATGTGACTGTACAGAGTCGTTGCGTCTGGGATTATGCTTTGTGCACTTAGTACTTCAATCACTGGGGGCGAAGCACGGAGGGTTAGAACTCCGGCTTCAACGTAAAATATACAAATTATTTTGATAATTATTACGAATAATTCATGTATTTATCGTGAACATTTGCATTTTAATTATATTTATTTGAGTTGGTGCTGTATTTATAATTAGAACCTTCTTTTCTTATTGAATGATATCATATAAAACGTACCTACCTAATTTTTCTTTAAAAAAATCGTTTTTTTAAGGGAACTCTTAATTTTTAAGAGGAGCGTTTGTCTGAACTCTCTGTACACTTTTTTCTTATCGTGGTGAAATCATCAAATGAGTCCTCCCACTCAGGGCAGAGCGGGGCGAGCGAGCGAGGCGTACTGACTAAAATCCATGCTGTCCTTCAATAGCCCTTTACGTTCCGGGGTCACGGTAATTACGAAGTCCCGCGACCCCAGCAGGCTTTGGCTCTCTAGGGCCAAAGCCGTGCGCCGCGCGTGGTATACAACGCGCCATCGACCCGGGTTTGGTCCGGCAAGTAGGTTGGGCGACTCGGATCAGCCGAATAGCAATGATCCTCTGGTATGCGACCAGCTTTACTGGTCGCGTCCGAATGCTCAGGGCCCACACGGGGGCCCCGTAGAGGGCCATGGACCGCACGACACCGGCGTACTCTCTGTAAGTACACGTGGTATTGTAAACTAATGTGAAAATGTAACACAGAAACAAGAATAACTTACTTTCGCATTTTTTATATTAGATTTATATAATTCTAAATCAGTTGTTAATTTTTAAATCAATTCATTGTAAAATAACGAAACGTCTTGATCGAAAATCCATGATATCGGGTTTGGCCTTCAACTCGGCATATCACGACATGTACCAAGTCAATTTATTTTCAACAATTTCCAAGAAATCTCAAAAATACAAATGATTTGTTTCAATAAATTGGTTTTTGGGGGTACACCTGAACGAAGTTCGAATAATAATCTAATAATTCAAATTGAAAACTGACCTTTCTGTAAAGGTCAATTTTCACTGGATTAAATTTGAAATAGAGCTTTTTCAATCTTCTTCTCCTTTTCGTGTTGTGGTAATTATACAGTTTGTGCCTAGTAGATGACCTCTTTTATAACGAAAACCCTCGACGATTTGAATGAGGCTTCCGACTTCGCAGTAAAACGCCTTATTATTATTTTGTAAAGATGATATTACAAAAGTGAAATCTTAAGGTTATAATTTCTATTATGCCGCGAACACATCAGCCCAACGAAGGTCAACAAGTCTTGCTGGTCTTCATTGGTCCTGTATGGGCGGCTCTCCGAACGTTAACAATCGTTCGTTGACGTTTGCTGTCCATCCGAAGCGTGTCGGGAGTGACGTAGCACACGCAGTGTGGTGCTATATAGAATATACCTATATTGGTACGCGCGAACGACTCAGCTTAACAGGAATTCAAGCCTATAATCATCAATATCCTATTCTCTTTCAACTTAAAGTTACCCAATAGGTTGTTCCTAGGTCTCTTCCAAATCTTTCCACTACTGGTGGTTTTATGTCATGGCAATACAGTTTCTTCTGACTACTTTGACGAGATCGTCTGTCCACCTAGTCACCGATATCCATAAGTAATATATATTTTATTATACTTAGACAAATTAAAAAAAACCTTCTGCGCCATATAAGATGGTGGGATTAGCTGATCAGCAAGTTTAGCATGAAACCGTAGAAACAGGTTTTGTCTTTCGAAAAATAGGCAAAATTACTAAAAATAATGTAAAAAAAAATAGATTCTATTATTCAGTCGTCTACTGGTCTTGCATCCTCGGGCAAAATAAATTAAAGTTGGGTAGAAATGGCTTTGTCTATTCCTGTTAGAATAAAGATAGCATTGGTCATGTTACGTGTGCTGTGGTTTGGTCTTGTGACATTGATTTTTGTAACCACCATGCAATTATTAAGTACCTACCTATTATTATACAAGGGTACTAGAGCTAAGCGGTTAGAACTTACAAGAGTTCTTTGTCTATTAATTTTCAAAGCGTAATATTGTCTACCGATAATTTCCTGTGTATTTAAATAGCATTATGACAGCATCAATAAATTGCAAATCTATTTAGTCCATCAGCGTATTGAAAAATAATAAATATTAGGAAAGAGAAAACAAAAAAAATATCGACATACGTTTAGTTTTCGGAGCTCTGTTCGTATCTTCTTCTATTTTGGTTTACGTAAAACTGTTAATTTTATTTTTGATAAACTGAAAACAATTTTTCAGCTATCTTGCCTACTGTCGCAGATTGTTATGCGAATTTTATTACAGCAATTATTTCCTTTATGTAAAAATTTATCCGCGTACCTTCTAATAAACCTAAACTAAATTTATGGAGCTCCGCAGCGTCACAGTACGATGATGAAGTATAACTAACTTTAAGGTTGTATTTACGAAAATAATATGTTTTGTTGTCATCTTAGATAGGCCAATCTATAGCTATAGCATCATTCTGTTTCTGTAACTAGCTATTGCCAGCGCCTTCTTCCCCAATGATAAAACATATCATATGTAGTTTAGGGAGGTTGGAGGTCGCGGGACTCACGAATTTCCGTGACCCCGGTACGTAAGGGGCTATTGAAGGACACCGTGGATTTTAGTCAGTACGAGTCTGACAGTCCCTCCCGCTCTGCCCTGGGTAGGATGACTCATGTGATGATTTTAACACGTAAATAAATGGAAGGTTGGAGTACTTTTAAAGATTTTTGAACGTTGATATACTTTAAAATGTTAGATTTTTAATGAATCAAAATCATTATACAAAAATTGAACATATGTTTTCGAGTTAAGATAGAAACATGATTTGGAATATTCCGCTCGATAAAAACAAATGCCGATCATGGCAATAAATCACAATTTCAAACGCATACTGTTAAAAGATTTCATTGTGGATTTATATGCAAGTTATATTAATTGATAGAGAGAGAGATTTATTTTAAAGTAAATGGTAAAAACATATTTTATGATTTCTTTTTTGTTTTTTTTTTTTACAAGAAGCGAAAAACATTCAACATTCGGGTTATTTTGCTCTAATTTTACAGGCAGGGATGAGGCCGTGCGTCCATTCATTTCACACAGTACTACAACCTCGCCTTAAGACTAATCTACCTATGAGCGTTTCGTCAAAATCTGCTCAACCGTTTTGACTAATAGAGTAGTCTAATTGAGTAACAAACTTACATACAATCATTCAAAATTCTTACGTAGTAAATTAGTATGGAGGATTAACACACGTTTGATAAAATGTTCCATGCTATTTAGGCACAAAACGAAGCCTAATTCTTGAATTAATTTCAAGTAATACTCGCTGCAATTTCAGGACGTACAAATGGCCATTTTTTCACAAATCCGGAGTATATAATTTATTCATGCCCGTTTTCATTACGACGTTTTGACAACAGTGTTACATTGTGAATTTAGACAAAATGAATTGCAGTATTTGAATTGAAGCTTAATTTTGTGAAAAGTAGATTAGTTCAGCAATTTTATTTCGAATGCTTTTCATTGATTTTAGAATTTTCATAAAGATATAATAAAGATATTGATACAGTCTTTTAATAAATAAATCGGGTCAGAGCCCATTCGTACCCTAAAATTCGTCCCCCAGCATAAAAGTTGTGGATTCGGCCCCTATATAGGTGCCCATTGGTCTCCTGGTAAGGGACCAGTTAATATTTTAATAAAAAATATTATTTTTAAGGTACCCATTCGTACCCTCTAATATAAATACAATATAAGTTAAAGATTCGGCACCTGTTCAGGTGCCTATCGGTCCCCTGAGATAAAATTAGCTATATTTTACATAAGAAACGGTTAACATAGTACACTTGTGAACAGTTTATTAACGGAATTAATTTAATAAATCATAACAGATCATTGAAAAAAGAGCTTTGATCAATGATAATCCGTCATGATAATAATATAACCTGTCGATAGGCTTACGATGTAATATTGTCTCTCTACGAATGGCCTGTTAAAAAAAAAACGGGTTATAAAATAGATAAGGTGTTTTGTTTGTATGTTGTGGCTGCCTCGGTGACATATTGGTTCTTGAAAGTGACTGCGAATAACGAGACTGTTCAATGTGTTTTTGGTCTTTTATTGAATGAAGTTCGTCTAACGAAATAAACAGTACTGTTAATATTAGGCTTATGTTTAACTTACGACCAGATATAGTAACAATTAACAGACAAAAATAGTAAATGATCATCAAAATTAAACCCGCATTTTAAATGTAAATTTACAGCCAAAGTTTTAACATCTAGCTATCCTATTTAAGCAAAATTACTCCAAATAAATTATTGTTAACCCAAAAGTAGTAAATGATCACCAAAACTAAAACATCATTTTAACGTAAAATTATAACCTATCTGTTTACATCTTGCTATCCTATTTAAGCAAGTAGACTCCAAATAAATCATTGTTAACCCAAAAATAGTTAATGAACACCAAATTATTGGGTACGTATCAAAATCCCGAATTTTAAAATACCGATGGACAAAATCCCGAAAATTGCACTAATGAGCAGAGTATAAGGAGCTCACATTGGAAGTAGCATGTCGACGGAGCCCCGCTTCGCGGGGCTCCTACTTCTGGGTGGTTTAAAAAAAAATAACCACGAAGAGGATGGCGGGGTCTTTCAGACCCTGCCATCCTCTTCTAACATAAGTTGGCCGAGTCGGGGTGCCAGCAAGTCCCGAGCTGTATTTCCGGTCGCTCAACAGCGCAATTAATGTTTTCTTTGCTAAGCCTGCATTTTATGGCAATCATAGTGGTTTACTTTTGCAGAAATAGCCCATTAATTTGCTCGTTTAGATTTGGTGATCATTTACTACATTTGGTGTTCGATTACAATTTGAAGTGCAGTCGTGACTAAAATAGCTAGTGCTATTGTAATTATGGACTTTATTTTTCTGGTGTTAAGTATATATTTTTGGTAAAAGAATTAAGGGTATCAAAGTATTTTATGGTGGTCATTATATTTAATCCCTTAATATAATAATAATAATATTTTTAACATAATTGAATCGAATTATCTCATTTGAATCCTGGAATATGATTAGTATTATTATTGATGCTAATTCACTTTATGGTAGAATACTACAGTCATATTTTGACTAAAAGGTCAAAACTAAATTATTTACTCCTAAATATGTATAGCGATTTTTTATCCGCAATTGTAATTTTATCATATTAGTGGATGTTATTATGTTCTTGTATTATAAGTGTTTCGTTTTAGCTCAATGTGGAGCCGTTGTCACCCTTTTAATGTACAAAAATAATGAACGTTCTAACATTAATTCTGTTTTGCTCTAAAAATTGCGTTAAAATTGGTAAGTACTCTCCAGATGTGCGCGCATTAAACAGTTACACAGTTTTATTTTACTGCATAAACATATTATAGTAATAATATATTTTGCTAAATATTTACAAATGTACAAGAAACCAAAAGTTCATTAATTATATTGAAGATTGGCTTAATTGAGAAAACCTAGAGGCATTTTATTAAACTTAATCTTATTTTAAATAAACATGATATCTACCGAATTACTATATTTTTTTATTTTACCCTTTTCTGCGCGACTGTACCAGGACTACCAAGCTGCAGTATACACATATACATGTACTTATATTAGAATTAATAAAAATAAATATTCTTCAGGGGACGAATGGGCCCGTCAAAAGTTCCAGGGTACGAGTGGGCACAGGGTGCGAATCTTAGGGTACGAATGGGCTCTGACCCAATAAATCGTCCGTAAATGCGAAATTTAGTTTGTTTGTTTTTAAAGGTGCTGATAAACTTGAACATTCATTTGTAATGAGCATTCTACATTTATTCCAGAAAAACTAAGGAGAGTGTTTTAGCGAGCATTCTAACGAGCGTTCTGGCGGTCCGACTGTCAAGTTTGACATCTTTATGAATTAATAGACTAGAATTACATTTCTATATACAAGTGGGGAAAGTTTGTAATTAATAATAGTAGAAATGTAATGCAAACTATGTAGTTTTGACATAATTTTTAGCAAAATATGACAATAATTTTGTATTTTTCGCGCCTTGCTTTCGCTAGGTTCACGGAGAACCACAGGAATGCTAAACAGTCTACTATATTTTATTTTTTTATTTAGAACACAAATAAATTTTATTTTGTTCATATACGTAAATGTTTATTTTTAATAGTCATGTTAATCTATAGTATTCTATTTATTAACACAATTTAATTGAACTCCTTGCTGAAATTAAAAAAAAACAATCACCGCCGAATTTTAGATAGGCATTGAAACAATTTTGACTTGGTTATTTGTGGAAATTATTATTACTTACACTAGTGCAGTGTGACAAGGAAAAGAAAAAAAGCACGAATGTGAAAACACTGCGTGAACCTAATCGTAGTGCGATATTTGCCTGTTTTCGAGAAAATGTATTGTTTTTTTTTGACGACAGTGGTGAATATTATGCTTGGCTCTGTTCGTTATGATTTCTACAAAATTAATAATGAAGAATGTTCGCTGTTCTGTTACAAGTGAATGCTAAAGTCTATTAGCACCTTTACCTTTTGATGCCTATCCACTGAACCGATCAGCCCACAATTTGGCATAACGT
The DNA here is from genome assembly GCA_943136025.2 of Agrotis puta. NCBI lineage: Eukaryota > Metazoa > Arthropoda > Insecta > Lepidoptera > Noctuidae > Agrotis > Agrotis puta. The sequence continues at coordinate 10,162,420 of OW964166.2, forward strand.
TATCAGGTGTACAGAGACGAACATATAGTACCAAAAACATATGGAAGGAAGAATTTTGAATATCGAATTCCGTATTGTTCCAGAAAATAACAACAATAACGCTCATATGATAAATAGATGGCGCTACGTGTACAACTTGAATTGATTTTCGGATAATTGTGTCCTATCGATTATTCATTATAGGAACTGAAGCATGCTTCTGTAGGTGTCAAAATGGTAGTCCATTATACGAAGTCAGACGAAGATGGCACGAGGCCCGTAGTTACCAGTTACGGTCGAAGTTCCGTGCGTTTTTTACTCCATATTAATAAGTACCTACGTATATAAGATTACTTAGGTGACCCGAACTAAAATTTTTAACAGCATGATTGGACAATGTCCCTGCTTTCGGTGTGTTGTAGTATCTATTGGTATTTATTATCACTATTCAATTGTAAACGCATCGGAAATTTATTTCTTGGTAACGTTTATCACGTAATTTATTTGAAGCCAGTACAACTGAAACATCGAACCGATATTTTAGAAACTTACCATATCATTCACGTGGCAATTTCACGTTAGTCTAATAAACTATCTAAAAAACAAAAATATACAATTTAAAAGGTCAACGCACAGTTAAAAACACTGCATCTGATCGGCATCACCTCAACTCGAGTAATTTGCAAGTCTTTCGGGAAATTATATTGCCACGCAAACTTGCAGCATCGTTAGGATATCGCTAGGCCAAGAATAACCTAATAAGCAGTGACCATCAGTTTTACGACTGCTTATTACCACGCTTGCGGCGAGGTATCGCCTCTTAACGCCTGACTTACCGCCTGTCGTTTGCGGCTGGCCTGTCTGCCTTATGCAGGGTGATGTCTTGCCGTAAGCGTGGCTTCTATCCGCCGAAGCTGAACCGATGTGCTTACGTGCCCAAGTTTAGTGGTTGTTGGCAATGACGAGACGAGCCGAAGAGATGTTAATCCCGAAGCAGTGCTTATAAGTGAGCGTTGACCTTAAATCAGACTAGTTCTACGAAAAGGTAAGTTTATAATTACGGATTTATATCTACAAATATGTTAAAGAAGATACAAAATTATAATAAATATCAGCAAACAATATTTCATCGCTTGGCAAAACAAAAATAAATCGGGACATTCATACATCTTTGGCCAAAGATGAACGCAAGCGTATTCGCAACGCATGTCATAGTGCAATCTTGAAATCATACAAAAGAAAAAGCTCTGAATATTTTTGCGGGAGTTTGGAACTTACGTTGTGCCTTGGTGACCATGAGTTGCACATCAACGATGCATCTTCCAATATCCGACTCTGGAAAGAAAGAATCTTCGTTTTTTTACAATCACATGTTTTTGCATGCACCATTACTAATTTAAATTTAGATAACACCGATTGTTCAGTTTTATTAAATACAATACCAGTAACCGTTCAAATAGCTTCATTACAATGTTTCATTTAATTGATAGCAGCAATTAATGAATATAGTTAATTATGTAAACATGCATATTTAATTATTGAACATAATTTTGTTTATATTTGTAAAAGTACCTAGTTGTTTAAGGTTTTTCAGGAAAAAAAATGTCTATCCATAGATCTCATATTTTATTCACGGTACCTTTAAAATTTTACCTTTTTTTGTGGCAAAGTGTCACGAATCTATTACTAGAAAAAGACTTTATTGCATATATTTAAACTAACCCCTACGCTTAACTTGCAATTGTTAATGATTAGATACGACTATTATTGTATACTCTGCAATTCACTATTGTATACAGCAAGAAAACCTACAAAATACAATCACAAGTACGAAACACGATTACCTCAGTGTCTCCTGAAAATATATAAAAGCGTGCACGAAACACAACTAGTAAAAGAAAATTTATTGCCGTCGCCCGGCATTACACTCACTCTGCACGAGATTAAATGCGGGACCTAATAAACAAACAGCACCTTCTGTTAATCTGTTTAAACAAGACTACAACAACAGAAAACAGTATCTAGATATATACTAGAGTTTCTAGACTAAAGCCTATAAAGGAACGGGTTTGAACTTTTTTTTTTGACAAGTCTGCCATCGACAAGTAAAAAGATAGTGTTTTAGTAAAGAGTTTACATGTACGTAAAAACGTTTGTAAACGCACCCACGATGTAGGAGAGATTCCAACTGTAAATTTATGCTATTTATTAATAATTAAAACATAATTCAATCTTAAAGGACGTACAGAATAATTATAATTTTATTACAAAAAATTACCTTTGCCATTTAATGTAGCAATGCTGCCTAGTTTCCGAATAACAGTGATGTAGCGAGGAAAACTTTGCCTAAAAATCCCTGCCTTTGTTTCTATGCCTACAATGACTTTACTAAAATACAATTTAGCTGAAAACCGCATATTCAACGCCGTAAAAGACAAGCCGAGGAAGTGCATTTAGTAATACAAAAAAAAATACGACTTAATATAAGTAATACAATAAAAAAGGAGACTTTCAATGGAAGAATAAAAAAATATTCTGCTAAAAATGCGATATCAACGTACAAGGTAAAATGCTCTTTTTTCCAAAGCAAAACCAATAATGCTCTTCAAAATTTTATTCAAAATCGATTCGTGCCTGATAAGAGAAATACAATGTCCGATGAAGTGGCTTTTATTATTCAAAGCAATTGGAATTGAAACTTTGAAATCAATCGAAAACTGTCTAAAGTAACTAATGCAAACAATCAACCGCTTAACCGTCGCCGTTGAATATTTGAAACAGCTACGAAGCGACGTCGCATACAAAATAAAAAATTAGACAACTTACCGAATGACCAACTTAAGCGCTGTTTAAATTTTCATTTGGTTAACAGGCGTGGCTGGTTGCATTCGATACAAGTGAGTAATGGCCAACCGTCATTAGCCTAATACCGTGACCGTTTATTTGCTGGACCAATATATTTGTTCATTTTCTTAAATAATCAACGAGTTCACCGTATACTTTCAGACATTAGCAACGACTTATTTGTTTGACTTAGTACTAAAAATGAATAGAAGTACTAAATGGTAGTTAATGTTCTTCGTATCGACTCGGCTCAACGGCCAATATAAAATGAACAAAGCTGTTTGTAGAGTGGTGTACAGCAATGCATTAAGCGCGCCACAGACGGCTTTATACTATAATATTTTATCTTAAGATACCATATTGCTCACCATACAATTCTATCTTAAGATACAAAAATATGAAATATGTATTACCATCGTCGTGTGTGATGGTCCATTGAATTGTATGGCGACCGTTATGGTATCTTAAGATTTAGCCGTGTGTGGCGCGCTTTAAAGGACATAGACCCTTTGTAGGTATATTTGAACCAATTAGAGAACCTTTAGCCAGTCGTTTACTGCATTATACCATGCATTATTAGTACAGCGTCGGTACATGTAATGTCAACACAATTTTGTCTGAAGTCGTAGTAGGAGGAAGAAACGATTATACTAATGATAATTCGGTTACGCTGACTGAGTTTGCAATTAACCAAACCCCGATAGAAACAATGGCTTCTAAATAACTGATTGTTGAGTACTGGTTTTTTTTTTTGCGTGGTAAAATCATCAAATGAGTCCTCCCACCCAGGGCAGGGCGGGAGGGACTGTCAGACTTGTACTGACTAAAATCCACGGTGTCCTTCAATAGCCCTTGACGTACCGGGGTTACGGTAATCCCTTGGTCCCGTGACCCCGGCAGTTGAGTACTGGTAGGAAAATTTACGAAAAGTAACAAAGGCCTTACCACGAGGTTTTACGTTTTTAGAACAAGAACTTTGACGTTTATTTGATGGAAAATTAAGTATCTCGTTCGTACACAAGAGGCGCTTTTTCATTTTCTATACAGATGCCTTTATTCGAAAGTACTTGAAGTATTAACAGCGTTTATTATACGGAAAAATGAAAAGTTAATGTACAAACGAGGAACTATTTCTTCCATCGAATTAACGTCACCGTTCCAATTAATGCTATAGCCTCATGAATGTATGTCATGGAAGCATTTCTTAAGCTGTACAATTACTGTGCAACCTTTAAATAATAAAAAAATGACGTCGTCGTGTTGGTAAACACAGCTCGTGACATAGTTAACACAGCAAAATGATTGATAGCACCATAGAGTTAAGAAGTACAAATAAAGCGATTAGTCCAATACATTTGTGCGCCCATATTTGCTAGTTTGACCAGCCAACGATAATAATTGCCATCGATATTATGTACTGATGGAGTGTTAAAGTAATAATTAATCGTCCAAGTTGTCACGCCAAGAAAGTTATAAATTTTCTATTTTCAGTTGCGGGTATTTACGTTTGTAGTCAACGTCAAGTAAGTTATGACCCAATTAGCTTTTTACTTGTAGTAGTTTTAGTTAAAAATGTTTCGTTATAACATGAGAAATAAAATATTATTAAATTCATTACTTTTATTATATAAACCACAACAGTCAAAGCTTAGGCCAAATATGATGTAAGTTTTGTCTTCGATTTGCTTAGAAACAGTTTCTCAGCAGTTTGGCTATTACTACCTATTTTGGTAATAATAATCAAAACATATTTGACATGGGCCAAATATTATTAATTTCTAAAAACATATATTTATGGTAAGCAAGTTTGTAGAGTTATTTCCTAGAACCATACCAAAGGTTTCATTCCTAATCAAGCGAAAGTATCAACCGAGGCTGTATCGCGAAATATGACCATCTAACACTTTGAGTGACATCTTTCTCCTAAACAAGACCCTTTAATAATTAATCAGCAGCCCTTTGCCTCGGCTGTCTAATGGCGTGACTAAAGGGAGGGCCGGCCCTCCCCTACCTCCCCTCACTGAAAACTTTTAATACTGAACGTTTGTTTTAGGGCAATTTTGAGTGCAGGTCAGAGAACATCGACAGATGGATTTTTGTTTTCCCTAAGTACTTTTAGGTTAATAGCCCTTTTCAGTAAAGTCAAATCAATACATTTCACAAGTTATGTTAGTGAAAATTTTTATTTATTATTAGTGTTTTTTTTTAGTTGAAATTCGATTAATTGTGATGTGAACTAGAAAGAAGTATAAGTATTTAAATAAAACAAGTTTAGAGTACTGTGCCTTGATGATTAAGTGTAAACTTAAAGGATTTCTTAAAAAGAATATGTACTGCGTAGAGTTTATTATAGGTCCTGACCGAAAGAATCGAGGAATTATATTTTTTAAGTAAATGCAGTAATTTTAGAAATTCGTGTTGATACCTAACATTACTATATTTTTTATTATTATATGACCTACTTTTGTAAAAATAAAGCATGTGAGTCTTATTCGATTTTAAAGAGTTAGCATCATTCATTTCTTACTGAATGTGTTAAAATTATTAACACAAATAGCAACGATATAAACATGTAACCTTGAAGGTAAATTAATGATTCCAAAACCCAAAAAGGTAAAAAAGTATAATAAAATAATTCCGTCGTTAAAGCAGGGCATTACCTGTGCGACATCTGCGATTTTTCACACGAACAATAAAAAGTATCTTACAAAACTCCTTCTACAATTACAGAAACATAATAGTCTCCGAGAATTCAATCTGATACGACAGAACGAGCCTGTAATTCGACGGACTTTAAGACAGACAGGGACGGGAATACTTAAGCTGTTGAAATCGAATACGGGAGAAGGAGACGAATATAAGATTATGATAATGATAAAAATGTCCGATGAGGGTGGTAGTACTTACGACCAATTTAAAGATATGTATTTAATGTTTGAAGCGGAGTTTCGGGAGGGCTGTAAGAGGGATTTGAATTGATAATTGGGGTGCACTCTATTGCTTCGGTTTTTTTGGGATTCTCCTATTTGCGTGTCGAGTGAGAACTTAGGCTTTTAGTCGGCAACGAAGGGTTATTTTTTGGATTCCGTGTGTAGGGAAATTGCTTAGCACGCGGGGTGATTTACATAGGCAGATATGTGAGAGTGTGTGTTTTTTTGTAACTAGTATATTGCTTTTATACTAGCTTGTGCCTATGTCAATGTAGAAGTGTGGTTTTAGCGATAGTCTCTTGTTTGACCAATATCTCGTCTGATAATAAGCGATGGTGTGGGTGACGATGACGGTCGCTTGCTGAGAATTACTTAACATATTCGTTGCAGTTAGGAAACAAAGACTCTGGACGGTATTTCCACGAGATTTATTATTTTGTAATCCCATGAGATTGTATTAAAAATACCTGATATTGTGTTTATCCAGGTTGTAAACTGTGTCGGACATTCTGAAGTTTATTACATCCATCCATCCTCATAAGTTTTTGTAGTAGATAAGAAAAAGAGAAGAAAACCTTATTTTATCTTAAAAATGGAATAACGTTAAGTTTTGGACTATAGATAGAAAACTGAATTATTATTCTACCTTGTTGGTCTAGTGGTCGCAAGCACGACTGCGGTCCCGGCTTTGATTCTGAGGTCAGACAAAGTAGAATTGGGATTTTTCATTAGGAATTTCTCTGTAGCAGCCACGTAATGTGGTTTCATGCTTGGCTGGTGACAAAGGCTTGCACTATATGACATACATACGTTATTTCTTGATAAGAATAATTCTCAGACCTTTGACTTTCTGACTAAGAGTAACGACTGTCAAAGATCTACAAAATACAGCCGAGACCAACGACTTTACGTGCTTTCCGAGCCACGGATTAAAGACTGAGAAGAGTTGGTATTCCATCCACAGACCAACATCGATAACTGCTTAACCTTGGAGACGATATGTGTGGCAGTTAATATTTAGCCTTATCATCATCATCATCCACAGCCCGTCTTCACTCACTGCTGGGTATAAGCCTCTCTGCTTGTGCCAAGCTCCACGGTCTCGCGCCAGCTTCATCCAGGAAACTCCCGCAATGGTAACAATGTCGTCTGCCTATCTCACCGCCGGGATTATTTAGCCTCACCGAGAAGTTATTAGGTGAAAAATACATAATACGTAGATAATGTCTACCATTATGTACAAAAGTCCACTCCGTTACCCTGTTTACTAGAGCAAGCATTTACCGAAATCGAACTCATACAGCGGTGTACAGTACAGAGTACATAGCCATTATAACCTCTCCCGTTAATGCGAACGGGTAATCAGCAGGGAAGCTATAACAATAACGGTTAATGAGTTTCATTAGAGAAGCGCCATTCACTCCGCGATATCGTCGTGGTTTCTGTGGATAAAGCTACCCACACACGCCTCGTCAAAATGTCGTTTTGTTTTGCAGTCGATTTGTGTTTTTGGCATACTGGGAGTAGTTTGGTTGACCAAACCTTTTTTTGTGCTCTTTTTTATTACGGCTTTTGGGGAATCTCGCCTCTGTTCCGCGGCCCAGTTTACACGGAGTAGGAACAGTGGTGGTAAACTCGGTCGAATATATTGGCGAGAATACCAAAGGAAAAATGTATAGCAGTCAAATCGACCCACTTAACACCAACCACTTGCCATTCTCACAAGAATGGCAAGTTGTTGGTGGATTTCAGTGTTTGTAGTGAACTATAAGAAATTAGCTATTGTGCTTAGTATTTTATTTTGTTGACGCTGTAGTATGGCTATATTGGAGTTGATACAGAGCTGATACATACCTGGATGAAAAGTGGAAACTGAAGGTTAGTGCCGTAAAGTTTTTACAAGTCACCTACACACTCAGAAAAGAAAACTGTGCACCAGTTACTCTCTTGGAACTCCGAGATACCACCCTTCCACGAAAAAATTGTGTCAAATACCTGGGGATTCATTTGGAACACCCATTGACCTGGCAACAACACGTCAAAGCTAAAAAGAAGAGATCACACTAGTTCAGTGATCAGTTCAGTTCAGAAATCTTCACTAGTTATTGGGCCACAACTCCGGACTATCAGTATACAATAAGCTGCTACTGTATAAAGTAGCATTAAAGCCCGTTTGGATGTATGTAATAAAATAACCCTTTGGTAAGGCTTTCCAGCTAGCTAGCCAGTATTTTTCGTAAAAGGATAGGCCTTTGCCCAGCAGTGGGGTAGAACAGACTTATCATGTAAAATACTCAACAATTTCTCAAACTAACTGTAGTGAGTAAGCTCTTAAGTAAGCTTAAGAGCTTACTCACTACAGTTAGTTTGCCACCCACTGCAAGCGCAGAAATAGAATAGATCCATATTTTGAACTGATAGTACTCTATTTGATCGCCTTATTCGGGCGCCGACTATAAGGTGTGCTAATGGACTTAAATAGTAAGTAGTATTACAGAATCAATAGATTGCAAACTGTTGTTTTGGATTTAGAGCGTTGCAGTGGCTAACAGCCCGTTTTGTAAATTAAGGGCCTTTTCTTTGTTAAACTATTGTTAAAATTGAACAAATGGCCCCATGTTGAAGGCTATTATAGTAAATTTAAATATCGCAGACACGACTTCGTAAACTAGTGTAAATCGCGTTCAGATATTTTTGTAAATACCTGCTAAGTAGATTTCATTATACCTACTCTTATAAATTCATTCGTGACCCAATAGAATTTAACGACTTTAACGTTTTACATGCATTATGGTTCAATTTTGAGAAAGAGCGAATACGAGTGCAAATAAGCAACCTTATTTTAACACAATTCCCCAAATAACAAAACCCATAATGGCCTCTCTCACCTAATGCGATTTTTAGTCGCATAACCGTCAATCGCTGGGTGAGTGTCCCGCCTTACGACGCGCGATAACGTTACATTAGTGGTTAACTGTAACGGTTAATGCTACAGTAATTGTTATTGCCGATGCCTTACTGGTGTTTCGTACTACGGCTCCCCGGCACTTATAGTGCCCTGGTACTTTTAGATTTTTCTTCTATGTACTCGGAAATTAAAGTCATGGTTTGGTAATAGGTATAGTCAGAATACTACTACTACTAATTAAAACTGGTGCTGTTTGCCTCCACGGGTGTTATGGCACCCTGGTACATTCAGATATATTCTATGTACTATGTGAGTATATGATTATGGTTTGGGTATGGTATAATGGCGACTATGTTAGACTAAAATAATATAAATGATGATTTGTTCGCTTTTTGGCGTACGTAACACACAAAAAATTGTTCATCATCATTTCAGCAGAACGTCAACCACTGCTGAATTAGATTTCCAATGGGAGCTTGCATCTAGCGCGATCCTGTAATCTTCACTGGAGGACCTATTATGACTTTTCTCGTTTTTGCGTCTTGAAGGAACTTTGACGTTAATTTGATGGAAAAAATTACACTAGAAGCGTTTTTTTTCCAAACAATAAACGCAGTAAATACTTTAAGTGCGCTGTAAATAAAATACAGAAATCTTAAAAGACCTCAAATCGTCTGATCATCTTGTAGGTCTTAAGCAGCGTTTGCCGGTGCGTGGCATTTTATAAAAAAACCCTTCAGCTTTGTTTTATTTCTATAGATTTAGCGTTAAATAAATCATACAGTACTATACATACCTATAATTCTATTGGTGTCTCAAACAAATTTAACGTCGCGTCAAAATTCACCGCGAGTCATGCGATTGGCTGTTCATAATTTATTCAATCAATCATATAAGTTTAAGCGTGCTTATAATTTATTTTCTGTGTTCATTTTGCTCTAGAAAACTGATTATAGTCTAAAAGTGTCTTATCTTAAGGCTATTTATTATATATATGTGAAAGTTTGTGAGGATACATGGATGGATGGGTGTTTGTAACTTATTCACATAAAAACTACTGAACGGATTTGGGTGGATACAGCGACTCTCACACCTAATAGATTATATGTACTAAAATCGTCATCATCACCAGATAACAAACGTTTTCTTAACCACGCAAGGCTCAGCTTCAACCCTTAACTCGATTTCGTTGAATATTACGCAACAAACTTGGGTCTATAAGTCAGGAGGGAAAAAGTTACTTCTACTTCTTATCGTCTTCTTTCACCGTAAACCAAATCAACGCTTACCATCAGGCGCGAGGCATGCAGGACAAACATACACATTTACATACAAACACTTTTTTGAATTCGGTTAAAAATAAAAATAACATACTTAGACCCATTGCCTAACTGACTTCCACAAGTTACTGAGTAATACGAAGCCTCGTAGTAAGACCAAATTAAAGAAAATTATACCTGTTTCATACACATTTTTTCATTGAGTACTTTAAAGGGAATTACGTTCGTTCTGCATTCGCGTTAACCCTTCAATTACTGCCAGTAATACCAGCTATAAAAAATTCAGTTAATTAAGTTTCGTGCTTTAGTGACGCCTGCATTAATACGTATTATTTGTTTTTAATTATCTATTACTTTTTTTATAAATATATTATATACTACTAAATATATTATTCATATATTTATAAAATGAAGATAATAAAGAAATAATGAGGGAAATAACTTCAAAAAGAAATTCCCGTGTCATTTTTATTTAGCTATCCTAAACTGTAAAAGGCCCGCTGCTGTAATGCATAAGCCCAATGCCCCAAGACATACAATTACAAACTGGCGACGATGTTAATATCACGGACATTGCAGACAGCACTTTATCTACGTAATAATAACAACTTGTTTCAAGTAATTACGAGTATAATGACGCCTCGAAGTATTATTAGCTTGTCGTGTGGCTTGATTTGCATGTAATTGAACTGTCAAACATTGACATTGTTTACAAGAAAACCTACAGCTTGAAATAGACTTCTACCTTTTGATTAAAAAAATACATTTAAATTATTTTTAAAGTGATTCCAAAACAACCTGTTCACGTAATAGACGAGTCTATTAATGAAAATGTTATTTTCATGTTGAATTGAATGCTTGGAACCGGCAGACGGGTTTATATGGTCACTATTTAAACACTACTCGTATAGTGAACGTAACGCTCGCTTACTCGCATAGTAGCGCGAACGTGAAGCAACTTTGAGCGGTATTAAACCACTGCTCTCTGAAAGTATAAGCCACTTCAACAACTGTAGACTATCAAAAAGAATTATTCACAAAAAATACGATACAATTCCTCTACATATCTGTGTTTTTTTTTGTCAGAAACACTATCCTAGTTTTTTAAAAAAGGCACGAAAAAAATAGCTTGTAACCTCCGAAAAAAATCACGTCCTCAAAGCATAACCAACAGAAACAGGAGTAAGTTCGGCGCACGAAGCAATTCAGCGCATTTGGGCGGGCACGATCGATAGTAGGCGTGGCTTGGGACGCTGCGTGCTTCATCTGCGCTACCAGGGTTAATTGATTGACACAAACGAACTGACGGGCAGACGCTGCGTTCGGCTTTTTATTGCAGAACCACTGGATTTAATTTCCACACAGACTTTTTAGGGTTAATGCCTAGACAGGTGTGTTTTGTTTATTTTATTTTTTTATTGTTTTTCGTTTGTGGCCATGATTGACTGATGTTTTGTAAATGTTTAAATTAGGTGTGTGGATTTATTATTTATGTTGTTTTTCATCGTAATAAATTGCCCTGGAAGTTTTGTTTATTGAGACATATATCCAGGTGGTTTTAAATTGAGTTTTGTTTATTAATATTGGCTAAGAAACAGTCTCTTAATTTTTAATTACCTTAATTATTAGTTAATATTTTAATTTTCATCGTGACACATATGATGCGATGCGATTTAATAAACTATTTCCATCCAATGTAGCATTATTCACACATCATCATATTAGCCCACCCATTCCCTGCGTTCTAATATAAGCAACCACTCGTGCGAATACAACTTCGTTACTCTTATATTACGTCAGTCACATGCCCGGAAAACCAGAAAGCGTCCTCTATAAACGCAACCATGTGTTAAAGTTCGGCAAACAAAATGAATTCGACAGTCATTTAATCGCTCGTCGGATCGGTTTGGTTACGACGCGGCTGTATAGAATTATATATCCTAATAAAACTAAATTAACTAAACACTGACAAAGTCGGCCTTATCTAAAATCCCTTGAATATTTTAATAGAGAATCCTACTACTCCTAACATTTAGAGTTAACACTATCACTGCTAACGGAGTTTTCATTATCCTTGCTATTTGCATTTAGGCCGGCACAGGCAAGCTTGTAGCTGCGACTTTATAACAAACTACAATCTTCTGCATGTACACGTAAGTACACGGAACCACTCGAGCAGTCAAACTGCTTCGGGCGGTCGGTGCGGTCAGGCAGACACTAAGTGCTTGAGCAGTCCGTTTATGGAATGCCTTAGGTATAGAGTAAGCTGTCACACTATTATTCTGTTCTCAATAAAACTAAACAAATGTCTAAAGGACTATTTAGATTTTGAATTGATACCCTCTAAAGCTTGGATAAATGAGAATATGCTTAAAATAATGTCGTTAAAAGGACCGGAAGGTTTGACGCTCTTTGCAGTAGACGGCAATTGACTGAGACATGTATAATTATAATGTAGAAAACGACTACTCGTCTTTATAAATTCTAAATACCTACCACAGTGTTCCTTCAGTTTTCCTTTGCGTGGAACGCAACGGGCGTATCGTCTGTAGATATTCCCGCGACTGGTAGACGCTTCATATGACTCATGTTTCAAATCAGTTGGTAGGAACCGTTCTTCTTATTCTTTACGTTAAAACAAATCGGTTTGTTTGTGAGTTTAAAAAATCTTAAACATGCCCACGATTCAAGAGAACTATGTACACTCGAATAAATTATCAAAAAAGAATGGGTAAAATAAAGTAGTCGTTTGTTATCACTCAAAACTAAACGTCATTTAAACAATTACCTAAATAAAAAATTGCATTTAAAATTTCAACCGTCGACCCTTACCCAGCGTTGAAAATCTAACAGATAGTTTTAATTACGCACTAAATTATTTGTAATTGCATAACATTTCGATACATTGCAGGCATTATTCAAAATGGTTTTAGTACCTAACACTTTGTTAGGAATTTTGTTACCTGCCACTAACAACCTGTAACCACTTTAGTACCAAATGCAGATTTTAAGTTTAAATAATATGCAAAACTAGCCGTTGATAGCGGCTTTGCCCTCGTTTATGCCAAAAAATTTCCAACGGGAACGTAACCCTGGAATAAATGGTTTTCTATGTTTTATTCCAGACTTCAAGACGACAATACTACACTAGTATCACTGAACTCAACTTGACTTCATGACTCTAAATAAAGCCTTGGTTTCACTCATAAAGTCTTGGTTGGCTTGGAATGTTAGCGTTAAATTACCCTCTAATAAAATTATCTATCGCACTTTTACTTGTACCAAATATCCAAATATGTTCAGTAGTTTTTGTTTTAAAGAATTCGCATTGATCATGAAAGTATTTAATTATTCTAAAGAGATTATATTAAACACTATTCTGGTACAATAAGCAACAAAACTTAAATAGTTGCTCAAAAATGCATTATAGTGGTTTTTTTAAAAAGGGTCTCGGAACCATCTAAACGGATAATCCACGTAGCGGATGACCCTGGAACGTAAAGAGCTATTGAAGGTACACCGTGGAATTTAGTCAGTACGAGTCTAACAGTCAGAGAAAGCTTCATGTATACTTTTAAATTTTTTTATATAACCAGAATCTCATAACCTCAAATTGTGAACTATATTTACAATTATGCCGTATCATAACCAAAGCGATCAACCAACGAACGCGCGATCGTTGCCGACAATATAAGACAATAATGAACATTCATTTATTACGTTTTATTTTTCGAGCGGATCCGTTCTGATACGAAGAATAATTTATTGTTCAACTTCGGATTTTATTTTTTGTTAACAATCCTTCGAATCGTTTTCAACTGATAATAATTCCAATGCAAGCAACATTATCCCACTGTATGACTTTTGTAAAAAAATATTCAATAACTAAACTGTTATTTAAACGACTCTGTTGTTCATCATTCTGTATTCCTGATTAAATATGCAACATTTTTTCCAGTCGTGACTGGAAAATAGTAGCATTTATCTCTTGTAACTTAAATCATATCGGCCACTAGCCGGTTGACGATTGATTGAAAAAGTTAAGAATTATTAACTATGTCTTGAACTCACAACCTCAAGCAATGCGACACGTGTCTAACGAAATGACGTGCGTCAAATGTTTCCTTCGTCTGTTTCTTTTGCTGTCAGTTTTTACATGAATAGCTTTAAAGTCAAAGTAATGGTCAAGTTAAAATTTATATATCTATACATATAATAAATCTGTAGAAGGGTCAATTCTGTACATTGAAAATATTTAAAAAATAAATAGCAGGGGGTGTTACTGGATCGATACCAAACCCAAATATGAAATTTAAAAAAAAAATGTCTGTCTGTCTGTCTGTCTGTATATGCAGGCATCACATGAAAACTAACGGTTCGATTTCGATGAAACTTGGTATAATTATACCTTATTATCCTGGGCATAAAATAGGATACTTTTTACCCTGGAAAAATACTTAGAAAAAAAATCTTATTTTTCAGTTTTATTCATAGACGTTGTTTTGTAGAACCGTAAATCTCCTTAATTATTATAGGCTTAGTCGTATTTGGGTCCAATAGATATTTATAAGATGTCATTGTCAGAGTTACTCAAAGTGGAGAAATAAACCAACCACGCGAAGCCCGACATCCGCGCGGACGGAGTCGCGGGCGGAAGCTAGTATTAAATATTACTGATGTTCAATCTGATTCTTTATACAGGTTTGTTAACTATAAGTCAATTTTACCACATTATGAACGTCGTCACGTTCCTAATAAATCGAAAAGATCTTTTTACTCAACACATAATGTTACTTTAACTGTTATGTTTAATTAGAAAACAGGCTTTTAGAACGATCGGATCCAACTTACAAAGCGACTTAAGTCAAAGACCACACAAGACATACGTGGCCCGCTAGTTTATTTCTCGTGACTACTGTCGCTGCGCATGTTGCGGCTCAGTAATTCGTGATACGGTCTGAACAATTTCTTTCATTTGTTTTCATGATAGTGACTGTCGCGACACGCGGTCGCTTGTTTCAGTAAGTTGTGGCCGCGCCGTATCACGACAACCGACTGATTGCCGTTTGTTTAGCGCTATTAATAGGACATAGCACATTACAAATGCAGAAAGTGAATACTCGGTGTTTCCTAGCCACTTACTGTGAAAATGAGCTATAATCTGCTGTGATTGGTTGTGAAATTACGAGTAAGTTATTTTGAGTTGTTTTGAAATGGAAATGGTGAACTACGTACTATGAAAATACTAGTAAGTACTAGTATTATAACCGAGGTTCGGGCACACCGCACACACAAGGAGTGGTTGGATGGGCGTCACGGCGTCCTGACCTACCACCTAACCAATGTCCTCACCTGACGCGGAAGTTTCGGGAGGTACCGGTGTCGGATGGGGAAAGAAAACACGCCTGCGTGTCACCACTGTAAGGATCGCCGGAGGACGCGGTGGAGCATACGGTAACCGCCCCGCTTGGGCAGAGCACCACCGTGTCCTCGCGACGGCGATAGGGGGTGACCTCTCGCGCCCGGTATTGGTCGAAGCCATGCTGCGAGGCGAGACGGAGTGGGAAGCGGTCGCCTCCTGTGAAGCAGTCATGTTAGCGAAGGCGGAGACGGGACGCATGAAGGAGAGGACAGTGGTAGACGCCCACGGCGACGGACGTCGCAAGACGATCTCCGGCCACCGTGGGTGCGGGCATGTGGCCGACGAGTAATTGGTGACTCGCTGTCCGACCATGGGCCATGCCCGGGTCGACGGCACGTTGTGTTCTACGCGCGCCTTAAAGAGTGTCAGCAAAATGACGGGGCTTTGGCAGGCTTTGGCTCTCTAGAGGGCCAAAGCCTGCCGGGGTCGCGGGACTAACGAATTACCGTGACCCCGGAATGTAAAGGGCTATTGAAGGACACCGTGGATTTTAGTCAGTACAAGTCTGACAGTCCCTCCTGTCCCGCCCTGGGTGGGAGGACTTATTTGATGATTTTACCACGATAAAAAAGTACTAGTATTATAGTTACTAAAGTCTTTAATACAAATATTAGTGCACCCCCTCCCCCTGCTTGATGGACTGCCAGACCAAGACTCGAAACACACACAAGAAAGTGACTGGAATAGGTTGGATGCGGACACCAGTGGACTACGATGGGCTGAAATAGGCATTGAAGGTCTTTATCGTTTATTTCTGACCTAAAAGGTCAGAAATAAAACCAGAACATTCTTGTCCGTCACTGGATTTAGTTAAAATCCATCTTTATGTCGGACATTTCAAGGTAAATTGTCGTTCATTTTGTAATATAATGTTCAGTCTGTCTCTATGCTTGGCCCCTGACTTTTGTCTGTAAATTGGTAGAATCTCTGATAGTATCTTTGAAAAGGTCTGAGGACCGATCGGTGCGCACGATATAAATACTTGTATGACTATCAACTACTTGTTCCGGGTCGGGATGTTTGTGTATATCGTGGGTGCGTTAGCAAACATTAGAACAAACATTTAAACTCGCATAACTTTAAATGTTTGTAAACGTACCCACGATACAGGATAAATTCCCAATGTCAATCAATCATTTGCAATATTGCATTTTTTTTAAACTTCTGGCTTGTAAACTACTTTGTAACTCAAAACCCAACGGCTGACGTTGTGTATTATGACTAGATATTTTAAACCATTTTATAAAAAAAATATTTAAAAAGGCTTCATGTTTTTACAAAACTTCTTCGTAAGTGTACGTCAAGTTGTTCGCGGGGCTGTCTTAAAAGGTCACCGAGGCCCAAGAAGTTGAAAGCAACAGGGTGTTTCTTTAATCAGTAAGAGTCTGACAGCCCCTATCGCTCCAGAGCGGGAGAAATTTAACTTTACCTTCAGGTGGCAAAAGAGCATCATTGAAAAACTTCATGTTTCCATGGCTCCATTAATTGAAAACTAGCAAGAAAATACTTGACTGCTTAAAGAACTTAATCTTAGAAAACAAATTTATACCTACCCAAAAATAATTTTAATAAATTAACCAGCAATCAACAAAACAAATTAATTACTCGATCATACGATAACACTGATAACCGACCACTCGCCCTCAAAAAAATCATGACAGATGCCAAACCGAGGGGCGCTTATAATAGCATAGATAATTATCACTAACATAACTACCTGCAATGCACTTGACATAATGTTTCGAGCACCGGAAGTCGGGGTGAATCCGGGTAGCGGTCACGTGACCGACCGGCAGCCATCTTGTTTAACTACGAACTTCCGGTGCGGGCGCACTGCTTGCAAACATTTGGACAGCCGCTCTATTGATTCTGTTTTCTTTACAGAGGATGATTATCGGTTTTTGGTGACAAGTTGTAGCTCTGTTTGTTAGTAGATTTTATAATCTATCTATTACTATGTGACTACGATAAGAATGAAAATGTTAATGACCTCAACCAAAAATTAAAAATTACGTTAAGAATAAAAAATGCTTTCTGAATTTTAATTCAATGATATTCATTATCGTTATTTTCTGGTGAAAGTAGTAAAAGGTGTTCACAACTTTAAAAAAAGTTACAATAATGTCAAAAGTTAATTACGACTCCAACTTTATTTTAAAAGTTAACAAAAATATTTGCCACAGCTAAAAAAAAAACCAACTACCCGGGACAAATCAGTCCTAATACAAGTCCACTCTGTGTCTCCCCATAACTTCAAATCCCATCTACCACTCTAAAACCTGGTTACCCCATAAAGCCATAAAGGAACAAGAAAATAAACTTTAAACCGAAACTTTACAAGCATCCAAACCGGTTTAAAGCATAACGTAGACGGATGTACGCAGTAACGGATCAGAGCGGATTAGGAAACCAAATCTTCTGAAGTCCTGACCGAATCGATCCCGTACCGACAGTTATGAAAAGGCGCCGTTTGAGAGGAGAAAAAAAATAAAAGCCGGTAAGCCTCCTACCGAAAACCTCGGAGCGTTTTCAAAGAAAAATGTTTTCTTAGAAACCGCACGAGTGACAACCCTACGGCTGCAATCGAATAGAACAAACTAAACTTTATCCAGTAAAAATAAGGTTGGATTTTGCTGTTTGAGGAAGGTGTGTGATCGTGTAGTAGGGGATGTCAAACCGGTCTTGTCACCGGCTATCAATATCAGCCCTAAGTGATGTATGGGGTGGCAAAAGCCTTAAATCGATATATTTCGTTCAGCAGCTAGTTATAAAAGTTTGGACAAGTTTATTGGTTATATTGACACCCTGTCGTCGCAAGTAAAGTCTGTTAGAGGATAGAGGATCTTGAATGATTTGCTAAGATCCTTTTACTTTTCTATTATACCTGTCAGTAGTTATACAGGTTATTTTCTAAGGATTTTGTCTATGTGATGTCAGTATAAAAGTTTTAATGTATTCTGAAGTGGAAGAAAAGTCTAACCAGCCAGTAAAGAACAGACGTTAATAACTTGGCTTCTAGAATGGTAAAACCCAAGTACATGTTTATTGTGTTTAGCTTACTACCTCTGTAATAGACTATTGGAGCTGCAGCTCATTGGAGACTTTTTGTAGAGGTAACTTTGTTTTCTGTCGACTGCTACTTCGCTATTATTTTTAAATGCTTATTTCTTTGTATTTTTACGACGTAATTTTGTTGGTTTTTTGACTATTTCAGGTAGTACAGTCATTACATTTGAAACGTATTATATGTTTATCACAACGTAATTACGGCTCGGGGTGCAATCAGCATCAGGTACAGTAAAGATTGACGGCTCAGACTCCTTGTTCAAGGTAACTGGCGTTTATTTTCGCCTTAGAGTCAGGGTGATGATAACTTAATATCTTAGATATTCTGTTCCAGAAAAAGAATATCCGATTAAAAGTACAATTCACAAGCTACCGTTAATTAAGTTTTAATCAAACCACGCAATGAATTAAAAATCGACACAGAACCACTTCAACCGCGATCAAAATCGACTAGACTTATTAATATTGCGTCCGGAATCACATACGTTCAACCGGACGCGAACAACAACGGTAGCGTCGGTGACCACGCTCTGCTAATAATCTAGCAGGAACCATATCCGTGGTCGGGACATCATACATACGTCATGGGAGGTGGACATCGCATATTTAACGTGTGGCCACGGAAAGGTACCCGACATAAACGAAGCCCTCATTTTGGTGTGCAACCAGTAAAGTTACATTGGAATAGTGTCTCACAACGTGTTGCAAGATTAAATTGGCTGAATTAGATATGCAGAAGCTGAATAATTATTTATGAAAATTATGTCCTTAAGCTATTGCATGTAAACACGGGCAATCGCAGGCTCTGAGCGCGGCGACCGAATCAAGAAATTCCGTAACGAAAAAACCTAAGGAAAATAAACCTAATACCCCGCATCGTCTAACGTCGTTTCAGTTCGGGAGACTACGGCAATCATAAAAACATCCGTCATAAAGACAATTTACTTATTCTTACTGATTTTAAACGGCCACCTACAAAAGGAGTTTTTCACAATGAAACCTGCTTATAAGATTCTCCTACAACAAAGCAGTTCTTTGTTACAGTAGTGCACCATAAACATTTTAAATAAATGATATTTTCGTTAAATATTCGCGGTAGGCGATAATTTATTCTTGTTTTTTTTTTAACCTCTCGGGCGATTTATAATTGAAAATGATAAAAATCAACGTCCAATGAGCGACTGTCTGTTATGTACAGACGTGTGTACGTAAGGCGCTGGGGCGTTTTCGCTTATGTACACCCGGGTGTACGTAACGCGCCCGAGAGGTTAAATGCTATGCAATACGTTTACTGTGGCAGTCTCCGAGTGCCACACGTATTTTTTGTGTCCAATGTCTCCAGTCCTCCAAATGAAATCCAATGTCACAGTTACCTATTTAGACAGTCTTGCGATACCAAAAGTAATACCCTAAGACGTTAATAACCGTCATTGTTATCGCGACTCACTAATATAATTAATGAGAAGGTTTGGATCTTTGGATGGATGAATGAAAACTTAATCACTTCAGAACGGTTGAACGAATTTTGATATTTAGCACAGACGTAGATTATAGTGTGGAAAATTAACGTACTTTATGAGGGTGAAGCCTCTGGCATGAGCTAGTCTTGTCTATGAGTAATCAATTAATCATGTATTCATAAAACTCTTGTATGATACAGCAAAGTTTGTGCTTTTACGATTTAAGATACATAGATGCACAACTGTGCATCTATGTATTTTAACTACGAGCTGTCGTCACCAGCGCATAGCTTGTATCTGTTGAAACGGAGACTAAAAGATGCCAAAATGGGGGCTGAAGAAGATCACGGCAAAGAAAGTGATCTAGTTTTTAATAGCAAGTAGTGTTCCTCTATTTGTAACGCCTTTTTTCTGTTGTATTCTTCCACTGACGAAACCTGTTTGTATGGTATCATTTGGAAGTTCAAGTCAGATTTTAAAATCATTGTTATTCCAGGAAGATAAACATTGTGTCGGCCTTCTACTGCAAATAAGGTCAGCCACTCGCTGGTGTCTTTTTTCCCCAGTTGAATGCTATGGAAATGCACTGATTATGGTGACAAAAAGTTCCTAGCGGCCGGCTAATCTTGCGACTGGGTATATGTCACTTTGGACATTATCTTCCTGTCCTTAAGCATCATTTAGAATTGTAACTGTTAATGGTCGGCGAGAAACCTTAAAAAGGAAACGCGCTCGAACCCTATGACCCAAGTGTTTCATCCCATACAGCTCGAAACTGTAGCATCCATGTTTGAGGGACTCAAAAACAGCAGCAGCAGTGTCGTGCTTGCAACATGAAATTGCGCAAGGGTTTCGACACAAGTGCGCGCACCAAATGCGACTCACCTTCCAATAAAATGAAATAAAAGTATTATTAAAAGAGTTCCTACCCCATACTTCGATTTTTTTTATAAGCCTGTTAGAAATCCATGTGTGATGCGACCGATCGCGTGCGTTCCGCCGGAAGGCACACAGTACATCCACAAACCAAGCGCATGACACACGTGCGACTAATTGTCGCGTCGGAAAACGATCGTATCGACTGAAGGGCACTTCAAATGACGCAGGTAAGGGCTGATATTTTTGTAGTATTAATAATAATCGTCGATTTTATGTTTATCGTGATTTTATCACCCTCGAGTGTTGCGTTTATTCATAGGAGTAGCTTTTAAACTGATCTTGGACATAGACTGACTTAGTGAAAGGTTTATAGGATCAACACTCGTATCATGTCACTGTAGAGACGGGTTTTGTCGACGGAAGATTAGACAAATTACAGAATGCAGAAAGATTTCTACCGTCCAAAGCTTGGTGGTGTTAATAATTGATTACATTGATTAAATAATGTAGAAAAATATTGTTTTCTTCTTCTTTTGTCATTCTACAGGCCATGCCATATTTGAGCAAAAAAATAATGTCGAATTATATAGACAACTTTGTCTATTCTTGGTAGAATACCGGTAAGATAGGTTATACTTCTCGTGGTTGACCAAAGAGTAGGAAATAGAAATAGACAATTCACGAATTGTGTTCATACAGGTTGCGTTACAACGGAAAAACAACCCAGAACCTTTTGTTCAAGAGTTGTTCATCCGACCGATAGACCAACAGGTCAGTCGAAGGTTTAAGAGCTGACAAAACCAAATAACTATACGTTGTGGGTTTGTATTGGACAGCATGTTCTTAAATTAGAAACATACGTCTAGACTTTCTTAGATGGAGTGTGGGACGTCTTATCATGTTTTATCTGCGAGAATGAGAAAACAATAGCCGGTTTTTGCTCACACAAGTCACATAATAATGTGATAATATTTTTCGGAGATTTTCATTATTTACAATTATTTTTTGTAAATTTGAAGATTTTTGGTAATTTGTATAAATCCAAAGCGTTTTAAATTTTAGTTTCATTATAATTTTCGTTAAAATAATGTTACTCTGCCTAAGCCTTGCTTGATAATAAGTGTTTATTTTGAAAAAAAAAACCTGTAGATAATGGCTCAGTGAGTGTTTGATATTATTATCTATACCCATTCCTGTATATTGAACAATAAGTGTTATCACTACACTAAAAACGTTAAAGACTTTGTCAAACAGACAGGCGTGGCGAATACGAAGCGAGGCATTTTTATTTGAAATAGTTTTAATGCAGTCACATAGAAAAGCGAAAGCGATCCCATAGCGTGACCGAACCGATGCGAAGACGTGGCCAAGGCGTATTTGCTCTGTTTGACGTCGTCCATAAAAAGTCAGCTAATGCAACTGTCACGCCTCGGTTCGCTGCACCCAGTTTGACGTCTCGTATCGTTTCGTACTCGGTCCGGTTCGCTATCGCCTGTCAGTTTGACAAAGGCTTAAAAGAAAGCATCATGAAGAAACCGTCATGTCATAGAACCAAAAAAAATAAGACATGTCTCATCTAACAACTCGCACTGGGCTCGTGTTGTGGATTACAGCCAACTACCTCTCATAGAGAGAAGGCCAGTATGTTGTTTTTTTTTTACGTGGTAAAATCATCAAATGAGTCCTCCCACCCCAGGTAGAGCGGGAGGGAATATCAGACTCGTACTGAATAAAATCCACGGTGACCTCCAATAGCCCTTTACGTTCCGGGGTAATCCGTACAGTCCCGCGACCCCGGCAGGCTTTGACCCTCTAGAGGGGGGGCCCCGTCACTCTGCTGACACTCTGAGACGCGCGTGGAACACAACGCGTCGTCGACCGATCGGGTAAGTTATGTATAAAGGGAAATTACAACCCATTTCTAGTATCGGGAACTTTGAGCATAGGGCCGTTCCTTGACGAGGGAATTTTAAAAACAGTCTGTGCTGTCCCTAGAAGTATGGATTAAATCAAATAGGGGATGAGTGAAGTGATTTCCGTTATTTTATTACTTCAGAGTATGTCGGTGCTAATTACGATGAAAAAGTTACGACCAGTTTTCATGTTTAATTAGGCAACTATTGCCAAGATATTGAAATTTAATTTAATTATCAACCTTTAAACCAAATAAAAAGTGATTAATACCTCTAAAGAATCTCTATGCCTTGAGGAAGATTTTCTAAAAGGTTTTTCACTTTCGCTACTGTAACTTGTTCGTCTAGCAACGACATCAAAAGACGGAATATGACGTCTCCCATGCCCCAATTTGATTTGACCCATAATTTCAGGGACAGCCTGTATAATAAGGACAGTATCATTTGTAACTAAATGATTTATCCATCATCATTCTTGAGTAACTTTAACACTTTAATCAATGAAATTGTTTCATGATGTGTTTGTTCTTTAACTCAAACGTTTAGTTGTTTTGTTTGGTTATTTTTTGGCTGTAAATTTTTAACCTTGGGTAAAGTTGATCGACCTAAAATCAATCTTATCTTACTAATATTATAAAGGTGAACGTTTGTTTTGATGGATGGATGTTTGTACACACATAGTTGAATGGTACACACATAGTTTATAACCTAGATATATGTAGGGTAGTTTTTATAAGGATTTTATCTTCCCGTGGGATAATTTTGTAACGGGCGAAGTCGTTGATAACAGCTAGTGAATGATACATATCTAATAAGTATTATATTCATTGTTTAGACGGCTACGTGATTTTTGAGTCTCGTAGGCAACCACGATCTCGGAACGTAAAGGGTTATTGAAGGATCACAAGTCTGACAATACCTCCCGCGCTGGGTAGGAAGACTCATAAATTTATGATTTAACCACGATAAAAAAATAGGGTAGGAGGAGTTTGACGATGTTATCAAATCAGAAAAGTCAAATCTAATACTACATCAAGTGGAGTAATCAACGTGTCCACTAAACAGTAGTAGTACGAGCAACCAAATTTAGTACAGGAACGGATAAGAATAGGACCACACTGACCTTACAACGGTGTTGACCTATCATTGACCCAAATGCCCCTTCTCTAGTCCTATGTAAAATACTAGCGTTACCCATTTTGGTATAGCTACAAATTAGATGCTTGTTTCTGCTGCTATGGATTGCTAGTTGGACATTTTAAAGTTTGTTTAGTTGAACGTGCTTATCTCTGAAACTATTACCGTACTTAGGATGTTTTTTTTTATAAATAAGCAGGTTGTCGGTGCAGACAAATCGGTACGGATATGTGCAGGTAAAATAAACACATGTTACTCGTATCTAATGCGGTTGCACATATAGACCAAGCACGGTACCGACTATCTGTTATCTGTCTAAAAGTTGGGAGATGTTATAAATGTCGTCGAATGTAGTCTGGAAGCCGTTTTTTCCGTATGCTCACGATAGTTTCCTTCTCTGATTAGTGAGAAACGGTGATGGAATAGTTTAACAAAGTTGCCTTCGGGCCAGCCCTGCTCCCTCTATAAACCCTGTTCTGTGGACATACTGTGAATGGAATGACGCTCATGTGACTAAGAGAGTGATGGGTATGAATGTTGATGGATGGAGAGGAAGAGGAAGGCCAAAGAAATGATGGGTGGAGTGTCTAAGGAATGATATGAAATAAAAAGGAGTAAATGATACTGTGACGTCTCTCACGACGATAGGGGAGAATGGAAGAAGAAAACGTGTTGCGCCGACCCAAAGTACTCACACAAAAAACTAAGAAATTGTCAAAAACTTTGACAACTTCTTGTAAGCGGGAAATTTTGTTTTAAACTTGTATGATTATAGATATTATTTGAATGGATATATTGGACTTCCAGTGAAATCGCTACGAAACTACTACAGCTACTATCTAAGCACGAAAACCAGCACTGAAGAACTGGGTACTTATTAGTGAAAACGGACATAATGGACGTTGTCAAAGACTGTAACTTAATTACTTCCCAGAATATTAGAATAGAAAATTACCTTTGTAGCTATATATATGTATAAGACTATACCTTTCAACGTGGCGATGCTGCCAGTCTTCTGGGCACGTTTCCAGATAACAGCGATGTGGAGGAGTTCTTTAACTTCCTCATTTGATTTTATTTAGTTATGTTTTTTTTTTAGTTTTGTTATATATTTATACAGTAAGTTATTTAAATGTAAATGAAGATTTTAATATTTTTTAACTATACGTTCAAATATATTGAAACATTATGTGAATATTTCTCAACACACTATATAAAAATAACTGCATTTTCTTTAATCTGTCTCAAGTATTTCATGATAAATAAATATTACATAGAATGGCTACATATCTGACCTCCGCAGTTTAGTTTTACCCTGTATTAAAATTCAAAGATCTTAAAATAACATTAAGTACCAACGACTTTCAACGATACGTATTATTTAATTACGTTAGCGAACTACGGGTTTCGAAATTCTGACCTCCAGTTTTACCAATGGGTATCTAAGTCCTATGAGTCAGATATTGGATTTATATTCTTTTAAAAACAAGAAAGTGTAATAAATTAGCTAGTTACTAGTTGTTCGTTTGGAGTTCGGTAATTCATTAATCCCACGGGATGGAAATACCAATATAAAAAGTATCATATTATGTGTTATTGAACTTTATAAACTACGCGTGTGTTGAACTTCAAGGAAATTTGTTCAGTAGTTTGTTTTTGCGTCAAAGAGTAACAAACTTCCATCTATATATACCTATATCCTCACAAACTTTTTTATTATTAAGTAAGAGTTTATCCAACTTCAGCACACTGCACAATCCAGCAATCTCACTCACTATAACGCTCCCAGTCCACTCCACAATAATCTTTAAACCACAAAACCTAAGTGTATTAACTCTCACACTCAACCAGGCAATAAAAACAAAAATAATTCCCATTACAAAATGGGCACTATTTCAAATGTCAACAAGGTCTATATTTCTTGGGAAACAGCAGTCGCTGGCAGGCACGCCAAGGGAACTTTCAAAGTAGTAACATACCAATAAAAGTTTGTCCAATCAGGCGGACGACTAAAAGCAAATAGCTAACACTGGGAGTAACCACTCACGATGTGAATGGAGCTCGATTGTGAACAACAGGGGGCCAAAACAGGTCACTTTAGTAGAATCATAATAATATGATTTGCGATAAAATTATCAAAAACAGTGCAACAGAAAACTAGGAACTAAACTAAACTAGAAACCTAATACTTAAAAAGAAAAGAGGTATTAGGATTTATAGGACGCCTATGTTTAGAGCATTGATATGTAGAAAGGACAACAAGTCACAGTATACATAAAAACACTGTTTTGACGACATTGGGAAAAAAAATCATGTGAAGGAACAGAGTGGTTTTTAGACAACCTACGAAATAAATGTACACTCTTTTTTGCTAGTGATACCTGTGCTAGCTCTATACCTGCCGGAGGACTGTTATAAAAAGAACAGAAAACTTTTCCCACTAAGAATTGCACGACTAATACAAAAGCAACCGAAAATTAATTACAAAATTATAGTAATCCATGAAAAACTGAACCCTTCTCCAGAACTCGGTTAACGCTCCTAATTGTTGGGTGTGCGTGACCAGCCGTGGGATCCAACATATGCTATCACTAAGCCAACTATTATAATCACAACTATGTCCGATAATTTGCCACTAGACATTTATGTGCAATCGATATGACATGCTACGCCCAATTTTTGGTCAAGCTTTTTGAAGTGGGTGAAAAAATAAAACCAGTGTTCTCGTTACTACATCATCATTTCATCACGGAATCACCCACTGCTTGATATGGACTTCTCCCTTTTTTACCATACTTCTAGATTCTGTGCGTTCCTCATCCTCTTACTTAATTTATATTTGTTAGTCAGTCAACAGCATCTTCCTGATCCAAGTTAAACCTGAGAGGATCAAGGACGTAATACCACTTTGGTGATGATTTTTTTTGATCGTTCAAACCCTTGACAACCATATTTCAACGCAGTTTTATATAGACTGATAATGCTAAAGAAAAAATGTTAATGCATCGCGGCTAAAGGCAACGACACTTGCCGATCGATCACGGAGGTTAAGGAACGTTGCCGAGGTCACACCTTGGGTGCGTTACCGTTGTTTGCCCCCACCTGCCGAGGGCGAGGTTAGTTAGCAGTCTTGCCCGAGGAGTGCAGGCGGTCAGTCGTTGCTACTTCAAGGTCTAGATGTGGTACGCGGGACCGTCTTAAAAGAACATCAAAAAGCGGAGAGCATCCGAAGGAACATGGTCGATGTTGAGTCTGACTGGCTTTCCACTCCACCCAGACTGGTTTCATTTGTTGATTTTACTCACAAAAAAAAACATGTTAGAATATGATAAACCCAAATTATGTTTGTTCCCAAGTTCTTCACTTATAAATGCAAATTTCAATCAATACTGTCAGAAGAAGACCAGATCTAGTCCTTCGCGTTCTTCTGAAGGTTTACAAGTGTAATTATCAGCGATGATGGTCATATTTCAGGTATTATTTGTTATTTCTTTTTAAAGTTGGAGACTTGGACTAAACCAGAGTAAAACACTTCTGGAGACGAATTACTTACTGACGAAACTGGCTGACGTATTAATGTCAAGAGATTGAATTGAATTGCATGATGAAGAGGAGTTTTCTGAAAGTAACCTCTGGTTCTACATTATATGAGACATAACGTTGGTCTAGTGGTCGCAAGCGCGACAGCAGAGCATGAGATCCCAGGTTTGATTTCCAGGTCGGGCAAAATATTTTTTCATCAGGAATTACTCAGTAGCAGCCATATGGTTTGTATTTGTGCCCGGGTGATGGCATTAAGCTCGCCCCCTATCACATGGGACTAAAACATATCTGGCAAAATGTAAGTGTACTAAGTGCATCTTGTTAACCGTTCGGGAACCTCCATTCCACTTTCCCCCCATCCTGAATACTGAACACATTCGAACGTTGACATTGTATATTGGCAATGAGAAGTTTTAAACAGAGTAATGAAATATAGGAGAAGTTTCACGTCCAATGTCACGACAGTTACTACTCGTGGTAATTCTACGATATTTCCTGTGCATATCGATGGAAACTGATTAATTATTCAGTTAGTCAACCTTTGAGTAAGTCTGTGAATTTTGGTTTCGTAATCGTTTCACGACTACGATACTTTGGTGTTTTATTGTTTTATACAATCTCAGCACTATTCCCAAGCCGATGAAACTCTTGGAAGACAATCTATAGTGGCGACCACCATAACAGTGCCGAGGCAATGAAGCACGATGTAGTCTCGGAGACTGATATTAACTATATTGGACCTTTTATTCACAGCTTACATGCACGCCTCCTTTTTTTGGGAGATCAAATCAATAAATGAGTCTTCCCGTCCCGGGTGGTGCGGAATGGACTAATTAAAAAATACTACTGACTAAAATCCACCCTGTTCCTTTAATTGCCTTTAACGTTCCCGGGTCACGTTAACCGGTTTAGACAGTCCCGCGATCCCGGATGCAGACCTCCCGAGTTTGGAATTGCAACGTGAAACCAGGGCAGATTGTTGCATGTCACTTGTGTTAAAAAGAAAAGACGGTAATTATGATGCAACAACATCACTTACGCTCAGAATAAATAAAGTAGAAAAGTTAAAATCATATTCAAAACATAAAACCCCATAGAATTATATAAAGAAATCGGTCAAAACCCTTCCACGCCTTTCAAGGAGAGCGAAACTCGTAAAAATGATAACTCGTAAAAACAGTCATAAAAAATATGTAGCTACGCTAATATGCGGTTCGGTCGAGGCGTGATTTCGATATGAATAATTCTCAACAATTTATATTTTGTTTATTTTATTTTGATTTAACGAGATTTTCATCCTGTTTTCTGACTTTTTTTTAAAACCTATATCGCGAGTAGTGTTGAAAATTCTGGTTTATTGGTTCGATAATTGATTCGATTTTTGAATGTAGGTATCGTATTCAGGGATATCTGTAATGGAAGGTTTATTTATTGAGAAAATGTTTTAAATAGATGTTGTTTTTTTAACTTTTCCTCATTCTATGAATTTGTGTCTGTAGACATTTTAACTCATAAAAACAACGGATAACCTTGTATGGGTGAAAAGTTATGATAGTCCATCTCAATATAAACATTTAAAAACTTAATATACCCCCACTCTTGAGCCAGGGCTTTCCATATAAATCCGTCTTTTATTAGTTTAAATCACAGTCTTTGCTTCGGATTAAAGCCAAAATGACAATGCAAATACAAAATTTCAAATCTCAAACCAGTCCTCGATTTGTTTAAATATTAGAATGAGTTCCTTAAAATGGGTAATTCATTAAGGTAAAATCATATTGTAATTGATATACTTGTTACAATAAAGCCCGATACAAAACCCAACATAATAATAATACAAATCCAAACAATAGCCTGGCGTTCCATCAACTTTCACAGTTACCAAAACCTATTAAGTTCAAGACGTTAGTATTTTAATAAATGAGAGAGCGTCACAGCTATTCCACAAACTTGAAATTAACTTTGGGCTCGAGGGACTTGTATGAAAGCTATGAATACAGTACGGTGTACTGGCAGCCATTGTTGGAGGCTGGAGACGGCTGTTCTTGAAGTTGCATCGGGAACTTGGCGCGGTGGCGCCATTGTAGCCTTGTCGGGCGACGGGGAAGCAATGTTGGTTTTTGAGTGAGCGTGATGACCGCATGAATAGGTGTAATTTCTATTGAAGTTTTGGATATTAGAACCTTTTTATAAAGTGAATATGTGATGTAAGAAACTTAGTAATCTTTGAAACGAATATTACGCTGAACGAGGAGTATGAACGGCTCTGTTAAAATAAATATAGAGTACTGCAGAAGGTTCACAGGCTGACAACTGGATTACTGTCCATTCCTTCTCACATAGAGGAAGTATGTGACCCACCCCGCCCTGGGTGGAACGTCAGACTGTTACTAAAGACTCAGACTCGAACTAAAAACCACACTGTTCCATTACTGTACCCTTTTAAGGCCGTCCCGCGACATGCATTATGTTTCCGTGGACATACAACGCATAAACCTATTCCGTCTTACTACAAAAAGATAAACATCTGTTGATCGCTTGACTAAAGTGAAAAAAGTGTAACTGCAAAACGACCCTTATATCAACGTGAAACGTCGTTATGACTTTGACAGTTTGCTTAGACAAGTGATTAACAGATGTTTAACTTTTTTGTAGTAAGACGGTTTGTGTTCTGTTTACACACGAAGCTCTTAGGCTATTTCCTATTCTGCCTCATCTTGTCTTGTCATATTTTCTTTCTTTGTTGTCGAGAATAGAATTCTGTTATTATTTTGTAAAAGACACAGACAAAAACAAGGAAAGCTTATGGACTAAGGCAAACTTAATCCGGAAATAACAGTTTCTAACGGCAAATCTCAGTGTAACGAGAACCTACTTAGGCTTTATGAAGAATTGTCACGAATGATCTTTGTGAACACAATACTATTGAATGGCTACAAATTCTTTAATTATTAGAATTGACACTTACTTAATTCAACATCACAATTTTAATGAGATTATCTGTTTGTCTAATGACTTTATATTAATAATACTAATATTTATTTTTTTATATTTTCACGTCGCAATTAAAGACAGAATAAGATAACAGTTTTGTGCATAAAGGTTTTTTTACATGTACAGGAAATGGATGGATTTGAAGGTAGTACGGTGAACAAAAATATGCATGCAGATTGCAATTTTTAAACGATTTTCAAATTTCGTGTTATAATTTTCAATGTACAGACAGACAAAAGAAAACCGTTTTCTAATAATATGCTGTATGTATCCAGTATGCACTCTTTGTCTGTGTGCTAAATGCAGTCAAAGAATTTGGTATGCAGACTCAGTGTGTAACTTAAAACACAGCATTGAAAAGCCGCTTAGTTTTGGTGCTTGTCTACTTAACTCATCTGTTGACGTTTCTGTCGCCCTGGGTAGAACGGATGGGACTATCAATCATACTGACTAAAAATCCACCTTGTTTCTTATCCCTTTGCGTCTCAGGACCACGGTAACCTGCTCAGACAGACCCGTGAACGCGGTAACATGATGCTTATAATACTTATTACTAAAATAATATAAATTTGAGTATATGCATAAAAATAATAATAAATTAATATTTGGAATTTTTAATGGATGGATATTTGTTACTCGATAAGGTTAGAAAGGCCGGTTTTTTTTTATGTTTGCCATAAAGGCAGTCAATAGAAAAAAAAGAATCGACAAGTTCAATGAAAAAACAAGAATAGAAAATCTATTTTCAATAAAAGAAAACGTCGAACTAAGTTCTCCGAACAAAGTTCACCCAACCTGGTTGGTGGAAAAAATGTTATTGGAAGTTAATACTTTTATGAATTAATAAAATTAAAAAGTACGTTATCACCGCCGCTTCGCTCATATTTTATTAACAGTAAGTACGTTTTAAAAATAAAAATACATTGCGGATATGAAAAAACTGAAATGTTATGATACGAGTATTCTGGTTTAAAAATAAGCGATACTATAGGATTATGGTACTGATATTCTCAGAATTAAAATTGTTTTTATAGTTTGTATTTCTATAAAGCTTGAGCTCTATAAAGTTTTATTTACGCGTGTACGAATGAACATTGTTTCCTACTACCATACTTTGAAGTTGACGTCTACGGCAAGTACACGTTGCTAACTGACAACAGTCTACCGGGATTTCAATCCTTAAAATAACCTTTATGCCTTTGTCAAACAGACAGTAGAAAGCGAAGCGAGTCCGAGGCGATACCGAACCGAAGCGAGATGTCAGTCCGATAGTTCTGTCATGCTATCGGATCGCTTTTCTATGTGACTGGATTCAAACAATTCCATACATAACAAATAAAAACGTCACGCTTCGCATT
This sequence comes from Agrotis puta, assembly GCA_943136025.2. Taxonomy (NCBI): domain Eukaryota; kingdom Metazoa; phylum Arthropoda; class Insecta; order Lepidoptera; family Noctuidae; genus Agrotis; species Agrotis puta. The sequence continues at coordinate 10,194,133 of OW964166.2, forward strand.
CGCCTCGCCAGTCTGTTTGACAAAGGCTTTATAGTGGAAAATAGAGCATTCTTGAAACTTAACATTTTCTAAGTATTTTTATAACAGATACCTCCTCAGTACTTGAAAGAAAATATAATCCTGGATAAAAGTACACCTTCCTTTTTTCCCTCTACAACAAGGCTACGCAACCGACTACGGCGTAGCCGCGTAGCGCTACGAGATTGGCGCCGTAGCAAGACACCGGTATAGGAATGCACTGATAGAATCCATATCATATCTATTGGTATTCAGTAAATAAATTATGTATATTTCATTATATCGTGAGGTATTTTTGTGACGTTAAGTAAACATATAGTTGCCTGGTTGTACACTAGAGGCGCCTTTTCATTTTTACATACAATAAACGTAGTAAATATTTTACGTTTGCTGTAAATAAAATTAATAAATCTTGTGTCGCTGTTCTAGATTTGAAACTTGTTTACATTATTGCAGTCCCATCCAGCGGTGGAACACAGTGAGGCTGGATCCAACTGCTGAATCAACGTACATAAATCAGCCTTAACTAATAAACATTTCTCGGTTTCTGCATCGACTTACGAGTACAACTCGTCGTAGGTTCGAACCCAGGCAGGCGTATTTTTATTTTTTTCGCATAATCTACTGCTATTATACTCGTACACTACTGCATTCAAAACGGTGAAGGAAAACATCGTGAAGAAACGGGCATGTCTCAGTACCAAAAATTCGAAGACATGTGACATCTTCCAATTTACAAAAGGCCCGCGTGGTGTATTATGACCTATTCCTCTCACAAAGTGGAAGTCTATGTCTCAGCAAATAGACTAATGATGATGATGTCATGTGTTATTGTTCAAAATTCAACTGTATTCATTAATAAACTAGCTTTTTCCCGCGGCTTCGCTCCCGTCAAATAAATATTCTACCCTACTCTACCCTACCCTACACTACCCTACTCTACCCTACCCTACACTACCCTACTCTACCCTACTCTACCCTACCCTACCCTACACTACTCTACTCTACCCTACTCTACCTTACTCTACCCTACTCTACCCTACTCTACCCTACTCTATCCTACTCTACCCTACTCTACCCTAGTCTACAAAATATCCTATGTCCTTCTTCTGGCTCTAAACTACCTCCCTGCCAATTTTCAGCTAAATCGGTTCAGCCGTTCTTGAGTTATAAGTGGAGTAACTAACACGACTTTCTTTTATATATATAGATAAATACTAAAACAAATGGCATCAAAAACTCCCAACTGGTAATTAGGCACATGAGACTACCGACGTTGTCACATAGTATGACAACGTTACCCTCAGGCCAAGGTAAAAGTTATACAGTAGTACACAATAATTAGAACATCTACCAACCAAACACTATGTACGCAATAATAAGGCCTGCCAGTGTAATTCAAAGCTAAACCATCCGTAGACGGTTCGTCGCTCCGCAGACATCGCGTCACTGAGAATCACTAATGAGGGCGAGGTCCCATTGATAGCGGTGATGCGTGACAAAGTTGGCTAAGGGCTCATTCACTCGGGATCATTTATCACGACACGTTATGACGACAGACGATAAATCGTGTATTTGCCTGTGCAAATTCGACGACGGTTTCGTTTTTTTTTTAACGTAATTCTCTAAAAGACGGTACATTAATTCAGACTTAACCAAAGATTTTTACGATTCGTTATGAGAGTAAACACGGGCATTTAAAAAGTAACGATGACGTCAAACAAAAAAACCAAGTCGTGATAGTGTGATGAGATCTAATTAACCCCTCCCCCCTAACTCTCAATACGGTCGTCACTTGAGCCAGTAACACAAGCGCGTGATCATCATTTACCTGCCCTCATCACATGTCTATATCCACACCAAGACTACGTTTTTTATCTTGTCAATATTATTTCTATTGTTGTTTATTTATGAGCAAGGATTAAAAAATCCATGATGTCACAAAATGGCGCCATCGCAGTTAAAATTGTCGCATATTACCTTCCCTTGTTCTGCTGTTTAAAATGGGTCATTCAATGAACGGCACTGACCATGACATACGTCATTATCATCAGCTTGTAATGTACCCAATGCAGGGATGCAGGCCTCCCTCTCTGAGAGAAAGAGGGCCATAATCTACCACGCGGGCCCAGTGCGGGATGATAGATCTCACATATCTTCGAATCTTTGGTTCCAGTACATGCCGGTTTCCTCATACGTGTACAATGCACATACGTCACGCATACAAAAAAAAAGACTGAAGACTGAAGAAAATTATACATTTAAAAGTGTGACAAAGGTCTTGATGACATTGATATGATGTAAATAAATAAATAATAAATAAATAAATATTCCACAACTATCACACAACGCCATCTAGTCCCAAGCTAAGCAGAGCTTGTGTTATGGGTACTAGACAACTGATACACATACTTATATATTTCTAAATACATACATATTATAGATAAATTACACCCAGACACAGAACAAATGATCGTGCTCATCACACAAACATTTGTCCTGGGTGGGAATCGAACCCACGACCTCCGGCATAGCAATCAGGGTCACTAACCACTAGACCAACAGGCCTGTCAAGCATGATGTATAGGAATTGACTTTCAAGAACTACATAAAAGTAAGTTCTGAATTAAATTAAGAAATTAATAAAGGATTTTAACTTTCCATTTAAACTATACATATTTTGATTGAAGTCCATAGTAACAAAGACTACAAAAAACAGGGGATCTAAAATAATGATGATGATGACGTTGAGAACTTTCTGGCAGTTTATCATAATTCTGAAAAAAACTGACCTTATGGCCCCTCTGGAATAGTTGCAATGCTTTTTCTCCGTATTAAAACCTTTTTCCAGAATTAGGTAAATAGACAGTTTACAAAAGCCAAAGGCAAATTATTTTTACATGAATAAAGAGACGAAGCGAAACTGAGGATAAAATTTAAATGTCCTCACACGAGTAAACTTGTACAAATGTTTTATTAAAATGTTGAAACACCACTAATCTTGGGACACGAGTGCGTACTGACGAAATGTCAAAGACCTTGGAATTAAACTTATGTACTAAAACCTTATATTGTAGAACGTCCAGATTTCTCGTAAGTCACTGAGAATTAAAGCTAAAAACACTTTAGAAAAATTAATCCCGACATTCGATTCCTACGTAAAACAAGTGAACACCTCCAAGGAAAACATTCAAATGTGTGCGTGGCGCTCACTCACACATTTATAAAAAAGTGGCTTCACTAAAAAGTATGCAGTAAAGCATGAAGTTCTGGATTCAATCTCCAGGATATGAACCTAGTTAATGGCAGTAGGTGCGCCTGCTATTGGAGCCTTAATATAATTGATCTGTCCACCCCTTTGGGAGGTATATTTATATCGTGATATTATGATGAATCCATGAATAGAGTCTGTCTATGCTTGTGAAATTAAAATGAAAAATAAGTTCAAAGAGATGTAATATCTAAAATGGTGTCCCAAAAATGTCGAAGTAATAATGACACATGAAAAATACTACAGTAACATAGTTTTGTCAAAGTCGGTAAATTTTCACATTAAGATCCCCTTCGAGAAGGATGTTCAAGCTTTTTCCAATACACATATTTTAACTAATATTTATGTACAAGTTAATCTATCGTTAGTTTATAACACTCGTAAACGTATTCAGACCCGCCAATCGCTCTTCACTGATCCCGCTTACAGTAGCAACGCAAATCATCAATGCATGTAAGTCGGCCTGACATCTGGCTTAGCTATCAAACCTCCCTGACTGATGGCCGTAGCTCATCGTGTCTAGACAGCCTAATATAGAACGATTAAATATCTCGTCATATATGTTGGTTTATTTAACGAGAGTTAGGCCGGTCACAAACGAGATGGGTATATCCGATTGTTGAATTATTATAGTCACCTAATGTACTTGTTTGTCGTTACTAATGATAAGTTGTTAGGTCAATAAGGTTCAAAGTAACATGGATTTGTGGAGTCATTAACTACTGTGATAATGATGTTTTGGTTTAATTAATCAAGCAAGTTTTGCCATGGAGTAAGCCATTCTCAGCATTATCATACCAGATCGAGTGCATAACGTCGGGGATAGGGCGATACGTCTGAGCTGGAGTTGGGTAGGACATCTGTCTAGACAAGGAGATGGCAGACAAAGTTTTTATGGCAGGCCAAGGTGTATGAAGTATTTCAGTTCAAGTACAATATCTGCATCGAATTTGGATTTTAAATATTTTATTCGCATTGACGCCTACGTCGTCAATTGTAGAGCTTTTTTTGGTGGTATTAAAAATTTGATTGCGAGAAAAATCCTCAATGAATCAGGTTCAAATCCTGATCGAAATTGGTATTATCTTTCAACAGAAAAAAAAAACAAGTTTTATACTTCGGATACTTTTCAACCGAACCAAACAAGTTTTTACAAATAGCTCAAAAGTCAGAAAATGTGTGTACACATTATTCTTCACAATGTAATAGCGGGCCACACTGTCCTATAAATAGTGGCGACGTGTGGGGACTTCACGCAGTTAGAAAGGTGGTTAAATATTAAAAGTGCAGTTAGCGGCGGTGCCAGTTAGCCTGTGATTGGGTACAGTTACTGTTGGCACGTAATTGAACGTTCTAACTAGATCACAAATGTGGCCTTTTTAACCTGAAAGTTACTGAAAAGTATGTGAGTTTACAGATTATATCTACTAACGAGATGAAGGTTTTTTTTGTCGTGGTAAAATCATCAAATGAGTCCTCCCACCCAGGGCAGGGCGGGAGGGACTGTCAGACTTGTACTGACTAAAATCCACGGTGTCCTTCAATAGCCCTTTACGTACCGGGGTCACGGTTATCCCTTGGTCCCGCGACCCCGGAACGAGATGAGGGATAGTGGCCATTTGGCCACTATCATAATATTATGCATAATTTAATAGACATGAAAAACTGTTATACCCTCATAAGACGAGTATTATGCAGGACTTGCATCTCGTTTCTGCATTCAGTTCAACTGAAAAAAGACCCTGCGTAGTTAGGAACAGGCTAGGCAGATGATGAGATAGTCTGCAGGTCCTGAAATCTGGAGATTCCCAAAGACCTATTATTATAAGAGGAATTTATCAAAAGTTTTAATTTTACGTGACTGGTTAACGTTTTTGTCGGTTCACGAACAAAAGCCCTTTTGTCATACTTGACTGAACAAGAACAACGTACTCCTTCAGATGTCATTTGCATTCCTGGGCCGTGGTGCCGCTTTATGTCCTCCCCCCGTCAGGTAAGATGACAACTCAGAGGCTCACGTGTTCATATATCGCCGTCCGATAATGATGATGTTTTAGGTAAAAAAAAAAAAACCGAAGGCTCAGTTCACACCGAGACGCGACGTGAAAGGACAATACTGGAAATGTGTCTCTTTTCGTGTTGTAAATAAAGTGAGACTTTGAGTATACCATTAAAAAGTGCGATTATCTCGGTGAGAATTGAAAAAAAAAAAACATCCACGAAACCTTTGGCATTCGATATCCATATACAATGTACTGAATTCGATTATGAAGGTAGCATTTAAGTATACCGCGTGATTTATGCATGAAACTATGATTCCCGCAATCATATCGAGATCTAATATCAGCTTAAGCTTACTCCAGTTATACATATCTGTTACGCTTTGGGGATTATCCGAGCTACATTGATATATTTATCTATGTGCTATGTCTATGTGTCCGTTTGTAGTGCAGTTTGACGGATTCAGATAGATTGGGCTTGACAAATTAGCTGTCAGACAAATTATGTCGCGTATATAGTGTAGGTAAATATTTTGGGATGTAAATTATCAGAGACCTCATCGCAAGTAGCCTTATCGCGAGTTTTCACGTATTTGTTACGTAAACGGGGACTTTGATGTTAATTTTGACGGAAAGAATGAGTTCGTCGTTCTTACACTAGAGGTGCTTTTTCATTATCTACACAATAAACGCAGTAAATACTTCAAGTACGCTGTAAGTAAAAAACGGAAATGTTGTGGTAAGGCATCTGATTTTTGAAACCTTTCAAGTATTCAGCCACAGGATTTTTAATAATAACATGAAAGACATGTATTATTTGTGTCAGTCTCAAAAATAGTTTAGCCTACTCTGATCATTAGTGATACGTAACTACAAATACATAGTTATGTTTAGAAGAAGAGATATAGAGTGATTTTTTGCAATAATAGGATTTGTATTTTTTATTAAATCTCAAAGAAAGACACTGACTGCTAAAAGATTATTAAAAATATCGAAAATAAATTTTCTTTCAGCCTTTTATTGATAAAGTCTAAATATTTTAAAGTATAATTAAAATTATAATTTAGTAAGGTAAATTATTTAGTTCATAATTTTAAACGTACGCAAAGACGAAGTGTATTATAATATCTGCGGTTCTCATTTTCGAATCATGTAAACAACTGCACTACATATCTGAACACTTACGTCCTTGTTTACATTCAGGGCAAATACAAAAATGAGAGTGTATATATGTACTTACATATGTGTGTATGTTCGCTTCCATGTTGACCTGGGGATTAGAGAAAAACAAGGTGTATATAGTGCATGTATACTGGGGAATGGCTGATACCTCACGGGGAGGTATAAACTTTAAGGGGGTGTGGGGAAGTAAATCTAAGATTGGAAAGCGATTAAATCAAAGAAGTTTTACCGGCTGATCGTAGCTTTGATGTTAGAAGCATGTTTGCCTGTACGGTATTACATTATTTTTCAGTATTTTCGAAGTGAAAACTTCTTTAGCGGCGTTGTGCACTTTTTTTGGAATGGGTAAAAAATGTTAAACTCGCGTCAGGACACGTGACCTGATCGAAAATTCGTAAGACGGCGCAGGGCGCTTGCGCGAATGTTCGTGTGTGTTTATTACTATTGAAGTTTTCACTTCTGCCGGCACTCCCAGAGTGCAACCCGTCGTTTTTTTTTTCTGCAGTGACTGGGCCGATTTTAATGAAACAGCAGAGTATAATTTCGAAATATCGTTATTTATTTATTAATATCCCAACTTCAATTTACAGTTTAAAACCACGCATGAGTAATTGGTCTGTAGGTTAATGATCTTGTTTAAAGAAAAGATGATTGGAAACTGTTTGTATGGAAAATTTCAAAACAGTCTTAACAGTATTTTTCTACTAATGTTTAAGATTTATGCATCCTACTTTTGGGTATGAAGTATCAAAAATCGTTTCAGTAATTTCTAAAAAAAAGAACTTTAAAGTCGTTCGGCGTACACGCTATTAACGAAAAACAATATGAGAATTTATTTAAAAAATAAATTAATTGTTTATCATTCTAGCTTTTATGAACGTTCTTACAACGAATGTTGATTTGTATTTTGGGTTTATACGGTTTTTACCCAATTTCATACATAATTATGGAAACCCTTTATACATTTTTTCACCCCCTTTCAGTAATTCGTTAAGACCCAGCTTTGTGAACTCGTGCTTTTTTATAGACTACACATGTATTATCTGTATGCAGTTATTACCTGCATTTAAACAATAAATGCAGGTAATAACTGGTTTTGTAGTAGAATAGACATATCACAGAATATAGAAAGAGGTTTTATTTTTCTAAGCATGACGATGTTTAAAATGTAGAATGTAATTTTCTATTATTTAGGCTTCTTCAAATATCGAATTGTATACAAATGTGTATTTTTGATTGAATTGAAATTAATATGTTTATATGGCTTTTTTTCTTTTTAGTCTGAAAATATGGGTACCCTCTCGTGACAGATTTAATTAAGTATCCTCTGGGAACCCCACAGGCCTCTATAAACTTAGAAAGTATGTACATAATGTACAAACACTTTAGTACTTGCCCGGGTTTGAATACATAATCCCGGTGCATGGTAGACGATATTCTTAACCTCTGGGCCATCATGACTATAATGCTACAGTGATAAAGATGATTGATTCTTAAGGTAAATAATCAGTTTTACATATCTATTTTTATTATTGTACAGGCGAGTCTTTAAGAAGTTTGTCAGCTAAGTCTATAAGATTTTGAAAAATCAATTTATTTATCGTATCAACTTAGAACCGAGAATAGGTAATACTCATATATAATATTTACTTTTTGCCACTACGGTAGTCAAAATTCTATCGCCAATAAATTATAACTATTTTTCAGCTATGATTGTACCTATTACAAAGACTAAATTCATATTATTCGGTGTTAGGAGTCAAGTGGTAAAACACGACGATCAACATAAACATAGACAAGTACAGGAACGTATTACCTAAACACAATTTTCAACCAAATTTAATAACGAAAATATTCTATGTTTGGCTGTACGATTTTTATATTAATGACTCCTTAATATAAGGTCTAAATCCTATAAATAGCTAGTCTGGCTACCCCTACAAGGTTTAACCGCACTGCACCATTGTCGTCCTCCTAACATTATCTCCAACCGACTAACAAGGATAACTTTGAACGGACTTACAAAAGGCTTTTTTAACCCATCAAATAAACACTCATATATAATTTATAAACGCCTTTCTCAAAAATACTTCCTCATTTAATAAAGCCAATAAGGCTCAGTTTCATAAAATATGTTTCCTTCAAACTCACCTAAGAGAGAAAGGAAAGTATCGCTTATAGTTGAAAGGAAAGTCGACCTAGTAGACCAAAACAATACCCCGTACGCAATGTAAAGGTCGTGTGTGGGACAATTTAAGGACAATAACAAACTCTAAAACAATCTTACAGAGTTGGTTTTAGTTTGTCGTAGAAAAATGTATAGCAGATAGATATAAAGGTTGATGTTAAGTCGGAATTGGACTCAATTTTTCAAGGGATGGAAATTATTAGTGAATGAAATGTTTATTTGTAAGCGGTAATTTAAATCTTCATCGCAATAATTTTGATACTTAGAATTAGAAAATGAGCTTCTTGAGCTTTTCAAATGTAAAATGCGTAAAAAATGCTGTTTAAAGCGAGCAGTGTAAAAGCGCATTTCAATTCTAGTTTCTGTACACGTAGCATGATACCGTAGAAACCGGTTTTGTCGACGGAAGAATAGAAAATATAATGACAGAATGTGGAAGATCTCTCTATAATAATGAGCTCGACCATGTTTAAAATGTAGGAATGACTTTTCTACTCTCCGGTCGTGCCATATTGTAATTGCCAAAACGTCGAATTGTATGAAAATTCTTTGTCTATTCTTGGCAGAATAGAGATATAGAAAGAAAGAAAGACAAAATATTCGCGACAGGCGATAATTATTTCTTGTTTCTTTTTAAAAAAGTTATGCAATAGCATTACCGCGGCAGTCTCCGAATGCCTAACTTATTGTTTAAAGATTTTTTTCTTATCCTTTGATGAAACTAGTAAAAAATATAATTAAGTTTTATAGTCGATTCTAAATGATTACATGAAACGATTAGTTTAACCAAGGTATTGTGTTAATTATTCTCTTTAAAACAAATAATTGTTATTGCATTTCCTATACATAGTTTTCTATACCATAAAACAAGTGACGTTCACCATCATTACTTACGTGGTGGATTACGACCTATTTTATATATTATTCCATAAATTTAAAAAATTAAACCGCTAAAAGATCTAACTGAAAAGTAAAAATTAAATTTTGAGGCGGCGCCAAACACACAAACAGCGAAGATCAACGTTTTTTTTTTACGTGGTAAAATCATCAAACGAGTCCTCCCACCCAGGGCAGAGCGGGAGAGACTGTCAGACTCGTACTGACTAAAATCCACGGTGTCCTTCAATAGCCCTTTCGGTTCAGGGGTCACGGTAATTCGTACAGTCCCGCGACTCCGGCAGGCTTTGGCCCTCTATAGGGGGGGCCCGTCACTCTGCTGACACTCTTTGAGGCGCGCGTGGAACACAACGCGCCGTCGACCCGGGCATGGCGCTGCCCGCATGCTCGCGCCTACAGTGGCCGGAGATCGTATGCCGACGTCTGTCGCCGTGGGCGTCTACCACTGCGGAGCGAAGATCAACTTAGCTCAATTCTTCGCTTTAAATAGGTAATCAATTAACATGTTTGTTTGTTTGGCGCCGAACCCGCCTCAAAATTAGTTTTTTACTTTTCAGTTAGATCTTCGAGTTCATCAGTTTAAGTTTATGTTAAAAAGGTTTTATCTATTTTCTATCTATCTATCACACTTTAAAAAGCTTTGAAAATGAAAAGCCTTTACAAAAGTTTTCTAGCTGAATAGACCAAACGTGAAATTATCCAGTTAAGCCAATTTATTTCGTCAATATCCAGATACAAAGTTTACTTTTAAACCACTAGCCTGGTGGAAACGATTATGACAATGATACTGGAGTGAATTGGTCGACAATTAATCGATTTGGCTATTGTGTTATGTACTTAGATGCTCATATACGGTATGTAAAGCGGTTTTTTACTCGTACATTTTTGTTTTTGGGTTGACAGATCATAATTTGAGTCCTGCCGATCCGGGAGGGACTGTCAGACATGACTGACTGAAAACTTAAGAAAGTAATAGAGGTTAAAAAGGAGAACTGATATAAATTACAAATGCACTTAAAATGGGCGCCAAAAAGTTGACGGAGATACAAAGTACAAAAAAACACCCTGTTCTTTCAATTGCCTTTTGCGTTCTAGGGCTTAGGTAACAAGACTTGTATGGCAACATTGGCCACGCGCAGACTATTGCCAAGGTTACAGCCGTAGCCCGAGAATCGTCCACAAGTCGTTTTGAAGTTTACTTTAAACTATCTGTCTGTTTGTCATCGTTGAACGCCTAAACGGCTAAATAGGTTAAATAGAAAGTGACACTAATAGACTCTGATGCTTAAAAATAAAGACGTACGCTAGTAAAAAGAAGACAATGTGCGTTAGATGAGTTTGTTAAAAAGTTAAGTCTGTAATGTGTATAATAACAGCTGTCAGAAACCTGTGAATGTCAGTGAATACACTCACACGTGACTGTTACTACCGCTCCGAGCATTTTAGAGAACTGACCAAAAAAGAATGTCGATGTTTTGGCATTAACAGTTCCAATTTTAATTAAATCACTGTCATTTAATGTGAAAATTTTACTTTTTCTTTCGAAGTTTCATTGTCCAAAGAAAACTATCTACTAAGTCAGTCAGTAAGAGAACGCAATACAACTACTTACATAACAATAAAAAAAAAACATATGTAACCTTCCACATACAGCCTCGCAATATCCGAACATTGGAATACAATAACTTGTTTACATATCTTCAAAGGTTACGATTCAATAAGTGCATTTTTTTTATTATAAGCAAGCCTCCTTTACGAGCGTAGACGTACTACATAAGAACAACAATCGGTACCCGTTCCCTCGCCTCGTTTTGTTAGAAGACGGCCTTCAGTAACGTCACCCGTCCCTTTCTCTCTCATTGTGAAACAGATAACGCTGTCTCACGCTACGTCGGCACAAACATGAATAAAATAACCCTGACTGCCGCTATCTATCTCCCTCTTTTGGGGGGTTTTAGAACAAGTGCGAGAGGGACGGTGGTTTAGGGTAGAAATGCAATAAAACAGAGATGCCTACATGAGAGATTTGTGCCTATACAGTGGTATAGTTTCGCTCCATGCGTGGATGTTTTATTTGCCTAAAGAGAAACCGTTTGGAAGTGTTAACTTCCATTTAATTTGGTACAATTATGTTGTATATTTGGACGCTTTGTTGGTAAAAATCTATTACGATTATTGTTTGGTGATTTTAAATGATTTATTGCTTGCTTTAATTAATGTTTATGATGTCTAATAGTACTAAAAACAAAACGTAATCTAAAATCATAAAGTAAACGACTTTCTTGAATTTGTACGGTTGAAAAAACCAAAATAATTCTTGGATATGAGATTCTACTTTCTTAAAGATCTAGTTATTTTGTTTTTATTAACTTCTGGAAACGGTTTGGCAAATAAAATTAATATATTTATTTCTTTGTTTCATTGATCTTGCTCATATTATTATGTTTTTCTCTAATCTTCTATGTGGGGTTTTTTTAAGTAAAAAAAAAACTTTCGGCTAATAGAAATAAAATAAAGTCCAAAATATCAATTTAATATACTTTAATCAACAACAAAATGACTTGAAGTATACAAGAACGTCATTTAAATTTTTGCCTCATAGAAAATTAAATGCAGTAGGTATTCATTCAAAATCTATAACTCGTCTACAAAAGCTCACTCTATGGCAAAATGCCACTCAAGTAAATAGCTTGCACTGAATTTCATGAAAGTTGCATGAAAGTTTCAGCTGTTTAAAATGAGACGTCCACTACTGGACTGCACTTTTACAGGTCAAAGACCTATCTTGAAAGATAAAGTTCGAAAACGAATAGGAGTTGGACAAAAATGAAAGTTGAAATCGAATGATAACAAAAGGTTGGTGATAATTCTTTGAATGAAAACGAGTGTCCATGAAGTTTCTTGTCCATGCGCCTTCACAGATATCAACGCTTTGGAAACTACTTACAGTACTTTTACAGTTATTATGTCTTGCGACTGCGACTGAAGCTTTAATATTGTTTTATGCTTTTATTGTATTATTGACAATTCAAAACTGTCTTTATAATTAAAATAAATAAATGCTTTGAGTAAAACTTAAAACCAATCTTCTATATAAATAAAAATGTTATGTTGGTTTGTGTACGCTTCAAAAACTCAAAAAGTTCTGCACCGATTGAGCTGAAATTTTAGCATGATGTATATTCCGCATCAAGGATTGTGTTTACCTATTTTTTGCATCAGTCACATATACGCGACCGCGAAAAAAACATTTTTTTGTGCAACAGCGAAGCGTGGCAAGGTACAGCTAGTATTAAATTAAATAAAAATTACCATTGATTTCATCCAGCATATGACAAAACATGTCAAAATAATTGAATACTCTTGACAACGATTTGTTTGAAAATTGCAATGATTACTTTGAATGGGAAATTGACACAAAACCCTATTGATTGAATATTACCTTCACACGATAGCGATTAAAATCTGTATTAACATTACAAACGAAAATGTGCAATTTAGTTTTTTTTTTCGGATCAAGATGGATAAGATAAAGCTCTCTTTCCACGGTACAACAAAATAACAGTAATCAACACTTATGTCAATTACAGAAAAAAAAATAGTTCCATTGCCGAGATACCAAATTAATTGACGTATACCGAAAAACAGAACATTAAGCTCCCTTTTCACGACACAGGTGTACACGTACAATCACTACCGACATATTCGGTAATCGAGGTAAGTATATCCCGCCCCCCGCGACGCCTGTAATGGTGAATCAATTTTGCGTCAGTCGCAGTCACGCTACCAAATTCCTTCACATTAAAGGTCAAATCGATTTTAACTTTACTGTTTACCCGATTTTCGTAGTTTCAACTGGCTGTGGTGAACGTTGTCGGGGATTTTCTTTGATACTAGCTTTGATTTTACAACAATGTTCTGATTTTAAAAGAACGTCTACATAGTTTCTTGCCCGTTCTTCTTAGAAGAAAGAGCAAAAATGGAATGTGCAATTTTATATTGTGTCTTGTGACTAGACTGTAGCTTCGTCTTTCTTTTTTTTACTTTTCATCATTCAACGAGCATGTTACTGAATATTTTTTTAATTAATACTCAGACGATATACGGGACTTAGTTGTGACTTAGGGACTACTTCCCATATGAAAGCAATTTGATAATACTTTGCCTAAACGTGGTTATGTTCTGATAATTCATTGGTCAGTTTATGTAATATAATTTAGTGTATTTTTGTAAATATTTTGTTTTATTTATGCTCTAAGTTAAGATAGCAACAACCACATTAACAGCCGATTTATAGTTTAGAAGAACTACACAGTCACAGATAAAGAATAAAGAACAAAGAACGTTGGCAACGAACAGCCTGGCAACGTTTATAAATTAACCTAATAGAACTTGAATGCGACGTAGACCAACCATAATTACTTACTTCATATCTTTATAATACACACTGCAACCGGTTATAATATTTATTGTCTCTTCCGTTTATATTCGAAATACCACGCATAGTCGCCTACCACATAAGGGTTACATTCCTTTGAGTATTTGGGGCAGGTGTTCAGGTCCTCACTATCCAAGATGACCTTACATTCCTGTTAGTGTCATAGCTAATGCCTGTCAAAAGAAACCAGACATCGAGCCCGTCATCTGAGACCATATCACAAGATTTCTGTTTTTTATTTGCAGCGTACTTGAAGTATTTACTGCGTTTATTGTATGGAAAAATGAAAAAGCGCTTCTAGTGTTCCCGTTTATGTCTCAAAAAAGGGAGAAGTCACGATAGTGCCTCTGATCTATATGTACACACAAACACACATAAAATTCGTCTTCTACACTTTTGTTGTCACATTTTGAGTCAAAATCTAATAACCGCGCCGCAAGAATCAAATTGTCTAGTGTGGAGCTATATTCATATCTAATTCAAACTCACATTGTAGACTCATTCAAATGTTAGTACCAAGTTCGTAAGGAAAGAAAGAAATATCACAATTATCCGAAGAGAAAATGCAACGAGAAAAAATATAATTCACTTTATTTATTTGATGATTCCACGCCAGCCTGGAATGCGATTCATGACGTGTTGTAAAAACACAAATTAACGAGCTTTTTTCAGATAAATTTCAACGTCTCTCACTATCACTCAGTTAAATAAAGTGTTTTTAAATATAGTGATATAAAGTGATAATAATTTAATGTCCATATCTTGTGAGCTTTTGTCCAAATCAATCTCCCTTACTAATATTAAAAATCGAAAGTTTTTGTGGATAGATGGATGTTTGCCACTCTTTCAAGCAAAAACTACTAAACAGATTTAAATTAATTTCGGTACGGATGGTTTACAACCTGTATTACGAGTATTTATCCTGATTTTATCTTTCCGTGGGACAATTTTCGAGTGTAAACGGACGAAGCTGCTGTCGACAGCTAGTATTTCATAATGATTCTAATATGTAAGTACAGACAATGAATTAAAATATATGGCAGTAGAGGTTTTATTTAAGTTACTACATCATTTTATTTTTACTATTCATTGCAATAACTTTGAATAAAATTATAATTTGAAACGGCTCTATCTATGCAGCAAAGGAATCTCTTGAAATTACTGAATTAAAACGAGAGTAAATAAAAATAAATTATTGAATCAAACATAACCTCCCTTCTTGCGCAATCAGATAAAAAGAAGTAAATGATAACGTGTAGGTTGACAAGGAAGAATAGAAGAAAAACTTATTTGGCGCCTCAGTGAACGGCAAAAAAATGACGACAGTACGACTGATTTACATTATCATCATCACATCACTCGTAGGACGTCTACTGCTGAACATATATGTAGGTATTTACTAAAGATTTATAATAAGACCAGTTGGAAGCGGTTTGCGTCCAGATTGAGCATGTGGTTTTCATCCATCGTCTGTCCACCTTGAAAGTAAACGTCCTGCGGTACATTTACCGGTTTGACGGCCGATTGATTCACTCGTATTTTTCTTAAAAAAACGAGTATAAAAATGAATGCCCGAAAATTGTTGATCCGATTCAGTTATTTCTTTTTTGTAGTATTTGTAATTGTGTGGACAATTTTTGTAGGTTATTACATTTTTCTTCTCCTTTTTCCATTATTTATAAATTGCAACTAAGGCTGGGTTTGGCTAAGTTAATTAAAAAAGAAGCTTTTGTAGGTATAAATTCATCGTTAATAAATTATTGTTTAAGAATATTAATCGAACCAACCACGTGTAACGGTTGTATCATATGTTTTCTAGTCACACGGTCACGCTTTATATAATTTAATAATCAATACAGCCCTTGATCACTAACTTGAAAAAAAAACAATATAACATTGAACAATGTCAGGTGCAAGGAACATTTTGTCGTATTCGTTATTTTTAAACGCAGTAACGCATGCGACGCGCATACGTTTCCGAAAAACGTGAGTTGCGACGGCCTAATTAGTAAGGCTTCTGGAGTACTTATCCAGAAGACGCGGGTTCAAATCCCATTTGCAACTGAATTTTTCTTTCCTCATAAATCATCTTTACATTCTGTCGTGTTCACAATCAATAACCCGTCTATTATGTCTTTGTCGACATAATGACTGTTTATTTAGTCCTATTTTCCACTTTATGCTGTAAATATTTAATGCTAACTATAGACGTCGCGAATCTTATTACGATGTGAATAAAATGATAAATAAACAGTGTTTTAGCTTTAAAACGTATAACTGACCGTTTTTCTGACGTATTAATTTTCTATTAGTAATTTAACTTTATTAATTCAAAATAGATTTATGTACTTGAGTTAGGGAGCATTCGAATCAACAGTGTTTAATTCACAGTTATAGTTCCATCATTTGTGAAACTATCCTTATTTTCTACAATAATTTCACCATCAAACCATAATCTACGTGTATCCAAAATTAGTTCTAATAACTTTTAAATTAGGTTTAATAATTATAGAAGCAGATGATCAGAGTACCTTAGTGGCTGTTCATGGAATAATCTGTAGTTAGCTATATTTTCTTTTCAAACTACTCATCCGGCTTTGTACGGTTGCATTATAATTGTGTTATGCCTTATAATATAACCATATCGTCCTCTTGAAGCACACTATCTATTGATGAAAACTAAATTAAAATCCCTTCTGGAATTAAAACGTAACTGACAAAACAGTACTCCTCTGCCCAACCTTTGAATGATTACAGTTATGTTATGGTAAAATATTGGCGCTAAATATTGATTATTTGATTACGGAGAACCATCAGGTGTCTGTCTGGCCTACTATATAATGATTGTACACTTTCCGTGACTGAAGCACGTAATTTAAAAAATGCTCTACTAAAGTAACACACAGTCCTGTACACCTAATTTTTGTCGATGCAACAAAACGTTGTCTCACATAATTTTCAAGATAAAAAAGTCACTGTTATCTGTGCATGGTAGCAGTATGCACGGATGACAAAAGTGTATTTTATAGATCTAAGTGAGCCTAAAAAGGCCATTAGCACGACCACGAATTATAATATGAAATGCAATAAAATTCGTAAAATATTCAATTGATAAATAATGTAATCACACCTAGCCTATGTTTTCTTTTACTTTTTTTTAGCGTGGTTAAATCATCAAATGAGTCCTCCCACCCAGGGCAGGGCAGGAGGAACTGTCAGACTTGTACTGACTAAAATCCACGGTGTCCATCAATATCCCTTTACATTCCGGGGTCATGGTAATTCGTTAGTCCTGCGACCAGGTTTTATTTTACTTAACATTATATCTTAACTTTAAGTAAAAGAAAACCTATTTACTTTAAACCTACCTAGGTATGTGGTTCATAATAATATATTTTAATATAAGAAAAATATTATTTACTAAATTGACTTAAAATGTTGGGAACCCCTGAGAATAAAATAAAGTTTAAATGAGTAAAAGAACAATGGCGGTTCTTAGGGTAATAAGATTTTAATTCATAAACAAAAACATAAAAAATAAGAAAAATAATGATTAATTTATAAAGACAAAGAATTAATGCACGATTTGTCTTCTCCTTTTCTTCCCTATATCCGAGACTTTAATACATTCATTTCACATTTTATCTTTACTTAAAAAATAACTATCTGCCATAAAATAAAAATGTCTGTAAGCTTGAACGACGCGAGTTATTTGTTTAAAATTGTTTCAAAACAACATTATACTCAAGACACAGATTAAGGTTTAATAATTGAATCGAGTTTCGATTTTTTCTCCTTCAAATTTTTTAAAGTTCTTCAAAATCAAACATTATTATTCACCGTTCAACTTTAAAAGTTGGTTCTAAAAACGGCGGCTTGGAAAACGTAAAATAAAGGAAAAAAAATATCCGTTTTTTCCGTTTTATAGTTAACATAGGTTGAATACCTATTTTCGACGCTCTATAAAAGTTCTTTTTAAAATTGAAATAAAAAAAAAACAACAAAAGCACTTTAAAAGCGATAAGTGCTGCTAATTGAAATTAATCAGATAGCTATATCTGCCGATAGCTATTAGTGTCGTGCCAGCTTCACGAAGTCCACCTCCACACACTCGGACCTGAAAAACTTCATAATAATTCACGCCAATCATAATTATAAGTGTTCACTTGTATAGTTTTCAGCCAATAATACGGTTTCAATGACATGACAATCCATTAGTAAAACTTAAATTTTAAGCTGCGAAAATTTTACCACCATTCGCGTACCGATGAAATGAATTCAATTATTTAACAGGTTCCCATTAAGGTTTTACTTTTTTTAAAGTCGAAAAAGTTGGAAAAGCGTTAAAATGTATTTTTCATTTTACATAAAGTAATTTAAGTTAAGAAAAATCGTTTAACAAAAATGTTTGGAGAAGAATAAAAGGGTTTAATTTAAGGGAACAAGGTTGTGTACCCCGCCTTCGTAATGGCATCTTCCGTAGGTACTCTACGATGCTACGCTACGGCCGTCGCTACGGGCTACGGCCGCTACGGCGTAGCCGTCGGTAGCTTACCTAACAATGAGCATTATAGTAATTTGTGAAGAAAATTGTAGCTCATTATTTAAATTGTGGGCAAAATCGATGCAAATCGACAGACGTTTCTGAAGCTATTCAAATCATTAGTCTAATGCTCCAACTGTGCTCTTTAAGTAAAAAGAAAGTCTTACTAGCGTAGAAATAACTTTTCCCAGTAGCGTAGTAATAGCGTTTAGCGTAGTAATAACTATTAAAAAAGCAAACATAGGTTGCTACCTTTGTTTGCTTTTTTTATTTGTAAACGTTCCGTCGCCGTCGGGAGTAAGTCTTTAGAATTTCTCGGAATAAAAAAGAGTATTTTCATAGCTTCCTGCAACTGTGTAAAAATAGTGAAACAATTGAAAATAAACTGTTTAACAATTTAATGTAATGAAAGGACGCCGTCGTTTGTATTATTCGGCCGAGTCGCGGTGAAAATTGGAAAAATGACCTCTAGGTAGTAATGACTTGTCAACAATTAATTTATGTACTTAGCTTTTAATTCTGTAAAATTTAATTCATGCCATTAATACCGTTTTATTACTCTCTGTCAAGACCGAGATAAAGTTCAAGTTGGAAAATAAATCTTTACACTATATCTTACACACAAAATAGTTACACTATCATGAGAAGTTAAAATCATTTTATTAAATTAAAATTTCTAATATAATTCAACTTTACCAGAGACCTTACATATAGCCCCGAGGGACCACGGTTTAACATTTTATTTTACCTAGAACCCCGAAGGAGTATGATTTAACATTTTATTTTACCTAGAACCCCGAAAGAGTATGATTTAACATTTTATTTTACCTAGAACCCCGAAGGAGTATGATTTAACATTTTATTTTACCTAGAACCCCGATGGAGTATGATTTAACATTTTATTTTACCTAGAGCCCTGACGGTGTATGATTTAGCATTTTATTTAACCTAGAACCCCAGTGGAGTATGATTTAACATTTTATTTAACCTAGAACCCCGAAGGAGTATGATTTAACATTTTATTTTACCTAGAACCCCGATGGAGTATGATTTAACATTTTATTTTACCTAGAGCCCCGACGGTGTATGATTTAGCATTTTATTTTATCTAGAGCTCCGAAAGAGCATGATTTAGTATTTTATTTAACCCAGAGAACTGAAGGAGCAAAAGTTTAACATTTTATTTTACCTAAAGCCCCAAAGGAGTATGACTAAACATTTAATTTTAGCCAGAGCCCTGAAAGAGCATGATTTAACATTTTATTTTACCTAGTGCCCCGAAAGAGCATGATTTAAAATTTTAAAATTATTTCACCTCTTTTATTAAAATGTTACGTATTCGTAGTACAGTATGTAAATTATTTATTCTATACAATACATCAATTAAATAAACAATAAAATAAGCAGAAAAAAACATGTATAATGTATCTTACTTGTTTTGTTGTCTTGTCTTGCTTTCGATTTTAATTCCTGTTTTTAATTTATTTTAATTCAATTTTTGCACAAAATCAAATCTAAAAATCAGATACACTATTATTTGAATAAAATACCCCTATTTTATTAAAATAACAGTGTACCTGATTTTTTGGTAATACATAGTAGTATTAGTGTTATTTGTTTATGCTGTATTATTTTATTTTTAATAATCATCAAAAGATAATTTTCACAGTCACTTACTGATAAAATTAAATGTTACCTTTTAATTAATTTTTAATTTTAACGTAAAAGTTAATTCTGCCTCCAGGTTGTATCGCTTTATTATTTAAACCATTATTTTAAGTGGACTAGAAAATAAATAGCAAACTCATTTGCTCACTGAATCACGACATTTATATTTAAGTTAAAGTCATATTTACTCCGTTCAAAACCGTATTGTCATGCCATCAAGTATATTGACGACATTTCTACTGAAAACTACACAAGAACACACGAACAATTTCGCTGAATGACAATCCCCCCATGGAGCTCCATGCAATCGCCACGGCTAGCACGAGCGGAACAGACACACATCGCTTGGCAACAACATAAACAAACACGTAATAAACTGAAAAAGGTTAGAACGTCCTGAAAAAAAGGTTTTTCGTTAAACCCTACAGTCGAAATTAAAAAGATTTTTTCCGCGGTAACAAATATTTTTTAGTTAGACGAAAGCATGTTGTTGTCTGTTTGTCTTACGCGGCCGTGTGTACGACGTCAACAAGCAAGACCTTCAGTTGGCGGCCGCTAGAGCTACCTCCTACAGTACTAGTAGTAAAAGCTGTAGTATTAAAAGCAGAGTACTCACGGACGGGTTGGGGACGCACCGGCGCGGGTCGGCGCTCCGGTACGTCGGGCTGTACCGGCCCGGGAAGCACCCCGGGGGTGCCATGAGCCCCCCGCCGGATTTCATCTTGTCCGGCGAGTACATCGCACATGACCCCCACGGGTCGTCCTCCAATTTCAACACCTTGGAAGGTGAGTGATACTGCCGGTCGAAAATTTTGGCGATTTTTATCGTACTTTCGGGTATATAAAGGGCGGCGGTGCCGCGACCGTCCGCTTCGCCGGGTAGTGACCGACTGAAGCAGGGAAGCGGTGACGTCACGGGCCACGCCCTCGCCCCTCCATTCGCCCCCGCCCACCGCCCCCCGCACCGTCTCACGCATGTTTACGTCGCCGGCGGCGGGTTCACGAATTACTGAATTATTTAATTGGTCCATTCACTTCTCCTGCTTGTTACCTTTTCACGCTTCTCTAAAAAGGTTGACGGATGGCCGGCGACGATCGACGCGGGCTAATTGTGCGGCAATCGATACGGAACGGGAGCCTGCTGACGTCGGCAGATTACTATATTGTACAGGTACTGCGCCGCTAGGTCTAGGCTGACGACCGTAAAGGTTGAGCGTCAATTACACGTAGAGATGGGCAACTAATTTCAATAGCTTCGCTAGCCGGCTATTTACTGTGGAATAGCCAGCTAGCTAGCCAGCTATTTTGGTTACTTGGCTATTTGGTGGCTTGGCGTTTTATTTTATAATCATGAAAACCAAAATACCAACCCACAAATTATAAATTAAAAAAAAAAACCACAACTATCACACAACGCCATCTAGTCCCAAGCTAAGCAGAGCTTGTGTTATGGGTACTAGACAACTGATAAACATACTTATATATTTCTAAATACATACATATTATAGTCAAATTACACCCAGACACAGAACAAATGATCGTGCTCATCACACAAACATTTGCGCTGGGTGGGCATCGAACCCACAACCCTCCGGCATAGCAGTCAGGGTCACTAACCACTAGACCAAGAGGCCTGTCAACTTTTATATGTGACGGTAACTAACAACTTTTCTAATAATCGTATTTCGTAAGTTCGTTTATTAAATGAATAAAATTACTAAGTAAAATGCTCTCTCTTTGTCTAATCTACGAGTATTTTGTGAATATTGTGAGAAAGAGATGTATGATACGAATGAAGATCGCAGTAATGTAGCGCAGTGAGCGCGCACACAGCAATCGGCTATTCTGGCTACTCTCGCTACCCGGCTACTGAATACCGGGACGGCTACAAAACGTAGCAGTTAGCTAAACTCCGTGGCGGCTACGCGGCTACCGGCGTCGTCATAACCTGTCAGTTATCTTGCGAATCAGTAGCCAATAGCTAGCTATCGTGTTGACGGATATCATAACCGTGGTTATTTTTGTCATAGCCGGTATTTGGCTAGTTATGGCTATAGCTACCCATCGCTAATTCCACGTGCTTTTTATTATGAAAGTGGAGATACAGAGTGGCAGTTTCCAAAGTAACTCTTCCAATTTAATACTTAGTAATCGTTTTTGTTAATCATCTTTTGCTAAATAATTAATTTGGTATTTACGTCTTCCAAAATTTCTCAAAACAAAACTTAATTACAATACTTTCCTACCAAAATATTTACACAACAACCGGGTGTCATAAATTGCCAGTTTACTAGTTCCATAATATTAATGGTGATAAAATTGTTTAAATGGAATGAATAGATGTAATATGATTTATCCCAATTTATATTTTGATTTTGCTAGCAAGGCCTCTTTTTAGACCCCTAGATAACCCGACCAATTTCACCACTATACCTAAACTGACAAAAGAAAAAAGCAGGAGTTAAACAACTAATAATAAATAGGTCTAAACTTGTTCGCTCAAGCGTAGTGCCAACGTGTCGTCACAGCGCTGCAGCGAGGTGACAAGGTGGCGTCTTTTCGCGGTATTACTACACCCACTATGGCGAGGCGACAAACCTTTATCCGTTCTATTTATCGTTTCAAAGTATTTTAGCACAATCAGCCTGTAATATTTCCTGTAATAATCCACCAAGCGGATTCGAAGACCAGAGGTAAAATCATCAAATGACCTCTTCACTGATTTACCCACCCACACAGGACGGGACGAGAACTGTCGGATTCGTACTGACTAAAATCCACTTTTTTCCCTTAATTGCTACTCACGTTCCAGGGTCACGGTTACCTGATGAGACAGTCGCGCGACCCCGAAGGCAGTCCCGGGACCCCGGCTAGATGTTCAAATTTAGTCTTAGGACAGTAAAGGCACGTAGTGTACCACCCCGGCCTCAAAGAGCTGTTTGAGCCAGACGGGGCCACCAAAGAGGACCAAAAGCCTACCAGTGTCGTGGGACTGTCTAATCAGGTAACTAGACCCTGGAACGTAAAGAGGTATTAAATGAAGACATTACAAGTCTGACAGTCTTTTCGTCTCCACACTGGGGGAGCGGGAGGGACTACTGATGTTACCATGTAAAAATAAAAAGTCATGGTGTTTCCTTATAATCTTTTTCTTCGCCGCTTTGATAGCAGTAGTGAAGAAATAATTCCACCATTAGGTTTTCAACCCACGACCTACAACTCATAAGTTGGGACCGTTACCACTGGGCTACCACCTTCTTAAACAAGTTTGTATAAAAACATTTAATGGCAACTATGACGTGTTCCTTTAATTTAAATTGCACCTGTGCAAAGCTTGTCTCGCATTTTTTTTAAATCTTTGCCTCAATCTAGGAATTTCTCCTGTTGCGTGGGGTGGGCCACGTTTGCAAACAATAAATTTACACACAAAAACTCCCAGATCCAAAACAACAACTCGTAGATCATACAAATATTTGTAATGCGACGCAAGTCTCCGGTACTCTTCGACTTTGGTATCCAGGCAACTATCGCAATACAAATCCATAGAGGTTCGTATACAGGCACGCTTCAATGGATACCAAAGTCGTAAGGTATACTAGACTTGCGTCGCGAAGTGTACGAAAGGCCTTAGGTAAAATCGTCGACACACACGACGTGACAGGTCAAGATAATCTTATCGATGCGCGAGGGAGTGAGCAATCAACTTTTGTGGGGAAGGACACCTCGACCTAGGCAATGTTTTCCACAATCTTATATTATGAAACATAACATCACGCCTGGATAACTAACGGGAGAAGCAGAGATAGAAATTACACTCAAATTACAAAGTTGAACACGTATCGATGTCGATCACTCGGATATTCGTGACTAGCTGTTGCCAGCGGTTTCTCCCGCAAAAACTCTAAAATTTTCCAACGAGAACATAAAATCGGTATAAAAACTATCCTTTGTGTTAATCCAGGTTATAATACATTTGTGTACCTAATTGTATCTAAATCCGTTCAGTGGTTTTTACATGAAAGAGTAACAAACATCCATCTAAACAAACATTCTCGTTCATTGGTAATATTAGTAGGATAAAGTTAGAGAATTTAATTTAATTTCAATCTCTCGGCAGTTGTTGCCTATCTGAACAAGGAAAGTGGTTCTAACTTTAGAACCGTAAATAATAGCACCGTTGTCTCAGAAGTAAAAAGACAGGAAATGACCTCTCCCCCATGACCAAAAATGAAACTAAAATTGTTCACATCAAGAATGAAGTAGTCTCCCATCAACGCTTATTCATATCTCTTATACTAGAAGTTTGTGACGAGCTCGTCAATGAGCTTGTAATAGAATTTAAACTTAAAACTCTAAAGCGTTAAGTTGAAAATCCATTAATGACGAACTGTTTCTGTCTTTAATAGATTTTCAACTTTCAAAATCTACTTTCGACCGACAACCTTCATCTTTCCCCAAAAAAAAGTATTATTTTGGGGTTGATTACTAGAACAGAAACAGAAGAACAGAAAAACAGTCATCATTTTCCCTTGGGTAAAGCGAAAGCGGTCAGACTCTTACTGACGAAAAATCCACCCAGTTTCTTCTACGTCCATTTCGACCTTTATCTCAAGTTTGAAGCAATTTCGGTAATGTTGCTTACAATTTGGTTTAATTTGTAGCTAGTACCATGTCTTACATAGATCATGGCGTAGATAGGGGACCGGGGAGCGCAGCAGGCCCACGTTCTCGGCCTTCCATCTGAAGGAGCCTCGCGCGCACTAGAAGAGCACTGACTTGCAAGATGTCTTGGTTTCGTTTTATTTCTACCTGGTAACCCAAAGAGCCAATAAGGCCTCGCAGTTCTGATGTCGCCGATGATCATATTTGGTCCAGAGCCTCCACTACTCGCGCGAGGCCCCCTTCTTGCATGATGACAAGAAAAAAACCAGAGAAAAAAACCAGAAAGCCACGAAATGGCGTCTAAAATCGACATGCAAAAAATGTCCTAAAAGAAAAGGCCCTCGCTGATGCGACTTGCTCCCTGCTAGATTAGGCCTCGCTACGTTGCTGTACTCAAGCTTTACGACATTCAGCGTAAGCTTGTTTACTAGACATGTAATGCGTCTCTCGTGAGAGGAGGCGAACGTATCGGAGCTATTGTTACGTCACAAACTTGTTACGCCAGCACGTTACAGTCTTGCAGGTTCATGTATCAAGGTCTAAATTTACTTTGGTACTGCAGTAGTTGCAGCAAATACTTGTAGCTTGTAAGTAGTTTATTATCTTTGAAGGATTTAGGTGGCTGTGTGACCTGGAATGCTCTCTTGGAAGAGTTGCTTCTGCAGTACGTTGGTAACATGGAAATACGAATGTACTTTTTATAAATTGTATCATACATGGGGCTTTTTTTTAACGTGGTAAAATCATCAAATGAATCTTCCCACCCCGGGCAGAGCGGGAGGGACTGTCAGACTCATACTGACTAATATCCACGGTGTCTTTTAAAAGATATATGGAGACCCCTATGCATAACAGGGCGAGAGTTTAAGTAAGTGTACTGCCTTTTCTTATCAATAAACTGTACCCATTGCCAGATCAGTAGTCCTAGTCACTTTTGATAGTTTTATCATACGCCTTTAATATATAACCATCACTACAACTCTTTGATTCGTCATCTCAGCAGTCACCGTCTTTCAACAATCAATAATAATCAATCATCTAGTATCTTTGCAAAAATAAATTGGTTATAAAATTTAAATCATCGACTAATTTTACAAACTGCAAACATCAGCAATGCACCCTAAACCAAACATCATCATCATCATCATCTCAGCCATAGGACGTCCACTGCTGAACATAGGCCTCCCCTTTAGATCTCCACATATACCAAACATACTTCCATATAACTGCAACATCCATGTACTCTGCTCATCCCATTTTACCACAATGCTAATAATTACAGGCGGTGCATCAAACGCCCCGGTAATTACGCCCTCAGCCGGCAGATGGCGGGAGTTTTAATTTTTCGATTTCGGACCAGACTGTATAATGCATGAGGCTTTTATCGCCACCGCGGTTCCTTCGGGGATTCGTGGGTACCGGGCCGGGCGAGAAGCGATAGCGGTTTGGATTTTACGGGCTAAATATGGGTTATACTTACTAATAAATAAACTAACAAAAAAAACTTGTTCGATTTCAGACCAAGCTTGTGAACGTTATCGGATCGACAAACCAACAGAAAAATTTAGAAGAAGAAAAGCAAGGCCCTAGTGGCCCCCGAGTGCCTAGCAATGGGACACAGAAAAGGCTATGTAAAATAATACTTACACTTGTAAGTGTCTCATCAAGTTGTCGTAAGCTCCACTGCTAAACATAATCGATTTCATCCCCGAGTTAGACAGTGTTGTTTGATTATTTCATTCGTTTTTTTAATAGCAACGCAGAGTTTGTATTTGTCCCCGTTCTAATACCTCTGTTGTGAGTGTAATGCCGTATTGGGAAAGATCAAACATCTATCATGGTGGCCATGCTTCTAGCGATCCCTATCGCTAGAAGCATGCCTGGCTACTCTAGGCACCATCTAAGTTAAAAATGTATGAGTATATATAGTCACTTATATACACGGCTTTTATTTAAAAATTGCTCTAGGCTTTTTTAATGATTATTAAGTGTAAAATATACTGCGTCGAACCCTTCGGAATTTATTGCTTCAAAACTATTTTGAAAATAACGTAAAAATTATTTGTTCTTAAAACAACGTCATTTCAAATAAATAATAATACTCGTATATAAAATCCATGACCACGTATCCTAAATTTTATTGAAAACCAAATATCACTTGTAACATAAAAAACATTTACTCGAAACAAAACTACCGCTCATAAATTGCACCATTCGCCAACGACGTACCCTTTTTAGGGTACCACAGATAGGCACGGAAGTACGGACGGCCTGGTCTGTACCATACTTAGCTGTCCATTAACAATTCTATCGCGAATTAGAGCAGTAATTAAGCGCTTTCTTTATCTGTGCTCGGTTCAGATCGTACCTATTTTTCGTATACAGCGTGTAACGGAACGTGTATAATGCAACATAAGGATAATAATATTGATAGTCTTGGAACAGACCATGAAGTTGAGACCGCTTCGTCAGTGAGTGACCACACAATTGGCGCTGTGGCTGAGCGATTAGACTGCGGCGCTGCGTAATGCGAGTTCGATTCCCGCTCGGAGCAAATATTTTGTATGATCTACGAGTAGTTGATTCGGGTGTGTGAGTTTAAATGTTTGTAAACGCACCCACGATACAGGAGAAATTCCTAGTGTGGGAAAACATTTCCTATAAAAAAAATATAATACCCACCTGTTTTTAACAATAATCAGCGGTATTTCGGTACCTATTCTACGCATGCAGTGGCCATTGTTTCCTCTGTTGCGTATCGTGGGTTCCATTGTTGCACGGATCAAATATTTTGTATGGCGTACTGATGATGATGATGCTTGTTCCGAGGATACCTATTAGTATTTGTGGTATACAGGTATGTGTGTAAAAGCGCCACAACGTATTTTTTCTAGCCGCAACATAACGGCGAGCAAAATATTAAAAATACCCCTTTTACTCTACCATCGGACATCGAGACGTACTGCCATTTACCATCATAGTTGCCATTCCACTAATTCGCACTAAGGGCTATTCCTTCTTCCAAACTAACTCACTTTCGTCTGTGTTCCCAAAAACACCCTGAATCTCTTCAAATTTAGAGTAAACAGGCTTCTTCTGGGTAAGCTCGATCGTAGGCTTTGTATCTGTCACATTTGACCCAGACTAAAGTCAAGAGCAATAACCTTAACAAAATACCACGTTCTTAAGACAAACATCGTAATCACGAAAAAAAATTGTACGTCAATAAATAAATAATACTTACCTTATTATTGTGCCGATTGTCGTTACGGCCAATGGCCTGATGGCTAAGTGCCTCGACGAACATCTTTCGTGGCTCTCATGACATGAACATTCACCATCGACACGCTAAGACGAAGATTGAATAGTTGGATCAATGGCCTGATTCAGAAGACAGTACTCCTCGATACGGCTCTCATTGTGAGAAGGTTCTTGTCTCTGTAGTAAGTAGAAAAAATAAATAAGTCCTTGTGCCACACGCTGTAGATGACTATTTTGTTTTTAAATTGCGAATAGTGTCGATGCTTTCTGAAACTATCGGACCCGGGGAATAGTGGAAATAGATCTTAGACGTCTATTTTTAAAGAGTTAAACAGTTTGGAATCTATTGTTTTATTTGCGTTTAGGAATAGGTTTTGCAACGAAATGGTACTTTGTTATTTGGCTAAGATGTATTTTATTTAGACTTTTGAATAAAAAAACTCGACTTCTCTCCCTTAAAGTAATAACTAGCCCATGATACTTCGATGATTCAAAAATATGTCAATTATTCCATATAACAAAACAGAGTTTTCGGTAAAATGAAAGTCGAAAACAAATATTCGGAAATGTGATCGATTCCCCATTTAAAGCACGAGTTCAAAAGTTATAGCAGCCGTAACTTTAGTGCTTCTTTAGACATTTTTATCTAACTTGTATTTTTAGTCCTTAGACATTTTTATTTAGCAGTGTAGGCCTAGAATTAGATAGTTTTACCTACTTTACAAACGAACGAATATATTTTATGTACAATAACGTACATATGTTGGAAAAACACCACATGTCCAGGTCAGCAAAAGGGTGAGCCGGAAGAACCTCCCCGGGGAAACACAAAATACCCTAATGTTGTATTCGTACGGCGGCATTTCAGACTATTTTGTTGTATGTTCTCAAGATATGTAAGTTTTGTTGTTACGTCGCAAAGAGATATTACAAAAAAAAAAAAAAACGACGGGTTGCACTCTGGGAGTGCCGGCAGAAGTGAAAACTTGAATAGTAATTGTTGGAAATATCTTGTGAACAGATTTTAGTAAAACTCGCAAAAATGGTTGACTTATTTCAATAATTTTCCAATGTGACGTACATCTTTTATAAACAATGTTACCTAGCAACGAACATTCACGCAAGCGCCCTGCGCCGTCCTACGCTTTTTCGGTCAGGGTCACGTGTCCTGACGCGAGTTTAAGATTTTATGCTCAACGCCGCTAAAGAAGTTTTCACTTCAAAAATACTAATTTACTAAAAAATATATATATTAATAAAAAAAACAATCATATAATAAAATCGTAGATCTGTTATTCCTGTACATTGAATATTTTTTTCTTTTTGTATTTTTTTTGAGATATGGAATCGATTTCTGATGCCAAATCAACATTTTATTTCGATTTTTTAATATTTGTATAAATTGTAGATCAAATCCTCAAATATTCCCCAAAATATGCTCCTGTTAATAGGCTATGTATTATTACTCTATTTTCTCTGGGGGATAAGCAATTTTGAATTACATCGTTTTTCATGCATTCTAATGTTTTTCAATTGTTCTCTAGGATAAGTCTACGCTGATTTAAATTGTAGGTAGGTAATTTGGATATTTATTAAACTATAATTTATTGTTTCAAGGTGTAGGAATGTTAATGATTCAAAAACAAACAAATCTTTCTGTTATATTATGTTTATGTATGTTTTGAATTGGTGCTCAAACCAGTGTTTAGACGACCACAAGTTTTACACATCGATTCAAATAATAAGCTATTTTTTAGGTATCACGCTGTATGCATGTATAATATTATTAATCTAAACTAATATTATAAATGCGAGTATATTTGTTTTTTATCTTTTCGCGCTCAAACTAACTACTGAAGCGATCGTCCCGAAATTTTGCATATGCGTTGTCGCGAGTGCAGACACGGATATAGGGTGTATCTTTCATCCCGAAAAACAGAAGAGAGCTGATGCCGAGAAAAACAACAATTACGTTCATTTTCCAAATGGCGCCGCAAGCGCAGCCGCGGGCAAAAGCTAGTTAGGTATACGTATACCTAACTGTTGATTTCGTAACTTTCTATAAAAATAATCACAGACACTACTATTTTTTTTTAATTATCGCTGCGTCGCTATCGTATATATATATTTTTCAAGAATATTTCCATTCTCTTCATTAATTTTATACACTTATTTTACATATTTCTAAATCTTTTTACAAAAACATTTAAAAATATAAAAAGTAGCAATCCACCAGCATCAGGAACAAGGTCCGCGCTACCGGTGATCAGGGCTCCTGGGGAGGCGCCTCCTAACAATACGCGCCGTCTGAATCAGGCGCTTGATCCAGCTGCGAAGCGAGAGCCTCCTCTGATGTTGTTCGAGGCTCTTAGCAATTAAGCCATATTAAGAAATATTCCAATTATTGTTATATTTGGACGCGAAGCATACAAGTTACTTGCCTTTAATGCTAGTTTTCTTATAACTAAGTAGGGTTGCTGGTTGCAACACCAGTAAGTGAAGCCTATACGAGGCGATTTTCATAAACTGTAAACATTGCTATGTTTTCGTGACTAAATAAAATAATATTTATTGTAGTTATTTAACTAGCGTCTATTCAGTGGACAGCCTTTTAACAATTCTTAAACAAAAGAGCGTCCACAATATCAACATGACGGAAAAAAGTTAATATAGGAAAGGTTTGAACGAGAGACGTGCAAGACAGTGGGGTTGCGGGGCGAAGGCGCGGTGTTGGGGGGGAGTGAGAGGGGGGGCGGGATTGCAGCTTCCGCAGGATGTGGCGGGGTGCTCCCACTCCCGCCGGAAGCAACCGAGCCCTTCCGACAATCGCAAAAGGTGGTAGCGTCCGCAGAAAAATAGGTTTGTTTTTGCCCACAAGCATTTAGAAAATTGTGACTATGGTTAGTATCTAAGAAACTCCTAATATACATTTATTAACACTGCATAAACTAAGCAGATTAACTTTGAAGGAAGGTGTCAATTATCTTCATCTGTCAACTGTCACTGGATAATAACGTTTAGCAACAAAATGTTTTGTGCTAATTGATTTTTAATAGTCTAAATATTAGCTTTATTATTTTGTTATAATTATTTTCATATGATGCTAGGTGTTACAAAGCCGTATAAAATTAATTACATAATTAAAATTCGTTACAGCATGGCGTCAGCAAACCTTCCTTCTTAAATCATCTGCAAAGTACCGTAATTTGGTCCTACTTTGCTCCTTACGGGTAATTATGCTCCTGGTCTGTAAAATGTTGTCGAATAGAATATTCGTTGAAAATTTTGCAATAATTCAATAAATTATGAATGCATCTGAAACATTTCACCGAATTTCACATCCGAAGGCTTCAGAAACATCAATATTAGCAGAACTTATTGTAACTGGAGCAGATTGACATTAATTTGCTCCAACAGCTTTAACAATGGAGATTACATAAGAAACTATTTCTAGGAGCAAAGATACCCGACAACATGGGTAATTTTGCTCATTATTATTTAATCAAAAATAAATTAATAATATACTTCATAATACCAATTGCCTATAAATAAGTACCTGTCAAATAAGTCTTATTTCTTTAAAATAACATATAATTGTTTTACAGTTGATTGTTTTAAAATATTCTTAGTTTTTAACATTTGGAGCAAATATCGGAGCAAAGTAGGACCAAATTACGGTACCTACATATATTTGAATATATTTATTTGAACACAAGCTAAAGACAATCGCAAAAAAAACCGTCCTAAGCTCTATTTTTTCTGCTACCGGTACGGAGGCAGCGCTCGCTCGTACGGACTGGGGAAAATATGTTATTCGCGTATCCCAATTAAAATCATAATTAACTCCGTATTAAAGCAAGCGCTAATCCCAATTACTGAGCTCGCTGGTTTTAGCTGTGTTACAATGTTCATCGAGTTCTGTAACATTCTGCTAGTAGACAATCATACCAGCTAATGTGACTGTAAGCCAAAATAGTCACTATGTAGAGTCGTAACCCGGGTCTACCAATCCACAAATACGGGCCCATACGAAAGTAACTCGAAATTTTTGAGTGAACTTTACACCCTATTAGTTCTGATTTCATAATGCCCACAAAACTCATCGGGAGTGAGAACAGCTGTCCAATCATGTTGTCACGAATTTTTAGTTCGTCCCACTAACTAAAATTATGTCCGTAAGTGATAAATAATAAGAAACTCCCGAAACATCGATCGAAGGTACGGTTTCGTAATTAGATAGTAGTACACCAAGCCTCTTAGTAGTAAGCGGGTAGGCTGAACCAAATCAAAGAGCAGTGGTCTGCATTGGCTCTGAATTTAAACTCTTGGAAAACATTTTAGAAAGCCACAGTCTGCAAAAGAACAAATTTCACTTCCGTTGTTTCAAGTTTCAAGACGACCAAAAGTGCTTGTTAATGGCGGAATTTAAATGAATGGTTTGAATTATTTTGAAAATAGAGAACATTTAATTGCTGAAAGGCTAATTATTAGATGTTTAATGTACACAAAAGTTAAATCATAGATTGAAAAACTAATTTTAATCGAGGAAAACTCCAGATTTTTTCTATCACAGGATCGGTCATAAGATCTTTGAAAAACAACATTCAATCTTATAAACTTTTGACTAGATAAGACTTTCATGTGACAAGTTGCAAGTCACCCATTATGAATCCAAGCACAAGGAAAAATCTTTAACATAAACAGAAAGTTGCAAAAAATATAACCTTATTTGAATCCTATAGCACACGGGCTTGCTTATGCTTCGTGATTTTGAGAGCCTATTTTATAAATACAACTCATAAAAAAGGTTAACTTCACCACTGCTCTTGAAAATGGTGAAGGAAAACATCGTAAAGAAACCGGCATGTCCTAGAACCTGAAGATAATGTAACATCTACCAACCCTCACTGGTTTAGCGTGGTGTATTGCATCCCATTCCCTTCCTCATAGTGGAAACCTGTATCCCACCTTTGGGAGCAACGGGAGCATTATATTAGTTTTTACGTATTTTTGTTACTCTCTCACACAAAAACTACTGAATGGATTTCGATGAAATTTAGTACAGATATAGTTTATACCCCGAGTTTAATCTTTCCG
The DNA here is from genome assembly GCA_943136025.2 of Agrotis puta. Lineage (NCBI taxonomy): Eukaryota > Metazoa > Arthropoda > Insecta > Lepidoptera > Noctuidae > Agrotis > Agrotis puta. The sequence goes on from OW964166.2 coordinate 10,227,358, forward strand.
TGAGATAATGTTCGACTTGTACCGGACTAAGCTGCTGGCAACAGCAAGTAGTCTAATAATGCTAAAGTATGCTAAGTTACTGTTAGCCTGCAGATGTCACAGCTAGGTCTCTTCCGACGTCTTCCAGTATGGGGAATCCAATATGGGCCACTGGTAATTGGTTTAGTATTCTACGAAAAAGTTTATGGAGGCAAATTCTAACAATAAATAACAATAACTACACCGCCTACCCTCCACCTCCCAATAATAAATTCTATTTGATCGCAATAGATATTTCTCCGAAGGAAAATACGGAACACTTCCTTTTCTATTTACATTCAACCTGTTTTTGTTACTTTTCTACTATTCTAAACACATCGAGGGGTAACAATAAATGGAACAATCCTATCTAATGTCAGCCGTTACGGTCACAAACCGGAACGATTCCGGATACGATCCCGGATACGATTCGGAGTCGGCACGTGGCAATAACGACTTGCCGACACCGCAATTGTGGTACAAAATTGTTTTAAATGATCGTATTAAGTTTTTAGGGGCGACTTTTTCGGTTACGATTTTTATGTTGAAGGTAGAAATTGAAAATTAAATTGTATTTTGTTACTTAACTTTGTATTATTAGTAGCCTATAATGTTGGGAAATCTTGGAACACGGCGCGTACTCTCTAAACTTACTTAAATACCTTTGTTTGGTATAACTGTGTTTTAGTATGATTTATTTTTCTCATAATGTCCTACAAATATTGTAAACGAAAGTCGTTTTCATATTATTGTCTGTGTGTGTCAACAGGTAAACACACAGAGACAAAAAACCACCACCATCACGTTTGTTTTTAATCTACACAACGGATTTTAACGTACTTTTCTTTCTGCTCCAGAACTAAAGATTTTACCCAATAATTGAAAACATCTGCCGTAATATAGTGGTAATTTTCCTACTAATAAAAGCAATGATGATTTTTGTTTTGTCATAAAAATCATTCTTACATATTAAATAGGAAATAGATAAATTTTCTAGTTTGCACATTAACACATGTTAAAATTGATCAGGTAAATAGGCAGGTATAAGTAGGATACGTGAATAAGAAAATAAATCTTGGAACATTTAAGCGATTTCACATATTTTGCATAAGTACTGAAATCCAGATTTTAAGTACTCAACTAAATAGTTCCCAAATGGCGTAGTCAAAACCACGATTTTCAGAACCTTTCTCTTTGAGTCCAGTTTTGCTTTACCAAGCTGTCTTTGGCACTTTTTTTAGCGTGATTCATCAAATGTGTCCTCTCACCCAGAGCAGGGCAGGAGGGACTGTCAGACTTGTACTGACTAAAATCCACAGTGTCATTCAATAGCACTTTACGTTCCAGGGACATGGTATTCGTTAGTCCCGCGACCCCGGCTAGCTTTGCCCCTTTAATGGCTGGGGGCCCATCATTGTGATGACACTCTTTGAGGCGCGGGTGAAACACAACGCGCCGTCAACCCGGGCTTGGATCCTGGTTGGACAGCGAGTCGCCCATTACTCGCCGCTGCAGCCGCAATCTACCACTGCGGCTGGGCTGTGAGGTGGACGCTGTCCTCTCCCTCACGCGTCCCGCCTCCTCCTCCTCCTCCTCCTTCGCTAGCATGACTGCTTCGCAGAAGGAGGCGAATGCTTCCCACTTCGTCTCGCCCCCGAGGCCATGCGCCTCGACCAATGCCGAACGCGAGAGGTCGCCACCCATCGCCGTCGTTAGGATACGGCGGTGCTCTGCCCAAGCGGGGCAGTCCTGCACCGTATGCTCAACCGTGTCTTCAGGGCAATCTTCGCAGTGGTGACGCCCAGGCGTTTCTTCCTTCCTCATCCGTCACAATATTTATTTATGGGCAGCATTATGAATTTTCCATGTCATTTTAACGATACGTGAAGTATAATCCTATATGAGCTACCACGGGTGATTTAGAAATCTTGACCCAGGTTAACCGAAGCAAACACAAACTTTACTGAAGCCCTAGCATGACTTCTTACGTTTTAGTGAAGTAAAGTAAGGGTCAAGTCACACCGAACGCCACACTGAGTGCACATTTAAATAGAGCTACTCAAAATCTAACTCTATTTACTACACGAAAAGATTGACATTTGCAGTATCGTTGTTCATTACAGGAACTGATGGACCCTTCTGAGGGCGCTAAATTCCTAGCCATTGCCAGCCTGCTCAATCTAAATTGTTTGCACCAACGCGACGGACCACAATTAAAACTGTTTGGAGTAGGTGCAAAAATACTTAACGTAGAAAGAATCTGTTTCAGTATTACTTATCTAGTTCCGTAGTCGCCCCAAGGTTGAAATAAAAACCTTAGAGTATTTCAAGTTTAAAAACCTCTCATTCTGGCCGATATACGTTGCTACGTGTACGACATCATGTACCACCTGGTTGACTAGTTAAGTAATAAGTAATAAAATTTCTATTTCCAAATTCTTCTCGCAACTCATCCGAATTAGAATGAATACCGCTTTGAATTCTCACCCTCACGTCAAAAGACCAACACTTAACAAATAATTATAATTTGAGACACCCTCAACAAGGGTGTCCCATTCATATCTGATTATTATTTTTTTAAGTTCAAACGAGCATGTCTCTATTTGTCTGATTGCTGGTCACGTGGCCCTGTAAATTTAGGGGATCTTTACAGCCCGGGCGGAACATACATTCTTACATTTATAGGATTATACGCCAATTTGACGTTTAATTTATGTTCTGGGATACAGACCAGGGTGGAACTCGCCTTGATGAGATTGAATTACGCTAGATTTCTTAAGATCAAATAATAAATTAAACAAAATTGATAACTTTTGAAAGAAATGCTCAATATTTCTGTCACTGCTTAAATCTTAAAATTATTTTAGTGTTGACGATACTACTCACGAAATAAATAGAGAAGTTGTTCCGTGTCGGACTGTTTATGTACGTGGATTTAAATATTTAGAAACGCAACCACGACACAGGATTTATTTCTAGTAAGTAGCAACATAAAACAACGAAAATGGAACCATCAACAAATAAGCCATAAGAAAGAAAAAACCTTTAAAATTGATCGGTCAATTTTAAAAATACTGTCCGGCCACCGTAGACACGGGCATGCGGGCAGCGAGTAATGGGCAACTCGCTGTCCGACCATGGAGCATGCCCGGGTCGACGGCGCGTTGTGTTCCACGCGCCCCTCAAAGTGTGTCAGCAAAAAAGACGAGGACTCTAGAGGGCCAAAACTTGCCGGGATCGCGGGACTTACGAATTACCGTGACCCCGGAACGTAAAGGGCTATTGAAGGACACCGTGGATTATAGTCAATACGAGTCTGACAGTCCCTCCCACTCTGCCCTAGGTGGGAGGACTCATTTAATGATTTTACCACGCTAAAAAAAAAAACAATAGCCGACGTCTAAATAAAATTGAAAATTCCAAGGGCACAAGAGGTGAAAACACCGAATTTCTGTTCTCGCGTAGCTCATGAAATAAAACGCGAAAGTGTCAGTCGTGTCCCTTGAGGACGTGTGTCAAGAGTCACGCGTCGATCCGATAGCAAATAGATTAGATTATGCATTTTGAACGGACAGACGATATCGGTTTTCTATATACAGCCTTTTTATTTAACCCTACATTCAAGTTTTAGTATTTTTCACCCTTCGATGGGATGTAAACGATTGCATGTGCTAAATTTTTGTTTTGTAAGAGTTTTTGTTGATCGGTTGGCATCCATTGTGCTTGGAACAGGATGATCTTCTGTTTTGTTTCTGATACCATTCGACTAGAATATGTTTTGTAAGATTCAGGAGAACATTCATCACATTGTTTTAGTAACATTCATCACATTGCTTAGTAATGCCAATATTACATAATTATTTATATAACGTAAAAATCACCTTTTAGGCTTTGATAATCTTTCGTAAAGACATTGATCTCATCCCTTCTATAAAATTTCCCGGATCATAAACATCAGTCTGTTTCTATTTGTATTCTTACGATAGAAAGTGTTTCGTCACTGTTACCAGCAGAGCAGGAGCAGACACCGATATCTATTTATAACTTTTAGGGACATCTCAATCTTACAGAAACAATCATACCTTAATTCGGCAAGATTACCTTAACGTCCAAAATTATACGATTTCAGTAGAAGTAGAAGCGAACAAACTTTACCACGGGTCTAGTGTTGTGCCTAACTGTCAAACCGCTATCACCAATTAGTGAGGTGACATTAATTGTGATGTAAACTTCGGCAGTGGAGAGGGAAACTCTGAGGCACGCGTAAGCCACGCGCCCAAAATTTGGGGCTTTTACCCTACTCAAGTCGGGTAAATTCTCGTGAGCTCCTCCGCTTCCCTCTCGCCATATAAACATGGAAGTGAAAGGGGAAACTTTAGGGACGCATTTGATCAAGTTATACTGGTACTTTGCACTCGAACTTTAATGTAAGAGCACTTATCTGTTATTTCTTTATTGTTGTAATTTTCGGGGGCAGTTGAGTGCTTGAGACTGCATACATTTTAGCGTTGAACAAATTTTCGTTGATAGCTAACTTTGATGGGCGCGTTAAAACATATTGCGCCTTCAAATTGTTTCAGAAAATTGTTGAATTTAAAAAAGAATATTTTTTTGTTAATCGCACATTAAGTTACAGTATATTAAATGTAAAGTGTCAAAACGTGTTCTGCTTCGTTCGGTGGGCGGTTTTTTTACTTCCCTTACAATGTTGCATTTAATATCAAAGGGAAGTTAAAATTATAGATTTGGCGTCTACATTTGAAAGCTTCAATTTTTGCCAGTTCTGGTGTATCATTTCAGTAGTTATCCTATTAAAATTCATTGAAAAAATGTGTGTCTGGACATTATAGAACGGGCTTTGCGTTTTTCTTAGTTTTGCGGTCTTTTGTCGTGGATAAACGGTATATTTTTGCACATAACGTACAGTTTTCCAAAGCATATTCGTCGTTTAAGCTATTACGTGCTTATTTATTAAAAAATATTCTCATTACCCGTACCCAAGGAACAATTTTCAGGAAAAATGGCGATGAAAAAATAGAGCCGGAAGCCCGATTTCCAATAAGGACCAGACCGTGTTTCCTACCTTATTAAGTCATTAGCTGAACGATAATTCATAACCCCCAGGGCTATTGCGGGAAGAAAGTCGTCAAATCGTATACGAAACCCATTAGAAACTCCAAGTATCCATAATTAATCAAGAAATTACATGCAAATAATCTGTTCTGATTGGCTACAAAATTGGTAGTTATTTTTATTGTACGATCGCCGGGCGTGGGATCAAAACTCGCGCGCATTAAAATTCAAAATCCGCGCACAAAAGAGAATGCGGTACGAGCACCGAATCGTTATCCTTGGGGTTTAATTATGTCTTTGTAGTTGAAAAAAGGAATATTTCATAGTCCTCGGGGAGGCCCTGAAAGGCGAGGTTATGACTAGAAGCCTGGCCGACTGAATAAGTACAGAAGTTGGTAAACTTGCTATTACGTCGGGAGTCTCACCCGTGAATATTAAAGCCGATTGATACGTCCTTTTTAGTCGCACAAAGGAAGCATGCCCAACAAATTTTATATAAAACTTTGTGAGTAAGAGCTAATGATACTCTTATAATTTTCCAACAAAACGAATAAATGTAGTATAGGTATATTAAACCTGAAGGAAATAGCGATTTTATTGGAGTTGACATGGGGCTACTAACACAACGAAGTTTTAATAAAATGTACATAATACAATACTATATAACATAATAATCTTACTTACTAAACACAAGTTGTTTAAATCTCAGCCCACCTACTAAAAGTGTTATGGGCCATTTACGCGGATAGATTTTTTCGGTCAGTTTACCTAGGAACTTGCCGTGCGGCAATCGAACAGCGTACGTCTCAGGGTCAGTTATTAGATTTGAAAAGATTTTATAAACAATATCCACGGTTTCACCCGCTTTATGTTAGGCTTTTAGCCCTAGCGTGGAACGCAACGTGCCGTTGACTCGGGCCTTGTCCTTGGTCTGACGGCGAGCTACCCAACACTAGCCGTCCGCAAGTCAATGCCTATGGCGGCTGAAATTTACCACCGCGATCCGAAAACGATCCCGTGTCTGGGGTGAGAGGTAGACGATATTGTCCTTTTTTTCCCGAGTTCCAACTGTTCCCCATTCCCCTCGCTTGCTGCTGAATCACTTGCGGACTTGCGTCAGGCGGAAGGTGAGGACGCCTTAGCGCATATCCAGCCACTCCCTTAAGAGGGACCGACGCAATTGTAACAAGCATAACCCGTCATTATTTTGTTGCGTCGTATTTTGAAACTATGGTATCTCCTAAGATATTCATTAAAAAAATAAGTTAAAAATAACTAAAACCCGACTACGAAAAAATCGCGCACTGAAAAGTATAAAACAAGAACAAGCCGTGGTCGTATGCCACCTAGCCAATAAAAATTGTGTGAAACAACCGCAGGTGGCATACGACCACGGCTTGTTCTTGTTTTATACTTTTCAGTGCGCGATTTTTTCGTAGTCGGGTTTTAGTTATTTTTAACTTATTTTTTTAACTTATTCATTATTTACACTATTTTGGGGTTATATTATTCATAGTAGTTTATGTTATATGTATAGTTTCTGAGTTGTGAATTTAAGATTTATCATTTGATTCCCATGTTGACACTGTTAAAAACAGAAAATTAGCTAGTAAAAGCTATATAATGTATATATATTTCAAATGTGCTCATCAAGCCCTTTAATTTGATACCCATGTCGATATTGTACGAAAAAATTTTTTTTTTCGGTAACGACTTCTCATCCCCTAGAGGGCGCCATATTGGATTTGGTGACACGTCACCTACCCTATAACCAGCGGACAACTGAGACGCTTCTAACGAGACCTCATTTGTCATATAATGATAAGTAGTTTAGATGTTATGAGGGAACAAACAAACATACATACATACATACATACATACAAACAAACATACATACCGGTCAAAATCATAACCCTCCTTTTGGCTTTGCCGTAGTCGGGTAAAAAGCAAATGATGTTAATATCATGTTTACAATAATACATTCACTAATAATGCATTATTTTGAAACTAAACAAACAAACTCTTCAGCTTTTTACCCGACTACGGCAAAGCCAAAAGGAGGGTTATGATTTTGACCGGTATGTATGTTTGTATGTATGTATGTATGTTTGTTTGTTCCCTCATAACTTCTAAACTACTTATCATTACATGACAAATGAGGTCTCGTTAGAAGCGTCTCAGTTGTCCGCTGGTTATAGGGTAGGTGACGTGTCACCAAATCCAATATGGCGCCCTCTAGGGGATGAGAAGTCGTTATCGAAGAAAAAAATATTTTCGCACAGTATCGACATGGGTATCAAATTAAAGGGCTTGATGAGCACATTTGAAATATATATACATTATATAGCTTTTACTAACTAATTTTCTGTTTCTAACAGTGTCAACATGGGTATCAAATGATAAATCTTAAATTCACAACTCAGAAACTATACATATAACATAAATTACTTACTTCAAATAATATAACCCCAAAATAGTGTAAATAAAAAATAAGTTAAAAATAACTAAAACCCGACTACGAAAAAATCGCGCACTGAAAAGTATAAAACAAGAACAAGCCGTGGTCGTATGCCACCTAGCCAATAAAGAAAGCTGCCGTCCTCTAACTAAAAGGCCGTTAAGTGCAAAAAGTAGTTTTCGAGAAAACGCTAAAATTGTGAATTGATGTCTCTTGAAAAGTATGCTATCTAGGAACAAGGCTGCAAATTATATATGTAGGCATAGTGTTATTGCACAATATGTTATATGTTTAATTCATTTATATTTATTTAAATTTATTTAAATTCATTTTCTAATTTTAATTATGCATTTTATGTTATTTAACTGCACAGCAATCTTCCTGTATCTCCTAAACTATTAATCATAGAAAAATGATTCTTAGACCAAAAGATAGAGCATCGAAAGTTGTATAAGACTACATTAAAAAGTGAAAAACGAGCAACTGTGGCTTAACGGCCTTTTAGTTAGAGGACGGCAGAAAGTGTGAAACAACTGCAAGTGGCATACGACCACGGCTTGTTCTTGTTTTATACTTTTCAGTGCGCGATTTTTGTCGTAGTCGGGTTTTAGTTATTTTTAACTTATTTTTTTTAATATTAGTATAGATAGGTTGAAAAACTTTTAACAATATTGCAGCTCACTGACATTAAATTTGGATCTACTTAAATGTTAACAAAATTTTAATTGGGTGAAAATTTGTACGGGATAAAAATTACAAAGATACTCGTAAGATAGACGAGCATATTTTTTAGGTAGATGGTAATATGGGTCAGTATATAGAAGGCAGAGGATTTATCCTGCTAAAACGATTTCGTGCAAAATCGAAACCGCAGGAAAAAGCGAGTACAAAATAAAAGTACATAGAGATAACTCCTCTTTTCCGCGAACACTACAATAAAATACAAAGGAGAACGCCCAAAAAATTTTACAACCGAAAAACTTGCGAAAGCGAAACAAAAGCAAGTGAAAACTTGCTTGTAATATGTGTCCAATCTGCCCGCTATAAACTTGCATCCTCGCACCCGGGCCCTGTGATTTCTTCTTGATATTTTATTTAGGAGATTAAGACTCTTTCTGTTGGTCGTTAGACTGTTCCCTCCATTATACCAGTTTATGATCCCATTCCGAAGTGGCAGCAGTAGACCGTTGACGCATTTTTTTGCTTGTTTTTCTCTAACAAATTAGAAGGTAAAGTTTTGTGTGTAAATTGCAATGATATGCGAGTGTTAGGTGAAGCCGGGCAGGGAATTTTTAAGTTTTGTGGTGCGGCGGTAAAAAGCGGGCATTTTGGGAGTTTCCTTGTTTTGTCTACTTTGAAGGCTAGTAGCTAAATCAGGCATTAGTGGGGAATTATGTGTCGGTGGATTTTGGTTTGTTTGCACTTTTAGTTATCTACTAAGCTGTTGACAGCGGCTCTGCCCGTGTGTATCTCGGAAATTATCTCACCGAAATTTAATACCGGGATGAACGCAGTATTCTATTCAATTTTCTAAGCCAATTTTTAACAAAATCTCTTCTGTTTTTTACCCGACTACGGCAAAGCCAAAAGGAGGGTTATGATTTTTTAATGTAATTGAGTAACGAAAATTCATCAATCCAAACATTCAAACTATCGCATTAGTAAGGATTTTTATGTGACAGTAATGTGAACTGTGGTGATCTTTATAATTCAGGTATTCCATACCTAGGCTAGAGAATAGAATACTTAGAGCGTAAATATAATCGTCTTAATAGGACACCGTGGCCCTGGACCGCAAAGGGCAACCGAAGGAGCAATAAAATCGGATTGTACTCTGCTTGCAATATACCCTCATTGCAAGCGGAGTAGAATCCGAATTGATTGTCACAATCTAAATTTTGGCATGCGCAGCCGCGTCGCGGAACTCACGAATTACCGTGACCCCGGTACGTAAAAGGCGATTGAAGGACACCGTTGATTATAGTCAGCACGAGTCTGACAGTCCCTCCCGCTCTGCTCTGGGTGGGAGGACTCATGTGATGATTTTACCACGTAAAAAAAAAGCGCAGCCGCTGGCAAAAGTTAATACTCTGTTTCTTACATGAAAGAGATAGGTAGTGCCACTAAATCGCTATTTCTTTCTAAGCAGTTGTCAATTTCATGCAGGTATTTTTTTTACAAGCAGGTACTTTAATTCTATAGTTGATGTCACTAAAGTTGATGTGATCCGACTGATTTTGGCCAAGGCGATTACTTCAGCTCCGCTGTAGTGGTAGTAAATATGCTCGCATATAGTTTAACTAATCTTCTTTATGAAGACCATCAATGTAGTTATAATAGGTACGTGTATACTAATAAACTACGTAATTTAAGCAGTCAGTCTATATATATAAAAATGTTATGTTGGTTTGTGTACGCTTCAAAAACTCAAAAAGTTCTGCACCGATTGAGCTGAAATTTTAGCATGGGAAGGTTTTTTATCTAAATAGATAAAAACCCTTCCCATGCTAAAATTTCAGCTTTGCATCAGTCACATATCCGCGACCGCGAAAACAGTTTTTTTGTGCCACAGCGAAGCGTGGCAGGGTACAGCTAGTAATTTATAATTTACTTTAAAAATATGACTGATTAATAACCGTAAGTAGTGGAAATGGAAATTTGCCCAGCAGTGGGACACATGTGGCTGACAAAGATGAATATAGATTTTTCAAATATCAGCAATTGTAACAAAAATAAAAAAAACAACAAAAAAATGCATCATAATTTTATCTTCTACGTAAATGTATTAAACATTTTCAAGTTCTGTAAAAATGTACTAGCACATACATACATATGTGAGCATCTTGGTCCTATTGCACTTTACCCTAATCCACTTATGGCTGCATACAAGTGCTGTTATTTAAATTTTAACATGACGCTATGTTTTATGTGAGATATTGCGCCGTCTGGTAGCCAGTGACAAATAACCGCTGCACGTGGTTGGTCGCGTTATAAGAATATGTGGGACAAGTTATAAGCTGTAGCGCAATGGAAAGACCTACGCTCCGAATTACTATTCAATGTAAACAGCTATGCTCGGAGTTTATTTGCAAGATTAAATCTGGAACAAGGATATTCACCAAAGAACCAGGGTCACCGACATACACACATCTAAAAAGGTCACAATCGCTTTGAAAAATCGCAATCTATTTGTAAATAATAAATTTTTATTTTTTTAATTTAAAACAGGTTATTTCCATTTAAGGAAAAGACATAACACAGAATTTGTATTGATTAAGTTTAATTATTAAGACCTGGTAGATAATTTGGTCAGGTATTTAAGGCACGCTGATGAAAACTTGTCCAAGACTACTCCAATAATATCCAGACACGGAATTGCTGATTGTTGTGGAGATAAGCGGAGCTAAAGCAGCCATTTCATTTTATAATTGCTAGAAAAAAAAACTCAATAAAATTATCCTTGAAACATTTCTGAAACTTTTAAACCATAATATTTAAAGAGTGAAAAAATAAATAAACCATATTATTATTTAGTCGAAGTTTACCAAAAATTCCTTTCAAAGTTATTTTGAATTCATAATCTTTCTTTAAGTTTGAAATGTATCATTAGTTTCCACATTTAGTCCCTTAAAGTTTTTTATTTTGAAATCAGCCCGTTCTATTTATTTTTGGAATATTGATTTTGATGAAAACAACTTTTAGACCAATGAATCTCGAATAACTTTAATTACTTACAGTAGTTATCTACCAAGCGACCAAACATAACCATAAAACCAGTAATAAAACCTCTTCCTTTTGTAGCTTGTACCGTTAAGCCAATGCACTTACTTGAGCTCATATAAAGACATACAACTAAGTAAATCCCCCTTACGTGAACAAAATTCACTTTGATTTTCAATATTACGAAGAGATTACAGTTTCAGATTAAAGCTTCTTAGTTGTCTTGTAGCCGTCCTATAGGAGTCTTATAAGACAGAATAGTGTAGTGTAGTGTACTAAGATGTTCCTAAACGTCACCTGTCTGGAGTACTAGAGTTATAAGTAACACTTTTAGTCTGAAAATATGAATGGAAAATGTTCAAACGTGCTGTTGGACAAACTTTACAAAGTAGTAGATGTTTTTTTTATCTGGTAAAATCATCTTATGAGTCCTCCCACCCAGGGCAGAACGGGAGGGACTGTCAGACTCGTACTGATTAAAATCTACGGTGTCCTTAAATAGCCCTTCACGTACCGGGGTCACGGTAATTCGTGAGTCTCGCGACCCCGGCAGGTTTTGGCCCTCTACAGGGGGCCCCGTCACTATGCTACTCCTTGAGCCGCGCGTGGAACCCAACGCGCCGTCGACCCGCGCATGGTCCATGGTCGGACAGCTAGTAGCCCATTACTCCCATTACTTAGTAATAAGGTCCTGTTAAAAGATTTCGTCATCATTCTCGAGAATTGTCCCTCGCTGTCAATTGATAGCAACCGTCGGCGTTCATACAATGTGTGTCAGCCTGGTGTCAGCGAATGTTGATGATTAGCAAAAAATCCACCCCTTACCCTCTGGCCCTTTCAAATGTATGTGTAATACTAATAACAATGAAATTAGACGCGCAACGCCCCGCCGTTTTGTGTGGTCCACTTGGATGTGGAGATCTGGAATAGTATAGTTTAATCGTTTTCGAAATGAAGTACCTATTTTAAATCTATATTTTGCATTATTTTTGTTTGAAATGCTATTTTTTCTTTACTGTTCTTTTTTCTTGTTTAAAAAAAGAACCAACTAAAATAAGTACCACGTATGTATTTACAATTTATCCGACATTTTTATCCAACTGCATGACATCAGATTTACGTTCATTTTTTGAAGTGAAAACTTCTTTAGCAGCGTTGTGCACTTTTTTTGGAATGGGTAAAAAATGTTAAACTCGCGTCAGGACACGTGACATGATCAAAAATTCGTAAGACGGCGCAGGGCGCTAGCGCGAATGTTCGTGTGTGTTACTATTCAAGTTTTCACTTCTGCCGGCACTCCCAGAGTGCAACCCATCGTTTTTTTTCTAGGACATCGTCTAAGTTTCAGCTTCTAAATGAAGCTGTGCTTTGCTGCAACTGGCAAGATAACTGGTAAAGATTAACATCACTGCAAAATTATTATTTTTATACTCTGAGTAACACTGTAATTATGAAAACTTTAATCAATCATCAATTTCAAAAATATTTGGAGTCCATTTACTTACTCTGCATTTTACTAAACTCTATTATTTCGTATCCTTAGATACATAATCCAAGAGACCAACAAATGGCCATGCAGTCCGCATGGCCATTCGCGCGTCACACAGCAAATGTGTCAAAAACAAATGTACGATCTAAATTGAACTCTATTCCTTTAATATTATAGTTTATGTAATTGTTAAATAACATTCGCCCAAATTTGGTAGGGTTAGCATAGGAATAAGTTTTAGGGTGTATAATCGATTATGTTTTATTATATCTCGTTACGAGATGAGGGGTTGAGCAGAAAGGTCGCGATTATTTGTTTTTGATCGCGTTAATTTTATGCTCTTAAATATATATCTGATCTTTTAACTATTAGTAGTGGAGCTTTGTGTGACTCAAATAATCATAATTGTTTTGAAGGGCATTTTTGAACAGGTTGATATAATTTATTGTTATTTAAAGTTCCCTGTTGCTTTAAAACATTAACAATATTCGATTAAAGATTAAAAATAAGTAAAATTAGATAAGTAAAAAAAATTTGACCTACACTAGGCATTTTTCCTGTATTCCGGTGCGTTTACATACACACATACACAAACTAATTGTTGGCCATAGAAATATTTGTTAAATGCGATAATCAAACCATGCGTCTCATAGCGCATAGCAGCAGTTAATTGCTCAGCAACTGAGCCACTTACGCCGCCATTTCATGTGCCTATATAAAATACATAAAAAAGTTTATTTTTTACTTTACTTCTAGCAAAAACGCATGACTGGGCAAGGAGTTTCAAGTAGGTACTTGGAGTTTCCCTGTTTCCACATGTTCAATCTTGTCCTGTCAGCCCTAATTATCTTTTAAATCATCATCATAACAAAAATGCTGTCAAAAAATCAATTTAATAAAACCGTAAAGTCTTTATAACAAAGTTGTAAGTTCCAAGTATAAAATAGGATCATACGGAACCCCCGGTGATCCTTATAAACACTCTTACGTCACACAGTGTTATGTCAGACTCATCGCATGCCACCATCTTTAATAAAGTTGCCAGATTGAAAAAGGATTCCCATCTGTCAGAGGGAACGATATGATCGGTTGAAATTCGATTATTATTTGTTTTAGCTTTATTTTATTGAGATGTTTTGAAGGTTATTAAATAAGGAGGGTTAATGAATGTTACTTTGGCTTTTCTTGATTTATTTAAACACTAGTGACACGCCCAAGCTTCACACATGTTCCTCATATTGATATTGATGACAATTTTTTTTACAAATCTGTGTGATTTTTTAATTTCGAGAATAAACTTAAAAAATACTTTTTGAGTTTATTCATTGTAATAAAAAATAATCTTTACAATATTAGTATACATTATTAGTGAAGGTTGTTAATTGAGAAAGGTCTAATTTGATAAAGGCCTATTTGACTCAGTTAAGATAGATTTATGAGCGGATGCATAATTTTTTCTTTAAAAAGCACCATATTATCTTAACAGTTACAAAAAAAAAGAATCCAAGAAAAGACTGGCCATTTAGATTCTACCTTATTTCCATGTATTGACATAATAAAACATAAAACATCATAAATCCCTAGTAAATACTAGCTAAAAACCTACCTAAATAAGCACAGCACAGCAAATGTCAGAATCCAAAAAACAACATGACAAAACTCGAAAGCCATACAACCCTTGTCCAAACAATACGACCACTGGGGACTGGGGTAGTCGCGTAGAACCCAACTGAGACCGCACCAGATCAAAGGCACCATAAAAATCCAACTAAGTACATTATTATACCCGTGAAATGCCTACATCTGTTGTTTTTTTCCTATTAGACACAAATAAGCATTGAGCTACCGGTCACCCCCGTTTAAGCACTCATCTGATCACCCTCATTGATAAACCTACCTTATTTCTATTATTTAAAGTTGAGTTTCCTTCAGCTTTAAGTATAATAATTTTTCAACGGATTTTACACTCTAAAGAAAAAGAATTAAGAGTAATTTTTGACAGCACAGTTAGATCGCAACGGGTCAAGACGGTGCCGATTCAATTTCACTTGTGCCCCTGATCTGATTACGATGCGTGCGGACGTGTGACATTTCGCTTTTGCCTTTAGGCGGATGAGCGGAGGATTTGTTTAAACCGATTGAACAATAGTATGCTTATGGAACCCTAATTTCCAGTACTACGATATCAATTGTATGCTACAAAGTAGCGAGACGTTCTCCGAAGTGACTACGTCTGGGCTACGAGGCTACGCCGTAGCACGTTTCATACGCAGTAGGTACCTGAAAAAGCCGAGCACTGCTATAATAGTACAATGAGTGCGAAACCTGAAATGTACGAAAAAAAACACGCTCACTACTCGTGTCAGAGAGACCAATGTACTACTAAAACAGGCAATTGTATTTCCTTATTTTTCTAGCTTTTGATGTATGACACTGAGTCTGCAACTGCAACAAAATTAGCAACAGAAGATATACCAACTTCTTAGTTTAAGCATAATCAGCCTATAAGTTTCGCAGTGCTGGGACACGCTGGCCCAGAACGGGTCGGTCCTTTTTTTATCGTGGTAAAATCATCAAATGAGTCCTCCTACCCAGGGCAGCGCGAGAGGGACTGTCAGACTCGTACTGACTAAAATCCACGGTGTCCTTCAATAGCCCTTTACATTACGGGCTCACGATAATTCGTAAGTCCCGCGACCCCGGCAGGCTTTTGTCCTCTAGAGGGGGGCCGCATTTTACGCTGACACTCTTTGAGGCGCGCGTGGAAGACAACGCGGTCGGTCCTTGATTTTTTCTTTCTAAGACATGCAGGTTTCCTCACATTATTTTTCTTTACCGTTTTAAAAGCAGCTGTGATTAAATAAGTTTCACAAAGTAATGTGCCCAGCTGGGTTCGAACCCCCAGACACAGGCATTACAACTAGACAGCCTCTGCTGTGAGGGAGAGGCAAACGGCGCATGGCCACGCAGGCCTGAAGGAGCTGTCAGCAAAGTGGCAGTGCCGGGTCGCGACTCTAAATAAGCTGGAAAGGAAATTGAAAGGGTAATTGAAGAAGTGGTGGATTTTTAGTCAGTAAGAATTAGATAGTTCCCTCCGCTCCACACACGGCGGGAGGACTCATTTGATGATTTTACCAACTCCAAAAACACGAAGTTTGTATTTTCTTGTATAAAAAAGTACACTGCGCGCTCGTTCTAGCGCCTTAGAAATTAGAAATAAAACAGAAACGTTATCTCTTCTGTTATCATAACTGCTGCTAAAAAGGTTTATTTTCAACCAGGACAGGCAGATCTTCTTAAGTGAACCTCAACGTTTGCGAGGCGCTGATAAGAACAAGGAAAACGCATTAGCTGCAGATACGCCATGTATTTTATATGAACACACGCAAAGTATTCTTGGGAGATTTTATCATTGCCTCTGCTGATGTCAAAGGGTAGATTGAAAAAAGGAATGCAGACAAATCAAGTTTTATTTTTGTTTTTTTAATCTAGTCTCGGTACTGAAAAATACGTCCACCAAGTTCTTCCAGGAGCTCAAGCTATTTTTTCTAATAAATATGTGCTCATAGATGGAGCGGAAAGGACTGTTAGACAAATACTGGGTAAATACTATCCAACTTTACTTCGTTTTCCCTTTCAGTTCTAGGGCTCCAAAAATACGTTCGTCTTGACAGGTTATTGGAGCCCCGTAATAGCAGCTCTCGTCTTGCACCAAATCTTTCATTTCATTCTATTTAATGGGAAAACTTTTGGGGATTCATCCATTCCCAAAAGTAATATAGTATACTCGTAGTATGGTAAAGAATGATGTTTGTAACTATTTCATACAAAAACTACTGGACAGATTTGTATGTAACTTGGTACACAAATAGTTTAAACCTGGATTAAGTCATAGAGCGTTTTATCCCGATATGAAGTTCCGGTAGGGTAATTAATAAATTAAATTCAAGCAACACCGCGGGTAAGATAAGACAATAATTTTGACAAATTCATCATCGTCAACATCATATAATACTACAACACAAAGCTTCCAAGTTAAGGTAGATAGTGAGCTCCCCAAATAATGCAAAGTTTATTAACCCTTAACGGCCCACAAGTGTCTCGCGGACACAATATCGACCTTTTATCTAATCTATCCTCAATTCTTTATATAGTCAAAACTGCAAAGTTTTCTTTTTTAATAGGGATATTTATTAATAAAAAACTAAATAAGTAACTTATCAACCCACAAGTGTCCAACAGACACAGGAACATTTTGTTTGACTCTAGTTCGAAAGTAGATTATTTATTTACATAAACCTTATCACATAGTATCGGGTAACCAATTGCAACTCTTAGGACTTTTGTTCTTGTTACAATCATTGTCTTTGTACTTGCATTTTGTTTATATTGGTGCTTAGAAACATTTGTTATAATAAAGCAGTTGTTCACTCATACGTTCTAAGAAATGGCTAAAAATCAAATAGCACAGATTAGATTACATAGTCTCATATGCACCAAAAAGGACCGTGTTGTTTTTTTTTTTTTGTTTACGATGCATTACGATAAAGAAATAGGTGCAAGCGCTTAGCTAAACAAATATAATCAGTATAATGCTCCAATTGCTGGGGCACAGGTCTCCTTTCTATGAGAGGCCACTATGTGGACCCAATGCAGATTGGTAGCTACGATGTCTACCCAATGCAGATTATTGGGTCGATACAATGTCTTCGATTTTTTGCACAAATTGCACTTCAAACAAATCTGAGAAAAAACTACTAAAACTCCAGAAGGGCGTGTTGATACGATCCAGATAGATCATAAGTGTATAGTCGGACGCAAAAGAAATACATGGTCTCGAAACATTTTTATCAAAATTTTATAGATGTTGTAGGCATTGGACTAATAATTATACGGAAAATTCTGAACCCTGATTAGTACATACGCAAGAAGGATATAAAAAAAAACTTTTACGTAAAATCGCAACGGATTTGATAATGCCTCTCATTCTGAGAAGACAAAACAAAATGACATAACCATACGTTATCATTATCATCTAGCAGTCATGCAGGATGTCACAGGAACCTACTGCAGCCTCGTCATACGAATCTACTGCGGAAAGGAAGAAGCGTTGTCATAATTTGTCTTTCAAAAATATCTTAGTAGTTCTTTGATATATGAACCGAAACGTTTTCTTTGAAACTTTTGAAAAAAAAAATTAGCTTCGAAAAAGTAAGAACAAATATGATCAGTTATATACACATCAAAGCTACAGCTATTATCATAATACAAAAACACATAATAGTCTAGTTAACTCATTGTATTCTTTCCTTAATTCGTTTATTTAAGTATGGTGTCTGATGGACACTACTGGTCCGTTACGTTAGAGAAGCATACTGGGTCGTTAAGGGTTAATAAAAATGTTCGTAACATAAAAAATTGAATATTAAATCTTTTCAGTTGAATCTGGCTAACTATAGTATTGTTTACATTAATTTGTGAACGATCCAAAACCAGCTTAATGGATCCATATGTTCAGAAATGTACACCAAGCTGTACAAACTTACTTTAATAGCCCTCAAACAAGCCCAACACTTTTCTATCTTTGAAATAAAGTTTAAAATTGCGTGTCAATAGTTTTTTTGGGTGGCATGGAGTGTTTGTTCGCATTCCCCATCATATTTCGATGTGTTATTATTATGAGTATTATTTTTTGTTTCGAGTTTTTGATACCGGAGGGTTGTTCATTCAAGTGCAGGCTTATTGTTTATTGTATACTGTGATATTTATGATGTGCATCGTTGATTTCCATGGCTTTGTACATCATTTGCTTTGATTTTTTATCATGGAACGTTACTGTTCCGGTTGTCGTGTTAAAAAGTTGTTTCTTTTTAGCACTTCAGTTGTCTATTTGCTGATTCTCTTTGCAAGGGTTGTCGTAAATTTGCCCCAAAGTTAATTCCCAACGAAAATAGTATGTATAAATTAGCAAAAGGTTTTTGTTTTTTAATTTTAAGGGTGTAGGGGCAAAACAAGGAATGTCACAAATAGTTAAAATATAAACTAACTATAGCAACACTTAGGTTTTCGTGCGTATTTTTGTGTAGCAATATGTAAAAGGCATAAAAACGATCATAGTCTTTCATGACTTCAATATTTTAAAACCCTGTACAGGTGCAAAAGTGAGAACATTAATAGTAAAAGGAACATAACTTGGAATGTCTATAGTGAAACGGAACATAACAAGGAATGTCCAACTCAGTGGTACAACATATCAATGCTAAACTCGCTAAAACTAAGTCGAAAAATATCTAAAACTCTTGAAGTTATTGATGTAGTTAAGGGTGAAATTATGAGGTAAAATGTACGCACGGATAGCAGAAAAAATTAATTGAAAAAATCCAGCACAAACTACCAAAAACGAGGACACAATGTGGAATCTGAACAGAAAGAATTAGAAGAACAGAATCAATACTGTTTTTCATGGGGATTTAATTTTGTGGCGATTTTACAACGACCCCTAGACAGAGACTAATGAAGCCGTGTTTGAGTCACCTTAATAATAAAAAAGTATGATTTTTAAATGTTTTTATTTTTTTGTTTTGTTTTTGTAAAAATATTTAAAAATATACTTAATAAGTTAAGGAAATGAATAAACGAAAAAAAAAAGTATGAAAATATCTTACATCAACTTACTTTAATACAAAACATAATATTTGATTGTTATTGTACAATCGGTAAAAGATGCTCATCGTCCCCCTCACTCTGTCGCATAAAATTAAATGGCGCTAGTATATCCTTGAAAAATAAAAAATATTACCTCCAATTACTGCATTACTGTAAAAATGGGGTGGAATTAGATACACCTCTGCCTAGCCTGTCCGGATTTATAGGGGTGATGTTATGTTACGAAGATAATTTGATGGCACGGTTGGCGCTGTGGCTGAGTGATCAACAGCTGCGCTGCGTGTCGCGGCTTCGATTCACGAATGGAACAAATATTTTTATGACCTACAAATACACTAGCTGTACAGTACGTCTAGACGACAGAGGAACTCTTCTGTCCACGAACTTAAGGAACCTGAGTAACCAACCTTGAGTGAATTAACTCTGTGGCAAATTTACAACAACCCAATAGTCTATGTAGTCTCTATCTATTCGTAGTTAGAATTGTAGTACATCAAAGTATGCCGCCAAAAAAGACATCCGTTAAGGTTTTCCCCCCAATATTCCAAAATGGCGGCTACAGCAGTGCGACCGAGACAAATAGCGTTCATTACAGTAGCACCGGCTTGTATTAAAACAATCGTGCGGTTAACTAACTCATTATTGTTGGTAACGACGCAATTTCACTTAATATAGACTGGGTCGGGGCCCGGGGTGCTAAAATAAAGTGGAAAGTACAGCATGAGAATAGAAAAGAATTGTGTAGCTTTATATTTGTACCTTTTTGTCAGGGAAAATATAACTATTCTAGATTAAAGTATCGAGGGACTCATAAACATCAGAAAAAGATAAAAAATGTATAGAATTTTGAAGTATATTGTGACAATTTGTTAATTTAAACACTTGAATGAAACGCGGGAAACTCCTGAAGCACTTTGAGGTAAACGCTGTTAAATTATAGTGATAACACGTATTGGTCAAGTTCATGTACTTATTACTAGTATATACAATAAAACATATAAAAATTAGGACTCCGTATAACAACAATAAGACATCAACAAAAGTAGGAAGAATAATAGGTCTTTGGGCTGTGCTTCTAGTGTTGACCCGTCAAACAAAGTTGGAAACACCAATCAGTTGATTTTATATGAGCTGTCAAAACTTTATACCGCGATAGATTTTGTACGGCAATAACCAGTTACGACGTCACTATTTTTATAACTCAACTAGCACTTTGCCCGCGACTTCGTCCGCGTGGGTTACGTACTTTCCTAATTCCACCTTTTCACCCCCTTAAAGGTTAAATTTCCAAAAACCCCTTCTTAGTGCTCCCCTACATTATAATAGGAAGCCGTGTGCAAAATTTCACATTCCTAGCCCCAGTAGTTTCGGCTGTACGTTGATATGTCAGTCAGTCAGTTCTCCTTTTATATATATAGATGACTCAATTCAGTTACCTATTAATTTCAAAGCACATTTGAAAGATAAACAAATAAAACAGGTTTTATAAACTAAAATAAAAGTGTTTGGTGAGTTAAGAGAAGTTATTTCTTAGAATCCCGTTTATTCAGCCCTTTAACATATTTTTACATTTTAAATATTTTATAAAAAACAAAATAATAATAAATCATTTAAAAATATAAAATTATTGTATGCGAGCAGGGTCCAAGCTACCGGTGGTTAGGGCTCCAGAGACAGGAACGTCCTCATAAGCGAGACGTATCGAGGAGTAAAGCCTTCTGAATCATGTCCTTGACTTTCTTTAATAGTCTTCGATAACCTATTTATTGCACACCATCAATCATGTCCTCATATTACACGGTTGCAGTGTTGTCAAAGTACTACTATCCTCGGTTTACATGTAATTAAGTATAATGACGTGATACTCGTAATACGTTACGTACGGGCAACTTAATTATGTAATTTTAAGAAGAAATACAAATCTGAGTAGGTATATTATTTCAAATACTTCAGAGACGTGTAATGAATCGATAGAGTCACAGAATACTGTACGTACTAATAATATGAAATATAAAGTCATAATTTGTCGTTGATTTTGATTTCTAGGTAATTTAGAATACTTATTCTCCTGTGTTAGAATTACAACAATAATTCCTTTATTGTTGTAATTCTAACACAGGAGAATAAGAATAACTGACCCGTACGTAACAGAACAAAGAAAGAAATAGGTACAACGCTAGACTGCGCAAAGATTAAATCAAGTCCATCTCAATTGAACTACGTACAACATTGCCTCTCCAAAAAACTTCTTCAACAAACATTAGAGACTTTCAAAAGAGATTTTCAAACACAAAGATGCACATTACACTTAAAAATCACTACAAACAAAGCAATATGGCATTA
This sequence comes from Agrotis puta, assembly GCA_943136025.2. Lineage (NCBI taxonomy): Eukaryota > Metazoa > Arthropoda > Insecta > Lepidoptera > Noctuidae > Agrotis > Agrotis puta. The sequence continues at coordinate 10,249,125 of OW964166.2, forward strand.
CTTTTTACGGCAACGGGAGCTTATTTATATTTTTGCATTCTCCCGCCTTCATTCCGCGCAGAGGCGTATGATCGCGCTTGGGTTTCTTCGCTTTCAAATTAAATAAATAATGCATACAATTTGTGAGCAATAAAGTTTGCGAAGTGTAGGTGTGTTGGCGTAGTGCGCTGAATTTCGCGCGCCGCCCCGCTGGGAACAATAACGGTTGGCGGTGGCACTAAGATGGCGCCGCGTCTCAGACTTATCGTAGGAAAAAATTCAACAAAGAAACTGAAGGTGATGTTACTGTGTTCCAGAGCTGTCCTTGTTATCTTTGTTGTACAATGTAGGCAGTCTTTAACGTAGTTATAGTGCTGCTAATGTTGAGTTCGCTTTTTAAGAGGTACGAGTAATTATCCAAGTATCACAACCTCCTGCTGGGGTCGCGGGACTAACGGATTACCGTGACACCGGTACGTAAAGGGCTATTGAAGGACACCATGAATTTTAGTCAGTACAAGTCTGACAGTCCCTCCCGCCCTGCCCTGGGTGGGAGGACTCATTTGATGATTTTACCACGATAAAAAAATAAACAAAAAAAAAGTATCACAACCTATGGCAACTGTCAATCTGTTCAACCATTGTTCATTATGATGAACAACTGTTCATCTGATGAAGTGTTAGTATGTCCCATTCCACGTTAAAGACTTAAGTACCAACTTCCTATACAACTCTTTCGATACAGAGGCAGTCAGAGCAGTCATTCCGCTGCTACTTACTTCTACCTTTTAAACACATAAAACTAGTGTACCTAATCCAAGTAACAAGACTCAAACACAGAAAGGTTATCAGACTCGAACCTAAAATCCAAGGTGTCCTTCAATAGGCTCTGGCCCTCTAGAGGGAGGGCCCCGTCATTTTGTTGACACTCTTTGAGGCGCGCGTGGAACTTAATGCGCCGGGCATGGTCCATGGTCGGACAGCGTGTTGCCCATTACTCACTGCCCGTATGCCCGCGCCTACGGTGCCGGAGATCGTTTGCCAACGTCCGTCGCCGTAGGCGTCTACCACTGCGGCTGGGGTCGAGGGAGGACACTGTCCTCTCCCTTCCCCCACTGTTCTCTCCCTCACGCGGCACGCCTCCTCCTTCGCGAGCATGACTGCTTCGCAGAAAGAGGCGACCGCTTCCCACTCCGTCTTGCCCCGCAGCATGGCTTCGACCAATTCCGGGCGCGATAGGTCTCCGCCTATCGCCGTCGTGAGGACACGGCGGTGCTCTGCAAAAGCTGGGCAGTCCTGCACCGTATGCTCCACCGTGTCCTCCGGACGATTCTCGCAGTGGTGACACCCCTGCGTTTCTTCCCTCCCTATCAGACACAGGTACCTCCCGAAACTTTCGTTTCCGGTGAGAACCTGCGTCATGCGGTAGGGCAGGACGCCGTGACGCCAATCCAGCCACTCCTCAAAGAGGGGTCTTACCACCGCGATTGCGGCGTGCCCGAAACACAGAAAGGAATAAACAAAGTATCAAGTACAGACGAAAACGAACACTCACAAGGCAACGATATGTCTGTTGTATCCGGCAATGTTGTTGTTGTTGCAATGTTGTATTGTTGTGCCTGATTTATGTGCAATCCAGTCTGTTGGCGATCACCGCCAGCACGGTGTTATTCCGTTTTTATTTATGCCTTCATAATATAAAATACTAACCAACGACCAGGTGGCCCACCATGAGGCCTTAAATCGTGAGTAGTTCCGCTGTGGGAAAAAGACAGAGCTATACAAGCTACGTATATAGCTAGCGCCATCTCGTTCCCACAGTGGAACTACTCACGCTTTAAGACGTCATGGTAGGCCACTTGTTCGATGCTAAGACCAGCCGTCAAACCATATCTCCTAATCGTAGAACCTTTCCACTTTACCGTAAATCCTAACTTTCCTTTCCCCTGCCTAATTAACTCGAGAACTTACCTACTTAAATACTCTACACGAAAGCCCAGTGCCAAAGACAAAACAAAAACTCGCGGCGCCATCTTAAGGGCCCGACATCCGTACATAAAGGTGTATCCACATCGGCGTACACTGAAGCATTGTCATAGTTCCGAGCACGAACCCAAGTTTGAATAGCAGCGGTTCACTCCTATGTGGCTACTTCCTTTGTACTCCCGTTTACAGTACATAAATAGTAAATAGGTGTGCTTGTAAACAAGCTTATAGGAAAGTTTTATTACACTTACGGACAAAGTGTGGACGATATTTTAGTTGCCGAAGAATAGAACTGTTTGGTATCGCATTTTTTGGATTTAATCAATCTTATTGAGGAACTAGTAGAATTTTAATGAAGCATAATATACAGGTAACTAGCTGTTAATATGTAGATATGATGTCCATCTATAGAGATTCATATTATACAGTATGAGTTTTTCAACTGGGCGTAAATGGCCAAATGCGGAACGAAAAGCGAAAAAATACTGAAAGGAGACTCTCGATATATTTTGATAAGAATTAAGTTTAAATTAAATTAATGATTATTCATAATACTTTCTTTACTTTAATTTTAAGAACCTAAAAATACATAAATATAAAAATACTTAATTAAAATAAAACTAAACTAAACTATTATAGAACATCGAAAAAACCTCAACGCTGTTAGCTGGTAATGTGTCCAAGAGACTGGCGGCGTTGTCTCTTTGTATAGCAATACTTAGCCTCTGGTCAAGGTAAAAGCCAGCTCTTGGGTCACGGGAAGCGTCAACAATTCTTTTAGAAATGTCTTTGTAGAGGCTGTCAGCACTCGGACCCCATGGCCCTATAGTTAATTAATTATTTTTAATGTCATATTCACGTCCACCAACATTGTAGGTATAAAGGGAGCCTACAAAAATATTCGATTCAATATTCGTGACCAGGAAAATATTTCGACGATTTTGAAAACCATCCGATAGTGTAGACGATGGTCAAATCTGGAAGTAATGGCAATGGTAAACCACCAGTTCCTTCAGTTGCCCTTCGCGTTCCATAGACGCCGTAACCTTTGTGGGTGGGTATTTTTTTTTCTTTTTTTTATGTAGTTAAATCATCAAATACTGTGTCCCAGCTGTGGGAACATTATAAACTGATGATGATTACTGCAGTACAGGTGAAGTAAAGTACTAAACAATTTCTTTGGATTATGATAGATCAGTTCATCAGTTCCTGAATTAAAGTGCAAATAAAGAGCAAAAATGTTTTGAATGGCAGAATAGACCTGCCAAACATTTGCCTACTATGTTATTCGATGTTATTTTGTTTATTACACCCCAGTTTTACATATTTATTGCTATGAATAAGTATCGTTGACATATCGCACGAGTATCGACACATGTATGGCAAACGACACGGCTTTGGAATATCTTATTGGCCATGTATCAGTGGATGCTACAGTTTTGTTAAACACTTGAGATACGATGTACATCGCTGCTTTATTAAAATTTGATTCTAACTAAAAACTGTTACTTTTACATATTAAAATCATCCATTCGGAGAACTCATTGTCCTCAACCCTGGGTATTCCAAGATGTTCCTTCAATAAGCCTTTACGTTCCAGAGTCATAGTAATCTGATAAAACAATCCCGTGCCCCGGCAAGCAGTTGACCCTCTATGCAGGCCCCGTCAGGTTCCTGACAACTCTCTTAGAAGCGGACGTGGAAAATGACGCTGTCGAGGCTTGGGCCATGATCGGACGGCCAGTCACCCATTACTTATGCGCGTATTAAATCACAAGTTCATGGCTAGAAAATACTCAGAAAACATAAATTAAATTGATGCCTAATTACTGTAAGTGAACCCTGAATACTTTTATAGGCTAGGTAGGTATTTCTATTTGCATAAACATTTAAGGGAGAGAAAATGTTCAGTGCCCAACATAGTGCCTTTATCGGTATTATATTTTTGATGTTGTAGTTGTTATGCTACTTGCCATTCATCACCATTCTCATTCTCTTGCCCTTAACCGAAATTTATTGGATTGAATGCAGCATTGTTTTCGTTAATATCATCATCTTAATCATCAACTTCCTAGAAAGGCTCACCTGAAAACCAACGTTAGGCACCCTGTGGCCTGGCTTTTTGCTGAATTAAGCCTATTTGGCACTGCCGTGAGGCACACGGTCCCTACTTTTGTGTTCTTCCTTTTCCATTGTTTTCTTGTGATAAAATTGTGTGCAAGCCATAGGTTGCCAAATAAACTTATTTTTCTTTCTTTCTTTCTATATTAGAAGATGACCTGCAAAACGAAAAAGTTCGTATTCAAATTTTTCCTTTTTGCATTTTTATGATTAAACCTCATGATCTAATTTTGATTCACCGTTTCTGCAACAACATGATCATTCTAGCTAGATTTCACCCACTGCTGCGCATATGCCCCTCTTTGCTTGTGCCAATCTTGGTTGAAATTGGTAAAGGACCGTGCCTTGCTTCTGGGTCCTTTGCTAGTCTCATCTAGTTTAATACTTGCCATGGTAACAACGTCGTCCGCCGCTCTCGCCGCCGGACAAGCAACCGTCTTCTTTCCTGTCCTTGGACTCTCCACCTGCCATCAGCGCGAAGCCAGGTGTCCTGCGTAACTCCACTTGGGTTCCATCATGCTATTTACAATATCGTAAACCTACGTCTACTGATTTTAGTGTTTGGAACTCGATATGCTAGTTTTATTCTGAGCACGAAACGCTAGACAGGTATTAGATGTTTCATATGCCTAATGGGGACTATAATGTTTACATTGCTGGGATAAAGTCTTCATGTTTATAAAATGGAGTTGGCTGTGTGTGCCTGTGGCACTACTAAGGGGCACAATTCTAGTTGGTCTACAGATTTTTTTTAAGTACTCTTCAACTTGCCATTTCCTTGCTAACAACGACTTGAATAAGAACTCAGACTTATTTTAAACCTAGGACAATATCCTTGTAAAACATTCTTTTTATTGTTCATTTTCCCTTTCAAAAAAACAAACGCAATGTACAAAAAAGAAAAGTTTAACGCAAATACATAAGTTACTAGATGTGTTGCGTTTTACGCAACCAGACCACGTCTTCCAAGGGTGGGCAGATGACAAAATGTCGTATAAAATACAAGGCACGAATACGTTTTGCATGTTTCATAAACCATCAGAAATATGTGTTTAGTGCTCCAACGGTTGTGCCTTTAGAATTTTGTATTGTCGATTTTTTCGTACTGCGAGTGCAGGGTAAAAAAAAATCAATTTTAGAAAAATGTAGAAAGCTATGTGAGTATTCAAAACTGTATCTATATGATTCCAGGAATTGAAACTTTGAATTGGATTATATTCTGTTTTTGTAGCAGGCCGTTACTGTGCGGAGTTTTTTTTTGCAAGATATAATAAGTGTATATCTGTTACCTTGCCTTTTGAGTATAGTACTGTCGGTAAGCAATCTGAAAACGAAAAAAAAATTAGCTCTGGATCTAGTGTTGATATGCAAACCAGGTTCTATTATCTTAAAATGTTTGCTATGGAAATAGAAACAATAAATAGTTGACCTGATTGTGGCGAATCATTGTTCGGCGCCACGCCGGTATAAGGAAGCCTATTAGCAGCGGAGTATTCCAGAAGATTGTGATGATGATGACCTGGTTAAACTGGTTATAAATCTATTTTTTCTGTAACATCATCATCTGCGTGACTGCGAGTCTAACCAAGTGCAGGTAAGTAACGTATTTTACACGTACTAAGTCAAACTCGAGACAATTTATTTCAATTTGACCATTGCAGGGACTTTTGAAACTAGTTGCCCATTCTAAAGCGTATAATATCTCTTGGAGAAAAATGGGTAGAAACTCTGTGGACGCTCTAATGTCCTTAGGTTTGAATTATTTTATTCATGTTAATAATGAAATTAGGCGACGAAAGCATGCGATTGAAATGCGACCTTGAAATCTTTTTTATTCAATATCTTTAGAAATTTGAGCCAGAACTTCTGTGAATTGTTACCACACTTACATAAAGTTCTTATATGTAACGCTACGTGTAATTTCCCAACACATAATTACCTACAACATACAAACCTGCTCTCAACACACAGATGTCGTTAACAAACTCCTCTGAAAACAGAAACAAAGCAACATTAAAATTAACCCTTTCTCCACGAGATAGGTTCATAATAAATTCATACCGAATGACCGACACAGCGAAATTACATATAACAAACCCGCAAAATTAACAATGAAAATAATGTTACTTCTATTAATCCCCCAAACACCCTATTAGCAAGGGCGGGATTCGTATTAAAATGATAAATGGTTCTAATCATTATTTCTTTCTGACCAGGATTATTTGGCCTACCACCCTTCCCTTTCCGCATCACGTCATCCTTGCTCCACAAGCAAGAGCTCAGACTTAGAGGTATCACACGAAATTGGTCGGTCTTCCCTAAGTTTGGCACTCAGTGAGTTAACTTTTACAAATTGCTGCAGCTATAGAGTGTGTTAGGCAGCTGAGAAAAGAGATGGATGGTTATACTGATCTGTTTCCTCTTAAAATATCATGTTCATTTAAAGTTGGAGTTGAGATGGATGGTCGACGGTGTTAAGTGTGAGGTAATTGAATGACGTCACACAAATTGAGAGGGAGAGAGTTTCCTTTTGTTTTAACAGTGCAGAATTTTTATGTTGTCTATGAAAAGTTTTAATAGTCCCAAACTTTCCTGTAATTCTCATTTCTGGAGGTCAGATTGATGATGATGATTATCGCAACCTGAATTTAGATGCTCGAACTTCTGACAACCAGTCTACCAAGGAGTCCTATCTAGTATTTCTACTTTATCAATACGCTTTAGGCATATTCAGCTGCATCCAGTTAGACGGGCAGCCCCAACTTAGTTGAGAAAACCCTAGACTGATATTGATGAATTCTCTGTAATATAAGAGTAGAGAAGTGAAGCTGTCTCGGCACTATATTTTGACGTCATGCGCACTTTTCTACGCTTGCACGCTCTTTGTACTCATATGAAAATAACGAGATATTGAAGTGAAAACTTCTTTAGCGGCGTTGTGCACTTTTTTTGGAATGGGTAAAAAAGGTTAAACTCGCGTCAGGACACGTGACCTGATCGAAAATTTGTAAGACGGCACAGGGCGCTTGCGCGAATGTTCTTGTGTGTTTATTACCATTGAAGTTTTCACTTCTGCCGGCACTACCAGAGAGCAACCCGTCGTTTTTTTAACGTTTTTTGACGAATTAACAAGTTTATAATTATAGTTGACAGTATTTTTTGCTAAACGTAATTATTTTCAATTGACGTTTGATAGGATATAGGATAGAAGAGGTCATTAACGTGTTCACCGCTATCGTAGTGGTATAGTAGAAAACTTCACTTCCACAACAAAGCGAGAGTAAAAGCGGCAACCCAGGCGGTTTGATATTATTAAAATTAAAATTAGATTAAGCTTTTTCGTTTAGGAGCCGTTGTTTTTGCCGTAATTATAAAGGGGTTGATATCTGGTGATTAACATGCTACCTAATTCGATAGCTTATGAATTATTAACGAACGTTTCTCGACTAAACTTGGTTTTGTTACGTTTTTGATTGCAGTTCACTCGCCTTCATAATTGCCTTTGGGATAGGGTTGCGGCGTTATGTCTATAGGATGTTCCGTTTCTGTGGAAGGTTGCATTCAAATAGGTGTATTCGAAAGAATTATCAGTATTTAAAAATTGGTAAAGTAATTTACATTGGTCCTGCGAGAAATATACTGGAATCAATTCATCAATTCCTCTGTAGTGAAATAAAAATTATGGTGTACCATTTTTGAAATGAATTAAGGTTATTTCGTAAGCTCAAATAATATCAAAAAGATTTAACTGCAATTAATTTAATTTTCTATCCAAAAATAAAAGATTGCAATTAAATGTCGGCAACTTCTTAATTTAAATGAACAGGACACAATTTTCAAATTGAAGGTATTCGTTTCACATGTCTTTATAGATATTAAACTTTCATGTATATTTCATAGAGAATATTCGATTAAAAATAAGTTTTAGATTACGTCTGCACCTCTCGCTTTACCAAAAACCCTCTCATTTCGGCAATGCGTGACCCGAAACATTAAAATTAAGACAAATGCACCTACTCAGCGTACGTACCTACAAGCAACACTAAATATCTCCAGCCCTTATACTGTCACCTGTCCAAAACATCTACTTACAAAGGGCTAAACGCCGCCAACAGAACGCACCCTGTACACCCGTGTTATTGTGATTAAGGGCACAAGTACTTACAGTCGCTTCGTGACAGTTACGCTCAAACGTGCATTAATATTACAACAACTGCCACGTAGCGTGAAGGTGGTAACTTGCTTGTAGTTACGTTGGTAGAGCCGTCGAGGGAGCCGTTAGCTAACTTTCTTGGACGGCGCAGGTAAGATGGAAATGTTAGGTATTGTCTACGGCTCGGTGTGGCCAATGCTGATTGTGTGACGAGAAAATTAAGAATAATTATTTGAAAAAACGAAAACCTTATTAGATCACTTGTATGTCCGTCTGTCCGCCCTTCGCAGTAAATTTTCTCCAACCTGACCTATTAAGAACGGTAAACACATCAATTCCTATGGGCGAACGGGAGTTTAATTCTTTGTATTTTTAAATATAATTAGTTTAAGTAAATAGACGAATAATTACCATTCTTCCCTTATCTCCGAAACTATTACAATTCTGAAAAAAATAGAAATCCATCGCTTTTAGATTACAACAAATACTTGTTTTTGTTACTTGTTTAGACCTTTTTCGTGTCGCTGAATCTACATTATATTTAACCGGTCCAAAAGTTCACAAACCATTAAATAACGCGAATGGAGAACTGCACTGCACTACAAAATTAGAGGTAGAATGACAATGAAACGGCAGTAGTGCGGCTCTACCAGTGGCCCTACAAAAATAATTTAATACTAAAGTAAAGTTTTTGAAGCAGTGAAAAATATACTGCGCGCATAATTAGAACTTGGGATCTCCTGATTTAGTAAACCAGACGATCTTACCAACCAAGCTACCGAAAACAATGCTCACAGTGACGAATTCGCGACACGGGCGAAAATTTTTTTTTTGTACTAAAGTAAAACTGCAAGGATGAAGTTGGATTGGGCGATCCATATTTTAGATTACACCAAAGTTGATGGGCCAGAGTTGTAACGCAGTGGGTATCAGAAGTCGGGCGACGATGCCGAGAGAGGCCCAGAAAACGCTGGCTCTTTAAGTTTCTTCTAACGATAGTTAGTGACCACGTCAATTTAAAAACTTACAAATATTTGTAAGTTGTTGTTTAAAAGGCCATTTCGAAACATCGTGAACGATTACAATTCGACAACCACTTAGAGTTCCCTACCAATAATTGAAAGTTAATACGAACAGACCAATGAAATTGACTACTGTCAAATTCGAACCAGAAACCGATTTGTAACAGAAGATACATTACATTGAATTATAAAATTAAATTAGTGTAGATCAACTGCGACCCCCGCTAGTACCGACCATCTAGTCAGCATCCTATGGTCTCTATAAAATCACATTAGGGCCGATGTGCTCGCCTCGGGGCTACTGAGGGCTGCCAGAGCAATAAATTGCAAGAAGCGACGCGCGATCGATGAGTTTCGCGAGAAGTCCTGGCGGGGTTGCTATAGTTAAAAATAGTGCATTGAAGATTTGGTCTAAGAATATTTTGAAATGAGGGATTTTATAACTTATAATAAAAGATAATTATCGTCTTTTTTAAATTAAACATAGAACATAAATATACTGCAAGGTTGAAGTGGGTGGAAAGGTACCAATGTACCTTTAGGTATTTTGTTAGGTAGGTACGAGTACATGCAAAATCCGCAATTAAATATTATGTAGAACTTTGGTGTCATCAGTCATTTTTTCATATTTTATTTTAACACTTGTTTCAGAACAAAAAAGAGGTGATTAATACCTTGAACCACACAGTAAAATATTCTAAAGCCGCTTCCAGTAGCTTAACATCCGTCTAATCCATCTTGTGTTCACGTTTTTGCAGATTAAAAATCTGTACCCTTAGTGAAAAGTGATATAACTGGAGTTGTAGCGGTTTTTAAATCTTTAAAGAAGCTTGAAGTTTTCTTTTTTTTCCCGATTTTTTTATCTAATCAAGGTTTTTCTATCTGTTATAAAACGGAAAATAAGTTTCGTGTGCAATGATACAAGTCCCGTTTGTGGTTGATTTTGATGTTTCTTTTTTCGTGTATACTGATATTTCTTTAGTCATATCAAACTGAACTAAAGCTTAGACTTAAAACAATTACGTGTAAATTGGGCTACTAGCAAATCTCGTATTGTAACACTTGGCACATTTAATATTAGTGACACAAAAAATATCACACAATTATCAATCGTGAAATATTAATCAAATTATATCGCTTGAGAATAAGCATCAATACATACCACCAATGTGTTAAATAACACAACTAAACATGTATCACATTACACGTATATTCTTAGTAACGCGTTTCTTAACCGATGTTTATAAAATTTAATTTAATTTGATTAATTTTTACTTAATATTATTATTGTATAGCGAGAAGTAATCAAAATGCTGTGCTTACCTTTAATTTAGATGCATGCAATGCTACCGAATTTTCAAATGACTTGTACTAAAATGTATTAGTGTGTATTTAGTTGGTTTGCCTAATAAATAAATTAATTAATTAATCATTCGGATATTTTAACTAGTTTTAAAATTAGAGAATTCAATTGAATTGCATTATCTAAGCCAATATAGACACGAAAAGTGATCATAACTTTTGAAAGGTAAAAATATGTATAGCGCGGTGGGAATAGCGAATCATCTTGCGACTGGAAAAAAATCAAAATCTAAGTGCAAATGTCTAATTGTAGATGAATGTTTGTGCATATTACATTTCTATAGTATAAGTGGCAAGACGATTTGTCGTATTTGCGGAATTTCCTGCAGCGGAAATTCTGCATATGGGGCAATTTGTTTCTTGCTGTAAGCAAGGAAGGAAGGAAAGGAAGGAAGGAAAGGAATGAGCCTACCTCGCAAAGGCAACCCGATCGTGAACTGCCTTTATGTCGAGGGTCACACTTAAGTATTTGGCTTGCTTCTCCCAAGGGATAGGCTTTCCGTACATAGTTATCGGACTGAGGGGAGGGGAAAGTCTTTTGCGCGGTATGGTGAGGAGAACCACCTGACTTTTATCAGGATTAACTCAACTCTCCATTTCCGAAACCAGGTGCCTAGGACGTTGACTGCGGATTGGAGGGTTTGGGCTATAGTGGCTGGACTGCGACCAGTGTAGTACATGACGAAGAGAGCTAACTGAGCCTTTTTGCTCTTGGGAATATCGCTAGTGAACAGCGTGAACAAGAGGGGGGAGAGGACTGGGCCTTGAGCGACAACGGATCGAATTCGGTGAGGGGAGGAGATGCCCGATACTATAACGGAAGGTGCGATCCGACAAAAAGTCTCGTGAGATGAGCACGATACGGTCTGGCACACCCATTTGGTAGAGCTTATATAATAAGCCATTGTGCCAGACTTTGTAGAAGGCTTTCGCTATATCGAAAAATAGTGCACCAGTCATTGCACCACGCTGGGACCAAGCGCTAATGTGCTCAACTATACGGTGGACTTGTTGGATGCACTGGTGACCAGTCCTGAAACCGTATTGCTCGTCAGGAATGAGGCTCTTAGCTTCGGCGCAATCTTTGAGTCGCTTACAAATAAGTCTCTCGTAGATTTTGCTGAGAACGTTCAGAAGAATGATAGGACTGAAATCCGTGGTCTCAGACTTGGGCTTGCCTGGCTTAGGGATAGCGTTAACAGTGGCCTCTTTCCATGCCTGGGGAAAGATGTTGTTGCTCAGAGCGCTATTGAAGATGGCGGTCATTAACATAATGAGCTGGGCAGGCAGGATTTTAAATACCCTATTGTTGATACCGTCCGACCCGGGAGCTTTCCGGGATCGGAGCCCTTTTATGATGTCGTGCACTTCGCCTGGAGTAACTAAAGGCAGAGGATCATCGGGGTCTTCTACAGGAGGGAGGGAGGTCCTACGTTCGACTTCCGAGTGTACCTTGAAGAGGTGACTATTGTCTACCGGTTGGGTGCTGGGAGTGCACTGGCATTCCAAGCTGTCGACCACGTATTCGGCTTTTTCAGAGTCGTCAAAGGCGACGTTCTTATCGATTGAGAGGAGCCATAGTGGCCTCTTCAGTTGCACACAACTTTCTTTGCAACTGCCAGAAGGCTTGATGGGTGGGCTCGAGTTCGCTAAGCACTGTGCGATGGTCGGAGTAAGTTCATGTAACGTCTCAATGCAATGTAACTTGAGGTTGACATTCTTGAGTAGCAATATATCGAGCACGTCAGAAAGGAGGTTGGGGTCACCGGGATAGTGCGTGTGCTCAAAAGGAGCGATGGGATCAAAATTGAGGGAGGAGCTTAGGTTGAACACTACTTTCCCTTTGGGGTTGATCGTAGTGCTATTCGTAACGGGATGTTTGCACCGGGAGCATGGGGAAAATAAACGGATACTATAGTGATGGGTTGATGGCCGGTCATGCCTAGCCGACAGATTGAAATCTTCAGGAGTGACTCGAGGGATTAGTGGGATGCAATGCAGGGTTCTTTTGTAATAAATGAGCTTACCGCCCATGTGACAGCGCGACCGATCGTTGCGAACTAACTGGTAGTTGGCAATTTTTTTCACCCCGGGGTAGGATTTAAAGATTATCGAGAAATGCTGGCTGCTAATTGTCTTGCCGAGGACCTCAAGATATTCTTGTAGTTTTGGACCGCTTTATACGCGTTTATTATGACATTCGTGTCATCGGGATCTACATCGGCCACGGGGCCAGAAGGTACTCGGGGAGTGATAGTTGCCGGGGCTGTAGGAGCGACCTTGCGAGAAGGTGCAAGAGCAGTCACGGAAGACGCGGGTATGGGGTTGTAGGCATCGAGTAGCCCAGGGATGGGTTGAGGGATTTTTTCAATTGTTTTCCACACATTTCTAATACATGTAACAGAAAACCCAAAATTCATTTCACGATTTTTCGTAGCTGGTAACTTCACATTAGTTTTCAACAAAATGTCTTGGTATAAAGGCCTTGAAGCCGGGCCAGAAAAAATCATTAAAAATATCAACAAAATATCAATGGCGGCTAGTCCTATTGTGATGACAAATTTTAGTAATATTTACTAATTTTTTTGTCGTAATTCATAATTTTAAGCATAAGCTTGGTTTGTCCAATTCTTCAAAATGTATTTCAAGTTAATTGTGCTTGTTTTCGCTGCGACTTGTGCCGGTTTTGCGTCTGTAAGTATGAAAATAATTTTCACTTCTAACTACATTCTGTATTTTATATTGTTTTGAGATAATTTATCTACATTCATCCTTGATCCATTATTATAAGTAAAGAGTTGTGATTACTTGTTATTTTTTATACCCTAGGCTGTTTTACTTATTGATATTATTGTCGTTATGAACGCAGTGTCGATTTTCTGCGCACCTTTCGATACTAGACACCCCCTCTCTTTACTCCAATTCAATTACAACGAGTTGCTTTTATCTTTTTCTTGATTGCCTTTTCATAAAGGTAGCGTGAAGTAGACTTTAGTTTTATTTACCTATAGTTAAATCACATCAATATTGTAATAACTGAAAGAAATTCAAAATTTGAATGTGTTAAAGAAGTACATGTATTTGCCTAGAATACTGAGCCTGGCCTCCAATTCACACTTTCAACTCTTTGCATTTAATCAAATGAAAACATTGAGAGGAAACCGGCTTGCTCTAGAACCAAAAATTCTAAAGCATGTGACATCTATCAACATGCACTGGGCCAACATAATGGACCAATTATAGCCCACATCCTCTCTCTGACATCTCAGCGAAGAAGCCTGTGTTGCATTTATTGGAACATTATAGGCCAGTTAACATAAGGCAGACTCCAGTTCACTCTGTTACCCAATTGAGGCTAATGTTTGTCCACGGCGCATATAATGCATAAAGAATTTATAAAGGACACTTTAGCAACTTAAAATATAAACACAAATTTAAAACTAAAATATAAAATTTATAAAATTGAACATTCTATTCTATTGCTCAAGCAATACTGGTACTGGTACTGCTAGCATACATCATCTCAGTGCTGGGCAAAGGCCTCTTCCCATGATTTTCAGTTTTCACGATCCAGGGCCAAAGTGGACCACTGGTCATTGGTTTTGTCAAGCTAGTCCCACCATCTTTTACAAGGTCTGCCGCAACACCTTCTGGCTGTGTCAGGGCTCCACAAAGTGGTTATTTTGGCCCACAGCTCATTGGGCATGTGGCAGTTGTGTTTGTGGCTGGTCCGACCCATAGACTAGATAATTTAAAAGAATTTTTAAAATTTAGAAAGAATAATTTTATGGCAATTCTGTTAGCGATATTGCTAAAGTGGCAAATTTTGATATCCTTGATTTTGATAATTTTGATTCCTCTCAAAATACTAAAATCTCGCCATGCAGGTGTGGTGATCAGTGATCTAATTCCTTGGCATAGTGCCATATCCATAACACATGCTTTTATATAATTGAAGAGACATCATCTTCCTGCCTTAATCTCATTTTACTTTTGGTAGATGCAACATGTTTTCTTTTTCCTTTCTCCCCTATTAGATGTCACAGCATCATTTACTTCTACTTTTTCTTTTCTTTCATGTCATTCCTAACATATTTTATTTTTAAAACATTGCCCCGTACTAACTAATTCTCCTGTGTTGTGGGTGCGTTTACAAACATATAAACTCACATGCACAAATGCCCAGACGCAAAACAACTACTTGTGTATCATACAAATATTTGCTCCATGTGGGAATGTAACCCGCGACACGCAGCGCAGCAGTCCAAACGCTTAGCCACTGCGCCAAACGGGCCGTCAACCCCATATGGGAAGTTGGGGCATACTTTTACTTTTTTTTTTAATGATAGTTTCGCATTTTGCCACTATCTCAACTGATGGTAAGCGAAGATGTGGTTGACGGTGAAGCACGCTTGCCTAATAGTAACCTATTCACTCTTGACTTGAAGACCTCAAGGTTATGGCTGTCGGGAAATACAGATTCCAGGAAATTCCACTCCTAGTACTCATATTTCAGCTATTTTGTTTAAGTCTAGGGCTAAAAAAGCCTGCAGCAAAATTTTGTCTAAAAATTACATTAAAAACTAACTGTGTCATTATCACCATATTACAGGGACATTCTTATGAAGATAACCGATGCAAATGTGTCTGCCCAAGCCCAGCTGCTGTGCTGAACAACACTGCTGGTGCTG
Organism: Agrotis puta; assembly: GCA_943136025.2. Classification (NCBI taxonomy): domain Eukaryota; kingdom Metazoa; phylum Arthropoda; class Insecta; order Lepidoptera; family Noctuidae; genus Agrotis; species Agrotis puta. The sequence continues at coordinate 10,264,439 of OW964166.2, forward strand.
ATCGTAGCCCCTTTATGAAGTCTGCCAATGTACCACCAAATAAATGGTAAGAAAATTTTAGACAAATATCTGATAGTAGAAAAATCTAGCTTTTGATTGGAAATAATGAAGCTTTTTAATGTTTTTGTGACATTTGGTTCATATCTTAGATTTCAAGATATTTTTTTATATAAAGACTAGTTACCCACCACACATTCACACGGGTTAAATATAGAAGTGTTATACATAAGCCTTCCTCTTGAATCACTCTATACCATATCAAAATGCTTTCCGTAATTTGAAAAATCTAAGCATACAGATAGCGGAAAGTAACATTGTTTTTAACTAAATACAGATACTAAAGTCTGCAAAATATACCTATGGAAAGCTCTAGCCTATATGTGATATTAAAAATGTTGGCAGTAGGAATGCTTGCATGGTTTAATACTTGATTTTTATTTTACAAAGTATTTTTTTATATTTATATTGCTTGTGCTATTACAACACCAATTGAACTGTTCCATTTGGTCTTGCCCACCAGTAACTGTGAGTCAGTGATCCTTCCGCGAGTGGCTGACCAGATCAAGGGTCGGGAGCAGGAGTTTTGTCCGCGATGCGAATGCAAATACGAGAACAGGAATACGACTATTATCAAGGTACGTTAGTTCAATTCAATGCAGGATGCATTGAATTGAACATAACTGATAGTTTGCTACAGGGCTGTATTTTACAAAGGGCACTTTGGTCTAGCGCCCAGGGACCCCACTATTCTTAAACCCCAACTCCAAGACTGATTTAGCATGATGTTCCATTTTCAATTTACTGAATAATTCACAAATGTTATTTCTAAGAGTAATTTGGTGATCCATGAAAACTTTTTGAAAACTGTCGGCCATTGGAACCGCTGAATTTTGTTCCTTGTTCTGTCTTTAGCTGCGTACACAAAAACTTTTTTGAAGCAATAAAAGTGGTAGCAGCCCTTTTTATTACTGTGGTAAAATCATGAAATAAGTCCCAGTCCCTTCTGTCCCTGTCAGGGCGGGACGGGAGGGTCTGTCAGACTTGAACTGACTAAAATCCACGGTATCCTTCAACAGCCTTTTAAATTCCAGGATCACGTTTACTTGATAAGACAGTCTCGCAAACAGTAGTAACAGCCCTGGCTTAAAAGTTGGAGGTTCGTTCGACCGGAGCCATGATTAACAGCCAGTATTTAGTTAAATGTAAAAATTGGTTGAAAAGATATCTGCATCTTTAATGTAGTGAGCAATTTGTTTCATCATCAGTTATGGTTTGGTTTATTATGTTAAAAAATGGCGTGACCCACAATTTCTAGGTGGTGGTGATCATCGTGATTTGGGTCATCATGCTGCTGGTGGTGTACATGGGCTTCCTCATCTGCCTGGACCCGCTCATCAACAAGCGAGCGAAGGCTTCTTACCAGGAGCACACCAATGAAGATGTAAGTAACGACACTTTTTATTGAGAATCAGGGGCCTTACCGTATATTTTGTCAAGACTCTACGACCTAGCGGTTCACGCCGGGCAACGACACCACAGGCTTTCTGTAATAACCTATCGTGATGGGTTACCGATCCTATTGACGGTGGTAGGCCTCACCAGAGGTACCTAGTTCGCAAATACTATTAGTAAAAAAATACAGGTAACCTTCAGATAGGTCTTGTGTGGTCGGTATCAACGAAAAATTGGCAACACAAGACAAGTCTGATCTCATCAATCTTTCAAAACACTCTAAAAACTATAAAATATTGTATTTCGCGTGCAAAAAAAATCGAATTGAGTTTGATGAAGTTTCCTGGGTTTTTGCACTAATAGTAAATAAACTGTCAAAAGTATCTATGCTGCCAATGGTTCGCGGGCATACGGGCAGCGAGTAATGGGCAACTCGCTGTCCGACCATCGCCCATGCCCGGTTCGACGGCGCGTTGTGTTCCACGTGCCCCTCAAAGAATGTCAGCAACAAATGGCGGGGCCCCCCTCTAGAGGGCCAAAGCCTGCCGGGGTCGCGGGACTTACGAATTACCGTGACCCCGGAACGTAAAGGGCTATTGAAGGACACCGTGGATTTTAGTCAGTACGAGTCTGACAGTCCCTCCCGCGCTCCCTGGGTGGGAGGACTCATTTGACGATTTTACCAAGATAAAAAAAATGCTGTCAATGGCTACGATAAGATCCCTGTTTCTGGAATTCATGTTGCTTACTTAATCTTTCACTTTTGTTGCAAATTGCGTAGATTTGTTTAAATCATGCAACATTCTGGATTACCACATTTAAGAATTTTTTACTTATACCCGAAACTGCGAACCTTCATCATCCCACTGTTGGGCAATAGCTTCTCCCCACGACTTCTAGTGTCCTCGATAGAGGTTTAAAGTGAAACACTGATCATTGGTTTTGTCCAGCTTGTCAAAATTGATGTTTTAAATTACTTACTTTTTAAAATTATGAACTTCAAACCTACATGACCTTGTAATTTGAATAGCTTCTTCAAATTCTTAAATCAGATTCTAGCAGCATGATGATAAAACTGACTTTTGTCTTTGATTTCCTAACACAACAAATTATTATAGGATTCCCGAGCGCAGTGAAGACTAGCATCTGGGTTGGCAAGAGATCGAGTTTTTTAGTGAATACGAGTTTCGTTTCTTTTTATACATGCTAATATATATATATATATATTTTTCTTTTAAGATAAAGTGCATCGTTTTTAGTTGATTTTCTTTCATGGTATTTGTTGCTGCACTCCTCAGAAACGGCTCTACGGTTTTTTTTGGAATTTTATTCACATGAGAATTGGTCGCAAAATTTTCAGCCATCCTACACTCATCACCCAGTTAATCAACACCAAAAAAAAAAACGATTTTTGCAAAGTAAAAAATAGATTATTCGTACATAAAATCTTTAAAAGCCTCATTCATTTTGATACTGAAGGCGAGTTCAAAAGTGAAATATGTCAAGGTTAAGGTGATTCCTCCGTAGTAGCCCGCGAAATACAATTTTTTTTTGTAAATTGCTTATCTGTGATAAGTTGTAACTTGATCAAAACATGATTCGCAACAGTAACAACATTAATATATTTCAAGTTATACTTTTTATTGTCGCTACTACGGAGAAATCACCTTAACTTTTTCTTTAAAAGATAAAAAACAAGATGAACAATGTTTTCCTTTTGTAGGTAGGATCGTTTAATAAATAAGGGCTTTGTTTTCAATAATTAGGTTGAACTTTAATTACTTTTCTTTAAAGAGTTATTCTTTCTTCTAAGCACTGATAAACTCAATAGTTTTCCGTAGTAATACAACAAAATTTACTGCTATTTTGTTTCTCCTGTCTTGGCAATAATAAAGTGCTCTTTTATTTTAAAACTAAAAGTAACCACTAAGCGAAAAGTGAAAATACGTAGTTAGTTTAAAATGTTTCAAATACAAATGAGGCCGTTTCCTATCTTAGGCCTCGTTTATGGAGTCGCGGAGCTTTTTGCGGCGCGTGAAGCGGAGCGTTGAGCGGCTCGCCGCGCGGATGATCCGCCTGTGCCGCGTCCGCCGCGGAGCGGGCGTGGTATCCTGCGTACTCCGCTACGGAGCGCGCAGCCGGAACCACAGCTGAGTCTGCCTGGTAATAAATATATGCGCGTCGATTAAAACGTCACAAGAGTTAACACTACTCTATAATAGAGAAAAAAACAGCCGGTACGCCCGAAACACTGAAATATTTTTACACAGATAAAAAGCATAGAAGGGAAATTTATGAAAAAAATAAAGGCGGAATCTAAAATATTAATGCCCAGATTTTTATAGACAAAAAATTATGTAGAGTACAAATAGGAAACATTTTATTGTTACTACTTAATTCTTTAAATCAGTAACTTGTGTTACTATTTTAAATTGAGACTATTTAATTAAAGTGTCGACACATGCCGTGACGGCGCTAATAGTCTTTGAAGAAAACATCACAAAAGACTTATTCGCTTCACGCCCCGCTTTATTATCTACGACTTTATACAAGCGCCCTTAGAATGGGAAAATATCAGTGCAACAAAACTTTTATGAAAGAAATCCTGTCGAAATATTTACCTGTATCTTCAAATTCAAACTTCTTTATTGGGAACTAAGTGTAGGTATTGGAACCGTGCGCGACTTTAGCGCAATCTAGCGTTTGCAACTTTGTTGGCTCTGATCGTTTTAGAGCGCGCGTATCAAACAATCGCGTAACAAACACAAAAAAAAATTACCGTCGAATTGATAAACTCGGTTAAAAAGAAAAACACTCATAACATTATCTTACAGTACTTCTGGCATACCAATAAAATCTTCGACCATCCATTCTCAAACAAATCGTCTGTTGATTTAACATCCAAGAGATCATAACTCGCGGGCAGAGGCCGAGGGATTGGCGACTTAGCACGTGCAACCGTACGACATGCAGCCTCTAAGTTCGAATTTGCGTTTAGTTTATTTTGATGCCAACGTTTTCTGATATGACATATTTTGCAAAGAACTGTGCATCAATGATTTTTTGTATATTTATTTTCAGTACTATAGCAATGAATAGAATCGAACATACTTTTTTACACCAACATTTTATAACACCAAAACTATATTTAATTGTAACGGTAACCATACAATTAAACACTGTACTGGCGGTTTTACCACTGATTTGCCCGTTCTTTTCCATAGAGATCTACGCATTGGAATGGGCACCTACGTTACTTTTACAGTTATTATGTCTGACTGGAACTGTAGCACTATAACTATTTTTGTACTAGTTTTATTTTATGTATTTTGACAATTTAAAAGTGCCTGTTATTGGACTAGATGATTTGATTTGGAACTCTTTCCTTTACAGGACGAGAGCACCTTAGGTGGTCCTTCACAGCAAATGGGAGCGCGCGGCAACGTCCTGAACAGAGTGACCCACCAGCAGGACAAGTGGAAGCGCCAGGTCCGGGAGCAGCGACGCAACATATACGATAGGCATACGATGCTGAACTAGGATTCGCTCCATACCTCATCCGTGGCGTAGCTAGACTAAGGTAAATGTTCACCGGGGCCCCGGCTTTTATGTAGATAGATTATGTAGTGTAGACATTAGCAATTTTAAAGATTAGAAGACTAAAATTCTTTTGCATGAGCGATCCGCCCTGTCTTCCCACAGGTGCAATAAATATTTAAACTAAAACATAGCCTCTGACACTCAAGAATAGTGTAGCTTTCTACTGGTGATCCATACATGTCTTATACTTAGTTGGATGCATAGTAATCGCCGCTGATTCATTTTAAATACGTTGTAAACATACAGTTTAGATGTATATGAGACTGATTTTATGGAATGGTAGTACATTATTAATATAATTTGATTAAATTTACTATAAGACTATGGAGCTGCTTTTTTACGGTGGAACTATTTCTAAATACGGTAGAAACGAACTTAAATAAACTTCTCTGTAACTTCTTCAACTAAAAACCAATAATCGTAGTTAACACAAGAGTAAGATCGCCAATATATCGCAAAAAATTACATAGTGTGTTCCTTGTTGCCTATGTTGTGATAAATGAAATTCTCCTTTATTTGATTTTAATGTACAATCGACAAAGTTGAATCATGAACCACCATAAGCGTATTTTCTTACAGACATTCAAATACAATTAAGTCTACATTCGCGTAAACATACATATGGATATGTAACAACCTTGATCTTTGTTATTTTGACGGATTCAAACGATTTATTGTCAAAATGGGTCATGATTCAACTTTACCGATTGTACATACAATTGTACCATAGTTATTGTTGTTTGAATGTGAGTATACTGTAGCACATAGCTGTAATTAAGACAAAATGTTGTAGAAAAACCAAAAACGATAAATCTTAAATAAAAAATTTAAAAAGCTTGGGCCCTATACAGCTACGTCGCGTTATGATGAAGGTAGAGGAAAGTATTGAAGTTATTATAACGCTTCGAGGACAGACAAATACATATAACTTACATGTACAAAAAAAAGCAGACACTGTAAAAATCTAAGTGATTATTACTCACTTATTATACATAGCTATACACTCTAAAAGCAGATAAAAATACAAAAAAAAATTATGCATGTTTCTTATTACTCTCGTAGCCATTATGAAATCGTATATCATACTATTATAAAATTAATGAACTTTTATAAAATCATACAATTGAGACTTGAAATTTTGATAATTCAATAGTTTATAATATACTTATTACGTAGATTATGATTATGAAATCCATTTATCTCGATAGATTTTATGTAGATAGAAAGTTGCATCTTTCATCAATATTCCAAACATAATTTTAAGGCCTTTAAACTGTTTTATTCTTAAACTATCCTTATGTTGCGTTGCGTTAATTCTCCCCTTGTTTTGATTCAGTTATCAACTAGAGTAGTGAAGAGTGTTACTCTTTCATTATATATGAAAAAAGGCATTGTTAGTGAAAGGCCCATGCAACTTTTAGTATGGACCTTGGCATCAATTTTTATTTTCTTTTCGCCATTGATTAAATTTTGGCCACAATTAGACTACTACCTAAGAAGTCCATAGAAAACAAAATTAAGTTTCTAAACCGTAACCAACCAGAGATATGGCGGTTTTAATTTTGTTCTAATCAGGAGTGATTTACTCCCGATTAGAACAAAATAAAATCCGTTACATTGCTGGTTGGTTACGGTTTAGATTTTTTTAAATATTTTTTACGAAGTTCTTAGGTTGCGGTCTACTAATGACCAACATTTCATTACTGGCGAAAGAAAAAAAAAATTTGATGCCAATAAGTTGCATACCCCTTTAGTGTTATTATACACGTACCACAGCCACAATACGTGCGCATACACGTCGCAAACTACCTGCCGACGACACGGCTAGAATAATACTACCCACGTTTTGTCGAAACCATAACGCAACTGCAGAACGGAGGTACACTTAACACTCCACAATCACCTTTATTTTGAATTTATCTGCCCTGCCTGAATCGGAAAAGACTATAAAACTTACTGATCTGAACTCACCCTTATCCTTCGAATGCTAGTTGCATTCCAGTTGAACACCTTTTGTCGCAGTGATGTGGTGTGGTTGTTGTACGTGTGGAACAAGCTTTATTTCGGAATGAAGTAGGACAGCTATCCTTGAGACAAGTCAGGTTGGCGCTAGCAATCTCATTTGTGAGAATTTTAAGATGTTAGCATAATTTGGTTGTCGTTTCTCACGAAAAAGAAGAGTACCCTGGACGCTACTGAGGGCACGAGTTCAATTTAGATTGTTATCGACACGCTAAGAAGGCAAAGATAGGAATACTCTAATTGTAGTGTGTATAGTGTGCATTTCTGAGAACTATTTCCTATATTGTCATCCTTACCATTAACTCTTCGATCTATAAACAATCATTCGTTCGTCTTGGTTCACACCAGTAGGTAAGATATAGACGTAAGGTTTGCCAGCATTTAGCTTAATTAAACCAGCTTTGGTTAAGTTACGTGCGGTAAAAAAATAACTAAGAAATGAAAGACAAGATTGCAACTTAGTGAAAGTTATAACGTAACTAATTAATTATATTAAAAGTGTTATGTATGAATCTAAGATCTTCGGACTGTCACGAACTGAATTTAATGTTATAAGATTATAGAGGAGATATATCATGAAATTGTCTTCCACAGAATTGAATACAACTGTTGTAAACTCGTAAATTCCTAAGCCGATGTAGGTCGCGTACGGCCGTCAAAAACCCGCGACTAATATCGGCGTCGCCTTAGTGTATTTTTTATTTAATTGTCTATTTTGATCAAGAATGAATGTCGCAACTGTATACCAAAGCCAATGGACACTCTTGGGTAGTGTTGAATAACATATCATATCTGTCTGTTGTCTACTGCTTAACGCAAACCTCCCTATGAATTGACACCATGATCTGTAATAACTTGCTAGCTTCAGAGAACTCACCCCTTTTGTTAGTGACAGCACAATAAAGGAGGTGAGATTTCTCTGAAGCTAACAGCACAATAAAGGAGGTGAGATTTCTCTGAAGCTAACTACATATCGGTCGTATTTCTAGTAGGCAGCCTTACATCCCTCCCCCCCTCCCCTTTGCAAGTTGAGTATGGCCGCCCATACCGCTTTAAGCTGCGACTGCATAGCAAGCTTCAGTCGTCTACGTACACGTCTACTGTTTTGGGCGAGCACCGCCCTCAAACAGTAACCAGGCGTACACTGACTGCTCGAGCAGACCGTGCATGTTGATCACTGGCTAATTGCTCGAGCAGTCCGTGTATGTTTTTCAGTCTAGCCAACTACTTGAACAGTCCGTGTATAAATGGCCTTAGGTGCCCTTTAATTAACAGAACTGACGAAATAAACAAGTAAATCAGAATACACTAAAGTTAAACCTCGTTGGCAATACCGTCAATTTATTATTATATAAGTTTGCCATATTTTAAGATTTAATCGCATAATTAAGCAATAATTAAATTAAGCACTTTGCAATTTAACGTTATAAAAAGATTATTGTGGATTACATGAATCAATCTGAACGTGTATTTGATGGATTTTAAAATATATTCTACTTAATATGCACCGAAATAGTAACTCGTATAGTGTCTTATAAGTGTTTGTAGAGACGATTGCTATTGATGATCAATTAATATGCATGAAAGGCAGTTTTGAAAGGTCGTATGTGTGATCATTCTCCTAAGGGATTGATTAAGATTATTCAGAACTCAGACATTTGGTACCTATATCACCTCTAAAATGTCTTTGGACAAGTTAAGATTTTGAAGTAAAAAAAAACTTGCATTTCAGCTTGATATCAAATATTTATAGCCGATCTGTCCTCGAAGCTAAATCTAAGTTAACGTTTAGAATAAGTGACACTTCATGAGTTATTTACTCTTTGTGTCGATCATCATTTTGATTGGTAAGACCTTTTGGCACCTTCTAAGTCCCTACCAAGCATACAAAATTGCGAGAAATTCTTTGAGAATGACAACTAAGTCGTTAAGGGCGCGTAACCAGAAAGTTGGCAACGTCGCAAATAGATGTCAAATGTTTACAAGTTTTAATTAATTTGGGAATTTAACTATATCCAAATAAGACATATGGCTCTGCTGTGCACTAAAAAAATTGATATAGAAATGCTATTAAAACACTAAATTTTATGTTGTAACCGTTTCAGGTATAAAAAAAGGATTTGGAAAATTTCCAAATACTTTTTCTACATCTAAAACTACTTATTCGGTGTTACGAGATTGATTTTTGCTTTCCCTAATCATTTTTTTAGTGCACTACAGCGCCACATTTATACTTATATTTTCATACCTTAACATCGCAAAATTAATTAAAACTTGTTAAAATTTGACAACTATTTGAGACGTTGCCAATTTTCAGAACACGCGCTCTTAAGATGTTTCAAGCGACGCAAGACGCTGCATTTCAGAGCAGCACATGAAAATTATAGAATTTAAAAGAAAGTCACAGATATTGAAAATTCATTGCTAGATTTAAGGCCATCGATCTTGATAATTCTTATTTTAAGTCGTCGTGTGCTTTTATAATCGTAAATATAGACATCATTTCAATCTGTATTCACTGATATAATAGTACTTTACAATTCTACATGTAATTCTACTTATTGTGTAATCATTTTTTTTTAATTTGAATACATCATACTTATTGCCATTTAAACCGAATATTGATATAGGGCAGCTTTTTGCAGTTAACGAATAAAATCATTGTAGTTATTTCATGCTATACATAGAAAATCGGCATCGTTTACTCCGTATTATATTACAAGATAAAATTATTTGATGTAAAAATGCTAAAAGGATTTTATTTTCAATATTTTAAAGTAAAATATGATAATAAAGTTTAAGTTTAAAGATAAGTTCAGAGATTGTATATGGGTATAGAAAAGACATATTTATTGTATTATTTTATTCACGCTTTAGTTTAGCGGTTATAAATAAAAAACACTCACGTAAAATATATCGAAATTTTAGATCTACAAATAAAATTAGTAGGCAGTAAATACCTTGTAGATGCATAAAACTACTTATATCTTTCTAAGCCCTTTACTTTGAGTGTCACCACTGCGAAGATCGCCTGGAGGACACGGTGGAGCATACGGTGCAGGACTGCCGGCTTGGGTGCTGGCATGCTGCGGGGCGAGACGGAATGGGAAGCGTTCGCCTCTTTCTGCAAAGCAGTCTTGCTCGCTAAGGAAGAGGCGGGCCGCGTGAGGGAGAGGACAGCGTCCTCCCTCCACCCCAGCCGTAGTGGTAGACGCCCACGGCGAACGACGTTGGCGAGTAATGGGCGACTCGCTCTCCGAACATGGACCATGCCCGGGTCGACGGCGCGTTGTGTTCCACGCGCTTCTCGAAGAGTGTAGGCATAATGATGGTGCCACCCCTTTAGAGGGCCACAGCCTGGCTGGGCCGCGGGATTCACGAATTACCGTGACCCCGGAACGCAAAGGGCTATTGAAGGACACCGTGGATTTTAGTCCGTACGAGTCTGGCAGTCCCTCCCGCCCTGCCCTAAGTGGGAGGACCTATTTGATGATTTTACTACGATAAAAAAAGCCCTTTACTTGCTTGCTATCTTAGGGCAGTATGGAGGGAGTTACTGTCGCAACCGAAGTCCGGCACGACGCAACCGCGGCGGTAAGCCCCTTCTTTGAGGAGTGGCTTGATAGGCGTCACGGCGTCCTGAATTACCGCCTGACGCAAGTCCTCCCCACAGCCAAAGCCTGCCGGGGTCGCGGGACTTACGAATTACCGTGACCCCGGAACGTAAAGAGCTATTAAAGGACCATGGATTTTAGTCAGTACGAGTCTAACAGTCTCTCCCGTTCTGCCCTGGGTGGGAGGACTCAGTTGATTTCGATTAGTGTAATTCAAATCAGAAGTTCTGTTTCTCATTGGACTCCCATGCCTACTTATTTTGTTTTAAAATGGTGTAGTTTCTGGCCAAGTTAGGCATTCTAGGCTCTAAACGTTTAACATCAAAAATGAAAATAATTTTTATTTAAAATAAATATTAATTGGCATCTACTTTAATGTCTTGTTGTCTCATCTTTAATCTTCTAAAACAAATATTTATTAAATAATTAAGAGTGTACCTAGTATCGTAAATTCAAGTAGAATAAAACAAAATTTGTAAAATATACACGAGAATGTTGTAAGTAAAAAATGAGTTTTAACGTATTTGTGTACCTATATATTTTTAGCGTAATATTTGTAATTGAAATTCAATTTTTTTTTTGTTTTTAAGTGTAAGGAGATTATACGGTAGTTAGTTATAAATAGTTATAATAAACATCATTATTAATTGCACTCATTATAAGGATATATTTACATATAATATATATATATATACATTTATATTAACCATTTCATATGTTCACACCCTGGTAGATGTTTAAGTCAAACATATACAGGGTGAATTTTTCAACTGGGCGTGGATGGCTATATCCGAAACTATGAGGAATATCGAAAAACGTTGAAAGGGGTCTCGAGGCCGATTTAGACGAAAACTATAACTGCATAATTGGATTCTAGTTAAATCAGTAATCCTGGCCAGGAACCGCACCCGCTCATTTTGGAAAAAAAAACACATATTGCATCATTCGATAGTGTTGCTAATAAGGATCAAATTCTGGGAAGTAATCATATACGACAAACTTTCTCAAGACTCCTTTCAACGTTTTTTGATATTCTTCATAGTTTCGGATAAAGCCATCCACGCCCAATTGAAAAATTCACCCTTTATAAAATAATAAATGTTTCGAACATTCTTCAGTCACAAATTCAGATATTTAAAGATAAAGTGACCTCCAGGGAAAATATTTTTAGAGTTCGAATGAAATTTTACTTACTACTGAATAAATCGAATATTTATAAAAAAATCGTTGCATCAACTTTACCGTAAAGGAACGAGGTTCTCTTCTACTTTCCACTCTGCATAATAAATTAATAATTAATTATATTCAAGTTGTGTTTTAAACGGGGGTTCTTGTGCTTGCTGTGTGCAGTGCTTCGGAACCTTAGAATAAATTATTTGGGTACCTACACGGTTTCCCTGTTAGAATTTTGCCCTGTGTAATTAGTAATTTCATAACGTATTGTTTATTATATGACTTATTTAAGTTAGCACTTAGGAATATTGGGCATCTATTGCACTCACCTCTATTTAAAATAATCATAACCTCTTTATTGTATTCATGCAATTACATATTTCGATTTTACGATAATGTTTACAGTATTTCCACCATTTTAAATTTTAACAATCGTGTATCTGAATGTATTTCTAATACAATAATATATCAAGAGGCTACAAAACACGTCTGAGGGTCTAAAACAGCAATATTATTCCAAACGATTCACTTTCTTGAATGAATGGCATGAATGAAATGCACGAAGGAACAGTGATTTCCAACAACGTAATAACGCTATAAATAGAATATCCAATATAATATTATAGAATAGCCAATGGGCTATGCTTGTATTATTCATCCACGAAGTGAATCGTTTGGAATATTGCTACGTAGCCGTTTTAGACCCTCAGCTCTTTTAAATAAGGCATGTTTTCATATAGTCTACAGTGGTAAGCGAATGTTATAATTATAGGTTGGTTACTCAACAATAAGGCTCACTAAAAATTACACACGTAAACACTTTAAACACTAAATGCATTTAAATCATATTTTTTTACCTTTACACAATACAGAACGATGTTTTAAACTCGTTAAACGCTAATCTGATTTAGCATGTGTTCATCGTTGGACATTTATAAAAAATAGTACTTACTATGATTTAAACTGGTTTAGCGATCTGTAAGTGCTCTAGCGCATTGAGTGGCCAGGTCGCGGGGCCATTTACAGCTTGTGATTAAATACGTGTATTACGCAGCCAGCAGCAATGTACAGTCCACATGACGTTCAAAAAGCATGGCGACCCACCCACGACCACTTGATCGCAGCAATGATATATGCTATTTTGTGTCAAAAACAAGGGGCGTGCAGTTGTCGCAGCGACCAATTATTTTTCATTCACTAATTTATGGTGACATGAGCTTTTGACCTTTTAATACCATGGTCTTAATTCGTAGAAACATTATAAAATCTCAATGTGAACAACCAATATTAAATCGGTTTATAAGTGTATAGTTTCATAGCGATTAGCTTAATTTGATCAGCATCACCAACAGGCCTTAGATGTAGAACTTGTAATCAAGCCTTTACTAATAATTTATGTACTGGATTTAAACCAATTTGACGGATGACCTTATGGTATAGTATTTATTATTTAATGTAAGGCTGCTCTAGTCTAGATCGGGCCACGAATGAGTAATCATCAGTCTCATTCCGAGTTTCCTCCAGAAAGCATGTTTAGCCGTTCGTCCCAGCTGTCATCTTTGCCGAGCCAAGAAAACCAGTGTTACCAAGGGTTATCGTATTACCCAGTACCAACTGGGCTGTGGAGGTCAGATATGCAGTCGACAGATTTTTGGTATGGTGGTCCGTCATATACTCGTAGCTGTCAATATAATTTTCAAATCAAGTTATTAAGAAGTAAAGTGTATTTTGTATGAGAACTACGAAGCTAGACGTTGAATATTACTGAAATTAATACAATGCCATTCGTTTATACTAAATGCCGTTAACCAATATTCTCTGCTAATAATGTACGTGGTCATTATTCCGCCAAAATGGTTTACAATTCGTGTAAAAGTTGCGTATGTTACAGATATTAAGATAAACATAGCTATAACGTATTAATATTACAGAAGATCCTGTGCAGCAATCAATAGTAAAATATATTGCCTTTGCAACTAAGTATAAATTACGTTAGAAGAAGCATGTAAATATTTCAATGTTCTATGTGTTATCATCTTAAAGTTATTTAAATAAATGTAATTTCAAAGTATGATTGGCCTTTTTTTTTCTACGGACATCCCTGCCACTTTAATCCCAAAACACTAAAACTCCTGAAAGCCAGAAACAACAGTGGCGTCCACCAGAAAAGCATTGAGGCAGTGTATCTCGACGAAGTAAAAAGAAAGAGCTGCAATAACTCAAACGTGGCGATTCAAACCAAATTAGACCAACCAAGTTAGCGTACTTACCTACTCATGATGCGTTGCGATTCAATTCGACTGATTTTCGTCGCCAACATAAAGGCGCTACCAATAGAAAATGTGTGGTTGTCTATGGGAGATAGTAAGAAAAACAGGCTTCCTACGACGCGTGAATATTAGTTTCATGGTCTGTATCACCATCTACGAGGAAATGTGCTTGTCTGTTATAAAAAAAATAACCTACAAAATAACTTTTCTTTCGGAAGTCGGTGGCAAAATAAAACAAAGCCGTCGACTTCCGAAAGAAAAGTTATTTTGTAGGTTATTTCACTCTTTTTTGTTGTGGTTGTTTTTGAAAATGGTTACCTTTTTTTTTGAAAAAGTTTTTGTATTATTTGTTTATTTTATGAGGCATATATATATGCTTCGTATCCACACGAACCTATATCTTCCGTCACATCCTCGATCTTCATCCTCATCCATGGAGTCCTCGATCTAGAATGAATACATCCCCCATCTCAGAGAACCAGTGAAAAGTATTGTCTTCGTTTTCTTTTATCAACTCTGCCGTGACAGAAGCGTCGGATTTGTTTGCCTCGTATAGCCCAAAAGTGTTTATAGTATATTATATTTATTTATATCTTTCTGGACTTTAATAAATTACAGTATTTATGTTGACTGCATAAAGTTCGTTGAAATTGGTAATTAGAGCTTTTTTTCAGATAGAAACAAGTGCCGTCGCAAATTGTTATCAATGGCTCATTGTGGTTTGAAAATAATATTTATATATTTGGAATTATTAAAATCCTTTCGCTCATATTATGTATCTTTGTACAAACAGGCACAATCAGGTACTTACATATATGTACATATATACGATTAGATACATCGTGTGTACATGCCGGTTAAAACGGAATATAATTATTACATTTAAATAAAGTATTTATAAATTATAAGTTGGTATAGTTCTACATTATATATTAAATTGATCGAAGATGGTAGGGCTTAAATTGTGTATTTTCAAAATGACAAAATTGAGTTATGCATTTATATTATTTGTCATTTATGTATTCAATTACAAAATAATAGCTCTTATTTATTAGGAATTTTTGTAATATATTCATGAAAATGTTATATTTTATTATATTTCTAATGGGTTTTACCAGTTTATTGTATAAAAGACAAAATAGGCAGTTTCGGTGTGCGTTAGTCGTGACGTTGGTATTACCTATTATGAGCCTATTTTTATGTCTAAGTTGACTTTTGTTTGTATATCTTATCTTTTGGTGTAGAATTCTGGACACGTACGAATTTACAAATTTCAAAAATACAGAGGCTATGAAAAATGGATTTTCGGTGGAAGGTTATTAATTGAGCCCCTTTGTACTCAACGTAACGCAAGTCTGCCGATGCCTTACAACTTTGGTATCCCGGCGACTATCGCAATACAAATCATAGAGGTTCGTATACAAGCACGCGTCAAACTCCCACCTTACCAAAGTCGTATCGGTATTAGAGACTTGCGTTGTGTACGAAGAGGCTTAGTCTTATTAAAGTTGATTTCTAGGTTGTGTTCAGTCATTCAATTTATTGTAGAGAAAAGAATAGAATTATAAAACTTATTGAAGTGAAAACTTCTTTAGCGGCGTTGAGCACTTTTCTGTAATGGGTATAAAATCTTAAACTCGCGTCAGGACACGTGACCCTGACCGAAAAAGCGTAGCACGGCGCAGGGCGCTTGCGTGAATGTTCGTGTGACTTTATTACTTTTAAAGAAGTTTGTATGCTGGATACATTCGTTACTAGGTAACATTGTTTATAAAAGATGTACGTCACATTGGAAAATTATTGAAATAAAAAGTCAACCATTTTTGCGAGTTTTACTAAAATCTGTTCACAAGATATTTCCAACAATTACTATTCAAGTTTTCACTTCTGCCGGCACTCCCAGAGTGCAACCCGTCGTTTTTTTTTTTTCTACAACATTGGTGTTGTCTTGGCATGAAGTTAGTTTCGATACGTCATCTTCTAATAGGACAAGGGCCTGTAGCCATCCAACAAACGATAAACGCAAACGCTGAGTAGGCTTTAATAGATATTAAACTTTATGTGCTTGGGTATAAAGTTGAAGATCTAGTGAAGATTGCATAGCGTTTTCGTTCTTTTCAGTCGCTAATGCTTAGAAATCTTTAATAGATTTTCAACTTTAGGCTCTGGAGTATAAAGTTGAAAATTTACTGGGGAGTACTGAGCGTTCACGATTATCGTTTGCGACTTAGCTAGGGGGACTGGTCTTATTTATATGCTGTTATGGTAGGGGCGGCCAGGCTGCTAATTTTGCAGTTACTCGAGCGTCATGGCGACCTATCTAATCTGACTGAGTAATATTATATTTCAGAATGATAAAGTAATAACTTTACTAACAACACCATTTATTTAGCCAGAATTTGTGGTCAATCCACTGAGTTATAATATAATCATTAAATTGAATTAATCGTAAATCTTGCTGACTCTCACTCATTCTTTAAAGCGACACCTCGTTCAAAGTGTCTGGTGCCATGTGTCTTAGCTCAGATCAACGTTTTCTAAAAACACTGCTTTCGTTACGCCTAAGCTCCTTTGCCTTTTTTTGCCTTCATTCTGAAATGGAAGAACCATCCTTTCACTGTTGCTTTGGAAAATACAGATAGCATTCATTTAACAGCCGCTTCCTCAAAGTCACTTGTAAATAATTCTTCTTGAATGTTAGGAATTGCAGAATGTAAAAATTCAAATGTATCTTTAAAATGTAGGTTTTTTTATTTATTTTACACAATACCTACAATATAAATTTACTTGAAAGGTTTCGGCACACTTTTAAATGTACCGTCAGTAGAAATGGCGTTTTATGGCCAGTTCCGCTTTGGCTCTTTCTGCAAATAGTGGGGTTCGGGATCTCCCATCTTTTTAATCGGCCGACGTAAAGTCTAATAGTATATTTATTATTTATATATTATTTAAAACGAAGGCTATAATATGAATCCCGAACAAGCGAAGGATTGTAATGACAGAATCACGACCTTAGGGAATGATTCATGTGTCAAGTGGGCGTAGTAGGCGTGAGCGTAGCAGAAAGAATGACCTATAAACAGCTCGGGATTTGATATTCCAAAAAAGATGCAATTCCTTTTGCCATAGAACCAGTTTTATTTATCCTTATCGGGTTTTTGTATATTTTATTTTTATATTAGAACAAAAATAATCTTGTTATTGTTTTCTACATTTAGAGGACGAAAACTTGTATTATCTCGGATTACGAAGGTTCGGTCGATTTTCGTATTCGTTTCCAGTAAAGCGGTTTCCGAGATCGTTTGTTTATCATCCACTGACAGCTTCATCGTCATCTTCCTGTCCCTATCTCATTTTACTTGGGGTCTCACTGTCAGCTCATTAGAACGACAGGCTCCACTAATCCCCAGAATCAACGCAACCTGTGAACGAAAATAGGAAATCTGTTACAAAATTGATGTTAATAGATTTACAAAGAAATAATTCTAAACTACAAGTATTAAGTAACAGTTGTAGATTCTAAGGTTTTGAAGAATAATAAGTTTAAATGCAAAAAATTGACAGTCTGGCGCTTCATTCAAAAAAGCGTTCAATATTTTGAGCCGAGAAGTTTGTAGTCTTCTAACAGCCTGATTTTGATGTTAATCATGTAAACCAGCCGTGATTTGTTGACTAGCAAGTTTTCTACTATATCGGCTCTCTTTCATAAACTCAGGTTTTAACACATTTTATTCACCACTTGAATGCATTTTCAATCTATTATTTAGTTATACTGTACTTCTTTGTGTTCGTAGCAAAACTTAATAATGTTTAACTATTGTTCTTGTTTCTTTCGTTTTGGTGATAATGTGAGGCCATTCGTATACCCTCCTGATCAAAAAGTCTAAGTAGCAAAATGTCCAAAAGCGCAAAACGTCGGAAGGTTTGTTCTGCTTGTCGTTAAATTTAATTCTTTTATAATTGAAGTTCTGTCTTTTGTCAATCCTTTTTACCGAAGCACGGTTATCTCTTCCCTCCTTGATATATTCTGGTTTGTTTAACTATGATTGAGTTCCACCTAAGGAACTAATCACAGGCTGCAACGCCATAAGCCCAAACAAATACTCATCACTAGGAGGAATCCCTCTCAACATGGCCTTTAGATTATGCACTCAAAAAACGTAAGGGTTAAAAATAAATAAAATACTGTTAAAAATAACCCAGCATGTTTGTCAACATAGCACCTGCAAAGTTTGTTGCTAAAAACAAATACGTCAACTTTGCTGACATTACTTGTTAAATATTAACCGTTAAAATTGGTTAAAAATACTTGGTAAGAAATAACACAGTATCTTAAGTTAGTAACGACCGAGTCAAGTTGGCTGAATTTAGCCAATTTTACTTGGTTAGAAATAACACAGTATCTTACGTTAGTAACGACCGAGTTAAGTTGGCTGCATTTAGCCAGTTTTACTAACTTAACTACAGCCGGCTCACTCGGTACATAACATCAGTGTTACTCGGTATTCTTAACCAATTTATCCAGTATCTACAGCCAGCCTACTCGGTAGTTAGAGCAGTGTTACCCAGTATACTTAACCAATTTATCTAGTAACAGCAGCCAGCCTACTCGGTAGTTAGAGCAGTGTTACTCGGTATTCTTAACCAATTTATCCAGTATCTACAGCCAGCCTACTCGGTAGTTAGAGCAGTGTTACTCAGTATACTTAACCACTATATCCAGTATCTACAGCCAGCCTACTCGGTAGTTAGAGCAGTGTTACTCGGTATTCTTAACCAATTTATCCAGTATCTACAGCCAGCCTACTCGGTAGTTAGAGCAGTGTTACTCAGTATACTTAACCAATTTATCTAGTAACAGCAGCCAGCCTACTAGGTAGTTAGAGCAGTGTTACTCAGTATACTTAACCACTATATCCAGTATCTGCAGCCAGCCTACTAGGTAGTTAGAGCAGTGTTACTCGGTTTTCTTAACCAATTTAAGCTGTAGCCACAGCCAGCCTACTCGGTAGTTAGAGCAGTGTTACTCGGTTTTCTTAACCAATTTAAGCTGTAGCCACAGCCAGCCTACTCGGTAGTTAGAGCAGTGTTACTCTGTATTCGTAATCAATTTAATTCGGTGCATAAAGACAGTTAAATTTGTATTATCAATAAAAATACTTAGGTCAATACTTCCAAAGTTTTTATATTCGAAAGTAGATACACTTTAAAATATAAAAACTTTGGAAGTACTGACCTAAGTATTTTTATTGATAATACAAATTTAATTGTCTTTATGCACCGAATTAAATTGATTTCGAATACAGAGTAACACTGCAAAAAAACAATTCTTATTAATAATAAATATTAATTAACCGTAACCACACCTTGAACAATTTTATTAGTTGCCCAGAAAATTGTTGTAAACCGGCAGTAGTTACCAAGTAACATTACTGTAAAAGAAAAAGGGGTTTTAGGGGTTCTTAGGAAATTAAAGTACAAACGTATGTGTAATGAAATGTGTTTATTTTTTTTCCATTAAACTAAAAATACTTACAACAAAAAATTCAATTTTCATGAATCTGAATGCACGCATGGTTTCTATGGCGGATAGCTACGGCAGACCGACGTCAGTCCTGACCGTCAGGAGAGCACTTAAGACGCCTGCGGAGCATGCGTATTTCATACAAACGTAATACCAAAATAATTTGTAAATTAAACATATTCCTAAGGTAGTGTGTGTTTATTTCGATTGAATTACAGAACATCTAGGTTCCCAAATATATATTTTGATTGGATACTGATTTTAACAAGAGTTATAAGAAAAATAAGTTTTCTATGGAAATTTTAAATTCCTCATATCTCGTCTTTGTATCATTGTCCTCTCAAAAAATATATTTGGGAACATAGATATTCTGTAATCCAATCGAAATAAATACACACTACCTTAAGAATATGTTTGATTTACAAATCATTTTGGTATTACGTTTGTATGAAATACGCATGCTCCGCCGGCCCCTTAATACGGCCTTGCTCTGCGCTCCTCGTGCGTGGCTCCGCTAGTGAATACTGGGTGTGACACGTTGTTTGTGGATGACAATGGATGAAGAAAAATATTATAAAGAACTTCTTAAAACTATGTACTGTTTACCATTTTGTAAAACACTCTTAGCATTTGGCCAATTTTACTTAATTAGGTACAACAAAAAATTGAGCGTGTGGACTGAGGTATCCTTTTTTAAAAATTGATTGATTCTAACGAAAGTTACATATATTTTAGTAAAAAAAATGTAAGAATATGATGGACTCGTTGAAAGAAATGTAAACAGTAAGATAAAAGAGGTAGGACCTAGAATTTGGATCACTCCATTCACACGCCTGCAACAATTGTCATGGCAAAAATCTCAGAATGTACGGCCTTGGAGGTTTAAGTTTGCGTTTCAAAAAATTGAAAAGAATTTATTAAGAATACTACATTTGATGGCCATAAAATGAATTGAGAATTATGTAGTATTTCTTAATATTTTTTTTCAATATTTTGAAATGCAAACATAAACCTCCAAGGCCGTACATTCTGAGATTTTTGCCATGACAATTTTTGCAGGCGTGTGAATGGAGTGATCCAAATTCTAGGTCCTACCTCTTTTATCTTACTGTTTACATTTCTTTCAACGAGTCCATCATATTCTTACATTTTTTTTACTAAAATATATGTAACTTTCGTTAGAATCAATCAATTTTTAAAAAAGAATACCTCAGTCCACACGCACAAAATAAAAAATATTATAAGGGACTTCTTAAAACTATGTACTGTTTACCATTTTGTAAAATACTAATACTAATAGTACAACAAATCTTGAATTAACCGTTGAAGTGAAGTATATCAGCCTGTCAAAAAGTTTTGTTTTCTCGTGGAATAATTGAATATTGAAATCCTACATGTAGGAACAACATATCATACATCAATGCCCAGCTCTCCCAATAAGGTAACAGCTGAAGTTGATTCACTATCAAACTTAGTTTTAAGTTTAAAATACGCGTGCTGAATAAACATCCACGTACTGTGACACTCTACTGAATATTGGGCATTGACTACCCAGATTAATTTAAAACACGAACTGACAACTGACAAAATATTAGGAAGATCGTACCACACTTCATCGATTACTACAAAATAAGATTTAATTGTGTCAAGTGATGGACCCACAATTACCATGAATGGTTGTACTGTAAGACCAAATTGCCTAAACTTTTCTCTTCTTGTATCTACAACTGACCTTACATCAGAATCGTTTTTGACATGAGTGATGAATCCTTCTCTGACTTCGGATTTCGATGGCCGCCAAACTTTTTTTTTACTATTTTTTAAATGCACACTTGTTACAGCCAAAAGTGTAGGGATCAATAGCATGCAGGCAATGTTGGAGCTCTCTTCCGATGCTGGAAAAAGAAAAAGCTTTTGTAGTGTATGAATAGTAAAACATATTAAATATAGATTGGAGCGATTGGATAGAGAAGGTCATGGGCTATAAAATTGTCACGGGAATAACTATGTTGAAATTTGGTAGTACCTACTTATTAGTGTTGTGTGTATTACTAACATCATATGGATCAAGGTCTGAAATATTTTTTTTATAAATGTAAATATACCGAAATTGTTTTTTATTCCCACCCTTACATGAGTTACCCAGAGACATAATAAAAATGTAGATATAGGTATTTACTTTACTTAGCAGTATCACTTACATTGTATTAGCAAATAGAATTAGAGTAGAATAGAATTAAAATTGTAATTATATATATTTAAAGTGTAGGTACTTACAATCTTGGAAACTAAGAAGTTCATTTAGAGCTGTGTCCTTGTTGTGAGTAGTTTTTCGCTTAATGGCCAGTTTAAAAATACTTTCTTTTAAAGTAGGAAAACTTTCAAAAATTTCTGTATATTGGCCAGCATACAGCTTTTCAAAATCGTTTTCCAACTGTAAACAAAATCATAATTTTAGTCTCTAAAAATAATTTCAATTTAACCAATGGGTTCTTTTTTTGAAGTACTTACCAATATGTATCCAGTTGATTTCCTCAAAGCTGGGTACTCCTTGAAATATTGAGATATAAGTAATTCTTTTGAAAGGTTTAAGCGTGTCCGTGTTGTCTCTGTCCACTTTTGTAAAACTGTTGACCAAGGCTCGCTGGAATTTTTAAGCCATTGCATAGCATCAGGGATCTCTTCCTCTTGTTCCGTCAAGAATTCATCTGGTAAGCGTAGTGATGGTGAAGGTGGTAGTGATCCATCAGATGAAGTTCTAGAAATTCGTCTACGTTTTTCTAGTACACCAGAATCCCGGTATTTTCTTTTTAAATTATGGATTTGATCCGGTAACTTCCCAGCCAACCTGGTGATAAGGCCACGTGTAGACTCAACAATTTTACTGTGAAAGTACACGGATGGTTTTTCACATGGAAATATTGTTACTATCTGCCTGGCCCAATTGGCATATTCGGCGGTTCGAATACATCTGTCTGGAGTATCTCGTAAGATTGCTGTTCCTATTATCCGGACCAATCGTTGGCGTGCAGCGTTCTCTAATGGGCTGTTTTTGTTTAAATTTAAAAGGCCTTTTCCTTCTAGACTATTATTTAATAGCAGTTTTAGATCCTGAAAATAAAAAAAAAAAACATTGGAAGCACTGTACACTAAGGCCCAGTGATTTTTATAGTAGGTACCTATTTTGTATAGTATGTATTTTGTATACTAAGAAGAGTTGTATTCTACACGAAAATAAATATCTGAAGATCTGTGGATCATAATGTACAGTGGAACCAAAACATTTTAACTCATAATAACCACCACCAAGCATTAAGCAACAGCATAATTATAAGCAACCATATTACAGGGATTTTCACATCACACGAGTCGCAACTCACACTCTTTGTCAACCAACATTTTAAAAAGCTAAGTAATCATCATCATCTTAGCCACAAGATTTGTTGTTAATGTGTTAACAAAGTTTAATGCAAATAAAAAATAATTTAAAAGTACTTAATCGAATTAAAACTTATTTCAATTTTACAGATGTGGTACGTCCCTGTAAAATAGTCACCCGAGTGTTAATATGTAAACCAAAATATGCAAAAGAAAAATACATACATAAACTTCAACTTGGCTTGCAGCAGGAATTGTGATTGTTAAAGCTGTGTTAGATAATTTTGAACGAGAACCAGTACTAATTGCATTATCTATTGTAACGGGAGATTTTGGTTTAGGTGTGCTCGTTTCAGCTTTATTACCAAGTGGATATTCCAGCAGATCTGTTAATGAGATATCTAAATCGTCACAAGCCTGAAAATTATAGCATTCAAAGGTCAGTGGGTCGTCTTAGGGGCGGATTTAAACTTGAAAATAAAACAATATAAAGCTTGAATGCAAAATATTATATGCGAAATATTATATGCGATTCAACTAAGAATAGGATGAGAGCTGTGCTACTATGTGACTTTACAGTAAATAAAGTCGGCAAATATTATTTTGACAAAAAATAAGCATTGTTTTTGTTTAAATATTAAGTAAATTAAAGCAATTTATACAATAGTATTCTTATTATTAACGAGACAATCGTAATCTAGGTACATCAAAAAATGGCGCGGCTCTCATCCTATTCTTAGTCGAAAAGTAGGTATGTACTAACTGTTCACAGTTATTTTTACCTCGTACCTAATGAATCTGAAATCATCAATCGTGATTTTGAATTTTATTTCTAAGGAAAATTGCCATTTATCAGGTTAACAACAAATCTACCAATCCGCACTGGGCCAGCGTGGTAGATTATAGCCCATTCCCTCTCATTGAGAGGAGGCCGTGTCCCAGCAGTGGGAACATTATACGCTGATGATGATGATGAGGTTAACAACATTAGCACTAAAGGTAAAATAAATATGAACGAATAGTACCTACTTAGAGAAAGATTTAATACTTTCTAATTTTTTTTTTGTAAGTTAATACCAACTTACATTTAAATTAACGCAATCAGGGTGCATTGTTTTTTTATAAATTTCCAAATTTCTTAAAAAAATTGATCTTGGCCCTAGTTTGGGAATCAAATCTTTTATTTCTGCCTCCCCTAATAGGGGCAGAGATAAACCTGTTATCTCATTTTCTGTAATGAAAAAAGTAAAGTTACAAAGATACCTACTCTTCTAAATAAATTAAAATTTAACCAGGAGACTGAATATTTATTGCAAAACATGTAATAAGGCGGCCATTTTAGACGCAACCACATATGGTAGGTACTCTGTGCAACCACACCACCTGAGACCACCTGTTTGTTACCAAGTGGTTACCTTGCCTTGTACATAGGCCTCCCCCAAGGATCTTCAACCTGACTAATCCTGTGCAGCCCGCATCCAGCGGCTTCCCGCGTGCCTCACCACATTGCACGACATGCAAGCCCTACTATTCACCTAACTATCACAAGAAAAAAAACAATAAAATGAAACTAACCTTTAAACACTTCAATGTAGGATTCGAGCTTCCAAGCAGTTAATAAACTTTGCACTTCTTCGTCCATAATATTGTCCAAATAACGTGTCACTTGTCCAAACTTGTCACACACCCAATATTCACAATGGAGCCACGAACGAGTAGCGCATGCACACGTGCTTACTTTAAGAGAATCGACGGGAAAATGAACGAGCGAACTAGCGACCGAGACTAAACGAATGATGGGATTGATTGATGCTAGCCAAACGATTCGATTATTTTTAACAGAGTTAGCTACTCGGTTAAAATTAAACGACACGAACCGATTGCCGTTAACAGAGGTAGTTTGCAAGAAGCAACCGAGTAAAGAAAAATGGCAGCCGCCCATACCTTCATTTGATTTAGCTGAGATTAATTTCCTACGTCTTTAAATGAAAAATATTTTATTTAACTCAACGTTATGTTCTGAATTAGTTTTTAGTGAATAATATAGAATTCAGTCATGAACTTTTTAATGGGCTTAACTAAAGGGTCCCCTAGACGATCAATTGCACTTGATAAGTCTAGGTACGTGATTGAAGCGCATTCATTTCGTGTGCAGTAGGTAGTTTTTAAGTGTATTGTTAAAAATACGTATTAATTTTTTTTTTTTTTTTTTTTTATTTGGCAAGTCGCTATTTGCGCAATGCCAACAACAAAAAACGAGGAAACTTGGTAGAAAATGAAATGTTTAATTTAGGACACGGAATTTGGATGGATATTGGATAGGATTATTAGGAAAGGCATAAACATAAATAAATATTATATGCGTATATTATTTTGAGTGATAAATGATGATAGATACATATATATTTTTGAATCATTAGAAGCCAGAAGGACAGAGATGGAGGTAGGAAAAGAACGTATTAATTTCGAGTTATTATTTTTAACCGACTTCGAAAAAAGGAAGAGGTTCTCAATTCGTCGTAATCTTTTTGAAGTGAAAACTTCTTTAGCGGCGTTGAGCACTTTTTCTGTAATGGGTATAAATCTTAAACTCGCGTCAGGACACGTGACCTGATCGAAATTATTAACTATAGATGTTTGTAAAAAACAACCGAATAATTACTCGATTACAATCAGAAGAGTTCTACTTATCTATTATTACCTATAGATGTTTGTAAAAAACAACCGAATAATTACTCGATTACAATCAACAGAGTTGTACTTATCTATTATTAACTATAGATGTTTGGAAAAAACAACCGAGTGAAATACTCGTTTAGTAACAACAACATGCTTATTGGTTATTAGCCAAGAATATTTAACAATATTCACAAGTCTACTCTTTGTCAAGTTTACTTGTAGATTTTTAGGCAAGTCTTAGTTAAAATTTACCAATATGATTGTAACCGAGCCAAAAAGGTACTTTGCTAAAGTAAAATTTTTTCAGTGTGATAATATATACTTTTTTAATAATCCTCCCTCTCCTTATTTCAATTGCTTCACCCCTTCTACTATAAATAATTTGCATGATGTTCTCAGAACATCTATGCAGGGGGAAACCAGGGCCCAGTGTGCAAGTAATTTTTTTAAAGAGAGAGTTTGGGTTCAGTTCTTTAGGGTTTACAGCGGTCCAGTTTAATAACTCTTGCAATCCCTGTTTTCAACTCCTGTTGTTCTAATTCTGCATTAGTCAAACCAGCTAACACACCTTCTGCAGAAGCTAAGAAATCCTTAGGCTTATTGAAATGACAAAATTCCTCATTGACTTTCAATTGTGCAAAACCTGGAGTTGCTATATATGACTGCAAGGTAGACTTGTATCGCAATCCCTTCCAAGCTTGTGAATCAAAATGTTGAAGATTCATTAGTTTCTCCAATCTTTCATTTTTTGCAGGAGGTACAACTCTCTTTTCATCAAAATCCGTGTTAAGCTTACCTAAAGTAAGCTGATTGGAATTGCATGAATTAGTCAATTATAGTTAATCAGTTTTAACTTATGTTTGCACTTACGTCGTCGTTTATTCGGGGGCGGTGAGGCAAAACCCTCCTCATCCTCCGAAGATGAGGAAGACTTGCAGTCGGCACCGGTTTATACAGGCAGGTGTGGTTGTCGAGTCGACTGCTCTTCATCCGAAGCAACAATGACCGAACCACCCAGTTCACCATCGCTCTTACTCTTGTCGTTAATATTACTCACTGATTGAATACTCATTATGTAAACAATCACTTTTTTCCACAATAATAGTACATTACGATATTGGTGCGTTAAGATGGTTATAACATGCGAAACGGAATTTCAGCCCCAGCCGTAGGCGAGGGCGTAATTAAGCCGAGCATTTTATAACCAATACGCACGTATATCGTACGACGTTTTTTAACACATTTGCGAGGAAACAGAAAAAAAAAACATTTTATATTTTGTTCATTTTTAATTATTGAAACAGTTAGTGAAATAACAATTATTAAAATGATACGTTTGTGAAGAAGAAGTTCGTTTTTTAATAATGTTTTTATTATTATTCTTACTATTCATAATGTCATTGTTTTATGTTAGGGTAAATGTTGGAGACGACGAAACTTCTTGAAAGGCGGCAGAAGAGCATTGTAATTCGTCATTAGTTGTAAATAAAAAAGTATCATCAGTAAAAGTAGAGGGGCGCGGCTCAAGGCAAAACTTCTTCGTTTGTGGCTCCAAATTTATTGTCCGAGTTATTTTGGCACTTATATTTGTTTTGTTTTGTATAGAATCTTCTACATAAGATTCTGCTACTGCGTTAGAACGCCACCCGCCATGCCGCTTTAAAGTCAATATATCAGCTCCCGAATCAGCAAGTAACGTAGTTGAAATTCTTCTGAAACTGTGCCCTGTATAACAATCAGCATCCAGCAATCCTAAAAACTTGGCGACTTCCTTTGGCATGGCACCGAAATTATTTATGCCAATAGGTTGCGCAGTACATTTACCTTTTTGGTAATTCTGAAAGAAATGATTATTTTTTGTCTTAGTCGTACGCAGAGCTTCATATTTTTTGACCATGTCATAAAATGGGCCGTCGATAATAAAAGTTCGGGGTATTTTGTTTTTAGTGTTTGGGATTTCAACTAAAAGCATTTTGCCTTGATTTTCAATGTCTCTTGTGGTAATATTGAATATGTATATACTGCCGTCCTCTAACTAAAAGGCCGTTAAGCCACAGTTGCTCGTTTTTCACTTTTTAATGTAGTCTTATACAACTTTCGATGCTCTATCTTTTGGTCTAAGAGTCATTTTTCTATGATTAATAGTTTAGGAGATACAGGAAAATTGCTGTGCAGTTAAACCACATAAAAAGCATAATTAAAAATTAGAAAATGAATTTAAATAAACATAAATGAATTAAACATATAACATATTGTGCAATAACACTATGCCTACATATATAATTTGCAGCCTTGTTCCTAGATAGCATATTTTTCAAGAGACATCAATTCACAATTTTAGCGTTTTCTCGAAAACTACTTTTTGCACTTAACGGCCTTTTAGTTAGAGGACGGCAGTATATATGAATACCAAATATTAACGCAACCTGAAAAGAAATAAAAATGTGTTAGATAAGGTATAGGTACTTAGCTTACAGACGGTCGTTAAAAAATATGTAAAAGAGTATGTACAGTAGGTAGATCAATACATAAAATAAGGAGGCAAACTGACCTTTGTTGCCTATCTGGAGTACTGGCTATCTGGAGCATCTTTTAGACACTTTTCGACGTCATTTGATGACAGTACCTTAGATTTCTTTATAAAACCATCAGAGCGTCTCTTTAAAAATGCAATAAGATTTGAATATAAATTAATATCGACACCATTTTTCATCTTGAGGGTACTTTTCAGCATAGAATATGTTTTCCACAACGAGCTAGGCTTATATTTATTAACTAGTACATTAAAATACGCCAAAACTACATTTTCGGAAAATGACTTGGCATTTTTCATGTTTTTCCACTTCAAGAAATTTTCATACGTGGTTATGTTATCTGTCCTTGGATATTGACGGCAGCAAACTGTCGCATGCGGTTCGCGCTTCTGTTAGTATATCGTGCGTATCGTTACCTTGCGTGACTCTTTGTGCTAAAGATTGAGGAATGCCTCTTTAAACAATGCTATGTGTTCGAAGCAGAGATAAATACATTGTCTACGCACAGGTGTTGGAAATATTAAGATTTTGTTATTGTCACATCCACATTGTGAAGAACAAACAAGGAAACTGTCGGCCATTATTTCTGGAATTGTTACATTATTCAAGTTTTTTAATTCAGTTTTACAAACATTTAAATATTTGCGACGAACCCTGAATAGCGTTTCTTTTTTTTTGTCGAATTCTGGAACCTGTTCAATCTCATCCACTTTTCCGAATTCAGTCTCAAAAATTATCTAGACATGTTTTGCTTTTTGGCGAACTAATTTCTTGCATTTGTCGAACGCTGTCATTCCTATATTATTGAAATTAGATTTAGAGGTATTAGCATTTAACTAAGGAATGATCTTGTTTTCGTCTTTATTGATCGTAACAAATGCACTACACTCATTTTCCGCTGGGAGCATCTCCGTAAAGTTGACCCTCCCTTATTTTTCTTGTATAAATTGTACCTGTTACCATTTTTAGAACGAAACAACGGAATGCTTGACACAGACGAATATATTTTTCCTTTTTTCTTTATAATGCCAGCCGAATACAGACAGTAGGTAAAAGGTTTATACTAAACAAGTCTTATTTTGTTACATCTTCAACGATTTTAGAATTTAGAAACCAGAAATATAGTATTTTATTGAATCGTATACATCCAACTAACTTGCCCTTTTCAGCACTATTAAGTGAGTGAAGCGCGGACTTTCCAAATTGTAAACCAAACTTACCTAATAGACGATGTTCTTTGGCTTTCCGAAAAACTTCGTTGCTGGGCAGGATCGGTGAACTTTTACCACCAAACTTTTTATACGGGCAGCCTCCTCCTACGCCACGTGGCCGCGTGTTTGCATCCATCTATGAGATAATCCGCAATTTCAAGCCGACGAGTACCTCTCAGTTGCCTTATCTTGCTTTCGGAATGCGCTGAATGTAAAATTCCTTCGATGTTGCATTGGATAATGATGTCTACATTATCCAAATGCTTCTTCAAGTGTCCAAAAAATTTTTGCGTTGCATTCACAGTAGCCCTCTATTTTTAAACAATAATTTTGTTGATGCACTTATATACACATTATGATTTTAAACATAATTACGCAATCCAAACTGTGTTGTACCCACCCACAAAGCTTCAGCTATTATATCTGCCCATCCTAGACGTAATTTCCAGTAAATTCATGTGTCGTATTTATTTTCTGCCATTTTTTGTGCGAAATGACTAAGTTTATTTTAATAGAAATCAAACTGCCTACTTTTTTGTTTTTTTTTTTGGCATGTTTTAGTTTCATCTGCACCACACCTCTTGCGACTATAATTGGGGTCGCTTTCAGAGAAGCTTGATTCAATTTATTGAATATATATAATAATCCCATCACGATTACTATTAATTATGGTGTGGACGTGCTTAGGCGTGATTACCGACCCTTTATTTAACATAAGTTTTGATATTTCTTTGTAAACGTCATGGGAAGGTGGAAATAAACGCCCATTTTCAGTAACAGTTCGGCAATTTCCATTCAATTAATTTGCCGTAAAGCAATTTTATTTTATGGTTTTTTCCCTGTCATTTTATTTGCAAAATTCAGTGTTATACATATAAAATAACTAGGTAAATAACAACACAATTAGAGTATTCTCAATCGTGAAATTCTCGCACTGTGCGAGCATAATGTGCTGAACAGCCATCTTGTTGATACCACTTACAACCTAAAATGTTAAGTGACACATCTTTAAAAAAATATTTTTTGGTTTTGTATAAAAATTAGATAAACTTGGGCATTTAGGTTGTCGGGCAATTTGAAGGGTCCAATAACGGCTATTCAGCATTCACATTCACATGTTTATTTTGTACTGGTACTGTGACCTATCTTCTCTAACTAAATGGGCATTTTCAACATGCCATTCGTGCAAATTGTGGAGGTTAAATGTCCTGGTTTTGCGAATTGAATAGAGTTTCTCTTTATATTTTACCTATATAATTCCAAGCAAAGAAATTATTATCTCTTTCTTTTTATTATCTTTCGTACTTTCTTTCAGATACGTGGCGGCTTTTATTGCAATACGATATCAGGTCATTGTCATCTGATTAGTTGACTACCATCATACTGTCATGATTACGTAGTAATGACAAGAACAACCAAGCAGTGTCGTAAGTGTTTACCGTAGGACACGCCAGTTGCTATGGCCTAGGGCGGCAGACTGCGAAAGGCCCTCCTTTTAATACAGCCCTAGGTATATTTTGAAATACCTTCTCGCTTAAATTAAAAACTTGAATTTTCCCAGCCCAGAAATTTACATTTATCGTACTGGCTTCCAATTAAACATGTCTTTGTATTACAGAAAACTACTTTTTTTTTGCTCGCTACGCTCTATCTTCAATGAAGAATCATCTTGTCACGATCAATAATGCTGAACCTTTTTCAGGTCCCTTTTCGGAAACTTTTAAATTTTAAAGCTCGCTGTGGTCGCTCTTTCATGAAAATTTGGCTCGTCATCGTACAGAAAGCAAAAATTGACAATGTAATTTTTGCAATGCCACCAGTAGCATCGATTGCTAACGTGGCATTAGGATCTTTTCGGCAGCGAGATATATATGTTACGGCTAAAGGTAGGTGTGAACCTAAACTTAAGATTAGCCGGCTAAACCTAGGTTTATCTTCGACGAAATGTTAATGTTAGTTTGTTCTATCTTTAGCCGGCTAAACTTAGGTGTAGCTGCAGGTCCTTGGCTAAAAATGAAGGAAATGGAATGGTCTTGCTTACGCGGGGCGTCCACGCTTCCCAGCATGTCGACGGAGCCCCGCTTCGCGGGGCTCCTACTTCTGGGTGGTTTAAAAAAAAAAATTCGCTTCGCTCGCTCATGTGTAATGAAAGTGATTATTTTTTAATAAAGTTTTCGTGTCAAAATAGTAAACATTATTACATTGTTTCCTTTTCCATTTCCTTCTACATTTTTAGCCAAGGACCTGCAGCTACACCTAAGTTTAGCCGGCTAAAGATAGAACAAACTAACATTAACATTTCGTCGAAGATAAACCTAGGTTTAGCCGGCTAATCTTAAGTTTAGGTTCACACCTACCTTTAGCCGTGACATATATATTTGAATTTGTTCGGAAAGCCAGTATATGGAGTTGAATTTATACAACCCTGGGGATCGTACACATCTAACTAACTTGCCCTTTTCTTTCCAAATTGTAAACCAAACTTACCTAATAGACGATGTTCTTTGGCTTTCCGAACAACTTCGTTGCTTGGCAGGATCAGTGGACTTTTACCACCAGACTTTGTACGGGCAGCCTCCTCCTACGCCACGTGACTGCGTGTTTGCATCCATCTATGAGATAATCCGCAATTTCAAGCCGACGGGTACCTCTCAGTTGCCTTCTCTTGCTTCCTAAATGCGCTAAATGTAAAATGCCGTCGATGTTGCATTTGATAATGATGTCTACATTATCCAAATGCTTCTTCAAAAGTGTGCAATAAATTTTTGCGTTGCATTCATAGTAGCCCTCTATTTTAAAAAATAATTTGGCTGATGCACTTATATACACATAATGATTTTTAAACATAATTACACAATCCAAACTGTGTTGTACCCACCCACAAAGCTTCAGCTATTATATCTGCCCATCCTAGACGCAATTTCCAGTAAATTCGTGTGTCGTATAATTTTCTTGGGGCTTTATTTTCTGTCATTTTTTGTGCGAAATGACTAAGTTTATTTTAATAGAAATCAAACTGCCTACTAGGCATATTTTAGTTTCATTGGGGTCGCTTTCAGAGAAGCTTGATTCAATTTCTCGAATGTAAATATACTTTGAAAATGGCATCTTTAATCCCACCACGATTACTTATCAATTATGGTGTGGACGTGCTTAGGTTTAATTAAATTTGCCGTAAAGCAATTTAATTTTATGGTGTTTTGCCTTTCATTTTATTTGCAAAATTCAGTGTTATAGCCAGCCATCTTGTTGATACCACTTATAACCATAAGTGTTTAGTGACACATCTTTAAAAAAAATGGTGATTGGTTTTGTATAAAAATTAGATAAACCTGGGCATTTAGGTTGTCGGGCAATTCGAAGGGTCCAATAACTGCTTTTCAGCATTCACATCCACATATCCACGTGTTTATTTTGCACTGGTACTGTGACCTATCTTCTCTAACTAAATGGGCATTTTCAACATGCCATTCGTGCAAATTGTGGAGGTTAAATGTCCTGGTTTTGCGAGTTGAATAGAGTTTCTCTTTATATTTTACCTATATAATTTCAAGCAAATAAATTATTATGTCTTTCTTTTTCTTATCTCTCGTACTTTTTTTCATTTGATACAGTGGCGGCTTTATTGCAATACGATATCAGGTCATTGTCATCTGATTAGTTAACTACCATCATACTGTCATGATTACGTAGTAATGACAAGAACAACCAAGCAGTGTCGTAAGTGTTTACCGTAGGACACGCCAGTTGCTATGGCCTAGGGCGGCAGACTGCGAAAGGCCCTCCTTTTAATACAGCCCTAGGTATATTTTGACATGCCTTCTCGCTTAAATTAAAAACTTGAATTATCCCAGCCCAGTTTACTGTTATCGTACTGGCTTCCAATTAAACATGTCTTTGTATTACAGAAAACTACTTTTTTTTGCTCGCTACGCTCGATCTTCAATGAAGAATCAATAATGCTGAACCTTTTTCAGGTCCCTTTTCGGAAACTTTTAAATTTTAAAGCTCGCTGTGGTAACTCTTTCATGAAAATTTGGCTCGTCATCGTACAGAAAGCAAAAATTGACAATGTAATTTTTGCAATGCCACCAGTAGCATCGATTGCTAACGTGGCATTAGGATCTTTTCGGCAGCGAGATATATATATTTGAATTTGTTCGGAAAGCCAGTATATGGAGTTGAATTTATACAACTCTGGGGATCGTACACATCTAACTAACTTGCCCTTTTCTTTCCAAATTGTAAACCAAACTTACCTAATAGACGATGTTCTTTGGCTTTCCGTACAACTTCGTTGCTTGGCAGGATCAGTGGACTTTTACCACCAGACTTTATACGGGCAGCCTCCTCCTACGCCACGTGACTGCGTGTTTGCATCCATCTATGAGATAATCCGCAATTTCAAGCCGACGGGTACCTCTCAGTTGCCTTCTCTTGCTTCCTAAATGCGCTAAATGTAAAATGCCGTCGATGTTGCATTTGATAATGATGTCTACATTATCCAAATGCTTCTTCAAAAGTGTGCAATAAATTTTTGCGTTGCATTCATAGAAGCCCTCTATTTTAAAAAATAATTTGGCTGATGCACTTACATACACATAATGATTTTTAAACATAATTACACAATCCAAACTGTGTTGTACCCACCCACAAAGCTTCAGCTATTATATCTGCCCATCCTAGACGCAATTTCCAGTAAATTCGTGTGTCGTATAATTTTCTTGGGGCTTTATTTTCTGTCATTTTTTGTGCGAAATGACTAAGTTTATTTTAATAGAAATCAAACTGCCTACTAGGCATATTTTAGTTTCATTGGGGTCGCTTTCAGAGAAGCTTGATTCAATTTCTCGAATGTAAATATACTTTGAAAATGGCATCTTTAATCCCACCACGATTACTTATCAATTATGGTGTGGACGTGCTTAGGTTTAATTAAATTTGCCGTAAAGCAATTTAATTTTATGGTGTTTTGCCTTTCATTTTATTTGCAAAATTCAGTGTTATAGCCAGCCATCTTGTTGATACCACTTATAACCATAAGTGTTTAGTGACACATCTTAAAAAAAAATGGTGATTGGTTTTGTATAAAAATTAGATAAACCTGGGCATTTAGGTTGTCGGGCAATTCGAAGGGTCCAATAACTGCTTTTCAGCATTCACATCCACATATCCACGTGTTTATTTTGCACTGGTACTGTGACCTATCTTCTCTAACTAAATGGGCATTTTCAACATGCCATTCGTGCAATTTGTGGAGGTTAAATGTCCTGGTTTTGCGAGTTGAATAGAGTTTCTCTTTATATTTTACCTATATAATTTCAAGCAAAGAAATTATTATCTCTTTCTTTTTATTATCTTTCGTACTTTCTTTCAGATACGTGGCGGCTTTTATTGCAATACGATATCAGGTCATTGTCATCTGATTAGTTAACTACCATCATACTGTCATGATTACGTAGTAATGACAAGAACAACCAAGCAGTGTCGTAAGTGTTTACCGTAGGACACACCACTTGCTATGGCCTAGGGCGGCAGACTGCGAAAGGCCCTCCTTTTAATACAGCCCTAGGTATATTTTGACATGCCTTCTCGCTTAAATTAAAAACTTGAATTATCCCAGCCCAGTTTACTGTTATCGTACTGGCTTCCAATTAAACATGTCTTTGTATTACAGAAAACTACTTTTTTTTGCTCGCTACGCTCGATCTTCAATGAAGAATCAATAATGCTGAACCTTTTTCAGGTCCCTTTTCGGAAACTTTTAAATTTTAAAGCTCGCTGTGGTAACTCTTTCATGAAAATTTGGCTCGTCATCGTACAGAAAGCAAAAATTGACAATGTAATTTTTGCAATGCCACCAGTAGCATCGATTGCTGACGTGGCATTAGGATCTTTTCGGCAGCGAGATATATATATTTGAATTTGTTCGGAAAGCCAGTATACGGAGTTGAATTTATACAACCCTGGGGATCGTATACATCTAACTAACTTGCCTTTTTCTTTCCAAATTGTAAACCAAACTTGACTTGAAACTTTGACGTTCTTTGGCTTACGGAGCAACTTCTTGTTGCTTGGCAGGATCAGTGGACTTTTACCACCAGACTTTTTATACGGGCAGCCTCCTTTTACCCCACGTCACTGCGTCTTTGCATCCATCTATGAGATAATCCGCAATTTGAAGCCAACGGCTATCTCTCAGTTGCCTTCTCTTGCTTCCGAAATGCGCTGAATGTAAAATGCCGTCGTTGTTGCATTTGATAATGATGTCTACATTATCCAAAGGCCTCTTCGTGTGCCATAAGATTTTGCGTTTCTTTCACAGTAGCCCTCTATTTTTAAAAATAATTTGGCTGATGCAATTATATACACATTATGATTTTTAAACATAATTACGCAATCCAAACTGTGTTGTACCCACCCACAAAGCTTCAGCTATTATATCTGCCCATCCTAGACGCAATTTCCAGTAAATTCGTGTGTCGTATTTATTTTCTGCCATTTGTGCGAAATGACTAAGTTTATTTTAATAGAAATCAAACTGCCTACTTTTTTGTTTTTTTTTGGCATGTTTTAGTTTCATCTGCACCACACCTCTTGCGACTATAATTGGGGTCGATTTCAGAGAAGCTTGATTCAATTTCTTGAATATATATATATACTTTGAAAATGGCATCTTTAATCCCACCATGATTACTATTAATTATGGTGTGGACATGCTTAGGCATGATTACCGACCCTTTATTCAACATAAGTTTTGATATTTCTTTGTAAACGTCATGGGAAGGTGGAAATAAACGCCCATTTTCAGAAACAGTTCGGCAATTTCCATTCAATTAAATTTGCCGTAAAGCAATTTTATTTTATGGTGTTTTGCCTGTCATTTTATTTGCAAAATTCAGTGTTAATAATGTCGTTTAGGTTTGCGTGCCACGCAAAACGGCCCGCACTACGGCTGCAAGACAGGTCATGGTGTCCGAGGCTGGAGGAGAGCAGAGTGGGGCTCCTATCCGGAGAGAAACAGCGAGGCGGAAGGTAATGTCATCGAGTAAGGTACCGATGTTCGACGACGGCTGAGCGTGAAGCCAAAACCTCGACTTCCACCTACCCACAGCCAGCAGGCGGGCACGCTCAGCAGTAGTAGCAGATGTGTTAAGTAGGTTATTCTGAACTTCACTGCAGAGCGGCTTCCCACTGACGCTGGGAAGATGGGTTGCCGGGTTGATCGGTATTCGGGGAAGCGATTTTCCAAGCGTCCAAAGCTTTAATGAAGCACGGCACAACAAAATCAGTCAGTGTGGAAGCCAGGATATTCCTGACAAATTTTTCAGTACCGTGGACCGAAGAAATGAACGTCGGTAAACTAATACTAGTAATTTTGCGGACGCCGAGACCACCCATGCGAATGGGAAGAGTAGCTTGAATCCAAACTCGGTCGTCCAAAGCCACATTTAAAATGGATGACAGTGTATGTCTGATAATTAGGTCAATTTTGTCCAAAAGATGATTGAGCTTCCATAAATGAGAAGCACGAAGGAAATATATCAATTTAGGGCCAAAACAAAAATAGCGAATTATAGTAATGGCTAAATGCATGTTAATTTCGAGCAATCTACCTGAATCATCACGGAAATTTTGAATTTTTTCGTCAATAAAGTCAGGAAAAGAATTGTCAAAAATTGGCGACCCTAGGAGGCGAAGAGACGTTTTATCAATAACTTTGATCTCTGGGGCTAATGAGTCAAATTTTGAAATTGTCAGTCGGTGTTGTCCGCTAAAAAAAGTTCACATTTCGAAAGGTTGAGGTCTAAGCCAATGGAATGAAGTTCATTCTTCAAGAAAATGAGATCATTCAGAACGGTGTCAACATCGCCACCCAAGGTCCCGTCATCAAGGTACCAAACGTTAAATTTAGAATTTAGCTGACGAAATATTGGGTGAATAGCCAAACTAAAAATCACTGGCCGGTGGGGGTCATCTTGTTGACAGCCAACAGCAGATTCTAAAAGATTGTCCCGATACAGTAATTTAGATGGGTGTCTATAACACTGCCAAAGAAAACTATAGATTTGGGGTAGTTCTTTTTTAGTTTCAGCCAACAAGGTGTCCCTGTTAACCGAATTAAAGGCATTTTTAATGTCAACCTTCAAGATGACCACACCTTTTTCAGAATTTAGGTAGATCGATAAAGCGTGCACGGCAGCCTCACAGCACCCTTTAAAGCCGTAACCTAGCTGCAGGGGCTGAAATTTTTTCGAAACATCCTCACTTAAAAATTTACAGCAAATCTTGGCTGCCATACGACGGTAGGTTGTTCCCACGGCAATGGGACGAATACCGCCATCCCTCTTACGCAGGGCACATAAATTTGCTCCGTACAAGACGTCGATGACAGCTTCACTCACATTGCCGGAGAGCATGAGGTTAATCAGAGCCGTAAACTCCTTCAGCAACGACTCACCAGCTTCACCGGCGCCCAAACAGATAAGGTCTTTTAGATGTTGGGGACATAGACCGTCGAGGCCACCGGGTGAGCCGCTCCTGAAGGAACAAACGGCCGTGATCAACTCTCGACGTGTAACGGTGAGGCAGTGAATTTCTGGGTCAGGAGGGTCGGGAAAGGAAAAGTCATCAGCTGGGGCAGGGTTTTTAGACTCCAGAGCTGCAAGTGTTTCTGGAGAACACGGTGCAACCACATCGCTACTGAAGAGAATCCTGGCTGTACCACTTATGTCACCTTACCCTAACTTAGATTCCACTAAGTGGGATATATTGCTAGAGTTATAAGTTAGTGTTGGTGTTAGTAAATTGGAATCTAAACTTTGAGCCGAAACGTTACAATTTTCTTTAATTTGTCTGGTTTATGTTTTTTGGTTGCCAAATTCTTTTGAACATGAAGGATTCTATAAGGGAAGGTGAGCAGTTTTACCCAAGCACTAAACGAGTTCTCCCAGACGGCAAGGCGGACACAACTAGCCAAACCAGAGGTCTGGCGCCTCAGGGAACTCGCTTTAAAATAGGGACCGAATTTTTGAATTTTGAAAGGATTTTCCAAAGTCGGTCAGAAGAGGGTGTCGTATGTGTAGAAGTTCCAGGGGGTAAGACAGGGTCTGCGTTTGGTGCATTTTGCGGTTTGTGCGCCTTTCCGATATGTACATTCAGACCCCGCTTACCTTTAAAAAATCGTGTCTGGGAACAAAGTGGGCATCTCTCCAGGGAGGTCAGCGATGTTGAAGATTGACATGTACTATTACCAACCACATCGCTGCTAGTACCACTCATAAATTATATTAAAAAGGCTTAAAAATAAATATAATTTAAGGTAAGTAGGTAATTATAATAAACTAAATAGGAAACAACAACGAAGTGACTATTATATAAAAGAACTAAATTGAAAATAAACACTCATAAAAAAGGGTAGTCTGAAACACTTTCACTGTAAGTACCAATCAGAGAGCACATCCCAGGCAGCGGCTGCAGGTGCCCTAAGCAGAAGCCCGGCGTCTCGAGCTCAGCGACATAAAGCACAGGCTGCATACACCAGTGGTCGCGAGCTACTACCAGCCTGGGCGGCTACCAGCCCCAGCCACAATCATCCAGGAAATGTGAACATGTTGCACATTGATTTTGCTAACAGTTACAGCACACAATACACAAATTTCTTGGCAATTTTATTTTTGTTGTTGTGTTGCCCCACAGTAAAAAAATCTCTCATGACGCGTTGCAATCAGACTGTTCAGCGTCACCGGCCAACAGAAGAAAAACAATCTTATTACTACGAAATAAAGGCACTTTGTAATTATTATCAGTAATAAATAATAATAAGTAATAATAACAAAGTATTCATGACTAGCGGGCGCCCGCGGCTCCGCCCGCGTGAATGTCGGTGACCGCTGCCAAAAGCCTACTCAGGAAAGACACGGTCAGCAACATGATTCCCAGGTCTATTCACAGACACCGACACTAACATCGACGATCGACGACGCAGTCATCACAAACACTCGACATAGATAGATATAGTGTGTCGCGGACTTTTGTAGATATTTATAAGATCAGAATAATTAATTAGAACATTTTATGATTCTATCTTTTATAGTTTAGGCAGCGTACGCAAAATAAGTAACTTTTCTGGTTGATTTTTTACACCTTGTGGCCGAAAAACCCATATATCTTACGGAACCCTATTTTTCTCCAAAATAAAATATAGTCTTAGTCGTGGATAATGTGTAGCTTACGAATGGTGAAAGAATTTTTAAAATCGGTCCAGTAGTTTTTGAGCCTATTCATTACAATCAAACAAACAAACAAAGATTTCCTCTTTATAATATTAGTGTACGTACCTACTATTGCTTCAACTATAAAGAAATAAAATGTAAACTAATAATACATTAGGAGCTCGTGGCTAAATAAATACAGCCGCACAGGCCGATCTTCCGGGTTAAGCCGCGCTTGCCGAGGTTGATCTGTGGATGGCTGACCATCTGTCATAGCGAGTTTCCTCCGAGCCTCGGAAAGCACGTAAAGCCGTTGGTCCCAGCTGTCATTTGTAGATCTTTGACAGTCGTTACTGTTAGTCAGAAGCTCTAAAGTCTGACAACCAGTCTTACCATGGGGTATCGTATTACCCAGGGTTGTGGTGGTCCGACAGGCAGTCGCTTCATGTAAAATACTGAAATACAGCTGCATCTGGTTTGACTGGAAGCCGACTCTAATGTAGTTGGGAAAAGGCTAGGCAGATGATGAATAAGGTCAAACAGTCTGAACGTCTATTCGCATCAACAGCCAAATATTGTATGAAGCTCGCGCGCAAAAATAATCCTTATAGCATGATTCTGTATTCACGCGCAATGACTTATTAGCGTATTTCATGTATAACTTTGGTGTTTCTACACCGATTTACATGATTATTTTTTATTGAATAGGTAATAATGCTAACTTTTTTAAAATTAGGGATGAGTGAGAGTGTTGTAAACGTAAGAGTAGACAAATATAATCAGAAAGCTCCGAATTGCTAAGCTATCGGAGTTTCACGTGTTATTGTGAGTCAACTATAAAAGATAGACATATGCTGTCAAGGAATATTTTTATATAATTTTAAGGAGTACATTTCTGTCATACATGATTTCTATGTAGCTTTAACCATAAAGGCTGCACACGCGACGGAAGCTTAAAAAATGGGGTAACTTCTCCCGTTTTCCCAATATTTCCCTTCACTGCTCTGCTCCTTTTGATCGTAGCGTAATGAAAAGTATACTATAACCTGCCCAGGAGTATGAAGAATATATGTGCCAAATTTCGTTAAAATCCATCGAGTAGTTTTTGTTTCTATAACGAACATACAGACAGACAGACAGACAGACAAAAACTTTACTGATTGCATTTTTGGCATCAGTAGCGATCCCTAATCACCCCTTGATAGTTATTTTTTAAATATATTTCATGTACAGAATTGGCCTCTCTACAGATTTATTATAAGTATAGATAATATACACTATTAAAAATTAATTTACACAAAGTATTCTAATTGATAAACGT
This sequence comes from Agrotis puta, assembly GCA_943136025.2. Lineage (NCBI taxonomy): Eukaryota > Metazoa > Arthropoda > Insecta > Lepidoptera > Noctuidae > Agrotis > Agrotis puta. Next base: position 10,305,431 of record OW964166.2, read on the forward strand.
TATTTTCAAATGACGAACGTTAGTTTTACATTAAGTAAAATACTTTTGAGTTCATTTATTAATCAAAGCAAAAAAAAACAAATTCGTCAGTCGCTAATAGACGGATTTCGATTTCTTTTTTTGGACTCTTTTTAATGAGTGGCATTTCGGTTGTCAACCTCTATAGTATGTGCCACTTAACATGGCAATAGCGGTCATTGCTCCGACTTTCATCCCGATATCTCAATATTAGCGATACTTCCACTTCACCCGTACAAATCTGTCGCAAACAGTCGCAAAACTGACATCACTTGTGTCTCATAATACATAAAAAATGACCACAAACACAACACAGTGCACAACCAATAACAACAAAATAGAAAATCTAGCAAACGTATCCTACGAAATTGTTTTTTTAAATATTGTATTTTTGTTTTTACATAAGTCTAACACACTGAGACATTTGGATATAAGTATATTAATATTCTTTTGATATCAGGATGGTAAAAAAAATTACAAAAACTAAAAAAATGCTAATTTTGATCTTATATCGTTTTTGTTTTACGAGGTCATCGCGTCAAGGCCGCAGCACCCGCCATTTTGATTTAACATTCCGTGTGGAAATTCGCTTGCGTTCGGTCTGTTTCGGTGTGCTATAATTTCTTTGCTTTTATAATTTCGTTTATTTATCTTTTGTAGATATTATTAAAATTTTAAACATTTCTTAAATAAAAGTAATATAAATATTTAAAAATATAAAAATAGTGATCCGTCGGTGTGGGAGCAGGGTCCAAGCTACCGGCGGTTAGGGCTCCAGAGAGGAACCTCCTCACAATGCGAGCCGTATCGAGGAGTACTGCCTTCTGAATCTGGCCCTTGATCCAACTACCCAACGAGAGCCTCGAGAGATGTTCGTCGAGGCTCTTGGCCATCAGGCCTATCGCCGTTACGACAATCGGCACAATGATAGCCGAGCTCACATTCCACACGTCGACAACCTCGCGCGCCAAGTCAAGATATTTTATTTGTTTATCTTTGTCAGCTTTCACGAGGTTCTCGTTATGCGGGATGGTAACATCGATTATCACTACACGTCGCGCTGATCTGTCTATCACTAGTATGTCAGGCTTATTAGCAATAATAGTCCTGTCAGTAATGATAGGCAGATCCCAGTACATCGTGACATGGTCTTTTTCGAGAACTGGGTCGGGCACATACTTGTAATCGGCACCTCTGAATCCACAAGTTTGTATTTCAAAGCAAGTTGCTGGTGAATAATCCTGGCCACTAGATTATGCCTGTAAGTACTCGCCGTAAGCAAGACGAGAACAACCAGAGATAATATGTCTGATCGACTCACCCGGACGGTGGCATACCCGACACACGTCAACCGTCCCGACTTTCATAATATGTCTCCGGTAGTTCCTAGTCAAGATAACTTCGTCCATAATCGCACAGACAAAACCTTCAGTTTCTCCGAAGAGGTCACCGAAACGTAGCCAGGATACGGACGCTAGAAAGTCTACATCGGGCCCGTGAAGAGCCCGGTAGAAGCGTCCGTATTATATTTTATTATTAATGTTTGTGTTTATTGTATTTATAGTATCGGTTATCTATTATTTAATGTGCATCACTGTCTACCCTCATTTTCTTTAAAGTTCTACAAGTCCATCCTAATTGTCTGGAAGATATCGCTGTTAGCGATAAGACCGCCGTTGTACCTTTAGTATTAAAAATATTGTAAAACTTGTTTTCATTTTGGTGTACAATAAAGTATATTCTATTCTTTTTTATAATAATTTTAAATACTTATAAAAGTAAAGGTCGACAACGAGCGGGTATACCATGAGTTGGACTCAAATCCACACTTTTCAGAAATGTGAACACTGATACCTCAACCACTAAGGGCCCTTTTCCTGTCATGCGTATTTTCATCCGCATGTGGATATGGTCCGCGTGCAGGCTACCCGTATCCTATCATTTCATACATGTTTTTCCTATGATGCGGGAAGCATGCGAGCGGACCAGATCCGCGCGCGGACGAAAATACATATGACGGGAAAAGGGCCGTTACCTATCACTACATCCATTAAGTCCGTCACATTGAAACATTTTTTACGTCACTCGTAAATTTATAAGCACATAATTTGATTTCTAGAAATAAAAAATAATAATTTTGAATTAGAGCAACACAAGATTCACAACCCCTGTATGTCAAGCCGGCTGGTACCACGATACGGTAGCGATAGAAGCAACTATCGCTTATTGGTAGTTTTAGGTAACAATAAGTTTCATTATCGCTTAGTGATGAAAAACTTGGTAGGTGGGAGTGAATGACCGCTATTGCCATGTTAAATGGCACATACTATAGTAGATTGTGTACTACATCAACTGTTTCTGTCATTTTGTGCAACATCAATCGCTTCAGTAGTGTGCCCTTCTTAGCGGATCCTTTCGAAGCACAAATTGACTCTTTTAGCCAAATTTCTCTTGAAGTGTTACAGTTTTACTATTAGATCGACTTTTGCTTTTTCGCTTTCCAATTCTTAACTTCTTCTATTCCAGATGGTTTTGGTACTTTTTCACTTGCATACTTCCATCCATAATTTTTATCAAGATAGCCTGAACCTGTATTCACCAACTGTCATAATGTTCTTTGTTTGGAGGCTCTATTCTGAACATACTACTTATCGTTGATCCTTTGCAAAAATAGCTATTTAACTGATTGAAAACAACATTTTCTCCTACTTCATTTTCCAAATTCCTCTTTACTAGATCCATGCTCTCTCTCATGATCCGCCCTGGGACTCTCGTACTTTGAATTTATAAGTGTTTGGGTGTCTGGGCCCATAACCAAAGTAAGATAAAAGAAAAGGTGAAAATTACACTTGACAAAAAATTATTCACGTATTAATTTAAAAATTCAACTTTAAACCAAGCTTTAATCCTTCACAAAGTTCGCACATCCAATGAATAAAATTCTGGGATTTGACATTTTATATTTTAAAAGCTTGTTATAACCAAACTCACTGTCATTAATATACTTGTTATTTTATTGGAGCTCCCTCGATATGTCGCCATATTATTTGGTTCAGATGGAACTAACAACATTTCTTTTAGACACTGTGAAATACTCAATTGCTTGCATTTATTGTCGTTTTTTCAAAATCGGTTATTATAAATTGCGGCGTTAACTGTTTGTTGTTTTTGCCAATAACATAGCGTTGTATTATTTAAAAAAAATGAAGAAACAGTTTTCAGTTTTCTTATTCATGAAAGCATATACGAATGGAAGATTTCATTGGTACTACTCCTTGGCCTGACTACTATTTATGTGTCTCTACCATGCCGATTTACATTGGGTTCTCCATGCTACATCGGGCTCCTTGTTTTAGGTTCCGATGTAATTTCGCATTTTATTTTTTCCGGGATCAGGTGCATGGTTGTGTGACTTGGTAGTTTTGTTTGCAATGTAATGTTTACCTTCACGCTTTATTGTTATGACAAAAAGTAAATTAAATAAAAAAACGTTTTGAACAAATAAATTAAACCGACTTCTAAAAAAACACATAAAATAACTTTTCTTTCGGAAGGAGGTGGCAAACAAGTCAAAGAAACAAGGAACAAAGGCATTAACTTCCGAAATGAAAGTTATTTAACACATTTTTGAGTGTTTTTGAGAGGCCGATTTCATTTCTTAAAAAAGTTTTTTGCGTAATGTGCCGTGCGTATCGTTTATAAGTAATTAATTGCTTCGGTGGTTTCTGAATATTTAGATACAGCTCGTGAACGTCGTCGATTGGTTTAGAATAAACCATTTATTAAAAAGTTCAGTAAAAAAATCACTGGGATTTAAGTCAGTACCCCTAGCACGAATATTTGTAGGTTTCGTATCGTTATTGTATCGAGCCGTCGATACAATAACGGAGTACAACGAAAGTCGGAAGCACGAAGCACTTTCGAACTAGTCTCGAGGGCTCGATACGAAAACGTTGGTGACGTCATACTAATGTAAGTAAGGATGGGAAAAATAGAACGAATGATCTTACATTTGAATGAATGTTTCGTTCAGAAACTGGATTTTTGATAGAAAATTAGTGTCTGTCATACTGGCACAAAGAAGAAGATATGAAAAAAATATTATTTAGAAAAAAACTTATGTCATAGTGTTTACATTTATATTGGTACACTGCGCCATCTATTGTAAATTATGTGAAATTGTGAAAGTAATTGGGTATTCTATCGCTAGATGGCGTTGTTAGTTGAGCGGCGGTTTCTGAATCTCGATGTTAAGATTTTCCGCCGCTGAACTAGGTCAGGATGATTATAATTTTTTCGTGTGAGCAGCAAGCACTGTGATTTTAGTATTATACGCGCTTAGTACAAGTCCAGTGTTTAATTTAGCCACCCTCTCCAAGTCGACCTTTGTTCATGGTCCTTCGAGAGCCGGGTGTGGTACGGGAGTGTTTTGGTGGTTCCGGTGGTGGTAGTATACCATCCTTCGCGTCATTACTGGGCAGTGGATCGCTGTCCAGAGCATACCCTTGATTGGGGAACCAGGTGAGAGGTTCTTGAACCTGTACCTGGAGGTGGAACCGGAAGGAGCCGGGAGCAGTTGGTGGTTCAAGCGGCGAAGCATCACTGGTGGGCGGACGGCTTCAACCGGACGGGCGGCGCAAGGAAGGAAGAGAATCACCAGTTCGTGGTCAAGCAAGCAGAGGGCGCCACTTGTGTGGTGCAGTACATCGCAACGTGACGTCTGTCGTCAGTGTTAGTGAGTGTCTGTGAAAATCGTGAGTACTTTCAAATTCAACCTTATTGAATCAGAAGTGGTGTCAAACGGGGAACCTATACCCGAATTGACATAAAATTAAACTTTGTGTTCAACAAGTGCAAGATCGAATAAATGAAGCATAATTAGTATAAGTTATGTTCTCTGTATTGTTCGAAATTGTTTGTTTATTGTGCTGTAGTTAGAAATATTATTTGTGTTATTTTATAATTTTGTGTGTTTTGTGTTATTTTTTAATGTTGTGTGTCTGTGTATAATTCGTGTTTCCAAAATGGATTCATTGATCGGTATCCAAGAAGATGTAAAAATTAAAATTGAAAAGTCTTGGATTAACTTTAAAAAATGCCCAAAAGATAGGCTAACAGTTTCGTATATTGAAACACGTTTAGAAAATTTGGAACAACAATGGCAACTTTTTTATGATACGCATGTTAAAATAATCAGTGAAATTAAAAAATCCGAATTACATAGTTCAAATTATCATAAAGATTGTTTTTATGACGAGGTTGAAGACTTATATATTCAGTTAAAAAGTGTTTTAAAAGAGTTACTCAGGAAAGATAAATGTGTATCTAGTGCCGAGAATAACAGTAGCCTGGGACTTAGCGGTAACAAAGAATTCCATAACTTTCGGTTACCAGAAGTGAAAATACCAATGTTTTCTGGTAAATATCACGAGTGGGTAACTTTTAGAGATTTGTTCATGGGGTTAATACACAAAAATAGTAGCCTAGATGATGCACAAAAATTATATTATCTGAAAGGGTATTTAACCGGGGAAGCGGAACTGTTATTAAAAAACGTAAAAGTGACATCTGAAAATTATAGTTCAAGTTGGGAAAAATTAGAGTCTATGTACAATAATAAAAGATTTTTAGCGAATGGTATAGTAAAATGTTTATTTAATCAAAGAACATTAACAGGAGAATCCGCAACGGAAATTAAAAAACTTTTAAGTACAACTACCGATTGTTTAGAGTCAATAAATAATTTAGATATAGATCTTGCATCATTTTTAATTGTTCATATTGTAACCGAAAAACTGGATAAGGCTACTAGAAGGGCTTGGGAATTAAAGGTAGCATCAGATCTAAGCGATGATCTTCCTACCTTTGAGCAACTAAAAGAATTTTTAATTAATCGATTTAGGGGGTTAGAGAATTTAGATACTAAGGTAGATAGGGTTCAAAGGACTACACAGGCACTACACGTTATGAAAGATAGAAAGGGATCCTGTGCATTTTGTGCTGGTGAACATAAAATAAATGTTTGTAAAAAATTCATAGGTGAAAGTATTGAAAACCGGAGAGACTTTGTTCTCAAGAAAAAATTATGTTTCGTTTGCTTGCTTGACAACCACCATGTTAGGTTTTGCAAAAACACTCTTAAGTGCCAGGTGTGCAAACGACGCCACCATTCATTATTACACCAACCGGGTGGTGTAGGGTCGGAAGTTGGTGAGGGTAGTAGTGCTGCTCGAGCGGAAAACTATACGAATGGTAATAATATAGCCGCTAATCAAGCGGAGGGGTCCAATACGCCGCCGGTAGTCTCATGTCTTGCGAAAGGGAATAGTAAAACGGTCTTACTAACGACGGCGTTAGTAAAAGCAGAGTCGAAGACTGGGACGTACCACGTGGTTAGGGCACTACTGGATCAGGGATCACAAGGGTCCTTTATTACGGAATCGCTGGTTCAGTATCTGGGTTTAAAGAAAATACCGTCTAAAAATACGGTGCTCGGGGTGGGAGACAAAGGTACAACGTCGACGGCTAAAGTAGTAATAAATCTTCGGTCAAGAGCAAATTCTGCTTTTAAAATAAAGGCAAATGCTTACGTTTTGAAGTCGGTAACGTCTCTTCTTCCGTCCTCTAAAGTTGCTAGAGTAGAATGGGTAGAATTGAACGAAAATGATTTGGCTGATCCGGGTTACTTCAAACCCAATAAAATCGATATTTTATTGGGCGCTGAAATATACAGCCAGGTCATTCAGCACGGTGTTAAGAAGAATATAAACGGGACTCTATTAGCGCAAGAAACTACTTTAGGATGGGTATTGTCGGGTGCGTTTGAAGTTGACCAAGGTATAAATTCTCCCACAAAAATAACTGTAATGCATACTAGTGTCCAAGATGATGATTTATTGAGAAAATTCTGGGAACTGGAAGAAACATCTGGAACAAAAAAGATGCTTACAGAGGAGGAAACGAAATGTGAAGAATTGTTTAAAACTACAACGATAAGAAATAAAGACGGCAGATATATAGTAAGATTGCCGTTACGGGATACAAACCTGCTTGGAAGTGGCGGTGAATCCAAAGGGATAGCTGAAAAAAGACTTAAAGGGTTAGAAACAAGGTTGGCAGAGGATGATAAATTAAAAGCGGACTACGCTAAAGTTATACAGGAATATTTAACTCTTAATCACATGGTAGAATTAAAAGAAAGGGATAAAGATAATAAAAGGGGTGTTTACTTACCGCATCATGCTGTCGTTCGGGAGGATAAGGACACAACCAAGGTGCGTGTTGTGTTCGATGCGTCCTGCAAGCGCAGCAACGGGAGGTCTCTTAACGATGACCTAATGGTGGGTCCGTCTTTGCAAGACGAACTTCGTCATATTATTATGCGATGGAGGGTGCACAAGTTTTGTTTAGTGGCTGATATTATAAAAATGTACCGGCAAGTTCTTGTAAATAGGCAAGATACTCACATGCAAAGAATCCTTTGGCGAGATAGTCCTGAAAGGGAAATAAAGGAGTACGAATTGATAACCGTTACATTCGGGACAGCTTCAGCACCATACTTAGCTGTAAAAGCTCTTCAACAGCTTGCAGTTGACGAATGCGGGGATAATGTAGATATAGCTAAAATAATCGTAAGAGATTTTTATATGGACGATTTGATGTCAGGAGCTGAAACTAAAGAAGATGCGTTAAAGATTTACACGGAGATAACAAAGGTGCTAGCTAAAGGCGGATTTCAACTACAAAAATGGAAAAGCAATAGCGAAGAGTTATTAAATAGTATTAGAGATGGGAATAATGAAGCATTACAGATAAAAATAGACGATGTAACAAAAATATTAGGACTTACCTGGAATTCGCGCGACGATTGCTTCCAATACTCTCTGGTACTTAAGCCGGTAACTGGTCCTGTAACGAAAAGAAAAATTATATCGGATATTGCAAGATTATTCGATCCATTAGGGTGGCTAGCACCAAGCATAATCATAGCAAAGGTGTTGATACAAAAGCTTTGGTTAGCCGGGTTGCAATGGGATGAAGAAGTTCCAAATCATTTAGTAAAGGAATGGGTAACTTACCGTCAAAACTTAGCTTCTTTAGTTGACCTAAAAATACCGCGCTGGTTAAATACGGGTAAGAAAACAAAACAAGAGTTATACGGGTTTTCGGACGCCTCGAAGGTCGCATATGCAGCAGTTGTATACCATAGAGCAGTAGACGAGATGGGGAACATTCATATTTCCTTAGTGGCTGCCAAAACGAAGGTGGCGCCTATAAAGCAAGTCTCCATTCCAAGACTTGAACTTTGCGGGGCAGTTCTTTTGACCAAGCTTATTCTGGAAGTAGCCGAAGTTATGAATATACAAAAGGAGAATATTCATGCTTTCACAGATAGCGAAGTGGTATTAGCGTGGTTGAATAGTCATCCGAGTCGTTGGAAGACGTTTGTTGGTAATAGAGTTTCCGACATTTTGAGCAATTTAGATACCCATCATTGGGCCCATGTAGCATCGAAACAAAATCCTGCTGATTGTGCTTCACGCGGGATATCTCCGGTGGAACTTGCAAGTGTTTCCCTCTGGTGGGAAGGTCCAACTTTTCTAAAGGAACTGGTAGTTGAATCTAAAAGACCCAAACATCTTGCCACACATTTAGAAGAAATCAAGGTGCATACGAGTACGGTAGATGTTTCATTTTGGAACCGATTTTCTTCGTTATCAAGATTGATTCGAGTGATTGCATATTGTCGTAGATTTTTAAACTTGAGGAACAGGGTAGCATCGGGTAATGGTACAAGGTCGTTACAATTATCTACACTGGAATTAGAATGCGCAACAGAAATATGTGTCAAAAAATGTCAGGAAGAAGGATTTGCAAACGAATTGGAAAATTTAAAAACCGGAAAATTAATACAGAAAAACGTAAATTTAAATTCATTAAATATATTTTTAGATCCGAAGGAAATAATCAGAGTGGGAGGTAGGCTTGAGATGTCTCAGTTAGGGTATGAAAGAGCGCATCCCATCCTAATACCAAAGGAATCGTTTCTAACTAGGCTATTAATTGCGGACGCACATGATAAAACTTTGCACGGGGGTCCGCAATTGATGATTACATACTTACGGTCAAAGTATTGGATCGTGGGAATAAAGACTTTGGCCAAGGGATATGCAAGGAGCTGTGTAAAGTGTATTCGGTATACAGCTAAAGTGAGGACACAGCTTATGGGTCAGCTGCCATCCTCTCGGGTAACACCGGGCAAACCTTTTCTACGGAGCGGGGTAGATTACGCGGGCCCTATTAATATTAGAACGGCAAAGGGACGTGGTAATAAGTCCTACAAGGGTTACATAGCTTTGTTTATATGTATGGCAACCAGGGCAGTGCATTTGGAAGCAGTAAGTGAGTTAAGTACAAGAGGTTTTTTGGCGGCTTTCAAGCGATTTGTAGCTAGACGTGGTCGATGTGCGGAACTACACAGCGACAATAGGACTAATTTTGTAGGGGCAGCGCGAGAGTTACTTCATTTATTCAATGAAGAAAGGTCAGGAATTAATCCTAAATTAGCAGATGAGTTAGGGAACAATGGCACGGAGTGGCACTTTATTCCTCCTCAGTCCCCCAATTTTGGAGGTCTTTGGGAGGCAGGGATAAAATCCACAAAGCATCACCTAAAGAGAGTTATTGGCAATTCAACGCTGACCTTTGAGGAGATTACCACGGTATTGGCTCAAATTGAGGCGTGCCTCAATTCGAGACCATTGTCATTTGTTGAGGATCAGGATAAATTAACAATTCTGACTCCAGGTCACTTTCTGGTAGGGGAACCACTCGTTTTGCCACCCGATTCAAATTATGAAAGGGCAAATGTTGGTAGCTTAAGGCGATGGCAGTTGCAACAGCGAATGATGCAGGACTTTTGGCGACGATGGTCGCACGACTATCTTCACCAATTTTTACAACGGCATAAATGGCAACATAAAATTCCGGAGCCATGTGTTGGTGACGTAGTTCTAATCAAAGAGGACAATTTGCCCCCTGGCAGGTGGTTGTTAGGTAAGATAGAACAGAAACACCCCGGATCTGATGGTGTTACACGAGTGGTGACATTACGTACGTCATCGTCCATCGTGAAAAGACCTACGTCTAAATTATGTGTATTGCCTGTTACAAATTAATATAAGGTTTCGTTTATTTAAAAAAAAAAAAAAACCTGGGGCTACTAATTAAGTTTAAACATTTTTTTTGTGATTTACATGTGTATTTAGTATTAATATTACTTTAAATTGCAATTGTTAGTTATAAGTTTATTGTCTTTAAAATTGTTAGTTATAAGTTCATTGTCTTTAAAATTGTTAGTTATTAGTACCTTGTCTTTTAAAATTGTTATGAGTAGTAATAGGTTCATTGTATCAAGGCTGTACGAAATTTAATATTTAACATTGTAAAAATTATTCACGGGAGTCAGTCTTGAAGGACATTCGCCATAATGTCCTTGGTGGGCGGAATGTTTACATTTATATTGGTACACTGCGCCATCTATTGTAAATTATGTGAAATTGTGAAAGTAATTGGGTATTCTATCGCTAGATGGCGTTGTTAGTTGAGCGGCGGTTTCTGAATCTCGATGTTAAGATTTTCCGCCGCTGAACTAGGTCAGGATGATTATAATTTTTTCGTGTGAGCAGCAAGCACTGTGATTTTAGTATTATACGCGCTTAGTACAAGTCCAGTGTTTAATTTAGCCACCCTCTCCAAGTCGACCTTTGTTCACATAGCTAATGTCTATCTTGTCAAATCTTTCCGCTGTCATGAGGTTTCAAATCAATATTCAATGATTTTGTTGTTACAGTTCGTTATTTTTCTGTAAACTATTGCAGTAAACTAAGATAACTAAATGGAAGTGTTCTTACTGGAGTAATTGACACCCTGATCAAGAAGGTCTGTTAACCGGTTGAACAGAAGGATCCCCCACGATGTTTAATGATGAGACGAGGCTCTCGTTTAGAGATTCGATGAAGAGCTTGAATTAGAAGACAGTACTTCTCGATAAGGCTTGCATTATGAAGAAAATCCTATCCTTGAGATCCTAACTAGACTAGCAATACATTAAACTGTGTTTCATAACAAAATGTTAATGTTATTTTTTTTATTTTTAAATGTAAATGTTTTAAATCCTTATTAGTCAATGCGAATGTGAGTTTGTTTGTACTGCTTTCACGTTATACTGCTGAACCGATATTGAATAGCACAAGAGTAAATGGGGTCTGGAGACGATGATAGTCTATGGAGCATATTTTGTCATGAGATTTAATTTAATATTTAATGTAAAAATAAAAGTTTAAGAATTCTGTGTTCGATGATTTTATTTATTAATCATGACAATAATATCAATCAATGAATCAAGCAATGATCTAGGGCCAACATTATACGGTTGCTTTTTTTTTTTGGTTGGGCAAATCATCAAATGTGTCCTCCCACCCAGGGCAGAGCGGAAGGGACTGTCAGACTCTTACTGATTAAAATCGAGGGTGTCCTTCAATAGTCCTTTACGTTCCGGAGTCACGGTAATTCGTGAGTCCCGCGACCCCGCAGGCTTTGACCCTCTAGAGGGGGGCCCCGTCATTTTGCTGACACTCTTTGAGGCGCGCGTGGAACACAACGCGCCGTAGATCCGGGCATGGTCGGACAGCGAGTCGCCCATTACTCGCTGCCCGCATGCCCGCGCCTACGGTGGCCGAAGATCGTCTGCCGACGTCCGTCGCCGTGGGCGTCTACCACTGCGGCTGGGGTGGAGTATACTCAAGTCAAATAAAGTATTACGCCAGTCATGTGAAATTTGTAAAAACGACGTTGAGTATAAACTAAAATTGAGGTGCAATAAGTGCTTATTTTTTGTCAATTATGGCAGCATAAAGAGAAAGGTAACATATTATGATAATAAATATTCGAGCACACATTCATTTTCTAACAAAATATATCAACACAATCACTTAAATTATAATTTTATGCTTAATATAAACTCGACGACAGTTTTCTCACTGTCAATTTTATAGTGAATAAATATTCGTGAAACTCGTAAGCCAGCCTTCGACAGTTACGTTACTATCCGTCATATTTTGCGTTCGTGCTATCTATCTTCATACAAACGGCTCAAGTTACGTTTCGAATTCAACACGAAGACGAGACGAAACTTACATGTATTTGTTCGTGCTCTGAAAATTAGTTCAATTTACGCTCACCAGAGGCGCTGTTCAAGTTCCCATACAAAATGCTCTCGAAGACGATACGAATGTTTTTTCGGTAGTGATTCGTGCTAGGGCTACAGTACCCCTAGCACGAATATTTGTAGGTTTCGTATCGTTATTGTATCGAGCCGTCGATACAATAACGGAGTACAACGAAAGTCGGAAGCACGAAGCACTTTCGAACTAGTCTCGAGGGCTCGATACGAAAACGTTGGTGACGTCATACTAATGTAAGTAAGGATGGGAAAAATAGAACGAATGATCTTACATTTGAATGAATGTTTCGTTCAGAAACTGGATTTTTGTTAGAAAATTAGTGTCTGTCATACTGGCACAAAGAAGAAGCTATGAAAAAAATATTATTTACAAAAAAAACTTATGTCATAGCCAATGTCTATCTTGTCAAATCTTTCCGCTGTCATGAGGTTTCAAATCAATATTCTATTCAATGATTTTGTTGTTATAGTTCGTTATTTTTCTGTAAACTATTGAAGTAAACTGTAAGGTCATGGGTTTTATATTTAAAGGCAGGATGGCTGTTAGGTCTTGTTTATTATTTATAAAATTATAAGATACAGATGACATAGTAGTACAGACATGGACGGGTCGAGAACAGGAGACGGAAGCGTGTGTGCCACAGACAATTACAACTGGTGTTGCTACACCTAACATCTCCCCTTTCTATAAAGGTAAGTAACATTTTTATTTTCTAATTACAATTTCAACAAAATGGCCTTCGCCTAAGCCAGGAATCTTTACAATGATTTCAGAACGAATTACATATGTCAATCTGACATTATTATTTTGACATTGACAACTGGCAGTTGACATTAATCTCTAGCTTACTATAACGACTGATATACATGACAATATTTTGTAGTAATACGGTTTATTTTAACTAAAATAATAACTTTAATTACAATACCGTGCTGGTTTCTTGATGATCCTACCGGAACGCGACATAACAATCGGTGCACTATTTGTGCTAGTGTTAGGGACATTGTCATTGTTGTTTGCGTTACTAATGTTATTTCTATTTTCAGGTACTACCTCAGGCGTTGCGGCTTTAGGGGAAGAAGGTTTTAAAATATGCTCACGACCTCTTCGGAAATTACCTTCTGGGGACTGGACAATGAAGCTACGCGGCTCTGGGCACTCATCTGCGATTGCACCTGGGATCCAAACACCTTGTGGCTTGTGTTTGAAATACACTTTATCTCCTATTTGCACTTCTGGCAATGGCTTTGTGTGTCTATTATAATAAAGTGTTGTGTACGACCTTTGTGTTTCAATGTTCTTTTTAACTACTTCTGTGTTAGCTAAAGTTGGTGACAGTTGTGAGTCTGTGACTGGAAGTTTAGTGCGTAAGTATCTAGACATAGAGAGTTGTGCTGGTGAGTATCCTGTCGACTTTTTAGGTGTGTTCCTATACTGCAACATAGCTAAGTATGGATCCGACTTATCTGCTTTACATTTCTTAAGCATGTTCTTAATACTACCTATGGTTCTTTCAACCATACCATTGGAACGGCTTATATAGGGGCTAGAAGTTATAAATTCTATGTTCCAATCTTTAGTGAACTCTCTAAACTCTTTACTGTTAAATGGTGGACCGTTATCTGAAATCATAAATTCAGGAATACCGTGTCTAGAAAATATGGACTTTAAGTGTGTAATTACAATATGAGCATGTGAGCCTGAACTCAGTAGAGCTAATTCAACATATTTAGTATAGTAGTCTACTACTATTAAGTATTTTTTGCCATCAAAATCAAATAAATCTATACCGACTTTATTCCAAGGCAAGTATTTGTATTCATGGTGTTGAATTGGCTCTTTACTGTTATTTCGACGGTAAGTTAGACAAGTATGACATTGGTTGACAAATTTTTCGATATCATTACTCATATTAGGCCAATAAACAGTAGTTTTTGCTAGTCCTATGGAACTATTTATTCCTTGATGGCCCTCATGTGCTAAATTAATTACATAGTCTCTCATGGAGTCTGGAATTACAATTTTATCACACATAAATAGAATATTATTCATGACATGTAGCTTATCTTTTAATGAAAAATATGGCTTAATGGATTGACCAACAGACCTTTTGTGTTCTGGCCATCCCTTTTGACAAAATTGAATAATTTGACTTAATACAGTATCTTTACAAGTTGCATCTTTGATTTGGTCTAGTCTTACTTGACTTGCTGGCAGGTTAGAATATATTAGGTTTACATGTAAATCTATGTCTTGCTCAAGATCTTGTAATGTATTTTCTGATAGTGCAGCTCTAGACAATGTGTCTGCTATGTATAAATAGCGACCTGGTTTGTATATTACATTGACATCATAGGGTTGAAGACGTAACATAATTCTCTGTAATCTAGCTGGAATGTCAACTAATGCCTTCTTAAATAATGGGATAAGTGGCTTATGGTCTGTCTCGACTGTGATTAATCTACCATAAATATATTGATGGAATTTAGCACATCCAAACAATATAGACAAGAGTTCCTTCTCAATTTGAGAATAGTTTTGTTGACTTTTTGTTAGTGAGGCTGAGGCGTATGCAACTGGTTGTTTGTCATGCAGAAGTACTGCACCCAGAGCATCTTTAGAAGCATCTACTGACATAGTGACTTCTTTATTAGGGTCATAGTATGTTAGAACTGGGGCCTTAGTAATTAACATTTTTATTCTATTGAACTCTGACTCATGCTGTTCTGACCATAACCATTCAGTTTGTTTTGACAATAAAGTTCTTAGTAGACTGTTTTCTTTAGACAAATTAGGTATGAAAGGACTGAGATAGTTGACCATGCCCATAAATCTTTGCAGATCTTTTATATTACATGGCCTGGGCATGTCACAAATAGCCTTGACTTTAGACTGATCGACTTGAACACCATTTTGACTAAAAATGTGACCTAGGTACTTGACTTCAGTGGCACATATGACTGACTTATCTTTATTGAATTTAAGATTGATTTCTCTGGCTCTGACTAAGACTTTTTGTAGGGCTTCATCATGTTCCTGACGAGTTCTACCATAAATGAGAAAATCATCCATCATTATTTTAATATTTGGTATGTCACTGAACCTTTTGACCATTTCTCTATAAAATATCTCTGGTGCTGCATTAATACCATAAGGTAGACGTTTATACCTATATCTGCCAAAGGGGGTTATGAAAGTACATAGCTTTGACGATCTGTCTGACAATTTAAGCATCCAGAAGCCTTTATTTGCATCCAATGTAGTGAAAAATTTAGCTCCAGCAAGGTCTGATTTAATTTCATCTAATGTAGGAAACTGGTAGTGGGGTCTCATAATAGCCTGATTAAGTTTACGAGGGTCTATACAGAGTCGTAACTTATTGTCTTTCTTTGTAGTAATTACAAGTGAACTTACCCATTCAGTTGGCTCTTCAACTTTACATATTACATCAGATTCTTCAAGTTTGTCTAGCTCAGACTTGAGTCTATCTCTTAACTGGAATGGAATGCGACGACATATATTTACACTTGGTTTGGCATCTGGCTTCAGTTGTAGTTCACAGCTGAAATCTGTAAGACATCCTAATCCTTCAAAGAGGTCCTTGTTATTTAACATAATATTTTGACTGGAATTTACACAAAGTATTCTCTGAACTAACTTGAGCGTATTACATGACTTTCTGCCTAGTATATTTTGAGAATCAATATCTACTATGTGAAACAAAACATTATAAGTTTGATTCTTGTGATGTACTGGTAGAGTACATTGACCTATGGTAGGTATTACCTGACCACTGTAAGTAGATAGTTTATGTTCACTCTTAGATACTAAGTTAATTGGAATATTTAGTTGAGTAAATGTTTTTCTTGACATGACGTTAGTATCTGCACCTGTGTCTAGCAAAAAGTTAATGTTTACATTGTTAATAGACAAGTTTGCATACCATGGATCTGACTTAGGACTATTATTGAGGCTATTGACACTTAATGATCCCATGTAGAGCAGATTAACTGGAACATTCGCATTTGGTTGACTGGAACTTTCAGCGTTCTGATTCAGCTCGATGTTGTGTACCTGTTGTTTGCTGCGACAGACTACGGCGAAGTGATTCAGCTTCCCGCACTTGTTACACTTGACACCTTTGGCTGGACACTGAAAGCGATGAACTTGTCCGCAACGAGTACATTTCTTGTCAGATTTCTTCTCGTTCGTCTTGGGATTCTTGGATTGATACTTCTGTCTTGACTTTTGTATCTGAAGTAACTCTTCGGCCTCTGTGTTGTCTATCCTTTCTGAATTTTCAAGTGCACACACTACTGATTTAGCTATGCTCATAGTCTTCTCCAATGAGGGGTCAGTCTCTTGCAGTAATCTCTGTCTTAGGTGACTATATTTCTGGTTAATACCTGCTATGAACATGTCTCTAATTAGCGACTCTTTCAGGCTGTCGAATTCGCAAGCGTTGCTTAAATTAGTTAAGTCTGTTAGAAATGTGTCGATTGACTCACTGGCATTTTGTCGTCTGGTGAAGAATGTATGTCTCGTCATTGTTAAATTCTTCAACGGCTCAAAGTGTTTTTGAAATTTGTTTTTCACCTCGTCTAGTGTGACTTTGTTAATGTCCATGTCGAAGGAATTAAAGATATCTATACCTTTTTCGCCTATCGCATGAAGGAGCATTGCAATCTTCCTTTTTTCGCCCAAATTTTCATAATTGTTCGCCGTAAGGAACAAATCGAAGGCTTGCCACCACCTTTTCCAATTTGTGGCATTGTTTTGACCGATCTCAATGTGCAAGATAGGGATTCGATGGAAGTTGCTGAACTGAGGTGTGTCTGTATCTGCCATTTTTTCTTGTCTTGCACCTGTTTTATTCTGCGACATCTTGATATATTAAACGTTTTTGCCTGCCTATCACACAACTTCTGACACCATGTAAGGTCATGGGTTTTATATTTAAAGGCAGGATGGCTGTTAGGTCTTGTTTATTATTTATAAAATTATAAGATACAGATGACATAGTAGTACAGACATGGACGGGTCGAGAACAGGAGACGGAAGCGTGTGTGCCACAGACAATTACAACTGGTGTTGCTACACCTAACATAAACTAAGATAACTAAATGGAAGTGTTCTTACTGGAGTAATTGACACCCTGATCAAGAAGGTCTGTTAACCGGTTAAACAGAAGGATCCCCCACGATCTTTAATGATGAGACGAGGCTCTCGTTTGGTGATTCGGTGAAGAGCTTGAATATTAGAAGACAGTACTTCTCGATAAGACTTGCATTATGAAGAAAATCCTATCCTTGAGATCCTAACTAGACTTGCAATACATTAAACTGTGTTTCATAACAAAATGTTATTTTTTTATTTTTAAATGTAAATGTTTTAAATCCTTATTATTCAATGCGAATGTGAGTTTGTACTGCTTTTAAGTTATACTGCTGGACCGATATTGAATAGCACAAGAGTAAGTGGGGTCTGGAGACGATGATAGGCTATGGAGCATATTTTGTCATGAGATTTAATGTAATATTTAATGTAAAAATAAAAGCTTTAAGAATGTTCTGTGTTCGTTGATTTTATTTATTAATCATGACAATAATATCAATCAATGAATCAAGCAATGATCGAGGGCCAACATAATACGGTTGCTATTTTTTTTAGCTTGGTCAAATCATCAAATGAGTCCTCCCACCCAGGGCAGTGCGGAAGGGACTGTCAGACTCGTACTGACTAAAATCCACGGTCTTTCAATAGCCCTTTACGTTCCGGGGTCACGGTAATTCGTGAGTCCCGCGACCCCGGCAGGCTTTGGCCCTCTAGAGGGGGGCCTCGTTATTTTGCTGACACTCTTTGAAGCGCGCGTGGAACACAACGTGCCGTCGACCCGGGCATGTTCCATGGTTGGACAGCGAGTTGCCCATTACTCGCTGCCCGCATGGCCGCGCCTACGGTGGCCGGAGATCGTCTGCCGAAATCTGTCGCCGTGGGCGTCTACCACTGCGGCTGGGGTGGAGGAGTATACTCAAGTCAAATAAAGTATTACGCCAGTCATGTGAAATTTGTAAAAACGAAGTTGAGTATAAACTAAAATTGAGGTGCAATAAGTGCTTATTTTTTGTCAATTATGGCAGCATAAATAGAAAGGTAACATATTATTATAATAAATATTCGAGCACACATTCATTTCCTAACAAAATATATCAACACAATCACTTAAATTATAATTTTATGCTTAATATAAACTCGACGAAAGTTTTCTCACTGTCAAATTTAAAGTGAATTAATATTCGTCAAACTCGTAAGCCAGCCTTCGACAGTTACGTTACTATCCGTCAAATTTTGCGTTCGTGCTAGCTATCTTCATACAAACGGCTCAAGTTACGTTTCGAATACAATACGAAGACGATACAAAACTCGCATGTTTTTGTTCGTGCTATGAAAATTAATTCAATTTACGCTCACCAGAGGCGCTGTTCAAGTTCCCATACAAAATGCTCTCGAAGACGATACGAATGTTTTTTCGGTAGTGATTCGTGCTAGGGGTACAGATCATCATCTGGGAGGCCACGATATTGTACTTTGTACCTTCCCGCCTAATCCTTCGATTAGAGTATTCTCGATCGTTAAATTCTCGCACTGGACGAGCATAATGCGCTGGACAGCCATCTTGTTGATACCACTTAAAACCATAAATGTATAGAGAAGATTTCACACGCGTAGCAAATTAGCCTACAACCGGCGTGGTGATCCCAACTCACAAAATATTGGATTTATACACGATAACAACCGAAATCAACAAACACTAGTTAGGATTTTACTAAATATCCTCAAATTTGCCAACGATTCAAAACGATTGCGGTATTATATCAAGATATTTCAAATTTTATCAAGCGGCTTCGAATCACAGCTTTTTTCCAAGGACAATGCAATATGACATTTTTGATATAATACCGCAATCGTTTTGAATCGTTGGCAAATGGCGCGTTCCGTTTCACCTTCGGGACGTAACATATACCCCCCTCGGACGGACCGTCCCGTCCGCTAATCAATTGGCAGTCTTGACAAGGTTGCGACCGCTCTCTTCATAACCGATCCGTCCACCAAAACCTCAGCAAAACGAGGGTCCCCGTCGGTGCCAGCCACCAAATTGAGAATGCGCCCCCAGCGCCAATACAGAGGCTTAAGGTTGGCATCCTTAATCAGGACGAGGTCTCCAACTTTGGGCGGACGAGTTTTATCAGTCCACTTGACGCGCTGCTGGAGAATGTGCAAGTATTCTAAGCTACAACGCTTCCAAAAGCTCTGAGCGAGCTGTTGCATCAACTGAAACCGCGATAGCCTATTTTGGCTCAGATCGACAAAGGGGTACTCAGGTAAAGCGACAAGTGGCTGACCAATCAAGAAGTGGCCCGGGGTTAGAGCCTCCAAATCGTTCGGGTCCGAAGAGAGCGGGCACAATGGACGCGAATTTAGTACAGCTTCAATGCGGCAAAATACCGTAGCTAATTCCTCAAAGGTGAGAACAGTGTCTCCCAACAATCTCCGCCAGAGTCCCTTTGCCGCTTTCACCGCTGCCTCAAAAATACCCCCCCAATAGGGGCAGGCTGGCGGGTCAAACAACCAAGTGACCCTTCGACGGGCCAATTTGTTACTAATGTCAACCTGGCTCTCATTAAGGAAATCATACACTTCTTTCAAATACACACATCAAAAGTGTCTAGGGATCAAGCATTTTTATGCGGATTTCTTGAGATTGAGATGTGGCTTTGTAATAAATTTATGATTTTATAAATTTATATGGATCCTTTTTGGTGCATTTCATAATTTGAATCAGGAACTGTGAATCAAATTCGAGTAAAAGATGAAAATCAGCTGTCAATATTTTCCCTATAAAAACATACAACGCATTGAAGGCTACTGTTTCCCTACTACTGATTAAAACCAACGTTATTATGGAGCGGCGACGTCATTTAAGCAGGGAAGAAATGCTCAGAGCCGTGGGAATGATAGAAGCTGGTTCCCGGCAACGTACTGTGGCTTTAGCTCTGAATACAAGTCAGAGTATTATCAGTCGACTTTGGACACGTTACCGAAGCACTGGTACCGTGGCTGAGCGCCATGGAGGACGGTATCGCTGCACCACACGGAGACAAGACCGATACATTCAAATCTTAACTCGAAGAGCTCCAACAATAACCGCCATGATGTTAGCCGTGAGGCTTCATCACTCTTCAGGGAACTTAATTAGCGACCAAACAGTCAGAAACCGCTTGCATGAAGTGAACCTTCATTCCCGAAGACCGCTACGGGTACCACCTATAGCAATGCACAATCGTAGGATTCGATATCAATGGGCTCTTGAACACAGAAATTGGGCAGAAGAACAATGGCGTTTCGTGTGCTTTTCTGATGAGCCTCGTTTTGGTATGAGACCGGATACAAGACGTATACGACACTGGAGAAGCCCTGGACGCCAACAGCGATTAAAATCCTGCCAGGAAGTCCATCCTTATAGTGGTGGAACCATCATGGTATGGGCGGGTATTTGGATCGGCGGAAGAACTGAGTTGATTTGGATCAGAGGCAACCTCAACGCTCAAATTTATGCTGAGACGATTGTATCAGACGTCATCGTTCCTCTACAAGTGCAAATCGGTCCCTTATTTCAGTTAATGCATGATAATGCACGACCGCACACCGCAAGAGTTGTAAGACAGACTCTCGCCGCAGCTAACATCAATGTCCTGCCCTGGCCTGCTCAGTCGCCAGACTTGAATCCGATTGAGCATGCATGGGATATGCTACAGAGAAGAGCTCTGCCGAATATGGAGGGTATCCAGTCGCAAGAAGACCTTTTTTTGTTGTTGCAACGAACATGGGCGGCCATTTCACAGCGTGATTTGGATGAACTCATTTTGAGTATGCCAAACCGATGTTCTTGTGTTGTTAGTGTTCGCGGTAGAAACACGGATTATTAATTGTTTAAGTTACCCAATAAAATTTTAAAGAAAACTGTTATTTCAGTCTTTTTTTCGAACTTTTGTGTTAGTGGTTCAAATGTCAAAAATCCCTTTATTAGAAAAATGGCAAATTTCTTTATTAATGCAAAGGTGACTTGGTTTATCGTTACTGTGACAAACGAAAACACTTTATTTGATGAATCCTTAAAATTTTTTTTAATTAATATCAATCAGGAGAAAAGTTATTGCAAAAATATATGTTGATCCCTAGACACTTTTGATGTGTGTAGTTACTTGTACCCTTGTAGATGGTACCGCAATCAGACCTGATCAGAGAAGGTAACCCACGGCGAGACGTAAATCTATCCAAAGTTGCCACAAAGGCCTCCGTCGAGAGGGAGGATACCAGCTCCAAGTGCACTGCTGTGGCGACAGGCCTTTGATCCCATGGATGTGCCGCCGCCCTAAAGAATTGTTGGGGGTGGCAACACCAAGGGAAAAAAGATTGACAGTTCTGACAATCGACACCCGGCGAAAAACGTAGAACTTTGTACTTGTACATAAGCATTAAGAAAATACATTTCATGTTGTTCTGTAATACACCTTTATACCCAAGACCAACTTAGTGTTTGATTCAGTACTGCTAATCGCCAAAGTGGTGACCCCGAAGTCGGAAAACAACGTGCCGAAGTAGCTGGCCAGCGATCACCGGCGACGTTTCGCTAGACCTCACCGCTAGTCCAGCCTACAATAAACTGCCGTTGCAAAGCGGCACATGACCGGCACTGCTGTACCGTAAATCAAGACATCGAGTATCAAAGACACGTCGGAACCTGCACTTCTGGATTTCATCTCCGGAACCTGGTTGTAGAGGCGTGCAGTCTTCGAACAGTCTTTTGAAATATCGTGTGGATTTATTGTTTAGTAAAAGACTTTCCGTACACACGTGAGATAATTTTATTGTAATGACAGTTCAACAAACCATAGATTTACATCACAGACATTCATCTTGACATAAGAGTTCCACAGACTAAAATTCTCTTCACATATCGTCCGTTTTGGACGGACTTTCAAATAATATATTATTCATGTTTTTATTATTAAAAGTAACTCTATTTATAGAAGTCGAACCAGGGATGCAAAATCTATCAAAAAAATTAAAAAGTTCATTAGCGTTTTTTTCTGATAATGTTTCTATCTAAATACTGAAGCGACACACAGAGGTTACGGGGAAAGGAGGAACTAATATTTATGGTGCCTTATACACGTTCCACTCCTTTATGAGAAGGCGTTTTTTACACAGTCCAACATCGGCAATTGGCAGCCGATTCAGTACTGGAAGTGCATATTTTGTGTACGCGAGTGTGATATCGATTCAAAAGTGCATCAATCAAATTGTCGAAGCAATATTTTGCCTGTTGCGTCGTAGTGACATCTCAAGGTCATATTCCACATCGGCTCGTACCCACTACAGTGACAAGAAAACTTCTCATCGAGTCATCATCGATAAGTGCCGTTCCAGACACGCAAGTAGACTACCATTTTTTGCATCCAACATCTACACAACTTACAGGCCTAAGGCCAGCATGCGGAGTGTTGATAATTTTTATTAACAATTAAGGACCCTAATCTAATAACAAAGTACCCTTATTTGCATAGTGGATATAATTTTTCTTTGTTGTTTGTTTTGTTTTTGCTGGTATTATTATTATTATTTTTTTCTTTTTTTTGCATTGCATATTCATTACTTTACAAAATTAAAAATAACCTTATTGCTGGCCATTCTAATATTATTGAGTGTAAAGAAGCAGATACTAATAATCCTTTTACACAACAATTCTGATCCAAATATTGTAATCCAGATGCATGTGCACTCAAACATTTATTTAATAGCCGGAGTGTGTTCTAACTTTGTTACTGGTTCTGGTGTATACAAATTTAACATCATATGTTTGTTCAAGTTTTCTAACATTAAGGATTGTTACCAAAATTCTGCTTACTATTGTAACACACAATAACCTGGGTTTTTGCTGTCGCTTTACATCTTCCACCTGCGGTGAACGGTTTTGGTACAAAATTATATTGTGGGTGGTAGTATTTGTCTGTATATTATAGGTCAACATTCTGAATCATGTCAGACGCCGAACTTCAGACACAACTGGAGGACCTGCGTGCTAAAAATGCAGCACTACAGGAGCAGCTTAACACCCAGCAAGAATCCAAACCATACACTCCAATGGAGCAAGTCTGCAAGATTTCCATAAAATTACCACCCTTCTGGGCCGACAGACCGGCTGTATGGTTTGCCCAGGCAGAAGCCCAATTCCATCTAGCTGGCATAAATAATGACATAACCAAATTCAGTCACATAGTTAGTATGATTGACCAACAATTGGTAGGAGAAATCGAGGATATTGTTATGAACCCTCCCGAGACAAATAAATACCAAATTCTGAAGGAGGAACTCATCCGTCGATTGTCATCATCAGAGCAGCAACGCGTCGAGCGGCTCCTGAGCGCTGAAGAGCTAGGTGATAAAAAGCCTTCAGCCTTTCTTCGTCGCCTTCGTTCCTTAGCTGGCCAGTCAAAAGACGAAGGGATACTGCGTCAACTGTGGATGCGTCGTCTGCCTAATCAGGTACAAGCTATCCTTGCTGCCCAAGCTGACCTTAGTACGGACAAGTTGGCAGAGTTAGCTGACAAAATAATCGAGGTGACACCGGGCCCCCAAAGAGTATATAGCCTGAATAAGGAGTCTGATGAAATGTCTTGCCTTAAGGAATGCATCACCCAATTGACCAATCAGATAGCTGCTCTTACGGCCTCACAACCACGTGGTCGATCCCGCACAAGGTCCGCTTCAAGCAGCAAAAGCCGTAGTGGCACACCAAGACCCGTTACTACCCGATCCGGTCGTCGCGTTAAGTTTAACGACTGCGACGATTTTTGTTATTTCTAATAACTTCATTTTCTCCGTAGGGGGGTGGTGTGGCGACAGGCCTTTGATCCCATGGATGTGCCGCCGCCCTAAAGAATTGTTGGGGGTGGCAACACCAAGGGAAAAAAGATTGACAGTTCTGACAATCGACACCCGGCGAAAAACGTAGAACTTTGTACTTGTACATAAGCATTAAGAAAATACATTTCATGTTGTTCTGTAATACACCTTTATACCCAAGACCAACTTAGTGTTTGATTCAGTACTGCTAATCGCCAAACTGCCTTATAGTCCAGTCATTTCGTCCGAAAAAAAGGCAAATAAAAGAAAATGAATTTGCGCTTCTAATTTTTTAATATGTTGTAGGGGATACCTAGAAAAGCTTAACTTGAGATTGTCGACCAAGCTTTCCTAGGAGCTTTCGCCGCCATGTTGAAAAAGGGGTAAAATTTGTTTTTCGGCAATAACTCGGCTATCCGATGAGATTTCGAAAATTTTTGTAGGACACTTTTTGTAGCTTTCTTTGTGCTCTACAATAACGCCTGAATCATTTTTAGCGTATCATGCATCGTTATCGAGATATCGATCGATAAAGTCAAAAATTTAGGACACAATTTTTGTTTTTTACTTTTTTTTTCTTTGGGTCTTAATAAATATGAAAAATTGTGGAATTCAAACTTGTAGAGCATATTCAGACCACACACTACAATTTCCTTCTTGGATTTTTTTATGTTGGACAAAAATTACGATCTCCAGCGCGCCGCAAAGTCGGTGAATCCACGCTCTGCGTCGAGCGCGCTCAAGTTAGTTTATCGTATCGTGTTGAGTTTTTGCTGTGCGTAGTGTAAATCGAGGGTTCCGATATTCTGGGCAAAAATTTCGATATCTAGTTGGCTGTAAACTCGTTATAACGGAGTGCCCGCATAGAGCGTCCGTTGGAGTTGGAGGGGACAGGTATAAAGGGACCCTTTTATTAGGGTCTACGTGTTGAAACGTGTTCTTCTTTTCGTAGCATCTCGGTTAGTTGCCTCGAGCCGAATCGAATAAAGTGAATCACCTCTCACTACTCCCGCCAACCAAAAGCGCTGTGCTGTGCGTCAACACATTTTCCGGACGTGTCTCCAAGTTCAAACCTGGCTCGGATTTTTCAAGGATCCACAAGGATGGGGTTGGCGACAGACCAATCGAGGGCTCGAACCAATCACCAGCACCGCCGAACCCGCTCCGCCTGAACTATTGAAGCTCATTTCCTGTAAGTGTAAAGGAAATTGTGAGGCCGCCTGTGGGTGCAGAAAAGCGGGAATCAGTTGCTCCGTTATTTGCATGCACTGCAGTGGACAAACATGCAGTAACGTCGCCAGAGTCGACATTTTGCTTGACGACGACGACGATGTCTGTAACGATGATGATGACGATGCTCTCATCGAATCAGCATCATTTCCAACGTTTCAACAGACACAACAACTCGAAGAGTTTACGGAGGACGAAGATCATCAGCCTGGACCATCCAAGCGAAAAAAGACATGAAAAAAGTCCATCGTTCGTGTCTCAAGTGCAGAAAAAAATATTTTTCTTTCCGTTTATTTTGTTTTCTTTATTTTGTATTGTAAAAAAATAATATTTTTTACTGCACAAACAAATTATTTGTTTAATTATAATAAATCTGTAGAAGGTTCAATTCTGTACATTGAAAATATTGAAAAAATAAATAGCGGGGGGTGTTGCTGGATCGATACCAAACCCAAATAAGTGATTAAAAAAATTTTTGTCTGTCTGTCTGTCTGTCTGTCTGTCTGTTTATGCAGGCATCACGTGAAAACTAATGGTTCGATTTCGATGAAACTTGGTATAATTATTCCTTATTATCCTGGGCATAACATAGGATACTTTTTAACCTGGAAAAATACGTAGAAAAAAAATCTTATTTTTCAGTTTTATTCATAGACGTTGTTCTATAGAACCGCGAACACACGTTGCATTACCCGCGGTGGATTCAGCGCCGTAATATTTATAAGATGTCATTGTCAGAGTTACTCAAAATGGGGAAATAAACCATCCACGCGAAGACCGACATCCGCGCGGACGGAGTCGCGGGCGGAAGCTAGTTTGTTTAATAAATTACTATTGTGTGATCCTTAATTTGTTGCTCTATGTACTTATTTTTTATCCCATCAATTTCCTGAACAATTTGCGAGAAAAACGCTGAGTGTGGATTCACCGACTTTGCGGCGCGCTGGAGATCGTAATTTTTGTCCAACATAAAAAAATCCAAGAAGGAAATTGTAGGTCTAAATATGCTCTACAAGTTTGAATTCCACAATTTTTCATATTTATTAAGACCCAAAGAAAAAAAAAGCAAAAAACAAAAATTGTGTCCTAAATTTTTGACTTTATCGATCGATATCTCGATAACGATGCATGATACGCTAAAAATGATTCAGGCGTTATTGTAGAGCACAAAGAAAGCTTCAAAAAGTGTCATACAAAAATTTTCGAAATCTCATCGGATAGCCGAGTTATTGCCGAAAAACAAATTTTACCCCTTTTTTCAACATGGCGGCGAAAGCTCCTAGGAAAGCTTGGTCGACAATCTCAAGTTAAGCTTTTCTAGGTATCCCCTACAACATATTAAAAAATTAGAAGCGCAAATTCATTTTCTTTTTTGAATGTACGTAATGACTGGACTATTAGTTGACAGGCAGACAAATACACACAAATAAGCCTTGACAATTTTACGATTGCGAAAGGTAGACGTCTTTATCGAAAAGGGACCAGCAAAGTCTGTTCCGACGCCTGCAAAGGGCCTCGCCTCATTGACACGATCAGCAGGCAAGTCTCCCATCTGGGGCTGCATCGTTGAGGCCTTAGTCCGATAGCACGGTAAGCAACGGAAGACAATGCTACGAATGGTACGACGAGCCGACAAAATCCAAAACTCTCGCTGCAGAATGGCCAACAGCGCATTGCAACCGGCATGCGAGTTCTTAATGTGACGATCAGTCACCAACAATTTAATCAAATGGCCCTCCTTGGGCAACAAAAGGGGGTGACGGACTCCATAAGGAAGGCTAGAATGCCTCAACCGACCTCCAACACGCAAAAGACCCGTTTCATCCAAAAAGGGGTTCAACTTACTAACGGCTCCCGACAACTTAACTCTACCGGAATTCAAGGTCTCGATCTCCTTCTTAAAGTGTACGGCCTGCACAGAGCGAACCCACAGGAGGAGTGACTCCTGTCGCTCTTGAGGAGAGAGAACCGATGACGGGCGCTTGTCCACTGGATTCCTAGCATTGTGATCAAAACGCCTGATCCACGAGGTAACGTTCAACAATTTGTCGAGGGAGCTGTATCGGTTCAATAAAAGATCAGGATCAAACGGAGGGTTCTTCGTCCCAACAGCGAGCACCTTAAGCCCGGGCTTAATCCGACATCAAAACTGGCGTTCGAGGCCAATCATCCTCGGGGCGAGTCAGCCAGTCCGGTCCCTACCAAAGGTTGTGATCAATCAAGCGGGGTGCCATGCACCCACGTGAGGCTACGTCGCCGGGGTTCAAGACTCCAGCCTCGTGCCTCCAAATCAAAGGCGTTTCAGAATTTTGTATCTGTGACACTCGGTTCGCAACAAAGACCTCCAAGGAGTGGACGGACGTCTTCAACCAACACAAAACAATTTGACTGTCCGTCCAGGCGTAAAAAACCCGAATATCTACAGATCCACCCAAAGTGCGAGCAACGTGGTTCAATAGACACACAAGAAGCGCCGCCCCTGACAACTCTAGCTTAGGAATGGTCAATGCCGTCCAGAGGGGGGCCACCTTGCTCTTGGCCATGACCAGTGACAACTTCACCTGGCCTGACGCGCTGACGGTGCGCAGATAAACAACAGCTGCATAACCGTGCGAAGACGCATCACAAAACCCATGAAGGGTAGCCGTATAGCTCCCAGGTGGGAGGATAGCGCGGGGTAACACGACATCGTTGACCGCAGGGAGTGAGGAAACAAATTGAAGCCAATATTCCAAAAGGGTTTCCCGAAGTGGCTCGTCCCAACCAAGGTTCGCGGTCCAAAGGCGCTGGAGAAAACATTTCGCCCAAAACAGTACTGGACATATCCAACCATTCGGATCAAAGGTTCTCGCGACAGTAGACAATACCAGTCGTTTAGTCCAAGTGTGAGGTGACTGCAAATCGACATCGTACGTAAAGGTGTCTTGGACTGGTCGGTACTGAACGCCGAGAACGGCCAACATAGCAGGGTTGTCAGCATTTTCAAACAAATGAGGATCCTGCTTATGATCCTCTTGCACGTCTTCCAATAGTGCTGGCGAGTTGGACACCCATTTACGCAACTCATAGCCAGCGGAAGCCAGAATTTGAACCAACTCGTCACTCAACAGGATAGCTTCCTCAACGGTGGAAGCCCCAGTGCAGACTTCATCAACATACAAGTCCGTTTTCAAGATGGCGGACGCCCGAGGGAACTTCAAGCACTCTCGATCCGCGAGCTCCCAAAGCGAACGAATAGCAACAAAAGGACTCGATCGAAGGCCGTACGTATTCGTGTTGAGCTCGTAAACTATCATAGGGTCCCGCGGGTTCTCTCGCCACAGGATCAACTGATAACGTCTGTCATCCCGGTGAATAACCGTTTGCCGGAACATCATTTTGATGTCAGCCACAAAGACCACTTGACGACGAAAGGACGTGATGACGTCACAAAGGTCCCTCAACAATTTGGGGCCGGAGTGCAAGCAATCATTTAAAGAAACACCAGAGGAAGTCCGCGCAGACCCATCAAACACTGTGCGCAGCTTACCGGTGGATGCCTTGAGGACCGCGTGATGCGGCAGAAAGTAATGCTCAACTGAGCGCCAATCCAAATTTGACACCGACATGTGTCCCAAGTCTGCGTACTCACGCATGAAATCTAAATATTTCTGCCGCAGCACCGGGTCCCTGGCCATACGGCGCTCCATCGCCAACAATCTCTTCTCGGCCATAGATCTGGACTCGCCGAGAGGTGGTCGCACTGCAACAAAAGGCAACCGTGTCACGAGCCGACCGGAACGGAGTCGACCTGTGTTGTTCGTCGGGCCACTTGCGGGGGCTCCTCGACCTCCCAAAACCTCTGAACAGCGTCAGAGAGAGCGGAGCCGGATGTCAACACCAAATCAGGTTCAGGTGGAGGGGCAGCTCTCAACACTGGGCGCATCAACGCAAAGCCAAAGATGGTCGAGACAGCCACCAAACCGTTCGGCTGCAAGACCTTCATGTTACCCAACAATATTCTCCCTAGTACATGGGAACCCAATAACAAATGCGGTGTACAGGGGGAATTAAACCGGGGGTCAGCCAATTTCAGGCTTGACGTCAACCGGAGAGCATTCAAAGACAACTGACGTGCAGGATGACTTCCTAAAATCTTAGTCAGAACAAGGGCTGGAGCACCGATTTTAGGGTAGACACAGCTCACAGGAGTGAGCTCAAACCGTTTTTCCCTCAACAGTGGTGACAGCCGTTTCGCCCACTCCCTGAATCCTGCCTGAAAAGTCAGGCACGTTCAGGCCCACCTGCCCCGCTAACCATGATGACAAAAGGCAACCCTGGGCTCCCGTGTCCAAAATAGCACGGACCACAACAGAGTCACCCAGGGGCCCCCAGACCTTGACCGATGCTGTTGGCAACAAAACCGTCTCGATCTGGCGGGATGCTGTAGCGGGGCAGGCGCCAATTTCCTAGCGATGTCTGGGCGGCGACCGATCACCGCACCCAGCCTGGGGTCTATCCCGATGAGGACACCAATCAAACACCTCGTCCGCGCGATGTCTCGAGCCGCGCGCCATCGCTGGAAGGGCATATCCCACCGAATGCCTGAATGGCGGGGGCCGCGACTCCAACCGGGGGCGTTCCGCTAGCGGAGGGGAAAGACGGGGGTGCTGGTCTGGCCATTGCTGCCCAGCAGCAGCTGCGTAATCGCCCCTACGAGGGGAGACCAAAGGCCGCTCGCGCGGCTCCCAATCAACTCGCGCGGGGGGTGGAGTGCGGCGATCAAATTGGCGGGCCTCTGCCTGGTTCCGAACCGGCGTGCCAGAAGCCCGGTACTCGTCTCCGCGCAGGGGAGGGTACCCCCCTCCCCTGCGCGAACCCTCTCCAGAAGCTGGTCTGCTAGAGCGGTTCGCGTTGGCGCACAAAATCTCCAGATGGGCCCCTTCACAAATTCTACACGGGCGGGGCTTGGGGCAGTCCCGTTGGAAGTGAGCTCCCAAACATGAGAAGCACATGCGGCGTGAGTTGACAATTCGGCGGCGGCAAAATGGCCGGGCAACATGCCATGCCATGCCCCGACTTTTTACAATAGCCGCAATCAGGACGGCTCTGGGTGCCAGCAAAACGGGGGGCGGGGCGACTTTCGACAGTCCTAGTCCGGCCCTGGGCCCTCGGCCGAGAGGGCGGTTGGCTTGACCCCGAGGCGTCACGAGCGTTGTTGAGGAAACGACACTCATCCTCCAAAAATTTGACGAGGTCTTCAAAGGGGGGAAGATGGGTGGAACTATCCCCACCATACTTCTGCTCAAAACGGGACCTCAAATCAGCCGGAAGCCGCAGCAGCACTATATGCACCAAAAAATTGGACCAATGGTCGACCGGCAACTCCAAACGTTTCAAGGCGTTGGTTGCTGCCAGCAATGGATTCAAGAGGTCAGCACGCAACGCTGACATTCTAGTGATGGCCGGCAACCCCAAGATCTGGTCGATGTGGACGTCAGCCAAACAGCGTATATTCTGATACCGCGGGAGAGAAGTACCATAGCGGTAGGGTAGGCCGAATCAGTCACCGGCAAGTGCTGAATCAAGGCTCGGGCTTCACCGCACAACAAATAAGCCATTTTCTGGGCCGGGCTTAGATCAGAACGCGAATCCACCAAACTTTCAAAAAGATTTTGGAATCCCAACCAGTGGTCTAAGCGACCGTCAAAGTGTGGCAGCTCCAACGTAGGCAGTCTACTCAATATTCCAGGGCCTGCAACAACAGAGGTCTCTGTTTTGACCTGAGCAGGGTCCCGATTTTTAAAAATTTCCCGGGCACGCATACTTATTACGTCACCCAGGTTCAACATCTGGTCATAGTCCGCAACAACCTTGTCACGGGCTGCTTGATCAAATACTGCCAAATCCACGTCCAAAATCTATTCATTGAAGCGAGCAAACAAAGTGTCAACTGCACTCAGTCTCGCATCCAACCTCTCATACCGGGCAAGCGTGGCCTCTTCCAGATCCAGGCGATCAGCGGTTGCCGCAGCTGAAGTGAACCATCTCAATTGTGATGTCAATCCACCAATGGTTTCCTTCACAGCTTTCAATGAAGCCATTACGACAAATATCAAACAAACAAAATTAAAATTCAATTAAGTAATCCACAGGAATAACTTCCCGGACCCAAATTACAATTCAAACCGGTAAAACAAACCAAATCCACCGTTTAATACACGGGCCCACACTAAATACCTCCCTGTGGTATTACAATTAACAAACTTAAGTTTGAACTTTATTGTAAACACAAACCAAAACAATTAAATTCAACAATATGTCCTTAACATCCAAGCAAACTTAAGTTTGAATTTTGTTGCAAGTACGACCAACCAATCAATAATATCAATCAATTAAGGTAAAAAATACTTTTACCTTTAAACAAATTACAAACTAGATTACAGGTCGACCTCGACCCCAAAGGTCAATGATCAAAGAGGTCAACAGACAGTACAACCACAAGGAACATAAACAAATATGTTTGAGAGTCAGGTTGACAACGGGGCAACAAAGTGAATACAATGAATACAAAGGTTACTCAATGGATGGTTTTAAAACCACGCTCTGCTACCAAATGTTTAAGACTGTACTTGACAGCCCTAACTTGTCCGCGGTGCGCGGAGCTCAATCAACAAAAATACAGATACTTACCGGAAGCCTCACGTGCGTTGTAGAGGAAGTGACCGGCTGGGCCCAATTTCGGTCTGTGTGTAGGCGGGGTAAGTATATGACTGTGTATAGTGTTGGTGTGCAGTAAATACCGAAGGATTTGACCCTCAACTTAGGCGCTCAGCTCCCTCCGGAGCGCGTGGTTACCGGAAACACCGTCGATACTTCCACAAGATAGGCACAGGCTTTTAGCTCACAATATCGGTTATATAGTTCGTCCCGGTTTAATAACTCAAACGGGGGGAATTGTTCAGTTCAAATTACTCGATTTCACACGCGTAGCAAATTAGCCTACAACCGGCGTGGTGATCCCAACTCACAAAATATTGGATTTATACACGATAACAACCGAAATCAACAAACACTAGTTAGGATTTTACTAAATATCCTCAAATTTGCCAACGATTCAAAACGATTGCGGTATTATATCAAGATATTTCAAATTTTATCAAGCGGCTTCGAATCACAGCTTTTTTCCAAGGACAATGCAATATGACAAGTGCGAAATGTCAAAAATGTCACACGTCAATTGGTCGCGTTCAGGTGGGCGCGTTCCGTTTCACCTTCGGGACGTAACAGTGTCCATGGAGTTTCTTGCCCGTTCTTCTCCAGAGAGATCTACGCTTTGGAATGGGGGCACCTTTCTTTTTTTCGTGGTAAAATCATCAAATGAGTCCTCCCACCCAGGGCAGGGCGGGAGGGACTGTCAGACTTGTACTGACTAAAATCCACGGTGTCCTTCACTAGCCCTTTACGTACCGGGGTCACGGTAATGGGTAAGTCCCGCGACCCCGGCAGGCTTTGGCCCTCTACAGGCCCCGTCACTATGCTGACACTCCTTGAGGCGCGCGTGGAACACAACGCGCCGTCGACCCGGGCATGGTCCATGGTCGTGCTACGAGTCGCTCATTACTCGCCGCCCGCATGCCCGGCCTACGGCGGCCGGAGATCGTCTTGCGACGTCCGACGCCGTGGGCGTCTACCACTGCGGCTGGGATGGAGGGAGGTCGCTGTTCTCTCCCTCACGCGGCCCGCCTCCTCCTTCGCGACCATAACTGCTTCGCAGAAGGAGGTGACCACTTCCCACTCCGTCTCGCCCCGCAGCATGGCCTCGACCAATGCCAGGCGCGAGAGATCTCCGCCTATCGCCGTTTTGAGGACACGGCGGTGCTCTGCCCAAGCGGGGCAGTCCTGCACCGTATGCTCCACCGTGTTCTCCGGACGATCTTCGCAGTGGTGACACCCAGGCGTTTCTTCCCTCCTTATCAGACACAAGTACCTCCCGAAACTTCCGTGTCCGGTGAGGACCTGCGTCATGCGGTAGGTAAGGACGCTGTGACGCCTATCCAGCCACTCCTCAAGGAGGGGTCTTACCGCCGCGATTGCGGCGTGCCCGAACCTCGGTTGCGACAGTCGCTCCCTCCATACTGCCCTGAGATCGCGCCGGAGCTCGTCCCGCCGCGCCTCGACTTGTCGAGGCAGCGGGAATTCGCCCCGGCGCTGCGCCTCCACGCGCCATTCATAGACGCGCTGGAGGGCAGTCGCCTCCAGATCCCTAGGGCAGCAATCCGGCAAGGAGGTTGGCCGATTCGCCGGCGTTCGTGCGGTATCCTCGGACCATTCGGATAGCCATGACCCTCTGGCATGCGACCAGCTTTAGTGGTCGCGTCCGGATGCTTAGGGCCCACACAGGAGCTCGTAGAGGGCCATGGACCGCACGACACCGGCGTACAGCCTTCGGCAGGAGGCCTTTGGCCCGCCCTGATTGGGCAGGAGTCGCTTGAGAGCGGCTGCTGCCCGGTTCAGCCTCGGGGCCAAACGCAGGAAATGTTCCCTGAAGTTCCACCGGCTGTCGAGGACGAGTCCCAGGTACTTCATCGTCCTCCCGACGCCGATGCGAACTCCCTCCGCCGTTATGTGGGACTCTGACCGCGGCGCGTTCAGACGGCCATGAAAGCACATGGCCTCTGTTTTGTGCAGCGCCACGTCGAGTCCCAACTGCCGGATCCTATTAGCGACTGTCGCCACCGCTTGCGTCGCCAGGTCGGCCGCCGCCTGGTGCAACTCTCCCTTCGCCAGGACGAGCGTGTCGTCGGCGTAACAAACTACGCCGACGCCGTCAGGGAGGTCGCCGCGCAGCACCCAGTCGTAACCGAGGTTCCACAGGAGCGGTCCCAAGACCGATCCCTGCGGAACACCGCACGACATCTCTCGCCGGTTCCATTCTCCCCGGTGACCGGAGTAGATGACGGCTCTGTCCGTCAGGTAGTCCTCGACTATACGAGAGAGGTAGGTCGGCACCCGGTGGTACCGGAGTGCCTCCCTGATGCAACTCCAGGGCAGGGTGTTGAAGGCATTGGCGATGTCTAATGACACCGCCAAGACGACCCTGCCCCGGGATACCGCATCCCCGGTCGTGAGGGCTCTCACGCGCATGATGGCGTCCACCGTCGAGCGTCCCCTGCGGAAGCCAAACTGGCTCTCCGCAAGGTCCGGGCCCACCCGATTCAGGTGCCCGACGAGGCGGTTTGCAATAACTCTTTCAAAGAGCTTGCCCACTTCGTCGAGCAGCACGATGGGCCGGAATGTGGAGGGAGAGTCCGCAGGGCGCCCGAGCTTCTTGATTAGGACCAGTTTTCCCGTCTTCCAACGAAGCGGAAACTGGCCCCTCTCTCTAGGCATGCGCTAAAGAGCCCCCCCAGTCGAGGCCCGAGAGTCTCCGAGGCCAGGACCCAGGCTTTTCCTGGCAGGCCGTCGGGTCCTGGGGCTGTATTTTTGGCCTGAAGCCGTTGTACCGCCACTCTCAGGTCTACCTCGGTCACCTCTGAAGCGTCGTAGACGTCGTCGTCGCTGTGGTCCGCGTTTGCGTCAGCTTTTCCGTCAGAATCCTTGGGAGACGGAGCCATGGGCGGGGGGGAGTATGTTCTCCCCGCGATGGGAACAGGGCGCTCACCACGTCCTCCATGAACTGAGGCTGGAGACTCTGCGTCAACGGGGGAGCCCAGGGGCGGTGCTTTTCTCTCACCCACCTATAGGGCCGGCCCAATGGGTCCCCGTCCAGGGTCTCCAGCATCTCCTTGCGGGCCAATTCCTTGGCCCGCCAGATCTCGTCGCGGAGGGCGGTCTACGCTGCCCTGTAGCCCTCGTACAGCTCCGCCTCTACAGTCACCGCATCCGGAGGTCGGGTGCGGCGCCTGCGGAATCTGGTGTACCGGCGTCGCGCGGCCACGCACGTCTCACGCAGCGATGTTAGCTCGCGCGACCACCAGTACAGCTGACGCCGGGCGCGTCCTTACCGGACCCGGGGCATGGCCATGTCGCAGATCTCCGACATGGCCTCCCGGAACCACTCCGCCTCGTCGTTGATGTCGGCAGGCCTGTCCGGTGGTGACACCCAGGCCTGCACGATCGAGGCTTCCAGGAATAGCTCCGGTCCAGCTGCTTCAGCGCTCATCGCGGACCACTTGGGTTCCGTCGGACCGGCGCGATGTCCACCACCGACTCGCCCGTCCACCGCACGCACGTGGGGACGGAACCCCGGTTCTCGATGACCAGGCCATGCGCCAGGGCCCAGTGCTCGAGCGTCCTGCCCCGCGTGTAGTCCGTAACCCGGGAACCCCAAGCCACATTCTTGGCGTTGAAGTCCCCAAGGACGAGCGCGGGGAGGGAACCGAATGCGACGACGACGTCTCCCAGCTCCGATAGGGAGTCCTAGAACTCGGCGAGAGTTCGGTTCGGGGAGAAATAAACGCCTATCACGGGGATCTCCCCGAACCGTGCTGCGACGATCCCACGCCCTCTTTCGACGCGATCGAGGGGCGGGGTACCGGCGGCGGCCGACGAAATTAGGGTCACCGAGCCGTCCATGTCCGCCACGCAGTCATTCCTGAGCAGGACAAGGTACGGCTCGGCGACCACGGTGACATTGATCAACCACTGCGCCATGCTCTGGAGCAAGAGAGCAGCGGCGCAGTGGTTGTGGTATGATAAGTGGAGGAAGCGCAATGGAGCCATTAATTGGAGTCCATTGCGGCCTCCTCCAGGGCCCTCTGAGAGGGCGCAGCCACGGCGGAAGCGGCGGCGGCGGCGGCGGCAGCAGAAGCTGCGGCGGCGGGAACGGCGGCGGATGAGGGCCTACCTCTGCTCCTGGTTTTGGCGGGGGGCACGCAGGCCTTGCCCGCTGCCTGGTGATCGGCCGGCTTTCCAGCCGCCGCACGTGCGAAGCAGTGCGGCGGGGCGGAACACGAGCCGGCCTTGTGACCGGGCTGACCGCAGCGGAAGCAGTTGTCGCTGCGGTCCACCTCCGAGGTGCACTTGCATGCCGCGTGGTTACCCACTTGTTAGCGGAAGCACCTCACAGGCCTGGGCTCCAGCAGTTTCACCTGCGCGGAGACCCAGCCAACCAGGAGCCTTCGGCTCTCCTCTATCTTTTTGGCCGCCGGCACGGGGCAGCTGACTGTAATGGTCAGCAGCCCCGCGAAGCCAGGGCGTAGGATGCCTGGCTTGACTTGGTCGGCAAGGCATTCCCCAGCCCCGGCAACGGCGGCCACCACGTCCCCCTCCGAGACTGAGTCGTCCGGACC
The DNA here is from genome assembly GCA_943136025.2 of Agrotis puta. Taxonomy (NCBI): domain Eukaryota; kingdom Metazoa; phylum Arthropoda; class Insecta; order Lepidoptera; family Noctuidae; genus Agrotis; species Agrotis puta. The sequence goes on from OW964166.2 coordinate 10,342,164, forward strand.
CATAATGCGCAAGTCAGTGGGCTTAATGGGCCTGGACACCGCTCATTAAGCCCGCGCATGGCCGCTGGCCGCGCCGGGGATTGACAAAAGTCTGGCTCCCGTGGCGGTAACGTGCACCCGGAGGCCCCCTTCGACACCCAGCTCTCGGAGGTCGACCGCCTCCGCCGGGCACTCCTCTTCTTTGCAGCCGCCGCCGGTTGTGGAGGGGCTGCTGCTGCACTCGAGGAGGGCGCTGTTTTAGGAGCCACCGCTGCCGCCGGGACTCCCCTCACCGACACCGCCTTTGTCGGCGTCGGTGAGGGGCCGGCGGCCGACTTTGGCCGTTGCGGCTCCTCTCCCTGGGGGCTGCTTAGGCGGCGCCGGAGGTTTTGCCGCAGCCCGCTTCTCCGGGGCCGGCTTAGGCGGCGTGGAGGCCGCAGCAACCGCGTATGAAGGCGCCGCGAGCGTAGGGCGCAGAATGCGGCCTTCTAGCACCGCAAAGCGCTGGTTGAAGGCCGCCAGCTCCTGCCGCACCAGATTCAGGACAGCGCTGCTGTCCTCCGCTGGCGCGGGCAGGGCCTGCAGCTCCTTGCTCCGCTTCTGCGGGACCTCCTCCCGGCGGCCTGCCTTCCGCAGTACGGCCAGCTCCGTCTTTAGATGGAGGTTCTCCTGGAGAACCTCCATCGCAGCCGTCAAGCGGGCGACCTCCGCCCGCATTTGGGACATTTCGTCCGCTTCCGTCGTCGATGCGGGCGGAGCCTGGCCGAGGCTAGCCGCCGTCACTGCCGCCATAATCTTGGCAGTGGCTGCGCCTGCGGCGCGATCCTTAGTCGCCCGCTTTCCCGGATTGTTGGAGGCCAGGCTGCGGACGGCTGCCTTCACCGTCTCCTCCAGGGTGGGCTCCTCCGTGCACCCTCTAACTCCGGTCCTGCCTCGGCCTTTATCCCGAACACTTGTCGGGATCTTCCGGCCCGAGGCAGGCTCGTCGTCTGAGGACGACGAATGGGGCCGCTTGAGGAAGAATTTCCTCCTCTCGGCGGCCCCCTTTCCTCCGCGCCCAGAGCCAGGGCTCTGAGCGCTCATGGCGTCTGACGCTACCCTGGCGAGGGTAGCACTAGCGACTGATTGTTAAAAAGAACTCCCGTCAGCCATACATCTCCTCGCGGTGGTCCGCCGCTTGAGATTCGGGGTGACTTTATATAGAGCTTTTCTACCTCGCGGCCCGGGCGGTTAAGCCAAGGCCCTCGACCCCGTCGTAAGTCAGAGACGTGATCCTGACAATCTTCGGGGCTACGAGAATAGCGGTGGCAAGAGGAGGTGGGAGTGCAATACCTCATCCTGCCTGCCCGGCGGCAGGGTAAATGCACGCCGTGCCCGCTCTTGCTCCAACCACTGTGCCCTCCGATGATCAGAGGGACACGCGGTGGAGCGACGTGACAGGACATTGGCATACGGGCAAGGAGACCCCATAGGGGAGTTCTTGCCCGTACCCCGGGGCGCACCGTCCCGAGAATCTGGTCTTCCCCCCGGACGTATCCGGAAAGGAACTTCCAGCCTCGGGCACTCGATGAGGTTTCCTGTCCTTAGCACCCCGAATGGGCACCTCCAGTACTTTCAGAAGTTTTTATGTCTTGTGACTGGGACTGTGGCACCGTAACTATTTTAAACAAATTTATTTTACTTTTGTCTCTTGACAATTCAAAAGTGGCTGTGACTGGCCTACTTGAAATAAATGATTTGATTTTGATCTTATGTAATGAATGTAGGTATTAAGAACTGTGCGACTCCAATAAGAACAAAATCGTTAATGATCTCCATCTTGTCACTTGCAAATTTCGTTTGGCTAAAAATAATTCTACTACTACGTGCAAATTAAATTTCAGTTTTTTGGTTTTCGTTCTTCCGATACTCTACCTTGTGTCGCTCATCTTTTAGGTAGAAAAAAATAAAATTCTAGAAACCAGGGCCGAAAATACATTTATTATCGAAATTGAATTATACAGATTTCAAATCAAAAATGTTTATTTCATTCAATGTTATTATTTAAACATATTTGATTCTTAAAAATTGAAGTATTTATATCTTTAAAATAAACATAAAACACATTAGTTTACATAAAATGAATTAAATACTTAAATTATATTTTAATTCCAAAAATTTGGAGTACACGTGAGTAATTAAACTTAAAACAGTCGAAGAACATATGTATATTAAAAAAAACAATTGCATGTTACCATAAATGAGTAAGTAAATACAATAAAATTAAGTGATAAAACTATTAGCTGTACAGACACTCCGAATTTTTGTAGGTAATAAAATATAATAAAACATTAAAATCTGCCCAATAACGATATCACAAATTAATTAATCGTGATTTCCTAAAATTTTCGTTTTACGATAATAATAAAAAAAAAAACATCGCACTTGTTTTTGTTTTAAATGAGACAAGCATGTTAATACTGACTGAACCTAAAACCAGGGTTCAATTTAAACTCAAAATCTAGTTTTGCTCTAACAGTAATCATCAAAAAGAACCTTATTTTCTCAAAACATACATTTGTTCGGTTTACGCTTTTTGACTTATGAACTACGAAGCAAATAAATACATATAAAACGTGGTTGACATCGGAACTTAACTAATCAAAAGATAAATGGTACATAAGCGTGGCCCACACTAAAAAGAAATACTGTTTATTTTCGCGATAATAGTCTTTAAATACTCGTATATATCGTCCATTCTAGCGAAATGTAATTCAACATTTCCCATTAGAGTGGCCCTAGCATAACACATACATTACTGTATTAATAGGAAATCGTTAAAGATTCCAACCTTTATAATGAATAATCTTATACCTAGGGTTCTTTATGGTTCTTATATCGAGGTCGACTGTACGGTAGGCTTCAGAGAAAAAAATGAACCCCTTGGTAGTGATTTGACTAACAGAGGGGTTAAGTTTCCTCTGAACCTGACTGTACAATCAATTTTAAACTAAAAATTACAATCACAAACTGGAGACATTTTGAGAAGTAGTCGAGAAGGAGGACAATATACCAGCCTGGCTTCTCAAGGGCCAAGGCGAAGTAGATAGTATACACACACTTACATAATTATAACACCACTAACTAACGACAACACTTTAACGTTAATAGTCTTATTTGGCACTATGTGGTGTCTGTCCATGGACGTGGACGTGCGCTACTCGACAGGGGTCGTCGTGACGACTGGACCCGTAGGTACTCTTGCACAGACACGCACTCGGCGCTGTACAGTTACATCGTCGGACACGAGCGTCCGCTGCACCGCGTGCGCGGCGTGCGCTCTAGACAAAAAAAAAACATCAGTACTGAATCACCCAGTGTTTTTATGACGCCATCAGTAAATAGAGACTGATAGCTTTTTATTTTGGAAACGTGACGATATAAAAGGAAATGTGCACGACATATTTCCTTTGTCTCCGTCACCTTTGTCCTACACTATAATCAAGAGTAAACCCATACTAAATATAAAAAAAACGGTATTTTAAGCGCTTTGCTTATTAAATTGCATTGAAACATAAAAAGATAGGGAAACATTTTAGAAAAAGCTAACTTACAGTTAAATTGTGCACGTTGGTGCCGAAGAGGTGCGTTTCATCTTAAATGACTGGAGGCGCCATCACATCTAGATAAAAGACAAAAATTACAATATCTCACAAAAAAATGCCTTTGTAAAATATGGTTTTAAGAAACTTACAATAAAATGTTGGATTGTGTCCTTCACGGCCACGCACAATAATTAATTTTAACTAAATGTCTGGCGTGGCGGGTGCCTGCACACCTAGTCTGCAAGCAAAAAATGAATTCTTTTGACATGAAAATATCATGTAACTAGATACTAGATAGGTACATTAATTGATAAAACCAACTTACACTAAAATGTTAAATTGTGCTGCAATGGCATAATGGTCCAATCCAACTAATTGACTAGAGCGGCGGCGCCATCACATCTAGAAAGAAAAAAAACATGTTAAAGTTACATGTTTTTTACTTGTGTCATGGAACAGAAACTAACTTACTGTAAAAAAGGAACCTACAGACGTACTAAAAAGTTTCATTACGACATGATGACAAGCCGAGGGCAGAACCATCATCTCTAAAAGGAAAGAAAAAGTTATTATTTGACATCGAATAATAGTTATTTATGCAACTGTTGTATAATCAGGGGTAGTAAAACACGAATGTGGGTTTTAGTCTTCTAACTGGGAACCTTTTGAGAAGTAGTCGAGAAGGAGAACAATATATCAGCCTGGCTTCTCAAGGGCCAAGGCGAAGTAGATAGTATACAAACACTTACATAATTATAACACCACCAACTAACGACAACACCTTAACGTTAATAGTCTTATTTGGCACTATGTGGTGTCCATCCATGAACGTGGACGTGCGCTACTAGACAGGGGGCGTCGTGTTGACTGGGCCCGTAGGAACTCTTGCACGGACACGCACTCGGCGCTGTACAGTTACATCGTAGGACACGAGCATCCGCTGCACCGCGTGCGCGGCGTGCGCTTTAGACGCGGAATCACCGACTGCATAAAAAAAAAACATTAGTACCGCCCCAGTGTTTTATGACGCTATCAGTAAATAGAGACTGATAGCTTTTTATTTTGGAAACGTGACGATATAAAAAGAAATGTGCACGACATATTTCCTTTGTCTCCGTCACCTTTGTCCTACACTAGAATCAAGAGTTAACCCATACTAAATAAAAAAAAAACGGTATTTTAAGCGCTTTGCTTATAAAATTGCATTGAAACATAAAAAGATATGGAAACATTTTAGAAAAAGCTAACTTACAGTTAAATTGTGCACGTTGGTGCCGAAGAGGTGCGTTTCATCTTAAATGACTGGAGGCGCCATCACATCTAGATAAAAGACAAAAATTACAATATCTCACAAAAAAATGCCTTTGTAAAATATGGTTTTAAGAAACTTACAATAAAATGTTGGATTGTGTCCTTCACGGCCACGCACAATAATTAATTTTAACTAAATGTCTGGCGTGGCGGGTGCCTGCACACCTAGTCTGCAAGCAAAAAATGATTTTTTTTGACATGAAAATATCATGTAACTAGATATTAGATAGGTACATTAATTAATAAAACCAACTTACACTAAAATGTTAAATTGTGCTGCAATAGCATAATGGTCCAATCCAACTAATTGACTAGAGCGGCGGCACCATCACTTCTAGAAAGAAAGAAAACATGTTAAAGTTACATGTTTTTACTTGTGTCATGGAACATAAACTTACTGTAAAAAAGGAACCTACAGACGTACTAAAAAGTTTCATTACGACTTGATGACAAGCCGAGGGCAGAACCATCATCGCTAAAAGGAAAGAAAAAGTTGTTATTTGACATCGAATAATAGTTATTTATGCAACTGTTGTATAATCAGGGGTAGTAAAACACGAATGTGGGTTTTAGTCTTCTAACTGGGAACCTTTTGAGAAGTAGTCGAGAAGGAGAACAATATATCAGCCTGGCTTCTCAAGGGCCAAGGCGAAGTAGATAGTATACAAACACTTACATAATTATAACACCACCAACTAACGACAACACCTTAACGTTAATAGTCTTATTTGGCACTATGTGGTGTCCATCCATGAACGTGGACGTGCGCTACTCGACAGGGGGCGTCGTGTTGACTGGGCCCGTAGGTACTCTTGCACGGACACGCACTCGGCGCTGTACAGTTACATCGTCGGACACGAGCATCCGCTGCACCGCGTGCGCGGCGTGCGCTTTAGACGCGGCATCACCGACTGCATAAAAAAAAACATTAGTACCGCCCCAGTGTTTTATGACGCCATCAATAAATAGAGACTTTGATAGCTTTTATCTTGGAAACGTGACGATTTAAAAGGAAAGGATTCCTTTATCTCTGTCACCTTTGTCCTACACTAGCATCAAGAGTAAACCCATCCTAACATCTAGACATACTAGAAAGAAAGCAATAATGAAAACATTATTATTTGGTAGGTACATAAAAAGATAGGGAAACATTTTAGAAAAAACTAACTTACAGTTAAATTGTGCACGTTGGTGCCGAAGAGGTGCGTTTCATCGTAGATGACATCTAGATAAAAGACAAAAATTATAATATCTCACAAAAAAAATGTATTTGTAAAATATGATTTTGAGAAACTTACAATAAAATGTTGGATTGTGTACTTCACGGCCACGGACAATAATTAATTTTAACTAAATGTCTGGCGTGGCGGGTGCCTGCACACCTAGTCTGCAAGCAAAAAATGAATTCTTTTGACATGAAAATATCATGTAACTAGATATTAAATAAGTACATTAATTGATAAAACCAACTTACACTAAAATGTTACATTGTGCTGCAATGGCACAATGGTCCAATCCAACTAATTGACTAGAGCGGCCATCACATCTAGAAAGAAAGAAATCATGTTAAAGTTACATGTTTTTACTTGTGTCATGGAACATAAACTAACTGTAAAAAAAGAACCTACAGACGTACTAAAAAGTTTCATTACGACTTGATGACAAGCCGAGGGCAGAACCATCATCTCTACAAGGAAAGAAAAAGTTGTTATTTGACACCGAATAAAAGAAGTTATGAAATAAAATTACAGTTGAATAATGAAACTATCGCGCCTAATAGTTATTTATGCAACTGTTGTATAATCAGGGGTATTAAAACACGAATGTGGGTTTATCACACGAGGCGTAGCCGAGTGTGATAATAGTATCACATGAGTGTTTTAATACCTAATTATAACGGTTGCATACAAGACTTTATCTACAATCATGCTGTGAATCCTCTATAAAAGATTCTCATAACATACCATATTCGCATACCATATTCGAGTGAAAAAATGGCGGGATATAACACGATAAGACGAGTTGTTCTTTTTTCAAAATTTTAGCGATCTGGTGGTGAAAATGTCATTGCATGAGAATGTTCTTTTTTTGAAATTCATTATATCACGCGTTTGGATGATATAATGATCATTATATCATTGAGTGTTTTAATGTTGGCGATAAGCTAATTGTTATAGGTTCTTTTATAGAGGATTAATAGCATGATAGTAGATAAAAATGTTTATGTCAACGTGACGGCTGGAGCAGTGCCATCACTCCTAGATAGCAAGAAAACGGTGATTATTTGGAACGGAAAAGAAAAACATAATAAGTATGACATTTATTTGGGTAATTAAAAACTAACTTACAGTAATTTGTATCCTCCAGGTCGCACACAATAGTTGAATATCAACAAACTGGCTCGGACGCCAATGGTATAATAGCAGTCGCACCAGAGTAGTTCAAAATGATTTCAACGAGATGACGAGCGGCCAACGGTTTCATCATCTCTACTGAAAAAGAAAACAGTCGTTATTTAGCACTGAATAAAAGATTACATTTGAAAAAGAAATTTAATAATATTACAGTTGAATAATGAATCGGTCGCGCAAAAATCATTTAATGTGGGTGACGCCACACCTAGATAGAAAACTAAGAAAATTACTTGTAACGAAAAAAAAACATGTAGCTTATATTTGAAAAAAAAATTTAAAAAACTACTTACACTTATATAAAGAAAGGTTTATTTGGAAGGATGGCGTTGTCATCACATCTTGACTTAGATCTGTGGAGACCCAGTTCGTCTTAACAGTCGGGTAGGTTCTTCTGGCATAATGCCTCAGCCTCCAGACAGGTCAATTTGGAGCTGGGCTGCTACTTGAATTGCGCCGCAACATTTCACATATAACACGGAGTTCTTAACATTTCACAGTTCTTCAAGAAATAATCCAACAACATTTGCACATAGTTCGTTTTATAACTGTGTCCATTTTATATTTCATAGTCTTCCAACACTTACAAATACACTTATTGTTGGTGAGCAAAATGGACTGTAGGTAATTTGAAATTGGAGGATGATGGAAACACTGATAGAATGAATAATTAAATTTATTAACAGAAATAACTTGATAAACTATACTTGCAAGGCAAATTGGACACTTGACAACAACAACTGACATTTATTTGAACAGACAAAATCATTATAAAAAATAGTTCTTAAAAAGAAAAGGTGGCATCCCAGCCAGTCGCCAACATACCGGACCCCCAGTGGAACACTAACAACCTGTGGCTACTGGCTGGGAAGCAGCTTCCATTAACACGAGCTTACGGGCCGGTCGGCGCAGTATGCCGCCCCTAGTGCGGACGTCTGCCACGCGGACCGCTCCGTCTGGCCCTGGGTAGATCGACACTATTCTTCCTAACGGCCATAAGCCGCGAGGAAGGGTAGGGTCGGCGATTAGAACCACGTCTCCCTCACTGAAACTGAATGTGTTGGTGGAGGGTCCCCTTGCTCGGAGCGTGGGCAGGTACTCGCGCAACCATCGTGCCCAAAACTGATCTGCCAGACGTAAGCTTCGACGCCAGTCACACCTTCTGTCTAAGTCTGCGTCTGTGAGCGTGCTGGTCCAAGGTACGACTGAAGAGGAACCCAGGATAAAATGGAAAGGAGTGATCGCTTCTGGTGAGTCGGTTGAAGATGGCACATACGTGAGAGGTCTCGAATTTATTATGGCCTCTGCCTCAAGGAGTAGTGTGGAGAGTACGTCTTCTTTTAAAACTTTTTCGGCGAGGCAGGCTCTCAGGGCTGTTTTTACGGTTCTTATCAATCTTTCCCATGCTCCGCCCATGAACGGTGATGCCGGTGGGATGAAACGCCATTTAATCTTGTGGTTTGTGGCGTATTCCTGCACTGCGTTGTCTTGTAACGAGCGTAGCTCTCGGGAGGCTCCGGTGAAGTTGGTGCCATTATCTGTAAATATTGTTGAAGGCGATCCTCGGCGAGCTATAAAACGTCTTAGGCTCATAATGGCAGCATCGGATGAAAGTGAGGTAACAAGTTCTAAGTGGATGGCTCTCGTTACTAGGCATGTGTACAGCGCGACGTAGCGTTTTTCATGGCGTCGGAATATTGTGACAGTGATCGGACCGAAATAATCTAGGCCCACGTGCGTGAACGGCCTCTTGTGATGGTCGAGACGCTCTTCCGGTAGATTGCCGATTTGAGGTTGAGCAGGTTGACCCTTCCACCTTCTACATTGGAGACAGGCTTTGGCTACGCTACGGATGCTGTTTCTTGCTTTGAGTATCCAAAACTTCTGCCTGAGCTCATTAAGGACAAGTTCGTTGAAACAATGTGCGGCGTGAATATGTTCATGAAGGATGATGAGTCGTGTGACGTGATGGCGACCATCCAGAATTGCAGGCGATATGGCTCTCTCACTCACTCCTGGCGCATACTTTATCCGTGAGTCCAGTCGCAGCAAGCCATCCTGGTCAAGAGTTGGCGCGAGTTTTGCTATTCGGCTGTTTTTGGGCACGGGCTGTGAAGATTCGACTGCTTTCAGCTCATCGGGGAAGCTGTCTCTCTGAGCTCGTTGGAGTATCATCTTCTCAGCTGTTATGATGTCCGCCGCGTGAAGTTGTGAAGGAGATGTGGTGCCGTCGATGTATATATTAGAATTTTGATCTATTGGCCGAGACAATTTAAGCCGGAACAATCGCGCACCCTGGAGAACACGGGCGGTAGCGCGCAAAAGACGCAGCCAAGAGCTGAAACGCGTCGCGTCAGGTACTGGAACAACCCCACCAGCTCCGATTTTAACTCGAGGTCTGGTAGAGTCTCCTCGATGTCAGCAACTCGCTCGGTCGGCCAGGCGTATGGCGGCTGTAACAGAAACGGAGGACCTGTAAACCATCGATGAGACTGTGTGAGGTTTAATTTTTTAGGTTTTGTAGCATCGTCGGCGACGTTGAGAGAGGTAGGGATCCACCTCCAGTTGGACGGGTTGGTGGTTTCTAATATCTCTCCCAACCTGTGCGCCACGAATGGTTTAAACGTCCGAGCATCACTCCGAATCCACTTAAGGACGGTGGTTGAGTCTGTCCAAAAAGTGATCTCGGAGGGCTTGATTCGATGAGCTTGCAAAATTGTTTGCGCGAAACGAGAGGCTATGAGCGCAGCTTGTAGTTCAATGCGTGGAATTGAGACCGGCCTTAAGGGCGAAACGCGTGCTTTACTGCCGATTAGAGTCGTAGACACGGAGTTGTCATCGTAACTAAAACGCCAATAGGCAGCACATGCATAAGCTTGTTCGCCACCATCGGCTACTACATGCAGTTGGGTATCCACTACATCTGTCCTAGTCATATACCAACGAGGTATTTTTATATTGGATGCGACCTGCAATTGTAGAAACCAGTCTTTACATTCATTTACGTACGTATCGGGAAACGGTGAGTCCCAGCCGACCCCTGCCCTCCATAGTTTCTGTATCAGAATGCGGCCCCAGATGATGACCGGCATTAATAAGCCGAGTGGGTCATAGACCTTCATGACGTTTGACAGGAGACTACGTTTGGTTAAGGTGTCGGCCGGTAACTGCGAAACTGCTCGGAAACCCAGCGAATCCTGACGTGGGTTCCACTTAACACCTAATACGCCAACCTCGCTACTAGGCGGTAAATAAACGTCGGAGGTTGCGTCGCTTCGAAGTTCCTTTGGGATGAGTGAAAGTGCCTCCGGAACGTTTGACGTCCACGCGCGTATCTTAAAACCACAGGCTTTGTGAACGGTGACTACGTCGGCGGCCAACTGCGCCGCGTCGGTGACACTGGAGTGGCTACCTAAATAGTCGTCCATATAGTGGTCGTCAATTATTGCCTTACAGGCGGCAGGGTAATCAGCTTGGAGTGTTCTTGCATTTTTGTTTTTAATGTAGAGTGCGATGAAAGGACTCGAAACCGCGCCGAAAATCATAGAGGACATACGAAACTCTTTCAGTTCGCCTTCTTTGTTACGCCAGAGGAAGCGTTGGGCGTCTCTGTCTCTTGGAGCGATTTTTATTTGAGGGAACATTTCTTTTATGTCACCGTTTAGAGCCACGGCGCCTTCTCTAAAGCGGAACAAGATATCCAGTAAAGAACAAAGTAAGTCCGGACCTTGTAGGAGCAGGCTGTTTAAACTTACACCCTTCGTTGCCGCGGCGGCGTCGTGGACCGCTCTGAGTTTCTTCTTTTGGGGGTGAAATACGCCGAAAATAGGCAGGTACCAGCGAATACCAGTTTCTACGTCAACGCAGAAACTATTTGGTGGTTTTCGATGGTGATAGGTGATCGGTTCGCACTCCTCAGCGTAGCCTTTTGCGATAACATCGTCTATGAATTTGTTAAAGGCTGTGGCAAACGATTCATCTTTTGCCATCTGGCGTTCGAGGGCCTTGAAGCGCGATAATGCCTGCGGATAGCTGTCAGGTATAGTCTTCGGCAGTTCTTTCTTCCATGGTAGGCCAACTTCAAAATGTCCGTCATCAAGTTGGCGCGCCGATGATTCGATAATATCTACGGCTCGTTTATCGTCATCGTTTGGGCGAGGGGCGCTTTTCGTTATGCCTAAGGCATCGATGTCATATTGACTTTTGATGAGAATGTCTAAATCGTCCGATACGAGGTTCACAAATTCGAGTGGCTTAGACGAAACGGAAAGCGCGCCGTGAATTACCCAACCTAACAAAGTTCTCGAGGCGACGGGATCACTCTTCTTGCCACATCGCACTTCGCGACTTAGAGACAGGTGCCAATCGGGCGCACCAATGAGGACAGTAGGGGTGACGTCAGTGAATGAAAGTTCGTCGGATAAATCTACTAAGTGGTCATAGTCTGAGAAAATAATTTTGCCTGGGTGTTGCGCGCGCAGCCCCAAAGGTTTGATCGCCCGCGCGTGTTTCACTAAATAACGATCAGACAAATTTCGACCTCGAACATAAAAGTCTACGTAACTTACGTCAACTTCTTTTGTCATACCACTGACGCCTTCAATGCGCAGCCGTTCCTGACAGGTGGGTTTGGCGCCGATGCGCGCAGCAACCTCGCCGTCAATGAGCGTCGCAGTACTGCCCTCATCGAGTAACGCCGTCGTCTGGAACTCGCCGTCAGGACCCTCGAGCACGATCGGGACTACCTTCAGCAGCCCGCGAGGGCGATCTGTTGACTGTGGAGTCCCTGTGACATTTATTAAGATATCTGATGTATTTCCAATTTTGACAGATGGTTCATTTTTGTTGGTTAAATTGTCCACGTTGACAAGAGTGGGTGGTTCAGCAAACAAAGTTTGAATGTTGTTGCATTGGCTGCTGGATGCTACGCTAGGTTTGGAGTTTGCTGTCGTTGTGCCGTGCAGGAGCGCGTTGTGACGTTTCGGGCATCCGTCTACTCCACAACGTTTGGCGCGACAAAAATTCCAAGTGTGTGGGTTGGACTTCAAACACCGGTAGCATATTTTTGTTTCACGGACCCAACGCCATCTGTCGTCTAATGAAAGCGCTAAGAAAATTTTACAGGTTTTTATGTTGTGAGATCCTTGTTTACAAAAGGTACAACGCTCGGGCACTTTGTCGTTATATACGGTAGCATGAATTGTTTCCTTCTTCACTTGGAATTTAGAAGGATGCGTTGTGTTCTGTGCCTTAACCGTACTGTCGGCAACAAAGTTATATTTTAACTGTTTATCAGCCTCTACTAAAAGAAATCGTGACAAAATATCCAATTTTGTGAGGTTTGGTTGGTCGGGTGCATAAACGGAAGCAAAGTCCGTAAAACGAGCGCGCGTGTGCTCGCTCAACTTCATCAATATGCACCGAAAGAGCTCTGGTGACCATAAATATTCGCTCTGATTAAGTAGCTTAAGCGTTGTCACGAAGTTGCGTAATTTATTTGCTAAACGGTTTAATTCTTCGGGAGAACTTAGCTTGTGACTGTTGCGCAGCTCGGTGACCTCGCGGGCGATGAGAAGTTCCGGGCGCGCGTATGTCTGCTCTAGGGCGCTCACGATGTCGTCCGGTTCCCCAGAAGTCCACAAAAGAGACGCCACGGCCTGGTACGCCGGACCGCGCACAGCGTTGTTTAAACGATCTAAATTATCTGACGGAGAAAAATTAGATTTAGTTCGTTCATAACTTCTCTTGAACGCCATCCACTGACTAACTTCGCCCGAGAACGTGACGAGTTCCGGTCTCTTTGGTCCGTTGGAAAGGGCGTTTATAGCTTGGGTAAGCTGAGTTACGGGGTCTGAGATAGGGCGTTCAGTCGTATTTAACTGTTGTGTTGTATCGTTGTGGTAATTGTTACCGGCGGCGCATGTAAATGACGACGGGGCTGCATGGTTGACATTCGGTACACAGAACGATACCGTGTTGGTAGGAGCGGCCGGCTGTGAATGTTGTCCTTGGGGGTTGCCCAAGGTGACAGTCGGTGCCTCACCAGGCATGTTTGCGTTAGTTACCGTGCTCATGTTCTGCTCGTGGACCCACGCCGTGGTGCGTTTTGTGGAATGAAAAGACAAACGTGAACAATGGGATTTAGAAGACTTATCTGATGCTTCCAAAGCGGCTAGACTGGCTTGTAGTTCCGTCTCTTGCGCCTCAGCTTCGAGGCGGGCAAGTTCACGGTCACGTTCCGCCTCACGCTCAGCTTGTTGTCGTGCTCGCTCCACTCGGCGCCGCATTGCGTCAGCTTCGATGGCCAGTTTTTGAGCGCGGATGGTCGCCGAAGACCTCGAGGAGTGAGTGCGTTCACTGCACGACTGTAAAGTATGAACACTATGTGCGCTGCGTGAGGGTGCTTTTGCATTTGCGTCTAAAACCGAATTAGATCGAACGCTTGGACAAATTGCGAGGCTAGGTTGTGCCTGGTCGCAAGGTTCAGTGCCCGCGGGCTGTGTAGTCGAGCTAATTGGTAATGCCAAAGCATCCTCTGTTGCTGTTGCCAAAGCCGGCCGGGCGCCGCCCCGTGAACGTTCGCGACGTTCGGGCTGCGTCAGATCGACTTCCGTGGCCGTAGTATCCTTGTTTGCCTTGCTTTGACTACGTGTTTCCACCATGGTTAATGAATAAGAATGACGAAATGAATGTTTACTAAGCGAAATGAAAATTGAAAAAAACTTACGTCAAAATGAAAATGTTGAAAATGGTTTGTTTTTAGGCGAGAAAGGACCAAAAATGTTGGTGAGCAAAATGGACTGTAGGTAATTTGAAATTGGAGGATGATGGAAACACTGATAGAATGAATAATTAAATTTATTAACAGAAATAACTTGATAAACTATACTTGCAAGGCAAATTGGACACTTGACAACAACAACTGACATTTATTTGAACAGACAAAATCATTATAAAAAATAGTTCTTAAAAAGAAAAGGTGGCATCCCAGCCAGTCGCCAACACTTATCATTGCTTTTTCGCATAAGGTCGTGGCAGTCACTAGCTGGTTGTAAAACGAAAGCACTTTTGCAACTGAGACTAATCATAGTTGATCTGTGGAGACCCAGTTCGTCTTAACAGTCGGGTAGGTTCTTCTGACATTATGGCTCAGCCTCCAGACAGGTCAATTTAGAGCTGGGCTGCTACTTGAATTGCGCCGCAACATTTCACATATAACACGGAGTTCTTAACATTAAACCGTTCTTCAAGAAATAGTCCAACAACATTTGCACATAGTTCGTTTTATAACTGTGTCCATTTTATATTTCATAGTTTTCCAACACTTGCAAATACACTTATCATTGCTTTTTCACATAAGGTCGTGTCAGTCACTAGCTGGTTGTAAAACGAAAGCACTTTTGCAACTGAGACTAATCATAGTTGATCTGTGGAGACCCAGTTCGTCTTAACAGTCGGGCAGGTTCTTCTGACATTATGGCTCAGCCTCCAGACAGGTCAATTTGGAGCTGCGCTACTACTTGAATTGCGCCGCAAGATTTCACATATAACACGGAGTTCTTAACATTGCACAGTTCTTCAAGAAATAATCCAACAACATTTGCACATAGTTCGCTGTATAACTGTGTCCTTTTCATATTTCATAGTCTTCCAACACTTACAAATACACTTATAATTGCTTTTTCACATAATGTCCTGTCAGTCACTAGCTAGTTGTAAAACGAAAAGCACCTTTGCAACCTAATTGCAACTGAGACTAATCATAGTTACAAGGCTGGTCAAGATTATAATGATAAAGCAATTACAAGATTAGGAATTACGTAACATCTATTACATTATTGTAATTTATTTATTGTAATACTATTCATGCCAAATTTGCAACATACGTTCCCCCTGCTGGGGGGGGGGTTGCCATAATCCCCATGCTTGGCAGGCGGCTTGGGGATCGCAGCGAGGTCACCGAAAGTTTACAAAGGACGCTGCTGCCCGTCCTTCGGTGGCTGGTCGTAGTTTAAGGACGTACCCGGGTCCACAACAGCAATCACATAGGTGCATTCCTTAAGTGAATGTACCTATGTAAATTTTGTTGCTTTTTAGTTCATCTCTAACAAGTAAAACAGATAGGCTTAATCTATAAATAAACCACACATCAGAAACTTATGATTATGAGTTAACAATATTTTTTATCTTTATCATCAGTAAATGTTCGTACTTATACATATCTTAATAGGTATTGGCTCCAACAGTTATCTCAAAAATTTGTACATCGTTGATACTTCTGTTGATCCAAAAATTTCAGAACATCACTTAAGACTCAGGCATTACTTAAAAATAGTAACCAATCAAATGGCTTGAATCTAGTTTTAAGTTATGCTTGAGTATTGAGTGAATGATGTTCTGTAATACGGGCATTAGAATAAACCTAAATTATGAATCACAATTGTTGGAGCCAGCATTTACAAGATGACCTTATTTTAATAATTGCATCAGAAAAACTGTGTAATGTGTTACCAATGCACACAAAGCTTTTTACACAACAAAGTAGGTACAGTCGACTGCCTGTATAACTTGAACGCAATTCTGATTTGTGCAATATTTGTATACTACAAGCAATTCCTAACGTGCTTCACAGATTTCAGTAAACATTTTGCAGTGCATCGAAAAATATATGTCAATTTTTGATTTCTTTATATTATGTATCTATTTTTTTATATTTTTTTTAACAACTTAATCTATCTATTCCTATCCTATAAAGCACGGTGAGTTCGGTGATCTCATCTCTATATTGAAATGAGGCGATAAACTTAGCCACTAGGCTAACATTGGGACGAGCTTCGAGCTTTGATCAAAGTGTCGCAGTCACGCTCCATAACTTTCCAAACAGAACTGAAAACTGCCTCCAATCTCATTACATGGAAATGTGAACAGAACTATAATAATATTGTTTGAAGCAATGGAAGGTTCCCAGGTAGTTCGGGTTCAGAACACTTTTCAGTGCCGTGGCAAGTGCAGAGAGCATAATACAATGCAAAACATTTATTCGGTTATTGACACACACATCAATAGAAAATAATAATGAATAAAATGTTATAAAGAATAATAAAAACAAAAATAAGGAAGAATAAAAATTTGTGCTAAGTATGTCTACGTCAAAAGGGCTACCAACATAGAATTTGATGGGCGAAAGACACCCAGCGCTGGTTTTCAATAATTCATATTTCCTTGTATATTCTAATGGAGGAGTTTTTTAACTGTACTAGTTGATGTTGTTAAATTATTCGCTCGTCCGGTAATATACCATAATATGTAACTAGTTTATGTTTTCATAGGCCTGGTTAAGTTTATGTTATTATAAATTAGGACATGTTATATAAGATAGGTTTTATAATAAGAAGATTTCGTAAATGTAGTAGTCTATATTTACGAAATCTTCTTATTATTATGATAGGAGTACCTTAACATAGTTGTTAAGGTACTCGTATCATAGAAACTGTAAAATTAGTTATATTAAAAATTTATATTATTAAGTTATGCTTAAGTATTGAGTGAATGATGTTCTGTAATACGGGAAATAGACTAGACCGAATTTTTAGATCACAATTGTTGGAGCCAGCATTTGCAAGATGATGTTATTTTAATAATTGCGTCAGGAAATCTGTGTAATGTGTCACCAATGCACACAAAGCTTTTAACACAACAAAGTAGGTACAGTCAACTGCCTGTATTACTTGAACACATCTCAATTTTGGGCTATATTTGTAATAAGCAATTCCTAACGTGCTTCACAGATTTCAGTAAACATTTTGCAGTGCATCGAAAAATATATGTCAATTTTTGATTTCTTTATATTATGTACCTATTTTTTTTATGTTTTTTTACACTTTTTTAACAACTTAATCTATCTCTATTCCTATCCTATAAAGCACGGTGAGTTCGGTGATCTCATCTCTATATTGAAATGAGGCGATAAACTTAGCCACTAGGCTAACATTGGGACGAGCTTCGAGCTTTGATCAAAGTATCGCAGTCACGCTCCATAACTTTCCAAACAGAACTGAAAATGAAAACTGCCTCCAATCTCATTACATGGAAATGTGAACAGAACTATAATAATACTGTTTGAAGTAATGGAAAGTTCCCAGGTAGTTCGGGTTCAGGACACTTTTCAGTGCCGTGGCAAGTGCAGAGAGCATAACACAATAGAAATAAGGATAAAATTGATCAACCTTATTTTAGATTGTCTAAAGTAAAAAAATCTTTTATGGGGTACTGTGTTAAATGTTACAACAAAATACCTAGTGAGGCATATTATAAATTAGAAGATTATATTCAAGATAAAAATGCTTGGAAACATGCTGGTCCTGCTCCATCGTACAATGTAGGGCTTAAGCAGAATCAAACTGGTTGAAATTTGAATGCTCACACACTGCCTATATTGTATTTGTATAATAGCTATAATTGCAATATATTGTGAAAATGTGAACACCGTGTACCTTTTAGCTGTGTAATTATTGTTATTTTTGTTTTGTATTTTATCCTTTACATGGTCTAGACTTTATGGGTACATCGCATTTACATTTATTTTTAAATTTGTGATATCTAAACATTGTGAAACATTTTTGAAAAAGAGTAAGAATGGAGTTGTTCTTGCCCATTCTTCTCCATACAAACCTACCCTTGCGAATGGGTATAGATTCAATCCCTTCCCATCCCATTTCCTTTAATTTTAATAATCGACGTTCAAAAGTGCCTCTTTGATGGTCTAATTGAAATAAATGATTTGATTTGACATCAATAGAAAATAATAATGAATAAAAAGTTACAAAGAATAATAAAAAAAAAATAAGAAAGAATAAAAATTTGTGCTGAGTATGTCTACGTCAAAAGGGCTACCAACAAAGAATTTGATGGGCGAAAGACACCCAGCGCTGGTTTTCAATAATTCATATTTCCTTGTATATTCTGATGGAGGAGTTTTTTAACTGCACTAGTTGATGTTGTTAAATTATTCGCTCGTCCGGTAATATACCATAATATGTAACTAGTTTATGTAGCTTATTATATTTTCTATAGCTAAGATTATAAGTAGGTTTTCTTTAACTATAAGCCTGGTTAAGTTTATGTTCTTATAAATTAGGACAAGTTATACGATAGCTTTTATAATACGATTTCGTAAGACTAGGTTAAGGTATCAATAACTATAAAATTAGTAATATTCAAAATAAATATTATTAATAAGTACCTTACACCTTAATTTTTCTATCTTATATTATCTAGAATGGTCTAACTACATTTTTTTTTACATTTTTGGAGTTTAGTTTAAAACTCACTTTTTTGGAAAACATGATTTTCTATAATAAATTATACTATTACATATAGCTTCTAGACGAACAATTTACAGGGGAGATGGTGAAGTATTGTAAGAAGCAGAACTAGTCAGGGTCTATGTTGTGTCCGCAAATTGTTCGCCCCCATGACAACAATCTGAACTATTCCACCACCTCTTTGCAGGTAGAGGCGGCGGATCACTACTACGAAGTTCAGTGTTGTCATTTTATCCCGTTTCCATCCCCGACAGAATGTGTCACCCTATCAACGTGGTGTCACACCTTGCCGTGGGTGATAATTGAGGCAAGTGACTTGCAACCGGAGACGGGTAAGCGAGCAGGGGTACAATATTCTCCCTGAACACTTCCGTGGTAAGTGCCTGCAAGTCGTCTGCCTCTCGAAACTACCCTGAACTGTTCCGCCACCCCCACCTGCAAAGACGTGGCGAAACGGTTCAGGGAGGTCTCTAATTTTCATTGAAAATTGAAATTTTGCACACTTAAAACCAAAGAAAATTTTGCTTTGTCTGTGAGAAAAGATTTTATTGTTTTACTTAACAAAGACACATCTCGTACCTCATATTATTTTTCTGGAGGTTTTGAATTTTCTCGAAATTGCAATTTATGTTTGGGGGTTTCTATCATCCCCACTGTGGAGATAAATATTTATGGTGAATTATTTCTTTCGCTAATTTATGTTTTAACGGGCTAAATCATTGATATGCCTTGAATCTCCCGAACTTGCAATTTTTCTAAACTGTCGAGATTTTTTGGGGTATCGATTAGAGACCTTTGTTTACTTGTGGAATACATGCCACATTTGTGTCTCTCCAAAGCTTGATATGCTTCCGACGATCCCATCTTTGGATCGTCAATTTGGCTTCCCCGTAAGGTGCCGTCTAACCTTGCGAAGCAGACATGCGAAACGCTTGTAGACACCGATCTTTGACAAACATGCCAAAACATTATTTGTCGAAGTCCGATCTCTCCAGTATAGTTCACCTGACTGCAACATTAGGCTGAAAAAACAAAGAGATTCAACTTACAACGCGGGATAGAGAATTTCTCTGTATACGCTGCAAGTTACATTCTTCTCCATGTGCGGCCCTGGGGGAAGGGGTCCGCCCCATCATCGCATGACCCTGTAGAGTGCCTCCCAGCCTTCTATGGGCTCCATTCACGGACGAAAGACATCCGTGATCACTCTTCCACCAAATTTATAATTAAATCTGGTTTAAATAATTTTACTCGTACTACAAAATCTTTAAATAGCACAGAGGAACATAACATTATCAGTGAACGGTATTTATCAACTGTTATCTCGTCCCTTGTTTATTCGTTAAAATAAAGATTTAAATCATAAAGTCAATTCTAATTGACAAACGTTATAAGTACTTTTAATTGAGTAACATTTAGTATTTAATTAGAGTGCAGTGGTGACGCAGTGATATCAGCCCCGACTTGAGAGTTGTTGGTCGTGGGTTCGAACCCACGATGAAATATATTACACAAACTAATGCGCCCGGTTACATTACTTTTTGTAATTTATTTCATCACTACTATTTTCAAAACGGTGAAGCAAAACGTCGTGAGGATTTGAGGGAACTGGCATTGAACCAAAAATTCGAAGACATAATATCTACCATCCCGCACTGGGCTTGCGTGGTGGATTATGACCCATTCCTTCTCACTGAGAGGAAGCCTGTATCCCAGCACTGGAAATATGACGACGAAGACTGATGACGATGATGATGATGCTTTTTATTTTGTTAGTTATATTCGACGGCCTGGTACCCTGATGCGCTGAGGGATTAAAGCGAAAAGGATTGCTGAGCTGTTCCACAAATGAAGCAATTCTGTTGAGACACTACGTCTAAATCAATAGAAATGATTGTTACCTGGATTCCGTGTAACAAGTAGAAATTGAAGAATGAAGATCAGCTAATGTTTATTCAATAATCCGTTTCAACACCAGTTTCTCTCAAACATTTTTCGCTTTTCTTAGTACTTTTCTTTACAATACAATTAACAACAAAGTATCTATTCACACATATTCTAAATTCATTTGCAAAAAAAAATTGCACACACTTCTATTAAGTCTTGATTACGCATCCACAGAAAAATTACTTAAACCTGTGTCTTAACATCCACACCACATACTCACACACACACACACACCCACTTACGTTCTCACTTACACCTTTACATTTTACTCTCTCACACATCTATTCATGCAATACACCAATGCACCATCCTCGCTTTTATTCATTATTTTATCCATTATTCAGAATTTATTTTTATTTAATTTGCTATTCATAAGTACGATGTACTTACGTTACGTAACAACTTAACTCATGTTTTTTATTTTATTTTTTGTCCAATGTATAACTTTCTTATACTTACTTGCAATCATACAGTTTATAGAAAGTTTATGTGAATTTTATTCTATGGTTACTTTCAATTTTATTATTTTATTTTTATCAGCCATGTGAAATATTCTATGTAATAATGTTCCTTCTGTCTTATTTTCGTTTTATATTTAATTGTCTTGTAAATAACTACAGTCTACATATCTCAAGTGAGATCGTAACTTAACTACTGTTGAAATGTCCTATCTAATTTGGTGAGGTGATCTGAACCACAGGATCTTCCTATTTCAGACACCTTTCTCTATTTAACATTGTACAAGTTAACTAGTGCCTGTAATTTCTTGATGTGGAGAAAAATAAAGATTTATGATTATGATTAATTCCATTAATTGCAATGGGCATTGTCTTATTTTTTTTAAACTTTGGATTTTAATATATTTTTTGCAAATTGAGAGCATTTTGAGAAACTAATTTGAAATCATGATTGGCTCAATAGTTTCTTATTTTCAATATTTTAATTTTTAACGTAGTTGACGTCATCAGTGGCACAAAAGGTGCCGTTGCCTTAACAGTGCATAATAAAAAAATAAATCTGTCTACCGAACGTTATTTTCTCATCTGATAGTTGATGTTACATCGCATCCTATTTACAATATAAACTTAATTTTTGAAATTGGTTATTTAAAACATTATTGTTCGTTTTCTTGAACCACAATGAGCGATAATTTTGGTAAACCTGACTGGTGGCATTAACATAATGAACACACAAAGAAGAATCTAATCTGTCTATTTAGTTTTTTTATCTGCTAAATAGGGTCGTATGGTCGTATTAAATTTATGCAGTCCTAATAAAAAATTTAAGGGACCAAACTCACATATCACACATATATATCTACTATTAGCATTAAGTTGACCCAAAAATTTCGGCGGTGGCTGTTGAATCGCCGCATAAATATTATCCGCACGTTTTTCCGACATTATTGCTTACTTTTATATCATTTAAATTCTTTATTTTAATAATTTTCACACCTGCCATGATAAGATTGAGTTAAACGATATCTTAGGAACGACTGGTTTATTCATCAAATTATGACATAAAGCTAATGGTTTAAGTTTAAACATAAAATAACTAACCACTACAATGTTACACCGTTTTATGTCACGTCTCACGGATTTTGAGTGTTTCTTTCACGATTGTTATTAGGTAAACTTAGGATCTAAGAAAGAGCGAAACGAGCCGGGGAGTTGGGGCACCACGACTCGAAAAAATCCTGCTGCTGACTGACTGATCTAGGCTCTTAATTTACTTTCAGTTATGTTACTTGTTGCTCAATACAGAACTGTTGCGCCATGTTTCTGTCAGAATTAGTACGTCGTAATAATAACTGACAATATTACGATAAAAAACATGTGTTTTTGTCCTAAACCGCGACTATTCTGGTTTGACGACACGGTTGGCGCAGTGGCTGAGCGATCGACTACTGTAGCGTGTCGCGGGTTCGATCCCCGCACGGTACGAATATTTGTATAATCTGCAAATAGTTGTTCCGGGTCTGGGTGTTTGTGTATGTGTGTTCCTATGTTTGTAAAAGCATCCACGATACAGGAAGAAATTTCTGTGAGGCAGCGTTTCTTAAAAAAAAAACTTTAAGTTGTTGAATTTTGATGTTTTTATTTTAGTTACCTACATGCAAAATGATTTTTAAAATTACATATAATGGAATGTACAAATAAAGGCTTATAATATCTTGATTAGTATAGTATACTTATTAAGAACCTAGAGACCGTAAGTCTCTAGGTTCTTAATAAGTATGTGTTCCGAATCAGCAATTTTTTTAACAAAGACACGGCGATTCCTTATCCACACGAACTTGTACCCTTTGTCTTGGGCTCTGAGTCTTGCAGCAAAGTGAAGCGCCTTATGAGCCGGAGACGAGTGTTCGACAACGTAAACAGGAGTCTAATATTCTGTAGGTATTCGACTACTCACCAGACAAGTCAAAAGTTATGTCTGCTGGAAGTGCTGACGCGAACTTCCCACTGTGACGATCACCCAACCCCCTTGTACTCAGAGTGTCCTTCAGCGTACAGGATCGCTGAGCAGTTTCACCTGCAAATAAAGCAATTGGTTAGATGTGCTCAACGTAAAGAAAACAATAGGAATGATTCTTACCTGGTGTCCGTATGAGCAGCTAAGGTGGACATGGATATGAGCAATAAAAATCAACAGTGGCAATTAAGATGGTGTTTAATACAATATCAACATAATTTAAGTTCATGATATCGAAAGAAAAATGAACAGAAACATACATTAGTATTAAATATTCTTAAAATATGTATTAACAACGCATAATTTTCTATGGAAACTATCACAAAAGTTTTCAATTTAATTTAAACTTATTCATTTATATTTATCACAAGAAAACTGTTGTCAATTTTTTATTGTTTTATATAATATTAATTGAAGAAACATTTTCAAATTTACAAATATTTATTACAATGATGTATGTATTTGGTAATGAAGGAACGATTTATATTAATTTTTATTTTAGGAGAAATAATAATATTTTTTAGGAATATCACATTATTGTTTTATATTTGATTAATCACGACAAAAAAAAATGTTTTCTTTAAAATACGTCTAGATATGGGTAACTGTAATCGAATTAGGTACACAATATAAATTACTGTTTTATATAAAGATCTATAGTAATTATCTAATACATGTATATTATCCCTCCTACGAACAATTATTATTCATTCTAAGCAAACAAATTATATAAACGGTCATTTTAAATAATAATTTCAAATTAATCTGAACGTTATTTTTTAACATTTTGCATATCGTTTAATTTTCTACAGTTTAATAAATTAGCATTAAAGTTATAAAACTTTCTTGTGATTACATCATCTCCATCTCCACTAGCACAGTTACCAAGTCATCATCCATCCATCCCAACGTTCGAATT
Source organism: Agrotis puta (assembly GCA_943136025.2). NCBI lineage: Eukaryota > Metazoa > Arthropoda > Insecta > Lepidoptera > Noctuidae > Agrotis > Agrotis puta. Next base: position 10,366,114 of record OW964166.2, read on the forward strand.
CCAAGTTTAATTTAAAATCTTGAAAACACAAGCAAACTAATTCATTTAAAATTAATATGCCCTAATAAAAGATCTATATTATAACCTAGATACATACAATCTCCTACGACCTATTACACACATCAACAGAATCTAGGGATATCTTAATCGTAAATTATTTACGATTGTTTAGTTTAAAATCTTTTTAGTTTTCATAAAAAGTTTGTATACAGATTGAAACCTCATTTATTCTATTTTCAAAATTTAAAGAATAAATATTAAAAAAAAGAAAAAACAAAATACGGTGGCAAAATTGTTAGTGATTCGTTATGTTACGGAAAATTAAAATTGTTTTATTAATATTAATTAATGAACAGGGATTAGATTGGTATTCTTTTTTAATTTAACGTGTCGTGTGAGCTTTAGGAGTCATGTCACGTCGTCATTTGAGTCGAGATGAAATGTTACGAGCCGTGGTCATGCTATAAAATGGTGCTATTCAACGCTTCGTTGCTGAGGCCCTACACACCAGCCAAAACGTGATATCAAGGTTGTGGTCACGTTATCGCAGTATTGGGGATGTAGCTGAACGGCACACGGGTAGATATCGCGTTACTACGCAGAGACAGGATCGATTTTTCCAAATAACTGCTAGAAGACAACCCAATATCACAGCGATGCAACTAGTACAAAAGCTCCAGGAGGACCACCAGCTGCTGGTAAGCGACCAAACCGTGCGAAGGAGGTTGCATGAAGTTGGTCTTCATGCTCGAAGACCGCTACGTGTTCCAGCATAGCGACGTGGCAATCGCGGTCGGCGGCTTTCGTGGGCTCGGGAGCATTTACCATGGAGTGACGAACAACTGTCTTTGGTGCTGTTCGACGACGAGTCCCGGTTTGGGTTTCATCTGGAATCACGAAGAACACGCGTTTGGAGAACTCCAGGGACAATTAGCCGTCTAAGGCACCCTCAGGAGGTCCACTCATACCAAGGAGACAATCATGGTGTGGGCAGGAATTCGTCTTGGCGGACGAACCCAGCTCATTTGGATCCAAGGTAGCATGACTGCACAAAAATACCACGAGGAGGTAGTGGAGCCTGTTATTGACCCACACAGAATTCAAATGGGCCAGAAATTTCTACTCATGCACGATAATACTCCTTCCCATACGGCGCGGCCGGTGTCGACCGCTCTCCGAGACCACGATATTCAAGTTTTGGATTGGCTTGCACAGTCGCCCGACTTAAATCCTATCGAGCATGCCTGGGACATGTTACAACGAAAAGCTTTGAGAGATTTCCCGCCAAATTTGACGACACAACAACAACTTTACGACCACTTGCAAAGAACATGGGACCTCATACCGCAGCAAGACATTGACAATCTAACTTTAAGCATGAACAATCGATGTTGATGTGTAATTAATGTAAGAGGTGGCAAAACTGATTATTAATAATTAGATTTAATAAGATTTTTTAAATTTTCATTAAAATTAATAGCTTTATAAGAAGAAATGAAGTTTTTTACCATATTAATTTGCTACGGCGATTAAAATAATTAACATTTCTATTTAAAACAAAAAAATCACGAAATGTTTTTTATTTTTTACTATACACCTTAAAATAACCTATCATTCTTCCATTTACTATATGAGAAAATTCTTCATAGATTTTTAGATATTTGATGAAATATAAAATATCCCTAGATTATGTTGATGTGTGTATGTTACCATCAAATTACGATAAAATGATTATTTATATAAGCTACTATGCTTAGTGAAGCTATGCACGTAAATACGTTTCGACGATCCTTTTTAATTTAGATCGTAGAAATAACTACAAAAAAAAGGTCATCGTACCAACACATCCTTATATTTTAGATTTCTTCAAACTACCAGGGTCCTTCTCGGCAAAGCCCAAATAACTGAGATTCATAAAATAAACATACTATTATGAATTTTATGTTGTTGGATATGAATTGTAGTAATGAAATTCTTAATACTGTCTAAAATGACTGTTTAAAACCCTCGGCGAGATGCGGACAAAAGATAAGGAAATAAAATGTACCTTCTTCCTTAAAAATACCAAAAATTAAGCAGTTAAATATGTGTAAATATCATAACGTTACACTTACACATTAACCTTCCGGTATACATTTTTGAAATATGATGAACCGCGTATACAAAATCCATGGGTTAGGAGTACAAAGCGACCAGACACGACAAACGTTTTTAGGTTTCAACAAAAACACAAGAGGTGACTATAATGTGTCCACTATTATTTAAACTAGTAGCTGTTCCCTGTGGTTCAATTGGGCTCCTTTTAGTCGTAGCGTGATGCTACTAGCCTATAGCATTCCTCGATAAATGGGCTTTCGAACACAAAAATATTTTTTTCAATTTGAACCAGAAATTTCAGAGATTAGCGTGTCCATCCAAACTCTTCTGCTTTATAATATTAGTATAGATTATTTCTATGGTCGCAATCAGACCAACACTTTCGTATTTCCCATCACTGGTTACCTTTTCAGAATATTTCGGATTATTCCTTTATGCCTTTGTCAAACAGACCGTCGAAAGCGAAGCGATACCGAACCGAAGCGAGACGTTAGTCCGATAGTTCTGTCACGCTATCGGATCGCTTTCACGTTTCTATGTGACTGGATACAAACAATTCCATACATTACAAATAAAGACGTCACGCTTCGCATTCGTAACGCCTGTCTGTTTGACAAGGGCTTTATAGTTGACGGAATAAACAACCTTAAATAAAGCATTATACTAAATAATACATAATTATGTCATCATCATCTGTCTTATATGCCACAACTATGTTGAGTAAGTCTAATCGGATTCAGCTGAATATCAGTGTTTTATATGGAGTGACTAACTCTAGGACCTCCACAACCCAATTGGGTAACTTCACCTTAGTAAGACTGGTCTTTAAGATTGCCAAAGATCTACAAATGACAAATGTCATGAAAATCGTGATCGATCCATTCGTAAAGATTCATAGTTAGCTCTTTTAGAGGAGTTATACAAGTTCTTGTCCGAATGCCTGTGTATTTTCTGATGCACAAAGCACCATAGTTTTGCTATATCTCCGCTGAAATTACCGGCACCGCCGTCATCAACCGTGAGTTACAAAAACGGTACAAAAAATCCCGCAAATTATTATAAAACGCTAGACTATAATTAGGATAAGTCAGTTGCTTGATCAGTAGTTAAGCTAACTATTATTAGTCAACCTATCAAAGAAATTCAATACAATTAAGTGCTCGTAAAAATGTTAATGTCTTTGCGAACTCCTAAACATATTTTAACTAAACATGGTTAAACAAAGATATAGGTTTTCAATAAATAGTTAACTTAACGACTGATCCAAATACTGGTACTTACCTGCAGAAGTGAACTCTTAGCTGGTGTCATTAATGCAGGTGACCAATGCGTTAAAAAAAGAAATCACCCACTTCAACTGACCTCATCGTCTTCACCATAAGAAACATGATCTGAAAAAATAAAAGAGTTTTGTACCCTTACTTTAGAAAGGAATTTACTCGTATAAGGCAGGGGTGAGTGGTAACGCCGGGAGAGCTTAATAGTGAAGTACTACAGAAAGGTCAGGTGCTCGCAATTGACGGTTTTGTATGACCAGATATTATATGAATGTGGATGAGACGAAAGCAGTATTGGATCGTAGCAGATGGCTTTCCGTAGTTTCTGTCTACCTGATGAAACGACGACACAGTTGACGCAGTGGCTGAGCAATCGACTGCTGCGCAGCGTGTCGCGGGTTTGATCCCCGCACGGAACAAATATTTGAGTGCTCCCACCCAGGGCAGGGCAGAAAGGACTGTCCGTCTTGTACTGACGAAAAACCACGGTATCCTTCAATAGCCCTTTACGTTCCGGGGTCACGGTAGCTCGTTAGTCCCCGTCATTGCGCTGACACTCTTTGAGGCGCGCCTGGAACACAACGCACCGTCGACCCGGGCATGGTCCATGATGCGTGGGCGTGGGCGTCTCCCACTGCGATAGAATTGTTTCGGATCTGGGTGTTTATGTATGTGGGTTTATATATTTGTAAACGCACCCAAAAAAATAATTAGCAAGGGACTTTTTTATAAAATCAAAATATGCTATATTTTTGGGAAATGAGTGATCACCTGCAGTTTGTTCGTCAGCTGTTCTTTCGTCTAAGTCGGTTGCTTGATTAAAAACTTGTCGCCGCATAGAAACTAGAAGTGACGTGGACCCAAACACCACCTGCATATTATGTTAATTCCGTGTGAGCATCAAAACATAACTGGTCCTAACATCTTGCCTAACAATTATACGAAAGTGTCATTTAGTAAACCATTCAAAATTATATTTGCTCTGAACGCACAGCGGATTCTTGATATTTTTTTTTTACACCATAAAGGTGACAAGCAAGTACACGGCGGTTCACCGTAGTCTATGCACGTCTACAACACGTCGAGCTCCAACTTTTTCACGCCCTTTCTGTTGTGTTAAGAAAAACAATACGATACAATTTTAAGGTAGAATAAGTGCATAACTGAAAAGTATTAATATTAAACCTTTTTACCTCAGTCGCGTGGGCGCTAGCAAAGAATAGTAAAAAGTATTTTTAATGAATGAATTACTTTAATGCAGGTTGTTATTTATAAGCCTACTTGGTTATTTTAACATTCTAATACACAATACCTATAAGATCGATTAAAAATAAAGGATTGGATTATTTCTGGTTCGATATGAATAAACATTCCGCTAACTTCCCCGCGATGACTGCAAGACTTCGTCGTCGAAATTCGTCGCATTTCGTCGACTTTGTTCGACGAAATGCGGCGAATTCCTTAAAAGAGAGTAACTTGTATACTTACAATTGAATGCAACTCAGGGAATAACTTTAACTCTGAAACTTACATACATAATGAAGCTGAAAATAATTATTGTCTCATAATCTCGTCTCAACCCCGTCTTAAAAATCTAATAAATAAATGATCAGAAGCGGTTTCTATTACTGGAGGGGAAAACGTGTCATATTCCTGTTGGATATCGTTGATAAGGTATTGATAGTACTCCTGTTCTATTGAATTGAAACCCGGCGCGTAGTTGTGGTCTTCTTCTGTTGTTTCCAGCATCAAAGTCGAAAACCTGCCGGAAAGTTCTGAAAATAAAACAAAATCTTAACCACGGTTTAGTATATGAGATTCATATTAACTTACTAGCGTTGGAATAGTCCTAAACATTAAAATTTATTAACTAATGTTCACGCACACAAGGCGTGATTCATAGACAACGCAGGGCGTGGTGCGGCGCGGGACGACAACGTAGCGGCGCGGCGCGGGACGACAAAGTAGCGGCGCGGCGCGGACCACCAGCTATTTTTCGCCTTTATACCTTTATACCTGTATATATATAGCGTTCCTGAAAGGACATTGAAATCAAATAATTTAACTGTCTACTTTTGTTCCTTCCAATATACTATTGATATTCTTCTGTTTCTTTCTTGTTCAGTCTTCTACCTACTTTCTGCCTTCATTTTCTACCTAATTTCGTAATCCTCTTCTCAAGAGTTGCTGTAACAATAAGATGCCCTGCAAAAACAAACTCTTGTTAATTCCCACATTTCAGTAGTTTTTACATTGATATAAGTTGCATATCTCACCTTTTAAGATGGATTTGTGAATGTGTCAAAGTCTTGCTCACTGCACGCCTTTTTGAGTCAGCCTTTAGTTGTGAAATGATCAAATTACTGAAACAACACAGTGACAATCAGTCATTTGCAATCACAGAGATTACTTTGAAGAGCATACAAAATACAGCACTGTTACATTTAGTTACCTTTTTCTTTAAAACATGCAGCGCAAGCACTGATCTCGAAGTGTTTGACGTATGAGGTCGTTACGCTGCTCATACCTGCCGCTCGGCACCTTAAAAATAAAAACCATTACCTTTACCTTACCTTAGCCTTACCTAAAACTGTTCTATTCTAAGTAAATAGACCAAAAATACCACTATGATGTAATTTACCCGTGCAAAAAAATAGAGATTTCTGGAAAACGTGTGGCGGATTCGGAGTATTGAAAATCGGAATATCGTTTTTCGGAACTTGAACTCATCTAGCACGAGCATTTTCCGAATTTGTGTGATAACGAACAAATCGGATATAGAACTTTCGGTAAAATAAATTTCGTTATTCTTAATAATAGATATTGTAATTTTTGAAAATTGGAACATCGAAGTTTGGAATTAAAATATTCCGGAATATTTGGGTGTTCCCAAAATAGGAACTAACAGCCGCTTCCGGGTTATCTTCCGTAATTTTCTCCGTGTCACGAAAAGCCGTCGGTCCCGGTTGTCATTTTTAGATTTTTGGCAATCAATACTGTTAGTCAGAATCTTTCAACCAGTCTTACCAAGGTGTATCGTATTACCCACTTATTACTTACAAGGTGTATCGTATTACCCACAACCTTATAAAATTCTGATATTCAGCTGCATTCGGTTCGACTAGAAGAACCGACATCCGCAATTCACATAGTTTAAAAAAGGCTAAGCAGACAATAATATAAACTAAGAAAACATTAAACCGTCAGAGAGATTACGCCTAATTAAGTACTAGTATTACTTCTAACAAACAGTTATAAGTGCATAAAGTTTTAATTAACAAATGAAGCTTATCCTAATACTCATTGAGTATAACCCTGCGAGTATATGTTAGTAGCCAAAGATCGTCACCCAGCCCTTCAATGCGAATTCTTTCCCTTCATCTAAAAGGACCATGAAAAACTTCCTAGATTCCAGTGGTTGTTGTCTTTCCTTCGTATACATATTCTTCAATCTGTTTCATAAATTCTACTAAAATTTTTCATTCCCTTTTTTCGATGTTCATAAAGCACTGCATTGTCCTGCAACAAGAAATCCTTGTTAGTATTATATGCCAGTAGTTTTTATTAAAAATGTATTTTATTAAACCTATTAGAACAATCATGTTTAATAATAAACAATATTAACGTTCCATAGTTAATACAAAGATTCATTATCACCAAATTGTTCCATCATTGAATCACTAAATTCACAGACAGCTTAAAAAGATGACCCTTCCTTTTGTTGCAGTCAAGTAACAAAACTTGAAATTAACGTAATCTCGAGGCTACTCCAATTTTGCCCAAATTCGCACGTACAGATATATAATAACTGAAGCAATAGCAAATATTCGATAACAGAGAAAATACTTAGCTTTAACTTTTCATATTTTTACTTTAAAAATAAAATCTCAAGCCTCGCTGGCTCGCGGTGCTGGCGTCTTCCCATTGGTCGATCGCACGGTGGCAGCACCGTCGAGTCAGCTGCAACCACGAGTTCTTGTTGCCATGTGCGTTGTCGCGACACCTGACTCCTAATTCGAAGAACTATTCACACTCGTCCATCCTGACACCTTTGCGACTCTGCAAAGGAAAAGAAAAAAAAACTGTATTTAATTGTTTAAAAATAGTATACCCAGTCCCTAGGAAGCACATGCATGGTTATCACAACAAATATTTCTAAGAATTCCAATATAAATAAGCGTTAAATGAAACAATAACAATACACTCTTAATAGTTCCAAACTGATCAACATGCTATTCAAACAATTCTGAAAGTAATTGCCTGTTAAAAACCAGTTACTAACAGTAATTTTAGTTCACAATCCAACTGTGAAATTCCAAGACCATAAATCACAACCCCTATTGTGAAACTTCAAAAACATTGGTTTCACTCAACCCATAAAAAAATTACAATCCTTATTGTGAAATTTCGAAACCATAAGTCACAATTCATACTGTGAAATTAATAATCCATTAAACTCTGTAAATCCTTAATTGATTAAACTGACATTCATAATTCAAGATTCAACCCTCGAGTGGCTGGACAGGCGTCACGGTGACCTACAGCATGACGCAAGTCCTCACAGGACACGGAAGTTTCAGGAGGTACCTGTGTCGGATGAGGAAGGAAGAAACGTCTGGGCGTCACCACTGCGAGGTTCCCCTGGAGGACACGGTGGAGCATACGGTGCAGGACTGCCTCGCTTGGGCAGAGCACCGCCGTGTCCTCACGACGGCGATAGGCGGAGACCTATCGCGCCCTGCATTGGTCGAGGCAATGCTGCGGGGCGAGACGGAATGCGCGCTTCAAAGAGTGTCAGCATAATGACGGGGCCCTTTAGAGGGCCAAAGCAAAATTTGGACGGTGACTAAAAAATCTTCATGTATAAATCACTTAGCTTTTCATGTCTATGTTAATTAAGTTATTGAAATCATGAACTGTAGACCGACATAAAAAAATATATCTCAACAATCAATCTCACCATTATTCACACTACTCGCGCTCCCCGACTGATGCTGGATTGATGGGCGTTGAGAACTGAGAAGTCTGTCTCCTGCGCCCTGTAATAAAAAACCAAACGATTACCTATTAACATTTACATACTACATATTTTATATAAAATTGGTACAGGTCTGAACTTATCTAATCCTTGTGGAACATAGGAAAGAGGTTTGAGGATACCCAAACGCCAAGGAATTTGGCGTTAAGGAACTTCTCTTGTTCGGAATCTCTTTCGAGATCTCCAGGTGCGGGATCTGTCTCGCAACTGGAGCTGGGCTATCCACAACCTGCCCACCCGCTCGGTTGCACGAGAAGAAGTGCCTGGCAAGCTGGGTCGCTCCACTACGGAGGTTACGTGTACCTATCGCTTTGGATCAATCTAGTCCACCCCGAGTTACGCAGCCCTACCAGTACACTATCATTGTACTAGTAGGACCGCTAATTATAAGTAGAAACGAGTGTGCCCACCGGCTGTGTGTGAACACCTCAAGCCCCTAAATTCTGTTTACAGTATATACGTTATAAAATTAAAGGCAAAGTATTATATTTGTAAAACATCGTAAGTACCGACCGTGATACCTTACCAAGAAAAACCTTTCAGATCAGAATATGTCACGTATTACCCACATATCATTTATGTTACATTTATAATGTGATGACTCATTTGCTGAGTGCGCCTCTCTTTTGGATTTAGGGTAAATACCTAGAGTGGGAATAGTGACTAAAAAAATATACGTTAGAACCCAACATTATATATGTATATATGATCCTTAATTACTTCTAGAGGTACCCAGTCAAATACTATATTTTGATGGCAATGTTTGCATATAATTTTATTATATTACTATTGAAAATACGCTCCACCGAGTGACGTTCCGGTGGAACGACAGATCATTTACACGTACCTACTTACAATTTGAAAAATTATTATCTCTTTGGACTACGCACGAAATTACGCAGACTTTTTATTACACGTCCTTAACACGTATGTAACTTGCGTTCCTTGTTCATTTACAAACAAGAAGTCGTGTTTACTGTCTCTAATGCGCTCTTCATTAGTTTGTGGCGTTAAACGTACTGAAACAAAAAACAAGGACTGTTAAGATAATGCAAACAAAAAAAAAATGTGAGTTTTCGTCGGTAAATAAAGGATATGGTGATTATAGTAATTGTTTCGTATTATTGAAAGTATAATTAGACCTGATACATTATTATGTTATGACACACGATAGTTGATTTAATTACCTAATTATTATTAAATTCATTTTAAAACTAGGCTAAGAATACCAGTTTAAGCTTTTGATAAATAAGAACTGAGGTATCAATTAAAAGTTTTAACGTTACTGTTTAAAGTAATGATCATTTCGAATGCGTAATAATTTTGTTCATCTGAACATAACATTACAAACTAAATTTGCATGCATTACCACATTCAATTACATCAGTAAGTTCATTTAACATTTAATTTTACAGGTTTTATTACATTTAAGTATGAATGTACGAGCTAATCTCCAAAACTACTAATCTAGTTCATGAGCGTAAACATGTAATTTTAATACAAATATTCAAATTCATATATAACGGAAATACAATGCAGGCGATTAGTCGTCTATATTAATAGTTGTTATTTCTTTTTCACAAAGAATGACATCATCATCATCATCATCGTGGCGGCTTCGATAACAGATTACCGTAGTTTTGTTACAAGCCTCTGGTGCAGTTTTTGTTTCATGTACAACGCTTCTCACAGTGTAGAGATTGCAACTTGTCTCTCGCGACTCCACCGGTTCTAAGATTAACGAATTTTCTATCGGACCTGAAAACAGAAAGACGTCAATAACAAGTTTATGAAAAAGAAGATTTAACTTATGCCGTATTATTCGACAAGATGGTCTTTCACCAAATAAAACCGTGAATGTTTTTTCGAATTAGAATTCAACTTAAAAAAAACCGTTGAACAAACTTACCTAATATTGTGCATCACACTCCGAGTATTAATTAATGAATGGACTGAAGTACTGAAATACCTATCGAATATACTCACAAAATCGTCAAGATCAAAGGGTTTGGAGAGAATCCTGCTTGGCCCAGTCACATACCTCTTTGTAAGCAATTGCAATATGGGTCCAAATTATTCATAAATGTAAACGGTCTTTGCCTTTTATTTTATTAAACGTGCAATGTATTTTTTTAACATCAAGCCGAAAATATGGACCAATTTGTCTGAAACAAAGAATTATTATTATTTACTAGCGGGCACCCGCGGCTCCGCCCGCGTGAATGTCGCTTACCGCTGCAAAAAGCCTACTCAGGAAAGACACGGTCAGCAACATGATTCCCAGTTCTATTCGGAGACACCGACACTGACATCGACGACGCAGTCATCACAAACACTCGACATACGCATACATGTCGCGGACTTTTTGTAGATATTTATAAGATCAACAATTAATTAGAACATTTTATGGTTCTATCTTTTATAGTTTAGGCAGCGAACGCAAAATAAGTAACTTTTCTGGTTGATTTTTTACACCTTGTGGCCGAAAAACCCATATATCTTACGGAACTCTATTTTTCTCCAAAATAAAATATAGCCTATGTTACTCGTGGATAATGTAACTTTCGAATGGTGAATAATTTTTAAAATCGGTCCAGTAGTTTTTGAGCCTATTCATTACAATCAAACAAACAAAGGTTTCCTCTTTATAATATTAGTGTAGACTACCAAAATAACTAATTTCGTACCTACAATTGCTTCAAATGTGAACTATTAATATAATTAACCACTACCAAAATAATTAATATTCGTACCTGCTTTCAACTATAAAGAAATAAAATGTAAACTAATAATATATTAGGAGCTCGTAGCTAAATAAATACAGCCGCACAGGCCGTCTTCCGGGTTAAGCCGCGCTTTCCGAGGTTTATCTGTGGATGGCTGACCATCTGTCATAGCGAGTTTCCTCCGTGCCCCGAAAAGCACGTAACGCCGTTGGTCCCGGCTGTCATTTGTAGATCTTTGACAGTCGTTACTGTTACCAGTCTTACCATGGGGTATCGTATTACCCAATTACTGGGTTGTGGAGGTCCGACAGGCAGTCGCTCCATGTAAAATACTGATATACAGCTGCATCTGGTTTGACTGGAAGCCGACCCCAATATAGTTGGGAAAAGGCTAGGTAGATGATGAATAAGGTCGAACAGTCTGAACGTCTATTCGCATCAACAGCCAAATATTGTATGAAGCTCGCGGGCTTTTTTTTGTGTATGGCATCTCGCAGGTCAACCTCTAGTAGGTTGTGTACTCAACCGGACTTTTCTGTGGATGCCTTTTTTTTTATCGTGGTAAAATCATCAAATGAGTCCTCCCACCCAGGGCAGGGCGAGAGGGACTGTCAGACTTGTACTGACTAAAATCCACGGTGTCCTTCAATAGCCCTTTACTTACCGGGGTAACGGTAATCCCTTGGTCCCGCGACCCCGGCAGGCTTTGGCCCTCTACAGGCCCCGTCACTATGCGGACACTCTTTGAGGCGCGCGTGGAACACAACGCGCCGTCGACCCGGGCATGGTCCATGGTCGGACAGCGAGTCGCCCATTACTCGCTGCCCGCATGCCCGCGTCTACGGTGGCCGGAGATCGTCTTGCGACGTCCGACGCCGTGGGCGTCTACCACTGCGGCTGGGGTTGAGGGAGGACGCTATCCTCTCCCTCAGGCGGCCCGCCTCCTCCTTCACGAGCATGACTGCTTCGCAGAAGGAGGCGACCGCTTCCCACTCCGTCTCGCCCCGCAGCATGGCCTCGACCAATGCCAGGCGCGAGACGTCTCCGCCTATCGCCGTCGTGAGGACACGGCGGTGCTCTGCCCAAGCGGGGCAGTCCTGCACCGTATGCTCCACCGTGTCCTCCGGACGATCCTCGCAATGGTGACACCCAGGCGTTTCTTCCCTCCCTATCAGACACAGGAACCTCCCGAAACTTCCGTGTCCGGTGAGGACCTGCGTCATGTGGTAGGTCAGGACGCCGTGACGACTATCCAGCCACTCCTCAAAGAGGGGTCTTACCGCCGCGATAGCTGCGTGCCCGTTCTGTGGATGCCTGAAGATTTTAAGGCCTACAAGGGCGCTTTTTTTTTGTTTTGAATGGCATTTCGCAGGTCAACCTAGAAGAGGTTGTGGGCTGCTTAACCGGACTTTTCCTCCAGGCGCGCGGACCCACCCGCCTTTTTATACCACCCGCGGCTACCGATACACAAAAATAATCCTTATAGCATGATTCTGTATTCACGCGCGATGACTTATTAGCGTATTTCATGTATAACTTTGGTGTTTCTACACCGATTTACATGATTCTTTTTTTATTGAATGTTAACTTTTTTTAATTATGGATGAGTGAGAGTTTTGTAAACGTAAGAGTAGACAAATATAATCAGAAAGCTTCGAATTGCTAAGCTATCCGGAGTTTCACGTGTTATTGTGAGTCAACCATAAAAGATAGACATATGCTGTCAAGGAATATTTTTATATAATTTTAAGGAGTATATTTCCGTCATACATTATTTCTATGTAGCTTTAACCATTAAGGCTGCACACGCCACGGAAGCTTAAAAAATGGGGTAACTTCTCGTTTTCCCAATATTTCCCTTCACTGCTCAGCTCCTATTGATCGTAGCGTAATGAAAAGTATACTATAACCTGCCCAGGAGTATGAAGAATAATTGTGCCAAATTTCGTTAAAATCCGTCGAATAGTTTTTGTTTCTATAACGAACATACAGACAGACAGACAGACAAAAACTTTACTGATTGCATTTTTGGCATCAGTAGCGATGCCTAATCACACCCTGATAGTTATTTTTTAAATATATTTCATGTACAGAATTGGCCTCTCTACAGATTTATTATAAGTATAGATTGTTTGTGAATTGCAATCTAGCAAGAAACAAGGCAAAAGTGTATTGAAGAACCTTATTTTCGATAGAAATCACACTTTTTTATTTTTTTTATCGTGGTAAAATCATCAAATGAGTCCTCCCACCCAGGGCAGAGCGGGAGGGACTGTCAGACTTGTACCGACTAAAATCCACGGTGTCCTTCAATAGCCCTTTACGTACCGGGGTCACGGTAATCCCTAGGTCCCGCGATCCCGGCAGGCTTTGGCCCTCTACAGGCCCCGTCACTATGCTGACACTCTTTGAGGCGCGCGTGGAACACAACGCGCCGTCGACCCGGGCATGGTCCATGGTCGGACAGCGAGTCGCCCATTACTCGCTGCCCGCATGCCCGCGCCTACGGTGGCCGGAGATCGTCTTGCGACGTCCGACGCCGTGGGCGTCTACCACTGCGGCTGGGGTGGAGGTAGGACGCTGTCCTCTCCCTCAGGCGGCCCGCCTCCTCCTTCACGAGCATGACTGCTTCGCAGAAGGAGGCGACCGCTTCCCACTCAGTCTCGCCCCGCAGCATGGCCTCGACCAATGCCGGGCGCGAGAGGTCTCCGCCTATCGCCGTCGTGAGGACACGGCGGTGCTCTGCCCAAGCGGGGCAGTCCTGCACCGTATGCTCCACCGTGTCCTCCGGACGGTCCTCGCAGTGGTGACACCCAGGCGTTTCTTCCCTCCCTATCAGACACAGGAACCTCCCGAAACTTCCGTTTCCGGTGAGGACCTGCGTCATGCGGTAGGTCAGGACGCCGTGACGCCTATCCAGCCACTCCTCAAAAAGGGGTCTTACCGCCGCGATTGCGGCGTGCCCGATAGAAATCACACTAAGGAATAACTTCCATCTTGTACGCTTAATGTTAAGATCGAAATCCCTCAACGAAGAGGATGCGATAAGAAATAAATGCTTGCTTATTCTATGGGCAATGTCCATTGGGCAGCTTTGGTTATTCTACGAATCTCCTCATTTCCGAGTCGATCACGCAGACAGACTCCGAGCATAGCCATCTCTATAGCTCGTTGGACTATCATGAGCTTACTAATGAGGCCTACGTTTCGGCGCCATAAGTCATCACTAGTAACATCTTTTAGAAGTCTGTTCTGTATTCCCAATTGACAAGGGGGTGGATACAACAAGGCCATTGCACATTGCCTGTGTCTTGTCTATGTTCATTGTACGACCCACCTATTGGGAAACTTAAGTTCACCTCAGCTCCTGTTCCAGCTCAACAAGCCAGATATTGGGCTCCCCCTTTCGGGAGAGGGACTGTGCCCCACCATCGCACAGTCCTGTAGAGTGCCGCCCAGTACTTAACACTGCTTTACGGAAGACTGCTTTCCGTCAACTCTCCCACCCTTTTATTATAAGTTCAGGCGATATTAAAACAATTTTGACAATAAAATTGCGATAAAATTGTTCTTTATCAATTATCTACTCTACTGCTTGAGCAATACAATACACCGAATTACACCGCCCGCGCCTACGGTGGCCGGAGATCGTCTTGCGAGGTCTGTCGCCGTGGGCATCTACCACTGCGGCTGAATTGTTTCGGGTCTGGGTATTTGTGTCTGTGAGTTTATATGATTGTAAACGCACCCAGAGAAATGACTAGTATGGGATTTTTTTATAAAATCTCAATAAGCTAAATATTTGTGGAAATGAGTGATTACCTGCAGTTTGGTCGTCAGCTGTTCAAGTCGGTTGCTGGATTCAAAACTTATCGCCTAATAAATCTGTCAATTAGACTTTTAATATTACCCGTACATTTAAAATCTACACATCATTTTAATCAGATTCAGCAACAACAAGTCGTTTCTAGTTTAAAAAAGAATATTATTACACACTGAATTTCTCTATGACACTTACAATGTCTACTAGATTGTTACTACATAGCTCATTTTTGTTTACATAATAATTATATTTAACCATTGTGTTGTCAAACTTACTGTAATTTAATTTACTTTACATTTGAAATGGTGAACTGCATTTTTTAAATTTTACTTTACTAGTAAAACAGTTGTTTTAAACTTTCGTTTTCTCAAATTAAAATAACCGGGTATTTATAAAATCTCACTGGTGAGAACTAAGGCGAGCTTTTAGTTTTCCGTTTGTAAAGGTTTTTAGCCTAAAAAGTATAAGAGATATGCTGTTTAAACTTGGTAAGTAGATGTATTATGTGAACGCATTAGGATTTTCAACCAAAAAACAAACAAATTTTGGGCATTCCCAATATTTAGAATTGAAACTCAAAAAATGGTTTCACCATACCCATACGTGTGGGGTGTCTGTGTATATATATTGAGGTTACTAATATCATTATTTTCTAAACTAAATACTTTGCGCGAGAGACACGTCCAAAGTAGTCAAATGTGACCCCCCCCCCCCCTGTTACTTCTAAAATAAGAGAATGATAAACTAAAAAAAATACATAATGTATATAACCATGCAAACTTCCAGCGAAAAAGTTGTTTTGAACAAGATCAAGTGATTAGTTTTTTTAAACACGTCATAAATCGTAAACCGTAATTTACCTTTCATTCAGTCAACTCAAATATAAAACAAACTTACAAAGAACTACAAGAACTTTTATATTATAATGATACTTGCTGCTACGGAACCCTTCATGGGCGAGTCCGACTCGCACTTCGCCGCTTTTTTATTTAAATTCATATTTTGAAAACCTCAATTCGTTCTCGGTTCGGGAATTTCTTGAGATCAAGTGGGAAATGGGTCTATAGCAAAATACCTTTTTTTTTATTGTAACAAACCCTTACTAAATAGGGATTATTTAAATAAAATTTATGACTAATACTAGTACCAATTTGGTCCTTACTGTATTATCTTTGTCTTTTTGCTTCTGGTTAGATTCGATTGCAGCGATACTAATTTTTGTATGTCATAAATGGCAATAAATGCAGTTACCTTAATTAATTATAAAACCTGGTCAATGGGTAGCCTTGAGGCTTTATACTGTATACTTCTTTTCTTATAATGTAAGTATGTATATTTATCGTATCTTGTAAAAATGATCTTCAGAATGACTTGGTCATTGAACACAGAATCTATAGCTACTCTGCGTTTTATGCCGAGCTTCACAAGCCAAAGTTAAAATAAAATCTGCATTTTGAAAATTCAAGGCAAAATAAAATTAGAAAAACCTTGATTTTTATTAATATTATCATTTCAATATATCCCTCTTTATTCTATCAAGTACCAACTGTTAATACTGTTTTTATCTTTTAACTATTTTGCTCATACTCGACTTTTGTATCGAATCGTTGCTTACGATCAGATTCTGGCATTAATAACCTCTTTCTTATTGTGGATGTATGCGCTTGCGTTGCGTGCGGAGGCGCGGAGCGGACTAGTGATAGATGTGATGTGTCGCGCAGGTTTAGAGCCGGCGTTCCATTGAATGTTTGCGCGGCTAGTGTAGTATTATTTTACGTATAACTTAGTGTCCACGCAGGCCGAATAATTAT
Organism: Agrotis puta; assembly: GCA_943136025.2. Lineage (NCBI taxonomy): Eukaryota > Metazoa > Arthropoda > Insecta > Lepidoptera > Noctuidae > Agrotis > Agrotis puta. The sequence goes on from OW964166.2 coordinate 10,382,886, forward strand.
TTCGACAAAATGATTTAATATGAAAATTACACGTATCGATTTTTTTTTAAATGGAGTAAGTGAATCTCATGCCTAGAAAAAATTTGGACGGTGACTAAAACATCTTCCTGTATAAATAATATGTGGTGAATCACTTAGCTTTTTATGTCTATGTTAATTAAGTTGTTGAAATCATGAAGCGTTGACCGATATTAAAATATATCTCAAAAATCAATCTCACCATTATTCACACCGCTCGCGCTCCCCGAATGATGCTGGATTGATGGGCATTGAGAAGTGAGAAGTCTGTCCCCTGCGCCCTGTAATAAAAAACCAAACGATTACTTACCAACATTTACATACTACATATTTTATATCCAATTGGTACAGGTCTGAACTTACCTAATCCTTGTCCAAGTCTACCAGTGCCATGGTGAAACATGGGAAGGATGTTTTAGGATACCCAAACGCCAAGGAATTTGGCGTTTAGGAACTTCTCTTGTTCGGAATCTCTTTCGAGATCTCCAGGTGCGGGATCTGTCTCTCAACTGGAGCTGGGCTATCCACAACCTGCACCCGCTCGGTTGCACGAGAAGAAGTGCCTGGCAAGCTGGGTCGCTCCACCACGGAGGTTACATGTACCTATCATTTTGGATCGATCCAGTACACCCCGAGTTAAGCAGCTCTACCAGTCCACTATTATTGTACTAGTAGGGCCGCTAATTATAAGTAGGAACGAGTGCTAATCTATACATATAATAAATCTGTAGAAGGGTCAATTCTGTACGTTGAAAATATTGAAAAAATAAATAGCGGGGGGTGTTGCTGGATCGATACCAAACCCAAATATGTGATTAAAAAAATTTTTGTCTGTCTGTCTGTCTGTCTGTCTGTATATGCAGGCATCACGTTAAAACTAACGGTTCGATTTCGATGAAACTTGGTATAATTATACCTTTTTATCCTGGGCATAAAATGGGATACTTAATATCCTGGAAAAATACGTAGAAAAAAAAATCTTATTTTTCAGTTTTATTCATAGACGTTGTTCTGTAGAACCGCGAAACTCCCTAATTATTATAGGCTTAGCCGTATTTGGGTCCAATAGATATTTATAAGATGTCATTGTCAGAGTTACTCAAAATGGAGAAATAAACCATCCACGCGAAGACCGACATCCGCGCGGACGGCGTCGCGGGCGGAAGCTAGTTATAAATAAAAACGCAAAGCGGGCAAAGGCAAAAAACCTTTGACCAAAAAAAAAACACATATGTTATACAATCAATATACAATAACAGTCCAAGTCCAGGCTGAACAATTTAAGGCTGGCCAACAGATTAACTTGTGTGAACAAGTATGGATTAAAACGTTCTTAGAATTTCAGCATCGTTTCTGGAAATAAATTGACATTTTATAATTTTGAAGAGAAGTATAGATATTTGTATATTCAATCAATATTTATACATATCTACTGAATTGAATACTTTTTTACAGAATTTAAATTTAATAATATTAGACTATTTGAATTTTTTTTTAAGCTGACAAATTTTGGTACTATTTATTTTAAGACAGGATTGACTGAACTCTGTGGAGTATCAATAATAACAGAACTATGACAAAGAAAAATATTCATACAGTGTCAAAGTAACAAAATAAAAACGCATCGCCAGCTGCAAAGGCAAACAAAGCCTTAGATAAAAAAAAAACACATTTGTACAATCAATATACAATGACAGTCCAAGTCCAGGCTACACATTACTGCCCCGAGAATTAACTCAGGTTACCATGCCCCAGTTGGGAATTGAACCAAAGACTTCAGCGAAACTCGCGCTGTAAACGGACTTGAATTCAAGAACAATAGATTGGATCCTGCGTGAACAATACTGTAAATATCTGATATTTTGCGTCCTTGCTACCGGTTTTCAATCAGATGGCCAGTCAAAATTGTTTTTCTGTATACTGTAAGTGGCATCAGCTTTATCCTAGAAGAAGCTCACTAAGAAAGCGTATGACGCGCAAAAAATGTGGAACGCCATTATAACTGTATACATGCCTTGTACAGAAGTGAGTTCATACATAATATAGAAATTAAGAAACCTAACCGTTTAATTCTAAGCCTGTGGTACATGTTTCATATTTTGCACAGACAATGGGTGTATAGTATAAGGGGTTTTAAAAGTGGGGTGAAAATGTGTATGAAAATAAATTTAAAGTTCAACAGATTTAGATGAAACTACGAACGTGGACTATAAAACTGTAACTTTTTTGGAAATTCCAACCCCAAAGGTTTAATTGAAAATTATAGAGGAAAATATGAAATCTTTAAGAACGAAGTCGCCGGTGGAGTTATAATTGTGTACAAAGTACGTCTGAATTTAAATGAATTTAATGTAGTTCTTATTAGCTACTATTTAAATTCGAACGAAGTCGGGGACGTTTTTTTTTTATCGTGGTAAAATCATGAAATGAGTCCTCCCACCCAGGGCAGGGCGGGAGGGACTGTCAGACTTATATTGACTAATATCCACGGTGTCCTTCAATAGCCCTTTACGTACCGGAGTTTTTTTTATTGTGGTAAAATCATCAAATGAATCCTCCCACCCAGGGCAGGGCGGGAGGGACTGTCAGACTTGTACTGACTAAAATCCACGGTGTCCTTCAATAGCCCTTTACGTACCGGGGTCACGGTAATTCGTTAGTCCCGCGACCCCGGCAGGCTTTGGCCCTCTACAGGCCCCGTCACTATGCTGACATTCTTTGAGGCGCGCGTGGAACACAACGCGCCGTCGACCCGGGCATGGTCCATGGTCGAACAGCGAGTCGTCCATTACTCGCTGCCGCATGCCCGCGCCTACGGTGGCCGGAGATCGTCTGGCGACGTCCGACGCGTGGACGGCTGGGGTGAAGGGAGGACGCTGTCCTCTCCCTCACGCGGCCCGCCTCCTCCTTCACGAGCATAACTGCTTCGCAGAAGGAGGCGACCGCTTCCCACTCCGTCTCGCCCCACAGCATGGCCTCGACCAATGCCGGGCGCGAGGGGTCTCCGCCTATCACCGTCGTGAGGACACGGCGGTGCTCTGCCCAAGCGGGGCAGTCCTGCACCGTATGCTCCACCGAGTCCTCCGGACGATCCTCGCAGTGGTGACACCCAGGCGTTTCTTCCCTCCCTATCAGACACAGGAACCTCCCGAAACTTCCGTGTCCGGTGAGGACTTACGTCATGCGGTAGGTCAGGACGCCGTGACGCCTATCCAGCCACTCAAAGAGGGGTCTTACCGCCGCGATTGCGGCGTGCCCGACGTACCGGGGTTACGGTAATTTGTGAGTCCCGCGACCCCGGCAGGCTTTGGCCCTCTACAGGCCCCGTCACTATGCTGACAACACGCCGTCGACCCGGGCATGGTCCATGGTCGGACAGCGAGTCGCCCATTACTCGCCGCCCGCATGCCCGCGCCTACGATGGCCGGAGATCGTCTTGCGACGTCCGTCGCCGTGGGCGTCTACCACTGCGGCTGGGGTGGAAGGAGGACGCTGTCCTCTCCCTCACGCGGCCCGCCTCCTCCTTCGCGAGCATGACTGCTTCGCAGAAGGAGGTGACCGCTTCCCACTCTGTCTCGCCCCGCAGCATGGCCTCGACCAATGCCGGGCGCGAGAGGTTTCCGCCTATCGCCGTCGTGAGGACACGAATGGTGCTCTGCCCAAGCGGAGCAGTCCTGCACCATATGCTCCACCGTATCCTCCGGACGATCCTCGCAGTGGTGACACTGAGCACACGTGTCAGGTTGTGACTTGCACACTCAACAAATGGGCCCCCAAACATATCGCTAGCACTAGGTGACGTAGTGACAAGGGGATAACATATCCTGAGGTGCTTGAGGAGTGGAGAGGTATTTCATGGTTCTCAGAACCGACCAGGAACGCGGAAGTGTGAACGATCCCTACAAACAATTACTGAAATACTTCCTTCCTCCGAGCTCGTTTGCTCTTGCGAATCTCCACTCTAGCCAGCCAATAAAGGCACGAAAGAGGTGGGAGATGTGTTCCTCATCAGTGTTCACTCTGACCGGCCAATAACGGCAAGCCAGAGATGAGGAACAAGATATCTCCAAGGAGATCAGGTCCGTGGGGTCGCAACTGCCCAACAGCTCGCCACAAGCTGCCCTGCGGGTTTATTATTATTATTATTTCCTTTTAAAATCTCGGGATAATGGAATCCCGGACTTTTGGAGGGCGTGCCAGGAGCCGGAGCCATCTTGCAGAGGCCCGTTACGCAATTTAAATGAAATGTGGCTCCAACCGGCGGTTATCCCTGTATGCACTATGCCAGTATACCCAAGGACAACCCCCGGTTGGAGTTGAACTATTGCGGAATATGGGAATAAAAGACAGGGTTATGGCGTTTGGTCGGTTTGGTGGACTGTTTATATATATCTTTGGAAAATCTATAGCCCCTGCCTCATCAATGTTTTATATACATAGATACGATGGCAGGAGGTGACTTGCACACTCAACAAATGGGCCCCCAAACATATCGCTAGCACTAGGTGACGTAGCGACAAGGGGGTAACATATCCTGAGGTGCTTGAGGAGTGGAGAGGTATTCCACGGTTCTCAGAACCGACCAGGAACCCGGAAGTATGGTCGATCCCTACAAACACTTACTGAAATACTTCCTTCCTCCGAGCACGTTTGCTCTTGCGAATCTCCACTCTAGCCAGCCAGTAAAGGCAAGACAGAGGTGGGAGATCTGTTCCTCGTCAGTGTTCACTCTGACCGGCCAATAAAGGCAAGCCAGAGATGAGGAACAAGATATCTCCAAGGAGATCAGGTCCGTGGGGTCGCAACTGCCCAACAGATCGCCACAAGATGCCCTGCGGGTTTATTATTATTAAAATTTGGTGGGTTTGGTGGACTGGTTATCTATAACTATAGAAAAACTATGACCCCTGCCTAATCAATGTTTTATAGATAAGATGCCAGGGGGTGACTTCTATCAAGTACCAACTGTTAATACTGTTTTTATCGTTTAACCATTTTGTTCATACTCGACTTTTGTATCGAATTGTTGCTTACGATCAGATTCTGGCATTAATAACTTCTTTCTTATTGTGGATGTATGCGCTTGCGTTGCGTGCGCAGGCGCGGGGCGGACTAGTGATAGATGTGATGTGTCACACAGGTTTAGAGCGGGCGTTCCATTGAATGTTTGCGCGACTAGTGTAGTATTATTTTACGTATAACTTAGTGTCCACGCAGGCCGAATAATTATTTCGAGAAAATGATTTAATATGAAAATTACACGTATCGTTTTTTTTTTTAAATAGAGTAAGTGAATCTCATGCCTAGAAAATATTTGGACGGTGACTAAAACATCTTCCTGTATAAATAATATGTGGTGAATCACTTAGCTTTTCATGTCTATGTTAATTAAGTTGTTGAAATCATGAACTGTTGACCGATATTAAAATATATCTCAAAAATCAATCTCACCATTATTCACACCGCTCGCGCTCCCCGAATGATGCTGGAGTGATGGGCATTGAGAAGTGAGAAGTCTGTCCCCTGCGCCCTGTAATAAAAAACCAAACGATTACTTACCAACATTTACATACTACATATTTTATATCCAATTGGTACAGGTCTGAACTTACCTAATCCTTGTCCAAGTCTACCAGTGCCATGGTGAAACATGGGAAGGATGTTTTAGGATACCCAAACGCCAAGGAATTTGGCGTTTAGGAACTTCTCTTGTTCGGAATCTCTTTCGAGATCTCCAGGTGCGGGATCTGTCTCGCAACTGGAGCTGGGCTATCCACAACCTGCACCCGCTCGGTTGCACGAGAAGAAGTGCCTGGCAAGCTGGGTCGCTCCACCACGGAGGTTACGTGTACCTATCATTTTGGATCGATCCAGTACACCCCGAGTTAAGCAGCTCTACCAGTCCACTATTATTGTACTAGTAGGGCCGCTAATTATAAGTAGGAACGAGTGCTAATCTATACATATAACAAATCTGTAGAAGGGTCAATTCTGTACATTGAAAATATTGAAAAAATAAATAGCGGGGGGTGTTGCTGGATCGATACCAAACCCAAATATGTGATTAAAAAATTTTTGTCCGTCTGTCTGTCTGTCTGTCTGTCTGTATATGCAGGCATCACGTTAAAACTAACGGTTCGATTTCGATGAAACTTGGTATAATTATACCTTTTTATCCTGGGCATAAAATGGGATACTTAATATCCTGGAAAAATACGTAGAAAAAAAAATCTTATTTTTCAGTTTTATTCATAGACGTTGTTCTGTAGAACCGCGAAACTCCCTAATTATTATAGGCTTAGCCGTATTTGGGTCCAATATATTTATAAGATGTCATTGTCAGAGTTACTCAAAATGGAGAAATAAACCATCCACGCGAAGACCGACATCCGCGCGGACGGAGTCGCGGGCGGAAGCTAGTTATAAATAAAAACGCAAAGCGGGCAAAGGCAAAAAACCTTTGACCAAAAAAAAAACACATATGATATACAATCAATATACAATAACAGTCCAAGTCCAGGTTGAACAATTTAAGGCTGGCCAACAGATTAAATTGTGTGAACAAGTGTGGATTAAAACGTTCTTAGAATTTCAGCATCGTATACTTTATCTGGAAATAAATTGACATTTTATAATTTTGAAGAGAAGTATAGATATTTGTATATTCAATCAATATTTCTACATATCTACTGAATTGAATACTTTTTTACAGAATTTAAATTTAATAATATTAGACTATTTGAATTTTTTTTTAAGCTGACAAATTTTGGTACTATTTATTTTAAGACAGGATTGACTGAACTCTGTGGAGTATCAATAATAACAGAACTATGACAAAGAAAAATATTCATACAGTGTCAAAGTAACAAAATAAAAACGCATCGCCAGCTGCAAAGGCAAACAAAGCCTTAGATAAAAAAAGCCACATTTGTACAATCAATATACAATGACAGTCCAAGTCCAGGCTACACATTACTGCCCCGAGAATTAACTCAGGTTACCATGCCCCAGTTGGGAATTGAACCAAAGACTTCAGCGAAACTCGCGCTGTAAACGGACTTGAATTCAAGAACAATAGATTGGATCCTGCGTGAACAATACTGTAAATATCTGATATTTTGCGTCCTTGCTACCGGTTTTCAATCAGATGGCCAGTCAAAATTGTTTTTCTGTATACTGTAAGTGGCATCAGCTTTATCCTAGAAGGAGCTCACTAAGAAAGCGTATGACGCGCAAAAAATGTGGAACGCCATTATAACTGTATACATGCCTTGTACAGAAGTGAGTTCATACATAATATAGAAATTAAGAAACCTAACCGTTTAATTCAGAGCCTGTGGTACATGTTTCATATTTTGCACAGACAATGGGTGTATACGGGGTTTTAAAAGTGGGGTGAAAATGTGTATGAACATAAATTTAAAGTTCAACAGATTTAGATGAAACTACGAACGTGGACTATAAAACTAACTTTTTTGGAAATTCCAACCCCAAAGGTTTAATTGAAAATTATAGAGGAAAATATGAAATCTTGAAGAACGAAATCGCGTGTGGAGTTCTAATTGTGTACAAAGGCGTCTGAATTTAAATGAATTTAATGTAGTTCTTAGTAGCTACTATTTAAATTCGAACGAAGTCGGGGACGTTTTTTTCAAATGAATCCTCCCACCCAGGGCAGGGCGAGAGGGACTGTCAGACTTGTACTGACTAAAATCCACGGTGTCCTTCAATAGCCCTTTACGTACCGGGGTCACGGTAATTCGTTAGTCCCGCGACCCCGGCAGGCTTTGGTCTTCTACAGGCCCCGTCACTATGCTGACACTCTTTGAGGCGCGCGTGGAACACAACGCGCCGTCGACCCGGGCATGGTCCATGGTCGGACAGCGAGTCGCCCATTACTCGCTGCCGCATGCCCGCGCCTACGTTGGCCGGAGATCGTCTGGCGACGTCCGACGCGTGGACGGCTGGGGTGAAGGGAGGACGCTGTCCTCTCCCTCACGCGGCCCGCCTCCTCCTTCACGAGCATAACTGCTTCGCAGAAGGAGGCGACCGCTTCCCACTCCGTCTCGCCCCGCAGCATAGCCTCGACCAATGCCGGGCGCGGCGGTGCTCTGCCCAAGCGGGGCAGTCCTGCACCGTATGCTCCACCGAGTCCTCCGGACGATCCTCGCAGTGGTGTGACACAGGCGTTTCTTCCCTCCCTATCAGACACAGGAACCTCCCGAAACTTCCGTGTCCGGTGAGGACTTGCGTCATGCGGTAGGTCAGGACGCCGTGACGCCTATCCAGCCACTCAAAGAGGGGTCTTACCACCGCGATTGCGGCGTGCCCGACCTACCGGGGTTACGGTAATTTGTGAGTCCCACGACCCCGGCAGGCTTTGGCCCTCTACAGGCCCCGTCACTATGCTGACAACGCGCCGTCGACCCGGGCATAGTCCATGGTCGGACAGCGAGTCGCCCATTACTCGCCGCCCGCATGCCCGCGCCTACGGTGGCCGGAGATCGTCTTGCAACGTCCGTCGCCGTAGGCGTCTACCACTGCGGCTGGGGTGGAAGGAGGACGCTGTCCTCTCCCACACGCGGCCCGCCTCCTCCTTCGCGAGCATGACTGCTTCGCAGAAGGAGGTGACCGCTTCCCACTCTGTCTCGCCCCGCAGCATGGCCTCGACCAATGCCGGGCGCGAGAGGTTTCCGCCTATCGCCGTCGTGAGGACACGAATGGTGCTCTGCCCAAGCGGAGCAGTCCTGTACCGTATGCTCCACCGTATCCTCGGGACGATCCTCGCAGTGGTGACACTGAGCACACATGCCAGGTTGTGACTTGCACACTCAACAAATGGGCCCCCAAACATATCGCTAGCACTAGGTGACGTAGTGACGAGGGGATAACATATCCTGAGGTGCTTGAGGAGTGGAGAGGTATTTCATGGTTCTCAGAACCGACCAGGAACCCGGAAGTGTGGTCGATCCCTACAAACAATTACTGAAATACTTCCTTCCTCCGAGCTCGTTTGCTCTTGCGAATCTCCACTCTAGCCAGCCAATAAAGGCGCGAAAGAGGTGGGAGATGTGTCCCTCATCAGTGTTCACTCTGACCGGCCAATAACGGCAAGCCAGAGATGAGGAACAAGATATCTCCAAGGAGATCAGGTCCGTGGGGTCGCAACTGCCCAACAGCTCGCCACAAGCTGCCCTGCGGGTTTATTATTATTATTAAAATTTGGTGGGTTTGGTGGACTGGTTATCTATAACTATAGAAAAACTATGATCCCTGCCTAATCAATGTTTTATAGATAAGATGCCAGGGGGTGACTTCTATCAAGTACCAACTGTTAATACTGTTTTTATCGTTTAACCATTTTGTTCATACTCGACTTTTGTATCGAATCGTTGCTTTCGAATCGTCCTTACGATCAGATTCTGGCATTAATAACCTCTTTCTTATTGTGGATGTATGCGCTTGCGTTGCGTGCGGAGGCGCGGGGCGGACTAGTGATAGATGTGATGTGTCGCGCAGGTTTAGAGCGGGCGTTCCATTGAATGTTTGCGCGGCTAGTGTAGTATTATTTTACGTTTAACTTAGTGTCCACGCAGGCCGAATAATTATTCCGAGAAAATGATTTAATATGAAAATCATACGTATCGATTTTTTTAAAAATGGAGTAAGTGAATCTCATGCCTTTTTTTTTTTTTTTTTTTTATCGTGGTAAAATCATCAAATGAGTCCTCCCACCCAGGGCAGGGCGGGAGGGACTGTCAGACTTGTACTGACTAAAATCCACGGAGTCCTTCACTAGCCCTTTACGTACCGGGGTCACGGTAATCCCTTGGTCCCGCGACCCCGGCAGGCGAATCTCATGCCTAGAAAAAATTTGGACGGTGACTAAAACATCTTCCTGTATAAATAATATGTGGTGAATCACTTAGCTTATTCACACCGCTCGCGCTCCCCGAATGATGCTGAATTGATGGGCGTTGAGAACTGAGAAGTCTGTCCCCTGCGCCCTGTAATAAAAAACCAAACGATTACCTACCAACATTTACATACTACATATTTTATATCCAATTGGTACAGGTCTGAACTTACCTAATCCTTGTCACGAGTCTACCAGTGCCATGGTGGAACATAGGAAAGAGGTTTTAGGATACCCAAACGCCAAGGAATTTGGCGTTTAGGAACTTCTCTTGTTCGGAATCTCTTTCGAGATCTCCAGGTGCGGGATCTGTCTCGCAACTGGAGCTAGGCTATCCACAACCTGCCCACCCGCTCGGTTGCACGAGAAGCAGTGCCTGGCAAGCTGGGTCGTTCCACCACGGAGGTTACGTGTACCTATCGTTTTGGATCGATCCAGTGCGCCCCGAGTTAAGCAGCCCAACCAGTCCACTATTATTGTACTAGTAGGGCCGCTAATTAAAAGTGCTAATTATAAATAAAAACGCAAAGCAGGCAAAGGCAAATAACCTTTGAACACAAAAAAACACATCTGTGATACAATCAATATACAATAACAGTCCAAGTCCAGGCTGAACATACTGCCCCGAGAATTATTTCAGGTTACCATGGGGCATGGTAACCTGAGTTGCTCTTTTGACTATTTGGGCACGACGCAGTTATACGAAATTGCGAATTGAACCCAAAATTTCAGCTAAACTCGCGCTGTAAACGGAACAACATATTAAAAAGCTCTTAGAATTTCAGTATCGTATACTATAATATTCTGGAAATAAATTGACATTTAATAATTTTGAAGAGAAGTATAGATATTTGTATATTCAATCAATTTTTATGTATATCGACTGAAATGAATATTTTTCTACAGAATTTCAATTTAATAATATTAGAATATTTGTATTTTTTTTTGTTAAGGTTTCAAAGTAATAATGTTAATTTTAAGATAGGAATGACTGAACTCTGTGGAGTATCAATAATAACAGAACTATGACAAAGAAAAATATTCATACAGTGTCAAAATAAAAACGCAACGCCAGCTGCAAAGGCAAAAAACCTTTGAGAAAAAACACATATTTATACAATTTTTATGTATATCGACTGAAAGAATATTTTTCTACAGAATTTCAATTTAAAAATATTAGAATATTTGTATTTTTTTTGTTAAGGTTTCAAAGTAATAATGTTAATTTTATGATAGGAATGACTGAACTCTGTGCAGTATCAATAATAACAGAACTATGACAAAGAAAAATATTCATACAGTGTCGAAATAAAAACGCAACGCCACGATAATGAACACATATTTATACAATCAATATACAATAACAGTCCAAGTCCAGGGTCCAGGCAGTAATGTGTACTGCCCCGAGGATGATCTCAGCATGATCAGCATCTCAGGATGATCTATGCATTGGCAAACTCGCGCTGTAAACGGATTTGAATACAAGAACAACATATTAAAAAGCTCTTAGAATTTCAGTATCGTATAAGTACTATAATATTCTGGAAAGAAATTGACATTTAATAATTTTGAAGAGAAGTATAGATATTTGTATATTCAATCAATATTTATACATATCTTTCTTTTTTTTAGAGGGACACGCGTTGGAGCAACCACCCGACAGGCTATTCGCATACGGGCAGAGACCCCTTAGGCACACAATTAAAAGAGTTTTTGCCCGCATCCCAGGGTGCACCGGCCCGAAAAACTGGTCCTCCCCCCGGGACGTATCCGAGTGGGAACTCCAGTCCACGGGCGCACGTGGAGGTTTCCTATCTTAGCACCCCATTTATACATATCTACTGAAATGAATATTTTTCTACAGAATTTCAATTTAATAATATTAGACTATTTGCAATTATTTTTAAGCTCTCAATTTTAATAATATTTATTTTTAGATAGAATTGACTGAACTCTTTGAAGTATCAATAATAACAGAACTATGACAAAGAAAAATATTCATACAGTGTCAAAATAACAAAATAAAAACGCATCGCCAGCTGCAAAGGCAAAAAACCTGTGATAAAAAAAAAACATATTTATACAATCAATATACAATAACAGTCCAAGTTCAGGCTGTACATTACTGCCCCGAGAATTAACTCAGGTTACCATAACCCAAGACTTCAGCGAAACTCGCGCTGTAAACGTACTTGAATATATTTTGCACAAACATTCCTGAAATGACATAAGTGCTATTAGAAATTGTAAGGGTGTAAAAATGGGTATATAAGTTTTAAAAGTGAGGAGAAAATGTGTATGATAAATTTTAAATTCAACAGATTTAGATACAACTACGAACGTCGACTATAATTGTAACTAGGTATTTTGGAAATTCCAACCCCAAAGATTTAATTGAAAACTTTAGGGGAAAATAAGTCAACATCAATTTAAACCTAATCAGCGCGAGACGCCCTCATAAAGACCTCAGGGGACTTCATCAGATTTTCTGTCTGCACTGTCTTGTAGGTGATCTTACGCCGTGCTTGCCGGTGCGTGATCTCTATACGAGAACATTATGGTCTCGTTGGTTTTCAGTTAGGCGTACTATATGGCCTGACCACTACCACTTCAACTTGCTAATTCTTTGGGCAATGTCCGTTGGGCAACTTTGTTTAGTCTACGAATCTCCTCATTTCCGAGTCGATCACGCAGACAGACTCCGAGCATAGCTCTCTCTATAGCTCGTTGGACTATCATGAGCTTACTAATGAGGCCTACGTTCCGGCGCCATACATCATCACTACGAGTAATAACAGCTTTTAGAATTGTATTCCCAATTGACAATGGGGTGGTTACAACAAGACCATTGCACATTACCTGTGTCTTGTCTATGTTTATTGTAAGACCCACCTATTGGGAAACTTAATTGAGGCCTCTAAGCGTGGTGCTGAGATCACGAACGCTAAACATAAAGACAAGTTATACTCTTTGGTCTTCTTTATAACTTGCCGCTGCGTGTGTATGTGGTCTATGGTACACCTTTCAGGAAACTGGCTTGTTCGGGAGGCTGGAAGCCATCAAACCTGCGGTCGAGACGGTTCGTCACCCTTGAAATTAACTTATAAACATCGTTAACAAGGTATTGTCACCCTTTTTCAAGAATAGAACGACCACGCTTTAGTTCCATGTTTCTGGCGTTATGCCCTCGAGCTATACGGAATTGAAGATCTTCTGAAGGAATTTAAGTACGAAATTTCAGAAGCTCTGAAAGTGGGTGGTGTGAAGTGATTCCGTTTTCAGCCGGTGCTTTATTGTTTTCAAGCTGATTAAGGATAATCTCGTACAGGCTGATGTCCGGGATACTGCATTCTTTTCGTTCCAGCTTTGTCAACTGGCTTTGTCCAATAGACATATATATCTCTTGCAAACACTTTGTGGCGCAAGGATTTTGAAATTTGTGCATTGAGCTGCCTATAAGACACGGCGTCACCGGTTGCATAGGACTCTACTCAAAATACGATTTCGATGGTACTTAATTATTTTGGTAACGAAAGACAATCTAAACCATCTTGAGACCTTCCCGGTAGTAGAGTAGGTTATCAGACTTTATGGTTATGGTGTCCTCGCCCTCCGTGCTTAGCTGAACCAGCTCAACAAGCCAGATATTGGGCTCCCCCTTTCGGGAGAGGGACTGTGCCCCACCATCGCACAGTCCTGTAGAGTGCCGCCCAGTCCTTAACACTGCTTTACTGAAGACTGCTTTCCGTCAACTCTCCCACCCTTTTATTATAAGTTCAGGCGATATTAAAACAATTTTGACAATAAAATTGCGATAAAATTGTTCTTAACAATTATCTACTCTACTGCTTGAGCAATAGAATAGGTCCGCGCCGCGCCTACGGTGGCCGGAGGTCGTCTTGCGAGGTCCGTCGCCGTGGGCATCTACCACTGCGGCTAAATTGTTTCGGGTCTGGGTATTTGTGTATGTGAGTTTATATGATTGTAAACGCACCCAGAGAAATGACTAGTATGAGATTTTTTTATAAAATCTAAATCAGCTAAATATTTGTGGGAAATGAGTGATTACCTGCAGTTTGGTCGTCAGCTGTTCAAGTCGGTTGCTTGACAGTGACGGTGGAGCGACAGATCATTTACTCGTACCTACTTACAATGTGCGAAATGATTATCACTTCAGACTACGCACGAAATTAGGCAGACTTTTTATTTCACATCCGTATGTAACTTGCGTTCTTTGTTCATTTACAAACAAGAAGTCGTATTTACTGTCTCTAATGCGGTCTTCATACGTTTGTCGCGTTAAACATACTGAAACAAAAAACAAGTACTGTTAAGATAATGCTAAAAAATACCATGTGAATTGTTTTGTATTATTTAAAGTATAATTAGAACTGATACCTTATTATGTTATGACACACGATAATTGATTTAATTACCTAATTATTATTAAATTAATTTTAAAACTAGGCTAAGAATACCAGTGTAAGCTTTTGATAAATAAGAACTGAGGCATCAATTAAGAGTTTTAACGTTACTGTTTAAAGTAATGATCATTTCGAATGCGTAATAATTTTGTTCATCTGAACATTACATTACATTACATTACATAAATTCGCATACATTACCACATTCAATTACATCAGTAAGTCCATTTAACTTTTTACCCGACTACGGCAAAGCCAAAAGGAGGGTTATGATTTTGACCGGTATGTATGTTTGTATGTATGTATGTATGTTTGTTTGTTCCCTCATAACTTTTAAACTTCTTATCATTACATGACAAATGAGGTCTCGTTTGAAGCGTCTCAGTTGTCCGCTGGTTATAGGGTAGGTGACGTGTCACCAAATCCAAAATGGCGCCCTCTATAGGATGAGAAGTCGTTACCGAAAAAAAAAATTTTTTCGTACAATATCGACATGGGTATCAAATTAAAGGGCTTGATGAGCACATTTGAAATATATATACATTATATAGCTTTTACTAGCTAATTTTCTGTTTCTAACTACTGTGTCAACATGGGAATCAAATGATAAATCTTAAATTCACAACTCAGAAACTATACATACCTATAACATAAATTATTATGAATAACATAACCTCAAAATAGTGTAAATAAAAAATAAGTTAAAAATAACTAAAACCCGACTACGAAAAAATCGCGCACTGAAAAGTATAAAACAAGAACAAGCCGAGGTCGTATGCCACCTAGGCAATAAAGATTGTGTGAAACAACCGCAGGTGGCATACGACCACGGCTTGTTCTTGTTTTATACTTTTCAGTGCGCGATTTATTCGTAGTCGGGTTTTAGTTATTTTTAACTTATTTTATAATTTTACAGGTTTTATTACATTTAAGTATGAATGTACGAGCTAATCTCCAAAACTACTAATCTAGTTCATGAGTGTGAACATGTAATTTTAATGCAAATATTCAAAATCATATTTAACGGAAATACAATGCAGGCGATTAGTCGTCTAAATTAATAGTTGTTATTTCTTTTTCACAAAGAATGACATCATCATCATCATCGTGGCGGTTTCGATAACAGATTACCGTATTTTTGTAACAAGCCTTTGGTGCAGTGTTTGTTTCATGTTCAACTCTTCTCACAGTGTAGAGATTGCAACTTGTCTCTCGCGACTCCACCGGTTCTAAGATTAACGAATTTTCTTTCGGACCTGAAAACGGAAAGACGTCAATAACAATTTTATGAAAAATAAATTTTAACTTATATTATTTGACACGATGGTCTTTCACCTAATAAAACCATCACCACCATCCCATCAGAATTACAACTTTAAAAAAATCGTTGAACAAACTTACCTAATATTGTGAATAGTACTCCGAGTATTCATAAATGAATGGACTGAAGTACTGAAATACCTATCGAATATACTCACAAAATCGTCAAGATCAAAGGGTTTGGAGAGAATCCTGCTTGGCCCAGTCACATACCTCTTTGTAAGCAATAGCAATATGGGTCCAAATTATTCATAAATGTAAACGGTCGCCTTTTATTTTATTTAAGGTGCAATGTTTTTTTTTAATCAAGCCGAAAACATGGATCAATTGGTCTGAAACAAAGAATTATTATTATTTATTGTTTGTGAATTCGCACCTTTAGAATAGAAATGGCGTAATCCAAAATTCCAGTTTTTTGGGAAAATGTTATTTATTAATTCAATACCGAGAGACGCGGGGAAAGAGCGTGATTTGAAAGAGACGGAAACAGTGCGTTATTCCTTTTCGGGGCTAGAAGAGCCGGTTTATTTTTAATAAACTGATAGAATACATGTTTACAAGTCGTTCGATGCATAAAAGTCATTTTCTTAAAAATTTTAGTTAGGCCACTTTAATTCTAAAGGTGCGAATGAAGAATGAAGAACCTTATGAAACTACGAACGTGGACTATAAAACTGTAACTATTTTGGGAATTCCAACCCCAAAGGTTTAATTGAAAATTATAGAGGAAAATATGAAATCTTTAAGAACGAAGTCGCTTTGAAGTATATTTTCTAATTGTGTACAAAGGCGTCTGAATTTAAATGAATTTGATGTAGTGCTTATTAGCTACTATTTAAATTCGAACGAAGTCGGGGACGATACCTTTTTTTTTTATCGTGGTAAAATCATCAAATGAATCCTCCCACCCAGGGCAGGGCGAGAGGGACTGTCAGACTTGTACTGACTAAAATCCACGGTGTCCTTCAATAGCCCTTTACGTACCGGGGTCACGGAAATTCGTTATTCCCGCGACCCCGGCAGGCTTTGGTCTTCTACAGGCCCCGTCACTATGCTGACACTCTTTGAGGCGCGCGTGGAACACAACGCGCCGTCGACCCAGGCATGATCCATGGTCGGACAGCGAGTCGCCCATTACTCGCTGCCGCATGCCCGCGCCTACGGTGGCCGGAGATCGTCTGGCGACGTCCGACGCGTGGACGGCTGGGGTGAAGGGAGGACGCTGTCCTCTCCCTCACGCGGCCCGCCTCCTCCTTCACGAGCATAACTGCTTCGCAGAAGGAGGCGACCGCTTCCCACTCCGTCTCGCCCCGCAGCATGCTCGACCAATGCCGGGCGCGGCGGTGCTCTGCCCAAGCGGGGCAGTCCTGCACCGTATGCTCCACCGAGTCCTCCGGACGATCCTCGCATTGGTGACACCCAGGCGTTTCTTCCCTCCCTATCAGACACAGGAACCTCCCGAAACTTCCGTGTCCGGTGAGGACTTGCGTCATGCGGTAGGTCAGGACGCCGTGACGCCTATCCAGCCACTCAAAGAGGGGTCTTACCGCCGCGATTACGGGGTACCGGAGCCTACCGGGGTTACGGTTATATGTGAGTCCCGCGACCCCGGCAGGCTTTGGCCCTCTACAGGCCCCGTCACTATGCTGACAACGCGCAGTCGACCCGGGCATGGTCCATGGTCGGACAGCGAGTCGCCCATTACTCGCCGCCCGCATGCCCGCGCCTACGGTGGCCGGAGATCGTCTTGCGACGTCCGTCGCCGTAGGCGTCTACCACTGCGGCTGGGGTGGAAGGAGGACGCTGTCCTCTCCCACACGCGTCCCGCCTCCTCCTTCGCGAGCATGACTGCTTCGCAGATGGAGGTGACCGCTTCCCACTCTGTCTCGCCCCGCGGCATGGCCTTGACCAATGCCGGGCGCGAGAGATATCCGCCTATCGCCGTCGTGAGGACACGAATGGTGCTCTGCCCAAGCGGAGCAGTCCTGCACCTTATGCTCCACCGTATCCTCCGGACGATCCTCGCAGTGGTGACACTGAGCACACATGCCAGGTTGTGACTTGCACACTCAACAAATGGGCTCCCAAACATATCGCTAGCACTAGGTGACGTAGTGACAAGGGGATAACATATCCTGAGTTGCTAGAGGAGTGGAGAGGTATTCCATGGTTCTCAGAACCGACCAGAAACCAGGAAGTATGGTCGATCCTTACAAACAATTACTGAAATACTTCCTTCCTCCGAGCTCGTTTGCTCTTGCGAATCTCCACTCTAGCCAGCCAATAAAGGCACGAAAGAGGTGGGAGATGTGTTCCTCATCAGTGTTCACTCTGACCGGCCAATAACGGCAAGCCAGAGATGAGGAACAAGATATCTCCAAGGAGATCAGGTCCGTGGGGTCGCAACTGCCCAACAGCTCGCCACAAGCTGCCCTGCGGGTTTATTATTATTATTAAAATTTGGTGGGTTTGGTGGACTGGTTATCTATAACTATAGAAAAACTATGACCTTTGCCTAATCAATGTTTTATAGATAAGATGCCAGGGGGTGACTTCTATCAAGTACCAACTCTTAATACTGTTTTTATCGTTTAACCATTTTGTTCATACTCGACTTTTGTATCGAATCGTTGCTTACGATCAGATTCTGGCATTAATAACTTCTTTCTTATCGTGGATGTATGCGCTTGCGTTGCGTGCGCAGGCGCGGGGCGGACTAGTGATAGATGTGATGTGTCGCGCAGGTTTAGAGCGGGCGTTCCATTGAATGTTTGCGCGGCTAGTGTTGTAGTATTTTACGTTTAACTTAGTGTCCACGCAGGCCGAATAATTACTTCGAGAAAATGATTTAATATGAAAATTATACGTATCGTTTTTTTTTAAATGGAGTAAGTGAATCTCATGCCTAGAAAAAATTTGGACGGTGACTAAAACATCTTCCTGTATAAATAATATGTGGTGAATCACTTAGCTTATTTACACCGCTCGCGCTCCCCGAATGATGCTGAATTGATGGGCGTTGAGAACTGAGAAGTCTGTCCCCTGCGCCCTGTAATAAAAAACCAAACGATTACCTACCAACATTTACATACTACATATTTTATATCCAATTGGTACAGGTCTGAACTTACCTAATCCTTGTCACGAGTCTACCAGTGCCATGGTGGAACATAGGAAAGAGGTTTTAGGATACCCAAACGCCAAGGAATTTGGCGTTTAGGAACTTCTCTTGTTCGGAATCTCTTTCGAGATCTCCAGGTGCGGGATCTGTCTCGCAACTGGAGCTAGGCTATCCACAACCTGCCCACCCGCTCGGTTGCACGAGAAGCAGTGCCTGGCAAGCTGGGTCGCTCCACCACGGAGGTTACGTGTACCTATCGTTTTGGATCGATCCAGTACGCCCCGAGTTAAGCAGCCCAACCAGTCCACTATTATTGTACTAGTAGGGCCGCTAATTAAAAGTGCTAATTATAAATAAAAACGCAAAGCGGGCAAAGGCAAATAACCTTTGAACACAAAAAAACACATCTGTGATACAATCAATATACAATAACAGTCCAAGTCCAGGCTGAACATACTGCCCCGAGAATTATTTCAGGTTACCATGGGGCATGGTAACCTGAGTTGCTCTTTTGACTATTTGGGCACGACGCAGTTATACGAAATTGCGAATTGAACCCAAAATTTCAGCTAAACTCGCGCTGTGAACGGAACAACATATTAAAAAGCTCTTAGAATTTCAGTATCGTATACTATAATATTCTGGAAATAAATTGACATTTAATAATTTTGAAGAGAAGTATAGATATTTGTATATTCAATCAATTTTTATGTATATCGACTGAAATGAATATTTTTCTACAGAATTTCAATTTAATAATATTAGAAATTTTCAAAGTAATAATGTTCATTTTAAGATAGGAATGACTGAACTCTTTGAAGTATCAATAATAACAGAACTATGACAAAGAAAAATATTCATACAGTGTCAAAATAAAAACGCAACGCCAGCTGCAAAGGCAAAAAACCTTTGAGAAAAAACACATATTTATACAATTTTTATGTATATCGACTGAAAGAATATTTTTCTACAGAATTTCAATTTAATAATATTAGAATATTTGTATTTTTTTTTGTTAAGGTTTCAAAGTAATAATGTTAATTTTAAGATAGGAATGACTGAACTCTGTGGAGTATCAATAATAACAGAACTATGACAAAGAAAAATATTCATACAGTGTCAAAATAAAAACGCAACGCCACGATAATGAACACATATTTATACAATCAATATACAATAACAGTCCAAGTCCAGGCTACACATTACTGCCCCCAGGATGATCTCAGCATGATCAGCATCTCAGGATGATCTATGCATTGGCAAACTCGCGCTGTAAACGGATTTGAATACAAGAACAACATATTAAAAAGCTCTTAGAATTTCAGTATCGTATAAGTACTATAATATTCTGGAAAGAAATTGACATTTAATAATTTTGTAGAGAAGTATAGATATTTGTATATTCAATCAATATTTATACATATCTTTCTTTTTTTTAGAGGGACACGCGTTGGAGCAACCACCCGACAGGCTATTCGCATACGGGCAGAGACCCCTTAGGCACACAATTAAAAGAGTTTTTGCCCGCATCCCAGGGTGCACCGGCCCGAAAAACTGGTCCTCCCCCCGGGACGTATCCGAGTGGGAACTCCAGTCCACGGGCGCACGTGGAGGTTTCCTATCTTAGCACCCCATTTATACATATCTACTGAAATGAATATTTTTCTACAGAATTTCAATTTAATAATATTAGACTATTTGCAATTATTTTTAAGCTCTCAATTTTAATAATATTTATTTTTAGATAGAATTGACTGAACTCTTTGAAGTATCAATAATAACAGAACTATGACAAAGAAAAATATTCATACAGTGTCAAAATAACAAAATAAAAACGCATCGCCAGCTGCAAAGGCAAAAAACCTGTGATAAAAAAAAACATATTTATACAATCAATATACAATAACAGTCCAAGTTCAGGCTGTACATTACTGCCCCGAGAATTAACTCAGGTTACCATAACCCAAGACTTCAGCGAAACTCGCGCTGTAAACGTACTTGAATATATTTTGCACAAACATTCCTGAAATGACATAAGTGCTATTAGAAATTGTAAGGGTGTAAAAATGGGTATATAAGTTTTAAAAGTGAGGAGAAAATGTGTATGATAAATTTTAAATTCAACAGATTTAGATACAACTACGAACGTCGACTATAATTGTAACTAGGTATTTTGGAAATTCCAACCCCAAAGATTTAATTGAAAACTTTAGGGGAAAATAAGTCAACATCAATTTAAACCTAATCAGCGCGAGACGCCCTCATAAAGACCTCAGGGGACTTCATCAGATTTTCTGTCTGCACTGTCTTGTAGGTGATCTTACGCCGTGCTTGCCGGTGCGTGATCTCTATACGAGAACATTATGGTCTCGTTGGTTTTCAGTTAGGCGTACTATATGGCCTGACCACTACCACTTCAACTTGCTAATTCTTTGGGCAATGTCCGTTGGGCAACTTTGTTTAGTCTACGAATCTCCTCATTTCCGAGTCGATCACGCAGACAGACTCCGAGCATAGCTCTCTCTATAGCTCGTTGGACTATCATGAGCTTACTAATGAGGCCTACGTTCCGGCGCCATACATCATCACTACGAGTAATAACAGCTTTTAGAATTGTATTCCCAATTGACAATGGGGTGGTTACAACAAGACCATTGCACATTACCTGTGTCTTGTCTATGTTTATTGTAAGACCCACCTATTGGGAAACTTAATTGAGGCCTCTAAGCGTGGTGCTGAGATCACGAACGCTAAACATAAAGACAAGTTATACTCTTTGGTCTTCTTTATAACTTGCCGCTGCGTGTGTATGTGGTCTATGGTACACCTTTCAGGAAACTGGCTTGTTCGGGAGGCTGGAAGCCATCAAACCTGCGGTCGAGACGGTTCGTCACCCTTGAAATTAACTTATAAACATCGTTAACAAGGTATTGTCACCCTTTTTCAAGAATAGAACGACCACGCTTTAGTTCCATGTTTCTGGCGTTATGCCCTCGAGCTATACGGAATTGAAGATCTTCTGAAGGAATTTAAGTACGAAATTTCAGAAGCTCTGAAAGTGGGTGGTGTGAAGTGATTCCGTTTTCAGCCGGTGCTTTATTGTTTTCAAGCTGATTAAGGATAATCTCGTACAGGCTGATGTCCGGGATACTGCATTCTTTTCGTTCCAGCTTTGTCAACTGGCTTTGTCCAATAGACATATATATCTCTTGCAAACACTTTGTGGCGCAAGGATTTTGAAATTTGTGCATTGAGCTGCCTATAAGACACGGCGTCACCGGTTGCATAGGACTCTACTCAAAATACGATTTCGATGGTACTTAATTATTTTGGTAACGAAAGACAATCTAAACCATCTTGAGACCTTCCCGGTAGTAGAGTAGGTTATCAGACTTTATGGTTATGGTGTCCTCGCCCTCCGTGCTTAGCTGAACCAGCTCAACAAGCCAGATATTGGGCTCCCCCTTTCGGGAGAGGGACTGTGCCCCACCATCGCACAGTCCTGTAGAGTGCCGCCCAGTCCTTAACACTGCTTTACTGAAGACTGCTTTCCGTCAACTCTCCCACCCTTTTATTATAAGTTCAGGCGATATTAAAACAATTTTGACAATAAAATTGCGATAAAATTGTTCTTAACAATTATCTACTCTACTGCTTGAGCAATAGAATAGGTCCGCGCCGCGCCTACGGTGGCCGGAGGTCGTCTTGCGAGGTCCGTCGCCGTGGGCATCTACCACTGCGGCTAAATTGTTTCGGGTCTGGGTATTTGTGTATGTGAGTTTATATGATTGTAAACGCACCCAGAGAAATGACTAGTATGAGATTTTTTTATAAAATCTAAATAAGCTAAATATTTGTGGGAAATGAGTGATTACCTGCAGTTTGGTCGTCAGCTGTTCAAGTCGGTTGCTTGACAGTGACGGTGGAGCGACAGATCATTTACTCGTACCTACTTACAATGTGCGAAATGATTATCACTTCAGACTACGCACGAAATTAGGCAGACTTTTTATTTCACATCCGTATGTAACTTGCGTTCTTTGTTCATTTACAAACAAGAAGTCGTATTTACTGTCTCTAATGCGGTCTTCATACGTTTGTCGTGTTAAACATACTGAAACAAAAAACAAGTACTGTTAAGATAATGCTAAAAAATACCATGTGAATTGTTTTGTATTATTTAAAGTATAATTAGAACTGATACCTTATTATGTTATGACACACGATAATTGATTTAATTACCTAATTATTATTAAATTAATTTTAAAACTAGGCTAAGAATACCAGTGTAAGCTTTTGATAAATAAGAACTGAGGTATCAATTAAGAGTTTTAACGTTACTGTTTAAAGTAATGATCATTTCGAATGCGTAATAATTTTGTTCATATGAACATTACATTACAAACTAAATTCGCATACATTACCACATTCAATTACATCAGTAAGTCCATTTAACTTTTTGCCCGACTACGGCAAAGCCAAAAGGAGGGTCATGATTTTGACCGGTATGTATGTTTGTATGTTTGTATGTATGTATGTATGTTTGTTTGTTCCCTCATAACTTCTAAACTACTTATCATTACATGACAAATGAGGTCTCGTTAGAAGCGTCTCAGTTGTCCGCTGGTTATAGGGTAGGTGACGTGTCACCAAATCCAATATGGCGCCCTCTATGGGATGAGAAGTCGTTACCGAAAAAAAAAAAATATCGTACAATATCGACATGGGTATCAAATTAAAGGGCTTGATGAGCACATTTGAAATATATATACATTATATAGCTTTTACTAGCTAATTTTCTGTTTCTAACTGTGTCAACATGGGAATCAAATGATAAATCTTAAATTCACGACTCAGAAACTATACATACCTATAACATAAATTGTTATGAATAACATAACCTCAAAATAGTGTAAATAAAAAATAAGTTAAAAGTAACTAAAACCCGTCGTATGCCACCTGCGGTTGTTTCACACAATCTTTATTGCCTAGGTGGCATACGACCACGGCTTGTTCTTGTTTTATACTTTTCAGTGCGCGATTTTTTCGTAGTCGGGTTTTAGTTATTTTTAACTTATTTTTTAATTTTACAGGTTTTATTACATTTAAGTATGAATGTACGAGCTAATCTCCAAAACTACTAATCTAGTTCATGAGTGTGAACATGTAATTTTAATGCAAATATTCAAAATCATATTTAACGGAAATACAATGCAGGCGATTAGTCGTCTAAATTAATAGTTGTTATTTCTTTTTCACAAAGAATGACATCATCATCATCATCGTGGCGGCTTCGATAACAGATTACCGTAGTTTTGTTACAAGCCTCTGGTGCAGTTTTTGTTTCATGTTCAACGCTTCTCACAGTGTAGAGATTGCAACTTGTCTCTCGCGACTCCACCGGTTCTAAGATTAACGAATTTTCTTTCGGACCTGAAAACGGAAAGACGTCAATAACAATTTTATGAAAAAGAAATTTTAACTTATATTATTCGACACGATGGTCTTTCACCTAATAAAACCATCACCACCATCCCATCAGAATTACAACTTTAAAAAACCGTTGAACAAACTTACCTAATATTGTGAATAGTACTCCGAGTATTCATAAATGAATGGACTGAAGTACTGAAATACCTATCGAATATACTCACAAAATCGTCAAGATCAAAGGGTTTGGAGAGAAACCTGCTTGGCCCAGTCACATACCTCTTTGTAAGCAATAGCAATATGGGTCCAAATTATTCATAAATGTAAACGGTCGCCTTTTATTTTATTTAAGGTGCAATGTTTTTTTTAAATCAAGCCGAAAACATGGATCAATTGGTCTGAAACAAAGAATTATTATTATTTATTGTTTGTGAATTCGCACCTTTAGAATAGAAATGGCGTAATCCAATATTCCAGTTTTTTGGGAAAATGTTATTTATTAATTCAATACCGAGAAACGCGGGGAAAGAGCGTGATTTGAAAGAGACGGAAACAGTGCGTTATTCCTTTTCGGGGCTAGAAGAGCCGGTTTATTTTTAATAAACTGATAGAATACATGTTTACAAGTCGTTCGATGCATAAAAGTCATTTTCTTAAAAATTTTAGTTAGGCCACTTTAATTCTAAAGGTGCGAATGAAGAATGAAGAACCTTATGAAACTACGAACGTGGACTATAAAACTGTAACTATTTTGGGAATTCCAACCCCAAAGGTTTAATTGAAAATTATAGAGGAAAATATGAAATCTTTAAGAACGAAGTCGCTTTGAAGTATATTTTCTAATTGTGTACAAAGGCGTCTGAATTTAAATGAATTTGGTGTAGTGCTTATTAGCTACTATTTAAATTCGAACGAAGTCGGGGACGATACCTTTTTTTTTTATCGTGGTAAAATCATCAAATGAATCCTCCCACCCAGGGCAGGGCGAGAGGGACTGTCAGACTTGTACTGACTAAAATCCACGGTGTCCTTCAATAGCCCTTTACGTACCGGGGTCACGGAAATTCGTTATTCCCGCGACCCCGGCAGGCTTTGGTCTTCTACAGGCCCCGTCACTATGCTGACACTCTTTGAGGCGCGCGTGGAACACAACGCGCCGTCGACCCAGGCATGATCCATGGTCGGACAGCGAGTCGCCCATTACTCGCTGCCGCATGCCCGCGCCTACGGTGGCCGGAGATCGTCTGGCGACGTCCGACGCGTGGACGGCTGGGGTGAAGGGAGGACGCTGTCCTCTCCCTCACGCGGCCCGCCTCCTCCTTCACGAGCATAACTGCTTCGCAGAAGGAGGCGACCGCTTCCCACTCCGTCTCGCCCCGCAGCATGCTCGACCAATGCCGGGCGCGGCGGTGCTCTGCCCAAGCGGGGCAGTCCTGCACCGTATGCTCCACCGAGTCCTCCGGACGATCCTCGCATTGGTGACACCCAGGCGTTTCTTCCCTCCCTATCAGACACAGGAACCTCCCGAAACTTCCGTGTCCGGTGAGGACTTGCGTCATGCGGTAGGTCAGGACGCCGTGACGCCTATCCAGCCACTCAAAGAGGGGTCTTACCGCCGCGATTACGGGGTACCGGAGCCTACCGGGGTTACGGTTATATGTGAGTCCCGCGACCCCGGCAGGCTTTGGCCCTCTACAGGCCCCGTCACTATGCTGACAACGCGCAGTCGACCCGGGCATGGTCCATGGTCGGACAGCGAGTCGCCCATTACTCGCCGCCCGCATGCCCGCGCCTACGGTGGCCGGAGATCGTCTTGCGACGTCCGTCGCCGTAGGCGTCTACCACTGCGGCTGGGGTGGAAGGAGGACGCTGTCCTCTCCCACACGCGTCCCGCCTCCTCCTTCGCGAGCATGACTGCTTCGCAGATGGAGGTGACCGCTTCCCACTCTGTCTCGCCCCGCGGCATGGCCTTGACCAATGCCGGGCGCGAGAGATATCCGCCTATCGCCGTCGTGAGGACACGAATGGTGCTCTGCCCAAGCGGAGCAGTCCTGCACCTTATGCTCCACCGTATCCTCCGGACGATCCTCGCAGTGGTGACACTGAGCACACATGCCAGGTTGTGACTTGCACACTCAACAAATGGGCTCCCAAACATATCGCTAGCACTAGGTGACGTAGTGACAAGGGGATAACATATCCTGAGTTGCTAGAGGAGTGGAGAGGTATTCCATGGTTCTCAGAACCGACCAGAAACCAGGAAGTATGGTCGATCCTTACAAACAATTACTGAAATACTTCCTTCCTCCGAGCTCGTTTGCTCTTGCGAATCTCCACTCTAGCCAGCCAATAAAGGCACGAAAGAGGTGGGAGATGTGTTCCTCATCAGTGTTCACTCTGACCGGCCAATAACGGCAAGCCAGAGATGAGGAACAAGATATCTCCAAGGAGATCAGGTCCGTGGGGTCGCAACTGCCCAACAGCTCGCCACAAGCTGCCCTGCGGGTTTATTATTATTATTAAAATTTGGTGGGTTTGGTGGACTGGTTATCTATAACTATAGAAAAACTATGACCTTTGCCTAATCAATGTTTTATAGATAAGATGCCAGGGGGTGACTTCTATCAAGTACCAACTCTTAATACTGTTTTTATCGTTTAACCATTTTGTTCATACTCGACTTTTGTATCGAATCGTTGCTTACGATCAGATTCTGGCATTAATAACTTCTTTCTTATCGTGGATGTATGCGCTTGCGTTGCGTGCGCAGGCGCGGGGCGGACTAGTGATAGATGTGATGTGTCGCGCAGGTTTAGAGCGGGCGTTCCATTGAATGTTTGCGCGGCTAGTGTTGTAGTATTTTACGTTTAACTTAGTGTCCACGCAGGCCGAATAATTACTTCGAGAAAATGATTTAATATGAAAATTATACGTATCGTTTTTTTTTAAATGGAGTAAGTGAATCTCATGCCTAGAAAAAATTTGGACGGTGACTAAAACATCTTCCTGTATAAATAATATGTGGTGAATCACTTAGCTTATTTACACCGCTCGCGCTCCCCGAATGATGCTGAATTGATGGGCGTTGAGAACTGAGAAGTCTGTCCCCTGCGCCCTGTAATAAAAAACCAAACGATTACCTACCAACATTTACATACTACATATTTTATATCCAATTGGTACAGGTCTGAACTTACCTAATCCTTGTCACGAGTCTACCAGTGCCATGGTGGAACATAGGAAAGAGGTTTTAGGATACCCAAACGCCAAGGAATTTGGCGTTTAGGAACTTCTCTTGTTCGGAATCTCTTTCGAGATCTCCAGGTGCGGGATCTGTCTCGCAACTGGAGCTAGGCTATCCACAACCTGCCCACCCGCTCGGTTGCACGAGAAGCAGTGCCTGGCAAGCTGGGTCGCTCCACCACGGAGGTTACGTGTACCTATCGTTTTGGATCGATCCAGTACGCCCCGAGTTAAGCAGCCCAACCAGTCCACTATTATTGTACTAGTAGGGCCGCTAATTAAAAGTGCTAATTATAAATAAAAACGCAAAGCGGGCAAAGGCAAATAACCTTTGAACACAAAAAAACACATCTGTGATACAATCAATATACAATAACAGTCCAAGTCCAGGCTGAACATACTGCCCCGAGAATTATTTCAGGTTACCATGGGGCATGGTAACCTGAGTTGCTCTTTTGACTATTTGGGCACGACGCAGTTATACGAAATTGCGAATTGAACCCAAAATTTCAGCTAAACTCGCGCTGTGAACGGAACAACATATTAAAAAGCTCTTAGAATTTCAGTATCGTATACTATAATATTCTGGAAATAAATTGACATTTAATAATTTTGAAGAGAAGTATAGATATTTGTATATTCAATCAATTTTTATGTATATCGACTGAAATGAATATTTTTCTACAGAATTTCAATTTAATAATATTAGAAATTTTCAAAGTAATAATGTTCATTTTAAGATAGGAATGACTGAACTCTTTGAAGTATCAATAATAACAGAACTATGACAAAGAAAAATATTCATACAGTGTCAAAATAAAAACGCAACGCCAGCTGCAAAGGCAAAAAACCTTTGAGAAAAAACACATATTTATACAATTTTTATGTATATCGACTGAAAGAATATTTTTCTACAGAATTTCAATTTAATAATATTAGAATATTTGTATTTTTTTTTGTTAAGGTTTCAAAGTAATAATGTTAATTTTAAGATAGGAATGACTGAACTCTGTGGAGTATCAATAATAACAGAACTATGACAAAGAAAAATATTCATACAGTGTCAAAATAAAAACGCAACGCCACGATAATGAACACATATTTATACAATCAATATACAATAACAGTCCAAGTCCAGGCTACACATTACTGCCCCCAGGATGATCTCAGCATGATCAGCATCTCAGGATGATCTATGCATTGGCAAACTCGCGCTGTAAACGGATTTGAATACAAGAACAACATATTAAAAAGCTCTTAGAATTTCAGTATCGTATAAGTACTATAATATTCTGGAAAGAAATTGACATTTAATAATTTTGTAGAGAAGTATAGATATTTGTATATTCAATCAATATTTATACATATCTTTCTTTTTTTTAGAGGGACACGCGTTGGAGCAACCACCCGACAGGCTATTCGCATACGGGCAGAGACCCCTTAGGCCCGAAAAACTGGTCCTCCCCCCGGGACGTATCCGAGTGGGAACTCCAGTCCACGGGCGCACGTGGAGGTTTCCTATCTTAGCACCCCATTTATACATATCTACTGAAATGAATATTTTTCTACAGAATTTCAATTTAATAATATTAGACTATTTGCAATTATTTTTAAGCTCTCAATTTTAATAATATTTATTTTTAGATAGAATTGACTGAACTCTTTGAAGTATCAATAATAACAGAACTATGACAAAGAAAAATATTCATACAGTGTCAAAATAACAAAATAAAAACGCATCGCCAGCTGCAAAGGCAAAAAACCTGTGATAAAAAAAAAACATATTTATACAATCAATATACAATAACAGTCCAAGTTCAGGCTGTACATTACTGCCCCGAGAATTAACTCAGGTTACCATAACCCAAGACTTCAGCGAAACTCGCGCTGTAAACGTACTTGAATATATTTTGCACAAACATTCCTGAAATGACATAAGTGCTATTAGAAATTGTAAGGGTGTAAAAATGGGTATATAAGTTTTAAAAGTGAGGAGAAAATGTGTATGATAAATTTTAAATTCAACAGATTTAGATACAACTACGAACGTCGACTATAATTGTAACTAGGTATTTTGGAAATTCCAACCCCAAAGATTTAATTGAAAACTTTAGGGGAAAATAAGTCAACATCAATTTAAACCTAATCAGCGCGAGACGCCCTCATAAAGACCTCAGGGGACTTCATCAGATTTTCTGTCTGCACTGTCTTGTAGGTGATCTTACGCCGTGCTTGCCGGTGCGTGATCTCTATACGAGAACATTATGGTCTCGTTGGTTTTCAGTTAGGCGTACTATATGGCCTGACCACTACCACTTCAACTTGCTAATTCTTTGGGCAATGTCCGTTGGGCAACTTTGTTTAGTCTACGAATCTCCTCATTTCCGAGTCGATCACGCAGACAGACTCCGAGCATAGCTCTCTCTATAGCTCGTTGGACTATCATGAGCTTACTAATGAGGCCTACGTTCCGGCGCCATACATCATCACTACGAGTAATAACAGCTTTTAGAATTGTATTCCCAATTGACAATGGGGTGGTTACAACAAGACCATTGCACATTACCTGTGTCTTGTCTATGTTTATTGTAAGACCCACCTATTGGGAAACTTAATTGAGGCCTCTAAGCGTGGTGCTGAGATCACGAACGCTAAACATAAAGACAAGTTGTACTCTTTGGTCTTCTTTATAACTTGCCGCTGCGTGTGTATGTGGTCTATGGTACACCTTTCAGGAAACTGGCTTGTTCGGGAGGCTGGAAGCCATCAAACCTGCGGTCGAGACGGTTCGTCACCCTTGAAATTAACTTATAAACATCGTTAACAAGGTATTGTCACCCTTTTTCAAGAATAGAACGACCACGCTTTAGTTCCATGTTTCTGGCGTTATGCCCTCGAGCTATACGGAATTGAAGATCTTCTGAAGGAATTTAAGTACGAAATTTCAGAAGCTCTGAAAGTGGGTGGTGTGAAGTGATTCCGTTTTCAGCCGGTGCTTTATTGTTTTCAAGCTGATTAAGGATAATCTCGTACAGGCTGATGTCCGGGATACTGCATTCTTTTCGTTCCAGCTTTGTCAACTGGCTTTGTCCAATAGACATATATATCTCTTGCAAACACTTTGTGGCGCAAGGATTTTGAAATTTGTGCATTGAGCTGCCTATAAGACACGGCGTCACCGGTTGCATAGGACTCTACTCAAAATACGATTTCGATGGTACTTAATTATTTTGGTAACGAAAGACAATCTAAACCATCTTGAGACCTTCCCGGTAGTAGAGTAGGTTATCAGACTTTATGGTTATGGTGTCCTCGCCCTCCGTGCTTAGCTGAACCAGCTCAACAAGCCAGATATTGGGCTCCCCCTTTCGGGAGAGGGACTGTGCCCCACCATCGCACAGTCCTGTAGAGTGCCGCCCAGTCCTTAACACTGCTTTACTGAAGACTGCTTTCCGTCAACTCTCCCACCCTTTTATTATAAGTTCAGGCGATATTAAAACAATTTTGACAATAAAATTGCGATAAAATTGTTCTTAACAATTATCTACTCTACTGCTTGAGCAATAGAATAGGTCCGCGCCGCGCCTACGGTGGCCGGAGGTCGTCTTGCGAGGTCCGTCGCCGTGGGCATCTACCACTGCGGCTAAATTGTTTCGGGTCTGGGTATTTGTGTATGTGAGTTTATATGATTGTAAACGCACCCAGAGAAATGACTAGTATGAGATTTTTTTATAAAATCTAAATAAGCTAAATATTTGTGGGAAATGAGTGATTACCTGCAGTTTGGTCGTCAGCTGTTCAAGTCGGTTGCTTGACAGTGACGGTGGAGCGACAGATCATTTACTCGTACCTACTTACAATGTGCGAAATGATTATCACTTCAGACTACGCACGAAATTAGGCAGACTTTTTATTTCACATCCGTATGTAACTTGCGTTCTTTGTTCATTTACAAACAAGAAGTCGTATTTACTGTCTCTAATGCGGTCTTCATACGTTTGTCGTGTTAAACATACTGAAACAAAAAACAAGTACTGTTAAGATAATGCTAAAAAATACCATGTGAATTGTTTTGTATTATTTAAAGTATAATTAGAACTGATACCTTATTATGTTATGACACACGATAATTGATTTAATTACCTAATTATTATTAAATTAATTTTAAAACTAGGCTAAGAATACCAGTGTAAGCTTTTGATAAATAAGAACTGAGGTATCAATTAAGAGTTTTAACGTTACTGTTTAAAGTAATGATCATTTCGAATGCGTAATAATTTTGTTCATATGAACATTACATTACAAACTAAATTCGCATACATTACCACATTCAATTACATCAGTAAGTCCATTTAACTTTTTGCCCGACTACGGCAAAGCCAAAAGGAGGGTTATGATTTTGACCGGTATGTATGTTTGTATGTTTGTATGTATGTATGTATGTTTGTTTGTTCCCTCATAACTTCTAAACTACTTATCATTACATGACAAATGAGGTCTCGTTAGAAGCGTCTCAGTTGTCCGCTGGTTATAGGGTAGGTGACGTGTCACCAAATCCAATATGGCGCCCTCTATGGGATGAGAAGTCGTTACCGAAAAAAAAAAAATATCGTACAATATCGACATGGGTATCAAATTAAAGGGCTTGATGAGCACATTTGAAATATATATACATTATATAGCTTTTACTAGCTAATTTTCTGTTTCTAACTGTGTCAACATGGGAATCAAATGATAAATCTTAAATTCACGACTCAGAAACTATACATACCTATAACATAAATTGTTATGAATAACATAACCTCAAAATAGTGTAAATAAAAAATAAGTTAAAAGTAACTAAAACCCGTCGTATGCCACCTGCGGTTGTTTCACACAATCTTTATTGCCTAGGTGGCATACGACCACGGCTTGTTCTTGTTTTATACTTTTCAGTGCGCGATTTTTTCGTAGTCGGGTTTTAGTTATTTTTAACTTATTTTTTAATTTTACAGGTTTTATTACATTTAAGTATGAATGTACGAGCTAATCTCCAAAACTACTAATCTAGTTCATGAGTGTGAACATGTAATTTTAATGCAAATATTCAAAATCATATTTAACGGAAATACAATGCAGGCGATTAGTCGTCTAAATTAATAGTTGTTATTTCTTTTTCACAAAGAATGACATCATCATCATCATCGTGGCGGCTTCGATAACAGATTACCGTAGTTTTGTTACAAGCCTCTGGTGCAGTTTTTGTTTCATGTTCAACGCTTCTCACAGTGTAGAGATTGCAACTTGTCTCTCGCGACTCCACCGGTTCTAAGATTAACGAATTTTCTTTCGGACCTGAAAACGGAAAGACGTCAATAACAATTTTATGAAAAAGAAATTTTAACTTATATTATTCGACACGATGGTCTTTCACCTAATAAAACCATCACCACCATCCCATCAGAATTACAACTTTAAAAAACCGTTGAACAAACTTACCTAATATTGTGAATAGTACTCCGAGTATTCATAAATGAATGGACTGAAGTACTGAAATACCTATCGAATATACTCACAAAATCGTCAAGATCAAAGGGTTTGGAGAGAATCCTGCTTGGCCCAGTCACATACCTCTTTGTAAGCAATAGCAATATGGGTCCAAATTATTCATAAATGTAAACGGTCGCCTTTTATTTTATTTAAGGTGCAATGTTTTTTTTAAATCAAGCCGAAAACATGGATCAATTGGTCTGAAACAAAGAATTATTATTATTTATTGTTTGTGAATTCGCACCTTTAGAATAGAAATGGCGTAATCCAATATTCCAGTTTTTTGGGAAAATGTTATTTATTAATTCAATACCGAGAAACGCGGGGAAAGAGCGTGATTTGAAAGAGACGGAAACAGTGCGTTATTCCTTTTCGGGGCTAGAAGAGCCGGTTTATTTTTAATAAACTAATAGAATACATGTTTACAAGTCGTTCGATGCATAAAAGTCATTTTCTTAAAAATTTTAGTTAGGCCACTTTAATTCTAAAGGTGCGAATGAAGAATGAAGAACCTTATGAAACTACGAACGTGGACTATAAAACTGTAACTATTTTGGGAATTCCAACCCCAAAGGTTTAATTGAAAATTATAGAGGAAAATATGAAATCTTTAAGAACGAAGTCGCTTTGAAGTATATTTTCTAATTGTGTACAAAGGCGTCTGAATTTAAATGAATTTAATGTAGTGCTTATTAGCTACTATTTAAATTCGAACGAAGTCGGGGACGTTTTTTTTTTTTTATCGTGGTAAAATCATCAAATGAATCCTCCCACCCAGGGCAGGGCGAGAGGGACTGTCAGACTTGTACTGACTAAAATCCACGGTGTCCTTCAATAGCCCTTTACGTACCGGGGT
Source organism: Agrotis puta (assembly GCA_943136025.2). NCBI lineage: Eukaryota > Metazoa > Arthropoda > Insecta > Lepidoptera > Noctuidae > Agrotis > Agrotis puta. The sequence goes on from OW964166.2 coordinate 10,416,743, forward strand.
CACGGTAATTCGTTAGTCCCGCGACCCCGGCAGGCTTTGGTCTTCTACAGGCCCCGTCGCTATGCTGACACTCTTTGAGGCGCGCGTGGAACACAACGCGCCGTCGACCCGGGCATGGTCCATGGTCGGACAGCGAATCGCCCATTACTCGCTGCCGCATGCCCGCGCCTACGGTGGCCGGAGATCGTCTGGCGACGTCGGACGCGTGGACGGCTGGGGTGAAGGGAGGACGCTGTCCTCTCACTCACGCGGCCCGCCTCCTCCTTCACAAGCATAACTGCTTCGCAGAAGGAGGCGACCGCTACCCACTCCGTCTCGCCCCGCAGCATGCTCGACCAATGCCGGGCGCGGCGGTGCTCTGCCCAAGCGGGGCAGTCCTGCACCGTATGCTCCACCGAGTCCTCCGGACGATCCTCGCAGTGGTGACACCCAGGCGTTTCTTCCCTCCCTATCAGACACAGGAACCTCCCGAAACTTCCGTGTCCGGTGAGGACTTGCGTCATGCGGTAGGTCAGGACGCCGTGACGCCTATCCAGCCACTCAAAGAGGGGTCTTACCGCCGCGATTGCGGCGTGCCCGACCTACCGGGGTTACGGTAATTTGTGAGTCCCGCGACCCCGGCAGGCTTTGGCCCTCTACAGGCCCCGTCACTATGCTGACAACGCGCCGTCGACCCGGGCATGGTCCATGGTCGGACAGCGAGTCGCCCATTACTCGCCGCCCGCATGCCCGCGCCTACGGTGGCCGGGATCGTCTTGCGACGTCCGTCGCCGTAGGCGTCTACCACTGCGGCTGGGGTGGAAGGAGGACGCTGTCCTCTCCCACACGCGGCCCGCCTCCTCCTTCGCGAGCATGACTGCTTCGCAGATGGAGGTGACCGCTTCCCACTCTGTCTCGCCCCGCGGCATGGACTTGACCAATGCCGAGCGCGAGAGATATCCGCCTATCGCCGTCGTGAGGACACGAATGGTGCTCTGCCCAAGCGGAGCAGTCCTGCACCGTATGCTCCACCGTATCCTCCGGACGATCCTCGCAGTGGTGACACTGAGCACACATGCCAGGTTGTGACTTGCACACTCAACAAATGGGCCCCCAAACATATCGCTAGCACTAGGTGACGTAGTGACAAGGGGATAACATATCCTGAGGTGCTAGAGGAGTGGAGAGGTATTCCATGGTTCTCAGAACCGACCAGAAACCAGGAAGTATGGTCGATCCCTACAAACAATTACTGAAATACTTCCTTCCTCCGAACTCGTTTGCTCTTGCGAATCTCCACTCTAGCCAGCCAATAAAGGCACGAAAGAGGTTGGAGATGTGTCCTTCATCAGTGTTCACTCTGACCGGCCAATAACGGCAAGCCAGAGATGAGGAACAAGATATCTCCAAGGAGATCAGGTCCGTGGGGTCGCAACTGCCCAACAGCTCGCCACAAGCTGCCCTGCGGGTTTATTATTATTATTAAAATTTGGTGGGTTTGGTGGACTGGTTATCTATAACTATAGCAAAACTATGACCCCTGCCTAATCAATGTTTTATAGATAAGATGCCAGGGGGTGACTTCTATCAAGCACCAACTGTTAATACTGTTTTTATCGTTTAACCATTTTGTTCATACTCGACTTTTGTATCGAATCTTTGCTTACGATCAGATTCTGGCATTAATAACTTCTTTCTTATCGTGGATGTATGCGCTTGCGTTGCGTGCGCAGGCGCGGGGCGGACTAGTGATAGATGTGATGTGTCGCGCAGGTTTAGAGCGGGCGTTCCATTGAATGTTTGCGCGGCTAGTGTAGTAGTATTTTACGTATAACTTAGTGTCCACGCAGGCCGAATAATTACTTCGAGAAAATGATTTAATATGAAAATTATACGCATCGATTTTTTTTTAAAAGGAGTAAGTGAATCTCATGCCTAGAAAAAATTTGGACGGTGACTAAAACATCTTCCTGTATAAATAATATGTGGTGAATCACTTAGCTTATTCACACCGCTCGCGCTCCCCGAATGATGCTGAATTGATGGGCGTTGAGAACTGAGAAGTCTGTCCCCTGCGCCCTGTAATAAAAAACCAAACGATTACCTACCAACATTTACATACTACATATTTTATATCCAATTGGTACAGGTCTGAACTTACCTAATCCTTGTCACAAGTCTACCAGTGCCATGGTGGAACATAGGAAAGAGGTTTTAGGATACCCAAACGCCAAGGAATTTGGCGTTTAGGAACTTCTCTTGTTCGGAATCTCTTTCGAGATCTCCAGGTGCGGGATCTGTCTCGCAACTGGAGCTAGGCTATCCACAACCTGCCCACCCGCTCGGTTGCACGAGAAGCAGTGCCTGGCAAGCTGGGTCGCTCCACCACGGAGGTTACGTGTACCTATCGTTTTGGATCGATCCAGTACGCCCCGAGTTAAGCAGCCCAACCAGTCCACTATTATTGTACTAGTAGGGCCGCTAATTAAAAGTGCTAATTATAAATAAAAACGCAAAGCGGGCAAAGGCAAATAACCTTTGAACACAAAAAAACACATCTGTGATACAATCAATATACAATAACAGTCCAAGTCCAAGCTGAACATACTGCCCCGAGAATTATTTCAGGTTACCATGGGGCATGGTAACCTGAGTTGCTCTTTTGACTATTTGGGCACGACGCAGTTATACGAAATTGCGAATTGAACCCAAAATTTCAGCTAAACTCGCGCTGTAAACAGAACAACATATTAAAAAGCTCTTAGAATTTCAGTATCGTATACTATAATATTCTGGAAATAAATTGACATTTAATAATTTTGAAGAGAAGTATAGATACTTGTATATTCAATCAATTTTTATGTATATCGACTGAAATGAATATTTTTCTACAGAATTTCAATTTAATAATATTAGAAATTTTCAAAGTAATAATGTTCATTTTAAGATAGGAATGACTGAACTCTGTGGAGTATCAATAATAACAGAACTATGACAAAGAAAAATATTCATACAGTGTCAAAATAAAAACGCAACGCCAGCTGCAAAGGCAAAAAACCTTTGAGAAAAAACACATATTTATACAATTTTTATGTATATCGACTGAAAGAATATTTTTCTACAGAATTTCAACTTAATAATATTAGAATATTTGTATTTTTTTTTGTTAAGGTTTCAAAGTAATAATGTTAATTTTAAGATAGGAATGACTGAACTCTGTGGAGTATCAATAATAACAGAACTATGACAAAGAAAAATATTCATACAGTGTCAAAATAAAAACGCAACGCCACGATAATGAACACATATTTATACAATCAATATACAATAACAGTCCAAGTCCAGGCTACACATTACTGCCCCCAGGATGATCTCAGCATGATCAGCATCTCAGGATGATCTATGCATTGGCAAACTCGCGCTGTAAACGGATTTGAATACAAGAACAACATATTAAAAAGCTCTTAGAATTTCAGTATCGTATAAGTACTATAATATTCTGGAAAGAAATTGACATTTAATAATTTTGTAGAGAAGTATAGATATTTGTATATTCAATCAATATTTATACATATCTTTCTTTTTTTTAGAGGGACACGCGTTGGAGCAACCACCCGACAGGCTATTCGCATACGGGCAGAGACCCCTTAGGCACACAATTAAAAGAGTTTTTGCCCGCATCCCAGGGTGCACCGGCCCGAAAAACTGGTCCTCCCCCCGGGACGTATCCGAGTGGGAACTCCAGTCCACGGGCGCACGTGGAGGTTTCCTATCTTAGCACCCCATTTATACATATCTACTGAAATGAATATTTTTCTACAGAATTTCAATTTAATAATATTAGACTATTTGCAATTATTTTTAAGCTCTCAATTTTAATAATATTTATTTTTAGATAGAATTGACTGAACTCTTTGAAGTATCAATAATAACAGAACTATGACAAAGAAAAATATTCATACAGTGTCAAAATAACAAAATAAAAACGCATCGCCAGCTGCAAAGGCAAAAAACCTGTGATAAAAAAAAAACATATTTATACAATCAATATACAATAACAGTCCAAGTTCAGGCTGTACATTACTGCCCCGAGAATTAACTCAGGTTACCATAACCCAAGACTTCAGCGAAACTCGCGCTGTAAACGTACTTGAATATATTTTGCACAAACATTCCTGAAATGACATAAGTGCTATTAGAAATTGTAAGGGTGTAAAAATGGGAATATAATGAGCGGTACCAACTATCTTCGTTTCCTTCAAGAACAGCTGAGTGATGAACTGGACGAATTAGGGCTCCATATCGTGCGACGTATGTGGTTTCAACATGACGGCCCGCCGCCACACTTCTCCCGCGCTGTGAGAAGCTACTTGGATACCGAGTTTGGAGACAGATGGATTGGTCCTGCCGGACCCGTCAATTGGCCTGCAAGATTACCTGATCCTACGCCATTAGACTTTTTCCTCTGGGGTACTGTAAAACAACAAGTGTTTAAAACGGTGTGCGATACGGAGGTCGAAATGCGTGCACGCATAGGCATTCGACCACATCAAGTCCGATACCTCCGTTCTGCGAAGCGTGCGCGAAAACAATATTAGACGTTGTCACAAATGTGTAGAGGCAGAAGGTGGTCATATCGAACAGCATCTCCGTGGCCGTCAAGTTGATATCATAATTAATTAATACATTCGACACACATATTCGACGACATTTTTAGTGAAGTGTTAAATGTAATTTAAAAAATAATCAATTGTGCATAAAAATACCTCTTACTAAACCAAAATTTTCAAAGACTCGTTAGTAAAAGTGATAATAAACAACAACTTGTGTAGAAAAATAGTTGGATATTTGCGCCAGCGCGGGCGGATGGCGCGCGGCGGCGTCTTGGCGGCATCGATCAAAGAGCGCGGCGGTAGCGTTTTATCTCTTTGTGGTTTCGCGACGTCGCTTCATGCAGTATTGCAGCAGAGGTAACAAACCATTTTAATATTACAAACATTAATAATTAAATATTTATTTTAATTAATTTTATTAACAGTTTTTCATAAATGACTCACTTTATTACGTATGTATACCTATTCTTAAAACAAAGGTAGAAGGAACAACAGGGTTTTTGGTACAGCCTGTATATCTCTTGCAAACACTTTGTGGCGCAAGGATTTTGAAATTTGTGCATTGAGCTGCCTATAAGACACGGCGTCACCGGTTGCATAGGACTCTACTCAAAATACGATTTCGATGGTACTTAATTATTTTGGTAACGAGAGACAATCGAAACCATCTTGAGACCCTCCCGGTAGTAGAGTAGGTTATCAGACTTTATGGTTATGGTGTCCTCGCCCTCCGTGCTTAGCTTACCCAGCTCAACAAGCCAGATATTGGGCTCCCCCTTTCGGGAGAGGGACTGTGCCCCACCATCGCACAGTCCTGTAGAGTGCCGCCCAGTACTTAACACTGCTTTACGGAAGACTGCTTTCCGTCAACTCTCCCACCCTTTTATTATAAGTTCAGGCGATATTAAAACAATTTTGACAATAAAATTGCGATAAAATTGTTCTTTATCAATTATCTACTCTACTGCTTGAGCAATAGAATAGGTCCGCGCCGCGCCTACGGTGGCCGGACCACTGCGGCTAAATTGTTTCGGGTCTGGGTATTTGTGTATGTGAGTTTATACGATTGTAAACGCACCCAGAGATATGACTAGTATGAGATTTTTTTATAAAATCTAAATAAGCTAAATATTTGTGGGAAATGAGTGATTACCTGCAGTTTGGTCGTCAGCTGTTCAAGTCGGTTGCTTGACAGTGACGGTGGAGCGACAGATCATTTACTCGTACCTACTTACAATGTGCGAAATGATTATCACTTCAGACTACGCACGAAATTAGGCAGACTTTTTATTTCACATCCGTATGTAACTTGCGTTCTTTGTTCATTTACAAACAAGAAGTCGTATTTACTGTCTCTAATGCGGTCTTCATACGTTTGTCGCGTTAAACATACTGAAACAAAAAACAAGTACTGTTAAGATAATGCTAAAAAATACCATGTGAATTGTTTTGTATTATTTAAAGTATAATTAGAACTGATACCTTATTATGTTATGACACACGATAATTGATTTAATTACCTAATTATTATTAAATTAATTTTAAAACTAGGCTAAGAATACCAGTGTAAGCTTTTGATAAATAAGAACTGAGGTATCAATTAAGAGTTTTAACGTTACTGTTTAAAGTAATGATCATTTCGAATGCGTAATAATTTTGTTCATCTGAACATTACATTACAAACTAAATTCGCATACATTACCACATTCAATTACATCAGTAAGTCCATTTAACTTTTTACCCGACTACGGCAAAGCCAAAAGGAGGGTTATGATTTTGACCGGTATGTATGTTTGTATGTATGTATGTATGTTTGTTTGTTCCCTCATAGCTTTTAAACTTCTTATCATTACATGACAAATGAAATCTCGTTAGAAGCGTCTCAGTTGTCCGCTGGTTATAGGGTAGGTGACGTGTCACCAAATCCAATATGGCGCCCTCTATGGGATGACAAGTCGTTACCGAAAAAAAAAAAATTTCGTACAATATCGACATGGGTATCAAATTAAAGGGCTTGATGAGCACATTTGAAATATATATACATTATATAGCTTTTACTAGCTAATTTTCTGTTTCTAACTGTGTCAACATGGGAATCAAATGATAAATCTTAAATTCACAACTCAGAAACTATACATACCTATAACATAAATTATTATGAATAACATAACCTCAAAATAGTGTAAATAAAAAATAAGTTAAAAATAACTAAAACCCGACTACGAAAAAATCGCGCACTGAAAAGTATAAAACAAGAACAAGCCGAGGTCGTATGCCACCTAGGCAATAAAGATTGTGTGAAACAACCGCAGGTGGCATACGACCACGGCTTGTTCTTGTTTAATACTTTTCAGTGCGCGATTTTTTCGTAGTCGGGTTTTAGTTATTTTTAACTTATTTTTTAATTTTACAGGTTTTATTACATTTAAGTATGAATGTACGAGCTAATCTCCAAAACTACTAATCTAGTTCATGAGTGTGAACATGTAATTTTAATGCAAATATTCAAAATCATATTTAACGGAAATACAATGCAGGCGATTAGTCGTCTAAATTAATAGTTGTTATTTCTTTTTCACAAAGAATGACATCATCATCATCATCGTGGCGGCTTCGATAACAGATTACCGTAGTTTTGTTACAAGCCATTTGGTGCAGTGTTTGTTTCATGTTCAACGCTTCTCACAGTGTAGAGATTGCAACTTGTCTCTCGCGACTCCACCGGTTCTAAGATTAACGAATTTTCTTTCGGACCTGAAAACGGAAAGACGTCAATAACAATTTTATGAAAAAGAAATTTTAACTTATATTATTCGACACGATGGTCTTTCACCTAATAAAACCATCACCACCATCCCATCAGAATTACAACTTTAAAAACCGTTGAACAAACTTACCTAATATTGTGAATAGTACTCCGAGTATTCATAAATGAATGGACTGAAGTACTGAAATACCTATCGAATATACTCACAAAATCGTCAAGATCAAAGGGTTTGGAGAGAATCCTGCTTGGCCCAGTCACATACCTCTTTGTAAGCAATAGCAATATGGGTCCAAATTATTCATAAATGTAAACGGTCGCCTTTTATTTTATTTAAGGTGCAATGTTTTTTTTTTAAATCAAGCCGAAAACATGGATCAATTGGTCTGAAACAAAGAATTATTATTATTTATTGTTTGTGAATTCGCACCTTTAGAATAGAAATGGCGTAATCCAATATTCCAGTTTTTTGGGAAAATGTTATTTATTAATTCAATACCGAGAAACGCGGGGAAAGAGCGTGATTTGAAAGAGACGGAAACAGTGCGTTATTCCTTTTCGGGGCTAGAAGAGCCGGTTTATTTTTAATAAACTAATAGAATACATGTTTACAAGTCGTTCGATGCATAAAAGTCATTTTCTTAAAAATTTTAGTTAGGCCACTTTAATTCTAAAGGTGCGAATTGCAATCTAGCAAGAAACAAGGCTAAAGTGTATTGAAGAACCTTATGAAACTACGAACGTGGACTATAAAACTGTAACTATTTTGGGAATTCCAAACCCAAAGGTTTAATTGAAAATTATAGAGGAAAATATGAAATCTTTAAGAACGAAGTCGCTTTGAAGTATATTTTCTAATTGTGTACAAAGGCGTCTGAATTTAAATGAATTTAATATAGTGCTTATTAGCTACTATTTTAATTCGAACGAAGTCGGGGACGATACCTTTTTTTTTTATCCTGGTAAAATCATCAAATGAATCCTCCCACCCAGGGCAGGGCGGGAGGGAGGGTCAGACTTGTACTGACTAAAATCCACGATGTCCTGCCCTTTACGTACCGGGGTCACGGTAATGGGTAAGTCCCGCGACCCCGGCAGGCTTTGGCCCTCTACAGGCCCCGTCAATATGCTGACACTCTTTGAGGCGCGCGTGGAACACAACGCGCCGTCGACCCGGGCATGGTCCATGGTCGGACAGCAAGTCGCCCATTACTCGCCGCCCGCATGCCCGCGCCTACGGTGGCCGGGATCGTCTTGCGACGTCCGTCGCCGTAGGCGTCTACCACTGCGGCTGGGGTGGAAGGAGGACGCTGTCCTCTCCCACACGCGGCCCGCCTCCTCCTTCGCGAGCATGACTGCTTCGCAGATGGAGGTGACCGCTTCCCACTCTGTCTCACCCCGCGGCATGGCCTTGACCAATGCCGAGCGCGAGAGATATCCGCCTATCGCCGTCGTGAGGACACGGCGGTGCTCTGCCCAAGCGGGGCAGTCCTGCACCGTATGCTCCACCGTGTCCTCCGGACGATCCTCGCAGTGGTGACACCCAGGCGTTTCTTCCCTCCCTATCAGACACAGGAACCTCCCGAAACTTCCGTGTCCGGTGAGGACCTGCGTCATGCGGAAGGTAATTATATATTTTTACAAAAAAGCATTAAAAAACATTTAAAAATATAAAAAATAGCAGTCCACCAGCACCGGGAACAGGGTCCGGGCTACCGGCGGTCAGGGCTCCTATTACTATTATTATTATTAAAATTTGGTGGGTTTGGTGGACTGGTTATCTACAACTATTTTTTTTTTATCGTGGTAAAATCGTCAAATGAGTCCTCCCACCCAGGGCCGGGCGGGAGGGACTGTCAGACTTGTACTGACTAAAATCCACGGTGTCCTTCAATAGCCCTTTACGTACCGGGGTCTCGGTAATCCGTTAGTCCCGCGACCCCGGCAGGCTTTGGCCCTCTACAGGCCCCGTCACTATGCTGACACTCTTTGAGGCGCGCGTGGAACACAACGCGCCGTCGACTCGGGATCGGATCTATAACTATAGAAAAACTATGGCCCCTGCCTAATCTATGTTTTATATACATAGATAAGATGCCACGGGGTGACTTGCACACTCAACAAATGGGCCCCCAAACATATCGCTAGCACTAGGTGACGTAGCGACAAGGGGATAACATATCCTGAGGTGCTAGAGGAGTGGAGAGGTATTCCATGGTTCTCAGAACCGACCAGAAACCAGGAAGTATGGTCGATCCCTACAAACAATTACTGATATCCTTCCTTCCTCCGAGATCAGGTCCGTGGGGTCGTAACTGCCCAATAGCTCGCCACAAGCTGCCCTGCGGGTTTATTATTATTATTATTAAAATTTGGTGGGTTTGGTGGACTGGTTATCTACAACTATTTTTTTTTTATCGTGGTAAAATCGTCAAATGAGTCCTCCCAACCAGGGCCGGGCGGGCGGGACTGTCAAACTTGTACTGACTAAAATCCACGGTGTCCTTCAATAGCCCTTTACGTACCGGGGTCACGGTAATCCGTTAGTCCTGCGACCCCGGCAGGCTTTGGCTCTCTACAGGCCCCGTCACTATGCTGACACTCTTTGAGGCGCGCGTGGAACACAACGCGCCGTCGACTCGGGATCGGATCTATAACTATAGAAAAACTATGGCCCCTGCCTAATCTATGTTTTATATACATAGATAAGATGCCAGGGGGTGACTTGCACACTCAACAAATAGGCCCCCAAACATATCGCTAGCACTAGGTGACGCAGCGACAAGGGGATAACATATCCTGAGGTGCTTGAGGAGTGGAGAGGTATTTCATGGTTCTCAGAACGGACCAGAAACCAGGAAGTAAGGTCGATCCCTACAAACAATTACTGAAATACTTCCTTCCTCCGAGCTCGTTTGCTCTTGCGAATCTCCACTCTAGCCAGCCAATAAAGGCACGAAAGAGGTGGGAGATGTGTTCCTCGTCAGTGTTCACTCTGTCCGGCCAATAACTCGCCACAAGCTGCACTGCGGGTTTATTATTGTTAAAATTGCGATAAAATTGTTCTCTTCTTCTGCCTAGCCTTTTCCCAACTATATTGGGGTCGACCTCTACAACCCAGTAACTTAGTAATACGGTACCCCATGTTAAGACTGGTTTTCAGACTTTAGAGCTTCTGACTAACAGTAGCGGCTATCAAAGATCTACAAATGACAGCCGGGACCAACAGCTATACGTGCTTTCCGAGATGTTCAAATCATAGGCGAATTTCCGAAATCCTTCCTGACTAAGTCAAGTCGAGCGGTGGGCTAGTGGAAAATACAATGATATCATTTATGAAGAAAAGGGAATGATTATGAAAATACAAAATAGTATTCTTTGAATAAATTTGTGAGTCAATCTAGGCTTACGTAACGGGTATTTAATTGATTGGAAACATGGCTTTTGCCATAAGCCGGCTACTTTAACCGAACCTACGCACAGTACATTTTCATTAAGAATACATTACATATATTATTCGAGACTATCAAATGCTTATGAAGCAACAATTAAGCAGGTGTAGTGAAAAATATTTATCAAAATGTTTATATTATTTTTTAAGGTTTCGAGTACTCGTACCTTCTTATATTTTTTTACATTTATGAGTATTAATATTAAAAAATATATATATATATTTTATTTACTTTTATACCTTACAGTCAACTTACCGTGCGATATTCAGATAATCTATACTTCATGCCTGTGGTGATAAAAAATACTTTGCCCACCCTGAGAACTCAGGACCACGAAAAATAATAAAGCAGATAAACCAACCGGGAATAGGCTCTTTCACTCAAAAAAATATATTGGTCCGAAATATAGATTATAATAAAAATATTTGACCCGTATTTTTTCTCTTGTTACGTTAACCTAAATTGACGAAAATACAACGCTTTTAAAAATCACAAAATTTCACTCGGTCGGGACAATTTTACAAGCGTTATGACGTCACAAGGCCCACTCCAAAATTTGGAAGCGTTTTATCTTCGTCAATATTCATTAATTTAAAAAAAAGTACGTGTCCATTACTTTTCACTCAGTGTCATTAAGAACATTAAGAAGTCGGATGATGGGTCTGTAGTTGACCGGCTCAGCACAGCTTGCTTCCAACTCTCGCCACTTTTCCAGTCGCTAATAAAGGCGATATGCCTCGTGTCAAGACAATTCAGGCGCACAAGTTTTAAGTACAATTACAGATTTCCGTCGGAGTCACTAGCTTTAGTCACGTCAAGGGTATGGAGAACCCTGTAGACCTTCTTTTGGTGGATGCGTATATCCATACCAACCACTTGAACTTACGATCCCTAAAAATATTAGGGCAGGTAAACTAAACTGGGACTTGAACCCAGGATCACTAAGAACGTCAAAGAGGATGGACATTACCGTGATGGGTCAGTACTTGTCTGAGTCAGCCGACTCCCCTTCTTAGCCACTGGCTGAACGTTAGCTAATTCCAAGCCTTCGGCACTCTTGCAGTACCTAACGAAAGGCGATATGAAGTTATCAGACAATCCAAACGTTTTAGTTTTAAGTACAATTGTCGGAATCTCATCGGGGCCGCTCAGGTTGGTTTGTATAGACCTCCACTATAGACCTTCTTCTCATGGATGCGGATGTCCGGATCAACCTGGGACTTGAATCTAGGATAACCAATAAGAATATTAAAGCACTTACCTTGAAGTCCTACCTCAGCCGTGGCGCTTGTGTCTTTTTCCCAACCGACCGGGGGTTTGAACCCAGCCTAGGACAGGAGGTCTTTACGCAGTCATATCAACCTAAAAATGTCTGTTGTATGCAGCCCCGTAAAATATTTGTTTTATTCTGTTTTTTGACATTTGTTGTTAAAGCAGTAACAGCAACTGTCTAGCGATCACGGTTCATGAGATACAGCCTGGTGACAGTCGGACAGACAGACAGACGAACAGCGAAGTCTTAGTAATATGGTTCTATTTTACGCTTTGGGTACGGAACCGTAATAAAAAAAGTTACGTTTGAAGACTCATAGCCGTTAATTTATTTAAAGCCAATGTTTTTTTATTTGCGCTGTACATAGATGACGTTTGAAATTAAGTATATGGAATGTTATTTATTCTAGTAAGCAGGTATTTAAAACATATTAGCAGGTTTTTAAGTCCGTGATTTTTTTTTTCTATTATCCAATACAAGTTTTACATCTTTTTCTTAAATCTATCCAGCCTACTTAAATCCCGTTCATAGGTTTATTTATTTATTATTATCAATTTCTTGCCGTACTAACAGTTTGCACCAAAGCGTACAGCAAGCCAACAACATTTAATGAACCTATGATAAACTAAAATACTTGACACAAATATTTAACATATATCTATCCTTATATGTGAACAAGTCGACGTCATGTTCCTGAGCAATTAGGGCGTTCAGTAGGCTTAGCGCCTGAACTGTAGGGGCACGCCGAGCTGTCAGGGTACGCGAGGGTGGAGCCGTGAACAAACACCGCGGGGCACAGGCGCACGCCACCCGTAATCGGTCCGGCGCGAACAATGAGCAGCGAGCTAGCGTGGTCGCATCGTCAATCCTACTATTGAGCACGAGGAAGTAGTGCATCAACAGAGCACACTGACGCCGTAGTTCCAGCGTGTTGATGCCCACCATTCCAGAGAAAAACAGAGACGTAATCATTTGGGTATGAAACATGTTGCTGCTCGGCTAGTCCCAAAAGATCTGAATTTTCTCCAAAAACTCAATCGCATGAAAGTCGCTGAGGACATGCTAGAACGAGTCAGATCGGACCCAACATTCATGAAACGCATTGTTACTGGTGACGAGACGTGGGTTTACGAGTTTGACATGCAAACTAGTCAACAAGCTTCGGAGTGGCGCCTTCCAACTGAACCGAAACCGAAAAACCAACGCCAAAGTCGATCAAAAGTCAAAGTGGATTTTGCACCACGACAATGCGCCTTCGCACAAGGCTATCATTGTGAACGAATGTTTAACCAAACACTCAACAAATACCATCCAGCAACCACCATATTCACCAGATATGGCTCCTGCTGACTTTTTTCTTTTTCCTAAACTCAAATTACCACTTCGTGGCACCCGTTTTCAATCGATAGAAGACATAAAGGAGAATTCGCGGCGAGAACTGAACTCAATTCCGGAAGCAGCGTTTAAAAAATGTTTTGATGAATGGATTATTCGTTGGCGCAAGTGTATCGTTTCTAAAGGAGCATACTTTGAAGGTGATAAAATAAATTTGGATGAATAACAGACATTTTGTGTATTATTGATCTTTTCCCGGTACTTTCTTGTCAGAGTAGTAAACCCCTTAGCCATCATAAAAGCTTACAAGCAAATCAAGATCAAATTAACTGAAGTTCTATTTTTTTTTTATCGTGGTAAAATCATCAAATGAGTCCTCCCACCCATACTGTCAGACTTGTACTGACTAAAATCCACGGTGTCCTTCAATAGCCCTTTACGTACCGGGGTCACGGTAATTCGTTAGTCCCGCGACCCCGGCAGGCAACTGAAGTTCTATGGGGTATGTCTATCAATTTTTGTACTTAAATTATAGAGACTGTACCACCGTATTTAGCTTCGATATTTAATTTATGTGTGGATTACTATCAGACTTGTACTGATTAAAATCCACGATTAAATTCGTTAGTCCCGCGACCCCGGCAGGCTTTGGCCCTCTACAGGCCCCGTTATAGGTTTTAGGCTAGCTAAAGTAAACACATCTTTCATGGGGTACAGCCTAAAATGTTACAATAAAATACCTCCTCACATAATAGAACTGAATAAAACAAAATTCAAATCATGTATAAAACGCTCACTATGTAGGCAAACACATTACAAATTAGAGGATTATATTAATAATAAAAATGTTTGACTCGATGCTGGTGCTGCTCCACTCCATAACAATAGGGGTCAACTTATTAATTAGGTAGCACGCATAATTATTGAGGAAGCTGCAGAAGATTGTAAGATTATCTTTGCATTGTATTGATTCAATTTCTTAGTATTATATCGTTTTATTGCACATGTGTGAGTAATTATTCATTACTATTACCTCGATTTTGCCCTTGTGGTTGAGAGAATGTCATGGTCACTTCAATCGCTGATGGGTCACCATCAGGGAGGGAGCTAAATGATCCGACACACGTGTCAACGTGTGTCGGATCATTTAGCTCCCTCCATAATGGTTAAGCTGAATGGTGCTGATACGTGTGTCATGTTCGTGAACCGGCGCTGTCTGTTGAGACTGGTCCTCTCTTAGCTGCCACGGTTTATTTTAATTATTATTTTGTTTCTGAATTGTCTTTTTTTATATTTTACTCGTACTGTGGGCACTTGCTACATCGTTCTCACATAATGTACCATCTCAAGTTGAATGATGTAACAAAGGTTCTGTCATAATTTTGGCTATTGAAAAAGAGTGTCTATGGAGTTTCTTGACCGTTCTTCTCCATAGAGATCTACGCTTTGGAATGGGCACCTACAGTACTTTCACAGTTTTTATGTCTTGTGACTGGGACTGTAGCACCGTAACTATTTTTAAACTATTTTATTTTACTTTTGTCTTTTGACCATTCAAAAGTGCATGTAACTGGCCTACTTGAAATAAATGATTTGACTATAATATGAATGATAGAATCTGGTAATTATCAAGTGTAAACACTCATTAGTTGTTCACATTCTAGGCACCCAGTGACCATTGTTAGTCATTTAGAAACCTAAATCTCTAAAGAAATAATATATAATTTAATCAAACGATCAGCATCCATAGGTAAGTTCTTTAAACTAACGAAAGCATTCAAGACCTTATGTATTCCGATACTACTTTGAAAAGTGTAGGTTATAGGAATTAAAGGGTGTTAGCTTCCAATATTTTTGTAGCTTTCTAACAGATATAAAACAATGCACGATGTCTATCACTAGTGCACACCCACAAAGGTACAATTTTAGGACCCACGCTCGTTTTAGCAGGATCTGACTCAGAAACAAGTAGGAAATATTAATGTAAACTATCTTACTTTTGCAGAACCCATGATCACCTTAACCGTTACACATTTGGATTGTTTAAACATTATTTGATACGTTTGGATTTTCTTTGGCTGTTAATAGTGTACAAAGTTAACAAGTTCTTGTTCACCCATCCCGCAACTTAGAGTCTACCTTGAGTGGAAGTCTCATGTTCTTTCACGAAAGAACTGAGTCGTCTGCGTACTACTATTCAAGTGTTGATATAAGGAGCAAGAGCTTAGATATCAGTCTCTAATAGGGTTACATAAGAATCTACTATGCCTCACAGGTGCCATCCGATTGTTTTAATGTAGGTAACGATAGCTTAGACGAGTTATGATCCCAAAGTTTCAAGTATGGTTGGTATTTAATTAGGGAAATTTGTTGATACAGGTTCAGGATGCCTTTACTATTTCCTTATGCGACTGTTCCTAAGTTACCCCAGGCTGATAAAGCTTTCGTTTTTCTTAAATCTAGTTATACTTAGTGGGAAATGAGGGAATGGTACCCCCGAAGGGGTAGAGAAAGGGCCCCGCACTCCGCCCGATCTCCATGACGCGCAGCCATTGACTTCCGCAGTCTCTGCCATTGGGAGAATGAGGACAGAACTTTCAACAAGGGGACATCCCATCCCGACTTTAGAAGCAAGGGGATGGGAGGGGACCTAGGTAAGTTAGTGTTGAGGGTTCGCAGTTATACATGAAAGTCTAAACCATATAAAACAAATCAATAAGAATTATGAAGCAAGTAAGACAAGAGGACAACAAAGATATAATATATAATTGTGGTTGGGAAACCTTACGCTTCGCTTTAGAAATTAGTTTATTATAGTTACGTTAACTTGTTTAATTCCAAAGTAATAGATACCGCTTTATAGACGCAAACGATTCCATGTACACAACATGGTATTGCTTTACAACGTTTACCCGACGCGGATTTCGGTCTTTGCGTGGATGGTTTATTTCCCCATTTTGAGTAACTCTGACAATGACATATTATAAATATTACGGCGCTGAATCCACGTCGGGTAATGCAACGTGTGTTCTACCTTGAGTGGAAGTCTCATGTTCTTTCACGAAAGAACTGAGTCGTCTGCGTACTACTATTCAAGTGTTGATATAAGGAGCAAGAGCTTAGATATCAGTCTCTAATAGGGTTACATAAGAATCTACTATGCCTCACAGGTGCCATCCGATTGTTTTAATGTAGGTAACGATAGCTTAGACGAGTTATGATCCCAAAGTTTCAAGTATGGTTGGTATTTAATTAGGGAAATTTGTTGATACAGGTTCAGGATGCCTTTACTATTTCCTTATGCGACTGTTCCTAAGTTACCCCAGGCTGATAAAGCTTTCGTTTTTCTTAAATCTAGTTATACTTAGTGGGAAATGAGGGAATGGTACCCCCGAAGGGGTAGAGAAAGGGCCCCGCACTCCGCCCGATCTCCATGACGCGCAGCCATTGACTTCCGCAGTCTCTGCCATTGGGAGAATGAGGACAGAACTTTCAACAAGGGGACATCCCATCCCGACTTTAGAAGCAAGGGGATGGGAGGGGACCTAGGTAAGTTAGTGTTGAGGGTTCGCAGTTATACATGAAAGTCTAAACCATATAAAACAAATCAATAAGAATTATGAAGCAAGTAAGACAAGAGGACAACAAAGATATAATATATAATTGTGGTTGGGAAACCTTACGCTTCGCTTTAGAAATTAGTTTATTATAGTTACGTTAACTTGTTTAATTCCAAAGTAATAGATACCGCTTTATAGACGCAAACGATTCCATGTACACAACATGGTATTGCTTTACAACGTTTACCCGACGCACGTTTACTGTTGGTCCTACCAGCATTACCCTACGAAGGACTCTGCTACGAACACAAACAGCGAACGTTTCCTAAGCTCGTTTTGATAGTCCGAGTATCTGCTTTGTTTTTAAGTGCACAATTGAATAATGGCTGCTAGTTAAGGGTCCCCAGATGTGGAGTTTTAATGTTAGTTGACTTAGAGAGATTTCTAAACTTCCTTAGAATTTGTAATTTTGATTTGTTTTCAAGGTCCACTTAAGTGTCCGTTCAGGGCTCGGTCGGGTGTCGGTGCAAACACATGTTTTTCCCTCAGAATTCAACCCTAGTCAATAGCTTTTGTTGCCATTGAAATTGAGGATTTGTGTGAAGGAAACTTAGCGCCTGAGCTGTCGGGGCACGCCGAGCTGTCAGGGTACGCGAGGGTGGAGCCGTGAACAAGCACCGCGGGGCACAGGCGCACGCCACCCGTAACCGGTCCGGCGCGAACAATGAGCAGCGAGCTAGCGTGGTCGCATCGTCAATCCTACTATTGAGCACGGGGTAGTAGTGCATCAACAGAGCACAGTTACGCCGTAGTTCCAGCGTGTTGATGCCCGCCATTCCAGAGACAAACAAAGACGAATACAAACAGGGATAGTACCCATACAGCTTCTTACAAAGGTATCGAGCAAATTTGCGTTGAACCCGTTCTATTATCAGCTTATACTTTTGCTCGTGCGTTGTTGCTGTACTGCATGTCACGGGATGGATTCCCGCATGATACCATCTCAAGTTGAATGATGTAACAAAGGTTCTGTCATAATTTTGGCGATTGAAAAAGAGTGTCTATGGAGTTTCTTGCCCGTTCTTCTCCATAGAGATCTACGCTTTGGAATGAGCACCTACAGTACTTTCACAGTTTTTATGTCTTATGACTGGGACTGTAGCACCGTAACTATTTTTAAACTATTTTATTTTACTTTTGTCTTTTGACCATTCAAAAGTGCATGTAACTGGCCTACTTGAAATAAATGATTTGACTATAATATGAATGACTAGCGACCCGCCCCGGCTTCGCACGGGTGGACATTTATTTTTTAAGCTCTCTGAAAAAAAAAACTTTGTTTTGTATGTATGTTTTTATAGGTTTTTTATTCGTGTTACATTTCTTTGTTTCGTACCTGCTTAACTCTTTTATTTTTGTTTTTATTTTTTTCTCTTTACCTTAATGCTTCACTATACACTATGTTCGCAGTAGTATTTCTAGATGGCATTAAAACATATTGGTTTTCAGGAGATCCTACTCGAGAAAGTGCAACATATAATTGGCCATGAGAAAAGCACTCTTTTCTGAGATCGATGCCTACCATTGAAAAAGTTTGACCCTGGGATTTATTTATTGTAAGGGCAAACGATACCTTGACGGGAAACTGTAATCTTTTAAAGGAAATAGGCAAATCTGTCGGTATCATCGGGATCCGCGGAATGTGAGCGAGCTGTTTTCGCCGTGCGAGTCGTGCGACACCATCATTCATTTTAATACCAATTACAATTTTAAATTCGTAATATCTTTTGAATGGATTGTCCGATTGAAATAAAATAAAAAGTAATTTATAGCTATTGAAACAATCTTGCTCAATAAATAGTTTATTTGGATAAGGATTAGTATTTGACGATAATATGATCAATAAACATAGGCTAATAATTTTAATTACTTTTATTCTATGGAAAAGTGGTTATAATGGCTAAAGTATAAATGTTTGGTTTATACTATCGCGGACTTTTTTGTAGGCACTATTGAGTTCTACAACTTTTCTACAGAAGTCAACCATACATCTCTAACCATTTAGGCAGCGTTCGCGAGAATCTTTAACGTACGGCAGTTTTTTCGACGCCTTTCTCCACAATTTTCACTACCACGAAAAATCCTATCTATTTTCCGGGATAAAATATAGCCTATACGGATTCGGAAGAGTCCCTCTAAGTCATGGTAAAAGAAATTTTGAAATCGGTCCAGTAGTTTTTGAGTCTATTCAATACAAACATACAAAAATACAAAGGCTTTATAATATTAGTATAGATAGAATCTGGTAATTATTAAGTGTAAACACTCATTAGTTGTTCACATTCTAGGCACCCAGTGACCATTGTTAGTCATTTAGAAACCTACATCTCTAAAGTAATAATATATAACTAGCTTCCGCCCGCGACTCCGTCCGCGCGGATTTCGGTCTTTGCGTGGATGGTTTATTTCCCCATTTTGAGTAACTCTGACAATGACATATTATAAATATTACGGCGCTGAATCCACGTCGGGTAATGCAACGTGTGTTCTACCTTGAGTGGAAGTCTCATGTTCTTTCACGAAAGAACTGAGTCGTCTGCGTACTACTATTCAAGTGTTGATATAAGGAGCAAGAGCTTAGATATCAGTCTCTAATAGGGTTACATAAGAATCTACTATGCCTCACAGGTGCCATCCGATTGTTTTAATGTAGGTAACGATAGCTTAGACGAGTTATGATCCCAAAGTTTCAAGTATGGTTGGTATTTAATTAGGGAAATTTGTTGATACAGGTTCAGGAAGCCTTTACTATTTCCTTATGTGACTGTTCCTAAGTTACCCCAGGCTGATAAAGCTTTCGTTTTTCTTAAATCTAGTTATACTTAGTGGGAAATGAGAGAATGGTACCCACGAAGGGGTAGAGAAAGGGCCCCGCACTCCGCCCGATCTCCATGACGCGCAGCCATTGACTTCCGCAGTCTCTGCCATTGGGAGAATGAGGACAGAACTCTCAACAAGGGGACATCCCATCCCGACTTTAGAAGCAAGGGGATGGGAGGGGACCTAGGTAAGTTAGTGTTGAGGGTTCGCAGTTATACATGAAAGTCTAAATCATATAAAACAAATCAATAAGAATTATGAAGCAAGTAAGACAAGAGGACAACAAAGATATAATATATAATTGTGGTTGGGAAACCTTACGCTTCGCTTAAGAAATTAGTTTATTATAGTTACGTTAACTTGTTTAATTCCAAAGTAATAGATACCGCTTTATAGACGCAAACGATTCCATGTACACAACATGGTATTGCTTTACAACGTTTACCCGGCGCACGTTTACTGTTGGTCCTACCAGCATTACCCTACGAAGGACTCTGCTACGAACACTAACAGCGTACGTTTCCTAAGCACGTTTTACATGTCCTTCCCAATCCTGAGGTAGTGAGTCGTGAATTCACTACCATTGAGGAAGACAAGTTTTATATAGCTTCATAGAAGTACACACGCGTTCAAAGAGTTCACCCGTACGGCTGCCTATCCCCTTTCATAATAATAATCTAGTTGCTCAAGCGTACCGGAGACTCGACCTGTAACAGAGCATATTGCGTTTGCCTTGCTGGATGTCGAAGTGGATGTCATCGGCACTTCATTCATTTCATATTTAAATATTCCCCTTATCGACAGGCGTGTCTCGTTAAATAGTGACGATTCAGTAATAGGCCTACCAGTGGCCGTTTAACGAGACACAGCCGTTTAATCTAGCGTTCTTTCGAACAGAGCTATTCAACGATAACCCTGATTTGGCGATGACTACCCCCACAGCTGGAAATGTACATCCATCAACCACTCGCAATGTCTCTGGGCTAGGCTGCAAGGAGACAGTAATCATCAATAGCATTTGGTTATTTTGCTAAACAAATAGCAATATTTGTTATAATTGCTAATGCCTGTCACCGGCACATAATAACTTGGCTGGAGGAATATAATCGAAATAATTGAGCTATGAACATGGTTCTGCCTTTGATACGTGGTACATTCGTCTGGTAAAAGTCAATATTCGTCAGGCGTCATTGGCGTGTGAGTCCATTGTACTGATTGTAGCGAAAGGCATTCCCCGTGTCCTTTAATCAAACGCCAATGACAAATTACTGTGAGGTTATGGAACTGGGAGTCAGAACAAATATATATGAGATAATAATATAAAATAAGGTACTGCGCAGGTGTCGCTCCGCTGTGCTGAAATAAATGATTATTAACTGCCATTCTGCGTCTTCACCAAACTGCTACTATAAAGTTAATTATAATTAACACATACCAAGTGTTTATAGAAGAGAATTAGTCTATAATTTACTTATAAACTACTGCTCAAATACCACCCGTATAATCACCAACATCAGGCTGCCTTCTGGATTCATCTTCTCGCGTTCCACCGACCACTAACACTCCACTTCCTTCAACTACTAATATTTGACGTAGCTCTGTAGACGGTCTCAACCCGACTGTCTCGAATCACCAGCGTCTTCCGCCTCCAACTACCTACTAAGTCCTCGAAAGGCTCTTGGAAATTCTCATGGCTGTTTACTACCCTTAGTCCGAGTATCTGCTTTGTTTTTAAGTGCACAATTGAATAATGGCTGCTAGTTTAGGGTCCCCAGATGTGAAGTTTTAATATTAGTTGACTTAGAGAGATTTCTAAACTTCCTTAGAATTTGTAATTTTGTTTTCAAGGTCCACTTAAGTGTCCGTTCGGGGCTCGGTCGGGCGTCGGTGCAAACACATGTTTTTCCCTCAGAATTCAACCTAGTCAATAGTTTTTGTTGCCATTGAAATTGAGGATTTGTGTGAAGGAAATATCAGGCCATAAAGTACCAAGTTAATGTGTCTGTAGGCGCCCGACGTCACGTAGTGATTTTAAAATAAATAACTTATTCTGTTATTATAACAAGGGTACATGACGGACAGTGGGTGTAATTTATCTATAATATGTATGTATTTAGAAATATATAAGTATGTTTATCAGTTGTCTAGTACCCATAACACAAGCTCTGCTTAGCTTGGGACTAGATGGCGTTGTGTGATAGTTGTGGAATATTTATTATTTATTTATTATTATTACAGTCACACTTCCTATACTTATGAAGAACTTGTTTCACCAATAATAAAAACTTTCCATTTCTTGAGTATTTACATCTTATATTAATAACCACGAAACCATTGTTCGGCTCCCAATGGTCGTACAGTGTTGTTATATAGCCTATAGCCTTCCTCAATAAATGGACTACATATGTAACACGAAAAAAAAATTCAGATCGATTCTTAAATTCCTGAGATTAACGCGTTCAACCAAACTCTTCAGCTTGATATTATTAGTATACATCAGCCTTTCCCAAAGTGGGCGATAACGGCCCCTTGTGGACAATGCAGGCCTAAAGGAGTGTGGAAAGAGACCCAGAAAAATGGGGACGTTGTGTAAAGCCTTCGGGGGTCGATTCGTAATTTTACTAGCAATAATTTTGGCAACAAACACCGATCCCGTAATTGTACCCTGGATTGTGGTCAATCGTTCAACGATTCTTGATAGCATTCATATCGTCATAATTGTGTGAACGTGATTTTATTGCTGTGGCAACGCTGCTTACCAAAAAGAGAAATCGTTTGCATGGCGACTTGCGGTTGTTCTTAAGTAAATTGGAACCTGATATTAACAAACTTATTAAACAGCATCAGATTCATCCTTCACATTCGTTTTTATATAAGTCTAAATCTATTATGTTTGTTTTATTTTGAATAAAAAATAGTCTGTCTAAATACTATAAAGTTGCGTTTTAATAATCATTCTCATTGGCAGGTGTAGCCCGTAAGTGTTAACTTGAGACCTGAGCGCCGTTGTGTTGTGTACTACCTACTGTGCTCAGGTCTTAAGGTAACTCTTGCGGATTACAGTAAAAGTCTTTTTGAGTGAAAATGAATGTTTAATCTCCGCTTATATAGCTCACAACAATTAATTAATTTAATTTGAAGTTATAGTGGTTTTTCAGTAGGTGAAAAAATGGGGGCGGTAAAAATTAATTTATTGTCAAAGTGGGCAGTGGACAAAATAAGTCTGGGAAACCCTGGTATAGATTGTGAATAATCTTTACGTTAGTCGTTAGCCAGGTGTTACAGTCACGATTCCTCACATCAGACATCAAATAAGTGAAAAACTTATCTACTAAATACACAAGTGACTACGAATGTAAGAAAAGTATTTATTTATCATATTTCTTGCTTAGTTATGCTAAAACTTGAACTGCTGCTCAAGTTTTAGCATAACTAAACAAGAAATATGATAATGAAGATGCTATTCTTTATGGAAATAACACTGCTGCTCAATTTTTAGCAGCAGCCTTGTGTGTATCACTGCCCCAGTGTCGAAACTGTTAGCCTCTACAGCGCTTAACGTATGACGCGTTCTTCTGTTCCTGTATTCTTGTTTAATACTAAAAGGCCCTTCCTATCTATTCACGGGGCGTTAAGTTACAGATTTCGGAATTTTGATCATATTTGTAATAGTATTTACGACTTACGACTACTTAAAGTACAAAAAATACAATATCTACAAAATAATTTCCTATAGTCATGGTGCTGTCGAGTTACTACTACCCAACACGTCAGTCTCTGATTAGTAATAGGAACTGCATTATCAGTTCCTGGGGGCCGATTCTACTAACTAATTTCTGTGACAATCGCAGCGTAACCGCGGCTGAATTGCCGACTTTCTAGCGTTTTCTCATTCTACTAATGAATAACGATCCAAAATAAGTTACAGTTCAGCCGAACGCAACGATCGATCGAGAGAACCGCAAGATCGTATTCTGCTAGCACAATCGCGGCACAGTCGAATGCAAGCGTGACATTAGATCGCATTCTAGTAATATTTTGACACTTGTTACGATCGCACCGTAACTGAATTGTGACGGTTCGTCTGTCAAAATTAGCGGTTGACTCTAAGTTGATACAGTGAAACTTTTGTAGGACCGATCTAGAACTTTTTTCATTTTTTACCTAATAATAATGATGTTCTACATGGATTTCCTTGAACTTGCCCCATTAATCTTCGTTCTGATGGGATTGACACAAAAACAAAGGTAAGTAGGCACCTAGTAATTATTATGTGGCTCACAACTTGATGACTTCTTTTTTTTATATTTTCATTGTTTTAGATATTGGTTGCTCTGGCGTTTTATGCCAGTGGTTCATACCAAACACTGGTCGGACAGTCGCAGTGTCATGCTGTTTCACAACCCTCATTTTCTCGAGCACTGAAACAAGTAAGTAACTGAGGTACTAAGCCACATATAAGTTTCCAAGCTCTAGAGAAAATCGTGTTGAAATCAAAAGAGGGCAAGTACCTAATGCATCATACCTATCAATTTGTCTGTATGAAAGATCAATAGCGGATAGTTATTCTTATTAATAAACAATTTGCTTTTTACAGGTTCTATAGAATGTTTGGCATGTCTGGACTTTTGGGATGCATTGATGGCACACATGTCGCTATAGTTCCATCAGCCATTCATGAAGAGCACTATTTTAACAGAAAAGGATATCATTCCTTAAATACTTTAATTGTGAGTTATCTCCTTTAAACCTTTGTCAAATCTTATCAGCTAAATGAATAAATATTAATATCTAGTACTTGTTTCAGATTTGTGATTCAGAAGCCCGAATATTATAGTGCTGCATGGTATAACAATCCCCTAAAGAACGATCCTAGATGAACTGATTAGCTCTACTGGAGAAGATTTTTAATTATTAGGTATTTATTTCATCAGTTATCTTATCATGGGCAAATTAAGCTATTAAACTGTATACCTACAAATAGTATCATATTTTGAATAAATGTTTAGGCACATTATTAAATCTTTTATGATTGTAATATTTATTTCAAATACATAAAGGATAAATAAAATTTGAGACATTATCTGAGATTGCTCATATATGAAATTTATTTTTCAGGAGATTCAGGATTTCCTTTAAGACAAGCAATGATGACTCCCATACTCAATGCTAGTCCAAACAGTCCTGAAGCTCACTACACTGAGACGCGTATGACTACAAGAAATGTTGTGGAACGATGCATAGGAATTTTAAAAGCATGATTTAGGTATATATACATTTTATTGAACCTCAGACATAAATTGATAGTAAAATTATAATATTGCAATTATTACAAAGTACATTAATATTACAGATGTTTACTGGTCGACAGGAAGTTGCACTACAAGCCTGAAATTGCGGCCAAAATTACCAATGCTTGCTGTGTACTGCACAGCATTTCACTCAATTCTGGTCTGGAGTTAGATGATGAGGACCTAGAAGATATGGGACAGCAACTTGAAGATTTTAATGATGCTGCATTAGTTTCTGAAAGACATGGATCACGGCGGCGCGAACTATCTTTTAGAACAAGGGCGGAATTACCAAGCAGCTTTGGTACAATGCCTGTGGTCATCTAGGCAATAATGGTTTTTTTTTAAATAGTCTCTCTTGTACTTATAATAATTTAGCTAAATACTAGTTTTTATGTGTACACTAGTTTTACTTAATATTTTGTAGTGGCTTTATATTATACAAATCTCTATTTATACTCATATACTGATTTCATAACTTCACATAGTACATACTCTTAATTAAAATTGTATAAATTATTATTTAACAGATTCAATGATGATTAGGTTAGTATAAATTATAGAAACAAATGATTGAACTTGTATTTAATTTAAAAAAACTCTGGTTGTACAGACACCAGCATCAATTTTTAAAACTAGATTTTCAACTGTATCACAAGTGGAAGGATTTATTCGATAGGAAAAAAATTAGATTGCGGAATAGTGAGAAAGTGGTTAAATGTTGTCTTATCTCTTATAATGTATTTCTCACAAATTATTGTGTTTAATTTTTTATGTTGCAGGATTTAAATAAGTGAAAATATTAATGGTTAATAAAAAAAACAAAGAAAGTACATATTTGGAAAGGTTTTAATTAAACAATAATTGTTGAGCTTGGTTATGAATATTATAAAACTTTATTTATCTTACAATTAATTTATTTTAATTCAATATATGTCCCATTAAAACTATTAGTGAAAATGGTAAATTGTTTTTATTTTATAACACTACTACAATATACTTAATTAAATCTAAATAATGTTAATTTACAAATAACAAAGAAATTCACTTAATAAACTAAATTACTAAACAGAAAGAAAGAGGTACCCGTTTTTTTAATATTAACTCCCAGTAACCTTTATGATGATGGATCTGGAAATAAACAATACTTTGGTTACAATCTATAAGAACATGAATAGAATTTATATTTTTTTAATTCTTAGTCAATTCAAGTGCGATTTGGGTCGTGTGACTGTAACCCTCAAGTGGGTCGTAAGTATTAACTCAGGACTTGTCGCACAATATTGACTCTGTGATAAAAACAAAAAAAACAGCGTATTGCCATTTTTGACATTATAAATAATTATGTAATAAAACATATACTCACAGTAAATCAATCATTTTGATGAACTTGCCACAAAAGTTTTTGCTTCCCGCTGTTTAGATTTGGATCACTTGACATTTGACATCACCAAGACGTTTCGTTTCACATAGACTTCGGCTTGCAAGATAATTGCAATGAAACGTTTGCCTAAGTTTTTATTATTTAACCATGAAAATGTTCCAATAATGAATCAGTAAAACATTTTGTCATAGTTTGAATAATTTATTGTATTTTAAAACACTTTGGTGGCATAATTTATATTTAGTAACATTCATATTTTATACTGTGGTATCAATAGAACATACTATTCGTCGTGCTGGTATCACAGGATAACGTTCCTAGCACAGTCGTAAGTTCCCGCTACGATTCAGTTACGATTTCGCTCCCAGTGTAACGTAACAAATAGTAGAATGACTTTTTAGGTTACCGTCGCTCGATGATAGGAATGGTACCGCTGCGTAATAGCGATAGGATAGGTAATTTTGTAAATTAGTAGAATCGGCCCCCTGCTCTAATATTATAATTAGGCACTCCCCAATAGACAGAAGATTTGTCACGTAGTATGTGTACCTAAAGGTTATATGTATGGTATTTTATGCATAATGCCTTAACTATACTACTGTAACAGAATGGGTATTCCACCTCCTCGGTTGCTTCAACCTCTTTCCTTTTGAATCTATCTTGATTTTTAAAAGCTTTGTATATTCATATTTCGAATTTCATTCTGTCTTTTGTTAGCGTTTTAATAAAATTTAAGAGAATTTAAATGTTTGTTTAATAATACTTAACATGTTATTTTATAGTTACACAAGCACTACGCCCGCGACTTCGTCTGCGCGAATTTCGCATTTTTCCCTCTATGAATTTCAACTCCCGGCCACCGCCTCAAATCAAATCAAATCAAATCAAATCAAAAGCATTTATTTCAAGTAGACCAGTTACAGGCACTTTTGAATTGTCAAAAACTTAAAAAATATAATTAAATACTACAAAATTATGGTGCTACAGTCCCAGTCACAAGACATAAAAACTGTGAAAGTACCGTAGATGCCCGTTCCAAGAAGTAGATCTCTATGGAGAAGAACGGGCAAGAAACTCCATGGACACTCTTTTTAGATCGCCAAAATTATTACAAAACCGTTGTTACATCATTCATTTTTAGATGGTACATTATGTGAGAACGATGTAGCAAGTTAAAAGTGTCCACAGTAAAATACAAAAAAAAAAAACAATTCAGAAACAAAATAATCAATAATTAAAATAAACCGTGGCAGCTAAGAGATGACCAGTCTCAACTGACAGCGCCCGTTCACGAACATGACACACGTATCAGCACCATTCAGCTCAACCATTTTGGAGGGAGCTAAATGATCCGACACACGTGCCACCATCAGCGAGACATTTGAGTGCGCATGACATTCTCTCAACCACCAGGGTAAAATCGAGTCAATAATAATTACTAAGTAGTACATAGTACTCACACATGTGCAATAAAATTATATAATACTAAGAAATTGAATCGATACAATGCAAAGATAATCTTACAATCTTCTGCAGCTTCCTCAATATTTATGCGAGTTACCTAATTAATAAATTTACCCCTATTGTTGTGGAGTGGAGCAGGACCAGCATTGAGCCAAGCATTTTTATCATTAATATAATCCTCCAACTTGTAATATGCTTGCCTACATAGTGTGCGTTTTATACATGATTTGAATTTTGTTTCATTCAGTTCTATTATGTGAGGAGGTATTTTATTGTAACATTTTAGGCAGTACCCCATGAAAGATGTGTCTACTTTAGCTAGCCTGAAACCTGGCTGAACTAATTGGTCCCTATTTCTAGTATTATAGTTGTGTCTGTCACCTCTTTTACTGAATAGATGCAGATTTTTTCTAACGTACATGATGTTTTCATATATGTATTGACAAGGTACTGTCATGATGTTGATATCCTTAAACAATTCCCGGAGAGAATCGCGCCTACATAGATTATATATGGCTCTGACAGCTCTTTTCTGCAGAATAAATATGGACTCGATGTCTGCAGCCCGTCCCCATAGCAAAATACCGTATGACATAATACTATGAAAATAACTAAAATAGACTAGCCTCGCGGTATCTATATCAGTAAGTTGGCGGATTTTTCTAACAGCGTATGCTGCTGAACTCAGCCGTCCTGCAAGAGATGTTAAATGAGGACTCCATTGTAGCCTTGAGTCGAGCGTGATTCCTAGGAAAACCGTTTTATCGACGAATTCTAATTTCTCTTGATTCGATACAATGTCACTATCATTACTTTTGACATTTGGTAGAGAAAATCTTATGCATTTAGTTTTCTTCCCATTTAATACTAAATTATTAGCGGTGAACCACTTGTGCACCTGCAGTAGAGCGCTATTTACGTCGTCAAGGTGTGAGGCGCGTCTATTAATCTTAAATATCAAAGAAGTATCGTCAGCAAACAATACCATTTCAGGTTGGTTTTTGAATAAATGGGGTAGATCGTTGATATAAACTAAAAAGAGAAAAGGACCCAATATTGAACCTTGTGGTACACCCATTTCTACCCGTAAGCCCTTTGAAGTGACACCATTTATTTGTACTTGCTGTTGTCTATCATTTAAGTAAGATTTCACTAAGTTAAGCGCGAGTTTACTGAGGCCATAATGCTCAAGTTTTAAGAGCAAGGTTTCATGATTTACACAATCAAATGCCTTTGAGAGATCGCAGAAAATTCCTATGCCATCTCGAGCATCTTCCCACGCAGTATATATGTGTTTTAATAAGGTAACACCGGCGTCAGTGGTACAACGTCCTTTGGTGAAACCATACTGCTGCTCATGTAATATTCTATTGATGTTAAAATGATTGAGCATCTGATCAAGCATTACTTTTTCAAACACCTTACTGAAAACCGGCAATACGGATATAGGTCTATAGTTGTTGGTGTCTTTACTGTCCCCGGATTTAAAAAGCGGTATAACTTTACTGTGTTTCATTAGATCTGGAAAAACCCCTTGATCCACACACAAATTAAATATCGAAGCTAAATACGGTGCTACTGTCTCAATAATTGAAGTACAAACTTTGATAGACATACCCCATAGATCTTCAGTTAATTTGATCTTAATTTGCTTGTAAGCTTTTATGACGACTAGGGGGTTTATATGCTTAAATTTAAATTCGTTCGGGCAGACTGAAACGTTCGCTTTTAATAAATCAATAGAAAGCCAGGGAGATGAGTTTAAAGTTTCAGTTGTTTTAATTGGGATACTGGTAAAGAAATTTACGAATTCTTCAGCAATTTCTTTGTCTGAGCTTATGAGACCACGTGAAGTCTCTAGTATTAAATTGTTACTACGTTTTTTATTTTTATTAGTTTCAGTATTAATTATTTTCCAAACTGTTTTTATTTTATTATCGGACAATTTTATCTTCTTGCTAATGAAGATGGATTTAGCTACCTTACAAGTGTTTTTGAAAATTTTGGAGTAAGTAGCAACATATCTGTTAAATGTTTCTGAGTTAATAAAAGGCTTAAGGCCGTACAGCTCAAACAATCGTTCCCTACTTTTTCTAATACCCTGCGTTGCCCAGTCACTAAAAATAAACTTTGGGCCAGTCGTTTTCATTTTAATTTTTAAAATATTATTGAATGTGTCACGTACTACTGAAAAAAAAAACGACGGGTTGCACTCTGGGAGTGCCGGCAGAAGTGAAAACTTGAATAGTAATTGTTGGAAATAGCTTGTGAACAGATTTTAGTAAAACTCGCAAAAATGGTTGACTTTTTATTTCAATAATTTTCCAATGTGACGTACATCTTTTATAAACAATGTTACCTAGCAACGAATGTATCCAGTATACAAACTTCTTTAAAAGTAATTAAGTCACACGAACATTCACGCAAGCGCCCTACGCCGTCCTACGCTTTTTCGGTCAGGGTCACGTGTCCTGACGCGAGTTTAAGATTTTATACCCATTACAGAAAAAGTGCTCAACGCCGCTAAAGAAGTTTTCACTTCAAAAGTCTTCATACAATTTGTTTACATTGTTTAAACTAAAAATATGGTCTGAAATATTTAATCCATTAATTAGGTTATTATTAAATCTATCTAAGTTGCTGGGAGTTATTTGTCTAGTTTGTATTTGAACTTTTTCTAATTGTATATTGGACTCGAAAGTAACCGTTTGACCGCTGTGATCCGAAGGAAGGTAATTTACAATAGATTTATCTAAGCATTCGCAATCGCAAAAAACATTATCAATACATGTGGCAGTATTTAAAGTAATTCGGGTTGGTTCATAAAACACATTCGACAAATTAAATGATTTAAAGAGATTTAAAAACCTACTGCTATATACATTATTTTCTAAAATATTAACATTAAAGTCACCACAGATAATTATTGTTTTTTTACAAGTTCCAAGTTTCGCCAAAGCATCTTCCATTACTGACTCAAATATAGAGTAGTTTTGATAATTAGGGGGTCGGTAAACGCACACTATTACATGCTTATCTAGCTCAACACAAGACAATTCTACGCTATGTTCTACCGATAGATCAACTATGTCCTTACGAGACTTAGCTTTTAAACAATTTTTAACTAAGATTAGTGAACCCCCACGCATCTTAGATTTTCGATTATAGCAACTGCACACATTGTAGTTTTCGTAATAAATTATCATTTCATAGTCTTTCAACCAATGTTCAGTGAAGCAAACAATATCGTACATTGTCTTTTCTAAAAACAATTCAATTTCTAGTTGCTTTGAACAGAAACCTTGAATATTTTGATGAAATATTGTCAAGGAATTCTGCTTAGCCCCTTTATTGCATGTAAATATTTCAGAGCAAGAAGGTACCTTGTTGTTGAATAAAACCTCTGTTGTCTTACTAACTAGTTTAAAGAAACATTTCCACTATTAACACTACTGCTAAAGTCAGTGGTCACCACCCTAATACTAGTATCATTACTAATATTTTCGGTGTTAATTATACTATTACTAAATTTAGACATACTATTTATGTCTGTGTAAATATAAAAACCTAATAGCCTAGCTATTTTGTGTCTATATGCAAAAGGCAGATACACTGTATCTCGTGTTGACCTGAGTTTATCTATAAAACTATTGGTATCAAAAAAGCTTAGTTTGTCACTATAGTGACTAACAAGGAAATAAATATGCTTATTCAGCATGTGAATATAATTGTTCTGACTTTTTGACAATCTCTCAAAGTATGGGAAAGCACACAATATTATTTTACGGCAATTCAACTTTAACAATTCGCCTACACTGTTAGTAAGGTCTGCTTTTCTAATTTTTTTTACTATTACCCACAAATATAGTTAAGTCTGTGTTACAGTTATAGACATTTTTAGTTATTGTTGCCATTATCTGTTTAAATGTTAACCCCGGCATACAATAATTCTGACTGGAATGGCTCAAATTATTACTCAATAATTTACCTACACCTCTTCCTATACTATCCGAGAACATAACTTCCTTATCCGAGAACAGAACAGTCTTTAAGGGATACTTTTGGAAAATCTAAATACCTACATACCGTGTCACCTCATATATGATTTTAGGTTTTCAAAATTAAGTCGTACCCATCCACAACCTTTACAATACTAAAAGAGAAAGATGAGAATTTTGAATGGTTTAAACTTAACCAAACCAAACGTATAGGATATTTCATTGAAACAAATTTCTCTAAAATATATTAATACGCATCCTTTAATTGGTTGCAATATTATTTATGCCAAATTTTGTTTGTGTTGAAGAACGCAGTAAAATCCTTCCCTTAAAAATTAATCATCCTTTTTCACCAACTTAAAGTGTGATTTTCGAAAACCCCAAAAACACGTGTTTGTTTATTTTTGATCTAATTTCTATACACTGAGTTTCAAGTTCATCAGTTAGCGCTTTATGATTTTCCCATACAAACTTTAACATCATCTAAATCACCAGAGGAGGGTAGTTTTATAAAACGAATAATGCTAATCTTTTTTATTTACTTACCAAGTTTTTGCCAAGTTCTAAAGTTTATAAACCCAAGGCATAAGATTTTACAAACAAAGGTTTTCACCCCCTTAGAGATGGATTTTTGCAAAATCCCTTCTTAAATCTCACCTACATTATTAACGGCAATCACCATCCAAAAGTCAGCTTTCGACATTTAGCGTTAAATATCCTTACCTTAAAACTTGAATACCCGTTTTCATCAACTTTTGGAAAAATCCATCGTATTTAAATACTGATTTTCAAATTCATCGGTTCGTGCGTTATAATTTTCCCATACCAAGTTTAAAAAAAATTATAGTGCCAATCTTTTTTATTTACTTGTGTTCTTATTTGTGGCAAGTTTCAAGTTTATAAACCCAAAGAATAATATTTTTCATACAAACGTTTTCACCCCTTTTCATCACCTTAGAGGAGGATTTTCGCAAAATCCCGCCTTATTGCTGCCCTATGTGGTAGACTGCAACTGCTGTCCAAAATGCAAGTATTGCGTTTAGCGGTTTCGGCTGTAGTCGAGTCTTAATAAAAAACCCTGTTCTTTTATATATATAGATAATTATTTTAATGTCTGTGTTCGCGTTATTAGATGGTGTATTGACTCATCTGTAATTCATTAAGAAACTTCTAGCATATAGTCTGTGCTCCAACCGAACGTTGATTGGTTGAGAGGGACTTCCGTCGGGGAAGTTTTGGACAGGAAGGGACGCGAACACAGCCATAACGAGACATTACATGCTCGGCAGCGATAAACAGAATTGGATTGGTGTCTTACTATTATTAATGAAAATTATATTACTTGGAGAGCAAATAACGAAATATAAGGATATTATCTTAAACTGCAGTCTCATTTCTGACCTCATAACACTTTCGTGAATTTCATAGCATTATCGTCAACTCCTTTTTTTGGTCAGTACCATTTTACAACGGCTAACAGCTGCATCTTTTGATTATTTTTTAAACCTGCATATTTAAACTAAACTAGTAATGTTTTGTTAATGCATGTTATGTGTTGTGTTATGTACTTCCTACAACAGGAATGAACTTTTAGTGTGCGTTACCCCAACAAGAAAGTATCTCCTAGAGTTATATGAGTAGAACGTGTAGTTGGTGCCTTATCTGCTGTAAATGTGCCCCCACATAAACAATGTGTGCCCCCTGTCGTTTCGAAAAAAAATCGAAAAAACGATTCTTGCTGGGGTAACATTTTTCTAGCAGGAAAATTCTAAACGAATGATCGGAGAGAAAAACTGTGCATGGCCAGATAGCTTATATGTGTGCCAAAATGTGCCCCCAAAAATAAAATCTGTGCCCCTTCAGTTTTTCGAGATATTGCATTTCCTGCTGGAGTAACGTTTTGATGAATAGTATATCTCTAAAACCATTGCATGTGCCCCTGTAGAATAAAAATACTCGAGTAGCTCTTAATGTGTGCCCCTTTGTGCCCCAATTAGATTTTAGAAAATATTTATAGTTTTCAAGTTATCGCGGTTTTATGAAAACCCGAAAAAACATCGCAGCGCCTAAATGAGACAAGGCATAACTTTGCTGAAAACTGTATTCGGTCCTTCTTGACGCTAATAATAACCATACAAAGTTTCAAAAATGTTCATACATGCGTTTTTGAATAATCTTGCTAAAAGTAAAAACGATGGTGTCATAACTTTGACGGCAAAATACAAGGAACTGGCACAATCCCAGATGTGTAGGTGTAAACCAAAATATTGTGCCTTTAGTCAAAAAATATATGGTGAAAATATTGAGCTTCAAATGTTACGCATTAAGTAAATATAAACAAAAAACCAAAATATGTAAACTACGGCTGGTTATCCGACCAAATCTGAATGACTACTAAAAAGCGACGGATTCATACATATCGATGACCTTCTTTATTGGACGTATTATACCTAAGCTGTTGTCCGTACAGTCGCGTTCAAAAGTTTTGAGGGCTAATTAAAAATATATATTAAATGCACCTTGTGACTATATAAATGAAACAGCTTGTTGACATTTACATACACAGCAGATAAGGCACCAACTATACGGTCTACTCATATAACTCTAGGAGATACTTTCTTGTTGGGGTAACGCACACGAACTTTTAAAATGTTGTTGTAATCCATCGAATATTATCTACCCTGATAGTGGTTTGTAGTGAACTTATTTCGATTTTAATAGTTACTCTTCAGGTCCTCAAGACCGTATCATAATATCAAATTGTTTTATTCTTATTGTCCATAGGTTCCACCCTTGGGTCTGTACAAATAAACATAATATATATACAAAACCTGTAGTGGCCTCTTCAAGTATTGTCCCATAACTCTTCCCTCCTATATATATATTGTTGCGGCATCGTTCATGAGGGACGTGAACGATTGCCAACGATAGCCAACCAGGTAAAGATTTAAATAAAAAAATTGTTAAGTATCAAAAAATGATAATTTTTCTGTTTCGTTGTTACCTCAATAGTACATTTCTCCGGCACTTGTATGTCAATGTCTCAGTAGCAGCTATGGAGTCTGGATTTATAAACATAACTAGTGTAGGTGTACTATGAGGTACACGGCTAGTCTTTGTAAGATTACAGCCGTACTTAGATGTCTTCTCTGCGTACACCATTTGTCACACTACCTAAGAAATCTGAGGGCTCATCTGGTGATTAAAATTTTTGCATCCTGGACGTAGTCAGAGGCAAAGGGAACATAGGTCGCTGGATGTCCGTTGTAACATGCTAGCCTGTAGGTTTGCACGGTGTACGAATGCAGTCAAGATTACGCTTTTTAAAGCATATTGCCTAATATAACAATGCACGTACTGTTGGGGCTGCCATGGCGTTGCAGTGCGTCAGTACGTCATCCAGAAAGCAATAATTTAACCTTGTACTAGTAAAATGTTCAAACCCAATATTAGTTGAGTTAGAACACAACTAGACTAACCCCAACTATACGAGTTGGGTTAGACCTTATACTAGTTGGGTTAGAACCCAACTACGAGTAGTGTAAGGTGCGGTCAAGTTTTCTGCGTATTCCAAAATCAGTTCTCATTCTTATATTCTTGAGTAATAAAGTTGTCTACACATATTGATCAGAATTATTGATCTAAGATTAAATTATAGTATACTTAGTCTTAAATGATATCAGGGTCCCAGCATCAGCAACACGGTCCAAATTTACGAAGTTCTATCCGGAGACAGGAATACCTAATAATTATCTAGAAGGTACTATTTTATTTCTTCTGAACAATAATCTAATCAGCCTTCTTTTGTGTGCCCTTCCTTCATAGGTTATCTGTTGAAAGTTCAACAAACTGTTCACTTCTAA
This sequence comes from Agrotis puta, assembly GCA_943136025.2. Classification (NCBI taxonomy): domain Eukaryota; kingdom Metazoa; phylum Arthropoda; class Insecta; order Lepidoptera; family Noctuidae; genus Agrotis; species Agrotis puta. The sequence goes on from OW964166.2 coordinate 10,452,599, forward strand.
TGTTGGTTTGTACCTAAAGTCACGCTTAATTAAATTTAATTTCATCCTATATTACAGAAGAAGTCATCATGAGAATAATGTTTTAGGTAAGGAAAAGGTTAGGTTTGCTTCGTAACAAGATGATCAACTAAGCTATGTCAGTTTTAATGTGATTATAAATGATATCTGTTTTATCTCTTGAAAAAACCTAGAAAAGTTTGATTGTGTCGTCCTAAACAGTTTCGTTGCGTGCGACTGAGTAGTTTCCTTAGTTGCTGTTTTTTTTTTCAAATAAAAAACGAGAATAGTGTATAATTTTTATTACGAAGTATTAAGTCGTGCCTATTCATTTATCGAAATGGTGCAAACTTATAAGTATGTACATTTTAGGCTCTTACAATTACTTTTAACTAACATCCCTAGTGCTTGTAAAGTTAAAAGAACAAGCCAAGTATTCTCAGTGTAACTTTTGGATATCAATACTCGTTATTATGAGAAGTTTAGTAACAAGCAAGATGTTCTAACACAAACTTACTGTACCAGCAAGGTATGTCAAATTTGTGGTTTTTGGTCAAAGGTGTGACAAAACCGCGATTTAATAGTGATCCCAATATCGGTAACATAGGGGAACCTGTTAATTTTTTCATTAGTACAGGCACAAATATGATCACACCTTGCTAGTGCACCTTGTTTATGTTGTCATGCATTTCGCAGGAATGTCAATATCATGGGAATATTTGTTATGTTGGAAGTTAACACAGAAGTCAGTATTATCGGTCGAAGTACATAGCATGGCATAGTGAAGACAGGCAGGAAGTTCACGATGTTAAGTAAAGAATTCCTCGAGCACGGTTTTGAGATGATATAATTTCCAAGATGGAAATTGCAACCATTACTTTTTGAATTTAAAGAGTGTAAAGGACGTGACAATAGGAAAGGATGGAGTTCGAAGAAAGATGGAAGTAGCAGATGGAGCAGGAAGTGACTAACGAGTGAAGGGAGAAATTCCAGGGAAGAAGATACGAGGAGGCAAATAGGATGTTCAAGATCCAGGGAATAACAATGTGCCAGGTCGAAGATACGGGATTATAAAGACTAAGGTATAATCGACAAATTTTAATTATGACCCACCATAAACTTATCTTCTTACAGACATTCAAACACAATTAGTTCCACATTCGCGTAAACATACATATCCCTGGTGACGACTTTGTACTTTGTTGTTTTGAAGGATGTAAACCATTTATTGTCAAAATGGGTCATGGATTCAAATTTGTCGATTGTACACTTCTGACAGGTCGAAAGGTGCTATATATACTTGTTTTATTTGGGCTCATAACAAGAAGTATCCTTAATTATTGTAACTTTGGAAGAGGGTGCCTTTAGACAAGTGACAGGGTAAAATAGGCCTAATGGTGATTGAGTAAGATTGCCTGATGAGGCATTTAGTTATACGACTATTAGCGATTATATTCAAGATGGATAAGAAGAGGAGTCGAAAGTTGCCTACCACTGATGTTATCGTTTCGCCTTAATAGACGAAGACTTAGAAGATAATAGAGAGATGAAGGAAAAAAGAGCTTATATTGTTAATATTTTTATTGTTGGAAGAGAATGGAGAGCCAAAACGTACATACTTATAGTCTTAAATGTTATACAAGTATATAGATGGTAGAATAGCGGAGTACACAGATAAGTGGCATCATCTTTATTTAATTTTAATAAACACCTTAATTGTACCACCCACTCCAATACGATTAAAAAGATTCTGTACTTATCTGCCTCTCATGTTACAGACGTCCTTAAAATTAGGAAAAAACCTAATCATTCATACATCAATAGAAAAAACAGTAAATTATACAAAGTAACAACAGAACGTTAAGACAACTTGGACTTTACTCAAGCTTCAGTCGCGGTTCATACAAAATGAACATTGTTCGTATAAAGTTAATTTGCATATTCGAACAAGCGGCTATCATTCCCTTCGAATATGAATATTACTTTTATAGAAGTAAGGTTAATTTATGTTTGAATTGCTCGTGTTAGTTTGAGTCGTGCCAAAGTTTAAACAGAGATTTATAGAGCACACTTATACTTAGCTAAAGCTAACTCCGTTACATACTGTTAGCTTGAATTAAGTCGAAGTATTCTTTATAGATCTGTCTTAATCCTTCTAGGGGTGCTACACACATGCTTGAGTCGCATTGGCGATGTCAGAGCCCATCGTCAATATAGGCTTCATCAAGCATGCATTTAACAAGCCTTACTTAAGGAAATACATTTACAAATAATACACGCCTAACTAAACCTAACTGATACAATAATATTTGGTAACATAGAAAAAAATGATTTTCACTTGAAATTGGTAACCATATAACTCATCATAAGTAACGTTAAATAACAATTAAATAACATACAAACAACATTAATTCATCGAAATAAACAAAATGTTAACTGAATATTTATCCAAATCTACTTATTGTACATAAATAACTTATGGATAATTCAGTTCCATAAAGGCAATAATAGGAGATAAATTTTATAAACGATTTTTAAAATTAACGCAAAATTTTGACTCTTTAACGTGTTAGGGCTATTTCCAAAAAATAAATTAAAATGACGACTAACAAAACTGTCCCTTATTTACTAGCAGTGAGACAGACGTAAATAAATATATAAATGACGACTTACATAATTAATTTATAACTCAAATAATAGAGTGGGAAGGAAAATAAAGTCAGAGACAAACTGGAGACCTAGTCTAGTAATTTGCGAACACTGCAATAGTTCCTCATAGTTTAGACAGTTTTGTCGAATCGATCAAAACAAAACTGTCAAACACAATGAAGATACTACTACACCGTTAATGTAAATTGCCAGACTTGGCCCCCAGCTTATCTCTACTTCAAATGGCTACCGCTGGCTACTCCTATGCTATCACTGAGTTGAGAACGCTTGCCATTTAAGGGATAAAATGGGGGCCAAATCTATTAATTTAATATTAATTATTAGATTTGGCCCTCAGTTTATCTTTAAATGGTCAACGCTTTTTACTTATGATCTTTCCAATCCTTTCTTCACACTGTCTATCACGATGGCTAATTATAATTGAACAGTTGATATGCTCTAATATTCCCGAAACCGTGACTGTGACGAATTTGAAGAAGTATGAAATCCTTCGATGTACGAAGCTTTAAGATGTTTTAACTTCTTTTCGGCTCTTAACATTCCCAGTAATCATTGCCTTGTAGTGCAACCGTAGAAAATCACTTAGTATGAAAAAATTATGCCCATTTTGACATAAACTAGGCGACATTTAAATTAATGCCTCAATTGAACTGACTTGTTCGATTTTCAACATATTCCGCTAATTGAAAACCCAACCGTGCAAAAAAATTGACACATTGCATTTAGGTATAGCCTAGTGATTGTAAAAGTGGGCACAGTTAAAAAAAATGACCCTTCAATACTGCATGGAAGCAAAGTCCTCGAATGCCTTCACGTTTGCTCCATGCAGTCTGAGAACTATGGCGCACTACAAGACGGTTTGTTCTGTTAGTGACGTTGCCATCTTTCTGAATGAATGAACGACCCACACCCTCCCGCCACTGCCACCTGTCCCTCCCACCCGCCATCCTTCATCCCAACCTCCCCCTTTTTAAATAAAAGTAAAAGAACTCTAATTTATTGCCTTATTGAAACTGAAGGAATGAATGAAATTAAGGTGCAGACGTCCATTACATACTTCGGAATTTGGTATTTTCTAACTATTTTTAGTGATATAACATTGATTATAGACTAGTCGATTAATATAAATATGTGAAGACGACGAGAACGCCAGTACAGCGAAGAGGCTAAATTTATAAATTCCGATACGAATATTTATGAGCATGTTAAAAAAATGTGTACATAGATTAATTACAAAAATATTTGCCCCGTGCTGTCTTAGGGTCGCTCTAGCCTTACCGGTCGTGAATTGAGGCAGAGCTACTCAAACCAAACATAATAACCAAAATAACAATGAAAAATATACATCCAAATCTTAACCCTAGATTTACAACTACATAAGGTTGCAACTGGTAAACAAGCATACGAATAACATAGCAACACAAATTGTTCTAACATGTTAATCTCATGATTGGAAAACTCCACCGGGCTATGGGTCGATGTAGTTTACCTGCCATGTCCTCAAACGAGCGTCAACCAAAACTAATAATTGCGTGTGCCGAGTCACTAATCTAGCCCCATAACAATCTTAGAATCCAGAGGTCTTAAATGGTGTACCTAGTACACATTCTAGGTACACCATTTAAGACCTTTATGTCCGATTCACATATAAAACCCTTTCGCCTGTTCAGTGCAGAAATGCTGGAAGCACGTGTGCTGCAACCATTACTTCAGATGTTAATAATCCTAGCAATGGCCTCTGGTACAATAGGGATACATACTCGAGGACTTGAATGCAACGCTATTACTACCAGTTACCATAATGAGACGTTCTTGGTAGAACCTGGACAGACTCAATATGTATATATAGGCGTGTTCTGTGAGTCAGCACTCACAAAACAAGCCTTATACTCATATTACGGCTTCCCTTGTAGGCAAGAATAGTGCAGCCCGTCATTCATCCATACATATGCTTGTTGTATTAGATGAGAAACAACAAGAATATGTATTGCTGGACCATTGTTTACAAGGTAAGCACGTTTCTTAATATCCCTTGTTCTCCGTCTTATACACAAGGGATATTAACAGACGTGATGCGCGTTACCGTGACGCCCAGTTGTAGCCATCACGTAACCGCGTCGCGCCTGATATGTCCAGACAAAACCTACTCTATAGGTACGCTCATAACATAGACATACCGATTACGGCTTCTCTTGTAAGCAAGACTAGTACAGCCCGTCATACATCCATACATATGCTTGTTGTATTAGATGAGAAACAACAAGAATATGTATTGCTGGACCATTGTTTACAAGGTAAGCACGTTTCTTAATATCCCTTGTTCTCCGTCTTATACACAAGGGATATTAACAGACGCGATGCGCGTTACCGTGACGCCCAGTTGTAGCCATCACGTAACCGCGTCGCGCCTGATATGTCCAGATAAAACCTACCCTATAGATACGCTCATAACATGGACATACCGATTACGGCTTCCCTTGTAAGCAAGAATAGTGCAGCCCGTCATACATCCATACATATGCTTGTTGTATTAGATGAGAAACAACAAGAATATGTATTGCTGGACCATTGTTTACAAGGTAAGCACGTTTCTTAATATCCCTTGTTCTCCGTCTTATACACAAGGGATATTAACTGACGCGATGCGCGTTACCGTGACGCCCAGTTGTAGCCATCACGTAACCGCGTCGCGCCTGATATGTCCAGATAAAACCTACCCTATAGATACGCTCATAACATAGACATACCGATTACGGCTTCCCTTGTAAGCAAGAATAGTGCAGCCCGTCATACATCCATACATATGCTTGTTGTATTAGATGAGAAACAACAAGAATATGTATTGCTGGACCACTGTTTACAAGGTAAGCACGTTTCTTAATATCCCTTGTTCTCCGTCTTATACACAAGGGATATTAACAGACGTGATGCGCGTTACCGTGACGCCCAGTTGTAGCCATCACGTAACCGCGTCGCGCCTGATATGTCCAGATAAAACCTACTCTATAGGTACGCTCATAACATAGACATACCGATTACGGCTTCCCTTGTAAGCAAGACTAGTACAGCCCGTCATACATCCATACATATGCTTGTTGTATTAGATGAGAAACAACAAGAATATGTATTGCTGGACCATTGTTTACAAGGTAAGCACGTTTCTTAATATCCCTTGTTCTCCGTCTTATACACAAGGGATATTAACAGACGTGATGCGCGTTACCGTGACGCCCAGTTGTAGCCATCACGTAACCGCGTCGCGCCTGATGTGTCCAGACAAAACCTACCCTATAGGTACGCTCATAACATAGACATACCGATTACGGCTTCCCTTGTAAGCAAGACTAGTACAGCCCGTCATACATCCATACATATGCTTGTTGTATTAGATGAGAAACAACAAGAATATGTATTGCTGGACCATTGTTTACAAGGTAAGCACGTTTCTTAATATCCCTTGTTCTCCGTCTTATACACAAGGGATATTAACAGACGTGATGCGCGTTACCGTGACGCCCAGTTGTAGCCATCACGTAACCGCGTCGCGCCTGATATGTCCAGATAAAACCTACCCTATAGGTACGCTCATAGCATAGACATACCGATAATGAATGGCTCCAGCGCCATGCAAAACATGATCGCTTAGTTGGGCAGGTATATTTTGGTTTCTGCACATTCCCGTTGGGACACTAATATTAGTGACTCGACACAATATACCTGGACGCTGTTGGAAGAGAAGACTATATCTCCACGTTCATCTTCCCTCCCGTGCGTGTCCAAGGTATATACATAGGCACGGTATGAGACCCGCACTTCAGCAGGCGGCTTTCGAGGCACCGCGCACACGTTTCACATTCAGACAAATATCAACATAAAATAAATTATTAAACAAACAAATCACGTCTACTAAAGACCACTCGTAGGGTCATTTATTTTAATTAATAAATTATTTCATGTATGAATCCTTAAAACTTAGTCGAAGAAAATAAACTCGTGACACCAGGTAAGGAGTCAGCTTATTTTTTAAGGCTTATTTCAAGGATTCAACGTTGATATTTGTTTGGTGCTCTGCAGCTCGACAGATGTGCGCCGGCTCGAGAGATTCATATCGTGAAAATTAATGATGTTTGAATATAAAACTTTCATCCAAACTTATCGGATAAAAGTTTTATATCAACTAAAGGAACGTTCAGTGACATACGGGCTTCATGGATGTCGACCAGTGACCAGTTGCCTCTGACTGGCGACCATAAATGTATTCAAGAAGCATGGTGTTAGTGATAATCTTTTGTTGACATTCATAGATCTGATGGTCATTAATTCTGAACGCGAAATGAAACAGTTGCAACGCCTATCATTAAGATAGCATAGACACCGATTTACGCACAACGTTCACAACGATCTAAGAAATACGCTAGTAACATTTCGAAGACCGTTGATGAACTTCTACTTTCTTAATGCTAATCTATACCTAGACGAAAATTTTACATAGCTATTGTCAACATCTACAAGAATTGATTGGTGGTTTATAAGATGTTAAATTCTGACCTTTACGCGACCAAAGCGACTAACGGGTGGAAGTGTCAGTCGCGCGCCGGAGGTAACCAGGCGTCTTTGTGATTAAAAACTCATAAGACCGCGAGAATGCGATGTGGCATCAGAACAGCTGAATTTACGCGTAATTAACCACAGATAAAAGATATTCGCATCGTGGTCTCTTCTCAATAAAGAGAAGGTTCGCGTTGTAGATGCCACTCACTTCTTTAGCGCCCGCACTTCGGACACTCGTAAGGCCGAAGCTGCAGTCGGTGAGAATCGGCCACCAACTTTGAGTCGTCTATTATCATCAATCCTTGTCTTCGACGTATCACCGATAACTATTAGATCGGATCGGCAAGAGGTGTTCGTCATAAAGGGTGTGTCGATGACTTGCGTCAATTTCCCTATACTTGCTAACTTTTCTAACATTTGTAATCGGATATACGCGATATGTCAACCATAGCTATATTTTACCCTAAAAAGAGAAAGGCTATAGCTGCCAAATCTGGGTGACTATTCCGAGAATTGGTACCTACAGCTAACACACACACAGAATTGATCGTAAGTCACGAGCAGAAAAAACCTGTATGTCAGGTCCCTTGGCTTGTGACTTAGGAGCTATACCAAAAGTAATAAACAGAAGAATATATCCTAACACCGATTATTATAACAAACTTTATTTACAACAAATTACACCTAAATAAATAAATTATACAATACTAAATAAAATATTGCAACAAGAGGTATTGAGAGTGTCTTCCACGTAGAGACGGCTAAGGCTTGATGCTGATTTTAAATGGTCTAAGATGACAATTTCCTGAAAAAAAAAAGAAAAATCCTTGAAAAAAACGAATTACTTTAAAAAAATAGGTTAGTGATTCATTAGCAGTATGCATGCCGCAAGAATTATAGCAAAGAATAAAATAAATTCGATATGCAGTAAATTATTGTAATTGCTTGGCAGGTATACATATTTAGTGTTCGCAAATGTACATAAAAATATAGCAATGCTGTTCTATAAAAAGTTGTTAGTAAAGAGTTGAGGATGATACTGACCCTGCTACTGATGTTGACTCTCGACGATCAGCATGATAGACTGATGTTGTTGGGCGTCTGCGTGGATGGTGGGTACGGAGCGCAAGCACTCGATTTGATGCGCCGCCCAGTCTTTCTTCTGGCAATACGTCGAGCAGTAAGGCGTGCGCCGGCAGAGTGAGCATTCGGCTGACGCCTCCCGATTGCAATTTGCACACTACATGGACAAACTGATTTAAATGGACGGGATTCTTAAAGAATAGTCCTGTTTCCAATGTTTGACTTAAACGTCAATTATGATTTATCATAAGGTCCTAGAAAAATGGGCAAAATATTTTAAGAGACAATTCGGTCAATATTAAATATCAATATTTAATAAAATAATACAATTGCAATAGCTTCGGCATTGGAAAATAGAAAAGTCAAATATATCTAATTAAATTATTAAGTTTAACGCACACATATGAGTAGAGCACCAGGTACCCAATAGATTAACAGAATCCGAGTAGTTACAGTTATCGTACGTGGCCGACGACGCTCCGATGATCAGAGGCGATGTCGACCCATAACACGGCCTGAGGAAAGCGCACTCTTTCAAGCCCTGGGGTGCTATTCTCAATTACTTCAGCCTTGTGATGACGCGGCCGCAGCGCTACGTGACCTAACCAAACGTGCGGTGCGAACGGTGAGCGCTCGCGCTTCGCGATTGGTTTCTTATTGAGAATAGTATAGCTGCACTGGATCGTATCATAACTTCTGCTTTTGTAACTCCGTATCACAATTTAAAGCCTCGTAATGGTATCGTTTCTCATTTGTCACGTCGCAATCGACCATCATTGCATATAACTGAGCAATTTTATGGCCAGTGTAAGCGCCTTCAGCCTTATTATAGCCTTGTACTTGATTTTTTCTTGAAGCGATAATCTGACCCTACAATTTATTTATTAGGCAATAGTCATTTATTTGTCAACCTAACTACTCGTGAATATTTAACAAAGGAGTCGTGCTGATCCGTTTGATCAAGTCAATAATTTTGGAATAGACTATTTAAATCATGTATTAAGACATCGGATTTATTTAGCCTGTTAAGTTAATACAAAACTGTTATAAAACCCTTGCAGTTTTGTCAGTTGTAGTGTATAATACTATACAACTTGTTAGCTGACTGGGGGGCGTGCACACGAAGTCGTTTCAGTGACTCTGCTGAGCCAATCCGGTTACATGCTTACAATAGGTGGACGCTATGTTGTAGGCGTGCCAATGGGAGGCGGCGATGCTAATCCTATGCAATTCTTATGTGTGCGTTAATCTTTTGTGCTCAGTAAAGACGCGCTATTTTGTTTTTTTTTAATCGGATGCTATTGTATAATCAGGAGTTACAACTTAGTACAAAAATAACTTTAAAAAAACAGGTATAAATTAAAGTGTGATAATCTCTTAAAATAATTTACTTTTTTAGTAAGACCTCAAAATCATCATGTATTACCACCGTGCGGACATTTTAAAAAACGTATGTTTCTATGCGGCCTGTATGTTTTGTTCATTTTATTTCAACAGGTTTTCTGTTATATACATTTTGTGGTTTGTATAAGCCCCGTTAATTGAAAGACAAAATAATTATATCGGAGTAGGCATGATTCAATAACCTTATTTCTTAAGAATACAAGTATATATTACAGAATTTAGATGTAGGACATATTTCAATGTAAGAGTTAATTAATAGATTTATAATTACGAATTAAGCAAAGATAAGCTGATTCGTCATTATTTTTTTTAATAACTAGTGGTCTCTCCATGCTTTATCTATCAGTTTGCATTTTATTTCAACCTAAGTAAATGGTTATCATAATTTTATATACTTTGTTATAAAATACCCGCACGTTGGTAAAACTACCTTGTTTTGGAACGTATGTCCGGATACACCAAATAAATTTAATAATAAATGGTACAAGAGGGATTAAAAACTGAAATAATTGTTAAAATATTAGTGCAAATGAATTTCTATTAGTTAAAAAGTCAGTTTAGTAAATTAATGCAAGTGCATTTATAAAAATATCACAAAATATTAGTTCACAGCAAATTTATAAGTTAGTAGTTTATTTTCAAATATATCTACGGTTAATGTTACTATTTAAAAACAATTTTCTAAAATTTAATGCAGTGATTATTTGGCCTTGTTCACAAGTCCATGCGTTAGCTGTGTATGTGTTATCTAATGATTTTAAGCACATGATACAGATGCAGATGAAAATATGTTCCAAACTGTAAGTTGCTGCATCTTTAGGTTTTAGAAAAGTTAATAATTCTTGCCAGGAATCGAACCAGTTGATATTGCAACTGGTTCGATTCCTGGAACCCTGTATTATTACACCATTAATAATACAGGCTGTGATAGTTTTGCTATTGTAATAAGTTAGTTCGATAGTTTTGCTAATAAGGATCAATCTAGGAAGTAATGAAATACGGCAAACTTAAAGTAGCTGATTTTGATGAAATTGCTATTTTTCTATATCGTTTGTCTACGTTTGATGGGTGGTATTTTGTGTGAATTGGCTGAAGGAATCAAAATCTATCGTATAAGGCGGATGGCTTGGTGTGATTGCAAAAACGTAATTCCGTAATGCATGCGCTGTTTGGCAGTATACAAAATATCGATCTATAAGTTACAAAATATGTCTCTAACTGACGGCCTATTTCTGAGAGCAATGGGTGAAACCCTGTGTACCTATAGGAATGGCTGAAGGCCTGGTATTTAAGTTTTGGAAGTGAAACGGCAGAATCCTAAATCACAAAAAAACGGCGTCGATAATGCGCAGAATTGTATCAATTCAATTACTAAATGCATTAATTATGGCGCCGCCAAGCATGCTCTTCTCTGCCTCGCATTGTTTACGTATAAAACATGGGGGCGTTGCGCATGCGCTCTCTTGCTTCGCATTAAATGGCGACATGTCAATACAAATGGGTGGCTTGGCGTCGTAGTTAAAGTGTAATTCCGTCACACACGCTCTGTATGGCAGCAAATAAGTTCACTAAATCTGTCTATGGTTAAATACATAACATCTGTTATGGCTAAAGACATGGCATGACATCTGTTGCTTTGCCTCTTCCACAATTGTGTACCCCTTCCTTTAATACCTCTGTAGACCTAATAGTTTCCGAGATAAACCCCTTCAAAGATTTTTAATTTCTTCGAAAAAAGTCCAATGATGACATGATGTATGATGCTTTGCCTCTTCCACATTTGTTGTAAAAAAAATAACATTGGTTTGAGATACCGCTAGTGTTGCTCGAGAGGTGTCTAAACAATTGCCAGAAATTGCGAAGTTCGAAAAAATATGAATTTTGAAAAGCTCTGTCTCGGAAGCTTTTCCGTCTTATTACAAAATAGGGTTTAACTAAAAACTCAGGTTTAAATCACGAAAAACTACGGTTTACACAAACGTTATTGCAAATCTGGTTTTGAGATAAACCATGGTCTAACAATCGTAGCTGTCAAAGGTATATCAAAGTTTCTCATGTTAACATTTTCATTGTGTTGTTGTTTTTCACCCAAAATGGATTTAAAAATGGTAGATTTAATTGTTATTACACACGTTCTATTTAATTGTTTAGACAATGGTTCAAATGACGGTACTAAGATCCACGTTTTATCTAAGTTTTGTAATACGGAGTTTAAACCATAGTTCTGCAAATAAGTCTGGACTTGATAGGCTAGGTTTAAACCAAGGTTTATATAGTTTCTGTTATAAGGCCGTATGGGTCTACAGAAACCAGTTTAGTCTCATATTGTATCAAATTTATTCTACTTTCAAAACGTCGTGCTTAAGGCTTACACTAATGTTTAAAGTTTCTGTACTAAATGTAGGTAAAATGTTATAAAACTCAAATTTTATTCGTTAAACTAAAGAACCAGACCTACTTTCGCATCACATACTTTTTATGAGAGACAAAGCGCTCTAACGCACTAGCGGTTAACCGCGGGGGCGGCTAACCGCGCGGCTAGCCGCTTTTCCAGTTTAATATGCAACCGCTTATGATTTTGTGGCGGTTTAGTGCGTACAATCATAAGCGGTTGCATATTGCCTGCCCGGGGCCTGGCAATGGGTAAGGCCGCCTCTGAAGCTTATCTATATGTATGACTTAAAACCTATATCTATCTATATGAATGGCTGAAGGCTTGTATCTTTGTGTCAATGGTTTAAGGCTTGTATTTGTGTGCCAATGACTAAAAGCTTGTATCTTTCGTGTAAGTAAAGGCCTGCACCTACATGCAACTAAAATGGCAGTGAGTGACTAAAAAAGCGTCAGTAATGCGCAAGATTGTAGCAGATAATAAGACGATTACTAAATGTTGGCGCATATAATATGAGGCCAGCCACGCGCTCTTCTTCTACGTATTTTTGGCGCATAAAATATGGCGGCCCCGAGCATGCTCTCTTCTGTTTCGCACTGTTAGCCCATACAATATGGCGGCGCCACGCATGCGCTTTTCTGTTTCTCATTTTTGGCGCATAAAATATGGCGGCGCCGCGCATGCGCTTCTCTATGTCGCATTGCTGACGTATTCAATATGGCGGCGCCGCGCATGCGCTTCTTTACCTCGCATTGCTGACGCATCAAATATGGCGGCACCGCACATGCGCTCTCTTGGTTCGCATTAAATGGCGACACGTCAATCCAAATGGATGGCTTGGCGTCGTAGTTAAAGTGTAATTCCGTCACACACGCGCTGTAACGCAGCAGATAGGTTCACTAAATCTGTCTAAGGTTAAATACATGACATCTGTTATGGCTAAAGACATGGCATGACATCTGTTGCTTTGCCTCTTCCACAATTGTTGACCCCTTTAGACCTTTAATACATCTGTAGACCTAATAGTTTCCGAGATAAACCCCTTCAAAGATTTTTAGTTTCTTCGAAAAAAGTCCAATGATGACATGATGTATGATGCTTTGCCTCTTCCACATTTGTTGTAAAAAAATAATGTTGGTTTGAGATACCGCTAGTTTTGCTCGAGAGGTGTCTAAACAATTGCCAGAAATTGCGAAGTTCGAAAAAATATGAATTTTGAAAATATGGCGGCCCCGAGCATGCTCTCTTCTGTTTCGCACTGTTAGCCCATACAATATGGCGGCGCCACGCATGCGCTTTTCAGTTTCTCATTTTTGGCGCATAAAATATGGCGGCGCCGCGCATGCGCTTCTCTATGTCGCATTGCTGACGCATTCAATATGGCGGCGCCGCGCATGCGCTTCTTTACCTCGCATTGCTGACGCATCAAATATGGCGGCACCGCACATGCGCTCTCTTGGTTCGCATTAAATGGCGACACGTCAATCCAAATGGATGGCTTGGCGTCGTAGTTAAAGTGTAATTCCGTCACACACGCGCTGTAACGCAGCAGATAGGTTCACTAAATCTGTCTAAGGTTAAATACATGACATCTGTTATGGCTAAAGACATGGCATGACATCTGTTGCTTTGCCTCTTCCACAATTGTTGACCCCTTTAGACCTTTAATACATCTGTAGACCTAATAGTTTCCGAGATAAACCCCTTCAAAGATTTTTAGTTTCTTCGAAAAAAGTCCAATGATGACATGATGTATGATGCTTTGCCTCTTCCACATTTGTTGTAAAAAAATAACGTTGGTTTGAGATATCGCTAGTGTTGCTCGAGAGGTGTCTAAACAATTACCAGAAATTGCGAAGTTCGAAAAAATATGAATTTTGAAAATATGGCGGCCCCGAGCATGCTCTCTTCTGTTTGGCACTGTTAGCCCATACAATGCGCATGCGTGGCGGCGCCACGCATGCGCTTTTCAGTTTCTCATTTTTGGCGCATAAAATATGGCGGCGCCGCGCATGCGCTACTCTATGTCGCATTGCTGACGCATTCAATATGGCGGCGCCGCGCATGCGCTTCTTTATCTCGCATTGCTGACGCATCAAATATGGCGGCACTGCACATGCGCTCTCTTGGTTCGCATTAAATGGCGGCACGTCAATCCAAATGGATGGCTTGGCGTTGTAGTCAAAGTATAAATCCGTCACACACGCGCTGTAAGGCAGCAGATACCTATTTAAGTTCACTAAATCTGTCTATAGCTAAAGGCCTGTCACTGTATTTTAAGGGTAAAGCATATCTATATGTATGACTTAAAACCTACATCTATCTATATGAATGGCTGAAGGCCTGTATCATGTGTTAACAGCCGAAGGCTTAGATATTTGTGTCAATGGTTTGAGGCTTATATCTCGTGTGCCAATGACTAAAGGCTTGTATCTTTTGTGTAAATGTTTTGAGGCCTGAACCAAACCAAATGACAGTATCCTTTATGAAAACAGTGAGTCAATAAAAAAACGATTACTAAATGATGGCGCATGTAATATGGCGCCGCGCACGCGCTCTTCTGCTTCGCATTAAAGGGCGACATGCTAATCAAAATGGCGGATGGTCGTTAAAGCGCATATCCGTCACGCATGCGCTGTATGCATAAGAGATATCGACCTATATGATCACAAAATGGCGGCGCAAATATGGCGACGCATACGCCCTGTTTTCTCTAAATAACCAAGTCAAAATGGCGGTGGGAATAAAATAGGTGTAGCATAAGCGCATTAGCTCGCAGTCAATACAAAATTGCAGCCTCGTTGATGAAAATCTATGAAAAATATATTCCGGCGACTCCGCTGTTAGTATGCATGCGTTAATCCTAAGAACTTATTAACCACTGACCTTTTTAGCTTCAGTGTCGTCCACGTTGTGAAGGGACACCTGCTCGGTATCTACATGCGCGTTCACACTCGCGGCGAGCAACGCGGTAGCTCGCTCCTGCTCGAGGCGCTCTAGCTGCCGAGCATTTACAACACGCACGTCTTCAACGCATTGTTTTAATTCCGACGCTAGCCTTACGAGGGATTGACCGATATCGTCCAGTCTTTTGAGCACACCACTCAATTCGGGAAGCCCTAAAACAAGTTTTTTTTTTAATACACTCCACTGAAAGAACTGTGGTTGAATTTTTAAAAGTTAACTTATTCTGA
The DNA here is from genome assembly GCA_943136025.2 of Agrotis puta. NCBI lineage: Eukaryota > Metazoa > Arthropoda > Insecta > Lepidoptera > Noctuidae > Agrotis > Agrotis puta. The sequence goes on from OW964166.2 coordinate 10,467,890, forward strand.
TTACAAGAATATTCAAATTAAATGCAAACATTTTGAAATTAATCGCGAATTTAAAACTTTATTATAAACGCTCTTTATGCTATAAGGCCATCTAGGACCACGGATGACCAAAGCTAGAGACGACTGAACGCGACGACAACTGACTCGGAAATGAACGGAGGTCCCGGGACCTAGGACGCCTAACCGGTGCGGAGGGGCGCGGGGTGCCGGGTGGTGAAGGCTGGGCCCCAGGCGGAGGGGTGAGTGTGTGGTGGGCTCTGTGGGGTGGGAGTCAGGGTGGCAGTGGGGTTTGAGGTGGAGGAAAGGAGGTAGGGAGAAGGGTGGTGGCAGCGGGGTTTGAAGTAGAGGAGGAGGTGGTGAGGTAGGGAGAAGGGTGTTCACGTGCTGAAGTGGTGCATAGGATGTTGATTAGGAGTTTCTTTGTATGAGGAATGAAGAAGGATTAGGTTTAGGGTGTTTTAAACTTACTTAGACACGCTACACGTAAATTAAAGTGAAATTTCGACAAATAAATTAGCGAACAGACTCTAACGTTTGCAACGTACATACTGTATTTAAGAAACGAGATTAATCAAACAAAATTCAAACGCGACACTCCCGAATTTAAGAATAATAAAATAACAAACTGAACACTGATTTTAAAAACTGAGGAAATAATATGAAAGTTAAGACACAACCGAACTCGACAACTAAACGAACTAAACTGTTCCATAGCGGGGGCTACACCGGCTTTTAAAGGCTCGGACCCACCCGCGAGCCGCATGCGCGGTGACGCTAGGTTTTGATCAGACAAAAAGGGACCCTAGGAAACCTAGATTCAGTCGTTTTCGCCATGTATTGTCTAATTAAGAAGCTTCCAAAATGGATCGATACAGCTAAAATGGAATTGCCCGGGGATTGCTAAGTAGTTCCGAAACACAGGTGAAAAAATCTAATAATAAAACAGTTATAATTTTGGTTTAATCCATACGATTGTGTTCTTCACATTACTGTTTTAAACAAAAAGTTACTTTGAGTACCAGCTGTTTTAATACTTTCGGCAACTTAGGCAATTCCTTTGTTCCCTTTAGTTCAGCCAAACAATGCGTGACCTTCTAAGCCTACGCACAGTAGGGTAGGTCAGGAGACGCCGGCGACCGCAATATAAGACAATTTCGTAAGGAAATACAAATTGTAGATTATGTATATTACCTTTAATACTTTCTTCATAATGTTATGAAGATAGAAGGCACGAGGCAACGTTGATTAGATTTTTTTATAATGACAAATATTAAGACTGCCCACTCTAAATACCAAATAAAAAAGTTTAAGTATATAAAATGGGCGCGGTTCTGTTCAATCTGCCTCTGCGTGGGTGCAGTTATCGATCACATCTGGCAGATGCGTTGCTTGGATACGGCCTCCGCACAGAGCTGCGAACGGGGGGGACTTACCCATCCCCATGAAAATGCAAAGGTGCAATTTATTGATCAAGACCTCAGCTCGTGTACATAGCAGGAACAAAGAGATTTGTTTTATGTTATTTAAGCTGATATTTAACCCTAAAAAATTAAAAATTTAAGAGAGAGGACACGTCATCGATGATAGAGATGCGAAATTAAATAATAAAAAACAGGGAAGTGTATTTTGTAGTATAGTGTATTGTGATTTTTAAAAATAATGAAATAGTCTAAATCTTCATCCACATAGTTGGCCAAAAATCGTATGTTATGTATGACAATGTCTATGAAAATAAATTTTAATACAAACTATTTAAAATATTAAACAGATAAAATTAAGAAAAAATACACAACGAAAAAGGCCTAAAATTAAAGTAATAAAATTAATTAATAGATATCTCAGAAAAAAAATTAAAAAAAACGTAGATGAAGATCTACCTAAATAAAAAAACACCTATTATCTTATATTTTGCAAGTAAAAATAATACCATAAAAATAATAATAAATTAAGATTATTCCCGTAATTTAATGTTTTTGAACGTATTTTTACCTATGTAAGTAATATACGATTTGCGATTTTAATAAGTAAACATTGTTATTATAATCATCATTTTTAAACCGAGCGCCCCCGCCCTCCACCCACAGCCACTGAAACACCGATCTTGCCTGTTCTCAACTACGCACAGAATCTAGATACGGCTCATAAATCTACCTTTCTGTGCAATGATACATTATTTTTTTGTTAATGTGCTTCCTCTTGTTTTGCGTCTTGAAATATCAAAATAAACTATTATTATGACTAAAACTAACAAAACCATTCATTTCATTAAGTAACAAATTCTAAAGGACCAAAGAAGACAAGCAAAAAAATAACTTTAAAATTGCACATGCATTAAAATGCATTCCTGCATCGCACTGCACTTCTTCAGGTCACGGACAGAGTTGTTTGTCAACCTAAAAGTTCATTTCTAGCACCCCCTCGGCTCGAATGTTCGTGCGCCCCATTCCAACGTTCGACCCCCCGTTCCTTCTTGTAAGATCAACAAGTTTTCAGCAAGACATCAATCATTGCGAGTGCTAAGTCATGTTAAACAATTCCACCCATATTCCTGGGTTGAAAGTGCCACCTAAAACCCCGAGGGACCTCAGGGGAGAAGCACTTGACCTTGTACCAGCACGAGCGGTTTCGTCATTCATGACGTAACACTACGTATACTAGGTCGGGGTTCGTGTCTGGTAAGCGAACTGAAACCCTGACTTTTTTTTCAGCCACAAGTCATTGTGCTATTGTACGGGGGTGTGGCTCAGTCACGCATAATCTGTGGCAGTGTGCGCAGGCTCATTAATGCGCTCATTCAGGTTTATTCAGTACAAATGGGTAATGGGTTGCTTGTAACTCTTACCCCAAAGGGGAGTGGCCCGGAAACGTAATGTTCAGGGTTATTGAGCCCTCGTTCTGTCCCTTTCTAGCTATACACGACGTAGTTGGTTGTCATAGCAACGCTAGGCGATCTGGAACGTCTGGAGTTGGTTGTCATGTCAACAACCGGGCGTGCGTGTAAACGTGCATTACGTGCGTTGACAGTTATGAAGCTTACATTTTTTGATACGCATGTTTGTCTGTTTTCTGTACGCTTATAAGCTGTTCCAGTGAAAGGCCTAATTAAAAAATACAAACTTGCATTAAAAAGTCATAAAATATTAATATTTGTTGACGCATTGTGTCGCTTTACTTCCTTGTTATGACCTGCGCTGCATTCCGCGCGACGCATCCAGATGGGATCGATAATTTGATTGCTAGCCTCCGGGCTAGATTCGCCGAGCCCTCGATACGCTACCTACGCCCTTAGCAACGCCAGACAAAGGACTGAAAACTATTATGATTTAGTTTTATTTTTAGTGAAGTTTTACAATAACTTAATACCAATTTAATTTATGACAAGTCTTTTAATAAATTATATAATACTTATTTAAAGACGAAGAGAATAATGATAGAAAAATCTATAAAAAAAAAATCACTCATGAAATCTCAGGACAATTATTCCATTATTTTCTGAACTTTTCATTAAGGGTTAGTGTGAAATTGTGAACTGCTTAAGAGCAAAATGGTCCAGGCAACAGTACTATATTTATCTATACTAATATTATAAAGATGAATAATTTCGTTTGGTTGAACGCGCTAATCTCAGGAACTATTAGTATAATAATATTTTGTTGGGTAATCCATTTATCGAGGAAGACTATAGGCTATATAACATCACGTTGCGACCAATAGAAGCCGAGAAGTATGTGAAGCGCGGGGAACCGTTACTCTGAATATAATAGAAAGAAACTCAAATGTTTATACAGATAGAATAGGTTTTTTTACACTATAATATTTTTAGTCACAATGAATACATTTAGTCAGAATATAAATCACTTTATGCCAAAAAATATTACTGTATTGGTTATTGGACTGAATAATAATTTTCAGACATGGTATTTTTATATTTATACCGTACGTAATCATTTTAAATTTATCCGTAATTATGTGTAATGACTTAATATGTGATAACTTTATGGCTCTGTGGCACTAGTGATGTGTCTATGGATTTCGGAGGGTTACTTTAAAGGATTTTTTTTTTTAATTAAACATCGGATCATCACTTCATCACTTACCTAATTTATATTTATTTTTACACAAAAAACTTAGTAAATTTGAAACGATTGATTAGGAAAAATCGTTCGATTTCACGTCCGCTTAGAGGCGCGCATTTACACTAGGTCACAATTTCGAGTCAAATGCTGGCTATAAATGTGTAGTGTGACCATCTTTTAAAGTGAGAGTAAACTCTACGCCCCGACACCAGTAGTACTACACTGGCACGATGCCAACTGTGCCAAGTTCTGGAGCACGGGCTGTGGGCTCGTTTACCATAATTTATTGCCAAGCATTCGAACACCCGACCCCCTACGTCGGTTGCGGAGCACACAGAACCTTGAACTTGAACTGATCGCGTTCAAGTGAGGGGAGTTTATGAAATTGTCCCCCTAATATAGGTCAGGGATTTCAAACTCTTTTAAGTTTGTAGTTCAAGATCACGTCTTAAAAGTATAGACGATACGTACATTATACGCACGTTACGTAAACTGTTTTAGTTTATATTAAAAGATAAGCATATATTGATAAGTAGAGATGAAGTTGTATTACATTCGTCAATTATATTTTAATAACACGTAACAGGTTCCGAAAATTAATAGGCACTTAAATCTAATTTAGTACTCTGCAATTATGTGATATCTCCTGATGACTTCACAACTAGGCAAAGGTATATGTTTTTATTATTTTGAACTATATGTAAACAAAGAGCTTCCAATTTAATAATCGAGGATCCAAGCGGGGTGTTGCGGGGATGCGACAAAAGGGGAGCATAAACCTCCCGAACTGCGGACTACGTTCCTGGAAACGGGAATACAACGCAGTATGATTCTGCCACCCCACCCAACGACCCTACCCCACTACCACCCAACGACCCTACCCCACTACCGCCCAACGACCCTACCCCACTACCACCCAACGACCCTACCCCACTAGCACCCTACCCCTACCGTAGCATCTGTCCGCAGGTATGGGCAGGGTGGATAAAGCCGTGGGGGAGAGCACGCACACAGGCAAACTATCGCATCCATGTTTGTACACAAAGATGCTTGTTGATTATGTACTCGGGCTTCTTTATCAGCTCGGGCACTTATTAATTTTTGCTTTGGTACTGTAACTACATGAAAAGGATTGAATTTCAGTAATTTCAAATAAGTTCTACTCATTGCATCGGTCCGAGAGCACATTCTCAATAGTGAATTTAGATATTCAAGGCCGTTGTTATGAGAACGATTAATTAATTAAAATCATTTACTGTCTCAGATTTTCGCGGCTGCAAGCCCTTAAATTAGCTTAACTAGTACTAACTAAAAACAAGTCAAAAAGTGTAATAATATATATATATTATTATAAAATAAGTTCTTCCTAGCCAGTGCGGACAGATTGCAGATATTATATCTTTTGTCGCTCGTTCGTTCTAAGTCCTCTGGTACGAGTATCAATGAGTCGTCATCCTCCTGACAACGAGTGCAGTCATTTTATAAGTGAAAGCACATTCAAACCCCGGTGCCTCGTGAAACGGTGGAACATTGGCACGTTGCCAACTGTTGCCAAGTTCTAGGGCACGCGAGACTGTGGTTGCGCTTAGCATAATCTATCATATACTCTTAATCACCCGGATTCCCCTACCTAGGTTTGAAAAACAGAGAACCTTGAACTAGTGTAGGAACAGGTTCATCTTATAGGACAACCAAAAGGCCAATTAATGTCATACTACAAAACGGAATGAAATTCATAGCACAATCTGATCGCAGTGATCCTAGGGGATTCGTGGTTAATGGTGGATAATGGGTGTTTGACGAGATCAGCTGGCGTCAAAATGTGAGCATCCATTATACATCGAGACCCTTCCGTTTATTAAAAAACACCGTTAACGATAGTCATTTTCTTTCCAATTGAACCGTCTATTGTATGTGCCATTTAACATGGCAATAGCGGTCATTGCTCCGACTTTCATCCCGATATCTCAATATTAGCGATACTTCCACTTCACCCGTACAAATCTGTCGCAAACAGTCGCAAAACTGACATCGTTTGTTTCTCAATACATAAAAAATTACCACAAACACAACACAGTGCACAAGACAAAATAATAGAAAATCTAGCAAACGTACCCTACAAAATTCTTTTTTTTAAATATTGTATTTTTGTTTTTACACAAGTCTAACACACTGAGACAATTGGATATGAGTATATTAATATTCTTTTGATATCAGGATGGTAAAAAAACTTATTTTTCCTAAAATAAATTACAAAAACTATTTCATCACAGAAAATGCTAATTTTGATCTTATGTCGTTTTTGTTTTACGAGGTCATCGCGTCAGGGGTGCAGCACCCGCCATTTTGATTTAACATTCCGTGTGGAAATTCGCTTGCGTTCGGTCTGTTTCGGTGTGCTATAATTTCTTTGCTTTTATAATTTCGTTGATTTATCTTTTGTAGATTTTATTAATTTTTTAAATATTTCTTAAATAAAAGTAATAAAAATACCTATTTAAAAATATAAAAATAGTTATCCGTCGGTGTGGGAGCAGGGTCCTAGCTACCGGCGGTTAGGGCTCCAGAGACAGGAACCTCCTCACAATGCGAGCCGTATCGAGGAGTACTGCCTTCTGAATCTGGCCCTTGATCCAACTACCCAACGAGAGCTTCGAGAGATGTTCGTCGAGGCTCTTGGCCATCAGGCCATTCGCCGTTACGACAATCGGCACAATGATAGCCGAGCTCATATTCCACGCGTCGACAACCTCGCGCGCCAAGTCAAGATATTTGTTTATCTTTGTCAGCTTTCACGAGGTTCTCGTTATGCGGGATGGTAACATCGATTATCACTACGCGGCGCGCTGATCTGTCTATCACTACTATGTCAGGCTTATTAGCAATAATAGTCCCGTCAGTAATGATAGGCAGATCCCAGTACATCGTGACATGGTCTTTTTCGAGAACTGGGTCGGGCACATACTTGTAATACGGCACCTCTGAATCCACAAGTTTGTATTTCAAAGCAAGTTGCTGGTGAATAATCCTGGCCACTATGTTATGCCTGTACAAGTACTCGCCGTTAGCAAGACGAGAACAACCAGAGATAATATGTCTGATCGACTCACCCGGACGGTGGCATGCCCGACACACGTCAACCGTCCCGTCTTTCATAATATGTCTCCGGTAGTCAAGATAACTTCGTCCATAATCGCACAGACAAAACCTTCAGTTTCTCTGAAGAGGTCACCGAAACGTAGCCAGGATACGGACGCTAGAAAGTCTACATCGGGTCCGTGAAGAGCCCGGTAGAAGCGTCCGTATTGTATTTTATTATTAGTGTTTGTGTGTATTGTATTTAAATCATCGGTTATCTATTATTTGATGTGCATCACTGTCTACCCCAATTATTTTTTTTAAAGTTCTTCAAGTCCATCCTAATTGTCTGGAAGATATCGCTATTAGCGATAAGACCGCCGTTGTACCTTTAGTATTAAAAATATTGTAAAACTTGTTTTCATTTTGGTGTACAAGAAAGTATATTCTATTCTATTCTATAATAATCTATACATATAATAAATCTGTAGAAGGGTCAATTCTGTACATTGAAAATATTGAAAAAATAAATAGCGGGGGGTGTGGCTGGATCGATACCAAACCCAAATATGTGATTAAAAAATTTTTTGTCTGTCTGTCTGTCTGTCTGTGTGTCTGTATATGCAGGCATCACGTGAAAACTAACGGTTCGATTTCGATGAAACTTGGTATTATTATACCTTATTATCCTGGGCATAAAATAGGATACTTTTTATCCTGGAAAAATACGTAGAAAAAAAACTAATTTTTCAGTTTTATTCAGACGTTGTTCTATAGAACCGCGAATCTCTTTAATTATTATAGGCTTAGCCGTATTTGGGTCCAATAGATATTTATAAGACGTCATTGTCAGAGTTACTCAAAATGGAGAAATAAACCATCCACGCGAAGACCGACATCCGCGCGGACGGAGTCGCGGGCGGAAGCTAGTTTTAAATACTTATAAAAGTAAAGGTCGACGACGAGCGGGTATACCATGAGTTGGACTCAAACCCACACTTTTCAGAAATGTGTACACTGATACCTCAACCACTAAGGGCCCTTTTCCTGTCATGCGTATTTTCACCCGCATGCGGATATGGACCGCGTGCAGGCTGCCCGCATCCTTTCATTTCGTACATGTTTTTCCTATGATGCGGGAAGCATGCGAGCGGACCAGATCCGCGCGCGGAAGAAAATACATATGACAGGAAAAGGGCCGTTACCTATCACTATATCCATTAAGTCCGTCACATTGAAACATTTTTTACGTCACGCATAAAGGGGTATGCAATTTTTAATATGGAGCTTGGCATCAATTTTTTTTTCTTTCGCCAGTGATAAAATTTAGTGCACAATAAGACTACTATCTAAGAAGTCCATAGAAAAAAAAATTAAGTTTCTAAACCGTAACCAACCAGAGATATGCCGGTTTTCATTTTGTTCTAATCAGGAGTTATTTTGTGTAGGAATCCATAGATATAGCCTATAACCGTCTCTAGAGTCCCATCTATCTCTATACCAAAATTCATTAACATCGGTTCATCCATTATGACGTAAAAACGGAACATACCGAAATACTTATTTTGGTGTTTGAAATACTAGTAGGTTTACGAGGAATAATGAGTAGTTTGTTTATAAAAATGTTAAGAAGATCTTTTTAACCGACTGCAAGAAAGGAGGAGGTTCAGAACTCGTTGGAACATTTTTTTATGTATGTCCCAGATTTCTCAATGACGCCTGGACCGATTTGGGAAATTCTTCTTTTGTTTGAAAGGGTATCTTAACACATGGATGGGCCCAAGGGTGTTTACTTGGTCAGGATCTTGACCACAATCTTTTTTTTTATCGTGGTAAAATCATCAAATGAGTCCTCCTACCCAAGGCAGAGCGGGAGGGACTGTCAGACCCGTACTGACTAAAACCCACGGTGTCCTTCAATAGCCCTTTACGTTCCGGAACCACGGTTACCTGATAAGACGGTCCCGCGACTTCGCCAGGCTTTGGCTCTCTAAGGGGGCCTCCGTCAGATTGCTGATAGCTCTTTGAGGCGTGTGTGGAACACGACCATCTTACAGTGACCATCCAATGGTCATCGTACAGTGGGCGAAAGTCGCTTCGCAACGTCCGATGCCGTGCGGCTGGGTTGTGAGGTTGAGACTGTTCTGTCCGTCACGGCGCTCGCCTAGCATGACTGCGCGTATAAGGAGGCGACCGCTTCCCATTTAGTCTCGCCCTGCAATAATGCAATTGGCGCGAGAGGTCGCCGTCTATCACTTCCGTGAGGACACGACGGTGCTCAAGCGGGGCAGACCTGCACCGCATGCTCCACCGTGTCCTCCAGGCGATTCCCGCAATGGTGACACCCAGACGTTTCTTCCTTCCCTATAAGACACAGGAACCCCCCGGAACTTCCGTGTCCGGTGTGGATCTGTGTCAAGCGGGAGGTGAAGACGCTGTGGGGCCTCTCCAGCCACTCCTTAAAGAGAGGTCTTACCGCCGCGATTGCAGCGTGCCCGTACCTCGGTTGTGACAGTCGCTGTCGTGATTAGCTTACAATGTTAGAAACAAGACGTCTTTTTTATCCTTTTTGTGGATACAGGCGTAATATTATGTATTTGCGTAAACAATGCATAGATATGCGATAGCAGCAATCGTAGATTTGCTGTCATTTATTGAAGAGTTCCCTCGATTTCTCTAAGGATCCGTCATGAGATCCTGACTTAGTAACCATGGGACCATCTGTTAAGATACCCTTTCAAACAAAAAAGAATTTCCCAAATCGGTCCAGGCGTCATTGAGAAATAAGGGAACATACATAAAAAAAAGTTCTGACGAATTGTGAACCTCCTCCTTTTTTGAAGTCGGTTAAAAAGATCTTTTTAACATTGTTATAAACAAACCAATCATTATTCCTCGTAAACCTACTAGTATTACAAATATGAAAATATGTATTTAGGTATGTTCCGTTTTTACGTCAAAACGGCTGAATAGATGTTGATGAATTTTGATACAGAGATAGATGGGCCTCTAGAGACGGTTATAGGCTATATATAAAGGCGGTTGGGGTGGGCAAAGCCGCGGGCAAAAGCTAGCACATCTATAGATTCCTACAAAAAATTACTCCTGATTAGAACAAAATAAAAACCGGCATATCTCTGGTTGGTTACGGTTTAGATTTTTTTTATTATTTTTTACGAAGTTCTTAGGTTGCGGTCTACTAATTGACCAACATATCATTACTGGCGAAAGAAAAAAAAAGTGATGCCAATAAGTTGCATACCCCTTTATAAGCACACAATTTGATTTCTAGAAATAAAAAATAATAATTTTGAATTAGAGCAACACAAGATTCACAACCCCTTTATGTCAAGCCGGCTGGTACCACGATGCTGTAGCGATAGAAGCAACTATCGCTTATTGGTAGTTTTAGGTAACAATAAGTGTCATTATCGCTTAGTGATGAAAAACTTGGTAGGTGGGAGTGAATGACCGCTATTGCCATGTTAAATGGCACATACTATAGACTCTAGAACATTTTTTTTTAATTTTGTTCCTCTCTGAAACTCTAAGTTTCCTGTTAAATTCTATTTATGATAATTGTGCCATAAGGTTGACGCAGTGACTGAACGATCGACTGCTGCGCAGCGTGTCGCGGGTTCGATCCCCGCACGGAAAAAATATTTGTATGATCTGCAAGTGTAGTTGTCTGGGTTTTTGTGAGAGTTTCTATGTTTGTAAACGCACCCACGATACAGGAAGAAATTCAAAGTGTGCCCCACAGTGGCACAGCTATCATAAATATAATTGATCGGACAGTCAACAGACCGAAAGTCAAACAATAAGGCTGGCCATACACAGACGGACGCTCGCGCAGTCAAATTCAAACGGTTTGGTATTTGTCTGTACGTAGAAGACTAGTGTAGTGGACAGACTGCTTCAAGCAGTTCATGATTGGACGCCCTTAGCGCCATAAAGGCCGTTTCCACTATACAAGTAACTTGTATTCAAGTTGCAAATTATATGCAACTTGAACAAAGCTGAGACCAAGCTACAAGTAGATAGTTTTGAATTTGTACATTTTATTTCAAATAACCGTCAACCTACTGAATTAGGAACTATGCAATTAAAACCTGCATGCATGTTGTACGCTTTCGAAAACATGTTTCCAATTCAAGCAATTTGTATGTAAATGCGCCGTCATAGTTGTATGTAAATGCGACGTCATACTTGTATGCAAGACTTGCCTAATGGAAACGCGCCTTCAGGTATTAGGCACCTAATACTTGGTTGATAGTCACATTGGTAGGCATCCCTGACTTTCCCTTTGCCTTCTTTTTCTGATATTACAGGCGTAATATATTGTGTACTTAGATATTGCTTCCACGAGTGGACATAATATCGAGTGAACATAATATATAATTATTGTGGTTGAAAATCCGAGTCTTTAAAACAAAAAGAATATGTAATATATATCGCAGTACATAAGGCAACAGCAAATGGATGTCGTCGGAGCATGAGGGGTGCAGCGCGGGGTTATGATGAAATTAATATTCCTGGAATACCAGGGACTGCAATCTTGCTCCAGCAGGAGTGGGGGGCGCGAATCTAGGACGAGAGCGGAAACCTCGTACAAGCATCAACTATACACAAATGTTTGCTCGCCCCGAGTAGTTGGAGGTCGAATATTGAAATTCGAAAGTACGGGTATTATGCGACAATATTAGTAGAGGATTGGATATAATCTGTAATTTGTATGGTGTGCATAATAAAGAATATTCTATCTAGGAAAGGTGATGCCATAATTGTAACGACAATTAAGTTTAACAAAGAAAATACTTGTGAAATGTCCGTTTACTACACAATACACAAAATTAATTCCTCAATCAAATGCTCTGTAATTTCCGACCCCCTATAGGTCCGATTGCAAATGATGTTGATGATTTCCCATCAAGTATTACCCAGTACAAGCCCAGTACTATATTTGTGACCAGTTTGTGATTGCAAAATGCTAGCTCGCAAAGTGTACCTACAGCAGTATTATTTTTAAGGGCTGACGCACACGACTGACTGAGTCTTATTACCGTGACTGCTTTGTCACTATTGTTAAGTCTCATTGCATGTTTTAAGATGCGCGTGCTAGTTACGACAGACATGACATTTTTGTCCGACAGCCCGCATCTTCAAAGAACTAACGAGAATACAAAACAATGACGCTACCAAAAGTCACTCATGAGCGCCCTCTATGAGGACTGTGACGTTGCGAAACTCTATTGCCACACCCATAGGCGGAATAAATGAAAACTTTAAAGAGAGCGCGTGGATGAGTTATGCCAGTCCTTAGTATTGGCGAAATTGGGCATAAGATCCTGCATATAATCTAATTTTATTATAGACAATTCGAAATCAGATAGGTAGTTAACGATTACAGAAGTACATTTTACCTTTACCCTTTATCGAACATAAAGGTTAAAGGTAACGGAATCAGCACAGGGTGAGGCCGCGTTTGCGCAATGCATCCGGTTGCAGGGGGCAACCCTAACCACTCAGGGGGATTCGAACTTCCTAGAATTCTGGGCGCCGCTGTTGCTATACAATTACATTTATACGACGCTTTTTATTTGATGAGCACAGAGATTTATTTCACTTGATACTTGGACCTCTGATGGCAATGTTTATGTAATTATGAGTATGTATTTTAATATCGACTGGGGGTCAGATTTCTTAATTATTTCTCTCCGATTCTGACAAAAAAGACAAGATATTTAACTAATGTTGAGTTTACTTTAGTTTGAATTTATGGACATCCACGAGAATGTCCAAAACTGTGCTTGTGCGTTTTCAGCCCGTGCAAATTTCAGCAACATTCAAGCAGATTTTTTTAAGCAGTCCGTGTAAGTGCATAGTTTTGTGTTTATGGTCATCAAATGACCATAAACACAAACTGCAGATAAAATAATAAAATTAAATCAAAGATCAAACTGATAAGTCGCGGTATCTACTATGCGCTTTGAGTAGGTACAGCGACGCACACTATTACATTGAGGCACCCTGTTGCACGTTTGTGTGCGCAAGGGGTGTACTCCAACAACCGTGTTACCGTCGTCCATTACCATATATGGTAGCAAAATAGGACTTTCGCAAGGGTGTGGTCCAGTGCGTTTTAATGTGTGCGTTTATATTCAATCAGCCACCTATCACCCTTCTCTGTACAGGGGGGAGCTATCGATCAGCAGCTCTCGTCTCCTATCTGCGTAGTTTTAACCACTCTGCACGACAACATTTTGACACATGTCACCCATTTCAAGGACCGCATCGAATTACAAATCACCCTGTATATATATTATTTAAAAGCTTTAAAAGAATATTATAATAAATAATAATCGCATTCTAAGCTTGAAACTTTATTTAAATTTTTATTAATCGATGTCTTAAATACCTATTTCTTTTGCTAATTATGTTCCTTGACTCATTCTTATTTATATTAATTGACCTCCTTTCTTTGTATTTTATCTATATTTACATAAAATGACAAAAACTTAAACCAATTCTAAAATACGGAAAACATAGTTCCCTCTACGCCACAGTCTCCATAGGATGACAAATAGTGATGTAGCTAAAAGGCAACATAACAAGAATATCGACCTGACCGGTAACCTACGTTACAGTTAATTTCTTAAGTTATTCTAAAATTTTAATGTAAACGTTGATATTGATGTTTTATAATTGAGAAAACATCAAAGTTTTTAAAACCGAGCTATTTATCTGCTCATTTAATGTCGGTGTCAGTTGATTATCGATAAATCATAATGACCATAATGCCCATCCTCATCACGCTGTCAAATTGTTTATACCTCGAACGCCACTGTCGTCTATACGTGACAATCCCCTGACGTCAAACGCGGAAAGTTTTTAAATAGAGGTGCACCTTGTTATTAAATTATAATAATAACAATGGGTGACGCGGAAGTGCGGGGGTCGTGACTTCTTAAATGCTAAGACGCTGCACAACCGTGAGGTATGCAGTCTCAGGGAATATTTCCGGGAAACCGACGTGGGCATGCACCGAGATGTGATCACAGTGGACAAGGGTCTTACTCCGCTCTCCTTGGCTAACGAGACCTGGCGCAAACATAGAGTACTAGACACTAATGATCGTAATGAGGTATGGCAGAGCAGGGAGCTTCACGGACGCTTTTACCGGGCACTACATGGACCCGATGTAGACTTTTTAGCGTCCGTATCCTGGCTGCGTTTCGGTGACCTGTTTGGGGAAACCGAAGGTTTTGTCTGTGCAATAATGGACGAAGTTATGTTGACGAATAACTACCATGCACCGTCCGGGAGAATCAATCCAACACATTATTTCTGGGTGTTCTCATCTAGCCAACGGCGAATATTTGCATAGACACAACCTCGTTGCCAGGATTATCCACTAGTAACTTGCTTTGAAGTACAACCTTGTGGAATCGGAAGTGCCGTACTATAAGTATGCGCCCGACCCAGTTCTCGAAAATGGCAATATCTCGTCCCGCATGACGAGAACCTCGTGAAAGCAGAAAAAGATAAACAATTCAAGTATCTTGATCTGGCTCGCGAGGTTGTTGACATGTGGGACGTGAATACAGCAGTTGTTGTGCCGATAGTCGTGTCTGCCAATGGCTTAATTGCCAAGAACCTCGACCAACACCTGAGGAGGCTCTCGCTGGGTAGCTGGGTCAAGCGCTTGATTCAGAAGGCAGTACTCCTGGACACGGCGCGTATTGTTAGGAGGTTCCTCTCTCAGGAGCCCTGACCACCGGTAGCAATTTTTTATATTTTATAATGTTTTTTATTTCTTTTTTGTAAAAATATTTAAAAATGTAGCAAATAAGTGAAAAAATGAATAAAGAACAATGGGTGAAAATGATAAAAAAATCAAGTATCTTGATTTAGCTCACGAGATCATTGACATGTGGGACATGGACTCAGCAGTCATTGTACCGATAGTCGTTTCGGTCAATGGACTCATTGCGAAGACCCTCGACCAACACCTTAAGACGCTCTCATTGTACAGCTGGCTCAAGGGCTCGATGCAGAAAGCAGTTCTTTTGGACACGGCGCGCATTGTGAGGAGGTTCCTCTCTCTAGAGCCCTAACCACCGGCACCTTGGACCCTGTTCCCGATGCTGGTGGACCACTATTTTTTATATTTATAAATGGTTTTATTTGTAATTTATTTTTTGTGAAAATATTTAAAAATATAAACAGATAGGAAAAAAATGAATAAAGGAGACAATGGGTGAAAGTAATATGAGTACTGAGGAAGTAATAAATACGTTACAAGATGTCGATATTGACTCTTATATTATGGAAGAAAGTGCGGAATTATTAGATGAACTTTTTGAGGTAAGTTTACCTATTTTATTTATTCTTACTTAAATATAAAATACAAATATTTTGATGTTTTATATGTGTTTTTGATGTGTTATATTTGATGTTTAGTGCCAACGCCATCACACTAGGCTACCCCAATCTATCAAATTTATTTAAAAGATTTGCAATCTTATCATTTTACAGCAAAGATGAAATCTTTTTAACAAATTTGACAGCTTGCGGTAGCTTTTTGTGCTGATATCTGCACTAAGCTACTTATATCGCGTCCGGAATACGCTTATATTCCTATTGTCTGTGATTTTATATTAGGTTTGCAATGATTGCTAAATAAATATTTTTCATAAAAGTGCTTCAAATCCTTTATATTCTTTAACTTATAAAGTATTTGATATGCATGTAAATTATAGCTTAGAATTACTTTTTAAACATCCGAAGTGAGGCAATTTTAATGTATATAATATGTTCTAATTTTATTGTGTGTGATAGTAAATATAGTAAATAAAGAAACCTACATCGGAGGTGTTAATTACCTCTGGGTGTATCTAGAAAAATATGCACTAAACATAGGCTTAGTATACAACCCTGGAACTGCCAACATAAAAGAGTTTCTTGAAGTGTACTCGTCACAACTTATTACAAAAAAAAAACGAGCTTATTACAAAAAATTGCATCAGCAAACGTTATAGAACTACCATACAAGAATCTGGCTACGAAATTATTAATAACATCAGTGAAGATCATAAACACGTGAAACTATTTCCACAAAGACTATTCTCGATCACGTATGCTCAAATCTGAAACATAAGGGCTTCCACATGGCAATAGTAGACTCGCCAATGTCGGACCATAAACAGGTTTCTCTAGCAATGAAGAATTACATATCACAACCTAGAAAACGAGTCAAATATGATGCAGTGGATTATGAGAAACTTTACAAATTTGTTAAAAGTTCAAACTACCAACCAAATGGCAACTACAATGACCTCAAAATTTAATTAAATGTGCTATACTTGAAAGCAAAATTACTAAAATTAAAGTCCAAAACTACCCCAACAAGACTGGATATCCAAAGATATAATAAAAATAATCTTCGAAAGAAATGTGCTTTGGAACAAATTGAAGCAAGATCCTGAAAACGAGAGATTAAAAAAACAATTTATATTACAAAGAAATCAAACCACACAAAGAATGAAAAACACCAAAAAGAAATACTATTATGAAACTTTCAAGAAATACTCAGGAAATCCAAAGAAAATGTGGCAGCTTATTGGCTCAATATCCAGTAACAAAATTAAAATTCAGGGAACTCCCCCTAATCTCCAAACCAAAGACGGGTATGTATGGGATGGTAATGAAATCTGTGAGACTTTCAATAAATAAATAAATAAATAAACACCACAACACAGACACAGCAAACATCCTATACAGATAAACTAACTGCTTTTAAACCATGTGATTCCGAAGAAATTTTAATAATAATCTCTAGTCTTGACTCAAACTGCAGCGTAGGAATTGATGGAATAACGACAAAAATAATAAATTGTCTAAGAAAACTTATTTCAGACAAACTATCTACTACTATTAATGAACTCCTGGATACGGGCACGTTTCCAGATGTCTTAAAAATTGCTAAAGTTACCCCTATCCATAAATCTGGTACAAAATGTGACCCGAACGATTACCGGCCTGTATCTGTCCTTCCTTTTGTGTCGAAAATATTAGAAAAGGCTATTTATACACGATTAGATAAGTTCCTTACATCAATTAACTTCCTATACAAAATACAGTACGGGTTCCGTTCAATGTCTAACACTTTATCAGCAACAGCCGACTTTATCACTGCAACACAAACATAATCGATCAGAAAAAGATAGCACTCGGTCTATTCATCGACTTAAAGAAAGCCTTCGATACCGTTAGCCACACAATATTACTACAAAAGCTCAGTAACATGGGCATTGCAGGAATAGCTCTCGAAATGATTGAATCATACCTAAACAGCAGACAGCAAATAGTAAAAATCGGAACATACCAAAGTAAACCACATAGTACAGGTTCATTCGATGTGCCCCAAGGTTCAGTGCTTGGACCATTGCTCTTTCTCATTTATATTAACTCCGTAAACGAAATTTCTTTACACGGGCACGTCTCCCTCTATGCTAATGATACCTGCCTTTTTTACTATGGTACCTCAATTAGTGAAATGATAAAGCAAGCGCAAGAAGATTTGAACAACTTATTAAATTGGTTCCAACAAAATTAGTTAACGATAAATGCTTCAAAAACTGGCTATGTCATTTTTAAACCCAAAAAAAGAAAAAAAAACCAGCTCACCCTCCCCTTATTATTCATAACCAATCATTACATGAAAAACAGTATGAAAAATACCTTGGGCTTAGAGTAGACTGTCAGTTAAACTGGAAAATGCAAAAATATTATTTTCGTACCACTTGCTCAAAAAAGTGACATTCTATGCTTCAAAAAGCGAACATAACAATAGTCATTTTTAGGGCCAGTTTCGCCAGACTCTGTTAGTTAGTTTGATGCCCTGTTACATGTGTTAACCGACTGTTAAGGTTAGTGAGTGTTCCACCACGTGCTAACGGTACTTTAAATTCATTGATCGGCTGTTAAATTTAATGACTGCTCCATGGGTCCGTTACATTGGTGACAGACGATTAGTACTGTCAAGATAACAAGTTTGTTTTTTATTTTAAAACTATATGGAGGTTTTTACTGATGGCCAGTACGCAGTAGCTAAAGGATCACGGCGACCTCACCTTCCGCCTGACGCAGGTTCTAACTGGATACTGTTGTTTCGGAAGGTTGTGTAAGAGTGGTGGTGGCAACCGAGTATTTGATGCATGGACACTCGGGTATCACCACTGCGTGAACAAGGTGGAGGCGAAAGGTTGTAATATATTAGGCATGTTATGGAGCGGCGGGTAATGGAAAGCAGTCTTCTTAGCAGGCTTCTTTCTGAGAAGTGAAGTTAGTGAAGGAGGAAGTGGAATGGGTGAGGGAGAGATAATCATCCAGGTCACACCGTCTCCACGTCACGTCGGAGATCGCGGGTAATTTCTAGCTACCGTAGGCGCGAGTTTGTGGGCGTTTTGTAATGGGTTACCCGTACGATCAAAGACTTTGCCCTAGTCGATGGCACATGCGCTTCATGGTCACGCGCGCCTCTAAGAGCTGGCAGAAAACTCACGGAGTACCTACAGAACCAAATTCCTGCTACGATCGCAGGACTAAACTGGATATCGCGGCCATGGAACGCAAAGGAAAACCGACAGAACAGCGTGATTTTTAGTCAGTACGAGTCTGATATTCCCTTCTGCTCCACCCAGGAAGTAACTAAATATTATTATAACACGAAAACGATCACTCCAGACTTATTTAAAATATAAACTCCTTACACAACGAAATAAACAACCTCAAACTTATTTTAATTTTTTCTTTTAATTAGCTGTATTATTGACATATTATCCAGCGAAACGGAAAAGTAGTTCAGTCGTCTATTGCATCGTTGAGTTTTTCATCTTTTTGTTTTAGTTGATTTATAATGTGAATGAATGGTTTTGTGTGTCATTCAAATAATGATGGATCTAGCAATGGTCTGTTAAATTGTCACCATGGGACACATAACATTATAACAGCGCTGTTAATTTTAAAAGCACATTAGCTAATGTCTGGTTGCAAAGAGTTTGGTGAAATTGGGTCTTAATCTGTTAAAAACAGGGAAAGAAAGTTGTACTGAATTTCATTCATCCTCTAGGGAGAGAATGTGATTTAAATTTGAATTACTTATCGAAACTCGTACTGAACTACATCTGTGTTTACACCATTGAGTTTGTATATAAAGCATTATACATCTTTTTGAAAAAGGAATACGCGTTTATTATGGAGTTATGATTATTAAATAAAATTACGAAAACCGACGAGGCCGTATGAGCTTGAGGCCTTTGCTTTTCCGACAAAAAAAATATTAGTCTAGGAATTTGCCGCGTCTTTGTTTTTTTCATAAACGTTAAGTTTATTTTAATTTATTTTTAAATTAATGTTCAAAAATACGTTACGATGTTAAATCAAAGCAACAGTGACAGTGAATTGTCGGATTCCATCAGTGCAAATGCTGCCGCAATCATAAATAATTTGCTTCCAACTAAATCCAAGGAAAATTATTTAAAAACTTACGAAGAATTTTCAGCATGGAGAAGTGCGAAAGGCCTATCTATTTCAGAATCAGTACTTCTTGTCTATTTTGATTATTTATCCAAGACAAAGAATCCAAATACACTTTGGTGCATATACTCAAAACTGAAAGCTACAATGAGCATTAAACACAGCATTGAAATAAATAGATTCACGAAATTACTACTACTTTATACTAGTAATATATAAATTACTACTTTTTTAAAAAGAAAATCAGAAGGGCATTGCGCAAAGAAGTCTAAAATTTGTACGACTCAAAATTATTTTTGTTACAGGTGGCCTTAATTTTTGGACTCAATGGTGCTTGCCGCGGATGTGAACTTGTAAACTTAAAGGTGGAGGACGTTGAAAATCATTCCAATGAGTTGCTGCTGATTAATGTAAAGGAAACAAAGACAAAGAAAAATCGGTCATTCATTGTACAAGGACAATATATTAAAATCATTCATAAATACCAAGCATTACGTCCCATCAACATGGAAAACAATAGATTTTTTATAAACTATCGGAATGGGAAATGCACTCGACAAGCCATCGGCAAAAATAAAATTAGCAATATGCCAAAGGAAATTGCCAAATATTTAAAACTTAAAGATGTTGAACTCTACACCGGTCACTCCTTTAGAAGAACTTCGGCGACTTTCTTGGCAGATTCAGGGGCGGATATTACCTCAATAAAAAGACACGGTGGTTGGAGCTCTGATGGAGTAGCTGAGGGTTATATCGAAATCTCAATGGCGAATAAAACCCTATTAAGCAGTAAAATTAAGAAAAATATAAAACTTAATCCATCAGAGCCGACGTATACTATCTACAATGAAACGCAAGTTCCTCAGATGCAAGAACAGAGAAATACTCAAATCAACTCATCAACAATAAATGTACCAAACAAAAATATAACTCTCTCTATCAATAATTGGACCAATATTTCGAATGTTAACTTTTACTTTTGATTGTCATTATTTTAATAAATGCTTATCTCATATTATTATTGTGTTAATTTTTTTCGCAAATGGTACGAAAAGTAGAGTATTTTCCTCGGTGATAAAGCTGTCTTAGTCTTGGGTGAACTTAAATCCCTCGCTACACTCAGGACTCGACTTAAATCCCTCGCTTCGCTCGTGATTTAAATTTTTAACACCCTCGCTACGCTCGGGAGTAAACCTCGATTCCTTCGTTACGCTCGTGATTTAAATCGTCACCCGCGACAGAAGACACTGCTTTATCCCCTTGGTTAATAATCTACTATTTTGTCAATATGATAGGATACTTCTTAAAGTAAACACTGCGTGTTTTCTATAAATGCTGAAACAGCAAATCGCGATCAATACATATGAACTAACATTGTTATGTTGTTTTAATTATCAAGGTATAATTATTATCAATAATTCACTTCGAACCTTGATATAACGGATACGGGCTTGCCTAGAAGTCAGAAATTCTTTCGAGACCTGGAAGAATTACATGGTAGTCAAAAATTTGACTCCTAAGCCCACCAGACCACGTTGAAATAAGACGCTTAAACCAATACAGAAATACAAGCAATCGAAAACAATTTATACGTTTTCTTTTCTCGAAACGTCTAAACTATTTAACGTTTAATTACTAACGTTTACTGTCTAACGTTTAATTTTTAAAAGACGTTAATATTTCACAATTTCTTTAGAAAGCGGAGATCCTTTCATTAACAAACATGTTTTCAAACTTACGCAAGCTTGTTCTGAAACTTGATTTTATAGTTCTTTTGAAGACTACGTAAGATGTTGTTCTGCCCATAGAGGGGAAGGGCGCATTGTGTATTGCGTGTAGTTTCATTTCGAAAGACTTCATCATCCAGAATATTCTTTTCAAGAGATTATAATACGAAAATGTAAAAGAACACGTGTAACGGTTTTATTATAAATGCTGGCGACAGAGACCATAAATATACAACATTATTTTTTGTTTATGCGAAACCCGATACACCTGTCTAGTATTTTTGTGTAAAGAATCTATGTACAAAATTTTAACAAGGTTATAAGTTTGTATAATACCTGGTTGTCCGGTCAAAAACATGCTCATTTCACGGTACACCCGCGTAAACGGCGTCTCCTGTGTTATACACTCGTGAGCTTGGAAATAGGTACCTAACCGCACGGTAATTGTATTGTAATTAACTGGTAATAAACTTTAATTAAAATATTTTTGAGAAAAAATATAACATGGTGTAAAAATTATTGGAATGGAATCAGTTACTCATTCTGAACAAACTATATTCAGGTTTCGCATATACTAAAAAAAATGTAGTACCTATATGGAACATTTATTTTGACTTTTTTAAGATTAAATATTTTCTTCCAAAAGCTCGACCGCGGGAATTACGAATTACCGTGACCCCGAAACGTTAAGGGCTTTTGAAGGACACCGTGGATTTTAGTCAGTAGCAGCCCAGCCGCAGTGGTAGACGCCCATGGCGACAGACGTCGGCAGACGATCTCCGGCCACCGTAGGCGCGGGCATGCGGGCAGCGAGTAATGAGCGACTCGCTGTTCGACCATGGACCATGCCCGGGTCGACGGCGCGTTGTGTTCCACGTGCGCATCAAAGAGTGTCAGCAAAAATGACGGAGCCCCACCTAGTACTTGTAGTAACAAAGTTTCAAAAAAACAAACCCCTTAGGGGTCGATCAGGATCAGGATTCTGTTAAGGGTGGTCACTCGTTCATTGACCCATCACTTAACTTGAACCTCACCTGGATTGGTACGGCTGGTGTCCCTTAGCAACAACTTAAAGCTGCCCTGCTAAATGTTTTTAATGCGCCAGATGTACTTTACCAAACTATAAAGTATCTTCAACAAAAGAAGACAGCCTAATTTGAATAAGTTTGTATCGAAACGTTTTCATGCTCGAGCTATTTAATTCCAAAATAATGATGTGATATGAGGGGGCCAAAATGAAGGTTCATTATTTTGCTTACACGTGGCAATTTTAACCTTGAAACAAGATTAATTCGCCATGTTTACGAGGGGATAAAGTAAACTATGTACCTGGTCTAGACACATAAGGCAGGTGTCACCTTGTGTCTAGACAGGTATGGATTGCTCGATGAAATCAAAACAAACGTATACAGGGTGTATCAAATACCCCATGTCTATCCTTAAACACCAAAGTGTCCTGCTGATATAGAAGCCCTATGCAAAGTTTCAGCTGAAAATAAAGTACTCTAAGAATTGATACTAATATTTCGGTATTATCGATTTCTTAAATTGAAATCATAACAAACGTGTCTCCGCACTACGTGGGTCAATAACTTTCCACGTTACTTGCATAAACCACAATAAAACTCTTCGGCAATCCTGCGCGCCTAGTACCCTAGTAGCCTAACGCAGGCGGCGCGTCTTTGTCGGCGCGAACTGACGAAAATGAAAGATGCCGCTAAAGCGAGCGCGCAATACACTTTCGTACCTACATACTTTACCGTGACGTAAAAAAATAATAATGCGTAAATATTAATTTACCTACTTATTTACAGTTTAATAGTTAATACCAAGACAGACTTACGTAAAAAATCTAAAGATACTCGTAGTTTAAATAGGTGTCGTCCACATTTTAAGTCTGACTTTGTTCATCGCCTGCTCCGGAAGACTGACAAGTTTCATACCCTTTTATTGGTTAACACCGAATAAATAGAAAACTTTACTTAATTTAGAAAATTAACTTACGTTAAAGATGAGGTTCTATGTGACGACCTTGGAATCGAATGCACAAGGCCGCTCTTTATTACGCACTTTCATTTCGTCCACTGTATCGCACTGCACTGAGTACACTGAATTTTTAATGAATCTCCATAAAAAAAGTCTAATGGCGTCAGATCAGGACTTCGCGGAGGCGAAGCTACGTTTCTACTACCACGACTGATCCACTGAGGAAAGCGCTCATCTAAATAATGCCGCACATCTCGAGCAAAGTCTGCCGGCGCTCCGTCGTGTTGAAACACTAAGTTATTCTCCACCACAAGGTTCACGTAACGTTGCACCGGACGCCAACGAAGGCAGTTGTCGTCGCTGGTCTTCTGGTCTACCCTCGATAAATCGGTGACGGTACAGTTCTCGGGCAGCTCGCAAATTGCCATCTTTTGCTCCGATACACAACGTCATTTCAAAACATTCACTATTACTCAACGACATTTTGAAAACACAAAAAAAAAAGTCAATAGTGTAGCCGTACTGAACTAATCACACGAATAAGAATTAGCAACAAGTCTTAACTGCACGCGGAATAGTCGACGACTGACGAGAGTGACGAACAATAAAAATAATACGAAATAAAGCTCGAGTTTTTGCTACCCTGGTATAGGGTCGGTGTAATAGTTAATGTCCATGACCACTAACTACCATTAAAAAATGTTGTTGAAGATTATTTTGATAACGAAGAGGGTTAATGATATAATATTAGGTAGTAAATTGTGGCAATGTTGAAAATATAGAAAAACAAATTATAGTTAGCATTAAACTAGGAATTGAGAAAACACTAAAATCAACATAATTATCAACAAAAATATAAAAATACAAAATTAAATAAAACTAAACTAAACTACATATTATAGAGCATCGAAAAATTCATCCTCAACGCTGTCAGCTGGTAATGTGCCCAAGAGACTGGCGGCATTGCCTCTCTGTATGGCAATACCTAAGTATTGAGATATAGAGGCTAACCTCTGGCCAAGGTAAAAGCCAGCTCTTGGGTCACGGGAAGCGTCAATAAGTCTTTTAGAAATTTCTTTGTAGAGGCTGTGAGCACTCGGACCCCATGGCCCTATAGTTTCAACCCCAAACGGCTCAAAAATATAGTTACTACTAAGGTTGCTATATTTACGCCGCTTGAGGTTCTCAGCAACCGCAGCAGCAGCGCCAGCAGAGCACGATGAACTTGGAAGATGAGATAGCGCAAGAGTATCGACACAGGTTGCGTCCCACACTAGAGGCCTACCCATCTTCCAAGGAAACAAAGACATACCGTCAGGTCTTTTGCCATCGTCGCGTGCCAAGCCATTGGGTTCTAAAACAGCTGGAACGCCGACGGTAACAAGAGCTCTTCGAATAATGTCGTTTAGGTTCGCGTGCCGCGTAAAACGGCCTGCACTACGGCTGCAAGACAGGCCATGGTGTCCGAGGCTATTGACAACTTCACCACAGTGACAGCGATGAGGAGAGCAGAGTGGGGCTCCTATCCGGAGAGAAACAGCGAGGCGGAAGGTAGTGTCATCGAGTAACGTACCGATGCTCGACGACGGCAGTGCGTGAAGCCAAAGACCCGACTCCCACCTACCCACAGCCAGCAGGCGCGCACGCTCAGCAGTAGTAGCAGATGTGTTAAGTAGGTTATTCTGAACTACACTGCAGAGCGGCTCATCCCACTGACGCTGGGAAGATGGGTTGCCGGGTTGATCGGTATTCGGGGAAGCGATTTTCCAAGCGTCCAAAGCCTGAGAGAAGCACGGTACATCAAAATCAGTCAGTGTGGAAGCCAGGATATTCCTGACTAATTTTTCAGTACCGTGGACCGAAGAAATGAACGCCGGTAAACTGATACTAGAAATTTTGCGGACGCCGAGACCACCCATGCGAATGGGAAGAGTAGCTTGAATCCAAGCTCGGTCGTCCAAAGCCACATTTAAAATGGATGACAGTGTATGTCTGATAATGAGGTCAATTTTGTCCAAAAGATGATTAAAGATTATTTTACGATCTAAAATTTCATCTCAGTTCCGATAAAGTTTTAAGTAAATCAAATACACCAGTGTAAAAATAAAATGAGTTAATTAAGTAGTTTAAAATCAATTTTGAACAATAATTTATTTAAAATCCACTACAGATCATATTATTGTTATTATGATTGAGGTACCTACATTGGATCATTCATAAATGTTCTACGATGTACGACATTTTTAATCTAAGGTTGTACGTTTGTAATGCGTCAGAGTCTGATGAACTCTAAGCTTTCATTACGAAATAAAATAAATACTGTTTGATCAAGATCATCAGGATGTTATGTTCCCGATGCTGGGACACAGAACTTCTCTTTGCGAGATAGTGAGCAATAATCTACAACGGGGGCCCAGTGTGGGTTGGTAGATGTCACATAAGTATTATCTTAAAATTTTTGGTTCTAGGACAACATCGTGAATGTTTTCCTTCACAGTTTTGAGAGTGGTGATAAAATAAATAATACAAAGTACTATGCCTGGCTGGGTTCGAACCCATGACATAACACTGGGTAAACATTATTTAAGTTATTTTAAAACTACTCAAAGTTGTCTGTACCAGGATCATTTAAAATACACGGACATCAATTGTTCACCTGACCCTAAACCCTAAGTAACGATGAAATCAGGGTTCTCTATGCAAACAATTTTAAATTCGGCGATAACAATTCCTATTTTTTATGCAGTGCTAGTACTTTAATTATTTTCTCGTAACAGTTTTGCGACGTTTTTGCAAGCATTTTATTTATAACTAGCTGTTGTAATTTCAACAGTTTTGCGATATTTGCGACATTTTTACAAACAATTTTTTAATTTATTATTGAAACATAATTTGGAATTAAATTAAAAATACGTGATCGAACGAATTTCCTTTGTGTGGTAATCTCATTAAATGAGTCCTCTCGCCCTAGGTGGAGCGAAAGGGACTGTCAATCTTTACTGACAAGAAGTTCATTCTGTTCCTTCTAATTGTCCTTTGCGTTCCACGGACACGATGTTGAAAAACTGGTAGTCCATGGAACAAACAGCACCGTACCGACAGAGCATGAAATTCCAATATTTTTTCAGTTAGTCCTACAGACAGACAGTCATAAATTAATTATGCTTGCGTGTATAATTTTGTAGGTAATTAAAAACAAACTTTGTTCTTGTTGTTAATAGTTTCTATCATAATTATAAGAAAAAAATAAAACTTAAACTTTATTTTAAAAATCATGAACGGAACCCACTCACTCATTTTATTTGTACCAGGAGTCCAAGTCCTACGTTAGATGTTTTGGGTTCAGTTTGACTTAATTATTTTACTAAATCGATTTTTTATTCTAAGAGGTTCAAATGGCAAACAATAATGTTTACTAATTTAAACAAACAAAACCTTGTATGTATTACGACCAATTCAATGGAAAACGAGTTGATGATTATACGAATCGATTCGTTTTAATGCAATCTTCAAGCAAATTGAGTCAATAGTAATTTGAAAATTGTAATAAGGGGTTACAATTTAGTTAAACAAGTTCAGATTTGACCAAAGTTTTTTTTTTAAATACACCTTGCCTTACACTATGAAGTATCCAGTATCGTGGTTGAGTTTACAAACAAAGAAACTCACATCTCAAAGGATGAATTGGAAGTGGGAATTGCAAAATACAGACACTACTGTCGGCATTGTTTATGTTTACACTAGGCGGAGATTGGATCATTTGTCGGGTTGATAAAAGTTCTTGCTCCAAATGTCATAGGTATAAGAAAAATCAGTAATATTATTTTTTTAAACAAAAAATAATCATGCGGAACCATTCGCTCAGAAATACCAGGAGTAGGAGTTTTATTTTCACTTACAAATAGTTCGCTGACACCGATCAGCTGACTTAGTGCTAGTGATGTGTTTATTCGAATTTTAAAAGTTCGGTATCTGGTATCGAAGTTTTAAAAAATCTCATAACTTCAGTACATGTAAAGATAGGATTAAAAAAACCTTGCCATATCATTTGGTATCATCCAAAGAAGCTCTGTCTTCCCGATGTATATACCCAATCCGTTACAGCCTGTATATCTCCCCAACGTCCTACGCCTCCCCAATCTCTCCGAAATTTTCCATGACGACTCAGAATCAAAGCCAGTTTATTAATTTTTTACGTTTATTAATTTCCCCCTGTCTAGCCAACCTCTCCATGGAATATCAGTATTAAATTGGGGGAGTACGAAGAGAACGCTAATCGCAACGGTTTGTTTACAATTATTAACTAAAAAAATATATGATAAAATATGACTGTAAGTTAGTTAGTAGTACGAGTCTGACAGTCCCTCCCGTTCTGCTCTGGGTGGGAGGACTCATTTGATGATTTTACCACGATAAAAAAGTTGATAAGTAATTATCTACATAATAATTTTTTTTTTCTTTTTCGTTTACTTCATTTGTATTTAAATAATATCCATAATTATAATATTTTATATGTTTATTTAAATTTTGTTTGAAGAGTATATAGTACACCACTGACTACCCCCTACCCTTCTTATCTTAATTCATACAGTCCATCCAAAGGTTGTCTGGAAAATATCGCTATTAGCGATAAGACAGCCATTGTAACCATAGATTAAGCAATATTGTACAGCAGTAGTTTTAAAATTGTTGGTGTACAATAAAGTATATTCTATTCTATTCTTTCTACGCAACGTCTTATTTTTTGACTGACTAAAACCCACGGTGTCGTTCAATAGCCCTTCACGTTCCAGGGTCACGGTAATTCGGTAAGTCCCGCGAACATCTACGCAACGTCTACTGGTAGCTAGGTTGCCCGCATGTTATCCGAAGGAGCATGGAAAATAATACATTAAAAGACAAGCTTTCTTTTCTTTCTCATTCACGTTGCTAGCTCTCATATCATATTTCATGGAAGAGTAACAAACCGACACCCTCACAAATTTTGACCTTTATAATAACAAGTAAAACATTCAGTATATTTCCATGATTCGTTCCAGGTAAACGACACCATAGTAATAGAATTGTGGGGGTGTAAGAAGATACACGTGTAATCTCGATTCTCAATTGGCATCGATTCCCATCATTAGCGTAACCAAAGTGATTTTTTTATGTTATCGCCGAGGGCGTAATACGTAGGGGATGTCGAATTAAAATAATTTTCGAGTCATGTTAGGCGTTTGGCCCTATGCTCCCGTCCCCATCAGTTCCCTTGAGTAGCGTGTGGAACACGCCGTGCCGTGACTCGGGCCTTGTCCTTGGTCGGACGACGAGCTACCCATTACTCCCCATCTGCAAGCGGCTGGAATATGCCCCACGATTTCCGATGCCCTGGGCTTTTTCAGAGGTGGCTGGGGCGAGAGGAAGAGGATGTCCTTTCCCTGACGCGTTCCAACTGCTCGCCATTCCCAGCGCCTGCCGCCGAATTCATGAGGAACCTCCCGAAACAACCGTGGCCGGGACGACTTGCGTCAGTTTGAAGATGAAGACGCCGCCGCCGTAGCGCCTCTCCAACCACTCCTCAAAGAGGGATCTTAGCGCCTTTAATTGTGACATGCCCAGCCCGTCATTACTTTGTTGCGGTATTATTTTGAAAGATATCTCCTAAGATGTTCATTGAAATCAAATGATATCAAGAGCAATTTTGTTCAAAATTAAATGGTTATGATGATTAACGTATTTATTTAGATAAGAATTAATGTAATGAATAAATAAAATAAATAAATATTCCACAACTATCACACAACGCCATCTAGTCCCAAGCTAAGCAGAGCTTGTGTTATGGGTACTAGACAACTGATAAACATACTTATATATTTCTAAATACATACATATTATAGATAAATTACACCCAGACACAGAAAAAATGATCGTGCTCATCACACAAAGATTTGTCCTGGGTGGGAATCGAACCCACGACCTCCGGCATAGCAGTCAGGGTCACTAACCACTAGACCAACAGGCCTGTCAATGTTAATGAAAAAACCTTCGCAAATAATGCATTACTTTGAAACAAATTAGATTTCCATAAAACAGGTTATAGTGACTTAACCTTAAAAGATAGACATATGCTCTCGCAGACTTTATTTTAGAAATTTTTATGAGAAATAATTCCGTAATACATATTTTTTACGAGTACGTAACTCAAACCGTTTACACAGCGCACGCAACAGACTCGACATTCTACTTTTCCCTAATTTTGAAACATTTCTCTTTGCTGCTCCGCTCCTATTAGTGATAAGTAGCGTGATGTTATATAGCCTATATCGATAAATGGACTATTCAACAGAAAAATATTTTTTCAATTCCAACCAGTAATCTCTGAGATTAGCGCGTTCAACCAAACAAACTCTTCTGCTTTATAATATTAGTATAGATTTTGATGTAAAAAGAGAACAATTTATTTATGTGTTGGCAATACCAACAGTTAGCCTTTCCTCCGATGCATTACGATTTTAGCATCCAGATTCATCAACTGCCAAGCCTTATCCCAAATACGAGTACGTTAGGGTTGGATTCCAGCGTAATCGGATGCAATTGAACACCAGTATTTTTCATAGATCCTGCTATTTGACCTCCGCAACCCAGTTAGTTCTGGCTAATATGATATCCCTTGGTTAAGGTGGTTGTTAGACTTGTGGGCCACTGAGTACTACTACTAAGGGTTTGTAAAGATGAGATCGGAAAAAGCAAGCTCACCCAGTAGGAACCTCGCACAATGGTACAAAAAGCATTTTTTGCCCTATTTCTCAGATACTTATCATTTAATTATTATTTTTAACCGGCACGTTATCAATATCGATTTTTAGGGTACCGTAGCCAAATGTCAAAACCGGAACACTTATAGATTCGTCATGTCTGTCTGCCTGTCCGTCCGTATGTCACAGCCACTATTCTTCGAAACTGTAAGAGCTATCCTGTTGAAACTTGGTAACTAGATGTATTTTGTGAACCGCATTAGGATTCTCCGACAAAAAGAAAATAAAATTGGGGGTACCCCATAAGTAGAATTGTAATTCCAAAAAAAAGTTCACCAAACCCATACGTGTGGGGTTATCTATGGATAGGTATCTAAATGATTTTGAGTATCCTAATATCATTTTTTCGAGAGAAACTTACAAAGTGGTAAAAGTACCCCCCCCCCCCCTTGTAACTTCTAAAATAAGAGAATGATAAAACTAAAACAAATATATGATGTACATTACCATGCAAACTACCAGCGAAAATTGGTTTGAACGACATCAAGTTTATTTTTATTTTTCATAAGTCTTATATCGTAAAACGTTTTTCACAGCCCAAGTATATTTATATGTATAGATAACAAATAAGGGTTATCAAAAATTCAGTTCAAATTTTCTCAATATGACTGGGATAGAAGTAACCGGTAACTATTACACGTGTAACATCGCGACTTTACCTATTATTTCTTAGGAGAACACGACGAGAATCATTTAAATACTAATGAATACTTAATAGGGTAGAAAAGAGTATGGATAGGAATTATAAGTTATGCTGCAAATTCCTGATGACACCTAGGTAAATTCCGTTCATTTCCAAGACATTGTCAAATATATTCGAAAACTCTTAGACCTTCCGTTTATTTTACGAATTTGACCGCAATTTTGGTACCAGTAACCAACACATTTTATTCATAGATACAATTTATGTCATAACGTGAAAATTTGGTCGCTGTAACCAAAATCTGTCCAGTGCGAGATCTCCTAATTATCAAGGACAACAATAATTTCAAAACGATGCAATCAATTAATATCCATAAATAAATACACAGTAGTTAGAGCATTATTGATTCACAATTCAAAAAAACTATAACTATAACAAAGGGTCCATCAATGTAGAAAATAAAATCGCAGGACTGCGCAAAAAAAGTCGCAATTGTAAGCGTTCAAATTAATAAAATTCGCTCGGGATAAACATGGTTATTGGCCAACGTATTAATATTACATTTATTTAGTTTTGCGAAAGGATTGTACCTATATTTGAGAATTAGGGAAAAGGTAATGAAAGGGAAAGGTAAGAAAAAAACCTCCTGATATTGGCATCAGCATATCACAACCAAATAGATTTTGCGTATACAGCAAATCATACGCTACAAGATGTAATGTGACCGCAAGTGCTGTATCGCCATAGATCAAATGAAACCCTCTTTGAACATTTAATCTAAGGTGCTTAAAGCTTAAGGTCGTACACTATCCGGTGCAAATAACACATGTTACCGCCGTGAACGTCTACGGCAAAATAACGAAGTGCATCATACTTGTCCAACCCCGCGTTTCGATTCGGGTGCTTGCAGTCACAACATAGTAGATAGTTATAGAAATATATTTGTCAGAACACGTGCATTAAAAGTTCAACTGACATAAATTTGGAGAAAGATTATGGTTGCAGTGCAACATAGTAGCAAACGCACTATATTTTAAAGAATTGTCTAAATCTCTCTATGGTGCACAAAATGAGTGCATGCTGTTTTTAGAATTTTCTTAGATATTTGTCATATTTTTTTTTCCATTGCCCAGGCCCAAAGCACATTTCGCCGCGCAATTCATTGAACGATTTGACAGTTAATGGAAGGGAAATTCGCATATTGGTTTCGTTAAAAATTCATTTGCTGAAGCGTTTCTATATGTTTTACTACACAAAGGAAACTAAGACTTTATAAATTTATAGCAACTAGAATAGACTCAGCGTCACGAAGACATTAAAATATATACGAGCAATAGACGGGACATCACGAAGAAAATTATGATCCACTACTTGTTACCACTAGGGAAAAAGTCAATAAGTCTTGTTTGATACGTCCGCCTGACAAATAGTATACGAGTGTCAATGTTTTACTTACAAAAAAAATAATTTGATGAAAACATGCCTGGTTGCGCTTTGTGATATTGAAAATATGGTAATTTTAAAAAGAATGGTCATGATTTCACTTAATTCTCGCCACCTTGAATATTTGGTAAAATGGTAATAAACGCCCCCTGTTGTTCAAAAGCAGTACCATTAATTTGGTATTTGGTAAATTATCGATATTGTTATCGATAAAGTATTAAATGAACGTTGGTACGGAAAGATTTTAGCTCGCAGTTCGAACTCAAAATCCTATTCCGGCGCAAGTCGTAAACGTGTTCTATAATACGGAAAAACGAGTTAAAACTCCAAAAGTAATAAAATAGATTTATTTGTCAAATAAATATGTAGTGTACAGACGCCAGCAGGTCAAACTACCCCAATCTGTCAAATTGCCGGCTCTATGACTCTTTTAAATCTCTTTGCCGCGTCACAACTGAAGTCCTACGCGGCGATAGTGTCATTTCACTACATCGAACTGCATTGAAAAAATGAAGTCCCACATTTTTTGTACACTTGACGTAAACGACAGTTTAAGGGCGTAATACGCGTAAAGTACGCGACACGACTGAAGTCCTGCGGAAAATTCAAGCTTGGCAAAAAGTTAGAAAAGGAACTGATTTTTTTTGTTTGCGTGCAACATAGGTATAATACTTATGACATTTGATGTAAACAAAGAACGCGACTTTGTAAAACTTATAATTGTGCCATAAAACTAACGTAAAAAGAGTCAAAAAAGGAATAAAACCATTCATAGTGGTGGTAGAGAGATTATTATTTAAAGATTTATAGGCTATGTCTGGCAGCAAAAGAGACCAAAACCATATTTACCGATCTCAACGATGTTTACCAAAGAACCACTGTTATTACAGGTATGTAACTGTTTGTTTTGTTATTTTTGATGAAACAAGTGTTAACTAATGAACCCCATTTTTTCCTGAATTGCTTGCATACGAAATAATTTTAAAATAACCATCGAGCACATAGGTTATGTTTACATTTTGTCTGACATTACTTTGGTATAGCCACAGAAATCTTAATAATAAGGCAATAGAAGTCGCATAGACGCGTGACCTTGTCGCCGCGCATGTGTATCGTAGGTCACAAGTGCATGAGGAGCGTTTGTTGCGGTTACTTGTGTTATTTGAGACGCGGAGAGCGCGGAGAGGTAAACATGGTGTTTTGCAGCGTATCCAACTGCGGAAACTCGTCCAAAACTTGTAACTTAACATATAAAGGAATAACATTTCATATGTAAGTACTTAATTTTTGAAATATTGTCGTTTTTAGTAAATATAAACAAATCAAATATTTTTACCACCGCTACAACGATTTATCACGAAAAACGTTTTTTTTGTCAATTCAATAACCATCAATGCTTAAGTTTGTCCATGTCTACTATTACAACTGCTAAAAGCAGCAATGGAATTATAGTCATGCGGACTCGCATTCTCGCGGCGCAATAAACAATTCTTGGTACAAGCCGCATGAGTTGGCCGCAATTTAGTGACGTGCCACTACTATTCTGTATCGATAAATTAATTACGTTTAGTTTGATTCTTAGTTTTACAAAATTGGAAAACATTATGGTTTTATGTTAAATGTTTAAAAATATGAGATGTATTTTCAGTTTTCAAAATCAAAATAATGTAGAAGTTCCATACTTTTTCATTTTTACAAATTATTTGCTTAATCATTGTTCAATGTGACCCATATTAGGTATGTATTTATATTTATTTATAGTATATAATTAATATTCTTACATATTTATGTATTGTTATTTATATAAAACTTAAACAATTTCAATTATGTTATTTTAAAATTAGTTTAGTTTATTAAGTATTTGTAGTCCACCACTACACTAGCTACCTCCCCACTTTTATCTAAGTTCGTACATAGTCCGTCCTATTTGGTCATTGCTTTTTTTTCCATAAGGTGAAGTATTGGAGAGCCTTTGAGGTTTAACTATATTATAAACTAAATCCCACCAAAAACATTAAATGTAAAAAAATGCCAAGTCTCTCGATGCAGTCTTTCCATCGTAAAAAGTTTTGAGATCTCATAGAAGCCAAGTCCTATTCAAATTATTTTGTAGTTATAAATCAACATTTAGTAATTGTATCAATAGTTTTCTTTATATTATAATTATAGTGACTTGGCAATGAGCACAAGAAGAAACAAAACGGCATATTTGGAGTTGAAAGTCACACACCGCATGCGTAAACATTAATATCACAAAATTAATTTTCTTTTGGTTTATCCGTGTGTCCCAACCGAATTTTGGCAACGGCAGTCAGTCTCATTCAAGACTAGTAAACTGCGCAGGACATAAATTATAATGCACAAGTGTGTACGCAAACACTAGTGTTAGTGTACTCTCGGTTCATTTACTTTCATAAAGCGATGGCCCGTAAGGTATTTTTTATTATTGTATTGGAGCATGTAGTCAGTAGTGGCCATCATGATCCACACGTAACAAATAATCTGATCACAGGTCTCGTCAGTAACATTTGCACATAATTCCAGGCAGCAAGCAGCTTTTAATTGGTGCTCATTGCCAAGTCACTATAATTATAATATAAAGAAAACTATTGATACAATTACTAAATGTTGATTTATAACTACAAAATAATTTGAATAGGACTTGGCTTCTATGAGATCTCAAAACTTTTTACGATGGAAAGACTGCATCGAGAGACTTGGCATTTTTTTACATTTAATGTTTTTGGTGGGATCTCATTTATTTTTTGTAAGTGTATTTCTTTTTTTTTTAGGTGATTACATATATAATAAATAACTAACAAACTAAATAGAACTAAACTAACTAACAAATAACGAACTAAATGAACATAAATCTACTAACTTACAAACTAAATATAACTAAACTAAATAACACGTAAACAATTAGATATTGTAACTATGTCTATGTTATATTAATAAGCTATTTGCCTAAATAACTGTTTCAGTAACGATAATAAATCTACTATCTAATCCGGCTAACTTAAGTTCTCCGAATATAGCTACAATATTTTTTTAGTTTCGAAATGGTTTTTCATAGGTAGATGGCGCTATCAAATGGAAATTATCGAATTATTTTAAAATACTACTTATATTGCGCTCGGTAACGAAACCATAGCGCGATTCAGACAGGTACAACGCCATCTATCGAGCGCGCATACAATCGAAATTTATCGCAATACAATGGAGTTTTAGCTTTATTAATTTAATGAATTATGAACTTTATGTATTAATTATAGTCTATGTATTACATTTATATTATTCTTTTCTAATCTATGTATTTATTCATCCAATTGAATACTTAAACAACGAACAAAGTTAACAATGCAGTCAAAATCCATACATAATGTTCTTGCCAAACCGCAAATATAAAATTGTTTTCTATGGTATATTATTTTTTAATGTTTTTATAATTTTTCCTTTATATGTGGCTAATGACCTATCTTGGTGCAAAATTTGAAGTTTCTAAGTCTGCTAGAAGTACCTTAGATTTTTGATGATCGGTCAGTGAGTCAGTGAGTGACAAAATGGTGTAACTTTGATCGACCGTAACTCCTAAACTATTAATTCAATTGGCATGTAATTTCGAACTTAAGCTTGTTCTAATGCCTACTATTATTCACCGAAAACCTAAACTCCTAGCTTTGTCCACTTAGAAGATATAGGGGGGGCGAAACAGCCGCGAATCGCATCGAGAAAAGATGGTACGGCCGTGCCCGTTTTGCTCGAGACTTGGCTGGGGCACTGCCGTGCCCCCAGATGTATCTACTTCACTTATTGTTTTATTGAATCCCTTTCAATAAAATTAGTTATCTATTGTTGCTAGATTCCTTGGCGATTAACACTCAACGGAAAATTATAATTTATCGACATGAGCTCGTAGTAGTTTGCACTTGCACTGCACTATTCCTACGTGAGAGTGAGCGCGCGATATCATTTTCTGCTTTTCGCACACGTTTTTTATTGGCTGCAGGAGTCACGTGACCTGAGATTATACGTTTTTAGAAAATGTTGCGTAATGTCATCGCAAAAAGGTTTGGTTTTGTTGCAGCAATGCAAAGTGCATATGTAGGCGTTATTGTGTATCTATTGTTTGTTTATGTGGTGGTAGCTGTGACCCGGCGACACTCGTCCCGTTGTAAAATGTAGTACTATAGCATTTCTATTACCTTATTATTAAGATTTCTGTGGGTATAGCACATCAGATTAATGTTTATACTTGAGGGGCGTACTCTGCAATATGTTACTTTAAATTCGATTTTACGAACGTATGTAATTGTTGAATATGATTATAAGGTGATAACTGTATTTCTTACATCATTAAAATTAGGCATGTAAAAAATATTATTTATTAATGTGTTAACTATATAATTTTATATTTGCATCAGTCGAACGATCGACATAAAGACAGTTTGACTTACTAAAGTATGATAATGAGAGAGGTGTTATTGATGTATTGCTTTTAATATTGATATAGGTTATCAAATGTTTCGTCTTTATAGGATGAAGGCAGCTAAGCGCGCATTCCAAACAATTACGAAGAACGATTGGAAGAAATCATACCAGCATGTTATTAAAACAGAAAAAGATTATTACGAGCTGGAACTAATTATATACGAAGACATGGAGCGTATAGTGATTAGCCTCGAAGATGGCAGTTTTCAAATATTGTAATTAATATTTATTGTTAAAAATAATAGTAACTAAAGTATCAAGACGATAGTTTGGTGCGCTATACGTTCACAGCAGATTGCCATATGGACAGCACGACCCCCGAATTTTCTACTCTTTTTGCCAAGTTGTACTCGTACATTGTTTTTTTTTGTAATTTAATGTACTGACATAGACACTAGCGTCGCGTCTAGATAACTTAGTCGTGGCGAGGACTCTAGTTCCGATTTTAGCCGCGCACTAAGTTAACTTGCGAGCACACTAATACGGTCGATGACCTGCGTGACTAGATCCACCTTCCGCTTTGGACAACTGTCATGAAAACATGAAAAAGTATGAATTTCAATACCCTTTTTTTATCGTGGTAAAATTATCAAATGAGTCCTCCCACACAAGGCAGAGCGGGGGGACTGTCAGACTCGTACTGACTAAAATCCACGGTATCTTTCAATAGCTCTTTACGTTCCGGGGTCACGGTAATTCGTAAGGCCTGCGAACTCGGCAGGCTTTGGCGCTCTAAAGATCCGTCATTATGCTGACACTCTTTGAGGCGCGCGTGGAACACAACTCGCCGTCGACCCGGGTATGGTCCATGGTCGGACAGCGAGTCGCCCATTGTTCGCCACCCGCATGCCCGCGCCTGCGGTGACCGGAGATCGTCTAGCGGCATCGGTCGCCTAGCGATGGGTAGCTATAGCCATAACTAGCCTAATACCGGCTATGAGCAAAATAGCCACGGCTATGATATCCGTCAACACGATAGCTAGCTATTGGCTACTGGTTGGCTAGATAACTGTTAGGTTATGACATAGCCGGTAGCTGCGTAGCCGCGGTAGCCACGTAGCCGCCACGGAGTTTAGCTAACTGCTACGTGTTGTAGCCGCCCTTTACGTACCGGGGTCACGGTAATGGGCAAGTCCCGCGACCCCGGCAGGCTTTGACCCTTTACAGGCCCCGTCACTATGCTGACACTCCGTGAGGCGCGCGTGGAACACAACGCGCCGTCGACCCGGGCATGGCCCGCATGCCCGCGCCTACGGTGGCCGGAGATCGTCTTGCGACGTCCGACGCCGTGGGCGTCTACCACTGCGGCTGGGGTGGAGGGAGGTCGCTGTCCTCTCCCTCACGCGGCCCGCCTCCTCCTTCGCGAGCATGACTGCTTCGCAGAAGGAGGCGACCGCTTCCCACTCCGTCTCGCCCCGCAGCATGGCCTCGACCAATGCCGGGCGCGAGAGGTCTCCGTCTATCGCCGTCGTGAGGACACGGCGGTGCTCTGCCCAAGCGGGGCAGTCCTGCACCGTATGCTCCACCGCTCCGGACGATCCTCGCAGTGGTGACACCCAGGCGTTTCTTCCCTCCTTATCCAACACAGGTACCTCCCGAAACTTCCGTGTCCGGTGAGGACCTGCGCCATGCGGAAGGTAAGGACGCCGTGACGCCTATCCAGCCACTCCTCAAAGAGGGGTCGTACCGCCGCGATTGCGGCGGGCCCGGACCTCGGTTGCGACGAGCCGCTCCTTCTATACTGCCCTGAGATCGCGCCGGAGCTCTTCCCGCCGTGTCCCGGCGGTGTGCCTCCACGCGCCACTCATAGACGTGCTGGAGGGCCGTCGCCTCCAGATCCCAGGGCAGCAATCCGGCAAGGAGGTTGGCCGATTCGCCGGCGGTCGAGCGATATTCTCGGATCATCCGGATAGCCATGACCCTCTGGCATGCGACCAGCTTTGCTGATCGCGTCCGCATGCTCAGGGCCCCGTAGAGGACCATGGACCGCACGACACCAGCGTACAGCCTCCGGCAGAAGGCGTTTGGCTCGCTGAGATTGGGCAGGAGTCGAGGGCGGCTGCTGCCCGGTTCAGCTTTGGGGCTAAACGTAGGAAATACTCCCTGAAGTTCCACCGGCTGGCCAGGTGTAGTGGAAGGTACTCTTATAGAGTAAAAACCACCCTGTCCCTTCAGTTGCCCTTTACCTTGCAGAGCCAAAGCTAATAAATAAATAAATATTCCACAACTATCACACAACGCCATCTAGTCCCAAGCTAAGCAGAGCTTGTGTTATGGGTACTAGACAACTGATAAACATACTTATATATTTTTAAATACATACATATTATCGATAAATTACACCCAGACACAGAACAAATGATCATGCTCATCACACAAACATTTGTCCTGGGTGGGAATCGAACCTACGACCTCCGGCATAGCAGTCAGATTCACTAACCACTAGACCAACAGGCCTGTCAATGATTTATTGTTGGTTTTTCCATAGTCTAGAAAATCTAGACTTTAAAGTTCAGGCATTATTAAGCCTTTAAATGATGATGTGTGTTTTACTCCCGCATGTAAGTTCAATTTATTCTGATTTGCTATCTTAAAATGGCAGTAAAGCTGAGCTGATCTTTATATTATCTAAGTTACATAAGGGCAGGTGCGGGACTCACAAATTACCGTGACCCCGGTACGTAAAGGGCTATTGAAGGACACCGTGGATTTTAGTCAGTCAAGTCTGACAGTCCCTCCCGCCCTGCCCTGGGTGGGAGGACTCTTTTGATGATTTTACCACGATAAAAAAAAGTTACGTAATGGTTGCATCTGTTGAGACATTGGGTCATCTGTTTATTATTGTAAATCATCTTCATCTAATCATTAACTGCACGTCAAATGATATTTTTTGATAAAAATGGTTATTGTAGAAACCTCACTGATAGTGAGATTTCTTTCTAGGTGGCCATAAGTGCTTTTATCCTAGATTTCTAATTGACATCATATCAGCCGCTGGATGTCCACTGCTGAACCTATGTTCAGCAGTGGACATCCAGCGGCTGATATGATTACTAACTAGAAATCTATAGTTGAGGCCTATGCCTCAACTATAGATTTCTAATAAGACCAGTTGGAAGCAGCCTGCATCTACCACAATCATGTTGTCTTCATCAATAAGCGCGATCCTATGATCTTCATCAAACCTTCTTTATCAATAATTTAAAGTAAAAAAGCTTTTAATACAGAAGTTCAACCTTCACATGTTTAGACATAAGGTTTATAACCAATATAGTTTATTCAACTTAATAAATAGTGAATTTTTTGTTGATAACATAAGATCTGTCAACTTAGTTTCTTGACCAACTATCATTTCAATCTACCAAAAAGCAAGCCTAGTCAGCAGCAGCCTTATGTTACAAGGTGTGTAAAGGACTATAATTCTCAAGCCAATATCAGCTTTCATATCATTTCCAGTAGTCATATTGATCAATGAACAAAGCTTACCTGAAATATTTTCTGTATTATCTGTATTCGCTAATAGATGGTAGTCAGTGTTGGTGTCCAAACCGTCAGCGATGGATTGCCATGCTTCCTTGGAATTATTGCTATTGTTACTACTGTGGTGTATGTCTACATCTCCATCTCCTATGCTGGACTCTCTTTCTAATTTGGGTTTCTTCTCTTCTCCTTCTTGGTTGTGACGTCTCCTCCTCTTGTATGGTGTGAATAACCGGACTGGTCCCATGGCTGGAAAGTACAAATTCAGATTATTGTTCAATGGGGTTTTAGCAGTTTATTATATTAATTAAAATAGACATGTTTTCAAAAGAAACAAAAGCAATAATTAACACTAAATAAGTTAAATATTTTTAATGTTTCCCTGTCCTAGGAATTTCGCCTGAATTGTGTTTTTCGGAATTTCGCCAGACAACAACTACATGAAATATTAATATACAACAATAATAACAACTAAGTACATAAAATTATTTGATCATACAAATATTTGCGAAGGAATCGAACCCCACGCAAAGCAGCTGTAATTTGCCGAAAAATTGTAAGATTTCATTTGTTTAGTTAATTACATTCACATGTTACTCTAAAACACATTGCACCTAATTCTGACTACATGTAATTATGGTAACTGTTATTTACCTGTGTATTTCAAATAGTACTATTTTGAAAAACCAAATAAACCACAGTTGTGGTAGTACAATCAAA
Organism: Agrotis puta; assembly: GCA_943136025.2. Taxonomy (NCBI): domain Eukaryota; kingdom Metazoa; phylum Arthropoda; class Insecta; order Lepidoptera; family Noctuidae; genus Agrotis; species Agrotis puta. The sequence goes on from OW964166.2 coordinate 10,508,871, forward strand.
AGCAAAAGCTGATGATCAAAATAAAAATCGACTTTTGCTGCCTGTACTAATAATAGATAACCACTTTAATTTTCATACTTATGATCTGACGAATAAATTATTCTGATACTTTATTATCTACCACAGTATGTTAACCAAACCACAAAATATAGCCTAATTCTATAAAAGTCACTTGAAAATGTTTACAGCAAAAATATTAAAAAAACATAATATGTTTCCATTTGAATGTTGCAGTTTACTCCATAGGATGTTTAGAATTTCGATGCTATTCCTTACTACTTAGTGTTAATCAAGTAGAGTTGCTAGAAGGGGCTCTACTAGCTACTCAAAGCAAATTTATTCAATACTGTTTCTATAACATAATCTGCTTACAATTTTCCCTCTACGAAAAAGCTGCGATAGTGAGTGGGTTGTAATCTTCTTAGGGGTCCTGTGTGCCTTGTTGAGGGGATTTATATTAATTGGCTTGTATAAAGTTTTTATAAAAGATGTTATACTATCTTTTATGAATCGATATAGATTAATTCAAATAATTATTGTAGTTGGACCTTTATACTTGTTGATTTCGTAGTACAATCAGCAATGTTGAATCGTGACCCATTTTAACAATAATGCGTTTGTTAAAATAACAAAGATTAATGTCGTTCCCATGGATATGTATGATTATGAGAATGTGGACGTGATTGTATTTGAAAGTGTAAAAAAATAAGCTTATGGTGGGTCATGATTAATGAACTTTGTCTATAGTACATTCGATATTGTTTATGTTTCTTCTCAGTAAACAATAATTATTTTTATATTTACTAATCATTAACTGTTAACTGATATCTAGCTGTGGTAACAATGGTAGCATTACCTCCTACTATGTCTCAAAACTACTTTTTCACCAGGTGCTATTTGTACTTTTGCAGATATATTAGGTAGTCATAACCTATGGATTAAGTCTGATAAACTGTTTTTTGTTAGCATAATGATTACATGCCTGTAGCCCACTCTTGACTTGTTGACATGTCTAAGCCTGGCTATTACTGACTTACTGTATCATAATAAAGTACTGTCACAGTCCCCACCTGACTGGTCATCACAGCATGCCCCACAGGTGCAGCTAGTGGCATGAGGGGTGAGTATTCCCTCATCTATCAAGGCTTGGATACTTCGCCCACCAAACCTAATAGATCTCTTCCAGTCTTTACTAGAAGCCCTCCCACATAAAGCTTCAAATTCACTTGGTGTGTACCATTCCATTCCATATTTTATACATCTGCCCCTGCCCCCAGAGCCGAACCTTGCTTTATGCAGTTCAGCTGGTGTATTCTTACATCGAATGGGTAGAATAGGCATACTAGCCGTTTCGGCCCATGAGCGAGCACTAGTATGTCGCGCATTTGGTGCATTCGAGCTAGTGTCCTCTTGCCTATTCGTGGGTGATGGAGGATTCTGTATCACGATATGCGTCGGTTTTATGTCATCTGTCACGGGCCCACCTGATATAAACCCATTATCAACACAAATCATCGGCTTAAAATGCGGCAGCTGATCTGACGTTATCACGTTAAATGTCGTGCCTGTAATAAGTGTGCCGACCGGCAGGGACACTGGAACCGTGACCACGCCATTAGAATCTCTAGACAATCTTGTATTTTTGATTCCAGTCGACAAAACAGCCCCGCCATCAGATCGGGCAGCATCGTGATCGGCCCCCGCCGACAGGGGATCGGCTTCGGTAACTTCGGTAATGTCCGGCATAACGACGTTGTCCGAACCTCTATTCTCCGCCATAATCTTGTTTCCGCCCACCCAGGCATACACCCTTGCGGTGCGGATGAATTTTAAATATCACATGAACGATAAACACCTTGTATTCACTCACACTAAATGATTATGAACTTCGTTCAAGAAAGAACTGCAATCCGCCATAATTAAATCGAAAAATGAAAAAACATTTCACGTACGCTACTTAGGTTAGGGCGCGAATTTTGAATCTCAAATCTAAAATCATTTTAAAGTGCCAAGGTGCCACAATTAACTATTTAAAACTATAATAGTCACTTCGTACATTGTTAAACTTGTTGTAGATCATTATTTTCATCATGAAACTCACGAACAAGAAGTAGGTTTTCAAAAGAGTTCGAGTTTTTATTCACTACGTTTAGATTTTTGTTGAACAGATTATTTCTGTGTTGTTTATTTTTCACGGTACAGATTACCTACATAATCTTTACAATGTTATTTCTTTTTTCATAGACTAAATCAAATATTCTATTCTTTACCAATATTAGTGCATCGCTATAGCCACAATTCCTCGAACACCGCACATTTCGTGGAATTTATTGATTTTGAGAAAAACAGGCAACCCTACAGTAGTTTCGGCCATTAGGGCGGGAATTTTAAAAAACCAGTAGCAATGCGCAGCCCGATATTATTCAATAATTCAATATCATGTCTCAATTTATTTGGTGAAAAATCTTTCAATAAATAAAAAAGTAGGAGTTTATACAACATTATTTTCAGTATATACGAAACCTGAACATAGTTTGTTCAGAATCAGTAACTGAATCGATTCTAATAATATTTACACCATGTTGTATTATGATGCAATTTTTATTTTTATTTTTTTACCAGTTAATTACAACACAGTTTTGAAATTTTGTACATAGTTTTTTAACACAAAAATACAAGACAGGTGTATCGGGTTTTACATAAACAAAAAATAATGTTGTATAAGATCTGACGAACTCTAATATAATCAACTAGCACTTTGCCCGCGACTTCGTCCGCGTGGGTTACGTACTTTCTTAATTCCCCCTTTTCACCCCCTTATAGGTCAAATTTCCAAAAACGTTTCGGCTGTACGTTGATATGTCAGTCAGTCAGTTCTCCTTTTATATATATAGACTAGCACTCCGCCCGCGACTTCGTCTGCGCGTGTTTTTAACTTCGAACTCAGGGAATTTAAATGCCCGGTCACACTCCTTACTGGATACTTTTGATCTAAAAATGTATCCAACTAACATTGTAACTTTAAAAAAACTTTTTTATTTGCTTATACTCATATTCCTACTAAGTTTCAAATGTATAAACCCAAGGAATAAGATTTTTCATACAACAGTTTTTACCCCTTTTCACCCCCTTAGAGGAGGACTTTCGCAAAATCCCGTCTTATTGCTCCCCTACATGGTAGACTGCAACTACTGTCCAAATTTTAAATTACTGCGTTTAGCGGTTTCGGCTGTAGTCGAGTCTTAATAAAAAACCCTGTTCTTTTATATATATAGATATACCGCTAATCACGAACCTCAAAGCGGAATCCCAGCATTGGTTTATCCAAACCAATCCAAACTAAGCCTGTGGGTAGGGCTGCGGTTCCATTGAGGCGGAGCGGAGCAGAGCGGAGAGCGATTCACCAATCATGTGGCTTGAAATCCACATCTCTTCTCCAGTCAAGTTTAGTAGGTACAAGGTAACAGCTGGTACTCGCTAACGCAGAGTCCAGCTGGCCAATCTTCTCACCACGATGATTCCTCAAGTTTCCTTCAAGGACCACCAACAAAGGCACTTTCCAGAGCAAATACAACTGGAATTCTTGAATTACATCAATGAACGCTCCCAAACTCAACTATTACGTTAACTATCTCAGACAGCATTGAGCATCATCTCGGTCAACATTGGAGGGTTTTCTGCGGACAAAGCACTGGCACTGCGGACACCGTGGATTTTAGTCAGTACGAGTCTGACAGTCCCTCCCGCTCTGCCCTGGGTGGGAGGACTCATTTGATGATTTTATCACGTAAAAAAAAATCTTATACTTTTCTGTGTGCGATTTTTGCGTAGTCAGGTTTAAGTTATTTTTAACTTATTTTTTATTAACACTATTTTGGGGTGACATTATTTGTAGTTAGTAATTTATGTTATGTGTATAGTATTTGAGATGTGAGTTTAAGATTTTCAAAAAATTAATTATGCAAAGTTATAAATTATAACATTCTTGATTTACTAAATCTCAGAATAAAAATAGCTAGAAAATAAAAAATATCTAGAAAATAAAAAAATATCTAGTAAAAGCTATATAATGTACTATATTTCAAATGTGTTCATCAAGCCCTTTAATTTGATATCCATGTCGATACTGTGCAAATTTTTTTTTTCGGTTACGACCTTACATCCCTTAGAGAGTGACTTATTGGATTTGGTGACACGTCACCTTTTACTAGCGGACAACTGAGACGCTTCTAACGATACCTCATTTGTCATGTAATGATAAGCAGTTTAGAAGTTATGAGGGAACAAACAAACATACATACAAACATTCATACCGGTGAAAATCATAACCCTCCTTTTGGCTTTGCCGTAGTCGGGTAATGATCATCATAGACACCGGAAACTGTACAATCACTTCTATCTATAAACCTCCTAATCAACCATTCCAAATAGCTGTACACCTAACTACCAAGACCGCGATTGCCGAATAGGAGGGAATAATAGAAGATTTTAATAGCCACAGTACATGCTGGGGATGTCAGAGTACAAACAGCGATGGAGCTTCAGTGGAACATTGGGCGGAGGCGGAAAACTTATTTTTGTGACATGATAAGAAATAACTAGCGTCTTTCAACAGCGGCCGATGAAGACGTGGTTACAATCCTGACCACTTTTGTCAACTCAAACATTATCAACCTTTGCCTTAAAACAGTCCAAAATCAACTGAAGTTCCATTTAATCGTAGGTTCAATTTCTCTAAAGCTAACTGGCTACGTGTCTCTAAGAAGATAGATGAAAAACACTACAACCTCGAACCGAAGCCTCAAAATATGACACATTTGTCAAAATCGCACAGACTGCTTCCCGGCAATCTATTGCCAGAGGATGCCGCTCTCAATACATCCCCGGACTGAACCGTTCACAACGGACCCTTTTTCCAAAGAAACCATTGCCGCAGGGGAAAAACTTACTGTAGATATTATAGAAATGACCAGAAATAGCAAGAAAGCGTGGTCAACACTCCGAAAACTAACTGGCGATCCTCTTGACCCTAAATCACCGATAAAGTTTCCGCCAATCAAATAGCTCATCAACTTCTTATTAACGTTAAACCCCGGATCAAACTAGCTAACGTCCCGAAGAATATAACAAAGTCGACCAGTAGCAACACCTCAAGAAATGATTTCACGGTCTCTGACATCGTTCCCGCTATAAAGACCATTAAAAACGGAAAAGCCGCTGGTGTTGATGATATCTCGGTTGAACAACTAAAACACCTGGGCCCTGTGGCAGTGACGTGGTTGCTTAATCTTTTTAACACATGCCTCAGAGACATAAAACTCTCCAAGCAATGGAGAAAGGCCAAAGTTATAGCGCTAGCACAGTACCAAAAAACTACTGCCCAATTTCACATTCAAACTGTTCGAACGGCTAATCCTCAACCGCCTTCAGCCCCTAATTGCAAATCAATTACCGGCCAAATTCATCGCCTTACCCGATACATCAAGGATGGATATAAAACCAACCAAACGGCGTTGTCCTAGTCGACTTATCAGCTGCTTACGACATGGTCGTTACTAGCCAAACTAACATCTCTCACAGACGATCAAGCTTTCGTTAACATCTTGAGTAAAATGCTGCGAAACCGACGATTCATAGTCCAATTAAACTCAGACAAAAGCAGATGGCGCATCCTAAAGAATGGCTTACCCCGAAGCAGTGTCCTAGACCCCATTTTGTTTCATATTTACACCAACGATCAGCCCAAAACTATCACCACTGCAAGATTTCTCTATGCAGACGACCTGGCCTTAACTACACGGACTAAACATTTTGAAGACGCTGAAGGAAACCTCGAGATGGCTCTTGATAGTTTAACCCCGTACTACGCAAACAACGCTCTGAGGCCAAATGCATCTGAAACTCAATCTTACGCATTCCACCTATAAAACCACGAGGCTCTTAAAATTAAATGGCAAGGAGCTGACATCAAGCATCGCAACAAACCAGTCTACCAAGGAGTCCCACTAGACCGCTCTCTCACCTACAAGCAGAAGCGCCTCAAGACAAAGCTGAAAGTCTGTGCTCGCATTAATCTGCTACATCGGCTAACATCCTCTTACTGGGGCGCTTCTGCACATGTTCTTGCGGACATCTGGCATGGCTCACTGCTTTTCGGCTGACGGATTTGCACGCCCAGTGTGGCATCGTTCAGCTCATGCCAGAGAAGATGATTTAGCGCTCAACGAAACATGCAGAATAATCACTGGCTGCCTTAGACCGACTCCACTAGCTGCCATACCCACTTACAGGAGTGGCCCCCCAGAAGGTCGCAGAGAGGTGACTTGCTTTTCTGAAAAGTAAAAACAAGAGACAGACAAACGCGATCCCTGTACAATATGAGGACGTCAAGGTATACTTAGGAGTCGGAAAAGTTTCCTCAGGTCGACTAGATCAGTCAGCAATAGCACTTGGGGAAGCCCGAAAACATCTATGGTTTCGCTGATATCTCCCTCCGGAACACTACGCTGAGCCTGCAGAAAAGCTTCCAGTAGAGCACCAACTGCCATGGCCTACTTGGAAGACTTTAAACCGCTTGCGAAGCCTGGTTGGTCGGTGCAAATACAACATGGTCCGGTACTCTGATGAAGGAAGGTGCGACTGCGGAGCCTCATCACAAAAGATGGCCCACCTCCTCAATTGTACTCTGTATAAGTCCACCTGCACTCATCATAAGAGTCACTTCGCAAAAACAATCAAACAAATGTAAAATCTATTCCCGAGAGAATACAGTACATTTTAACTGGCGTCCGCATCGCGTTCGTCAACTCGCCTGCTTTCATCTACACATCGCGTGCGTGCAAAAATGTACTAAATGGCTACGCGCGAGACTTTGTTTTGGTTTATCTGACGCTAACAACTCTTGAAGGTCACAATCGGCGCGATCAATAGGGTTGCGACTTGCAAGTTTGGCACAGTTGGTTAGAAAGTAGGTATTTTATGCATTTTTCAAATTACATTATCAACATAAATATATTCGATTTGCCGACGATATTGATGTCATGGTAAAATCGATGGAAGATTTCAGCACGATGCTCGGTGACCTCAATCGAGTTTAACAGGTGGGTCTTAAAATGAACATGGAAAAGGCAAAGGTGCAATGGCCGAGTTGTGCCCACCCTACTATTGTCACTTGGGAACACGGTTCTAGAAGTTGTTGAGTCGTATGTCTACCTGGGACAAAGCGTCGCACTAGGTAGGTCCAACTTCAAGAAAAAGGTCAACCACCGAATCCAACTCGGTTGTGCAGCGTTCGGGAAACTGCGTAACGTTTTCTCGTCCAAAATACTTCAGTGCCTAAAGTCGAAAGTTCTCGACCAATGTGTATTACCAGTGATGACTTACAATGACGCCGAAAGGTATTCTTTTATTGTAGGCCTCATTATAATAAGCTTAAAATAGTCGATCAACTATGGAGAGGGCTATGCTCAGAGTTTCTCTGCGCGATCGACTCAGAAATGAGGAGATTCGTAGACGAACAAAATTTACCGACATAGCCCAACGAATTAGCAAGTTGAAATGGCAGTGGGCAGACTATATAGCAAGCAGAACTGATGGCCAATGGGGCCGTAAAGTTCTCGAATAGAAACCATGCATCGGCAAGCGCAGCGTAGGACGTCCACCCACAAGGTGGGCAAATGATCTTATAAACACCATAGGATCACGCTGGATGCAAGCCGCTTCCAATATCTATATTTTCCATCACTGTTTCCCATTCAGGCTGTGGTTCTACTGAGGCGGAGTGGAGCAGAGCGGAGACGAGCTGTGCCGCGATTCACCAATCACATGTCTGACGTACATGGCTGGTCACGTGACAAATGTGTATTCCAGCCATGTGATTGGTGAATCGCGGCACAGCTCGTCTCGGCTCTGCTCCGCTCCGCCTCAGTCGAACCACAGCCTTAGTGTGGCCCCCGCATGAAGTTCTTATTATTTACCGGTTTCACATGTGTGAACCAAAAACCTCATTTAGTTTCTTCCAAACGTGTTTGTGTATAAACTACCAATATAAATTGAGTAAATTCTACCGATTTCACAATTAAATTGAATTTAAAATTAATTTGAATTTAGCGGGTCAAAAAACAGAAAAGTGCGCGAGACGAAAGTAATCTGCGTAAAAGTATTGATTATCCGAACGCCATTTCTACGCAATATAAGCCGGCAAAATTAAAAAGCATCATGTTTCTTTGCATTGGCAAAAGTGGAAAGATGCCTTCATAATTTTTTAGTATTATAAATGGTGGCTTCCTGATTTTCGACAAAAACAAAGAGGAGGGAAATATTTAAAAAACTATGTCTCAAATTATCGATAATAAATGAACCGTAGATTGAAATGTTTTTAATAACATAGACTTGGTCCTAGTAAGACAAGATGTGAACCTGTTCCGTTTTATGTTCTTGACAAATTCATAAGTGCAGGTTACTTGAGTGTGTTTATTGTTTAGATTACGATTTTGAGAAATGGAGGAGTTGAGGTCTAAACACAAATCGCTGCAGAGTGCGGCTCACCACATTGCCTTGGAATGCATTCACCCTCAGGTACACTTTATTGCTTTTCATTCATAAAAGTAATCTAATTAATGTTTTTTAATGCGAGCCATATTATGCGAACGGTTACTAGCTTTCTGTTTTGTCTTTCAAATAGGTGTCCTTTATGTCGAGAAATTAACTGATGATGGCATTGTAGATAAGTAGACAAGACCCATGAACCCAGTTTTACTGGGTTGCAAAGAAATACATAACGGTAGAGATGCACAAGTTCTGGTATCTTTTTGAGTAATTACGGGTGAAAACTGCTGATTGTTTATATTCCTAAATAGTTTGAAGTAATGGGAAAATCAATAACGGCAGACAAAGTATGTATACATTTAATCACTCCATCATGAGAACAGTTACTGTAGAAGTCTTACTACAACCAGCATTTGGTCAGTGGGTAGCCTTAGGGGCGTTGAGCATAAGTTGAACTGGTATTGAGGGTCGGCAGTGGATACCAGAATTGTATCAGATACTTTCTGTTCCCCGTGGTTTCAACCCTGCTGCTCCATCCCTATTGGCTGTGATGATATATAGCTTTCTTTGATTAATAGACTATCCAACACAAGAATAATTTATGAGTTTGAATCAGAAGTTCTTGAGATTAGCGTATTTGAACGAACAAAAAAAACCTCAGATGTCGCCCAAGGTGGGAGGACTCATAAAGTGTTCTGGTCCAAGTGCACGGATTGTCAATACCAGTTTTAATGCTGGTTTTATTAACTCAATGTATGTCTTATTCCATTTTCAGATGTGATATAGCATTGGTTTGAGTCAGTTTTAGCTAGCATGAAGAACCGGATTCGCTGGGGACTTGGCTATACTGCTTATCAGGCTGACCACCACAAAGTACTACAATTTAATAATCTGCACTTTTGTGTGTGCAATGTATTAATAGATCAAAGCACTGCTACAATTGTGTAAATACATTTTCCACCGCTGTCTCGGAGGCAACATTTTTAGGGAAGCAAGATAGCAAAGTCTATTGGAGATTGGAGATTTGTAGCACTGGAAATTAAATTGAACAGTTGCACTTTTATTATAGCATCTTGCTACTCTGAATGAGCTGCAGATATGTTTAGGTGCCATAAAAGTCAAAATGAAGGACTGTATATTTTTTATTTAAATAATGTGCTAAATTAATAAACATTATGACTTTGAATAAAACAGCCCAGGTTCTTTAAAGTTACTCATTTTGGCTTTTTAATCAGCAAAAATGTAAAATTGTTTCAAATATTCACAGTGTGAATGCACATAAGTTGGCATAGCTTGTCTTTGTTAAATGGTATTTTACAGAAACTAATTCAACATAATATTTCATTGAACTTATTGCAACGGTCAGATCGGCAGTCATTCTGTGTAAAATACTGATATTCAGCTACATTCAGTTAGGTTACAAGCAAACATAACAAATTGGATTTCTGGGAAAAGGTCAGGAGTACAGTTATGATTACATCACAGAGAGAGATCAGATAGGAAGTCACTATCTAATATTTGGTTGTCAAAGGTTAGAATCCAACCTATTCACTTGTAGACACATATATGGCGGAAGAGCTGTGTAAGGGAATAAAAAGGAGCCCTTTTTTATCGTGGTTATATCATCAAATGAGACGGAAGGGACTGTCAGACTCGTACTGACTAAAATTCACGGTGATCCTTCGATAGCCCTTCACGTTACCTGCTGAGACAGTCCCGCGACCCAACAGGCGTTGGCCCTGTAAGGGGATCCCGTCAGATTGCTGATAGCTCTTTAAGGCGCGCGTTGAACACGACGAGCCGTCAACCCGGGCATGGTCCATGATTGGTCGGCGAGTCACCCATTACTCACCGTCCGCATGATGGCCGGAAAATGCCTCGCGGAAATCGCCTCGCGACGTCTTTTGCTGTGGGCGTCTCCCGCGGCGGTTGGGTCGTGAGGTGGACGCTGTCCTCTCCCTCACCTGTCCCGCCTCCTCCTTTGCTAGCATGACTGCTTCGCAGAAGGAGGTGACCGCTTCCCATTCCGTCTCGCCCCGCAGCATGGCTTCGACCATTCCCTGAGTTCGCGCCGGTACTCTTCTTGCAGTGTCTCGACTTGTCGAGGCTGCGGAGAATTGCCCCAACGTTGCGCCTCCACGTGCCACTTGTAGACGCGCTGGAGGGCTTTCGCTTCCAGATCTCAAGGCGGCAAGGAGGTTGGCCGTTGTCGGTATCCCCGGATCATCTGGATGGCCATAACTCTCAGGCATGCGACCAGGTTTGCTGGTCGCCTCCGCATGCACAGGGCCCACACAGGGGCCCCGTAGCGGGCCATAGACCATGTACAGGAGCCCTAAGGTGTTTATATAGTAACACTTAGCTTTTTATTTCAGATCTTACAACAGGTAGTAGCTGTAAGATAGTACTTATTCTAATAAGCAGGTTTTTATAATCCTGATGTCCTTTGACAAAATATAAATATAAATAAATAAATAATATATGGCCATCCCTGTTCTATTTTGTTCCTGGATGTCACTGTCCCATCTTCTTTCTGGTCTACCTTTTTTCCCCTTTGTCCTGGGTTATAAGTTAGTTCATCCAGTTCAGTCCATAATCTTGGTCGGTTTTTGGATTTTATAGCTGTATACTCATATATTTCTGTTTCGTTTTATGGGTAGAACAGTGGAGTTCTAGGTATACACCTCTTTACTGTGGACTCACACACACAAGGTTTAAAGCTAAGCTATGCCAACTCAGCACGATTGTTCACAGCGGTATTTGTCCACCCATGTCTGTGCATTGGACCTAGCAGGCGACACACGGGTCACCATATCACGTGCACCCGTACCCCTCCCCAGTACGGCTCCAGCATGCCTTCCAGAATCCACAGCACAGCCCCAAGATGTTTCATCCGAAAGGGCTGAAACCTCACCTTGTAAGTACACGCTTACTAGCAACAAGCTAACTACAAAATGTATGGCAACCTTACATTTTGTAGACAGAGATTAGACCAACAATTAACTGTTATTAAAGTTATGATGGATAAGTTTTCGAGGGTTCTCTTTTGAAGTTGATAAGACAACCATATTGTTTTTAAAACTACCACTTTAACTATAATTTTCTACCAAGAGAATCAACTCTATTTCAGAAGATCTCTTCATAATTAACGTGTTGACATTCAATAGTTGGCCTAACCTCCTCTTGTCTTATTTCTGATTATTTATTATATGTATATTTTTTATTCATTTGTCAACATATTATTTTACATTTTAAAATATTTTAATACATAACAAAAAAAATACATTTAAAAATATAAATAATAGTGGCCCACCGGTATCGGGAACAGGGTCCAAGCTACCGGCGGTGAGGGCCCCAGAGAAACGAACCTCCTAACAATGCGCGCCGTGTCCAGAAGAACTACTTTCTCAATCAGGCCCTTGATCTAGCTGCCTAACGAGAGCCTCCTTAGATGTTGGTCGAGGCTCTTGGCAATTAAGCCATGGGCCGAGACGACTATCGGCACAATGATCGCTGAATCCACATCCCACATATAGACAACCTCGTGAGCAAAATCAAAATACTTGAGTTGCTTATCTTTCTCAGCTTTCACGAGGTTCTGGTCATGCGGGACGGTTATGTCAACAATCATTGCGCGCCGCTCAGATCGATCCACCACCACTATATCAGGTCTATTGACCACAATAGTTCTGTCAGTGATGATGGATTTATGCCAGCACAGTGTGATATTGCCACTTTCAAGAACTGGGTCGGGCAAATACCTGTAGTACGGCACTTCCGATTCCGCAAGGCTGTATTTCAGAGCAAAGTTGCTGATGGATAATCCTGGCTACAAGGTAATGTCTATGCAAGTATTCTCCGTTAGCCAGACGAGAACATCCGGAAATTATGTGACGGATTGATTCGCCAGGACGGTGGCATGCCCGACATATGTCAACCGTGCCATCCTTCACAATAAATCTCCGGTAGTTATTCGTCATCATAACTTCATCCATAATTGCATAAATTATTAGGTATATCAATTTTATGTATATTATATGCGAAGAGCCTCGACCAACACCTTAAGAGGCTCTCATTGTGCTGCTGGCTCAAGGGCTTGATGCAGAAATCAGTTCTCTAGAGCCCTAACCACCGGCACCTTGGACCCTGGTCCCGATGCTAGTGGGCCACTATTTTTTATATTTTTTAATGTTTTTTTTTTCTATTTTTGTAAAAATATTTAAAAATGTAAACAGATAAGAAAAAAAATGAAGAAATGAAAATAACTTTTATATATTGTAATTATTATATGAAAATTAGAGCAAGCAGAGCTATTCCAGAAATCATTTTCATTAACTCGTAAATAATATTTTCATTAACTCGTATGTAAGCCTAGCCTGGGTATTATCCAGGCCAACAAGTCTTAAGTACAAAGCACTGTCACTGTGTCAACAACTCTATTGTATGCTTCTGTGTTCGTATGGAGTATATTCACAATGATCACACCATAATTATGCTTTTATAAACAACTTATAAATATTTACATCCAATTGAGCTTTCAAATAATTAACGCTGGTCCATGACCAAACTGCTAAAAAAGTTATGAATCTCTACTAATCTTTCACTATTACCCAATTTTCAGGATCCCCGCGCATATGGAACGCCAAATGACAGCCCTATTTTGGGACGGGCACTATGCCTCACTCCTCGAGGCAGTCCGGTCCCAGGCAGGGTCTCTCATCTCAACGAGAAGTTCCAAGACTCCTTGACTTTGACAGCAGACACAGATGCCTTGGTCGCGAAGATCAGTGCAATGTTCCCGACGGTCAGCGAAACGCATATCAAAATATTATTGAAGAAGTAAGTTGAGCATATGGCTTAGGTACTGATTGCGTAACACGCTCTCAGACGGAGTCCCAAAGATATTTAAAAGGAATACCGAATGCATTGCTCCATTTGTTTAATATCATAAATATTTTTCAGTTCTTTAGCATAAGCATTGCCAAGCATGTTGTTGAATTACCAAAATGAAAAGCAATCCGATTCAGAACACACTTTCTGGGTATGCAATGCCTTGCTGATATTCCAAGATATATATGTCAGACGCCACAATTTTAGCCAGCACATTTACATAAAAAAAGACAAAAGCGACTTTAGCTCAACTAAGTATTTTAATTTTTAAACTTTCCTCTCCCGTTTCAAGTTTTAACATATTAACACTAGCCGTGAAACAATATTTTTCTGCTGTAGCGAAAGGCGCACTGCATTGTTCGTATACTGTTCTCAGATACTACAACAGAGAAGCTGTCGTCATATCAGCACTGCAAGTGGAGAAGCACCCCATCACGACCCCAGGACCCCTCACCATGTCCCCGTCAGCTGTCCGGCTACAGAAGGGTGCTCCAGGGCTTCACTCAGCCTTACAGCTTGCTAAGGGAATGTCCGGGTCAATACCAGGGTCTAGTCACTTCACACCTATGACTGGTACGCCGCATGGTGAGGAATAAGACACAGTTTAATGTCATTATTAGTTCAAGATTTTTAATGATTGATTATTCGGTTGATTTGCCTGGTGATTATCCGTACGACTATAGTATGTGCCATTTAACATGGCAATAGCGGTCATTCACTCCCGCCTACCAAGTTTTTCATCACTAAGCGATAATGACACTTATTGTTACCTAAAACTACCAATAAGCGATAGTTGCTTCTATCGCTACAGCATTGTGGTACCAGCCGGCTTGACTTAGAGGGGTTGTGAATCTTGTGTTGCTCTAATTCAAAATTATTATTTTTTATTTCTAGAAATCAAATTGTGTGCTTATAAATTTACGCGTGACGTAAAAAATGTTTCAATGTGACGGACTTAATGGATGTAGTGATAGGTAACGGCCCTTTTCCCGTCATATGTATTTTCTTCCGCGCGCGGATCTGGTCCGCTCGCATGCTTCCCGCATCATAGGAAAAACATGTATGAAATGAAAGGATGCGGGCAGCCTGCACGCGGACCATATCCGCATGCGGGTGAAAATACGTATGACAGGAAAAGGGCCCTTAGTGGTTGAGGTATCAGTGTACACATTTCTGAAAAGTGTGGGTTTGAGTCCAACTCATGGTATACCCGCTCGTACTAGTCGACCTTTACTTTTATAAGTATTTAAAATGATTATAGAATAGAATAGAATATACTTTCTTGTACACCAAAATGAAAACAAGTTTTACAATATTTTTAATACTAAAGGTACAACGGCGGTCTTATCGCTAATAGCGATATCTTCCAGACAATTAGGATGGACTTGAAGAACTTTTAAAAATTAGGGTAGACAGTGATGCACATCAAATAATAGATTACCGATGATATAAATACAATACACACAAACATTAATAATAAAATATAATACGGACGCTTCTACCGGGCTCTTCACGGGCCCGATGTAGACTTTCTAGCGTCCGTATCCTGGCTACGTTTCGGTGACCTCTTCGGAGAAGCTGAAGGTTTTGTCTGTGCGATTATGGACGAAGTTATCTTGACTAGGAACTACCGAAGACATATTATGAATGACGGGATGGTTGACGTGTGTCGGGCATGCCACCGTCCGGGTGAGTCGATCAGACATATTATCTCTGGTTGTTCTCGTCTTGCTAACGGCGAGTACAGTAACGGCGAGAACAGGCATAACCTAGTGGCCAGGATTATTCACCAGCAACTTGCTTTGAAATACAAACTTGTGGATTCAGAGGTGCCGTATTACAAGTATGTGCCCGACCCAGTTCTCGAAAAAGACCATGTCACGATATACTGGGATCTGCCTATCATTACTGACAGGACTATTATTGCTAATAAGCCTGACATAGTAGTGGTAGTCATATCAGCGCGCCGCGTAGTGATAATCGATGTTACCATCCCGCATAACGAGAACCTCATGAAAGCTGACAAAGATAAACAAATAAAATATCTTGACTTGGCGCGCGAGGTTGTCGACGTGTGGAATGTGAGCTCGGCTATGATTGTGCCGATTGTCGTAACGGCGAATAGCCTGATGGCCAAGGGCCTCGACCTCGGCCAGATTCAGAAGGCAGTAGGTACTCCTCGATACGGCTCGCATTGTGAGGAGGTTCCTGTCTCTGGAGCCCTAACCGCCGGTAGCTTGGACCCTGCTCCCACACCGACGGATCACTATTTTTATATTTTTAAATGTTTTTTATTACTTTTATTTAAGAAATATTTAAAAATTTAATAATATCTACAAAAGATAAATAAACGAAATTATAAAAGCAAAGAAATTATAGCACACCGAAACAGACCGAACGTAAGCGAATTTCCACACGGAATGTCAAATCAAAATGGCGAGTGCTGCACCCCTGACGCGATGACCTCGTAAAACAAAAACGACATAAGATCAAAATTAGCATTTTCTGTTATGAAATAGTTTTTGTAATTTTTTTTAGGAAAAATAAGGTTTTTTTACCATCCTGATATCAAAAGAATATTAATATACTTATATCCAATTGTCTCAGTGTGTTAGACTTATGTAAAAACAAAAATACAATATTTAAAAAAAATATTTCGTTTGCTAGATTTTCTATTATTTTGGGTTGTGCACTGTGTTGTGTTTGTGGTCATTTTTTATGTATTATGAGACACAAGCGATGTCAGTTTTGCGACTGTTTGCGACAGATTTGTACGGGTGAAGTGGAAGTATCGCTAATATTGAGATATCGGGATGAAAGTCGGAGCAATGACCGCTATTGCCATGTTAAATGGCACATACTATAGTCACTAGATTCAGCACTTGCAAAAAAAGGCAGTAAAAATCTAATCGAATTGTCATTTAAACGAAAATCAACCGTGACCCCGGAACGTAAAGGGCTATTGAAGGACACCGTGGATTTTAGTCATTACGAGTCTGACAGTCCCGCCCGCTCTGCCCTGGGTGGGATATCATATTTTGATGATTTTACATAGCTAAAAAAAACAAGGGTCATATCTTTATGAAATGTGTTTATAGGCTCTCCATCATTACTGCGGCCAGCTTCAGGGGCTTCCAGCTACTATGGTGCGAGATCTGTGGAAGGTCAACCCTCGAGGCACCAGCAATCTCCTAAGATGAAGCTCAAGTAAGTTATAACATCACCTACTATGTACAGGAGAAATTAACACTGCCAAGTCGACCTGCTGTGAGTCCATCACTTATCGAGAATCCTCCGTGCATCGTTGGATAGCAAGTCAATCAGCTTTTAGGTTATTTTTGTTTGAAAAACACTATCTGTATTCTTCATACAATAACAATCGGCAGCAAAAACTTTCCAGGCGCGCACTGGCACTATTTTAAATGTTCCGATTGATATCACTGACATTGTAATACCAATCATTATATATCCGTGTTCTCTTGTGATGACTCAAATCAATGATTTCAATCGTTATCAGTGTTATCCGGAATGTTATTGACATTATCATACATAGTTCGAGTATTCTTTCTGTCTCATTAAGTGTTTGATCTAAAATATGTGATGTTTGTTGCTTTGTACTTGCAAATTGCAAAATAATATATCTATTTCAATAAATTAAACTTTTTGTTGTGGTAGTTTAGAAATTTAATTTGTTAAAAATGCTGGAAACAATAGGCAGAAAACTATCGTTTAAACATTTTTTGAAAACGCGTCGTGGTCCTGAAGTTTTGAAATTAATGCCATCTTGTGTGAGTGGAAGTGTGGGTCGTGAAAAATACCTGCCGAAATCGGAATTAGACAAAGCATACACCAAATTTGACTTTGATGCTTTTCATAAAAGGTCAGAATCAAGTGGTACTCTTTTTTCTGTAGTAAAACACAGCCAACGAGATGCGGTTTCTTAGAGTGATTCAAGAGGAAGGTTTATGTATATAAAATTCATATTGGTGAGAAGTCATTTAGAACACAGTGCGGTGATTTGGGCTCCGCATGAAGCGAAATACAATGTCATGCTAGAGCGAGTACAGAATAAATTTACGAGACACTTGTATTTCAAACTTTATGGAGTTTACCCATTTTACCCGCTGATGTATCCTACACTGTTTGTGCTGGGTATGGTGGGGTACAATGAACTCAGAGTGCGCAGGGAATTTACACTGGCGGCGTATGTGCTAAAGCTCCTGCGGGGAGTTGCACATAACCCGGAAGTGCTGCGACACCTGAAGCTGTGCGTGCCGGACCGGTACGTGTGGAGGCGGCGGCGACCGCCACTGCTGGCCGTACCTGTTGCCAAAACCAACCTGCTGTCAAAAACACCCCTCACCCGCACAATACGTGTGTTAAATGAAGTGCATGAGAGGACAGACATATTTTCGTGCAACTTGAGTGAATTCGCAAGAGTTTTGTTGAATTTTGTTTCTTACATGTAATGTTGTTTGTTTGTTGTTGTTGTTTAACATTTTAAAGTTTAGTGTTTTTAATAGTATTTAGTCGTTCCTACGTTATTTTTTTTTAAATTATCTTGTGTGTGTCTGTTTTTTTTGTTTCTGTTTGCAAGCCACTATTGCATTGGGTCTGCCTGTAAAGATAGTGTGTGTATATTAATAAATAAATAAATAAATAAATAATATAGTAGAGACTGCACCCGTGCGGGGCCGGGACGGGTCGCTAGTACACAACACTAGCTTTTAATATTGTACTAGTATTGGAATAAGAGGGAAGTCGCTATTTACCTCTCGGTTCTTCCCAGGAAACTGTAGTATCCAGTAAAAAAAGGCAGTTTAAAAACTCCTTTTCAACTTTCAGATACCTCAAAAGCATATTCCCAAAGGCGGAGGAAACGTTGATCCTAGACGTGTTGCTAAACAAAGACAACAACGTACAAAAAGCCAGCGAGGAGCTCATAAGCATGGGGTTCCCTAAGAAGGAGACTCTCGTCACGCAGAAGAAGGAAGCGACGCCTTTGCCGCAAAAGAAAGTTGTTACCATAATGTTGACAAGGGAAGAGAAGAATGAGTGTAAGTGTGTTATTTAATTGTTTATTATTATATTTTACTTTGTCGTTAACTGTAAAGGTTGCAAAATTTGGGCTATTTTTCCTCACAAAGATATGGCACCTGACACGTCAGATGTATGTCGGAGAAGTAACCAAATAACGAGTTAATCTGGGCCTTAGAGTGGTAGCGAGCTCCTCAAATCGGCCGAATTGACCCCAAATGGATTGATGGGGTTGGCAATTTTTTTCTCTGTGCCTGAAAGGAACCTTGATTCCTCTCAAATAGACACCGTCGGGTTGCCTCTCCGACATCCATGTAACGTATCATTGCCTTGAATACTATTGGTGCCTTAAAAAGAAGCAAATTTTCGGTACAGGCGTCTGGGTATTGATCGGTGTCAGTAAAACTTGTTTAAAGAAACCCACAAATCTGCCAAATCTCAATCTGTGTCTATTATGTGCGATCACATGATGATAACATGGGTCTAATAAAAGTACCCTTATGCGCTCACATAAAGTAGACCCAGGTTGAGTCTCAATCACAGACTCAACCTGTGTTGGCAACGGCACAAAAGCCTTCACGAGTGTGGCATATTTTACCGGTTTCCTCACAATCCAAAATACAAATACACCCCAAAATTAATACAAAATTAAACCATTCCAGTAAAAGAAAAACTCCAAAAGAAATACACCAGCATAGCAGAGCGGGTCATATCGCTCGCTCTAGAAAGCGTTGCCTACAATGAAGAGAGAGCGGAGAAGATGCTGAATGCTGTTCTACAAGAGGAGAAAGCTCCGAAGGTCGTGAAGGTCGAGGTCAAGGAGACATCTCGACCTGTCGCTGTGGAAGCGAAGAAGGGGTAAGATGCATGAGCTGTTTGATGTTAGGACAAACCTGGTGTTGAGATAGAGGAAGTAGGATAGTAAGTTTTGAAGTTCTCAAACAAGTTTTAAATGAAAAATACACTACTTGCTGGTCTTAAAAGGCTAGAAAAATCATCATTTATCTTTAAAATATATTGCAGTGTACTTACGAAAAAAGCCTACCTAGCGCCACGAATTCATACTTGTCTAAGCGCTTTCCGGTGGCGAAACCATGACTCGCCAATAAAATGGCCACCACAACCGTGTTCTAGTCAGCTTGTTCACTAATAACTCTTTCAGTCACACTTTTATATATGTTACAATATTAAACTTTTTTGTATATTTCGGTTATGGGTTTAGGACTGATATTGTATTTTTTTTTTGTTAAGTTAATGCTTCCCTGGAGCAAGATGGTTAGCTACGGTGACCACCCTGATTGTAGTTATAAATGAAACAGAGCTTAAAATCTATGGTTTATAGAACGGATATTTAAAAAAATAAAATAAGAAAACTTAGTGACTGCTGCTCGTTACGAAAGTGTACAATTTCTTGCGAAATCATACGAAAACAAATGAAAAAGTAGCGGAAGAGTACTGTTTTCTAATGCCAGTACAGAAAAAAAGAAATCATCAAGGCTAGCAAAACTACCAGAGTAGATTTCTTGATCTCCTACTGGTACGGTTTCTAATGCCACACCCATATTCCGATCATTTTCAGGCACTAGGTCTGATTTTGCTCTGCAGTGCCCCCTTTTCCCGACGTAAGTCTTCCAACTTAAATTTTTAGATATCTGTAGCATCAAATAAACAACGATTCCCGATGTCCACCCCCAATTTGTCCCCCAATGGTGGACGGTGAAACATTTTATATAAAACTTTCCCTCAGTCCCCCCGGGGTGGACAAAAGGAAGATTTTATATAAAAGTTCCCCCTGGCCACCACAGGTGGACAGTGATACGAATTTTATTAAAATATTACCGTTGGCCACCACTGGTGGACAGCGAGACGATTTTAATTTGGAGTATTCTCGGTGTCCACCTCTGGTGGACAGTCTTAATTTTTTTAAATGTTTCTATGTCCACCACTAAACAGGAGGTATAACAATTACTGAATATGAGGTCCCGGGTTTGATTCCTAGGTCGGGAAAAATGTCATAGGGTGTTTCTCAGTAGCAGCCTAAATGCAAGAAAAAAAATCGGTAGTTACTGAAGCTAACCACCAAGACTGAAAGAGATAAAAGTGTATTTAAGCCGCATACATTAAGCCAGGAACTTGTTTGATACTTAACTTACCATTCTTACTTGCCTTTAATATATACCAGGTTAAAACGATGATTATTTACTATTTTTTAAAGTTTTATAAAATATGCATTAAAATAAACTTTAAGAATAGTGACTTCCTATTAAATAATCACTATGGTGACACAAAGTTTGAGCATAATCTATATCAGTTGTTTGTTTAATATTTAATAATATTGAGCAGGATGTCTCAACGGGTTATTATCAACTATGCACTGTATCTTTCAGAAGCAATATTGCACCTGCACTAGACAACATCTGAACAAATACCTAAATATAGAAAGACTATTCAATTTTCAATAAATATTTTTTAGTTGTTGAATTTCTGTGTAAGATTATTTTGAAAATGGGTTTTCTTACTGAGCCTCAATGAGATTGTAACTGCTCACATAGATTTGCTCAAGTTTTCCACACGTTCTATGTTTGTTTTCTTCAACTACTGTACTCTTGTATAATGTACACAATCGTTTCTAAAGTTACAGTAGTTTACTTGCCCCCCAATACCCTAACACTATTGACACAGATTGCTGACGAAGAATTAAATGTCTGTCGTGCTAAGAAAAAACAATAAAAAATGTTTTAGTGCGATTTAGTTTTTTTTTTTGGAAATTCTACGCTATACAGGGTTCGTTTTCAATGACTACACAAAATTTTAAATTAGGATTACAGATGAAACCGACGTTGCATTTTAAATATTATTGCTAAAATTCATTCAAATAATAAAGCATCCATAAGGTATTGTCCATCAATTAAAATCTAGCCACCATGCATACTATAAAGACTAAAAATGACACGCAATTTGGTTTAAAAAACACTTGCGTGCGTGCACCACCAAATTGATGTGAGTGCCAACTGCTACCTATGTGGGTAGTTAAAATACTAGATACTGTTGTAAAAGCTTAATTAGTGTGGCTATGACTCCTGCTTCTTAGTTTTGGACAGGAGTTGATTATAAAATAAAAAGATAATATACCGATAATATTATTGTAAACATCTCAGAAAATTTAGTCGGTCTCCAAAAACTTATCATAATAATATCGACATAGCCTGGTTCTTCAGAGGTTAATGGTAATGGAGATCGCTAGTCTTATATGTTTTTATGTACAATTGACAAAGTTGAATCATGACCCATTTTGACAATAAATCGTTTGAATCTGTCATAATAACAAAGGTCACAAGTCGGGTCAGATGGTAACAAAGTCGTTACCATGGATAAGTATGTTTACGCGAATGTGGACTTAATTGCATTTGAATGTCTTTTGAAAATAAGCCTAAGATGGTAACTTTGGATGTACACTCAACAAAGTTGAATTATGACCTAATTCAACTTTGTTGAGTGTCAAAAAGCATCCAAAATAAAATTAAAAAAAATATACGTTTTTCTTAGTACGACAGATGCGTAGTATAACATCTGTGACCCCTTTTTCTGAATAAAACCCTAATCCTGATGCTTTTTAGCTTCTCACACTATGGTGTTGCTTAAATATCGAATTAAAATCCCTCAAGATATCGATCAAGATATTAAATTAATAGCAGCTTTTGTGACCGCTATAATATTCGTAGGCACACTTGCATTATAAATTGCTAATTACATTTAAAGCTAAACGAGTTTTTGAAGTATATGAAAATTATTAAAATATAATTATTTGAAATATAATCGAAGGTTGAAATCACAGTCATCAAATACCGATAATATATGAGAGCTTAAGGGACTGTCAGACTGGTACTGATTACAAACCACACTGATCCCCTGGTTGCCAATTGCAATCCAGATCCAGTGCCGCAGTACCCTGTTCAACAGTTAAATGCACACAGAAATATGAGCATGAAAATTATTATGAAAGACTTTAAGAGTCCAGAAATATCGATTAAAAAAAAATCTAAATACAGAGTCCGCGCCACGACACAAGTCCTTTCGACGCAGCGCATATCTATGACACATTACACCAAATTGCATTAAAAATTTAGTACCACGAATTTTCTGCAGGTCTTCAATCGTGGCGTGCACACAACTTACGAATTACTTATAGCTCAGTCAACAAACAATTATAGAGGGAGAGGAGATGAACACATCAAAAGTCCTCGGCCCTAGAATTTGAGCTGTGGGGGGGAGGGGGGGGATTGAAGATTTTTTGGTTTTTTGCTTATATCTCGGAAATCATGCGCCCTAGCGGCATAGCATGTATGAACAAAATAAAAGCTGAATAAATTTCCCATAAGTATTATTCAGAAACTATTTCCATATCTTTTATAATTTTCGAGGTATCCGCTCTTGAAAGTCTGTAAATCATGGAAAATAATTTTTACCTTTTCGTATTTGGAATATTGTATTTGTATCGCCAAAGATCCAGAAAGCAGCAGCAGTCTTTTCAGATCCTCCCTTCACAACCTACGATGAACAGAGTCAAGTGAAACCTACATCTTTGACTTGGGACTTTTGATATGTTTACCTCCAAACTAGTCTAAACTTGGTTATAAAGTCAAAAATTGTGTTCCAAGAATTTCCATTGACTGGGCTATAACACTTTGCAATTAAACAAAAATCAGTTTAATGTAAAATGTCTTTAGCTTTTTGTGGTGCAAGTGGTCCTTATTCTAATCAGTTCAAGATTCAGTAGGTAAGTGAGATCAAAGTAATGCAAAATTTATAATTAATAGAATAATACATATATAAAAGTACTAATTCACTATCACAGTAATTAATTTCTCATTAATACAAGCAAGTACATAACATCACATTAAATGCAAACTGCACTATATTATGTATTAATCAGTTTTCATAATTTTATATAATGTTTACTTTACATTGTTCATTTGATGATATTTTCGCAACACATTAACATACATGAGAAAATTATTTTAATTCGGCGGAGCTGATGAGTATAAAAACCTTTAATACCTTTACCTTCACTTTACGTCTAAAAACCCTTATCTTTTAATTTATTTATTGTAGACTTACAGCGAAACAAAACAGACCAAAAAAGTATGCTAGACTGAACAATAATTTATATAATATTAATAACAATAATTACAAAACATTGCTTTAAAAAAAAGCAGATTTTATTTGATCTCTATAAAATGCATGACTCAAAATAAATAAATATCAATTTAAATGATAAAAATAAATACTGAAGTAGAACAAATAATTTACCCAAGTTGTAAAATTATCTATGAAGTAGTAAAATATAATTATTTTCAAATGTTAATATCTTGAAATGGCACTGTAACGCTCGCCTAAGATAGCGAATGATATTTTTTTCATTAATAAAATAGTTTTAAACATGTAAGTGACCAATATCCAACCATTATCACGAAATTGTAGTTATTATAATAATTCGCATAAAACTTACTGTTACATCATCTAAATATAAAATCGCTATTTATGCCCGTCATCCCTCCCATATATTGACATAATAAAACGCCCATTTATAAGTACGTACATAAGTATTATATTCGCTTTTTGTACCTCACCCTTCCCATATTTTGACACCCGTATACTATAGTAAATTAAACATGCTCATCGCCTCCGCCTTTCGCGACTCATACTCCCGCGCGTACGCCAGTGACGACGCGGTGGCGCGCCCCCTGAGCCCGCCCCCCGCGCCCTCCGCCACGCGCCGCATCAAGACGTGGACCGAGCACTTGAAGTATGTTATGAACGCTTGTACGAATGCTGGCTCTTCTTTGTTTTGAGATCTTTTATGTAATTGCCTGTGAGATTACGCTACTTTCCACGAAAGCTGTGGGAGAAATAAGGTGAATTATTCCACCAGTCTTCTTCCTCGTGTGGTTTGTACGCCAATAAAAAAAGGTAATACCATTTTAGCCTGGAGGCGTCACTTTTAAGGCAAACCACAGTTTTGTCCGGTTAAGCAGCACACAGTTGACCTGCATTGTGGATTGGTACCAGTTGCATGAACGTATAAAACAGAGTTTTTCTTGGAGAGGGTTCATCAAGAGAATTAACAAAAATGTATTGAATTGGAATATAATTTCGCATTATGTATCGCGACAATCTACACTAATGTCATATTTCAGCATTTCAAAAATAATGTAGTAAAAACATTAAATAGTTTCCTCGGATTTACGATCAAATGTTTTTACTACATATATTTTTGTGTAAATAGTTTTAAATACTCATGTTCAGTAACAAATATACACTTATGGCAAGAGAATCTTATCTGATAATTCGATTGAAAACGAGTACAAATGCTTACAGGGAAATAAGTCAAGGTGTCTTTTCATATCAATATTTGAAGTCCAATGCTTAGGCAAACAATACTTAGGTATTGCTTCGCTTGTAAACTTGAAATAGCTTCTTCTCTTCAAATTACAATTGGCCAGATCTGTCACAAAAGTGACAATTAAATAGTATAGCTGAAATAAATATTAGTGAAGATTGTTACTTACAAACCAAATAAGACCCAGCATCGACCCTTGCAGAGCACCAAATTGTAATGGTATAAATTAAAATGTGTGTGTTGGTAATATAACAATTAATGTATCGAATGTCTCGTGAATGTCTTTTGTGACTGTCAAGTTTAGTTAGATGTGTGAAATGTGTGTGTTTTTACTAAGCATGGTGTGTGTATGATAGTCGAAGGCTTATGTTGAGTTTCCTGATATAAAAGCTTGATTTTTCAATGAAGCAAATTAAAATGTAAAACAATGAAATAAAAAATATTTTTTAAAGCAGGTTAGATTTTGTACCTTGTTAGGAATATTTTTGTATTGTTTTAAATGTTCCTTAGAATAGAATAAATCCTTAGCAGTTTAAAAGCATATACGCATCATTGTATATTTTTTGACATCTCGATATTTTTTGACTAGATTGACCATTGGTAAGAATATTGACCTGCAAAATGATCACAATATAGAAGATAGCAATGAGATTTGTATTAAATAGTGTTAGAGAATAGATTTAGTTTATCATTCCTAGATCTCGCTAGTCAGTAGTCATCATATTCATGATCATTTTATTATTATTTAGCTTCCTCAGTGTCACTCTTTATCACCGACTTCAGAAGCACAATATTTCAATGTTTCTATAGATAATAATAAAAAATAGTCTTTGGGAGTATTGCATGCCGTGTTCTGTCTTCTAATGGCCTATCATGACCTCTTCTAGCAGTATTGCTTTAATCTTACTGCACTATAGGAAGGATTTGGACTTCGACATGTAGGTCCATGTTGTCCCAATCGAAAGTGACATTAAAATAATTCTGCTATTAGATTTGGTGGTATAGCCCCAAACCATTAAGTTGTTAACAAAAATTGGTTCTAACGTTGGTGGACTGCGAATGTTTCAGGCCAATATTAAAGACAAGTAGCAGTGTGCAGTCGAAATTCAAGTCACAGTATAGTTCACCGACGAAAGGTCCCAATTCGACGCTGCGAAAGGGACCGAAGGACAGTTTGTTATTGTATGTATTTAGATGAGCGTTATACATATTTTGGTACTCATATTTGATTTAATATACAGAAATTCAACAGGATTTGAAGAGATTTACTTGTCTGGAGGCAAAATCGTTTTCTTTTCGCTACGAGTTAATACGACGACAACATGCCGTGCTGCTGTCAATGAACAACTCGTGCAAAGAGATGTATTTTCTACTACGCGTGTTTACATGTGTTAAAATATTTATGCAATTAGCTTCTAAAACGCACTAGTTCAATGTCTTCAGTAACAAGGTATTTGCGTTTGAACGAAGCTTTAAGTTCGTGTCCCAAAGTACGCAAGCTTTTGAAACACACAGCGTGGCAACTTTTATTAAATATTGTTTCGACTATGCGTTCCTTTTGTAACTTCGGTTGTGGTCGTGTGTGCGTTTTAATGTCACCACACTAAACACGCTTGAGAAATGCTTTTTACTACTAGTAAATGTGCCGAAAGACCTGTGACTCGACTTACATTTGTTTTATGTGATTTCGACTTGAGTTAAGACTCAAAGTTATTTTACCTACCGTATGCTAAATACTACCTACTACCTAAAAAACAACTTTATCACTTCTAAGATAAGTCTCACTGTAATTTTGACATTGCAAATGAGGTAAAATAACTGTAAACGTACAGAAGCCAGCACATCAAGCTACCACGATCTGTCAAAATTCTTTAATAGATTTTCAACCTTATTACAATAGTGGAAGATTAATATTCAATTGGTAAGATTAGACAGATTCGGGTAGGTTGACCTGCTGGCGTCTGTACTATACTAAACGAGCCATTGAAAAAATTAATATAAAATTGCGGCGTTAATCCCAACCTCTCTATGCCGATAAACGTCCATAGAAGCTCTTTTGTGTAGGCATAATTTTTCTTGTTTGCTTTACGGCACGTATCATATTTTGTCTTAAAGGAGTTTTATAAATTGTGGTATTTAAAAAAAAAACAATTGTTTTGTTCTTGATCTCAATCTAGCCTATTAGCAAATTTGAGACCTAAAATAGAGCGAGTTTACCCAAAAGGAACTGTAACTCCTGCGCACCGACGGAGCACAGTAAAAGCTCTGAGCAGTTATTGAAGTTTTTACAAGACGGCGAATTATGCATTAGCGAAAACGATATTTGTTTCTACCTTTAAAGTGGAGCAAACATTTCTGATACGTGCTGTATACATAATTAATTACACCTACAGTGTTTTGAATGGTTTAAAATATTCTGTTCTACTCTTTGGCATTCTATTTGTCATCTTACGTTTCCAGGCTGGATTATATGCCTTGGACAGGGCCCGACCCAGAACTTCGTAGTGGCCAAGCCATCAAGCCTGAAGGACCAGAGCCTCGTGATAGGCCATCCCCGCTCGCTCGAGGCCCTTCTGGCCTCGCGAAAGGCCCTTCAGGAATCGCTAAAGGATCTCTATACCAGAAGATAAACAAGAAGTCTGCTAAAATGTGAGTTTATTTTGTGACATATTTTTTCGTCAATAAAAAACCTTGGGAACAAAATAATGAGAACTATAACAGCCATCTTGTCACTCGATCCTCGAGGAGAAAAGAAGGAGGCGGAACACGTGGGGGAGAGGCAACCCTCCTCCTTACGCCTCAGCCGCCCCGACACCGCCCCGACACCGCCCCGTGCCCAGTGCATCGAGATCGCGAGGCAGTTTTACAGCCACTGGTTTGACTTTGCTAGTGGCAAGAAATGGGTAGCTCACGGTCTGATCAAGGATGAGACCAGTTAATGGCGCGTTGTGTTCTACGCGCGCTTCAATGAACTGATTGGCGGGGATCGATAGGGTACTGTGGCAATCGAACACAAAGAGCAACTGAAGAAACGGTTTGGTTTTTAATCAGGCATGTCTGACAGTCCCCTCCGCTCCACCCAAAGCGAGAGGACTCATTTGATGATTTTTCACCCAAAAAAGGGCTATGTGTGAAATATTCTATCATGACTTTTTTCTTTATTTTTTCAGCATCGGCTAAAATGGATTGAGCTCACGGCTTTGCATTCGCGTCGTCCAACACGAATGTATGTAAATGATAGTAGAGTAATAATTATGAAGTAGTTTCATTATAGTAGCAGTTTTGGTATGACAGTAGATTTGACAACCATCAATACATAGGCCTCCGTCAGCCCATTGCTGGACAAGACCTTTCTTCAACACTTGATTCAGGATTGAAGTGAATAAGGACATAGTGGAATATCACTGGAGGTCTAAAATGGCCATAGTATGTATTGGTGTACAATTATTAAAAATAAATATTCGATTCAACGTTTCTTCTAAAATTGCTTTCTTAGAACACCTGGTCGTTGCTTTTGTGCAACTTTTGCGTACTCCATCTTGTATGAGGTCTGCTGCTTCTGGCATCTGTGTGCTATTTTAAAAACAATTCAATGCAATAACAACCTTAAATCAATAACATAGCTCACATATTTGCAACAAAGTCAACTTCTCAAACAGTTTTACTGTCCAATCCTGCTGCTATATGAAATTTCAAACTTAATGTGCATACAAGTTATTTAAAAGAAAAATGATCTCATTATTTTTAAAAGTAACATTTCTAATAAAACTCTTGCTCAAACAAAATATATCGATTTTAGTAAATATGGGGCAGTCTACATAATTAATAACTAAAATAAAGTTTTGTCTAAAGTAAGAACTCTTGAAATGATTTTTTTTTATAATTTGTACCGAATACTGGACTCGTTTTACATTATACATTGTTGTTACTTCATGTATTTGGATGTGGTAAATTAAAATAATGGGCTCAGTTTTATCGCAGGCATTATTACTATTAGTTTAAATTCTACAAATTTTTAACGAAGGGTTAAGAAAAATGTAGCCTGTTAACTAATTGTTTACATAAGTACATACTGATCAAAAGACTTTTGTAACAGGTTTTAATAATTTATACGCATTAACGCATGTGTAGTATCGTGTACATACTATTAAGGAAAGAAAAGTTCAGCTGCGACTGGGACTCGAACGCTTGCGTTATTGCGTATTGTATTGTATAACGGGTATCCGCAATTCCATGCACGATATGCGAGTATTTTGCGATAATGCGTGTAAGTTATTAAAACCTTAGTGTGGTATACGCTATCTCGTTTACAACATTGATTTGGTTGTAATGTCACGTGTTTGTTGGAGCTTGGAAGTAGTTAGACACTAATCCAAGCCAATTTATAATAGCACCCAGTAAAATAGTGACTCCGTAATGTTCATCGATAAAACTAGCCCTTGTCTTTGTAATCAGATATTAGTACAACTTAGGATAGATATTGATCATTGCCAAAATGTATTCTTGTTGTGGTTTATTCATTTTGTTCGTCTTTAAAAGCGCGTTTCCATTAGGCAAGGGTTGCATACAAGTATGATATCATATTGGTTTACAAGTTGCTTGAATTGAAAAAAAAAACACAATCTATAGTTCAAAGAAGAATGGACAAAAATGTAAGGACACTATCCCTTTCCTTGAAACAAACCCATCCATATATCAAATGAAAGTACGTGAAAAGTGTATAATTTCATTGTATGACAGCAAACCTGTAAACCATGGGAGAAAAAAGTTATCGATAACCTTTATCTCCCATGATATATCTATCTATATATCTTTCGCCACTTTTATACAAGTAACTCGTGTAAAGGAAACTGGAACTTCTCACAAGCGCCTTGTTAACGCGCATTTGAAATAGTAGCCCAATGGGTCAACACGCGCTATAATATTATAGTTTTTGAGGCACTGTCCGGATGATAAAATATTCAAACTTCGTCAGTTATTCAAAGAATCGGTTAAATCACTCATAATTCCCCGAGTTAACCTTGCGCATGTGTGTGTTTGAGCCGTGTCAGTTTGATGCTATTTGATACTTATTTGTTGAGAACGCGTTCTTAAAGGAACACAATAAGACATCAAATTAATAAACCACTAACAACACTCTATAGACTTGCGTTGTGCCCAGTTCTTCCGACCCTTTTTATATTGCTTTTAGAAGAAACATAAAATTAGTAATTAAAATTACTATATCAGGGACTATGTATCCGGCCAAAGATGAGTGAAAATTTGTAAAAAGAAAAGAAAGAATGTGAAGATTTCGAAATATTTTGTGAAAGAAAATGAGCGGGTGTACGAAGCTTTGCTTGTGCTTCAAATATCTTTCAAGTATGGAATAAAGGTGAAATCAGATTTATATCTCTCTCAATCAGTCACGCAAAGTCATCATTGGAGCAAGAAGCTCGGTCGCACGCATTCATACACATTTGTAGCACTTTAACGTGCGATTGGACCTAGTGCATCAATTCTAAGTGACAGAAAGAGAAAATATAATAATAAAATAATTATGTGTAATCTGTGTGTTTAAATGTGATTTCACCTCTAGTGTTTTTGCTCAAGTTTTACGACGCAAAAACTTTGTGGTAACGAGGATATTTTTAAGGATAACCAAGAATAGTTAAAAGGGAAATGCGGCTGTAAATATAGATTCTGTCTTGGCGATAAGTACAAACAACGTTTGTATGAGATAAATAGATGGTGCAATAGGCATGTTGACAGCATAATCTAATAGTAATCTAAAGAGTCCGAAATATAAATGAATGATAATAAAAAATAAATAAAGATAAAACGCGGTAAAACTCTGGCTCGTGATGTCGGAAGCAAGTAAAAATCGGATACACTTGCTTGAAACGTATTGCAAACTTTAAAAGTGCCGTATCTGCGTCAGTTTAGACTTACGTAACATAATAAAAAAATGGGTCAAATATTTATTGATAATCCAACTGACGGATTTGCTTCATAACCTTTTTTTAATCAGAAAGACATGTTTAAATAACATACCTCTGTAACTGTTATGATTAAAATAATTATTTTTGTTTGACGGTTAAGTGAAGGTTTCATATACAGTATACATCTTATATTTCAATTAACAATACAGCTGTATTGTTAATTGCAATATAAGGTGTATACTGTAAGCGGCCATTGACACATCACTTTTACAGACTTTTACTGTGTACTTTAATTTGATAATAAAAACCATCGACTTTTTAGAATGTCGTCTCTCCATCCATACACCGGTGAAGTTAGTTAGACATCTATCAGTCTGTCGTGATGATAAGAACGTTATTCGCATGTTTTTTTGGCGTCGTAATGACATAGCAACGGTAGTATAAACATTTAAGAATAAAAGTTGGCTGCGTCTATTTCGTTTATCCAAAATTACCATGCAGTTGTATTTATTGCTAGAATAGGATATGGCAGATGAGATGGCACGAAAGTACATTCTAGAAATTTTGTCTATACGTATACCTATTTAAGGCTTTGCCAAACAGCAAACTCGACGTGGCGTGTGTGCGCTAGCGTGGCGTGTTTTGTGTGACGACTCACATATATTTTCATAGTAAGTAAGCACGCCAAGGACACGCCACGTTAGCGTCTCGCCGCACCGAACTCGCGTCCATTTTTGGCAAAGCCTTAAATAGGTATAAGCCATCCTACTCACAAGTTTTGACCACGAAAGAGGTCGCATTTCTCTCAGTTATCTTATTGTCTTGGTAGGATTATACGTCCGTACATTATTTCTTTATTAAATGTACAAAATAGTTACTATGCGTTTCAAAAAAGAATAGGACGATTGTGGTGCCATCCTAAACGTGATTATTGTTACAACATGGCGCCAAGGTCGTCCTATTCTTACTTAAGACGCACAGTACGTATGTAGACAATCATTGTAAAGGTCTATAGTAGTATTGTAGAAAATATCATAATATTGCCTCACAAGTTTATAGTAGAAATGTTTATTCACGTGATTATATTTGTTAAATAATCATACTTTATAGGAACTTGTACCTACATTTACGTCAGAAATTAATATTCTATCTCAATCCATTTATTAATTTCCAGTGTCAGCGCCTTTGCTCATGACGCGATTCCACTGATTTGGAAGTCGACCAACTAGAACTGAAAATCATCCAACGACATAATAAAGCAATTCTACTAAATTACGTCGTTTTGGCAAGTCTGTTTTTTCTACCTACAGACAACCGCAATTTTAAATTGGCAGCGCCTTTACGTCGTAGTAATAAGGATTTTCAATTGCATTTGGTCGGCGACGCAATTATGTGATTTGCAAATATGTGAATTGCAAATATGCGAATTGCATCGCGACATAAGCAAGCGCGCTTAATCTTTTCGCTTCTGTCCTAAACGAGAGAAACAAAACCAACCTCAGATTTATCTCTATTGATAATAAGATTCTAGACTTAGTAGGTTGTAGAACGGTAGGGTTATTCCTGTTTGGACAGATTTTCGTTTCGTTAGATTTTATTTCGTTGGATTTTGGTTTCGACAGCAAAAGTACAATCACAAGGAGTAATATATTGAGTTCAAATGAATATTCATCACTAGATTTTTATTATGAATTATATATGTATAGATTCAATACAATAAATTAGGTCCGTATGTACAAAGCATTCAGACGATCCGATGAAGTCCACTTGATCGCGCTGAATGCAAGCCGGTATTCCAACCGGAAAAAAAGGAAATTTATAGGCCTCCTTTTAGAAATGAACTAAATATATCACTACTTGTGATTATACTTTTAATGTCGTAACTAAACTCCGACGAAAATAAAATCTGACGACCGAAAATCTGTCTAAACAAAAATAACCCGAACGGTTTTACATACCAAACATTTAAGTCCTTTTTTCTCGAAATCACTGAATCAATTTTAGTGAAACTTTTGACACATAAACAGGACACTATTACATAGGTCTAAAAAGTTATCACAGCACGTTTATCATAGTTAAACTGTCGCAAGCTGAAGTGGCAGTGGGCTGGTCATGCCCATCGCAGAACCGGCGAAAGGTGGAGTAGAAAAACGTAGTGTGAAACGACCCTCGGCAAGATGGACAAGAAGATAGCAGGCAGTGGCTGAATGAAAAAAGCGGGAGATTGTCCGCTGTGGCGCTCTTGGGAGAGGCCTATGGACAGCAGTCGACTGCAATAGGCTGAAATGATGATGATGATATCTTAAATATTTTTACACCTATGAGATAATGTTCTCTGATAATGTTTTAGACATATGTGTTCTGCTTCTGAGTATGTAGTTTTATTAAAATCGGTTCAGTCTCACAAAATTCACTCTCGCCATAGAGTTACTAAGATAATTGTATCGCTAATTAGTATAATAAATTATTTTTGCATATAAACGCGTTTAGATAAGTGTGGTCTTAAAATGTCTGTGCAATATCATAGCCGTTGGCTTTTGAACTTTTTTTAAGTAGGAACTTTATTTGGCATAGATTCGTTGCAATAAAGATGTCTTATTTGATTTAACAAAATTAGACTTTGTTTTAGCGAAATAAGTTATAAATTAGGTACCAAAACCCTTCCACTATATTAACGCTCGATTTGTCTGTAGTTTGTAATGACATACTAGCGGTGTAGTAAGACTTTGTTTCCATTTTTCTCTTATATCTATAAACTAGATGAAACATTCCATTAGTGTAAAAATAAATCTACTTCAACACTTGCACTAAGGGATTAGTTTATGTTGGGATTTAAACTTTTGACATTGAGCAGAAGGTTCAAAATGCATCAGAATGCTTTTTTGTCTTGTGTTTACTGTGAAAGTTCTATTTTTATAATTTCGTAGCTGCGTTTGAACCCGTCTTTTAGTGCATACATTTAAAAAATGATTGTTGGGTACAAATATCTAATAATCATTTTTTTATTGAATCTCGTAAGTATTACTTTAATGTATGTATTCCAAAACTGATTTGTGCCAATTTTTACCATTCATATGTCCAGATAATATGTATTTTATACATGTAAATGTTAACCAACTACTTCAATTTGTGTGTACATATATACAGGCACCAGCAAATCAAGCTACTCAATCTGTCAAATGTCTGCATTAGATTTTCAACAATATCAAAATAGAAGAAGCGAAGAAGGTTCATATTCGATTGGGAAAATTTGACATATTTTGGTAGGTTCATTTGCTGGCGTTTTTACATTGTAGACAGATTTAAATAAGTTAGATTTAACTACAGTATTCTTGACTATAACTTTCTGAATGATAATTATTTATTAGAACATTTGAAGGTGCGGGTCTTTATTAGCAAGCGAATTCATTCAATACTTTTTTACTGTCCAAATTCTCGTACTTTAGAATCAGCTTACCAAAATCTGCTAAAAATAGTAGTCTTAATAGAAAATAAAGATTACGTCTTCAAATAGTTTTATTATTCTTACGACAAGTGTAGTATTAAGTGTTAAATCAAATTTAGACTTTGGCCATAATGACATATCTTTTGAGGCTCAGTCTCTCCTTAGTCTAGTTCAGAATCTAGTCAATTAGGATAATAATTATATTGTAGCAATCACACTTTATTTTTATGAATATTGTCTGAATAAAATTGTTGGTTTTGTCCAAAAACTGTTTTATTGCATTGAAGTTCTTGGTATATTTGCATCGTGCGTGCCCATTAAGCTCAGACGAATATAGACAGCAAAGAAATGCTAAATGAAAAACAGTGGCATTACTTCCACAATCCTACAAATACAAAGTTTAAAAATGCAAACAAATGATTGTAGGTGCATGAATATCTTTGAAATTCAAGTTAAATCAAAATAAATCAATATCCTAACGAATATTTTTATATGTACTTTGTAATTGAAACCTAGGAATCTTCTATTATACTAAGATAACGATCTATTCATAACAATGCTGGTTGGAAGTGTTATCTGAACAGAAAGAACACCGTTATAACACACACCAACACAAAGACATTTCCTCTAATAAGAAAGATGGGGAATGAGAACTATCATCATTTAAAGGAGCAGAGTAAAATAAAATCAACGTTGCTTCACACTCATTTATTAAAATATAATGTTTTTAAATTATTAGTTTTGCACGCAAACACACAATGTTCAATCGTTTTGTGCACATAACGTGATAATACTTATAACAAAAGATCACAAAATGATTTAAATGAGAGCAAATTCTTCCATGCTTGCTTATCCGATATGGTGTTTATTGCGCGTATATTATTTCCGTAGTTTCATCATAACAAGGTCGAGACGCCCTTGCAACATGTAACGCGCGTATAGCGTTAAATACCAAATAAGGATCTGAACATTAGAGGGGTATTTATTAAAAAAGTAGGTTTGAGTCCTTAGTGTACAATTTAGCGCAACGGCATCATAGAAGAAATTTCTGTCAGAAAAAATCTGGTGTAGATTTTTTTTCTGACAGAATTTTCTTACACTATGCGGTCGTGTTTAATCTGAGAAGTCAGACTTTCTACCTATCTCTCGTATAATAAAACTGTAGAAGGGTCAATTCTGTACATTGAAAATATTGAAAAAATAAATAGCGGGGGTGTTGTTGAATCGATACCAAACCCAAATATGTGATTAAAAATTTTTTTGTCTGTCTGTCTGTATATGCAGACATCACGTGAAAACTAACGGTTCGATTTCGATGAAACTTGGGATAATTATACCTTATTATCCTGGGCATAAAATAGGATAATTTTTATCCTGGAAAAATACGAAGAAAAAAAAATCTTATTTTTCGGTTTTATTCATAGTCGTTGTTCTGTAGAACAGCGAATCTCCTTAATTATTATAGGCTTAGCCGTATTTGGGTCCAATAGATATTTATAAGATGTCATTGTCAGAGTTACTCAAAATGGAGAAATAAACCATCCACGTGAAGACCGATATCCGCGCGGACGGAGTCGCGGGCGGAAGCTAGTACCGAATAAATCGTTTTTAATACATAGGAATATGCCTAAACATGAATACCGAGGTTCAAATCAATAGATCACAGACTACGCGACATTTATGTACCTACCTAAATAGGATACATGTGACCAAACTGAAAAGCATACATATCCAAATACAAGTATAGTACCTTGGTACCTTTATACAGAGAGGGAGGTACCGTAGATCATTCTCATTTGAAAGCGCAGGTCCCACTGGCTGATTATTTTGTACACTTAGGTAATTTTTTTTAATCTAAGTTTGTACAGAAATTCAACATAGGGTGGTACGTGCACAATTAATGAAAAATATAATATCATGAAAATTATTTCTTAATAAGAAATTTAAACTATATAAAATAATAATATTCATAATAGATACTGCTAGATTAAAACTTCGTAAGAACTCCAATTTAATGGTTAAACACATGGTGAATTCCTTTTGCCAATTCCTTTTAAACAACAGAGTTACAGAGTCCATTGTCAAAATACCAAAAAAAAACTTATTCGTAAATGTAAATGTAAGGATTGCTTTCAACTAAAGCTATATCTTTTTCCAACTGTCTAAGTTCTGCTTCCATCTTGGTCTTGTGAAGTATTTTGGGTATTGTGTCTGTAAGCATCGGTAGTTGAAGAAAAGCCTTCTGCATAAGTGACCAATTGTGCTTCAGATCCTGCGAAATAATTTTTATAAGTTAGTTGCGAACTTTTTGTGATAAGGTTGAAAATCTATTTTAAAAATCTGACAGATTGTGATAGGTTGATGTGCATAACCCACCATAAGTACAGACATTCAAATATAATGCTTTCTTCCTTTCCCTTCATGTCTTACTACATACCTATTATTATAAATGCGAAACTTTGTAAAGATGGATAGATAGATATTTTGTTAGTCTTTTAAACAAAATATCATAATTTGGTATGTTTCTCTGTTTAGATACAGATAGTTTTTAAACTGGATTACCTTACAAGTGGTTTGTTTTATCCCGAGAAGTTCTCGTGGGATCATTACGAACTTCACGCGGGTCTTCAAGTTAGTAGATATTGACAAAATATAATTTGAAACAAAAAATAACTTACAGACAGGAGCTTCGCGCGATCTTCTTCGCTAATGAGCTTGCACAGGCTTTGCCTGTTATCTTCTTCGTACTGCAATTTTTCGGCAGCCTTCTGAAGCCTTCTGTTCCTCTTGATCAGGTAAGCTGGCATCTGACCAAAGTCTGGTCTGAGGCAGTATTCTGGAACCTCGCCGGAACCCTTGATCTTCTTTATGTGGCCATCTCTAGTGTCGACTAGCCTGAAGCATAAAAAGGCATTATTTTTTACTAGGTGGGAAAGTACCTCACACGTCCGTTTTTGAAAAGGGATGCCAGCAGTTTTAATATAAAACTGATTAGGAAGATGGGGGGATAACGCGGTTTTGCTTCGGTATAGGCAATGTCATGAAGGCATACGATGGAAGTAGACGGTGATGACCGTAATCAATGCCGGCAATTGCAAAATTTTACCTTGGCTCCACAGGTTTCCCTTTAATTTTTATAGCTTTCTTTATGTTAACAACTCTGAAGTTAACTTTTGGCTTCTCCGGTTTCTTCTCCGGCGGTGGGCGTTTTGGTACTGGCGGTAGATGGCCGGTTACATAACATTTGTGATCACTCTTCTTTGTAGGTTGACCTATTCCTTCACCTTTTTTTAAGAAGTTGCTAGGATCTTTGACTGGTGTTTCAGCGTAACCAAAAGTGCGTCGTAATTGCGGTATCTTAGCTAATCTAAGTTCCTTTTCTAGTTTAGATTCGTATCTGTAATTGATGATATTTAATTGATAAGTGGATTTCCTAAGATTTAAAGAATATGAATACGAATAGTGAAAGAAAATGCTGACTACTAAGTACTGTTTATAATGATGAGCTTTGACAATATAAGTAAGCAATAGGTACAATGCAAGATCATTTCTATAGACAAAGAACCACGTCCACCAGCAGATAAAAGCATGCTTGTGTTAGTTTTTGATACGAAGGTTCATAGATCATAGTACCTTGGAGTCTTGGGTGGTTCTGGAGGTGGTTTGTCCAAAATTGTGTAGATGACTTCATCGTGGTGCACAATTTCAACCAACGACATATTTATGATTAGGTACAGCAAAACTGGTCTAAAAACTAGAACTTAAAAAATTATAAAAACGGAGCCGTCTGGATCACAGTCTGGCTTCCCTGCCGAGTTCCCCGTTAGTTGCTATAGAAACAAGAAACAATCATTGTTTCGAAATCTATGGGTATAATTACTGTTTTGTCAATAACCATAAAAGAGGTTATAAATGTGTTTTGGGCTAACATCGCCGTGCAGTAATAAGGTCATATTTAATGAAAAATTAATTAAATACTGGCGCGAGCTAAGTTAAGAGCCAGACTAGTGATGTGCCCGGTGGCAATATTCCCACTAGCGGCAATATTCCCAATGTTGCCACTGCCGGTAAAATACCAATATTGCTGTCAAATAGATAAATCATCGTTTAGTTATATAAATTAGATAATGCCTTGCGGCATTAAGTCTGCCTTATGAAAACTACTAAGTGGTTCCTCTGCACGGTGATTTACTGATGTAAGGATTACCGCAACAAGTGCATTAAAATATTAAGATAATGTTATTTTTGTTGATTATTTGAAAGAAAAAAGATTTATTGACACACTGACATTAGTAGTTTTAACAGAGATTTGTAAAGATTTACACTTAGTTATTTACATATTATACAGGGTCTTTCTTTTAAATTGGCCAATAGGAAGAAATCTGCATCCATAAGAGATACGGGAAAACTGAGATAATTGTATGGGCAGAAAAATATA
Source organism: Agrotis puta (assembly GCA_943136025.2). Classification (NCBI taxonomy): domain Eukaryota; kingdom Metazoa; phylum Arthropoda; class Insecta; order Lepidoptera; family Noctuidae; genus Agrotis; species Agrotis puta. The sequence continues at coordinate 10,547,549 of OW964166.2, forward strand.
AGGACAGTAGAAGTCGGTCATAAGTACAGGAATGTTTTCTTCTAATAGAGATTAGAATAAAGTCGTATTAGTAGTATGACTACCACTTAACAACTTTCCTTCATCAAACATTTTCCTTCCCATAAAATGAAATGATCCTCAAATGATTCTAAATGAAATGAAATCATAAAAAAATAGCAATTTATACGTTCATACAATTTGAAAATTACAATGAAAAAATTATTTGCTTAAACTCCTTGTTTTTGTGATGTGATAATGTAATATTTTATTGTATGTAATGTAGATTATGGCCTGTAAATGCTGATTTTAAGTGGTGTACATGGTGTTATTTATTTATTTATTTATTTATAGTTGCCGTACTTAATTTGACTTATAATAAAGCAATATTCCCAAATAAAAACTACTAAAAATAAACTCCCGCCAATATTTCCACCAATCTGTACATGTCTTAAATTCTGTGTCTGGCTTAGAGCCACAGAAACTCTAAGCCAGACACAGACGCCGTTTATCCAATTCATTATTTAGATATATCTCGTGCTAACATAGCCTTAATTTAAGGGAACAGTGTATAAGACGGGGACGCAGGGTATGATGGGGAAAAAACACACTAAGGCAAATTTAACACAATACTAACGTAGCCCAAGCGCCAACGGGACGCCTACCTCACGTCCCCGTCTTATACACTGTTCCCCTACCCAGTATAAAATGAATCACATTCTAAAGCAAATAATTTAATGAATGACAGTACAAGGCATATTTGACAATACGTCCATAGATATTACATTCCTTCCCATATAGGGTTAATTCAGATCTCATCAATCAAACGCCGTGGAGGTCACACTTCACGCTGGCTGCGCCGAAGGGGTGGTGCAACCGTCGCGGTCGGTGTTTCAAACGCTGGAGATGAGGATGAAGATGTAGATGCAGCTGGAGATGAGGATGATGATGTAGATGCAAATGGTTCTAGATCTAGTGTGGATGGAATGTGAGAGGACGGTGTAGATGGAGAAGAAATTGACATAGGTGATGGTGCCAAGCATGAGGATGGTGAGGACGTAGAAGCTGTGGCAACACTTTCAAGTGACGCGGCTGTAGGAGCAAGTCGGGGTCTTATGTGATCTGCATGTTTCCTTTGCTCCACCCCATCAGGTAGTATCGGTGTTTACGGATCACTACTGTAGCAGACTGCCACTTTTTTTCCAGTTTAGTTTTTACGTAGACCTTATCGCCTGTTTGGTATGTAGGTGTAGATGACACGATGTCCGCCTTAACATGTTGGTATAGCAAATTTCTTCTCTTGTTCGGTCGGATATGTGATAGAACACAGTTCAACTGCCTGCCGAACATCATTTGGGCTGGTGACTTGCCGGTAGTGGTATGCGGAGTATTCCGGTAAGTGAATAATAACTCCAACAATCGACGCTTAAGTGGGCTTCCGTCACTGGAAGTCATTCTGTTCTTAAAAGTTCTCACAAACCGTTCAGCTAACCCATTTGTTCGGTGATGATATGGAGATGCGGTGACATGGAGAATGCCCTGATTTTTACAGTAGTGCTTGAATTGAATTCCTGTGATGTTAGTTGGGGGCCGTTGTCAGATACAATCATTTGTGGGAGTTCAAAGGTGTTGAAAATTTCATCCAGCACAGTGCATATAGACTTTTTGAAGTTATGTTTTTCATTGGTCTTAGTTCACACCATTTTGACAACGCATCACACAAAACGAGCCTGTAGCTGCCCTCGAATGGACCTGCAAAGTCTATGTGGACTCTTTCCCACACTTGCTCGGGTATAGACCAGGAGAATACCGGTAGTTCGGGATTAGACGGTCTGTTTTCTTGACACCTGGTGCATTTCTTGATAAAATAATAAATAAAATATAAAATCTCAATGTCCTCGTCAAGTGATGGCCACCACACATAGAATCGTGAGAGTGCTTTCATGGCCGAAATTCTTGGGTGCCCTCGGTGTAAAAAGTCTAAGACTGTCATTCTTAGGTATAACCATCCTGGCTTGCCACAGTACAATTTTACCTTCTATGGACATTTCGAAACGTTTCCTGTAGTATTGTTTCGTCTCTTGCCTGTTATCCAGGTCTTTCCCCCTGTCTTTAGGTACTGGCAAACGAGTGACAAACTTGGATCTAGATGTTTCCAGACTCAATATTTTTTCTGTTAATTGTAGGTCAACAATTTTGCGTGACACAACTCTATGTACAAGGTTTTCCACATGTGATGGTTTTGTTTTGGGATTTGGTAATCTGGACCGGCAATCGGCCAGAATATTGTTTTCGCCCTTCTGTTAGCAAATTTCATACTGGTGCCTTCCAATCAAAAGAGCCCATCTTACAAGTCTATTATTTACAAGCTTCGGTAGTTTACGTTGAGGTCCCAAAATGTGCATGAGAGGCTTGTGGTCAGTTACCAAGGTAAATTTCGTTCCTCTTAGAAATTGGTCAAATTTCTGTATTCCAAATAACATGGCTAGTGTTTCACGGTCAATGACAGAATATTTGCTCTCAGCTAATCGAAGTTTTTTTGACGCAAATGCTACCGGTTGTTCGACATCTTTGTGTTTGTGGTATAGAACTGCCCCAACTCCTTTTTCCAACACGCTAGAAAAACGGGACGCCTTTCATCGAATGCTAGCAATGAATTTGAGTTAGCTAGGTTACTTTTAGCATTCTCGAAAACTTTTTCTTCATGTTCGGACCATCACCATTTTTTACCACTTGTTAGCTCGTACAGGTCTGCACATGATCCATAAAGATGTGAAACGAATCTTTCATAAAAAAAAAAACGACGGGTTGCACTCTGGGAGTGCCGGCAGAAGTGAAAACTTGAATAGTAATTGTTGGAAATATCTTGTGAACAGATTTTAGTAAAACTCGCAAAATTGGTTGACTTTTTATTTCAATAATTTTTCCAATGTGACGTACATCTTTTATAAACAATGTTACCTAGCAACGAATGTATCCAGCATACAAACTTCTTTAAAAGTAATAAAGTCACACGAACATTCACGCAAGCGCCCTGCGCCGTCCTACGCTTTTTCGGTCAGGGTCACGTGTCCTGACGCGAGTTTAAGATTTTATACCCATTACAGAAAAGTGCTCAACGCCGCTAAAGAAGTTTTCACTTCAAAAATATAAGGCCCAGAAAAGAGCGAAACTCCTTTGTGTTTGTAGGTTGTGATGCGTTGGTTATATAGCGCTAATCTTCGCTTTTGTTGGCCGTATTCCTTTTTGATCAATTATGTGACCCAGATATTCAATCTCTTTACTCAGGAAGCTACAAATTAACTGTCAAACCAGCCTGTTTTAGGCGGCTTAACACTGTGCAAAGTGTTCGTAAGTGTCCATTCACGCTTTCTTCTGTCAATGTCGCATCCGGGTATATTTGTTGGCGATCAGAATAATAACAGTACTAAGTGTCATGCATAGTGTCTACAATTTGTGGGCGCAGAGAGTGGGATACGGGTTAATGTGAGAAATAATTCCTTTGACTTATGCACAGTTAATGTTGCATAGTCTATTACTAACTCAACTTTGCTAAATTAATGTTCTGGCCTTAAAAGGAAACACAGAGCAGTTCCTAGGGCAGTATGTGTCACTTCCACCACGCCCGAATGAACACTGTCGTTCTATGGGACCGTGGTGCTTATCAGACACCTACCTTAGACTCAGCACAACGCACAAAGGCGCTTGTGTTCTCTTTAAGGGCACACTCAACCAAGATCCGACAATGCAATGTCATCAAAATACACTGCTGCGGTTGGTATGTCTCCAAGAAATAGATCAAGAAAATTTTGAAAAATTGATGGTGTTGTAGAAATACCGAAAGGCATCCTGTTGTACTGGTGTCTCTGTACTCTGTGTGTCGATATTATTAAATACTTTTTTGACTCCGGAGCTATACCAAATTGTAAATACTCGAGATCAATTTTGGAGTAGACTATGCCGTTTGCTAGTTTCTGTCGTAACTGATCAAAAACAGGTACTGGATGTAAATGTTTTGTTAAAACAGGATTAAGTGTAGTGCTGTAGTCTCCGCAAATTCTGACGTCATCAGTTGGTTTCAGGACCTTTACAGTAGGTGTGGCCCACTCCAAAGGGGTAAGGTTTGGATCTATTCTGTTAATGATACCGGTATCGACAAGGCGATCCAACTCCCGTTCGACATGTTCGGCTTCATGCTGAATTTGATTGGACGTGCAGGTAGGTGTACTGGTTCTCCGCCAGGTTTGACGTGTATGTTAACTTGGTAGTAATTGACTTTGCCTAGTTTGCCATCGAAAAGTATTGCTTGAGTATATGTTTTAATGTCGTTGGAGTAACTTGGACTGAATAAACTGGTTTTGGAAATTCCATTTCAAACTTCTCGCTCCATCTCAATCCAAAAAGCAATGGGTTTGCGTTTTTCATTACTACGACAGGCAAGGTTTCGTATTGTCCATTCACTTCCTCATTTACGTTTGCGATTCCTTTGGTTTTCAGCTTGGTATTTCTATATGCTTGAAGTTTGGGCCCCTTTGTTAACGTTGGTGATCCAACCTTTTTCCAAACTTCTGAACTTATGATAGAGTAGGTAGAGCCAGGGTCCCAATCCATTGTACAGTGAACTCCACTTATGAGAATGTCGATTTGTTTGCAGTCCTTGACTCGACTGGGCGTGACATTGTGGACAAACTCATCGTCATCTTCACTATTCTCTGTTGAAACGTTTGTGGAGCTTGACGTGGAAGCTTCATTATCGCTTATCTGTTGTAGTCTACATTTGGAAGTGTTATTTTCCTTGTTTGGCGATATGTAAGCACGACCAGTTTTAATGCAGCAGTTCTCAAAGTGCCCCTTCAAATTGCACTCGTCGCATGTGTGGTTTTATGCGGCGTATTTTGAGAGGTCATGTTTCTCGAATTTCCCACATCTAAGGCATTGATCAATGGAGTGCAATTTGCGTTGTCTATTGTGATAAGCTTTCGGTGTTGTCTTTTTTTGAGTACGGTTCCTTTTGACTCTGTTTATCTTTGCAGTTGTGCCTGGTGTGTCATGTTCTGCCTGTTCACGTGATTGTGCAATTGAAAAAAAAAACTCTAAAAGTAACCTCCTTTCCTGACTCCTGCAAATCGGGCCACTTTTGTTTCAGGTCTGTCTCTAAATCTGTATGATTCAATCCTGTAGCAAAACGATCGCGTAGCTGTCGTTCTAACATCTTTTCTTTGTAGCCGCAATCCCGGCTTAGACTTTTGAGTCTGTTTGCGTACTGTTCCATTGCTTCTGAAAACTCTCTGGTACAGTTCCAGCACTCTGTCAATGCGCGATACCTAAACCAGGTATCGCGCATTGACAGAGTATAGTAATATCTTTACTCTAAACAAGTCAAGAAGTTTTAGGCAAATGTCGTTATCAAAATTCGGTGTAAGCTCTGGTGTTAATGTATTCAACAGGATGTCCCTTTGTAGGTTTGGTTCCGTAACGTTCATGATTTGACATTTGTTTGAAGAAGTCTAAAAAATCTTCAATCCTGCAGTTGTCGGGGTTGTATTTGTCCATGTTAAAGTTTTTAATCACCATTATCTATATATATATATACAAAGGAGAACTGGCTGACTGACATATCAACGTACAGCCGAAACTATTGGGGCTCGGAATGTGAAATTTTGCACACGGCTTCCTATTATAATGTAGGGGAGCACTAAGAAGGGGTTTTTGGAAATTTAACCTTTAAGGGGGTGAAAAGGGGGAATTAGGAAAGTACGTAACCCACGCGGACGAAGTCGCGGGAAAAGTGCTAGTCTTATCATACAATGGAACCGACGATGAGGAAACGCTCGTTGAGCTTTTTGTTTTTGAATCTTCTTTGTTGCGCATTGTTTGTACCATAAATGTAAGTATTTGTGTGACCTGTTCCTGCTGCGCCTGTTGAGCTCGCAAGAATAGTTCAAATTGTTTTTTGTCCATTGTTTAAATATTTTAAATCCGCGTCGCCAATAAAATGAATCACATTCTAAAGCATATAATTTAATGAATGACAGATAGTACAAGTCATATTTGACAATACGTCCATAGATATAACACTTGCTATTCATAGCATCTTTAAACGTTTGTGGTTCTGTTTCATTATCCATTTCCTTTGGATATTCTTTTACACATGCCCATAGTTTATTTTTAACTAAGTATGCTTTTGCATGTATACACCACGTATCGTAGTTTTCCTTTCCTAAAGGTTGGATTTTTACAATAGACATTTCGAATTTTTTGAAGTGAAAACTTCTTTAGCGGCGTTGTGCACTTTTTTTGGAATGGGTAAAAAAATTTAAACTCGCGTCAGGACACGTGACCTCGGGCACGCCGCAATCGCGGCGGTAAGACCCCTCTTTGAGGAGTGGCTGGATAGGCGTCATGGCGTCCTTACCTACCGCATGACGCAGGTCCTCACCGGACACGGGAGCTTCGGGAGGTTCCTGTGTCTGATAAGGAGGGAAGAAACGCCTGGGTGTCACCACTGCGAAGATCGTCCGGAGGACACGGTGGAGCATACAGTGCAGGACTGCCCCGCTTGGGCAGAGCACCGCCGTGTCCTCACGACGGCGATAGGCGGAGACCTCTCGCGCCCGGCATTGGTCGAGGCCATGCTGCGGGGCGAGACGGAGTGGGAAGCGGTCGCCTCCTTCTGCGAAGCAGTCATGCTCGCGAAGGAGGAGGCGGGCCGCCTGAGGGAGAGGACAGCGTCCTCCCTCCACCCCAGCCGCAGTGGTAGACGCCCACGGCGTCGGACGTCGCAAGACGATCTCCGGCCACCGTAGGCGCGGGCATGCGGGCGGCGAGTAATGGGCCACTCGCTGTCCGACCATGGACCATGCCCGGGTCGACGGCGCGTTGTGTTCCACGCGCGCCTCAAGGAGTGTCAGCATAGTGACGGGGCCTGTAGAGGGCCATAGCCTGCCGGGGTCGCGCGACTTTCACATTACCCCGGTACGTAAAGGGCTAGTGTAGGACACCGTGGATTTTAGTCAGTACAAGTCTGACAGTCCCTCCCGCCCTGCCCTGGGTAGGAGGACTCATTTGATGATTTTACCACGATAAAAAAAAAAGGACACGTGACCTGATCGAAAATTCGTAAGACGGCGCAGGGCGCTTGCGCGAATGGTCGTTTGTGTTATTAGTATTGAAGTTTTCACTTCTGCCGGCACTCCCAGAGTGCAACCCGTCGTTTTTTTTCTTTCTTTTCGTTTTTATTCCAATAGATAATTGATTAGTTTAGATTTTTCTTAGATTTTTCGCTCTGCTACCATGTAAAGGGTTGTATATCTTCACAATTGGCCAATAGGAAGAAATCTGCATCCATAAGAGATACGGGAAAACTGAGATAATTGTATGGGCAGAAAAATATCAGGACAGTAAAAGTCGGTCAAAAGTACAGTAATGTTTCTTCTAATAGCATTGTACGATGAAACCATACACTTGCACTTTTGCTTACTCGCGCATTTTTACCTCAATTAACAAATTAATATAAGTGAAGCATTCAGTACTCGATTAGCGGTCATCGCGGGTGCTCCCTCGCTCCTTTGTATTACCAAACCTTTGGTCTGAACAATATATCTAATTTGACTTTATTATCAGCAGTATCATTTAGCCATCTTACTAACTTCTACATGGTCCTTCGAGCCATCGGGTGGGACCTCGCGAGTTTTAGTATTTGTTTTTCTTTGGGGAGTTACGTGTACTAAGTAACTTGTGAGTGAAATCATCCAGAAATCAGCATATTGGATTACAGTGATACGTGTGATCTGTGGACATACTTTCAAAACCACAGAACCTTAGCAAAGCGTTGTAGCTAAGCACTAGCAGCACAGGGTGGTGTACTTTTTTAAGCAAGTGCACCGTCTTTAAGCAACCCAAGCAGCAACTCATCAGCGCCTCCAGGACGGGGCAATCAGCATCTTGAGCAGCAAGCAGCTCATCGGTATTTAAGCAGCAGCAGCAGCACTCGATATCTGCGGCAGCAGAGCGTCGGCGTCGAGCTACACCGGAGCAGCAGCATTTGGAGTGCTACAGCAAATCAGCGACATTCGTAAGCCAGTTTTGCACAAGTAAGCTCTTTCCTTTTTGTCATCAAACTAGCAGCATAATGGAGGATCTTTACTACCAGCAACTTGAACTTACCGAGTCAATCAAGAAAATACCAATAAATATAAAAAAGGATAGCACCGACAGGAAATCGGATGACTATTTTAAAAGACGTCTAGAGTTGTTAGAGAGGTATTGGTCAGATTTTCAGCATAATCATTTAGCTATCTGCGAATATGGGGTCAAAGATCACTCATATTTTATAAATTCCGTGCATGAAAATGCTAGCAAACTTTATACAGCTGCCAAGTCTCTCATCGAAGAACAACGGCTACAGTTGTCAAGCAAGCTAACACCTATGAAATCTGTTAGGGGTACTCAACCAACACAGGAGCAGCAAGAGGGCGCCGGACTAGCAAAAGCAGGATCATTAGGTTATGAGCAGCCAGCAAAAGTCAGCATGTTACGTACCATGGAGTCAAAAGGCTCTACCAGCAAATTAGATGACATGCTGCGTAAGCAAACCGCAAATTTTAAAGCATTCAAGAGATCAGCAGGGTTAATCGACCTAGACTCCATGTCAGAAAAATGGGAGATGGAGGACGCCTTGAAAACCCTTCAAGCGCGCTGGTCCCAAATTGATTCCCTCCATTGGGAGTTAGATAGTGAGATAGGTGGAGAGGAAGAGGATTACGAAGAAGTATATACTCAGCATGAGCGATCATTTATTCAATTAAAAACAATGATCAATAAAAAGCTATGGAGTGTATCGCATAGAGAGCACTCCACACCAAAAATTGATATACCTGTATTTTCAGGAAGCTACCAACATTGGACGTCATTCAAGGACCTCTTTAGCGAAGCTATTCACAACAACCCTACCTTATCGCAAGCGCAAAAAATGCAATTTCTGAAGGGGAAGGTCAGGGGGGAAGCTGAAAAGCTTATTCAGCATCTTCCTATCAGTTCCGATAATTACCATACCTGTTGGGAAATCTTAAACCATCGGTATAATAATAAAAAGTTAATATTTACGTGTGTCATCAATACTTTACTAGGCATCCCGAGTACCCAGCAACAAACGATAGGTCATATTAAGAAACTGCATGACGTAGCACTAGAAAGCTTGCATGCCATACGGAACTTAGGAATCGATATCAGCACCTGGGATCCACTTCTTGTGCATTTATTAGCACAGAAGCTGGATAACGAAACGTATGGAGATTACATAGACTCTCTAAAAAATTCTAGGGAACTACCGGTACTGCAGGAATTCTTAGACTACTTAGAAAGTAAGTTTACGAGCCTGGAAACATCTCGCAGGAAGCTAGATCAAGTAACCCCGAAATCAACCAACCAGACAAATGGTGAAGTTCCTGAAAGCCAAAGAGCAAGACGACATAACTCTAACTTTTGCAATAAGCAGAATAAGACATACTCGAAAGCCTTACACGTGTCTACCACAAAATGTCAATTTTGCGGTCAACAACATGCCATGTTTAATTGCGTAAAGTTTTTGCAATTGCCTAATGATGCAAAATTGAAAACCGTAGCAAAATTGAAATTATGTCAAAACTGTTTATTAGATCATAATGGCCAGCAATGCATTTCCGTTAGGCGATGTCGCAAATGTGACGCAAGTCATCACTCCGTTTTACATGACGCTTGCTCAAAAAATACAGCGCAGTCAAGCAACGTTGCAACAAAAGTTGACCCAAAACCAAAAGACAATGTCGCAATGACTGCGCACGTGTCGCGAAATGATCCAGAGACGCATGAAGTATTATTAGCAACAGCTTTGATAAAAGTAGCAACGATGGATGGATCGTATCAAATCTTAAGAGCTCTCATTGATCCTGGATCACAAGTGTCTATAATAAAAGAAAGTACAGCAAAGAAATTAGGATTACGTAGATCTAAATTCAATGGATTAATATGCGGAGTAGGCGAAATCGAGCATAATTGTACTATACGTCGCTAATAGCCTGTTCGGAGTATTAGACGAACGATTCGCAGAACAGTACAAGAAAGATATACAGCTAGTCAAACAAAACGAGCGTCATCTTGATAACTTATTAAGAAATCAGACTTCAATCATCGAAGCCGAATACAACGTACTGAAAAGAACCGAGCAAACTATCCAATTACAACACAAAACTATTAACAAACACTTGAATCAATTAGATAATGCTGCCTTTATTATTAAGGAAGAAGTTGAAAGCTTAGCTAAAGCACAAGAATTTACCATTTCAGCACTCACAACAATCAACTTGCTTCAAAATCTGAAAAGAATTCAAGATACTTTGTTAGACATCACCACTGATATATATCACGGAAAATTCAACCCTCACCTGTTAACACCGGATCAGTTGCAACAAGAGCTACAGTTCATTTCAGGACAATTAACAAAGGATACTACACTGCCTGTGGACAATCTGCAGTCGGATCTAAAACATGTGTACAGCATGCTGAAAGTTAAAGCGAGAATGTTGCAAGAATACTTCATTTTTGAGATTACCTTTCCACTGACCAGCAGAGATAGCTATAGAATCTATAAAATCATACCAGTTCCACAGCAACTTCAAAAAGATATGATTACGGTAGTACCAGCTGCAGACTACGTAGCTATTAGCTTGAAGAAAGATGCTTTCTTCACAATGACGTTTATAGAGCTCCAGTTATGTCTCCACAACGATATCTCATATTTATGTCAAGCTAACAAACCTATTAATCATCTAAGCATTGATGAACAATTCTGCAAACTAGATAGCAATTTAAAACAATGCATTGTAATTAAATCCCCTTGTCAAGACAGGTGGCTCGAATTAAATGAGCCAGCGAGGTTCATGTACTTTTGCTGCAATACCTACGCAGTGAGGATTATATGTCAAGATCAAGTTGCCTTTAAACAGGTGACAGGAGTTGGTATCATTGACCTCGATTCGAAATGCATAATAAAAAGCAACGAGTTTACTTTGTATTCTCATGCCCTATCAGCTAATACAATTAAATCTAACGCTGAAATTGTGACCCCTCAGATAGCAGAACTAAATCATATCGTAAACATATCGATATCTCATTACACTGCATACGAAGATCCTATAAACAGCACATTACTGGATCTAGGGGAACGAATAAAACAACTGAAATCTGCCAATACTAACTCACCAGATTACACTCTGTCTACGCATGACATTCATCAGTACACTATATGTTATTGCCTACTTGGTGCAGCCCTGTTGGTGGCAGCGTACTTCATATGGAAAAGGTGTCGAGCAGCTTCTTCAGTGGAACTAACCCGTAGTGTTGCAAATAGTGTTGTGATTTCGCGAAAGCAGAGTACGGCTGACCGCCAGCCGAGTGAAGTGAACATAACTAGTGCGAACACTGATTGTAAACGAGACAAAGCTACGTCTCCTATACCTAAAACTTGTCGCTTTAGATTAGAAGATGTGTAATATTTTTGTATCTTTCTGGCCCGGGAGCATGTACGATGAAACCATACACTTGCACTTTTGCTTACTCGCGCATTTTTACCTCAATTAACAAATTAATATAAGTGAAGCATTCAGTACTCGATTAGCGGTCATCGCGGGTGCTCCCTCGCTCCTTTGTATTACCAAACCTTTGGTCTGAACAATATATCTAATTTGACTTTATTATCAGCAGTATCATTTAGCCATCTTACTAACTTCTACAAGCATAAAGTCGTATTAGTAGTATGACTACTACTTAACAACTACTTGTAATTAAATACTGACGTATTTAATTCACTCAGTTAAAGCGTAAGCGTAAATGTGTACCTGGTTGGAATGCTGAAGTCAAGCAGCTGCACGCTGATGCTCGCTTAAAGTTTCTCGATTGGATTGCTCGTGGTAAACCATCAAGTAGTGATCTTTATAAAGAGATGCATAGTTCTAGAAAGAATTTTAAATATGTATGCTTTGAGAAATTGTCAATTATATAAAGAGCAAATTAAATTTGATAACTAGCCGATTTACTGCCTAATAAGAATTTTATTAAGTTTTGGCAATCTACAAACAATATGTCGTATCGAAAGAAGAAAGGAAATTGCCTGACCAAATAGACAACGATGTTGAAGGAGGTTTCAGCTGATATTGAAACTATACCCTATTTTTTGGTAACTGTTACTAAGACTATGTCACTCATGTTTTTTCGATGTGTAAAATACATTATATTTATTTGTTTCTATCTACGTTTCACTATACAATCCAGACTCTTCAAAAAAAGTAGGAAAGCGAGATGAAATCGCTGTCTTAAACTAAGACCTGGATTTTAGTGGACTTACCCAAAGGTCCGAAACCAATTTCGTCTAGATCCATTTGATCTATAAAGTTAAGACAAATGCGGATGGAAGTCTTGACAAATTCAAAGCAAGGCTAGTGGCTAGAGGATTCACTCAAAAGGAAGGAGTTGACTTCAACGAAACTTTCAGCCCTGTGGCAAAGCTAGCTACAGTCAAACTGATCATAAAAATCGCAGTTGATGAAGATCTTGCTCTAACACAGTTTGATGTTGCAACGGCATTCCTCAATGGTTCACTTGATAAAGATATTTACATGAATCAAACGGAAGGTTATAGAGACGGAACAAACAAAGTGTGTAAACTTCTGAGAAGCCTGTATGGCTTAAAGCAGGCTCCAAGATGTTGGAACAGATGTATCGTGGATTACTTGATCAGTATTGGATTTAAACAGTTTCAAAATGATCCTTGTTTATTTTTTAGAGTTAAACAAGGTGCCAAGATCATGCTTGCATTGTATGTGGACGACGGTTTGATCGCTGCCACGAACCCTAAGGATTCAGAAAGATTTTTAGCTGGATTGAAGAAACGGTTCAATATAACCGTAAAACCTGCGTCATACTAGGTACTTAGGTATGGACATTTTAAAGCATGAGAACGGTATCAAGCTTACGCAGAAGCATTATGCTGAGAAATTGCTAGAACGCTTTGCAATGAATGTAAATCTGTGAGCACTCCTATTATCAAAGATGCTATAGCACATCCAACAGCAACCGATGAGTAACTTAAATTCCCGTACAGATAAGCAGTTGGAGCACTTATGTATCTGATCACTGGATCTAGACCGGACTTGTCTTAAGCTATCAGTGTTATTTCACGCAATCTCGGGAATCCCAGCAGGGAGGATGTTACAAAAGTAAAGCGTAAATTCCGCTACATCAAGGGCACTGTTGACTGTGGTCTAATTTACCGAAAAGGAAATAAAGAACTACTATGCTACAGTGACCATGGACCAGTACTCTGACCATGGAGGAGATAAACAGACAGGACGCTCTACATCGGGTATCCTTTGCACGTACACCGGTGGAATTATATCCTGGGCCAGCAGGCGCCAGACCTGCGTAGCGATCTCGAGTACTGAAGCCGAACTAGTTGCAGCCAGTGAAACTGCAAGGGAGATGATTTGGCTGAAAAGGCAGATAGAAGTCTCTCAACTGAATCGAACTCCAAGAAACGGTGGACAATGATGCAGCGATAAAGATATCCCAAAATCCTGAACTGCACAGGAGAACCGAGCATATAGCGCTTAGGCACTTCTACATCAGAGAATTAGTGCCCAACAAGGAAGTCCAAGTGAAAATACTCCAACTGAGTATCAATGGGCCAAGGCTTCTGGTACTTCTAAAGAAGATTGGCCTGATGAGCACTTCATTATACACTATACATTATATGCATTATACACTTCACTATACAATCCAGACTCTTCAACGGACCACAAATCGATTGCAAATATTTTCAAATATAATTTTAGAGTGGAGTCCCTGTTGGATCAGCGTGTCACGCTTATGAGCTTTGATGACCCGCAATGTGCAAATATTCAGTTTGAACCTAGTGACAACTGGAAAGCCATTAAGAGTATTGATATAACTGATAAAACCTTTAATTAATACAAGGTTTTATTATGCTTAAAATTTACAGAATATTTTAGACAAATTGGTGACGGTACTAATGACAAACAAAATTATGAGAAATACAATCATAGAGAAAAAGAGTGAAGAGTTTCTATATATCATTCTCCCGCACTAATTTGTAATGTAATCTTCTAAAAATTTTGGTTGTCTGCGTATGCGACTGGATCGATGAGATATCTCCAGTGGCGGAGATAGTGGTGGTACTTCTTCTTGAGCTCGGTGTTCGCTATGTTCAGACATAGGCCCATTCAACTCTATAGAAGATGTGACGTCACGGTTTTCAGTAACAGGTGATGTAGGCGGTGTAACAAAAAAAAATATCTTCTTCACAAGTTTCTTGGGGTGCCATATCATCTGATCCCAATGGTGCTAAATACCGATTCGATACAGTAGTCTCTCGTCCATCGGGATATCGGATATACGAATAATCCGGATTACTGTGTAATAATTCCACCTCCTCGATTATTGGTTCATATTTATTTGATCTATTCAGTTTCTTCATTAAAACTTGACCACAATTCGTAAGCCAAGTTGGTATGCAAACTCCGTTAGTAGATCTTCGAGGATGTCTAGACATTCGCTCATGCGGTGTGAAATTAGTAGCAGTGCAAAGTAGGGAGCGAATAGAATGCTAGGCTTGAGACAGGACTTGCTCCCAGTTCTCGACTGATAAGTTTTTGGTTTTCGATGCCAGAAGTATTGTTTTCCAGAGAGTTGAATTTAATTTCTCCACTTGTCCATTGCCCTGAGGATTGTAGGCAGTAGTTCGACTTGTGGCGATACCTCTCACATGAAGAAATTTTTGAACTTCAGCAGATAGAAAAGCTGTGCCGCGATCCGAATGAATATAAGATGGAAAACCGAATGTCATGAATAGATTATTGAGATGTTTGATCACTGTTTTCGAGCTGACGTCAGTACAAGGAAAAGCGAAGGGAAATCGTGAAAATTCGTCAATTACAGTTAAAATGTATCTATTAGTTGTATTCGTAGGAACTGGGCCTTTAAAATCGATACTTAAACGTTCGAAGGGAGCCGTTGCTTTGATAAGTTTTGCTTGGTCATCATTGGTATTTCTCAGGTATCTAGGCTTTATTTCTGAACAATTTCGACAAGAATTGGTCATGTTTCTGACTTCTTCAAGAGAAAATGGTAAATTCTTAGAACGTATCCAGTGGAACATACGTGAAATGCCAGGATGGCAGAGAGCGTCGTGGAGTGATTTAAGTTTGGCTGTATGATTGTCTGTTGAGGCACAAACTCTAGCTAAAGCATCGGCAGCGTAATTATCTTTGCCAGGCCTGTAAACGATATCAAATTTATAAGCAGCAGGTTCCAACCGCCGTCTCTGAATCTTCTTTTACGTGTTTATGTGTTTCATATTAAACATAAAAAAAACTGAACGTTGTTCGGTGACCAAACGAAATTGCTTACCAATTAGGTAATGGCGCCATTTCCTTAAAGACTCTACGATAGCGTAAGCTTCTTTTTCTATAGCAGAATGATTTTGTTCGGTAGGATTAAGAGTTTGGCGCGTGGAGGCGCAGCGCCGGGGTGAATCCCCGCTGCCTCGACAGGTCGAGGCGCGGCGGGAAGAGCTCCGGCGCGATCTCAGGGCAGTATGGAGGGAGCGACTGTCGCAACCGAGGTCCAGGCACGCCGCAATCGCGGCGGTAAGACCCCTCTTTGAGGAGTGGCTGGATAGGCGTCACGGCGTCCTTACCTTCCGCATGACGCAGGTCCTCATCGGACACGGAAGTTTCGGGAGGTTCCTGTGTCTGATAGGGAGGGAAGAAACGCCTGGGTGTCACCACTGTGAGGATCGTCCGGAGGACACGGTGGAGCATACGGTGCAGGACTGCCCCGCTTGGGCAGAGCACCGCCGTGTCCTCACGACGGCGATAGGCGGAGACCTCTCGCGCCCGGCATTGGTCGAGGCCATGCTGCGGGGCGAGACGGAGTGGGAAGCGGTCGCCTCCTTCTGCGAAGCAGTCATGCTCGTGAAGGAGGAGGCGGGCCGCCTGAGGGAGAGAACAGCGTCCTCCCTCCATCCCAGCCGCAGTGGTAGACGCCCACGGCGTCGGATGTCACAGGACGATCTCTGGCCACCGTAGGCGCGGGCATGCGGGCAGCGAGTAATGGGCGACTTGCTGTCCGACCATGGACCATGCCCGGGTCGACGGCGCGTTGTGTTCCACGCGCGCCTCATAGAGTGTCAGCATATTGACGGGGCCTATAGAGGGCCAAAGCCTGCCGGGGTCGCGGGACTTACCCATTACCGTGACCCCGGTACGTAAAGGGCTTGTGAAGGACACCGTGGATTTTAGTCAGTACAAGTCTGACAGTCCCTCCCGCCCTGCCCTGGGTGGGAGGACTCATTTGATGATTTTACCACGTAAAAAAAAAAAAAGGATTAAGAGTTCTTGAAAAGAATGCAACAGGCCTTTTTTTTTATCGTGGTAAAATCATCAAATGAGTCCTCCCACCCTACTGTCAGACTTGTACTGACTAAAATCCACGGTGTCCTTCAATAGCCCTTTACGTACCGGGGTCACGGTAATCCCTTGGTTGAATATTGTAGCCAAGAATATTAATATTATCTTGAGAAAATTTACATTTTTGCATACTCAATGTGAGACCATACTTTTTAACGGCTGTCATAAAGCGGTTTAAACTGTGGTCATATTCTTCACGAGTAAGGCCACAAATAGTAATATCATCAAGGTAAGCATATGTTTTCTCAAGTATTTCTTTTCTGATAATCCAATCTATTGTTCGTTGGAAACTCGACGCCATTTGTCACCCCAAAAGGTATACGTCCGAACTGATATAAATTATTTAGAGCTTCAAACGCAGTATACTTTCTTTCTTCGGGTAAAAGAGGAACTTGGTGGTAAGCACTTTTTAAGTCAATCAAGCTTAACTTTGTGTTCTTCGCTACTTTTGCGACCAAGTTCTCGATATTTGGCAGTGGATATGCGTGAAGTTCTGTGTAACGGTTAATTGTTTGAGAATAATCAATTACAAGTCGCTTCCTATGCGTTTTATTCTTAGTTACGAGGACCTGAGCTCTCCAAGGTGATTTACTTTCTTCAATTACACCTTCAGCTAAAAGATTACTGATCTCTTCCTTAATAAATTCAGTATCTTCATCAGTGTGTTACCTGGATTTTACAGCAATAGGTTTACAATTAGAAGCGACGTTTGCAAAAAGTGGTACGGCTGGCACATATGCTGCAACGACAATACATACCTGGAGCGGCTTCTTTGGCCCACCAAAGGAAAATTTTAACGACGCATGTTCTCCGAGAATATCATGACCGATTATTATATCGGCGCAAAGATTTTTGACAATAAGAAGATTCACATTGTCGTATTTGTGATGTCCAATATTAATTGTTTGAAAAGTTTGGCCTTCCACTTGTGATACCATTGATATTGTTAAGTTATGGTTAAGTGCGACCATTGATATTGTTTGACTGCAGGGCTTCGTTTTAAGTCCGAAAGTTTACAGAAAATACTATCATTTATACAAGAAACGGAACTTCCTGTATCTAAAAGTGCTTCCGCTTTTATACCTTTGATGTACGCAGGTACAGTAGCTTTTCTGAGAGACGCAGGTGATGCTTTTTTTTTTTTTATCGTGGTAAAATCATCAAATGAGTCCTCCCACCCAGGGCAGGGCGGCAGGGACTGTCAGACTTGTACTGACTAAAATCCACGGCGTCCTTCACGAGCCCTTTACGTACCGGGGTTACGGTGATGGGTAAGTCCCGCGACCCCGGCAGGCTCTGGCCCTCTACAGGCCCCGTCAATTTGCTGACACTCTTTGAGGCGCGCGTGGAACACAACGCGCCGTCGACCCGGGCATGGTCCATGGTCGGACAGCAAGTCGCCCATTACTCGCTGCCCGCATGCCCGCGCCTACGGTGGCTGGAGATCGTCCTGTGACGTCCGACGCCGTGGGCGTCTACCACTGCGGCTGGGATGGAGGGAGGACGCTGTCCTCTCCCTCAGGCGGCCCGCCTCCTCCTTCACGAGCATGACTGCTTCGCAGAAGGAGGCGACCGCTTCCCACTCCGTCTCGCCCCGCAGCATGGCCTCGACCAATGCCGGGCGCGAGAGGTCTCCGCCTATCGCCGTCGTGAGGACACGGCGGTGCTCTGCCCAAGCGGGGCAGTCCTGCACCGTATGCTCCACCGTGTCCTCCGGACGATCCTCGCAGTGGTGACACCCAGGCGTTTCTTCCCTCCCTATCAGACACAGGAACCTCCCGAAACTTCCGTGTCCGGTGAGGACCTGCGTCATGCGGAAGGTAAGGACGCCGTGACGCCTATCCAGCCACTCCTCAAAGAGGGGTCTTACCGCCGCGATTGCGGCGTGCCCGACGCAGGTGATGCTGCGATAATAGTACAGGCTGAAATATCCGAGTCTGTTGTAACTGAATGAGATTTTGTGGACGAACTTCTACATACAGAAGCAAAATGTCCTTTTTTGTTGCAAAGTTGACAGACTACTTCTAATGCTGGACAGTTTTTACGCAGTTGTACTTGACCTCCACAGAAAAAGCATTTTCGTTGACGTGAATGAGTAGCAGAGAGGTTCCCGTCTTGCGTTACTCGTTGTTTGGAGACATGAGCAGTTTCTTTATTAGTTGCGTTTACTGGCAGAATATTAAAGCTGTTTGAGTTTATCTCAGCTGTTTCTAAAAAAATTGCTTGATTGTAAGCTTCATCGACAGTCAAAGTAAGATTTTATAAAAGTCGCTGTCTGTATTTGTTTGATAAGATACCAGATATAAAGGCATCGCGTATGCAGTCGTTTCTGTTAGTTTCAGCGTCGACGGCAGTAAAACCACAGTCTTTAGATAGTTGTTTCAAAGCTTGTAAATAGGAATCTATTGTCTCATCAGAGCGTTACTTTCGCGATGCAAGCCTGTGTCGCGCTTACATAATGTTCTTTGGTTTTACGTACAGCTTTTGCAGAACAGTTACAGCTTCTTCATAGCTTTTACTTTCATTTATGAATTCATAAACGTTTGGAGAGGAGATATTGTTTACGAGAAGTTAATACTTAACTTCGTTCCATTGATTGTCCATCGACTGTGCGTCCTTTGCTGATGCAGAAGGAGCGGTCGCATTCTTTTGACTTGTCAAGAAGTATTCAAACGTTTTTATCCAATGTTTCCATGCCTTGGATGCAGTACCATCAGATGGGTCAGCGTCAAACCTTTCTGGCCGTAGATATTTCTCCATATTTTATTTAAGCATAATAAATTGATGTAACTGATAAAACCTTTAATTAATACAAGGTTTTATTATGCTTAAAATTTACAGAATATTTTAGATAAATTGGTGACAATACTAATGACAAAAAAAAATTATGAGAAATACAATCATAGAGAAAAAGAGTGAAGAGTTTCTATATATCAAGTATGAAAACTGGAAAAACACTTGGTCATGATGGTCTTAGCGTGGAACATTTAGTACATGCGAGGCCATTTCTTGTCGAGTTTTTAGACTCCCTATTTAATGTAAGTATGTTTAAAGTGTAACTATCTCCCCACAAATATGTTGAAAACAGTTGTAACCCCTATTATCAAAGACAAGTCAGGTGATTCCAGTAGCTCGGCTAACTATAAACCTATCTCCATTGCCACTGTTTTATCAAAACTTTTTGAAATCCTGTTGTTGCCCTACCTAACTAATAATATTAAAATTGATGACAAACAATTCGGCTTTTCGAAAGGCCTTTCAACTGATATGGCCATTAATATACTCTCAAGCGTTGTGCCTTTAGGTATACTGATCATAATACATCATTATACGCATGTTTTCTTGACCTGAGCAAAGCGTTTGACCGAGTTGATTATAGCAAGTTATGGGCAAAAATGTTAAAAACGGACGTACGAGTACCACGAGTAGTGATAAAAATCTTAAAATATTGGTATGAAAACCAGATAAATGAAGTTAAATGGGGAAATAGCAAGTCAGACCCGTATAAGCTTAATTGTGGGGGAAAGGCAAGGTGGAATCACGTCAGCTTTCTTATTTAACTTTTATGTTAATGACCTTATTGAGGAGCTCAGTAGGACTGGTATTGGTGGTCACATAGCTGACACTTGTGTGAACAATATCAGTTATGCTGATGATATGGTTCTGCTGTGTCCCTCAATAAAGGGTATTATACAAAAACTCTTAAGAATATGCGAATCTTACACTAAAGAACACGGTCTGCTATAAAACGCAAAAAACAGCGAGCTGTTAGTATTTTTATTAAAGCAGGAAAGGGACCTGAAGTCATTCCACCTGTCTACTTGGACAATGAGCCGCTCAAATTAGTGGATTCATTTGTGTATCTTGGTCACCACGTCACCAGTAAATTGAACGATGAGCTTGATCTAGAAAGAGAAAGACGATCGCTGGCAATCAGATCCAACATGCTCAGTCGACGATTTGTCAGGTGTTCTGCTCAGGTCTGTTAGTGGGGGGTAACTCACGTCCCACTAACGTGCAGAGCGCGTAGACAATACAATTTATTGGAAATATATGGTATTTGAATAAAATAAAGTTTAGATGAAAACTTTAGTTGGTTTTTATTCACGCTGACACATTTGACGTGACAAGAGAAAAAAAAAAAACAATTAGAAAAATAAACTTACAAAGAACAAAAAGATCATTATAAGAAGTAAATACTCTTTTCATTCTAACACTCCTCCTTAAGTTCATTTCTCTACTTTTATCCATCACACAATTACACAACACCCATATTATGAGCACACCACTTAAACTTCCCTTTTAACAAAGGTTTCGTCAAAGCATCTGCAATCATATGAGCTGTCTCTAGATACTCAAGAACAATATGTTCATTCTCCACAGCCTCCCTTATGAAATGGTGTCGCACATCTATGTGTTTTGTGCGTTGGTGGTGTACAGGGTTCTCTGCAATGGCCACAGCAGATTGGCTATCACTGAAAATTTTCATTGGCGTCTCAGCTTGACCAGTGACCTCTGAGTACAATCTTTTTAGGAATATTGCCTCCCTAGCAGCTTCAGATATTGCTATATATTCCGCTTCCGCTGTGAATAGAGCAACCGTCCTTTGTTTTCTGCTTTCCCAAGAGATTGCAGCTCCCATATGCAGAAAAACCATACCCGAGTATGACCTCCTATCATGACAAGTGGCATGACTTGCATCTGCGTAACCCTGCACTTTACTTTTTCCTGTTCTCTTGTACTGTAGACCAAGGCTTTTAGTACCCTTCAAATATCTTAGCACTCGTTTAGCAGCTATCCAGTGTTCTTCAGCATAGCAGGTATTGAATTGGCTAAGATAATTAACTGAATGTGCAATATCTGGTCTCGTACACACAGATAAGTACATCAGCGAACCAATTAAATTCTGATATGGAATCGTTGGATCAGGTTTGTGTTCAGATCCAGGTT
This sequence comes from Agrotis puta, assembly GCA_943136025.2. Lineage (NCBI taxonomy): Eukaryota > Metazoa > Arthropoda > Insecta > Lepidoptera > Noctuidae > Agrotis > Agrotis puta. The sequence goes on from OW964166.2 coordinate 10,569,016, forward strand.
TCTCTAACTTTTGACCAGGAACTGATGGTGTTGATGCAACTTTGCAGTCATTCATCCCAAAAACTTTCAACATTTTGTTGACATACTTCTCTTGATCAACTTTGATTCCAATATCGTTCTGTGTTATGTGCATTCCCAGAATATCCTCTGCCTTCCCAAGATCCTTCATTTCAAATTTTGTCATGAGGTCTCTTTTGACTTTGCTCAGCTCTTCATGATCATTCCAAAATATCAGCATATCATCCACATACACTGCTAAAATGATGATCTTCTCACCCTGGGATCTCGTGTATAAGCACGGTTCATTTTTACATCGTTTAAATTTTAACTGTAACAACTCATTGTTCAGCTTATTGTTCCATGCTCTAGGAGCTTGTTTTAGTCCGTAAAGTGAACGTTTAAGTAGACACACATAGTCTTCTTTTCCCTTTTCATGAAAACCTTCTGGTTGTTTCATGTAAACATTTTCCTTTAAAACTCCATTCAGGAACGCAGTTTTCACGTCCATTTGGTCTATATTTAAGCCTTTTTGCGCTGCTATTCCCAGGAGGACTCTTAATGAGCTATGTCTCACCACGGGGGAGAATGTCTCGTCGTAATCGATGCCACATCTCTGGCTAAAACCTCTGGCAACAAGTCGAGCTTTGTATCTTTGTTTATTTCCCGGCTCTTGTTTGATTCTAAATAACCATTTTGAATCTACTATGTTGCTCGCTTGTTCAGGTTTTACCAAAATCCAGGTATTATTCTTCTTTAAAGCATCAATCTCCTCCTGAATTGCTGCTCTCCATTCTCTACTATCAGGTCTTGATAGTGCTTCTTGAACTGTTGAAGGATCCAGTTCTGATTCTGTAGCTTGATACAGCAAATAATCCGGGAACTGTTTGGGTTTTCTAGCTCTAAGTGGATACCTCCGTTCTACTTCTTGAGGTTGATCATTGACAGATAAGTCAGGCTCACAGTCTAGAAACTCCTCTTGAGTTTCATCATTGACAGTTGACTCAGGTTCAGAGATTGGACTGTGTACTCCACACATGTCTTCGTGAGTATCCAATTGTTCCACCTCTTGAGTTTGATCATCTATATCTGTTTCTTGAGCTTCTATAAACACAACATCCCTAGCCTTATAAAGTCGATGCGATTTTGTATCAACTAGTCGATAGCCTTTGGAATCTTCACAGTATCCAACTAGAGTTAACTCCATGCTTTTTGAATCCAGCTTCTTTCTCTTTTGGTTAGGTATGTGCATATATGCTTTGCTCCCAAAAACTCTAATAAAACTGAGATCAACTTTCTTGCCTGACCACGCTTCCTCAGGAGTTTTTCCTTTGACGGCAATGGTCGGTGATCTATTTTTCAAGAAAACAGATGTATGCACTGCTTCCGCCCAATAAGCCTTCGATAAATTTCCTTCTTCGAGCATACTTCTCGCCTTCTCGATGATAGTCCTGTTAGCTCTTTCGGCTACTCCATTTTGTTGCGGTGTATAGTCTATCGTGACTTGATGTTGAATTCCATTTTTCTTCAGAAAATCATCCATCTGTTTATTGACGAACTCGGTTCCATTATCAGTGCGCAGGATTTTAATCTTTCTGCCGCATTGATTCTCGGCAAATGCCTTAAAATTTGCAAATTTTTCAAAAACTTCACTCTTTTGTTTCAAAAAATGTACAAATGTTTTCCGTGTAAAATCGTCAATAAATGTCAAAAAATATTTATACCCGCTAATAGAAGGTATATGCATAGGTCCGCATAAATCTGAATGCACTAGACCTAATGCTTCCTTAGCTCTCGTTGCAACAACACCCTTGCGAAACGGTTGTTTTGTTTGTTTTCCCATAATGCAGGATACGCACTCCAGTTTAGAAGAAGTATTAGGAAAACTCACCCCTATCGCCATCTTATCTCTAAGAAGTTTGAGATTGTGCATACCAAGATGTCCCATCCTGCGATGCCATAGCCTCTGCTTGTCGCAATCCGTTGTTGCCAGTGCAGAACCCTGTGAACAGCACTTAATTTTATAGATGCCTCGTTCTTCCACACCTTTCACAACAGCCTTGCCTTGCACCTCACACTCATTCTTCTTGTAGATGTCGCATCCTTTCTCTGTAAATACTATCACGTGACCCTTTCTCGCAATCGCATTCACACTTAACAAATTAGAAGCTAACTTAGGTACATACGTCACATTATTTATTGTTAATTTTGCTGACTCCACTACTACCGTACCTTCACCTTCACCATATACTTCATTACCATCTGCACAGATCACTCTCAAAGACTTAGAAGTATCCTTCAAGCTTCCTCTAAACCAAGCCTTGTGATTCGTCATGTGCGTCGACGCGCCAGAATCGATGATCCAGTCTCCTGCTTGCGGTGACGGCGACGGCGTACCCAATGCGAAGGCTTGTAAAGCTTCTTTTTTCCCTTTTTGGTTATCAGGACAATCCTTAACTTTGTGTGGTCCGTCACAAATATAGCATTTAATTTTATATTTGTTCTTCTTGGGTTTGGTTTTACCCTTATGCTTATTTGAAAGTAATGCTGATGATGGTTGGCTCGCACTTGAGCTTGCCGAATAGTTATCTTCCATTTGATAGAGCTTCGTCTTTACATAGTCCGTAGTCAGTACCACATTACTATTTTCTATGGCTAATCTCATTGGTTGGAATTCTGCCGTGAGACCTTGTAGAAGTAAAGCAGCCAACAATTCATCATCTACTTCTTTTCCTAAGTCTTGCAGTTCCTGAGATACCATCATCACCGATGTCACGTACTCCCGTACAGTTGGGAATTGTTCCAGCTTCATGCTTACTAATTTTGATAGTAATCGGCAACGATTATTGAGACCTTTGTCTTCGAACGCATTTCTTAATGCTTCCCAAGCACCTTTAGCCGTTGTAGATTTACGTACATGCACCAAACAATGAGGTTTCACCATCAAGCAAATCTTAGCTCTAGCTCTTTGGTCCTTTTTTGTACCCTGCACGTCGGCTATTACTGGCGTGACACTTGTATACTCCCACAAGTCGTCGTGTACCAGATGCATCTCCATAAGAAATTTCCATGTTGTATAGTTACTACTGCCTTCTAATTTCTCCATAGAAAAGGTACCACTACCAGACCCACCTTCTAAATGTGCCATTGTCGAGTTCTGCTCTCTTTGCAAACTCCCGTTACCAACATTTCCTTGTAAGTCCTGGGCATGTCCTGTTGCTGGGCCCATAACCTGTTAGTGGGGGGTAACTCACGTCCCACTAACGTGCAGAGCGCGTAGACAATACAATTTATTGGAAATATATGGTATTTGAATAAAATAAAGTTTAGATGAAAACTTTAGTTGGTTTTTATTCACGCTGACACATTTGACGTGACAAGAGAAAAAAAAAACAATTAGAAAAATAAACTTACAAAGAACAAAAAGATCATTATAAGAAGTAAATACTCTTTTCATTCTAACAAGGTCAAGAAGACACTGTTTCGCAGCTATTGTCAGTCCTTCTATACATGTAACCTCTGGTTTCAGCATAGAAGACGTGTCCTTAATACTATCAGATTTCTAATGCGTCTCCCTAAGTTTTGCAGTGCCTCGGGAATGTTTGCTGATGCCAGAATGGATGACTTTTTTGCAATTAGAAGAAAATAATCTGTTCGTTTAGGTTGCGTCTCAGTAAAAGTAATAACGTAGTAATTATACAGCTTTATGATAATGTATTTAATAGAATTGACATGATATGGAATGCACAGTTGACATTGGAAAATAGAAGATTATAATTTGCACCTACTAACAATAGTTTAAGTTATTGTATACTAACACTTTATGGGACATAGTGTTAGTATACAATAACTAAAATACTTAAATGAATATTAAAATAACAATAACTGAAAAAAAAAAAATAATTTTAATTACATTTGACCCACTTCTGTTGCCCAAACATTTTCCTTCCCATAAAATGAAATGATCCTCACATGATTCTAAATGAAATGAAATCATAAAAAAATAGCAATTTAAGATTTTGCTAAGGGCTTTGTGCCATAAACTCGTTGTTTTTGTTATGTGATAATATAATATTTTATTGTATATATAATATAGATTATGGCCTGTAAATGCTAATTTTAAGTGGTGCACATAGTTTCCGTACTTAATTTATCTTATAATAAAGCGAGATTCCCAAATATTTCCACTCCCGCCAATATTGGCCCACTTTGGGTTTTTTCAGTTTCAGTTTCAGTTTCAAAAGTCCTTTATTCAATAATTTTATAAAAACCACCACTTTGGGTAATATTCCCGGCAAAGGCACATCTGTACATGTGCCTTAATTTAGGGGAACAGTGTATAAGACGGGGACGCGGGGTATGATTGGAAAACACCCACTAAGGCAAACTTAACAAAACACTAACGTAGCCCAATCGCCAACGGGACGCCTACCTTACGTCCTCGTCTTATACACTGTTATGCTATGCACTGCCTACCCAGTATGTATTAATTTCAAGTCGGCAAAAGAGCGGGACTGATTTATTTTTGCAGGCATTTTGATTTTTGTAATTCCCTCGATTTATTTGCAATGACAACACTTTCAAGCCCATCTGTCAGTGTCAGTCAGGAGTATGTCAAAACAAAGTTAACCACAGTTCGTTGATTATTTTTAGATTCTTGTTGCATATTCTTTGTTGATGTAATATTTATTCATTTTTATTTTATTTTATTTTCTTTTGTTTCACTTATGCGTAAGTAGAAGATAAGATGTTAACAAAAGGTTTCCGTGGGATAAAGAGATATAATGCACATAAATGTATAGGTATAGTGTGTAGGGAATTTTCGAGTCGATTGGATGCGCTAGACCATGAAGAAAGGTTAGAGGGGTGTTTGTCGGCGTTGCCTCAGAAGGCAAAGGTGGTGATATGTGGCGGAGGGATGATGGGAGCAGCCGTGGCGTACCACCTCGCACGCCGTGGCTGGGGCGACAAGACCATCGTCATTGAAAAAGAGAAGTAAGTCCTCATATTACCTAAGCTCTGTTTACGACCGGCCGTTTAGTTCGTGGTTGTGACCAAAAGTTGTGCTTTTGTCAGTTCTATGCCAAATCCATTCTCAGAAATCAGTCGTAACGTGCTAAATAATAGCTTATTTCATTTTTACTTTCGTACACAATAACATTGATGCAATGGTTTTCAAATTTCACCCCTTCTCCAGCTATAGGTGAAAATGTAACCAACTTACAGCTTTATTAAATTCTACACTGTCTATTGTAGTTTAAATCATTAATAAAGCAGGCCCAGGAAGGGACAGCTGGACAAAGCTTACTGATGATAAATAAGAGGAGGAAATGGAAGCCTTTTCTCTGCTATAGCACTGATGGTTGTAAATCTACCTACACACCAGCTTTTTGACGCAGCTCTGCTCAGGTACAAATAAAACAAGTCTTTATTAAAAAAATAGAGGAAACCCTGAAAATTGAACAAAAAAACCTATTTTTTATCTTAATTTTAACCTAGCTTTCTTTAGCTAAATGCTTAAACATAAAACATTTCAACCATTGAGGCGGCACTGACAGCTTTAAAATTATGATAGGAATTGTAATGAAATCATGGTTTGTAGTCTCACATGGAGGCGTGAAAATACAGAGACTACAAAGACTACAAATTTTCCCAGACATGCCTTGCTAGATCGATCTTCTGAAAATAATATATCAATATTACTTGTTTAATACTATAGGATTAAAACATGAAGGAAAAAAACACTGTAATAAAAACAATAAAAAAAGTCAGAAGAAGGTCAATAAGTAGTAGTAGTAGATAATTACAGAAAAACAATAAAACATTATCAATAGATGTTAATGTATGAAAAGATGGGAAGGTTAAAATCAATGGAATATCAATCATCAATGTCAATGGTTTTTTTTTTGTGATTTTATGACCTGGTAACTAAGACCTTTAGGTCTCTATGTCAATGCTGTATTATTTTTTTTGAAGAAGTTGTTGTCATACTCGGTATATAATGGAATTATTAAGCTATTATTAAAAAACGACTTTTTTAGTATAAGTATAAGTCAATGTACTGGCAAAGTATGTTAATTGCAATTAAATAGCACTTTACGGAAATAAAAGATTAACACAATGGTAACAAACTTCTTACAGAAGAGAATAACAGGTCGAAAAAAAACATGCAGTCAAACTATAAAAGAAACAAAAACTCAGCCATTAGTGCTCTTGCCCAAGAGACGGTTTAGGTGAGCACAGTGATCGCTGTCGTGTGAATAGCATCGTAGTGGCCACCCAGGCTTGGCTACCGGTTATAAACCGTCTCATGGGCATGAGCGCTTAGATCATAATCATAACCATATTAAACAATTGCATTTTATTGTCATGCAATTCTTGAAAAATCATTGTTTTTAATATCAAAATATTCTTTTTATTCATCTTTTTACCCAGCTTTTACATTTTTAAATATTTTAACAAAAAAATAAATAAAAAACATTTTAAAATATAAAAAATAGCAGTCCACCAGCATCAAGAACAGAATCCGGGCTGCCTTTGGTCAGGGCTCCTGAGTGAGGAACCTCCTAACAAAACTATGAATATTATTATTTTGTTTATTCATTTTCAAACATATAGTTACGTTTTTAAATATTTTTCAACAAAGATGCAAAACAATAAAAAACATTTAAAAATATAAAAATAGTAGTCCACCGGTGTTGGAGCAGGGTCCAAGCAACCGGTGGTTAGGGTTCCAGAGACAGAAACCTATGAATATTTATTATTATCGCATTTATAGACGCTCACGTTTTCTATCAGAAAGGGTTCTTTACATTGGGGTATTTTTTAGGACGTAGGTGTGCTACCTTAGACGGGATATTGCGGGATTTTACAAAAGTAACCCATAAAGAGAAGTAGAAAGGGGTATGCAACTTATTGGCATCAAATTTTTTTTTTCTTTCGCCAGTAATGAAATGTTGGTCATTAGTAGACCGCAATCTAAGAACTTCGTAAAAAATATTTAAAAAAATCTAAACCGTAACCAACCAGAGATGTAACGTGTCATGATTTCGTATTCTGAAATTTTATTTATTTCGATTGGCAACACAGCCAACCGCCATGCCATTTGAATAACGGCATGGTAGGGGAAAAATGAGAGTCGAGCCACACACTTGGGGATCGTTCAGACAGTCCAAACACGGCGGTCGACCTAGTAAGTCGTTCCGACTAGGCGATTAAAATATTAAGTTTGTACTTATTATAATAAGGACTTTGTCGTGACTGTAATAATTAATGTGTCTATTTGATATCAGTAAAGTAATTTATTAGTATAAAAGAGGTTTTTTTATATATCAGAAGTGACAAGACCACGCGCCGACCTTCGCTAAGACTTATTAAAAGGTATGTACCTCGCTTAATAATATTTGAACTTAACTGGCAGAGCTTGTGTGATTGATTGTCATTCCATATTGTTTGGGTTAATTAATTTTAAAAAGTTACATTGGCATCTTATTCGACATCGGGTCCGATAAGACTTGATCAGGGTACTCCCTGATAGTGTTATCGAGTCTTAAGAGTGCAATATACTTTAGACTTAAGTGCGTGGGCGAGGCTACCCTTCGTCAGCATTTCTGTTGAAATATAGTGCGCTTAAATAGCGGAGTAATATGCTAATATTATTTTTGAGGGTAGAATGATTTTCATGCTTGGTTAAGTAATTTCTTGAACGTTATCAGTCCAAAAGGATGCATTATGCTTTTGTCTTGAGTGCATGGGCGAGGCTACTCTTCGTCAGTACTTTTGCTGAGGTATAGTGCGTCTATATGCTGGTAATTTTGATACAAAATTTGCATGAATTTTACACAAAGAGGTGCGCTGTGTTTTTGCTGTAATACTTGACGGAGGCTACTCTTCGCTAGTATTTTGGGCGGAGGTATAGTGCACTTAAAGTGTCATTATCTTTCAAAATGCGTGCATTGTGATCCCGTCAGATACTTGGTTGAGGCTACTCTTCAGCAGTGTTTGGCTGGGGTTATAGTGTCGTGTTGATTGGTTGTTAAAAGACTAAGCATGAGTATCCTGAAGTAACAATACATTGAAGTTATATAGATAAGCAAGCCCTGCTAGTTTTTGAAGTGCTACTTGATTTTGGAGGCTATTGCCACTTGATTTTGGAGGCTATTGCCACTTGATTTTGGAGGCTATTGCCACTTGATTTTGGAGGCTATTGCCACTTGATTTTGGAGGCTATTGCCACTTGATTTTGGAGGCTTTTGCCACTTGATTTTGGAGGCTATTGCCACGATTGATGAGATTATGTATTTAAATCTTGTATTACCGACGTATTTGATTTCTAACCATGCGTCGTGTGAATCCTGGTTCAATAATTCGTAAACACTTAACGCTACTGCAACAACCACATTCTCTCTACACACACAATTAAAACCATCACGCATACACACACACACACACACATACACATATTAGATATTTCTAGTCGAATGATCTTGATAATGTGAGTTGAATGTAACCGGATGATATGGAATCTTTCAGTTACCATGAGTGATGCAGAGCTAGTTGATGAATCGCATACTCCTCCTCGAAGGCGTAGTAGACGCAAAGAGAAACGAAAACGATCGTCATCATCGTCCACGTCCTCGTCGTCTGCATCTGAAGAAAGGATTCGACGACGATCTCGAAAACACTCTAAAGGCTTGACCACAGAGGACGTTCTGAATATCCTGACTTCTTGGAAGGCTGAACCAAGTAGGAGTACCAATTCCTTGCAAAATAGTCAACTTTATAACGTGATACCTGAATTTGACCCGGCCAATAGGTCACAAAGTATTGAGGCTTGGATCCGGAAGGTTAATGAATGCTCACAAATTTATAGTTGGGATCAGAAGCAAACCATTCACTTCTCCCTCCAAAAACTGGTTGGACTAGCGAAGAAATGGTTTGAGTCTCTTCCTACGGTCGTATTTTCATGGAACGAATGGCAAGCCAAATTAAAGAGGGCATTTCCTAGTGAGGAAAATTATGGTAGACTGTTGGAAGAAATGCTGGCCCGTACCACTCGTGTCGATGAAGGTGTACGAGAATATTTTTATGATAAGTTAAATCTGTTAAACCGATGTGAAATAAAGGGGAAGAGAGCTGTTGATTGTGTTATACACGGAATCACTGATAGGTCAGTTAGGAGTGGTGCACAGGCACTTAACTGCGAGGAACCTGAGGACTTGCTTAACTTTCTTTGTGCTCAACGTATTACGTACTTTTCGAACCGAGACCGGAATAGGCAGAGATCAAATTCTAGTACTGTAACTAAAAATTCTGGGACCAACGACGGTTCTATAGTCTGCTTTAACTGTCGTAACAAAGGTCACCCTTATCACAAGTGTCCAAAACCTTTAATAAAATGTAAGAAATGCAACAGAATAGGTCATGATAATGAAAACTGTAAATTGCGGCCCGTTGCTGAAAATTACGTCCCCAGATCTAAAACCGATGATACTCGGACTACAGTAGAGAAAAACACATTAAAGATCGTCGCGTTTAATGATCAAATAAGCTCTAAACCTGTCGATACCTCTAATACATCAACTTCAGTCACAACGTCCAATGATAAGTTTTTTAAAACCGTCTTAGTAAACGGTCGGCCCCTTTTAGCTTACATAGACTTCGGGAGTGAATGCAGCTTGCTTCGAGCGAGCCTTGCATTAGAATTTCAGCTGGCACAAAATTCTAGCACTGTTCCAATAATTAGAGGGTTTGGCAATTCATGTGTTTCACCTTTGTGTACGTCAAGAGTAAACTTGAAACTTGATGATATTGAGACCCAGTTAGACGTTTTAATAGTCGGTGACGAGTTCATGACAAACAGTCTCTTAATAGGACAAAACTTCACGGAGCTACCTTTTATTACAGTCTTAAAAGACTGTCGTCAATTAGTATTTTACAGAACTCCAGAAGAAAATCTTTTCCCAACCGAAATCACTGTCAAAATGTATACCTCAAAGCCTATGACGATTGTAAATACTAGTATGGTACCCATTACAGTAAGGGATGCTTCTTTTTCCGGTGACATCTTTGTCGAAGGTTATAGCTCATTAGAACCTGGTAGAGAATTCCGTTTGTTGCAAGGGACTTATGGCATCTCAAATGGCACTGGAGAAATAGCCGTAGCTAACTTGTCACGAACACCTCTTTTATTTAAATCTGAAACATTAATTGCGCGATCGTCACCAGTGACTGAGGCCAAGAACTGTAGTGTTAATCGTATTTTAGAAAATTCCACTCTCTCTTTAGAACCATTAGATAGAACGCACATTCAAGTCGGTGAAGATCTAATAAGTAGCGACAAGAATAGATTGTATACGTTATTACAAAAGTATCGCGACTGCTTTGCCACCAATATGAAAGAAGTAGGTTGTGTTAAGGATTTCGAAATGAAAATAAATCTTACGGATAATAGACCCGTTGTTTACAGGCCATATAGGTTATCGTATTCAGAACGATTGCAGGTGCGTGAAATTATTGATGAACTATTAGATACCGATATTATACAAGAATCAAGTTCAGATTATGCAAGCCCGATATTAATGGTCCGTAAGAAATCGGGTGAGCAAAGACTTTGTGTAGATTTTAGAGCCCTTAATAACAAAACCATTAAGGACAGGTTTCCTCTTCCGCTTATTGAAGACCAGTTAATTAATTTAAGCGGTAATCAGTTTTTTTACGTCTTTAGATCTTGCATCTGGGTATTACCAGATTCCTATGTCTAGAGAGAGTCGGCATCTCACTGGCTTCATAACTCCTGACGGCCACTATGAATTTAAGAGAATGCCTTTTGGATTGGCCAACGCCCCCGCTGTATTCCAGCGCATGATTAATAAAATTCTTGGTAATAAACGATTTGATTATGCTCTAGCTTATTTAGATGATTTACTTATTCCATCTGTAACTATAGAACAAGGGTTTGAGCGCTTAGAAGAAATTTTAAAATTACTCCGTGAATTCGGACTTACATTAAAATTAACAAAGTGCCGGTTTTTCGATATTACGATCAGCTATTTAGGTTACGAAATCTCTGCAAAAGGAGTAAGACCCGGAGAAGCAAAAGTTTTGGCCGTCAAAGAATTCCCTTGCCCCAGTAACATTCACGAAGTCCGTCAGTTTTTGGGACTAACGGGATATTTCCGTAAGTTTATAAAAGGATACGGTGAGATAGCACAACCACTGACCAACTTACTTAAGAAAAATGTCTCATGGCATTGGGGCAGTGATCAACAAACTGCGTTCAATTCCTTAAAGGAAAGCCTTTTAACCAGACAAGTTTTAGCATTGTATGATCCGCAGTTAGAAACTGAGTTGCATACGGATGCCAGCGCTCTAGGCATCGGGGGAATCTTGATGCAATGGCAAGCGTCGCCCCGCGTTCTAAAACCCGTCGCCTATTTTAGTAGACAGACCACAGTGGACGAAAAACATTTCCATTCTTACGAATTAGAGACTTTGGCCGTTGTCTGTTCGTTGAAGAAATTTAGAGTGTACTTATTAGGAGTCCCGTTTAAGGTATTTACTGACTGCGCGGCACTTAGAACAACATTGACAAAGAGAGATCTCGTTCCGCGGATAGCCAGGTGGTGGTTACAAATAAGCGAATATAACTTTGAAATTGAATATCGTCCGGGCGTTAATATGGCGCATGTAGACGCCTTAAGCAGAAACACTTGTCTTAACGCGGAAGGAGATGTTGGGTCTGTTAGTATTCTTAATATTGAATCGAGTAATTGGCTCTTAACTCTGCAAATGGGTGACCCCGAAACGTCTCGAATTATAAAAGTTCTTAAACCTGAAGCTGACCCTGAGTTGGAAGATTTAAGACAAAAATATACTGTCAAAAATAATGCACTCTATCGCAAAGTTGATGACCGTTTATGTCTTGTGGTCCCGCGAAACGCTCGTTGGCAAGTTTGTAGAGCTAACCACGATGACATCGGGCACTTGGGCTATGCAAAAACGTTAGAAAGAATAAAGAGTCAATTTTGGTTCGCAAAATTACGACGATATGTCAAGAAATATGTAGGTTCCTGCATAGAATGTGCTTATAGTAAGGACAGTGCGACTAAAAAGAAGCAAGGCCTACTATTTCCAATAGAAAAAATTAGTATACCATTTCACACAATTCATATCGATCATTTAGGACCGTTCGTAAGAAGCAGAAATGGCAACTCTTACATACTTACGATTGTAGATGGGTTCACCAAGTATGTATTCGTCAGAGCAGTGAAAGATACGAAAACAAGAAGTACAATTAAAATTTTAGAGAATATTTTTACTGATTTTGGTACACCGGCTAGAATAATTTCAGACCGTGGTACTTCATTCACATCAACAGCTTTCGAATCCTTCTGCAGTGGCCTTGGTATAAAACATGTACTTAATGCTGTTGCTTGTCCCAGAGCAAATGGACAAGCCGAAAGGTTTAACCAAACTATTTTAAATTCACTGTCTGCTCAAAATTTTAATAAAAATGAACGTGACTGGGACAAGTGCCTAGGCAAAGTTCAGTGGGGTATTAACAATACTGTTAATGCGACCACCCAAAAAACTGCAACAGAGGCTTTGTTCGGGTTGAAAATGCGCGATAGTTTATCAAATAAGTTTAATGTTCCACAGCAGTCTCAAAACGAGGATTTGTTGTCATTACGCGAGAATATTGGCGTATCTATTAAGAAAAGTCAAGAAGAACAAAAGCGTAAACATGACTTTGGTCGTACTTCTGCCCCTACGTATCAGGTTGGCGACTTAGTTAAACTAACACGGACCAATTATAATAATGATGGTAAAAGTACAAAGCTTCTGTCAAAGTTTATAGGCCCTTATAAAATTGTAGAAGTATTGGGCAACGATAGATATAGGATAAGTGATGTACCTGGTTTCAATAGAAAAAGGAATAATAGTTATGAAAGTGTTGTATCTACAGATAGAATTAGACCCTGGATACATCTCAAGGCTCTCGAGCTTGATGACAATGTAGATGTTAGTTCAGATGAAGAAACTAGTAGCTAAGTATTTTATAATAGTGCATGTAGTTATATTTGATAATAATATAATTTTGAAACATAGTAATTATAATTAAATAGTTACTTGCTTACAAAAAGATTTCGAATGTCATGATTTACCTTGGCTTGACAAAAGCAACCTATATTATAATGTTCACGATATTTTACAACTTCAATTTCACAAACATCTCTTCTGAGTAGCCCTGGCTCTTTTTCTAATTAAAATAATATATTTTTTTTAAGTTGAGTGCTGAATTGACTGAACGGGTTCAAGTGGGGTTGTGCTCCGGGAGTAGCACGTTGTCGGATGGCCGAATGTCATGATTTCGTATTCTGAAATTTTATTTATTTCGATTGGCAACACAGCCAACCGCCATGCCATTTGAATAACGGCATGGTAGGGGAAAAATGAGAGTCGAGCCACACACTTGGGGATCGTTCAGACAGTCCAAACACGGCGGTCGACCTAGTAAGTCGTTCCGACTAGGCGATTAAAATATTAAGTTTGTACTTATTATAATAAGGACTTTGTCGTGACTGTAATAATTAATGTGTCTATTTGATATCAGTAAAGTAATTTATTAGTATAAAAGAGGTTTTATTATAAACGGATTTTATTTTGTTCTAATCGGGAGTAAATCACTCCTGGTTAGAACAAAATTAAAACCGCCATATCTCTGGTTGGTTTTTTTTCTATGGACTTCTTAGGTTTGACCTTATTGACCAAACCGATAGCTGTAAGCCCTATTTTATAAAGCACAAAATACTCACTTTACCGTCTATCTATATAATGGAAATATGCAAATTTGTTAGGAAACACATGAATTTTTTTACAACTCGCGGTGATAAACATAATGACCGATCTGTTAGGTATAAAAATATGCTAATGTTACCGTCATCGCGCATGAAATTACACTCAAATAGTCCCTACGTTATGTCCGTAAAAATATTCAATAGACTACCTGACGCATTAAAAAAGATGAAACTTGCAATAAGACATTTACTAACAAACTAAAGGAAATATTAATTAAAAAAGCTTATTACACCATAAACGAGTACATACATGACAAAGTAATTATTTAACTGAGACAGAAGAACTGACACTATAATACTCGACATACCCAAAGTTGTTAAAAATTAAAATTTGGTTATTGTTTTTATAAAATAAAAAATTTGGATATGTTTTTGGTACCCTTAACCAAATAAAGTTTTTTTTTATATGTTTAATTGAAGAAAATAACATTATTAATACATAGTTATGTTAAATTTTATTTTAGTTTTTATATTTTTTGCTGTGCCCTACAGGGTCCATAATTGTACCTAGCTTTAAGCCTATTTTAAGATCTGTAATACTGACATTGTGGAATGCAAATAAAGATATGAATATGAATATGAATAGGTAGTAGTCTAATTGTGGCCAAAATTTAATGACTGGCGAAAAGTAAAAAAAAAAAAAAAGTTCGAAAAACACGCGGACTAAGTCGCTGGCGGAGTGCTAGTAATTAATAAAAATGTAAATTGATCATGAATTATTATGAAAAAAAAGAATGTGCCGACTAATCGGCTTTTTTCTGCATGTGGATTTATGTCTGTAGGTCACATTTCCATACTTAGTAACTTTTTTAATTAGACGATTTTACTTTTTATATTGAAAAATCCTCCAATTTCCTCCCTTATGGTTGGTAGTCATCAAGGAAGAAAAGATCTAATTTTTCAGTCGCCCTTTGCGTTTCAGAGCCGTGGTGTCTATTCAAGACAGTCCGGCGACCCCGGCCTCAACGGTAACTTTTTATTACCATTCAAAAAAATAACACCCTGCTTAAGAAATAAAAAATCGCAGTCCGATGAATTGCAAGTCATAATTAGAGCTTCCAATTCGAATATTCGAATACTTTGAATATTCGCCCCATTTCACTATTCGAGTACTGACTGGGATTATATTCGAATATTATTCGAAATTATAAACGTCGTTGGTTTTTGCGTACTGACCCTGAGCGAACGAGGAGAAGCGAGATGAAGCTTACAGGACGGTGTTGAGTATCAGCTGATTAGATTCTTCCTCAAAAATGATACAGACGCTAACTCAAAAATGATAAGCTGCACGAGATAAGCGACTGATGCAGCTGAATCGGGTCGTGGTGGTGAAATAGCGAGAGAGGGTTGAGCTTTATCACTGACCTCGATTCTTCTTCTGTTCAAGAAGATGCGGTCTGTACTCGATGACTGGCTTATATAACACAGCTCCATGACGTTTCGAGCGCCACCATGGTTGAGCGCTTGAATCCAATCTGATCAGTTTCAATGATACTAAGACTCAGGCGTGTCTTTTTTTCCGCTAAAAAGAGCTAATTCCACCTGGCTCCATATTTCCGAGGTGAAACCGTATCGATAACGGACCATCTTAGCCTTCTTGCGGTTACGTTGACATCAACCCTCAATTTCAGTCCATTCATTGAAGCAAAGGCTGTTAGCCACAAAAAAAGTTGGGAATCCCAAGGTGAGAAGGTACTTCACGCCTGAAGCTGCTTAACTTGTTTAAAGCGCAAGTTGGTTCATGCATGGAGTACTCTCTCCTCTCACCTCTGAGATGGGTCCGCCAAATACCAACTAGATGCACTTTTTTTTTTATCGTGGTAAGATCATCATATGAGTCCTCCCACCCAGGGCAGGGCGGGGGGGACTCTCAGACTCGTACTGACTAAAATCCACGGTGTCCTTCACTAGCCCTTTACGTACCGGGGTCACGGTAATTCGTAAGTCCCGCGACCAACTAGATGCACTTGAGTCAATTAATAAACGGTTCAAGAGGCTTATCGTTAAAGATTTACAGTTATTGTGGTTGAGTTTGACGTTTTATGAATAATAACATTTAAAGGCCATCTAATACATATAAGGTCCCAGCTGTCATTTGTAGATCTTCGAAAGTCGTTACTGTTTGTCAGAAGCTCGAAAGTTTGGCAACTAATCTTGCAGTCGTTCCATGTAAAATACATCAAAATATATGCATCCGTTTCGACTGGAGGTCGATCCCAACATCATTGAGAAAAGGCGAGGTAGGTGATGATAAATTCACACAAAACACGTCACAATAGGTGCAACACTGCGCTACTCCTCCGTTGGTATGCGTCTGCAATTGATCGTAGATAGTTTAACGAGCGGCAAAGTACCCGCGACACATTATTATATCGTGGTGTGATTTGTTAGGGACGGATTAGCGAATGCGATTCTCTTTTTTGACACATTTTTTTTGTTTGGCTATTTTGTGGATGGGAAATCAAATAGCTTATCCAACTCTGACTTTTGACTAAATATCACCGTCTTCGTTCTTCAATATCGCCGTGCTAAGCCTAATATAAATAAATAAAGGCTCTGAGATACGCCCTTCTACGAGTATTTTATTTTTTATACCATTTAATAGCTATAATTTACATCATGGTATTAACCACATAGAAACTTTCTTAACTTGAAGTTAAGAAATTTTTTTTTTTTTATATCTGCATTTTTTCCGATTTTGTTTATTTCCCCGATTGAGATAGTACTTTATGATTCAGCAGGGCAGAACTGAACAAATTTTGGTGAAAATTAGTACAAAGACAGATTTGATAAAAAACGATGGGAGAAAAATGGCAGTAGGGGGAAACAAGGCCGCTAGTAAAAGCTAATGCAACAAGCTTTAGTCTCGATATTGGCTTTTATGAAACACCAATATTGATCAAAAGGTACCCTAAAGGTATCCCTGCGAAGTTCGTTACCGCGATGTACGCTACTGCGAAGTTCATTATTGCGAAGTTCGTTATCGCGAAAGTTAAAAGTAAGTAGTTCAAATATCGCGAAAGTTCAGTAGTTAAAAGTAGGAAAGTGGTGGTTTTAGGTATAAGGCAAACCAAAGATGGACTTCTGTGCCAGTTTCATTCTCTAGCTAAGACACTCGCAACTTGTAAAAGACGAACGTTTCATGTCGTTGTTTTGTCGAAGATGTTTTATCCGCCAGAGACTCTGGGGTCGCGGGTCTTATCAGGTAACCGTGGCCCCGGAACGTAAAGGGCTATTGAAAGGCATCGTGGATTTTAGTCAATATAAGTCTGGCAGAGTCTCCTGCCCTTGGAGGGAGGACTCATTGGGAGATTTTACCACGTTAAAAAATTCCCTAGATCGCAAGCAGAATTGAAGAAACAGAGTGGTTTTTAGTCAGCACGAGTCTGACAGTCAATCGCGCTCCACCCGTGGCGGCAGGCGTCATTATTCTTTTGGTGCGATTACACACAAGGATGTGTTGTGTATAAGTGTCATGTGATTCTCAGTTTAATTTTCTTAAATATGGCATAGATTTGATTTTGATGGATAGATTTATTCAAAAGATAAAATGGCTACCAATCTAGGTAATGAGATAACGGCTGATAAAAAATACGACGAAAAGTCATTCTGTAAACATCCTTACTTAATTAATTAAGGCATGAAAATAATTATGATTACCAAAGATTTAGAATTGAATTTCCCTACAAACTCTTAATCAGACTTTTTCTCAACAGAGTGGGCACTGGCAGCCGATGGCACTCCTCGGGCCTCGTCGGCGCTTTTAAGCCAACTCTTGCTCAAGTTCGCCTGACGCAGTCCTCCATTAGACTCCTGCAAGAGCTGGAAGCTAAAGGCAGGGCCACTGGTTGGAAACAATGCGGATCCTTACTGCTGGCGAGGAATCGGGATCGGATGACGGTGTACCGGAGGATGAAAAGTCAGTCAGTGTACGTATTCTTGTACCTAGATCTTTCTTTATCTTTTCAGAGTGAAGATGTGGCTTTTGGCGTCAGCGTTTATTGAGCCGTGTTTGGTGACCCCACCGGTCACCCCAAAATCAGACCTCGCAAGAGTTGTTACCAATTATGACGATTAACTCTACCACCGGGCGTGCTCATTGGTCAAATCAAAGAGCTCTTACTTCCCCGGTTTTCTGTTACATCCTTCTGTTCTATTTCACTAAATTAATCCCAGATTGCAGAAAAGGAGACTACTTTTTTGAGTTATAAAACCATATAATAAAGCTTTCATGGTTTTATAGTATTTTTTCACTTTACTTAGTACCAGGAGTATTTTTGAAGTATTCGAGCTTAATTAAATTTTATTCGCTATGAAATTTCATCGAGCGCAACGCTTGTGCAGGTCATTAGTGTAGATTCATAATTTACTTCATTTGCAAACAGAAGCTCGCAAACACAAAATAATTTACTCCATTCGACTGTTATATTGTCGAATAGGATTGTTTCACACTTACCACAAGTCACCTATGGTTATAGGACGACTTAAAATGGACCACAATTTTGCCCGCATTATTAAACCATAGCATCATCAACCACACTCCAAGAACCCACACACATAAAAATAAATAGTTCATCACTATCAAAAGCTGTTTTTATTTTATTGAAAAATAATTGAACTGTTTTATCGTTTTATATTCTAAATCTATATGTTTAAATAAACAAACTTAAAAGAAGAAAAAATCATAATGTAATAAATAGATTCCGTTTTTCAAACTGATCGGCTTCTTTTTTTGTTGTGTGTATTTTATTACAACGAAACTGCAAAAAGATTTTGCTGCACGTCACCACTGCCTGACCACCTTTTGTCCCTGCGACCGTACCTTTTACACATTTGGTGTACTTGTGATGTATGTGAAACGCGCTTTATGTTGTAGTTTTGGTCTTTAAAATATACATATTCCATTTTCTGTACAGGTCGATACTCAGTTTAACAATTAGTACGTACGGTGAGGGAGCTCGTATTTAATTGAATTTTAAGGGATCGCCTAATTGCACTTAGAAGTGGGTGCGCTAGCTCTTATTATAAAGTTATCGTAGGGCTAGAAAATCAATAACACGTTGGTTTTAACGTCCGGCTGTCTGCATTCACAGAAGGGTTGGTCGTAGATATAGATAGAGCACTCACACACTGCGATGGTTGTGGATATTCCCATGGGGAGGAAGGAGCGAGTCTATTCAAATAAACTGGGCAAATATTTAGGTTTACTGCCAGTGCCAAAGTAGTGAATTGAAAAGGCACTTCGGTAATTGAAGTAACAGCGTGGTGCGTGGTTTTAAGTCAGTGAAGTCTGACAGTTCCTTCCAAAGAGGGAGGACACATTCGATGACTTCAAAAACAACCCTATAAATTAGCGACATATTTGACAGGTATTTACAATGTTGCCAACTTTCGGAATGCTGGCACCTATATTTACATCTTGGATATGAGTTTCACAGCGAAGGCTGTTTGGGTAGAATAAGCTGTTTGATGGATGCAGGTTACTAACTCGCCACCTTTTATAATAGTACAGTTGAACAGTTACAAAACTTTGCTGCAGAAAAGGAGATTCACATGCATACTAATGTAAATTGCAATTTTATAAATTGATACGGACACAGCTAACATTAATTGAATTGTCAATTTATGACTTTTTGAATCTATGATTTTGCTAATAAAAATGGTTTTATAAGGCCTCCAGAGCGTGTGCAACTTTCATTTAGACTAAATGAAAACTGCCACCGCTGTGTTTAACGACAGTGTTAATGTTAGACTGTCGTTTAGTTTTAATGAAAACGTTACCAAGATGAGGTCTAAAAGCATTGCCGTGTTCAGTCAACGGTGGAAATCCAGCAGAATGTCTTCAAATTCCTCTAGGCGCACAATTCCAAATGCCAATACGTTTTAAAACACAACTGCTCTACAAAGTTAGCTTATTTTGTGGTTCTTACACGTGGTCTTGGGAGTAGTGCAAAAATACCGGGCTGCGCGGGATCTCCTCTCCGACGAGAGTCTTTTGTCCCAGCAACGGAGACACTACTCACCAATTAATCATTCACCCGTCCTTATCCAGATTCATTTGGAGTTAATTCAACTGTTTTCTCCTCTCAGACTTGTTTAATACTAGTTATAGCCGTTACCTCCTTTCTTATCGTCCTACTCAATCTCGACCAATTTATTGTTGTTATTATTTCTATTAACTGTAACGTGTAATAGTTATCTTCAAGCTTAGAAAAATAACAGAAAACATTTTACTGCAGAAAGTCTACAGGATTATTTTTCTTTGGGTAAATTATCAAAAGAGTCCTCCTGATCCACCTAGGACAGGAGGACTCTTATTGGATATAAATCCACCCTGTTCCTTTGCTTTCCAGGGTCCTTTTAAGAAAGTTCCCCGAAAATTCTACAGGATGTGTTATTTTTAAGGCAATAGGTAATGCAAACCGAGAGAGATTTTTCGCCGACACAACCACCCTTTTAACCCTCCGTGCACCAGGTGGGGTTTGACAAACCCCAGTACTTCAAATTTCGCAATAATTTTTGTTTTTTTTTTGGTTTAAAATAAAAACTTTAATACATAGTTTTTACTCCAGGTTTTACTTGAATCTAATTATTATAGTGTGTTTCTAAATTTCTAACATTTAATTCCATCAATAAACAAAATAATGTGTAAATTCTATCACTTTTTAGTTTAGGGTTTGTCACACCCCACCTAGTATGAGACTTAGTTACACGGAGGGTTAAAAATAATGCTGCGTAATTGAGCTCGAAACAAAACACAGACGCGTAGCTATTAGTTGTCGTTTAGGGCTTGCAACAATCTGTAATTATGCAAGCACATCACGCGCTGCAAGGGTGCTGCGTCGAAACTGGACGATGGACAATGCAGGATCGAATTTGGTTTAGAAACATTTTTGATTGATTTTTGGAATATAGATAATTACGCATCCTTTATTCGATTGGGAAACTATTTATGCCAAGTTTTGAGTTAATCGAGCAAGCAGTAAAATCCTTCCCTTAAAACTTAATCACCCCTTTTCACCAATTGAGGGGGTGATTTTCGAAACATCCAAAAACACGTGTTTGATTAATTCTAATTTAGTATAATAAATATTGATTTTCAAATTCATCAGCTCACGCGTTATGATTTTTCCATACAAAATTAAACATCGTCTAGTTTACTAATGGAGGATAGTTAGTTAGGTAGACAGTTTTCACCCTATAGCACGCTTCTCCGAATAGAGGTTTATTCGTGTGAGGCATACTTAATGATGGCGAAAAACAGACGGGTTGTTGTAAATTGGCCACAAAATTAATTCCCGATGAAAAAAGTATTGATCCTGTTTTCCTAGCACTTTATGTTCAGATTCCACATTGTGTCCTCGTTTTCGGTAGTTTTATGCTGGATTTTATTATTTGTTTAATTGTTCTGCTATCCTTGCGGAAAAAACAAATGGGGCAAATTCACAATAATCAAAATTAAATAAACAAAAACCTTTGGTTAATTTATATATACTTTTATTGTGGGGATTTAATTTTGTGGCTACAACAAGATTACAAGGTCAAATTGGAATAGCAAATAAACTGTGCGCTCATTTATTAAAACGTTATAATGAAGAAACTCAAACTTTGCTATGCATTTGTCAAGCTCACGTCACTTGTAATATTCTGGTATTTTTATGTTTTTAAACACACTATTTGTAAAATAAAAATAATTACAATAAATAGATCAATAAGTGCTGATAACGTAAAAAAGTATATTTTTGTTCAGACAATCAATTGGTTATTACATTTATATAATTAATGGAAATATTTATTCAATGAATATAAATAAAAAATTGACTTATCTTGAGCTATAAATAAATATTTAAAAGCCGTTGCATAGTTTGAAAGATCAAGGCGTACGAGGCGATTACTGTTTGTTGTTATTAAGTAATCTAGCTGTTGTAGTTTCATGCTTCTTATATTTTACAGGTCTTTAAGCAAACTCCTTCTACCTTGCCGCCCAGTAACTTAAGTAACTACCTATGTTATCTAAGTTATTGGGGCTTACAAGTCTGGTATACAATAAAGTATATTCTTTCTATACAGCTAGAATAGGTAAACTTTATTATTCCCCTAAATTGTAAGGTCCACTTAAATGCTAAAATTTAAGTTATGACAAAAAAAAAACACTTAAATTGTTCTATTTTCTTTTGTTTTAATTCATTTCCCTACTTTAGTTCCTTCGAATCATTCACATGTTTAGGTAGACAACCTATGTAACAGCTGCAGCATGGTAACAGAGTCCAGACAGCTGTTATTATAAACTATTTGTATAAGCTCACAATTTAGCAGACGCCATAATCATACTACTTAACATGATAAAGGAAGACGGGTAGGTAGTTCTCCCTTACGAGACGTCTCAAGTAGCAGATCTTTAGAATATACCTCTAGGTTGCTAGTAGTTACGGGATTTTAATGAAGGAATATTTAATATTATGAACCCAAGATTGAAACCTCAACATTCATTCTGCCATGACAAGAGAAACCTATTTTCTCCCTCACTCGTAAGACAGATACAGCTTTCATTTGAAGATCTTTGATTTACGTTACAGGTAGTCGCCTAAAAGTGTGACGTGTAGTCATACGGGTGTATTATCCAGTATTCATTGAGTTTTTAAAGCAGCATCGTCGCGTGCTAGCTAGTGTTTATTTAGGTGCATGTCGTTAGACTGGAAGAAGATCCCAATATAGTTAAAATAATTGCTTAAACTGTAAGCTCGCTCTTCTCAGTATAAACATATTCTCTAACAACGGCATATCAAAAAGTTATCCCTTTGTGGTACATAAGTAGAGTTTCTCAGAATATATCAATAATGTTATTTAGGGGAATGTTCAAGTGTTTTGATAGTAGCAGCCATACATATTGGTCGTAGAGTAGGTGCCTACGAGACGAAGATTATAGTGTGTAAACAGAAGCGTGAAACTTATTCACGACTTGCAAAGTTCGGGAGTACTGTGGTGTGCTTGTTATAGCGAAACTTTAGCGCGCCGTCTTTAGAAACTAACGATACTGTATTGTGGTCAGAATTATTGTTCCTAATGATATTCAGCTGCATCGAGCTAGACTTAGATATGGTACCAACTTAGTTTCGTAAAGGGTTGTATTAAAATGATGAGCCAGAATTGTTTTCATATTATTGACGGGAAGTCCGCCCACGTCATCAACCAAGCGACTTATCCTAGAATGGAATAATCGAATACATGTGACATACTCCCAACCAGCATTGAGCCCGCGTGGTGGCCACAACCCACTCCCTCTCACGGAGAGGAGGCCCGTGTTCCAGCCCTGGGAACATTATAGATTTGATTATGGATTAGATTTAAATTGCTGAAACCAACATCAAATACTCTCATGATGCCAATCATGAGAGTAATTGATGTTGGTTTCATGGAGGAAGTTCAGGAAGAAAGTTGTAGTTCGGATTACCACACCCTTAGAAATTACCGCATCTATCTAATACCCGGGGTCGCGGGACTCACAAGTTACCGTAACCCCGGTACGTAAAGGGCTGTTGAAGGACACCGTGGATTTTAGTCAGTACAAGTCTGACTGTCCCTCCCGCCCTGCCCTGGGTGGGAGGACTCATTTGATGATTTTACCACGCAAAAAAAAAGCTGTTTAATACAGGCTGTAATATAGACTTAATTCGTCCATTGAAAAGTTACACTCCACCTTTTATCCTGTATGTAATCTCACTCTCTACTCAGGCAATTGCCTTCTACTGCTGGATTTAAGCCTCACAAAGAATGCCAACCATCCCGAATGTAGGCAGACTGCACTCCCCCACTGCCAGCCACCTTCTTCAAATCATTTGTACTTACTACTTCTTAATAATCATAATGTTATTTCTCCAACAGTTCTTGGGGCATACCTTGCGAGCTGGTCACCCCGACGAAGTGTCAGGAACTGTGGCCCCTGCTGAACGTGGAAGACCTGTTAGGAGGCCTGTGGATCCCTGGCGATGGAGTGGGTGATCCTCATTTGTTATGCATGGCTCTCATGAGGGAATGCGTACAGAATGGTATGTCACTCTGATTCTGCTGTTATTTTGTAGTATGCGGTTGTCAATGATCTCCGCCTGTCAACTGTCGACAGCCGAAATCGCTGGACCTAGAAGCATGAAATTTTGCACAAGCATTCGTTATATGACGTAGATGAGCACTAAGAACGGATTTTGCGAAATTCGACCCCTAAGGGGTTGTTTTAGGGGTTGATAGTTTGTATGCAAGTGCTGGGAGTTTAAAATTTTGAATACGGGTTCTTTTGAGGACGTAAGAGTTACCTATGACGAGATTTTGCGAAATTCGAACCCTAAGGGGTTGTTTTTGGTGTTGATAGTTTGTGTGAAAGTTTGTTACTACAAGTGCTAGGAGTCTCAAATGGGGGTTCTTTTAGAACATAGGGGTCTTATTAAGACGGGATTTTATGAAATTCGACCCCTAAGGGGTTGTCTTTGGTGTTGATAGTTAGAGATCTCAATTTTTGCAGGGCATTCTTTTTAGAACATATGTTCTCACTAAGAGAAGATGATTCTAAATTCAACCCCTAAGGAGTAGTTTGGGGTTGTTAGTAAGGAATCCCAAATTATGCATTGGGGTTATTTTAGGACGTAAGTGCTACCCAAGGCGGGATATTGCGGGTTGATAGATTTTTTGTTGAATATTGATTTAGATTTTCCAAAAGTATCCCATAATCAGGATTACAAATTCACAATAGCGAAGTTCGAATTAAAACACGCGGACGAAGTCGCGGGCGGAGTCCTAGTATAATTATATACTAGCTTGTATAATTATAAAAGGACATCACTCGGATCTGCTACGTATACTTAGTAATGATATTACCTTTATATCGGCCCTACGCCGGCCCTGAATCAGCGCCCCTGTGTGCAAATCTGATCTAGTGTTGCGTATGTACGCAGCCGAGTCTGTGTGCCGGTAGGTACACAACGGGTATATAATACATGAATTGAGTCTCCCCCCGTTATACGGCTACTAGGAGAGCCGGGAGATGCACGTTCGGTTTAACTTTAATATAGTCTGTGATAATTTTTAATACGCCGTTTATTTTTCTCTCGTTTCGCGGAAAATATGTATTCTGGTTATAAATTGATGATACAGTGAGTGTTGGCTGTTCTCATTGAAAGTTTTAACTTCCTTAAAAAAAATTGTGCTTTATTTTTATTTTTAGTCTAAAGATTTATTTGGTGATACTAATTGTTTTCTGCCTTTCAGGCGTCGGCGTGATGGAAGACTGCTCTGTGACCGCTGTGCTTTCGAAGAACGATCGAGTGTGTGGAGTGGAGACAAACCACGGAGCTATAGAATGCGAATATTTCGTCAACTGCGCAGGCTTTTGGGCAAGGCAGGCAAGTAACTCTTTCATTATTACTTTTTGATTCCCAGGTCAGGCACAGTGATATTGGGCTCCGGTCGGGGTATTAAAATGAAAAGGGCATGTGAAGGAACAGTGGTTTTTAGTCTGTAACAGTCTGATAGTCACTTCCGCTCTGCATAGAGACGTAGAACTCATTCGATGCCTTTAACACCTCAAAAAAAGGCAAGATATTGTATGTTGTATTGTATTGTATATCGAACTGGTGTCCGCAACTGCACCCCAAAAGCGTGTATTTTCGGATGGAATGTTTTGAACAAAATACATATTTTGTTTGGTATTCCTTGGTTGGTATTGATGAAAACTTCTGAAGTTGCCAAACTAGTGCTCAGTTTTAGTTCAATTTACTCTGGTACAATTTAACGTGGTCATTGACTTCTTGGCCTTTTTAGAGAGACTAAGAGTCACTTAACGTGTAATGGTAAAAGCTATGCTCGGAGTTTATTTGTGGGATAAAATCCGGAATAAGGATATTCGCGGAGGAACCAGTGTGACCGACAGAGCTCGTAAAATTTGCATGTTGAAGTGGCAATGAGCAGGCCACATCGCTCGTAGAATAACTGATGGGAAAGAGAACTTTTTCTCGAATAGCGACCACGGACCGGAAAACACTGCTTAGGCAGGCCGACGACATCGCCAGAGTCGCGGCCAACCGATGGATGCAAGTGGGGTAATGTCGTTTGACGTGGCCGTCTAAGGGGGAGGCATATGTTCAGCAGTGGACGTCTTCCGGCTGATGATCATGATGACAATAGGAAGAAGAAAAAGTTTTGATTTCGCCAAGTTTTAAATATATGTCTAGATTTACACTACCACTGAGGTAATGGGCGACTCGCTGTCTGACCATGGACCATGCCCGGGTCGACGGCGCGTTGTGTTCCACGCGCGCCTCAAGGAGTGTCAGCATAATGACGGGGCCCCCTTGTAGAGGGCCTAAGCCTGCCGGAGTCTCGAGACTCACGAATTACCGTGACCCCGGAACGTAAAGGGCTATTGAAGGACCTAACCCTACCTGATAAGATAGTCCCGCTTACCGGGCTGGGCGAGTTGAGATGAAGCGATGATTTACTTTAAAAAAACGGTGCGATTGTGCGCTCACTTCGGCGGAGGGAGCTCGTGAACGGTACAGAACGGCAGTTCAGATAGTAGTTGCCCCATCTAAAATACTACCAGTATATTAGGTGGGATCTGCTCAGTTGGTTAGATTTTGCTGTTGGTTAGACTGGCAGCTGACCCTAACATTATTGGGAAAAAGTGTAGAAGTAATTTGTTTCTCTGGTTTGCTTGGGATAGAATGGAATTTTAAAAAACAGTCTTGGTAAATAGTCAGCAGGCGGCGAAGCAATTTGAGATTTTTCGGGCGCCACGAAGGAGACGACTTTTTAAATATTTGCTTCCTGACTAAAAATAGTAGGTCCATTTTGCAAGAAGAAAATTGCGAGTTCCTTGTATAAAGTAGGTCTAATCTTTCAGGTGTATGCTTTGTAGAAAACAAATTAATAGCTGAGCGGCAATTTGCTGTGCTTTTGCGGCATCCTGCGCTGACGCGATATTATTAATAATTATGTAAAACTTTAGCAACTTCATTTTTTTTTTAAAGTTGTGCTCTCTCCAAGACCTCTTGTCCCAACTCGCCTTTGCCCAGCAGCAGGACAACAGGTGCTAGATAAAATAGGTGTGATATTTTTTTTTAATGTTGCTATCATATCATTTGTGTAATTCAATACAGCATTATCAAAAGAGTATTATTATCTGTCAGAGATAGAGTGAAATGACATGCGATTGGAGATGCCTATGTCTACCAGTAGACTGCTATAGGCTGGTGAAGATGATAATGATTATGATAACTTTTCGTTGAATGATGCAAGTCTAAACATCATCATCGACGTTTTTTTAACTTAAATTATAAAAATTAACTTAACCTTGCGATGCCAATTGATTATTTATAGTGAAATGTCGACTGTGTATTTTATTGTTATGCGCACTGCTAAATTAGACATAAAGTATGTTATTTTAATCACCAATCAATTAAAATACTTTTTAGTTGAGTTACAGAAAGGCTATTTTTCTCGACCTTTGAGGCGATTTTGTATTGCAATAATCTAAAACAGCGGCGTTTAAAAAAAATGCCTTTTTCGTTCACTTTGTGGACAGTTCACACTGTGTGAGTTAAGTATGAGTTATTTTTAAAAAAAAAAGAAAAGCGAAGAAAATATAACTCACATGATCTAAAAAATTAATATGCTAAAATTTTTAACATCAAAAAAGAGCTAAACTTTCCCAAGAATTTTTTTCCGCGTTTCATATTGATGCGAATTTTCCCAATTTAAAAGAAAGCTCTGCATATACCAGTACATTCGAATGGATGACGAAAAAGTACTATTTCCTTCTACCCGAACTTCCTTCCTTCTCTAAGGCATAATAAGAGATTTATTTATTAATAAAGGTACACTATAATAACAGGTGAACCAACATTTACGAACATAAGTGGTAACTTACGCTAAAAACTAAATTAATGTACTAAATAATAAGTGGAAATAAACTATAAACTAAAATAAAAATTATGCTTGAGAGATAGAGATCATAACAATTGTTCTATCTCTAGATTTTTTTATTTAACTATTATACATATTTTCGCTGCTTAAATACAAAAGGGCCTGAAGTCGAATAAAATTCAATTTTTTTTAGCGATTATAAGACAGTGTTGTAAGCTGGCGTCGTGAACGATCATTTGACATTCCCCTCCGGGACCTAGCTGCTATTCTCGTGTGCGCATGTGTGCATTATCTAATGCAGATTGCCGCAGTGTCACTCAAACTCCTGCAATTTTCCTATTCATGACCACTTGATCTGCATCGCAGCTGTTATGACCAATTTGTGTCGTTTATACTATCGTCCGAACAATTTATTATATACCTTCATGCACTCAGGCTTGTTGCTCAAGGCCGTTCCTATTTAGAACTAGCTTCTTTTAGCGACTTTTATTCATGTGAAGTTTTGACCACGACCCATCGCGTCGTATCCCTTCGCCCGACATTTAATATTCTGACTTTCTAGACTAAAATTGTATACCTGGGCTAATAGGCATGATATGAATATAATTTATAGCCTACAGCATTCATGAATAATAAGCTTCCGACCTGACATTTCTTTTCTTAATTGGATTATTAGTTCCGGAGTTTACCCCCTATGAATAAACATTTATAACGTAGACTAATGCACACGATCCGCCCTCTTCCAATTGCAAACCATTTAAAAAGCTCTTAGGGCTCTTGAAGTTCACTAAAACAACAAATAAATTGACGTTTATCGATTATTAATACAGTAATAGCATGGTTCTGGTAAGAATCGACAGGTATTTAAGGACTGCGGTCTTGCCTACAGACTTCAGTTCTAAATTGATCTTTGGAAAACATTGAGCAGTCATTAGTTTTATTTTTTTCTTTCGCGAATTTCTCAAACCTTGACGTCCACTGCTGGACATTGACTTGGTCCAATATAATAATTTCTTATGCGATATCTAAATTGTTAAAGTATAGTTTTTTGTAAACTTAACCATGATTAGAATATGTTTTATCATTTTATTTTTTTGCAGTGTACAGTTGTTGCTTCTGTTCTTCTTTTTGGAGTTATTTCATATTATATTAATGACCTAATATTAGGGATTTGGATGACAGTTCCAAGCAAACTAAGCACTATTTTGTGCAAATCAATGACCAATTAACTTTTTGACTTTCATCACCTTATCCCAATAGATAAATTAATTGATATCGCACAACTATTATCCCATGTTGAGTGATCACTTGGTTCGGGACTTATTGGTATGTGCAAACTTGTTCAGTTTAAGATGCAAAATATCTTCACCTATGTCTTCAGGTCAGTTCCTCCCTACCGTCTGGCTAGTATGATATTGGATATTTTAATTTTTTTAATTATATAATTTATTTCAGGTTGGCCAACTCGCTCGACCTCAAGTTAAAGTACCCCTCCTGCCATGCGAACACTACTATCTTCACACCAAACCAATTGAAAACTTAGATCCTATGACCCCTGGTAAGCGTTATCCTATACTATTATACGAGTAATATTTGTATATACGAGTATCTATATATATTTTCCGGTTCGCGAAACGGCTCTAACGATTTTGATGAAATTTGGAATATGGGGGCTTACAGGTGCGAAAAATCAATTCATTCCAGGAGGTATTTAAAGTGTGTTCAAGTTTGAGGTTCATGTTCCCGTCTGGTCTTGAAGGATTTGGATGTTTGGGGCACAGAAAATAAAGGACGTTGTCGAGGGCGAAGTGTATGACGGATAGGTAGAAGGATATTAAATGAAATGTACAGCAAGAGCGAAGAGTTGAAGTGGAAACCACGAATAAGGCGGAAGAAATATTTAACCGTGGCAAGATTTCTCCTGACTTCTAAACATTGGTAGGTTACCATACCTAGCACAAATTGTGTAGGATATAGGTACGGATAATATCCATACAATTTTAAATAAAGATAACGTATAAAGAACTTTTGGACCTTCTCAGTGACCAATGTATAGGCTTTCTCATGCGGGTTCCAGATTACACTATTGGTTTCAAGTATACTACGAATGTATGAGTTGTATAAGAGGGTTATAGCTTGTCTATTGCTGAAAATGTTGGCCTGACGCAATACAAAACCTAAGTTTTTGCGGGATTTGTTACATGTCTGAAGTATGTGCTGGTTGAAGGTTAGGTGTGGATCAAAGTTTGTACCTAGATCTCGTATGGTTGTAACACGTTTTAAGGGCTCGTTATTCAAAGTGTAGATTTAGTGTATGGGTTGTGTGGATTTTGAGAACGTCATGATAGCGCATTTACTAATATTAAGGTTGAGGTTGTTTACCATACTCCAAGCATGAACATTGTCAATGTCAAGCTGTAGTATGGCTGTATCACTAGGGTTAATTATTGGAAAAGCTAATTTGAGATCATCAGCGTACATTAGACGGTGGAATGTTTTATATATGTAGGTAGATCATTCATCAGTGTAATTATGGACGGGTCGCGGGACTGTACGAATTACCGTGACCCCGGAAAATAAAGGGCTATTGAAGGACACCGTGGATTTTAGTCAGTACGAGTCTGACAGTCCCTCCCGCTCTGCCCTGGGTGGGAGGACTCATTTGATGATTTTACCACGATAAAAAAAAGGTAGATCATTTATCACTATTAGAAATAGTAGAGGCCCGAGATTAGTGCCCTGTCCTATGCCAGAAGTGACCGCGTAGTGCTCGGAATTGGCATTTTGATATGTTACATATTGCTTGCGTCCATGTAGGTAATTAGGGGCCGTTCAAGTATTACGTCAGCACTATGGGGGGGCGGGGGGGTCTTTACTTTGCTTATTTAGGATGACATGGGGGGTAGGGGAGTCTAGATGATGATTACGTCATCGGTAGTTATTTACTTTTTTACACGAATGGCAACCCTCATATTGTCTTTTGTTGAAAACGAAACGCATTTTCGGGGATTCTCGCAAATAATGCATACGTTTAGGCAAAAACAATACATTAATTGAAAAATGTTTACGTAAGCATGGGGGGCGGGGGTAAGTGATTTGCTTACTTTTGCTGACAAGGGGGACGGGGGGGTAAATAATTGTAATAAATCTGCTTACGTAATACTTGAACGGCCTCTTAGCAAAAATTATTGTTTTCTTATATCTTCACTTTTAATTTTCTTTTTTTTTTAATTTACCCGAGCTAAGCTCGGTCGACCAGGTACTGATGAATAATATGAGATGAGACAAGTCAGTGTCAGATGGGAATGATATAGTAGTCAAGTCAGTGTCAGATGGGAATGATATGATATAGCCTCAAGGAGTGTCAGCATAGTGTCGGGGCCCCCCTGTAGAGGGCCAAAGTCTGCCGGGGCCGCGGGGCTCACGGATTACCGTGACCCCGGAACGTAAAGGGCTATTGTAGGACACCATGGAATGGAATTTAGACAGTACGAGTCTGACAGTCCCTCCCGCTCTGCCCTGGGTGGGAGGCATTTGATGATTTTATCAAGATTAAAAAAAAAATAAGGTACGCCTTGACTTGCGTTCCTCCTCTTTTCTTTCTTTAATTCATGTACATAGACTATAAAAAAGCTTAAGTTAAAGACGTCGAATGAATAATTTCGCGTTGCCTGTGCTTGTTCCAGTTATCCGTGACCCCGATGGCTACATCTACCTCCGTGAGAGAGACGGCTGCATCCTGGCTGGTGGCTTCGAACCCATCGCGAAACCAGTGTACGAAGAAGAAAGTAAGTATAATCTATACTAATATTATAAAGCAGAAGAGTTTTTTTTGTTTGGTTGAACGTGCTAATCTCAGGAACTACTGGACTACTAAAGTTATTTTGTGTTTTTGTTTTTTTAGATGAAAACGTTGCCCCACACTAGGAATTTCTCCTGTATCGTCGGTGCGTTTACAAACATAGAAACTCACATACACAAACACCCAGACTCGGAACAAATACTTGCAGATGCAAATATTTGTTCCGTGCGGGGATCGAACCCGCGACATGCTGCACAGCAGTCGATGGCTCAGCCACTGCGCCGATCGTGTCGTCATTCGAATTAAATGAATATCTTAGGAGATATCGTAGTTCCCAAATAATACCGCAACAAAATAATGATTGGCTAGGCGGGCATCTCACAATTGGGTCATTGAATGTTTTTTTTGTCTTTAACAGAGAGATCATAAATTTATTTAATAACAAACTATTTTTAGTTATATTAAAATCAAAATCTTTATTTGAACCCCAAATCGAAAACACGCCGCGACAGTTCCTGAACGAAATCCGATCGGGTGTGACGTCACTTTGGCAATTTCTACTCATTGTAGGAAACTTCTGTAGTAGTTCTGTCTGACTTGCTCAGCTCGGGTGGATATGTGAGTATCGTTCGGGGCCCCCTTAGAGGGCCAAAGCCTGCCGTGGTCGCGGGATTAATGAGCTACCGTGACCCCGGTACGTAAAGGGCTATTGAAGGACACCGTGGATTTTAGTCGGTTCAAGTGTGACTATCCCTCCTGCCCTGCCCTGGCTGGGGGACTCATTTGATTATTTTATTAGACTATAAAAACGAGCGAGGCTCACAGTAGTCGTGTAATGATGTAACATCTGACATCTCTCCTTTTTAGAGGTTAAAATAATCAAATGAGTCCTCCCACCCTGAGAGAGCAAAGGGACTGTCAGACTCGTGCTGACTACAATTCTAAGTGTTTCGATATTCGCCCTTTGCTTTCCAGAGCCGCGGTTACCTGTTTAGACAGTCCCGCGACTCCGGCAGGCGTGTGGTCCTCTATGGAAGCCCCGTCAGATTGTTGACAGCTCTTTGTTTTCTTGTGGAACACAATGCGCCCGCGCCTTCGACCCGGGATTGGCCCATGATCGGTCGGCGAGCTATACATTATACCCTCTTGTCCCGCAGCATGGCTTCAATCAACGCCGGTCGCGAGAGGTCGCCGTTGAAATCTTATCTTAGCTTTGACATTAGTTGACTTGACTTCGGCTTCGGCTTCGGCTTCGTCTTCGGTTTCAGCTTCGGCTTCGACTTCAGCTTCGTCTTCGGCTGCCGCTTCGGCTTCGACTTCGGCGTATGCTTCGGTTTCGGCTTTGACTTCAGTTTCCGCTTCGTCTTTGGCTTCAGCTTTGACTTCGGCTTCGGTTTCGTCTTCAGCTTCAGCTTCGGCTTTGGTTTTGGCTTCTACTTCGGCTTCGGCCTAGGCTTCGGCTTCGGGTTTGGCTTCGGCCTAGGCTTCGCCTTCGTTTTCGGTTTCGGCATAGGTTTCGGTCTCGTCCTAGGCCTAAGCTTCGGCCTAGGCTTCGGCTTCGCGTTTGGCTTCGGCCTCGGCTTCGACTTCGGCCTCGTCGTCGGCTTCGGCTTTAGTTGCGGCTCCGGCTTTACCTCGACTTCGACTTTGAAGCGTAGATTAACCCACAGACGGATCTAGATAAGCGTTGCTTACCTTCCTCGCCCATCCTGAGACAGGCCTGGGCAAGACTTAACCATTAGGACCCATGCAAAGACATACTCCGCCAAAAGTTGTTTAACTATGGGGATCCATCCAAAGTCAGACCTTGCTGAAAGTTGCCCCACCCGTATCTACTATAAATAAGTTTTTGTTCTAAACGAATATTCTTAGTCAATTTACATGAGGAAACCAGAAATTGACACAGTACTACCGAAATCCCTTTGATAAGATGACATCACTACCGAGGCAACCAATCGAAGCGCGTTTGTATTCAAACAATTTTATTAAAATTTCATCACTTTTAAATTGGTCATAATTAATTATTAAAAAAGAATTAAGATTTTTTTGTCTTCGATTAATGTTATTATTTATGATGGACTTTAAAATAAATTTAATATTTTATCTTAATTCAAATATCCAATTTCGGCGGGAAGTTGCCTATTATATTTCAACAACACAAGTGTTGCTAATTTGAAGAAGATTTTGACTAATAGCTTCTTCGAGCGTGAATAGTTTTTCTTTTTTTTTCTGTTATTATTATTTTCATATACCTACTCGTTACCAAATGTTCTGCTTACATGTGGAAACTTGTAATTGGCCTTATTTCATCTATACTGTTATTTACTGTATCTGTTTAGCTGTAACTTTTCCTAAAATAAATAAAATAAAAATAAAATAAATAAATATATTTGAGGGGTGTTTGGAGCGGCACCACGGGGCGTCCTCACCTTCCGCTTGACGCAAGTCCTCACCGGACGCGGTTGTTTCCGAAGATACCTCGGGAATACAACGGCAGGTGAGGAGAATGGAAAGCAGTCGGAGCAAGCAGTCGAAAGCAGGACGGCGAGTAATGGGTAGCTCACCATCCGACCAAGGAGAAGGCCCGTGTCGACTGTGCGTCGTCTTCCACTCGTTCCCCAAGGAAACTGACGGGGCCTTTATAAGGCCAAACGCCTAACATAACGCGGGTGAATGCGCGTGCAAAAGCTAGTACATTATAATATGTACGGTGGGCTTATTGGTTTACTCCAGTAACGGACGTACGTACTGCGAACGTGACGGGGATTGTACCAGCTAAGTAATGCCGTATTTTCCACCATATAAAAAAACTATCTGTTGCCAGTTCGCCCGCGTTCAATTCGAAAATTGATAAACGGTATAAACGGTATCCTTTGTGTTATTGCAGACAGTGAGATAGTAGCGAAATGCGAGCCTTTAACTAAAGAAAAAGGAGAGTTACTATAACTCTCCTTTTTCTCACCCCCACTCTTGCCCCCTACAGTAACATCGATGGCCAAACGCTGCGTGCCTGAAGACTGGGACCACTTCCATGTACTGCTGCAGCAGCTTCTCAAACGCGTGCCGAGCCTCAGCCAAGCAGTACTGCATAAGCTCTGTAACGGACTGGAGGCCTTCTCGCCTGATTGCAAGTGGATTGTTGGTGAGGCTTCTGAGGTAGGTTGATTTAAAGATCAGTAGTTCATTTGGTATACCAGTCCAGTGAGGTCAGTTCTGCCGCCGTGGAAGCGATATAAAATGTGATGTAAGATAAAAAAATTAAATGGAAAAGATATAAGTCATAAATTGTAAAAAAGAGAAAAATGTATTTTTTGTTGGGTAGATAAATTACATACACTTGTAATTAACATCTGTTAGACATTTAAAAAACAACACTAGTTTGTAATTTTTAGTCCTACTCTTTTTTCAGTGATCGCTGACAGCGAAAAATTTCTTTATTCAACATATTTTTGTTTTCGTATCATCGCTCCTTACACCTTGTAAATAGCCTTTCAAACTAACAACTACATGAATAAAGAAAAACAAACTCTCTGAAGAAAACACTCATCACAATCGTATACTCGTACAAGCTCGGGTACATATAGACTATTAGATTTAATATAAACCAAAAGGTTATGTCAACTCGATCCTGTGATGCTATCTACTATCGGACGAAGACAGAAGATATCCTTCTCGTCGGAGCGTTCCATGTCACGGATTATAGCAGATATAATAAAGGCTAAATTCGTGGCATCGGATGTTTTGACGGGGATGGCTAATCATCGTGGAAGATTGATGAGAGAAGAGTATGTAAGTGTTTTACGATACGACTAGTGGTTGCAATTCGACCATATTTAATGTATTTTTACTGCATTTTTACAATATATGTTCATTATTTAACAGTGTCAAAGGAGAACATTCACGCTCCATAATTGGGCCTTTTCTGAAAGCCGGCCATCGAAAAATATATCTATAACCTATGGTTATTACTAGTCATTTGGAGCAATAGTAACCTATGGCACAAAACATTTTTCTACAATTTACATTGCACTGCTACTTTTTCTCATTTTGTCTATTTTTCTGTGGAAAATCTCATTTCTACGGTGTCCTGCTAAATGTGCTGTTTAGACTGCAGAAATATCGGTCTAGGATTCGATTTAGCCAACCGGGTCATTTAATTTGTTTATTAGCGTTCTCATTGGTGTGAAAAATCGCATGACTTAAATAAAATCTGATCGTGACCGTGGCATTGAGTGCCCACGCCTTAAAAGGCTGATTTAGAAAGTTGGCATGGTGTAATTAATTAGTAAAACTATCAGTTGTGTAAAGATTTTGATGATGCTTAGAAAACTACACATAAGAAATAGATTTCATAGGGGATATTTGAGTAGATGGTGCCGGGGTCGCGGGACTCACAAATTACCGTAACCCCGGTACGTAAAGGGCTATTGAAGGACACCGTGAATTTTAGTCAGTCAAGTATAAATAAAATATATAAATATAAATATTCCACAACTATCACACAACGCCATCTAGTCCCAAGCTAAGCAGAGCTTGTGTTATGGGTATTAGATAACTGATAAACATACTTATATATTTCTAAATACATACATATTATAGATAAATCACACCCAGACACAGAACAAATGATCGTGCTCATCACACAAACATTTGTCCTGGGTGGGAATCGAACCCACGACCTCCGGCATAGCAGTCAGGGTCACTAACCACTAGACCATCAGGCCTGTCAAAAACAAAGTCTGACAGTCCCTCCCGCCCTGCCCTGGGTGGGAGGACTCATTTGATGACTTTACCACGATAAAAAAAGGGGTAGATTTGAGGTTTTCAACACCTTTTCCCTTTCCTTATAAAGATAGACTCATAGTCATTGACAGAAAAATAATCCTTACGTATTTGCTCACCGCTCGTCTACTTCTTCACGAGAATCATCATGATAAACTCTTCCCAGATGTTTAACTACCACGTGGCAGCTGGAATGAAGACGGTGGGCATATCAGCCGCTGGTGGCGTCGCCGAAGCCACGGCGGACGAGATAATCGACGGCTACTCCAAGTATGACATGCACGAGCTCAGCCTCAACAGATTCCTTGGTCTTCACAACAACAAGAGGTTCCTAAGGGATCGGGTGAAGGAAGTTCCTGGTGAGTAGTTTTATTGCGAAATCCTTTGGGGTGATATTGGCCCATTCCGTCACGTGGGTCCCAGCAGGGACCATGCTCGGTTACGTGACGGAATGGGACTTATAGTTCGAGAAAATCTAAAACAGCCACATAGCAATATTCCAAATGATTCACTTCGTGAATTTAAATTCAAATGTTGGATGACAATATTGATTATTTTGCCAAAAATAGGCCAGCCTTATTTCTGGTCACTTGAAGAGTCGATAAAAAGCTTAGCGATATCTTCAAAAACTGAATAAACAAAATTGTTTTGTGAGATTATTTCCTATTTCTACATTCTGTTACATTGTTTACAAATAAGAACAAACTTGTAAATGAGTTATTTTAATAAAATAATCAATTTTTTTTTCCAGGAGTACACTACGGTCTTCCGTATCCGTTCCACGAGTTTGAAACTGGCCGAAACCTGAGGCTGTCGCCCATCTACCCTACTCTTCGTGACAATGGCGCCGTGTTCGGACAGGTCATGGGCTATGAGAGACCAACGTGGTTCGAAACTGTTGGTAAGAAAAAATAAAAATAAGGTTATATTTTGGCAAGTGGGAGAGTAGTGGTGACCCACCGGAAAGGGCCCCAGTTACGGGTTGTATGTCGAGCATTCGGTCCCAGCCAGATGCTTTACTTTGTGTAATTTATTACATCACTAGTGCTCTAAAAACTAAAACGAAATTATTGGCTAGGTGGCATACGACCACGGCTATAACTCGGTCAAATGAATATTGTTCTTGTTTTATACTTTTCATAGGACTCATTTGATGATTTTACCACGAAAAAAAAAAGACTAAGTTTGTAAGTATAGATTTAGGCCAGGACATTGTATTAGTTTTTAGTCATAGCTTCAGATTAGACACGTCCATTAATAAAATAACCATTATAAAGGTAAGTTTCTAACCTACTAAATATTTCGCAGACCCCGCTGCCGAGAAGCCCCGTCCGTTCAAGGTCGCATACACGAAGACATTTAACAAACCTCATTGGTTCGAGACTGTTCAGCGAGAATATTGGGCATGCCGCGAAAGAGTTGGATTGGCTGACTACTCCTCCTTCACTAAAATCGATATACAGGTAACTGTAACCCTAACTTTAGAGATAAATACACTCTGCAATTATAAGTTATAGGCATGATGATAGCATAAATAAATTTGCAAGTCCGTTCTTAACAGTTTTGAAAAACAATTTACTCGTATTTCCTTTTTTTTTTGTTAAATCAATGAATCTAAGGTAATCTTCAGACTGCAGATGCCAATGCACTCTAGCCGATTTTACGACAAATCTTTTACCATCGAAGCACTACGACTATGGAATGCCTTGCCTATGTCAGGAAGGCGCGTTGAACACTTATCCAAATTAAAAAAACATTTTCAAAAACCTCTCCTTCTTCCTCCTGTTTTTTTTTGCAATTTGCATATCAGTGACAAATTGTAATTGATCAAAATATGATTCGCGAATAACGAAGCATGTATTTA
The DNA here is from genome assembly GCA_943136025.2 of Agrotis puta. Taxonomy (NCBI): domain Eukaryota; kingdom Metazoa; phylum Arthropoda; class Insecta; order Lepidoptera; family Noctuidae; genus Agrotis; species Agrotis puta. The sequence continues at coordinate 10,607,231 of OW964166.2, forward strand.
CATAATCTATATATATAAAAATCAATGCCACTTAGCTTTAACTCAAGAACTGGCTCACCTATCCAAACCAAATGTTTAGGCTTTGTTCGGACTATTTAGTAGATGGTTTATGTGAAATTTGCACAAAATTGGTCGAGCGGTTCTTCATTTATCACATTTTTTGTAACAAATGAATTCAATAAATGGGAGATCATTTTATTAACGGGGATTTTGCTGTCAAATTGACACTTTTTTCAGTGTTGACAGTACAAGCATGTTATGACGTGTTTCGATTAAAGCAAAGTTTTTTTTTAAATTTATGTTGGCCGCTAGTAACAAATGTAATCAATACATTGCTCACACATAGATTTGTGCAATATTGGTAAAATATCCGAAATCGAACTTATTTTACACAAATCTAAGTAAAGAGCGAATGTTTTGATCTTTTTTATATTTAAAATTATACTTTTTAATGTCGTGAAACATATTTTGATCAAGTTATTATCTGACATCGACCTGACAGTTGCTCAGAAAAAACTCCAGAAATTTAATTTTGATTTTTTTGAATTTGCGCGCTACTACGGAAGAATCGCCTTAAACAAATGTTTGTCTATTATTCTCAGTCCCAAGGTCGTGAGGTAGTGGATCTGCTCCAATATCTGTGCTCCAACGACGTGGACGTGCCGGTGGGCAGCATCATACACACGGGCATGCAGAACGACCGTGGCGGCTACGAGAATGACTGCAGTCTTGCCAGGATTTCTGAGAACCTGTGAGTGACGAGTTAAACAATATTATCCTATATTTATTTATTTTTTCATTTATTCGTTTATTTCTACAAAACCAAAAAAATGTGTATAAACAGTAGTGGCCCATCGATATCGAGAACAGGGTCCAAGCTGCCGGTGGTCAGGTCTCCAAAGAAAGGCTTCAAAAATACTGCTTCCTACAACAATATTATTATAATTATGTACTAGCTGTTGCCGGAGGCTTCGACCGCTACAACTCGAATATTATCCCACGGGAATACAAAATCTGGATAAAAATTATACTTTGTGTTAATCCAGGTTATAAACTGTCTGTGTACTAAATTTCATCCCAATCTCTCCAGAGGTTTTTGCGGGAAAGAACCACAAACATCCATCCATCCAAACAAGCTTTCATATTTATAATATTAGTAGGATTAGTAGGATGTACGTTGTCCCACGACAAGGCAAAGGCCTCCTTTCCCTTTATCCACTTTTCGCGACGTAATGGCATGCCAATCCTTTAAAAATATATCCAGCTCATGAAAGTAAATAAATACTGTTTTAATTAATCCGGAGAGCGAGCGTGCGCGTAAATATTGAATTCAAATTTTCAATAGCCCTATTGGCTATTGATTAATGCTGCTCAACTCCAATTTGTCGTAGCGTTTATCCAAAACAAATATTTCTCATCAAATATCAATTCGAAGCAGTAGTTCCTGAGGTTATGTTAGGTTACCTTTTAACCAAACATACTCCTCAGCTTTATAATAGTTGTAAAGATGAGTATATAACTAAATAAATAAATAAATAAATAAATAAATATTCCACAACTATCACACAACGCCATCTAGTCCCAAGCTAAGCAGAGCTTGTGTTATGGGTACTAGACGACTGATAAACATACTTATATATTTCTAAATACATACATATTATAGATAAATTACACCCAGACAGAACAAATGATCGTGCTCATCACACAAACATTGGTCCTGGGTGGGAATCGAACCCACGACCTCCAGTATAGCAGTCAGGGTCACTAACCACTAGACCAACAGGCCTGTCATAACTGACACCTTCTGGTGTCAGTTATAAGATTTCGTAATGTCGCCTCTGCAACCCCAAAACCCTAAAAACTATAAATGATATAATGACGTTAAATCGACAATTCATCTGTTTCAGACTGATTTGATACAGGCGTATATCATTTTAGAAATATTAGAAGAATTGCTAATGATTTTATTACGGTATGCACGAAATAAGTCACTTATAGATTGCTCAAAGTGGCCGTTTTAGGCTTTAAGTCCAAGTATCCCCACGAAATTTTCCTGTACCGATGTCAGTGATTTTCAAGATAAACTTAGAAACTGTTCGGTGGGCTTCATCAATTGGGTATTTATGTAACGAACGTTATTCCTTTCAAGAGGGGCACTCAAATAAGAAAGAAAGATAAAAAAAAACCAAGAAGAATAATTTTTAAATAAACATTTTTTTTTAAAGTAAAATAAAATCAACGCCAAAAAAGCATGTAGACATATACTGTGTGATTCACGGCTGCGCCAAATAGGCCCCTGGCCCATTTCAGCACAATGTCGGACATCTGGTGCCCGACACTGGTTTTCAAATGAACTTAAATGGTGAGTGTTCGAATGTCAGTGTCAGTTCAAAATTATCGTGAAGTTGTCGGTACCTACTGAAAAAGACACAATTTAGCAAATAACTGCGCTGATACAAATTGTGACTCATTACTTACCGCCTTATTACAAAAAGAGGTTTAACTAAAAACCCAGGTTTAATCTTGTAAAATTACGGTTTACACTAACGTTATTACAATTCGTGGTTTTGTGATAAACCATGGTCTAACAGTAGTAGCTGTCAAAGGTGTGTCAAAGTTTCTCACAGCAAATTTTTCATTGTGTTGTAGTTTTTGTGTTATTTTCACCCAAAATGGATTGAAATAAGGTAGGTTTAATTGTTATTGCTCATTGTGGATTTAATTGTTTAGATAATCGTTCAAATGGCGGTACTAAAGTCGAAGTTTTATCTTAGTTTTGTAATACGAACAAATTTAAACCATGGCTCTGCAGATAAGCCTGGACTTGATAGACCAGGTTTAAACCAAGGTATATTTAGTTTTTGTAATAAGGCCGTTAGTGTTTTATTTGTAGCTGCTACGACAAAATCATAGTTTTTATATCTATTTCCAAGTTTTTCTTTCTGAATTCAAATTAATCCTTATCTCTTGTTCCAGCTACATGATGATAGCGCCAACAATCCAGCAGACTCGCTGCAAGTCCTGGCTGAAGCGTCACCTCCCCGCCAACGGCTCAGTTACGCTCTCCGACGTCACTTCCATGTACACAGCCATCTGCATCATGGGACCCTTCACCAGGAACCTGCTGTCTGAACTGACGGACACTGACTTGAAGCCGTCGAACTTCCCCTTCTTCACCTTCAAGGAAATCGATGTGGGACTCGCGAATGGGATCAGAGCTATGAATTTGACGCATACTGGAGAGCTGGGTTATGTCCTGTATATTCCAAATGAGGTGAGATCTAAGGATTTATTTTTAGTCGTTTAATATCTTCAAATGAATCCTCCCGCCCCGGGTGCAACGGAAGGGACTGTCAGACTCGTACTGACTAAAATCCACGGTGTTCCTTCAATAGCCCTTTACGTTCCTAGGCCCACGGTTACCTGTTTAGACAGTCCCGCGACCGCGTCATAACGTGTTCAAGCAAATTCACAGTTGTGTTCAAAATAAAGCACTTCTTCTGACACAATAGAGAAATTCGCTTCGGACCCGGAACAACTACTTGTAGGTCATACAAAAGGGTATTAAAAAAAAAACTTTTTCAAAAAACCGCCTTTAAAAACATCCACAAAAAAGGATAAAATAACCTACAAAATAACTTTTCATCCGGAAGTCGATGGCTTAATTCTTTTGCCTTTTTAGTTTAAACATTTAACCCAAATTCTTGTCAAATAAATAATTTTCTTGTGCACTAGAATTTTGTAATCCGTAGCACTGGTAATAACTTCGCTCATGTACACAATAACTTAATAAAATTCCCTATCTCAAAAACGATTGAACCGATTTTGATGGAACTTGCAGTATTCCATAAGTTGAATGATATCTAGTACAACAAAAAAAGAAGAACTTAAATCGGACTTCTAGTTCAGGAGATATGCGAACGATGAATCAGTCGATGCCTACTTCTTACCTTACATCATCAGCTTAGTTACATGAGATGATGATTACCATACGCAATTACTTAAATTACTTCATAAGATTTGCGAAAAACGATGCGTGTGCCCATAAATTATGAGGGTTGCCCTCGATTTCTCCAGGATCCAATCATCAGATCCTAACTTGGTGACTATGGGACCACTTCAGAAGTATATACTTTCGAACAAAAAAAGAATTTCGGAATGCGATCCACCATATTGGCGGAGTGATCGCGTAACATACGCACAAAAAAAAAACATACCGTCCTATTGATAACCTCCTCCTTTTTTGAAGTCGGTTAAAATGTAATTTGACTAATTACATCAGTTAAATTTTCAAAAAATATTTGACGCATTTTTTCTGTTGTTACGGAAGCCAAAATTGACGAAGATATGAAATGGCGTCACAAGCAAGTGCATTTTCCACTTGCTTCCGATGCACAAGTCCCCGCTCTGGAATTTTAATGCATTATACCTTTGTAAATATGCATTAATAAAAACAAAGAAAAAAATACGTATCCTATATTTTTAAAAACTCTTAGTGACGTATTATTTAAAATTGCAATTTATTGATGCTGTAAATTTGCTGTAAATTATCTATTCCTTTTTCACATTGCAGTTCGCCCTCCACGTATACAACCGTTTGATGACGATAGGCGAGAGGTACGGCATAACGCATGTCGGGTACTACGCGTCGCGCGCACTGCGTGTGGAGAAGTTCTTCGCGTTCTGGGGCCAGGACCTCGACACGATGACCACGCCGCTGGAGTGTGGCCGCACCTGGCGCGTCAAGTTCGATGTGAGTACTATATGAAGTTTCTTGCAGTCTTCTCCATGAGAAACGGCTAGCCCGTATGTTACACATAATTTTAGGATTCCGTACCTATAGGGGTAAAACGGTAAAACCCTATTACTAAGACTCCGCTGTTCGTCCATCTGTCTCCAGGCTGTATCTAACAAACCGGACTGTTACAATTTTTTCAAATGTTGTATTTCTGTTGCCGGTACAACTAAAAAATATAATAAAGTAAATATTTAAGGGGCTCCTATGCAACTAACGTGATTTTTTTTTGCCGTTTTTGTAATAATTATACGAAACCCTTCGTGCGCAGTCTGACTTGTACTTGGCCGGTTTTTTTGTGGTTTTATAAGTACCCATGTAGGGGAACAGTTTATAAGACGGGAACGCGAGGTATAATGGGAACATACACTCTTTAGGCATACTTAACACAAAACTAACGGGGTGAGAGCGCCATCAGGGCGTCATTTGCAAGCGGCTATTAACAAATGGCGTACTTTTGGCGCTTGCACTACGTTAGTATTGTGTAAAGTTTGGCTTAAGTGTGTGATTTCCCATCATACCTGGCGTCGCCGTCTTATTCACTGTTCCTCTAAGCTTAAGTGAACATTACAGAAAGACATCGAATTCATCGGTCGCGACGCCCTGCTACGCCAGCGTAAAGAAGGGATCCGTCGTCAGTACGTCCAACTGCTACTGACAGACCACGACCACGAGTTGGACATGTGGTCATGGGGCGGTGAGCCTATCTTCAGAGACGGCAACTACTGCGGGCAAACTACTACTACCAGCTATGGATTCACGTTTAAAAAACAGGTCAGTGATACAATAGAAGATTATTTGAATCAAATACAGCAGTTCACAATTTAGGACCCATAAATATATTAGTATATTTTATCCTTGGTGCTTGACTACTGGGCTTATTAATAATAACTGAACCCTGACTGCCGGTAGTTTGGACCCTGTTCCCGATACCGGTGAGCCACTATTTTTTATATTTAAAAAAATTTAAAGAATAAGGAAAAATAATGATTGAAGCCTATCGGTCTTGTATTCTTCTGTCCACTGTTTGATATGGAGGGGAAGTGAAAACTACGTATTTTCTTACTCCTTCACTATTCTTTTCTTTTTCATTTCGTTGTAGGATCTAAGACAGTTAAATTCATTCTCCGGGACACGTCGAGCTTCATTGTCTCGGCGCTTTTATAGCTATTTGTGGTCGCCACAGTTGACTTTCAGGAGTTGCAGTGGCTTTGGAATAGTGTGGTGGGATTGATACAATCGAAATGTTGACAGGATCAATAAAATGAAAATCTATATACGCTGGCAATTAATAACCTTATTCGTTTACCATTCTCGGTAGGACCGAATTTGTGTCTTTAAGATGTCCAATCAGAAACAGCCGTCAAAAACAAAGAAACGGGATATGAATTAAGATTGAATATTTATCTCAGTTTAAGTATTGAAAGCAATGAATTTTTGGTTTTTCTAACTTAATATAAGATAAAACGTATTAAAACTCAGGAGCGGGTCAGAACTATGTAATTGATTTTTTTTTTTGTATTTTGTAATTTAAACGTTCGTCAAAAGAAAAGATACAAGACAATTTTTTTCTAAACTATTATGTTGGATCTTATCCATTAATTAAACTTAACCGGTCATTGTATACAAAAATTATGTAACCTCTTGCCATTATAAAATAGCAAAATGTGTGCGTTTGTTATAGGTTTGCCTCGGCTTCGTGGAGAGGCTTGACGAGAAAGGAGTGCCTCAGCCGATCACCACTGACTATGTGCTCGGCGGACACTACGAGATTGACATCGGTGGAATAAGGTGAGGTTTATTGATCCACTAGCTTTTTCCCGCGACTTCGCATTCTGTTGGAATTTGACCAACTCTTTTTCTGTTGACTGCTTGTGTAATAATTTCAATAGTAAAGGGGTATGCAAATATTTAGCATCAAAATTTTTTTCTTTCGCCAGTAATGAAATGTTGGTCATTAGTAGACCGCAACCTAAAAACTTCGTAAAAAGTAGTAAAAAAAATCTAAACCGTAACCAACCAGAGATATAACGGATTTTATTTTGTTCTAATCGGGAGTAAATCACTCCTGATTTGAACAAAATTAAAACCGCCATATTTCTGGTTGGTTACGGTTTAGAAACTTAATTTTTTTTCTATGGACTTCTAAGGTAGTAGTCAAATTGTGGTCAACATTTAATCACTTGCGAAAAGAAAAAAAAAATTGATGCCAAGGTCCATACTAAAAGTTGCATGGGCCTTTGGCGGCAATAAGCAAATTCTAAACGAATACAGTTTTCATAACTGTATATATATATCTACATTAAATCTCAACAAAAACATTCTATAAATAATTCCTTTTATCAACGACCTTTATACGCAAATATGTTGCCTAGTTTTATCTCGCGCGTCGCAGAATTTGTCTTTGCAATACTTATGGCCGATAAGATAACGCATAAGGCTGGAAAGTGACATAAACAAACACTTTAGAGGTTTAATTTACTTCTGATGTGAGAGTGCAAGTCGCAGAAGGCATTTTGTTTTCAAAATATGAGGACCGCAACCTGTTTTATGAAGTATGCAAATGGGATCTAGGACTATTTAAAAGCGCATGTTGCCACGCACTGGAGTGGTCCCGTCCTCTCCCCGCCTCATCCCTCGGACGACTATGATGCGGTGTGATTGATGCGTGCGCGCTGATATCGAGGATTGTGGTTCGAAGGGTCACCTAAGAAAAATAGTTTTTTGGGATGTTATGTGGCAGCTAAATCCCTTGGTCTAGAAATACACGTAAAATCCTTCCTTTTTTCCCCTTAAAAGTAAATCATCCCTTTTACCAAGTTAGAGGGTGATTTTTGAAAAACCCAAAAACACATTTTTGATAACTTTCGATCTCATTTTATATACCGAATTTTAAATTCATCGGTTAGCACGTTGTAATTTTCCTATACAAACTTTAACATCGTCTAGATTATCATTGGAGGGTAGTTTTAAAAAACGAATAGTACTAGTGTTTTGTTTACTTGTGTTCTTATTCATTGCTTGTTTCAAATGTATAAACCCAAGGAATAAGATTTTTCATACAAAAATTTTCACCCCTATTGGAGGAAGCTTTTCACAAAATCCCGTCTTATTTCCCGCCTACATGGTAGACTGCAACTACTGTGCAAAATTCAAGCTTCAGCGTTTAGCGGTTTCGGTTGTAGGCGAGTCTTACGACCATACCCTGTTCAAAAACTGTAAACTTAAGGATATGCCATATGTTTTTGTACTATATTTTCCAATCATTTTATCAAAGTCTTGTTATAATAAAGTATAATCAGTATGTAATATCCCATCATATGGAATTTCTAACAAATATATATATATATTTTTACCACTTTTATTCATGGCAACATAAAAAATATACATCATTACAATCCTAAGAATATATAGCAAAACTCAAAACTTGGATCTCATATTTTGCATACGGATGTATTCTGGCGGCCCGGTCTATGATAAATTTGTTTATATTTTAACTCCCTTATATATACAAATGAAGGATTCTAAACAGTTTAGTATGACGTCAAGAGCATGTACTTACGCCGTACAATTTTGTATGTTTCCCATGTATTTTTAACTTTTCTAACTAAAGAACAAGAAAATTCCAATCATTTTTTTTTTATTGGACATCTTTTGTTTTTTTAATTATTGTGATAAAACAAGAAAACAGTGTTTACGAGCGAACCGAAAAGAAAAGAATAATCACCTACTTTGCGTGATCAAATTTATAACTTCAGTAAACCTTAACATTACATTTCACAGATATGCAGCAAAATTGAACTTGCACTCGCCGAACTTGCCAACCAAATATCCGGACAAGGAGCGCGATGTGTACCAGGCTACCAGAAAACCGAACGAACAGAAAGAGTTTTTGGGACGACACTATCAACCTTAAATTAACCATCCTTTCATAGTTATTTTACCGCTGACGCCAATATAGACCTTATTTTTTACAAGAATAAGGGACATTTAGACAGTTATGCAGAATCAGATGTAAAATACACATATAAGAACTATGCCTCCTTTTTTGGAGACGGCTATTTAAAAAACAAAGCAATCGCAACATTGTGTCCAGGAGCGTAATAATCTTTTGGATAAATACAATGAGACCCGCGCTAGCCCAAAAGCAATATTTTACTAAATATAAAATTCGTCCGTAAGCGCTTATAATCTTCATGATATTAGACTTTATTTGCAATTCTTATGTAATAGATATCAATGGTAAATCAGTATAGAAATAATATTCACACAGTTAATAAATAAAAACCAAGCATCCAATTTTAAATTGTATCACAATTATGTTAGGATAATTTTGCAATATTTATTACAACTAGTTGTAGAATAACTCAAATAATCTGTAAATATGGAACTCACGAAGCGAGAAAAAGTGATGATTGAAGCCGTAACAACCATAATTACGTTGACATATTAATGTTTAAAGCATAAAGATTTCACAATTCATTTAGGATACGTCCCACAGCGTTTAGTTTAAAAAGTACTTTCAATACAGCTTTAAACAGAGTGTTGCACCTTATTTATTGATAAACCACACTTTTAAGATATAATTCAATTGAATAACTGGCTCATTTAGAAGCAAAATACATACAACTAACTACCTCAGAACGAGTAGAAGAAAAAACATACTATTAATTTTAATTGGCGAGATTATGCAACTGTTTTTAATGGTGCTTCATCAGCGTTATTGGTACGTTGTGATATTGGAAGACTTTTATTTCGCGCTTGAAAGTGCCATTGCATTGGAATGCAATGGCGTCGCTGATACGACGCAGCGATAAAAACGTTCAATGTTAAGGCTGCTTGTCTACAGGAGCGAAGCCAGGAAATGAATTGAGCTAGAAATCTAAGGTTGGAGTTTTCTCGACCGCGGAGACCTTTTTGTGTGTTATTTGTTGAGACAGCATTAGCTACGCGCCTGATTATAAACCATGCGCTGCGTTGCCGCTCCGACGTTGCAATATATCTAAAACGTATTGTACAGCAAGTCTTTGCTGGACAGTGCAGAGTATTAGTATTTTGGGATTAGAAGCTTATTATGAAGACTGAAATTGCGGAATCTCGATTGAGGATCATCCGCTTGTAGGCACAACTCTGGTGTGGTGGTACTGGCAATAATGTGGGTCGTTGTTTGGCTTTAATTATGTAAACAAAATTTAGTTTATGGCCAATAATTCAATTATAGGTCGATTTTTGAACGAATGTTGTGAAGGAACCCTAATGGTTGTAGAAAAATTAAAATAAAGTTTTTAACAAAATTTTGTTAAAAACATAAATTAATAATTGATTGTAATTTATTTCAATAAGTAGGTAATATTGTAAAAAAAGGTATTTATAAATATCTTATATTAATAAACTTTTTAAATATTTAATAATAAAATAAGTGCAATATTTATTAGCCATTAATGTCACTAAAGCTTCTGTTTTATATTTTAAACGTTTTAATGTCGTGTGCACATTTTATTGAGGTTTTTAATTATTTTTGTTTGTTAACTTATTAGAAAACGTTTAAAACAAAAAAAAAACCTTGTTTTAATGTTCTATTTCTTTTTATAATTATCGTGTTTGTTTTAATATTTGTGTGCCAATTATACTAATATTTCAATATTAATGCTTGATTATGATGTAAGAAACTACAAAATTTGTATTGAATTATGTAATAGGAGTAGGTATTGCCTTAAAAAAGTTTAATCTTCCTAACAGCCTTTTTAGAAATTGGAAGCAATTGATCAATTAAGCTATTAATAAAACGTCTAAAAAAGAATCTCGTGGGCGGCCTCTTATCAAATTAGTTCATTTATCTCCAAGAAATGCAAAACCTGTATTCGTACTACTCAAAATTGCGATTAATTCTTATTAGATAAATGTACACTAACTATTTCACAAAAAGACTATTTCATTATGAAGGAACAGGTTTTAATGAAAAAGTTCAAAACAGTCTATTTAAAAACTATTAAATTCTGTCTGAAGATTTACAACATCTACTGTCGTTGTTTTGTTAGTGGATCTTTCTCCATCTAAGAACTAGTTGGATAAGATGGCAATATAGGCTTTATGTCTAATATGTAAGCACTAGCATATACACTAAAATTAAGTCTAAATAATAAGTGGATTATTAGTTCAACATTCAGTTTCTTATGACAAAATTTATCAAGTCTCTGTAACTCACAGACCACGTTTCGGTTGTTCACGAAAGGAAATAGAACCTCGCCATAGCGTATACATGATGCTGCAATAGCCTAGTCTTATTATAAACACATACATAGATATAGTTAAATCAGGTTTGTAGCTTCGGTAATGCCTATAGATATATAGTTTCTGATCGGCGCCTTGTTGAAAAAAGAAATACGATTTACCAATGTAACATATTTTAGTTTAATCGATAAATAATCAATAGGCTAATCATACATACATAAACTCTCATCTTCTTTTCCAAGGTGGCAGAACACAGAACATCATCCGCTACTTAAATACTCCGGACCAACGCCCTCGGAAGACCGACACTATATTGGTTCGGTTCTTCAGAAAGGTCATGTGCGTAGTACCCGTAACTGGTCTGCTTGCATGACCAGTGGGTGTAAAACAGCCACTGAGCAATATTATAATGACTCACTTTGTGAAAAAATAATTATTAGAATAATGCCAATGGCAATGGCGTTGCTGAAAGTGAATTATTAGGAATATCGCTTATGGAGTATCATTAGTCGTTAGGCATGCTGGGTGTGAGAGATTTCTGGAAGGAATTCCACAGGGCCCGCGTTCGGGGAACCGTTTTAATAAGTCGATAGGGCCCGCATGCCAGGTTTGAAAGATTTCCGGAATTCGTGCCACAGGGCCCGCAATCGGGGAACCGTTTTCATTAGTCGATAACCCGCGTGTAGGGTGTAGGAAAACCTCCATGTTCGTCGCCAGTTATTAACAAGAGTGACAGACCCGCAAGCTGTATATCGAACGATAAAGCAAGCGTGGAAGAAAAGTAATTGTAGTTAAAAATAGATTGTTTAAAAAAAACTTATGATAGTACTACTCATAACATACTTTCTAATCTCTGTATTTGCTCAGTGTCTCACGTTATTATACCGATTAGCTAGTTTTAAACTGTAATTATGGTAATACCGACTTGAAGATAGGTGTTTGCGTAAGCGGCGTATTAAAATGTGTATATTTTTACCGAGTTTATATGCAGATATAAAACATTGTCGCCAGTGCGGTTTAAATTGCAGTATTATGGGAGTCAAACTTTAAGACGGAAGAAATACAATTCTGCGTCTCTTGAGAGAAATTATTGATGTGGGGAAAACTTCGAGTTTGGTGCTGGGCTACGAAAGAGGGCAACCACAAGTCGAAATAATTACACATCACCTTTGTGAATAAAATGTTAGAGAAATTTTGTACACAATAAAGAATATAATAATAGATGCGATGGCTCTGCCTTAAATGGCTAATATCACAACTTGTAAACCGCAAAGTATATGCAGGGTTAGATTAAGTTGCACATACATTTTGTGTTGAACAGTTTGAAATAAGTGAAGCATCCATTCAATATTTTCACAACCCATATTTTTGAATAAACACAATGGTTTTCTATGTTAAGGGAATAATAATGCAAAATTTGTGTTGTGAAGTAGTTTCTTCAGATGTAGAATTTTATTAGCAGTAGATTTTAAGCATTAAGTCTTGCCATATTTGTATTTGAGCAATTTTGTGTAGATCTAGAATAAGCAATTGTTTTGTAGTAAGTAGACAGTTTCAGAAGAAATAAAAGACAAAGATTAAAAATCTATGTTTTATTTATTTACAAATTATCCCAATAAGCTAGGTTATCGTTCTTCGAGTAATATTTTGAACTTGTGTGGTTAATAGACATCTATCAAAATTATCTACCAAAAAAAAGGGTGTACCTAGAGTGGGGCAGGGGAGAGCAGCCCCCCTTGTTTTCAAATACCTCCCTCCTATTTACTGTTGTAACTCAGAAAAATGGGCAAAATAATTCTCAATATAATTAAAATTTAATATAAGTAAAATTTAATTTACATTGTCAAAGAAATGCTTATTAAAAATGAATTTTTAATAAACATAATAATAAATAATGTGGAATGGTATCCTTTTAAGAGTAAAATTCGTCGATAACGTCAAAACTATGTAGGCATCTTTATAAAATTAGATAGAAAGAAAGAGACCCTGCTTGAAATGAAAACATTTTAATTTATTCTCCCTTAACCCAGAACCTGGGATGCCCATGATATCTACTAAAATCTCAAAAATTGATATGTGCGGACACTAAGGTGCAGTCACTTTAAAAATATAGTTGTTAAAACAATTGCAGAGAGTAACAGTCACAGTACAGTTCCATGTTTTAAGAGTAAATATATTTTATTATTCAATTTCATATTTATCCATATTAATTTCATCATGTTTTGTAATGGACTGACAATTTAATTTCCATCTGTTTATTAATTACAGTATAATTTAAGAATTATGATTACATTTTACTAACATGTATAGGTATTATGTTACTGGAAATCCTTATCTAGGATTTGTATACAACTTCTATCTAGGAAATGTATACAATTTAGAAGTTATTTAGTAAATGTACTAAAAAAATGTTTTACACATTTAGGTAGCCAATATGTAAGATAAGGGTGAAGTGGGTGCCCATGAGTTGTTGGTGCCTTTCAAAGTAAGTCAGGGGCACCCCGAGGTGAGGTTCGGTTTGTTTAGGTTTCATACATTTCCAGGCGAATTTAAGAATTACTACATTTCCTACAAATTGTATACAATGATGGATTACATACACTTCTGTTAGCATAGACACTGATAATGTAAAATACTGATATTCATTTGGAAGCCAACCCTACAGAAGAAAAAGGCTATGCAGATTAATTGCTACTAACAGATATTACCTATCATACTGATTATAATTTGATCATCATTTATATTATAATTACTATACTATCTATCATACTGATTATAAGTTGATCATTATTTATATGATAATTACTAAATTGAATATATTCAATACTAAAGATGTATTATGAGGAAAGAAAAATTCAGTTGCAAGTGGGATTGGACCCCGCGTCTTCTGGATAAGTACTCCAGACGCCTTACCAATTAGGCCATCGCAACTCACACTTGCAAACTGAAATCTTCTATTCCCTCGTTTTGAATGTTTTTCGGTAACATAGCGATCTTTACAATGCGCGTCCCATGCATTTTAAATAATGAATATTCTACACCATGTCTTACTTTACTTTTCTTTCTACATGAAATAAATGTAGGTCTTAGATTTGAAAAACTTTAAAATGTAGATTATGTCCTCCTGGACTAAGATCTGGAAAAGTCTTTAGCCAATTTGCACAAAAACTGGCAGAAGATATGAGGCATTATTTGCTTTGATTTTCAGTCAAATTCAATTTCATTAATACACTATTGGACATTGTTGAGTAAGGGACATGGATGATCTGTATGTAAAATAAAACTGTATGTTACTCATGCAAAAAATAGATATTGATAAATACAGATTGTGTCAAATATAGATACTAATTACAAATTGGGGGTAAAATCTAGTAATTAATAGATGATGCGACTAATAATATGCTTTGAGCAACTAGAATATTACTTATAAAAATTAGATTGTAAAACTACTTAAGACTCCCTTCCTGGAGCAATTCCTTTCAACGCAAGAAACCAAACAACAATGAAAGGTTCCAGGGATGAGTTATACTACCAAACAAAGGATAAACACAACTTATACCTGGAACCCTTAACATGGTTTACTACAGATAGAAATAATAATAAAAAACAATGTGAAGGGCCAATGGCAGAAGTTCCTCCAATCTAAAGCAAAATTAATTTTGTCTTGCTTAATGTTACTATTGATCAGAGTCACTGTCATCAATAGCAACACCCATTAATCAGAAGAAGTCATGATATGTATTACTTGAAGTGTGCACAGGCTTTCGCTTTAACTTCTCTTTAATTAAGTCGCACGGAGATTTTGTGCTAAAGTCAAACCTAACAATGTTTGTAGGAACCTTTTCTCGCAAATACGGTGCAGCTACAGGCCTCAAGCGGGAAGTTAACACTTTTCCAAACGGGGAGCACTTCCCCATTTTGACTTTCTGTTTAAGTATGTATGACATGTCTGTTTTAATAGGCAGTAAGGGCTCAGGCTCAGGAGGTGGCAGTGATTCTACAGATTGCGCCCGATTTGGTGAATTTCTAACAAACTCTTTGTAGTCAAGAACCAGTGATTCAAAGGAACTGCTGGGGCTGATGGTGTCTTGTGTTTCTTGTGGCTCTGGTAGCATAGGTTTCTGTACAGCTTTCATCAGGTCAATCACACAGCTTTTCTCCTCGAGGGCCAGCTTTCTCATCTCCTCTAGTATTTTCTCTTGCTCAAGTTCTTGTTGTTTTTTGAGCTCTTTAGCTTTCAGCATGTTAGACAACTGTTCTGAGAGGACATTGGTGATGGGGCTCTCGCTCAAACTAAACGTTGGGATAGGCAGTCTTTGAGGAGGAGATGTGAGCCTGGTGTCTGACAACCCCCGTGGGACATTTAACATTGGCATCGGCAGCGATCCTACCCGCCCGTCATCGCTGGGACTGTCATTCAAATTGCACTTTGATAAGTGGCTGTCCACCAAAGCAAAGAGAGACGTAAACGAACTTGAATCTGTCATATTGAATAACAATCACCTTTGTCCTTAAACAAACAATTTCAACTCATACAGTAAAACTCTGCAACGAAGTCACAACTACACTATGCGTTAGATTTAGAGGTTTTATCAAAATAACGCGTCATTTCAAGAACGTTCATGTTACCTAATGTGATATCTTTATTTTTGTTTACGAAACACAGGAATGTTGAAGAAATCGATGAAACTACCATAGACAAATTTCCGTGTCATTTTTATTTTTTATTGCATTTTGTCTATGGAATTTTCTAACTCCGTGTCATTTTTATTGCATTTTGTCTTTGGAATTTTCTAAGCTTTCTGACAGCACTGACTGCCTATTGTTAAAAAAAAAACTAATAATATTTGTCACATCATTAAATAAAAGTATTTCTCATTATGTAATAAACTACTTTGTAATGTAAAATAAGCATTATTATTTTTTAAATACACACTCCATTGTAAAAAGTTGCCCATCCCAGCGGCGATTTGCTTTGACATTAGGTTTTCATGAATAGCAACATTTTTATCAATGTAAATTAATAAACGTCATAGCATAGGTAGTTTGTGGTACAACGTCAGTTAAGGAACTTCGCGATCCGAAACGGGAATTGGGAAACTTTAGTGCAAGTCGTATTTTAAAGTTGTTTGTAAATCTTTTGAACGAAAATCTCAGCTGATATGCGACATAGTGAGTTTCTGCAAGCGGTTTCGTCGTCCTGCGCTGACCATGCCAGGCGTAAAATATGAACAGCTGCCTTTGAAGTCAGATGCTGATGAGGACGTGTTTACAATTACTAAGCCGAAGCCGAAATGGTCTGATGTGTGCGTGCAGAAGAGCCTGCTGTCTTTAGGTCTAATCCTGTTGTATTTCTCGTTGTCCATCGGCCTCACATTCTACCAGAGATGGCTTCTGATGGTGAGAATTCTGTTATCAGTTAACCCTTTCGCGAGCAATACTATTTACACCTCCGATTTTGGTTTTATTTATTCTAAACAATGTGAAATAACATTTGTAAAACAATACTAATAGATTCCCCCCCTTGCTCACCCTCTCCCCTTTTTTTGGGGTACGGCAATATCTTTGCCAATGCCCGTTTGTGTCTTTTTATTTGGCAAAGAAATTGCCAATGCCCAGTTTGAATTTGTCAATTTTTTGTTGCCAATGGCTTGTTTCCACCTAGTTATCTAAGTTTGCTATTTATTTTCATTATTATTATAAAAATAAAAACACTCTTTTTGGCTTTAGAAAAGTTTAATTTTAAATGAATCAATTTACTTCATACATTTCGGCGCAACTTTTAAAAAGTGGTTTTGCAATTATTTTGCCAATGCTCGCGAAAGGGTTAACCACTGTTTGCCTTGCGTTTTACCTGTTTTCTTTTTTTTGCTTCGTGTTTATAAGTTGCTTGCTATGTTCGAACTTAAGTTTGCCGCTGCGCGTACTCTTGCGTAATTTTTTGTAGAGGAAAATATTGTTTGTGTGCTATTAATTTATAGTAAGAGTTTTAGTTTTCTATTTGTTTTATTGTTAATCTTGCATGGCAGCATCTCGCGGTGGGTTTCCCCTTGTTTAAATTACGTCATCCAAAGTTTTGTTTATTACAGTTGTGATTATTACCTACTACAAAGCTAATAGTTAAAACCATATAAACCCAGAAAATGTATCTGGACTAATTAATGTCTATTTGACTGGTTTGCAAAACAAAATAATTTATTATGTTTATTAATTTTTATTTTGAGTATAATTATACATTTTAGTTAATGATTTCTCGTGTCATAAAAACATATTATCAAATAGAACAGTCAAGAAATAGTTTACTCTTAGAAGAATACATAGCATCTTAATGGAAATATTCCTTCAAATCTTAGTTTACATAAGTAAATAATATTACTAGTTTTAACTAAAGCCAATTATCATAATTTTCTCAAAATAACATCTTATTTATTGATTTAAATATATAAGTGATAATTATGAAGTACTTTTTAAATTTTCTCTTAAACTTCATCTAGTGAAGGACTCATTTGATGATTTTACCACGATAAATAAAAAAGTGATAAATAAAAGTAGGTACTTACTTATAAATGAGTCCCCATTAGGTATTTTATGGCCTGTCACTGTTTAAAGAATATTAAATATATATATTATTCTATTCCATAACAGTTATGTTACCTAAAATAGTTTGGGAGCTGAGCAAAGGCTTCCATACCCCAACTGTAGGACAATACAACCTAGCTGAAAAAGATCATTAAAAAAATCTAGCTAACCACCCTGGCTTTGTAAAGGTGCAATTTTAACTCTCAAGAATAATGTAGCTTTCTGTTAGTGAAAGAATTCGGAAAATCTCACTAATTTCAGAGATTACATACTACAAACAAACTCACAAACTTTACCTCTTAATGATATTTGTTTAATAGAAAACAATTTTATATTCTTACTATGTAAAGTTACTAAAGATGGTAGTCAATTGGTTCAGCTATTCAATTCCATGATTTTATATTGGTAGCAATAATAAAATTATTTATGCTTATCCTAGTAGGTATACAACTACTGACTCGTATTGACTAAAATCCACGGTGTTCTTCAATAGCTCCTTATGTTCCGGGGTCACGGTAATTAACGAATTACGGAACGTAATGCCGGGGTACGCCGGCTCGTGCCGGCCGTGTTCGCTCCGTAGCATGGCCTCACCAATGCCGGGCGCTAAAGGTCTCCGCCTATCGCCGTCGTAAGGACACGGCGGTGCTGTGCCCAAGCGGCGCAGTCCAGCACCGTATGCTCCACCGTGTCCTCCGAACGATCTTCGCAGTGGTGACAAAAAACGTCTGGGTTTTTTCCTTCCTCATCCGACACAGGTACCTCCCGAAACATCCGTGTCCGGTGAGGACCTGCGTCATGCGGAAGGTCAGGACGCCGTGACGCCTATCCAGCCACTTCTCAAAGAGGGGTCTTACCACCGCGATTGCGGCGTGCCCGAACCTTGATTGCGACAGTCGCTCCCTCCATACTGCCCTGAGATCGTGCCGGAGCTCTTCGCGCCATTCATAGACGCGCTGGAGGGCAGTCGCCTCCAGATCCCAGATCAACAATCCGACAAGGAGGTTGGCCGATTCGCCGGCGATCGTGCGATATCCTCGGATCATTTGGATAGCCATGAGCCTCTGGTATGAGACCAGCTTCAGTGGTCGCGTCTGAATGCTCAGGGCCCACACGGGGGCCCCGTAGAGGGCCATGGATTTCACGCGTACAGCCTCCGGCAGGAGGCGTTTGGCTCGCTGAGATTGGGCAGGAGTCGCGTGAGGGCGGCTGCTGCTCGGTTCAGCCTTGGGGCCAAACGCAGGAAGTGCTCCCTGAAGTTCCACCGGCTGTCGAGGACGAGTCCCAGGTACTTCATCGTCCTCCCGACGCCGTTGCGAACTCCTCCCACCGTTATGTGGGACTCTGACCGTGTCGCATTCAGATGGCCATAAATACACATGACCTCTGTTTTGTGCAGCGCCACGTCGAGTCCCAACTGCCGTATCCTATCAGCAACTGTCGCGATCGCCTGCGTCGCCAGGTCGACGGTCGAAAAATCGACTAATTATAGTTTGTATTTTGCATACATTAGTTGCATACAACAGTAACGAAATCGATCTACAAATTACACATGGCAGTCGCTGCGATAGATCTCTATTTAGTTCTCATACATATTTTGACACGTAATGTAAACATGAGACAGCCTTATATTGCTATTTGCATTCACCTGAATGATGACTCTGCTGTATGTAGACCCCCAGCGAACATCGTCAGCACAATGAAAACCTAGCCTGGCTTCACTATTTGTTACCTACTGAAACATTAAACAATGATTTGTAAAATGTTTTTTTTAAGAAAACGTTGGGGCAATATGTTCTTTAACAAAAAACCACACTAGGAATTCTTCCTGTATCGTGAGTGCGTTTACAGAAATTTAAACTCGCATTCACAATCACCCTTGACCTAAAACTTTGATAGTTCGACAATCCAACGCAATTCCGGTCGTGAGATGGAGGCTGTCCTCTCCCTCACGTGTTCCGCCTCTACCTTCGCTAGCATATCTGCTGCTTCACATAATCATAATCATTTATTTGTTGGTCAAAGTGGTGTTAACATTATTTACGCAGAAGGAGGTGACTGCTTCCCATTCTGTCTGGACGCGCAGCAAGGCCTCAACTCAACCAGTGACGGGCGCGAGTAGTTGCCGCTGCCTATATAATGTTTACAGCTATTCTAATTCTACGTCACAGTGGTTTTATTAAATCATTTTTAGTATGCAAAATATTTTGACGTGATCGTGTTCAAGGCAGTCAGGTCCCAATAAAGAATAGAATGGAAGCAACGATAACAGATATTTAACTTTAATTTTAGTTCTAGTTCATAGAGTAGGGTAGGACTTGAATACACATCTGTTTATTCCGGTAGTAAGCGTCATAAATAGGAGATGGAAACCTTTAAGAATTTTGAATAAAACTTTGAGTTGATTAAGCGTTTCATATCGCAATTTAAATGTAGTCAATTAAAAAATTAAGTAGTGGTTTTATTATTTATTTAAGGCTTGGCTATGCTACTCGTATTTAAAGCGGCTGCTATTTAATAGAATCATTGTCCACTAAAATACAACATTGGCCACAAAATTACTAAGTCAGCCACGAATCAAATAAATTGATTGATCAGCAAAATGTACAAAAAATAGGTCGAGCCTAGGCGTAGTCGACGGAGCCCTGCTGTGCGGGGCTCCTATTTCTGTCCGCTGGGTTTAAAGGAATCTAACAAACCGGACCTCGGGGTGCTCTCAAAACTAAAAATCTTGCGGAGTTGTAATAATCGTGGCTAATGTAATAAATTTATTATTGCCTTATTATTATTATTTCTCTTTTATTTAATCAAGAACAATTATTTTCCTTTTGACATAGGTGAACCATACATCACAGCACTGATTACATTATTTTAATTAAATATAATGCAGCAAAATTCTACTAATTTGGTCTGCGGTACACCGGCGCGGCGTAGCGCTGAACCATTACTATCGCAATTTACGCTAAAATCACTCCACTAGAATGTCAATTAGTGGTTCATTAAACAGTATTCAGAAATGCCACAAATTATATAAAGTATTATCGGAAGTTGATTATTAGTTGATGTACTATGGCAGAACAGAAGGAATTTTAACATAATAACTACATTATTTGATACTAGCGGGCGCCCGCGGCTCCGCCCGCGTGAATGTCGGTTACCGTTGGAAAAAGCCTACTCAGGAAAGACACGGCCAGCAACATGATTCCCAGGTCTATTCACAGACACCGACACTAACATCGACGACGCAGTCATCACAAACACTCGACATAGATAGATATAGTGTGTCGTGGACTTTTTTGTAGATATTTATAAGATCAACAATTAATTAGAACATTTTATGATTCTAAATTTTATAGTTTAGGCAGCGTACGCAAAATAAGTAACTTTTCTGGTTGATTTTTTACACCTTGTGGCCGAAAAACCCAAAAATCTTACAGAACCCTATTTTTCTCCAAAATAAAATATAGCCTATATTACTCGTGGATAATGTGTAGCTTTCGAATGGTGAAAGAATTTTTAAAATCGGTCCAGCAGTTTTTGAGCCTATTCATTACAATCAAACAAACAAACAAAGTTTTTCTCTTTATAATATTAGTGGTAGACTACCAAAATAACTAATTTCGTACCTACTATTGCTTCAACTATAAAGAAATAAAGTGTAAACTAATAATATATTTAAACACTACCAAAACCTCTAATACCTATTTCATGTCCATGGCCCTCTACGGGGCCCCCGTGTGGGCCCCAAGCATCCGGACGCGACCACTCAAGCTGGTCGCATGCCAGAGGGTCATGGCTATCCGGATGATCCGGGGATACCGCACGATCGCCGGCGAATCGGCCAACCTCCTAGCCGGATTGCTGCCCTGGGATCTGGAGGCGACTGCCCTCCAGCGCGTCTATGAATGGCGCGTGGAGGCGCAGCGTCGGGGCGAATCCCCGCTGCCTCGACAAGTCGAGTCGCGGCGGGAAGAGCTCCGGCGTGATCTCAGGGCAGTATGGAGGGAGCGACTGTCGCAACCGAGGTCCGGGCACGCCGCAATCGCGGCGGTAAGACCCCTCTTTGAGGAGTGGCTGGATAGGCGTCACGGCGTCCTGACCTACCGCATGACGCAGGTCCTCACCGGACACGGAAATTTCGGGAGGTTCCTGTGTCTGATAGGGAGGGAAGAAACGCCTGGGTGTCACCACTGCGAGGATCGTCCGGAAGACACGGTGGAGCATACGGTGCAGGACTGCCCCGCTTGGGCAGAGCACCGCCGTGTCCTCACGACGGCGATAGGCGGAGACCTCTCGCGCCCGGCATTGGTCGAGGCCATGCTGCGGGGCGAGACGGAGTGGGAAGCGGTCGCCTCCTTCTGCGAAGCAGTCATGCTCGTGAAGGAGGAGGCGGGCCGCCTGAGGGAGAGGACAGCGTCCTCCCTCCACCCCAGCCGCAGTGGTAGACGCCCACGGCGTCGGACGTCGCAAGACGATCTCCGGCCACCGTAGGCGCGGGCATGCGGGCAGCGAGTAATGGGCGACTCGCTGTCCGACCATGGACCATGCCCGGGTCGACGGCGCGTTGTGTTCCACGCGCACCTCAAAGAGTGTCAGCATATTGACGGGGCCTGTAGAGGGCCAAAGCCTGCCGGGATCGCGGGACCTAGGGATTACCGTGACCCCGGTACGTAAAGGGCTATTGAAGGACACCGTGGATTTTAGTCAGTACAAGTCTGACAGTCCCTCCCGCTCTGCCCTGGGTGGGAGGACTCATTTGATGATTTTACCACGATAAAAAAAAAAAAAATAAAAAAAAAAATACCTATTTCATGAAATAACAACAAAACAAATCTAAAAAAAACTATCCAAAGACTAAAAGTCGCGCTGATAAGAACGGTTTGTAAATAACAATTATTGTCTGTTAATAAGGTCGAACAGTTTGAACGTCTATTCGCATCAACAGCCAAATATTGAATGAAGCTCGCGGGCTTTTTTTTTGCTGAGCGGCACGGCATCTCGCAGGTCAACCTCTAGTAGGTTGTGTACTGCTCAACCGGACTTTTCTGTGGATACCTTTTAGATTTTAAAGCCTCCAGGCGCGCGAAACCCCCGCCTTCTTATACCTCCCGCCGCGAAGCACGTCGATTGACAAAAATAATCCTTATAGCATGATTCTGTATTCACGCGCGATGACTTATTAGCGTATTTCATGTATAACTTTGGTGTTTCCACACAGATTTACATGATTCTTTTTTATTGAATAGGTAATAATGTTAACTTTTTTTAATTAGGGATGAGTGAGAGTGTTGTAAACGTAAGAGTAGACAAATATAATCAGAAAGCTCTGAATTGCTAAGCTTTCGGGTGATTCACGTGTTATTGTGATTCAACCATGAAAGATAGACATATGCTGTCAAGGAATATTTTTATATAATTTTAAGGAGAACATTTCCGTCATACATGATTTCTATGTAGCTGTAACCATTAAGGCTGCACACGCGACGGAAGCTTAAAAAATGGAGTAACTTCTTCCGTTTTCCCAATATTTCCCTTCACTGCTCTGCTCCTATTGATCGTAGCGTAATGAAAAGTATACTATAACCTGCCCAGGAGTATGAAGAATAATTGTGCCAAATTTCGTTAAAATCCGTCGAGTAGTTTTTGTTTCTATAACGAACATACAGACAGACAGACAGACAGACAGACAGACAGACAAAAATTTTTCTGATTGCATTTTTGGCATCAGTATCGATCCCTAATCACCCCTTGATAGTTATTTTTTAAATATATTTCATGTACAGAATTGACCTCTCTACAGATTTATTATAAGTATAGATTAAATAACTTTTCTGCGTCACTGGCCTACCTGGTTCCTGGTTCGATTTGTGTAGTTTCTATTACTATGCTGGGCAAAGTTTTTTGAGGATACCGCACGATCGGCAGCGAATCGGCCAACCTCCTTACCGGTTTGCTGCCCTGGGATCTAGAGGCAACTGCCCTCCAGCGCGTTTATGAGTGGCGCGTGGAGGCGCATCGCCGGGGCGAGTCCCCGCTGCCTCCACAAGTCGAGGAGCAGCGGGAAGAGCTCCGGCGCGATCTCAAGGCAGTGTCGGCGAGTAATGGGCGACTCGCTGTCCGACCATGGACCATGCCCGGGTGACAGCGCGTTGTCTTCCACGCGCGCCTTAAGGAGTGTCAGTATAATGACGGGGTCCTCCTGTAGAGGGCCAAAGCCAGCCGGGGTCGCGGGACTCACGAATTACCGTGACCCCGGCTCGTAAAGGGCTATTGAAGGTCACTGTGTATTTTAGTCAGTATGAGTCTAACACTCCCTCCCGCTCTGTCCTGGGTGGGCCGACTCAGTTGATGATTTTACCACGCCAAAAAAAATGCCGGTCAAAGTTTTGCGTTCTCCCTATTACATGGGACAAGGGAATGCAATCTCAATTTCAGAGATCGAAATCTAGCGAGACTGGCTTTGTTCTCGCAAAATCTCAGCTGTGTCTGAAATCTCGTGAGCTTGCATTCCTTATAGGGCTTGGGGTACCTACATCTCAACCTAACACTTCATTAATTAATAGTTTTAAAACTTGACGTTGCCAGTTTGTCTGTTTTATTCAATAGAAGTAGCTAAAAAAACCGACTACCAAAAATACAAACGCCCCACCTAAAACCACTAAAAAGAGAAAAATAAACTACTATTTATCTATTTCAGAAAACAAAAATGCACGTATTTTTCAAACGAATTAAATAAAAAACTTATTACCTACCAATTCTAAATCAACTTACAATATTATTTTATTTAACAAACAAGATATTATGTATTTACAAACAACCTATAATGATTTATTTACAAAATTACAATGTGACCATTCTTGTCTAAACCTAATTAGCTATAAATTTAATTATAATATTTTTATAATGTTGTGTGCTAGGCACCTACTGATCTGTTTGAAGTCGGTGCCAAGCCAAATAGGTATTCGATAGGATACGCACGTCTAGCCCCGTCACGCCATCACGCTACATCTAAATCACACCAAATCACCCTGCGCTTGCGACCGAACGCGCGATCGTGGGTCGGCAACTCTTGAGCGATTCAACCCAAACGGGCAGGCACGAGCAGGCAGTCTTTGACGGTCGTCTTAAATGCAATTAAGTTTTGATGCGTTATAGTGCTGTTGATAAATTTGTATTTTTGATAGTCGCTTACGTGTTCGTATGTTGCTATTTGTTTATTGATAAAAATATTAGATGTTTTTAATTATAACCCTGTGTGTATTATATTACTAAATATTATTGTTCTCTTTATTTTTGGCTTGGCACCGACTTCAAACAGATCAGTAGGTGCCTAGCACACAACATTATAAAAATATTATAATTAAATTTATAGCTAATTAGGTTTAGACAAGAATGGTCACATTGTAATTTTGTAAATAAATCATTATAGGTTGTTTGTAAATACATAATATCTTGTTTGTTAAATAAAATAAGATTGTAAGTTGATTTAGAATTGGTAGGTAATAAGTTTTTTATTTAATTCGTTTGAAAAATACGTGCATTTTTGTTTTCTGAAATAGATAAATAGTAGTTTATTTTTCTCTTTTTAGTGGTTTTAGGTGGGGCGTTTGTATTTTTGGTAGTAGGTTTTAATTTTTGGAAAAAAGTTTTTTATTTTTCCATTTTTTGTATAAATTATCGTAGGTACGTATGTATTCGGGCACGCCGCAATCGCGGCGGTAAGACCCCTCTTTGAGGAGTGGCTAGATAGGCGTCACGGCGTCCTGACCTACCGCATGACGCAGGTCCTCACCGGACACGGAAGTTTCGGGAGGTTCCTGTGTCTGATAGGGAGGGAAGAAACGCCTGGGTGTCACCACTGCGAGGATCGTCCGGAGGACACGGTGGAGCATACGGTGCAGGACTGCCCCGCTTGGGCAGAGCACCGCCGTGTCCTCACGACGGCGATAGGCGGAGACCTCTCGCGCCCGGCATTGGTCGAGGCCATGCTGCGGGGCGAGACGGAGTGGGAAGCAGTCGCCTCCTTCTGCGAAGCAGTCATGCTTGCGAAGGAGGAGGCGGGCCGCGTGAGGGAGAGGACAGCGTCCTCCCTCCACCCTAGCCCAGTGGTAGACGCCTACGGCGTCGGACGTCGCAAGACGATCTCCAGCCACCGTAGGCGCGGGCATGCGGGCGGCGAGTAATGGGCGATTCGCAGCCCGACCATGGACCATGCCCGGGTCGACGGCGCGTTGTGTTCCACGCGCGCCTCAAGGAGTGTCAGCATAGTGACGGGGCCTGTAGAGGGCCATAGCCTGCCGGAGTCGCGGGACTTGCCCATTACCGTGACCCCGGTACGTAAAGGGCTAGTGAAAGACACCGTGGATTTTAGTCAGTACAAGTCTGACAGTCCCTCCCGCCCTGCCTTGGGAGGGAGGACTCATTTGATGATTTTACTTCAATAATTAAAAAATAAATTTACTTCATAGCTCAAAATGTTTATAAAATGTCCTTTATTCATTAGTTTCATTTCACTTATTAAATGAATGTGGTAAAACTCTTTAAACCTATGGTTCCCTAGTCCTGAAGTATTGCAACCTCCCCCAACGCAAATCACTCAATGGTAACTACAGCTTTCAGAATAAAAATATCTATTCTATCGTCTGTGGTAACTAAGCTACCAGGAGCCATCTTGAAAGAGTCGTAAAAAAAAAATACGTTAAAAAAATTCAAACGAATGACAGATGGCGTCTCCCCCAAACAGCACTCATCAAAAAATTCTTTCTATACAACAATTGTCTACATTTAACACTTTTCTTTTATATCCTGTAAACTCATGCTATCCTAGTAATTGAATATCGGAGTCTCCCTCAAAGCATCGCGCGCCTTTGCTTAGCAGACTGGGTGCTTAAGCTATGTTATTAGATATATCTATTTCCCGGGATAAAATATAGCCTATACGGATTCGGAAAAATCCCTCTAAGTAATGGTAAAAGAAATTTTGAAATCGGTCCAGTAGTTTTTGAGCCTATTCAATACAAACATACAAAAATACAAAGGTTTCCTCTTTATAATATTATTATATATTATATATATTATATATTATATATTATATTATATATTAGTATAGAAGTATAGATTATTTTTATTAGTTGTAATATCCTATACAAATATTTGCTATGCATTTATTTTACATTGTTATTATTAACAATATTTTTCATGGTAATAGGCTTATCCCCAATGAAACTTAACATACCAAACTGTCGAAATATGGGTATACTGTACACATCTGCGTACCCCCTCAGAGCATACAGGCGTGATGTTATGTTATGATGTTGTGTAAACAATAAACATCCAAGCGATTGCAGCAATCACGACAGATTTGCTGTCTATTATTGAAGAGTTCCGTTCCATATCTCCGAAGTTCGTGATCAGATCATGGCAATATTTCTATGGGACCAACTTGGAAGTATACCCTTTCAAACAAAAAAAGAATTTTTCAAATCGGTTCAGGCGTCTTCGAATAATCGGTGAACATACATAAAAAAAAAAAAATACATACAGTCGAATAGAGAACCTCCTCCTTTTTGGAAGTCGGTTAAAAAAATAAATTGTTTTGAATCATGACCACCCTACTCCTGGGCAATACTGATGATAGATTGACTATTCAAATTACAAGTACAAAGAATATCTTACGATATACGAGTATGATGATATCCACCCTTTTTTTTAGCGTGGTAAAATCATCAACAGGGCAGGGCGGGAGGGACTGTCAGACTTGACTGACTAAAATCCACGGTGTCCTTCAATAGCCTTTTATGTACCGAGGTTACGGTAAATTCTGAGTCCCGCGACCCCGGCAGGCTTTGGCCCTCTACAGGCCCCGTCATTATGCTGACACTCCTTGAGGCGCGCGTGGAACACAACGCGCCGTCGACCCGGGCATGGTCCATGGTCGGACAGAGATCTAATATACTATATTAGATCGAGATAGATGAGGAGAAATTGATTGCTATATTAAATATAGCAATCAATTTCTCCTATAATCTATATATATAAAAATGTTATGTTGGTTTGTGTATGCTTTAAAAACTCAAAAAGTACTGCACTGATTGAGCTGAAACTTTAGCATGATATGTAATCCGCATCAAGGATTGTTTTTATCTATTTTTTGCATCAGTCACATATCCGCAACCGCGAAAAAACAGTTTTTTTTACGATCAGCTCTGTACCAGTGACCGCGCCATCTACCGGAAGCGAGGATAACACTCGCTGACAACCGCAGTCGTAATGACGCAGTCACATGAGAAGAAATTTTAGCATGAGGAAGGATTGTTTTTATCTATTTTTTTTGTTTGTTGAAAAAACAGTTTTTTGTGCCACAGCGAAGCGGGGCAGGGTACAGCTAGTATAATATAGGAATCAATTTCTCCATGGTTGCGTTTCGAACTTTGATTATTACAAATGTTTCCACGCAGAACCTTAACAACTACTTGTCAGATTCGACACTGCGACACGAAGCGCAGCAGTTATTCTCTCAGCCGCTGCGCCAATCAAAAGTTTACACTTTCAGCCTTTCAACTGGGGCAACATCATTTAAAATCACTAGCGATTTAAATTACGTCAATGCTTTTTTTTTTCAATTGGGTTTTGCGATAAATATTCGTAGCGAATGGTATGCTTTTTTTTTTAATCTTTATTTAGAGAGATTTTTCGCCAATGCGAATATGACAAAATATACGTATGATGCGAATTGATAATAATTATGTTCGGCAATCGATTACATACAAACGTATGCTCTGTAGTATCGTATATGATCTATATCTTGCCTGCATTGCCTGCATTGCAACTTTATGCATTATCGAAATTAAACAAACAAAAAAAAAAAACTTAGAATTTCAAAGAATTTTGGTCATGAGCATTCTTTTTACGAACGTAAAAGCACTTAGAAAAATAAGTTTTTACCAACATGATATTTTAAAAGCCCTGTTACGGTATATACGTTTTATCGGAAGTTCGTTATTTCAGGAGTAAAACGTTGTCGAATTAATACTGAAGCAAAATCTTTGTATATACTCCTTTTCACGAAAAACATAGAATTTATATAGAAATGCGCAGAAACTTAAAAATTAAATTATTTTTTGACTCTGTGATATTTTATAAATGTCTGGAATAAACTCTGTGATATTCCATCATGGTAATTTTCGGTTCACACGCGTGTGAAGCCGCTGGCAATCGCTGCCCGGTGTCGACCGCAAATGGGTAATGAGCTGGAAATGGTTAGGCGGAACGAACTCTTTTTTAATGAAATACGAGTAGGGTTACATGTCCACCACGAAAGAGTTATTGTTGGATGCCCAGAGCGAGCTCATATTTTTACTCTTTTTGCCCGCTGAGTTATTTTCGCGACAGACCTTTGTTAATCTATGTTTTTTACCGAAACTCGAATTTAATGAGATTCTTGTATTAAAATGTAGTACGCTATGTACTACATTTAGTACAAAGGATCTCATTGTGTGCTAGACTTTGAGCAGCGTCGAACTATTTTTTTTTTTTTAATATTCCACTACTTTCACACAACGCCATCTAGTCCCAAGCTAAGCAGAGCTTGTGTTATGGGTACTAGACAACTGATAAACATACTTATATATTTCTAAATACATACATATTATAGATAAATTATACCCAGACACAGAACAAATGATCGTGCTCATCACACAAACATTTGTCCTGGGTGGGAATCGAACCCACGACCTCCGGCATAGCAGTCAGGTTCACTAACCACTAGACCAACAGGCCTGTCTAATACAGAACTGGCTATATAATCGAGATATCGTTTGCAAGGGTCCCGGGCCCAGCGTGCACGGGGCGCCCACGGGCAATATAACTAGAGAGATGTGAAATAGAAAAAAAATATCTCAGTAGCCAGTATTCCTGAAAAATTACTTAAGAGATGTGGAAGGGCCCCTTACGGCTCAGTCCGACCCTGACTGTCTTGAGTTCGGTTTTCTAGTCGGGCATAAGGTTTTTGGGGTTTTCAAAAAGGAATTCGTCACTTGCAGCCTGGAGTCTAGATAAAAAAAAAAACTTCAAGCAGTTCATCAGATTGTTTAATTAGCGTCTAAATACTAATATAATACTATATGCTGTAGCCTGCTGTACTAAGACACCTTCTCATTTCCAGGACTTCAAGTTTCCTCTCACAGTGGTGATGTACCACCTCATAGTGAAGTGGATCCTGTCAGTTCTAGTAAGGCTGGTCCTCAAAATCATCACGGGTACTCCTCAACTGCTGCTGCCGTTCATGACCTGTCTCAAGTCTGTCGGGCCAACGGGTTTGGCCAGCGGGATTGATGTGGGCTTCTCCAACTGGGGTTTGGAGCTGGTCACCATATCCTTGTATACCATGACGAAATCCACCACGATCATCTTTATCCTCGGCTTCGCAATTCTGCTGGGGCTTGAGAAAAAGGTATGTGTTTTTTGTTAATTTGTTTGAAAACGTTCTTGACTGGATTCTTGTGCCTTTATGATTTCTAAAAAATTAATAAATGTTTTATTTCAGTACAAAGGTATATTAAATTTAAATATTCTAAAATAAACTAAACAATTTAAGATAATCGATTTGATCTGGCGGCATTGCCACGTTGTAGGTACCATTCCAAGCCTATGGCCAAGGCAAAAGCAGTCTTGGTTAAAAAGATAACTTAATTTAAAAAAAAAACCACTATATTTTATTCTATGTGAATGCGAGCAGTCCGGACTTAGTCAAATTCACACTAAAACGTATAGTCTGCTTAACACTGACAGTGAGCGTCCAAAGTAACATGCACTAAAAGCGTTAGCGCTGGAATCCATTAGTCTAAAGCCATGTCAGAGGCCTGGAGGGTTGCAGGCGATTTAATCAACTCTAATGCCAGAGGGTGGCCAGTTTCACAGTCAGTGACGGCCTTTTCGCTTTGTGTGTACGTTGCCTAACCAGCACCTGTGACTTTTAGGTACGTTATATTGCGATAACAATTTTTATTTACACAATTATAATCTCTTATCTACAATTTGAAAGTTAAAATATAATCGTTTGATAACCGACTCCGGAAATGTATTGTTTTACATTACCATTGATACTTTAAATGAAATTTCTTACTCTTACCTTATACTAATCCAGCCGCAGTGGTAGACGCCCAAGGCGTCGGACGTCGCCAGACGATCTCCGGCCACCGTAGGCGCGGGCATGCGGGCAGCGAGTAATGGGCGACTCGCTGTCCGACCATGGACCATGCCCGGGTCGACGGCGCGTTCTGTTCCACGCGCGCCTCAAAGAGTGTCAGCATAGGGACGGGGCCTGTAGAGGGCCAAAGCCTGCCGGGGTCGCGGGACTAACGGATTACCGTGACCCCGGTACGTAAAGGGCTATTGAAGGACACCGTGGATTTTAGTCAGTACAAGTCTGACAGTCCCTCCCGCCCTGCCCCGGGTGGGAGGACTCATTTGATGATTTTACCACGAAAAAAAAAACCTTATACTAATAAGTGTTTAAATTGAAAGAGCTGTAAAAATTTAACAATTTGTTATTTAGGACTGTGTGTGTGTGTGTGTGCTGGTGTATAGTAAACAGCTGGTACATTTTTGCATTCATTTTATTATACTGGTACTAGCGTTATAATTATTCGGACGATTCATTCGTTCAAGAGCTACAAGAAATCTTCCTCAACGTCGTCATTTTCCCACTACTAGCAGATTCAGATGGAGCGGAGGATAATTTTCAAAAATCCTAAACAGTTAAATTCAAGACCCTCAACCCCGGAATGGTAATTGTTGTTATCGTGGTAAATAAACGTTTACTTTACTTTAATATCGTTTTAAACTAACTCTAGTATTATCATCACTTTCAACGAACGCACTCAATAACCAATCACCTGTATAATGACAGATTTTATAATTCCACGACACGTTTACTGAAAATTTTGAAACCATTTTTTTTGACTCGACCTGACGGCACTTGGAAATGTCGTAGAATTTTCATGACACACTCTACCGTTGCTTTGTAATTTCAACCGTAACTAAATAAAAAACGTTGTGTTTTTAACCAAGCGTCAAATGACTACATTTACCATTATGTCGCAGCGGTCTGGATGCACCGCCACTGTCGCGCAGCATGATTGCATTATTATTATAAGATGACGTCCTGAGTCGGCTGCGCTTACTTCCACAGTATGAAAGCCCTTTTAAGATCGCTCCAATAAAGTCATTGAAATAGGCAGCTATTGAAAATCCCATCCTTTTTAATAGTTATTTATGCAACTGTTGTATAATCAGGGGTATTAAAACACGAATGTGGGTTTATCACACGAGGCGTAGCCGAGTGTGATAATAGTATCGCATGAGTGTTTTAATACCTAATTATAACGGTTGCATACAAGACTTTATCTACAATCATGCTGTGAATCCTCTATAAAAGATTCTCATAACATACCATACTCGCATACCATATTCGAGTGAAAAAATGGCGGGATATAACACGATAAGACGAGTTGTTCTTTTTTCAAAATTTTAGCGATCTGGTGGTGAAAATGTCATTGCATGAGAATGTTCTTTTTTTGAAATTCATTATAACACGCGTTTGGATGATATAATGATCATTATATCATTGAGTGTTTTAATGTTGGCAATAAGCTAATTGTTATAGGTTCTTTTATAGAGGATTAATAGCATGATAGTAGATAAAAGCTTTTACATATCTCTTGCTCTGTAAGTACACCCTTACACCCCTGAATGCCGGGGTGTATGACTATCATTACAGCATAGGTTTTGGAATTTGAAAAAAGAACTGTCATACTCATACTGCACGAAGAATATTTTAAAAAAGTTATTTTTTTTTCTCGGTATCGATTAATTACTCGAATCGGAATCTAGACAATTTATTTTATAAAGATTTTATTTTAAATATGGAACTATTTGTTTCCACATCGTATGTTAGATGGAATCGATTTAAAAATCAAACTGGCCAGCAAGATTTGACGCGCTTGCGTGCGTGAAAAAAAAAGGCAGTCTACTAGTAGGCGCGAAAGCATCGCGAAAATAATTATTTTTTTTGTTTGAGTTCTTTTTCAAAAGTTTTAAACATGTATAGTGACGAAGACATAGATCTAACGTATAGTACCAATCAACTGCCGCCATTTACGATGCAAGAACCTCAAGTCACTCAAACTCAAGTCTTATCATCACAAACTCATATTCAAACTATAAATATACCTAAAAAGAACGTGACCATATCTCTTACAAATAGTAATAATTTTACTATTAATTTTAATTAAATACACATTTTTTTCTTCTTAATAAATGTTCATTGAAACCTGCTGTCTTGTTGTTTACTTACCTCACAATCTATATGTAAAGCAGAGTATTTATCTCGGGCGTAAGCATCAATTGCATACTCGGGTTAATTAGCGCCTTCGCTTCGCTCAGGCGCCAAAAACCTCGTATGCAATTGATGTCATACAGCCCTTGGTTAATAATCTACTATTAAAAAGGATGTCAAATTGGTTTTCTTTAAAAGCTTCAATGTATAGGGAAATAAAATTAAATGGCATAAGCCTGCTTTTTTATTTAAAATATTTACTTGGACTCAGCATCTTATTATAGATGTTTAAAAAAAACTGGAATTCCTGCGCTTCTACAAAACACAGTAAAAACAGTTTGCCCCCAGTCACCGACAAGCTGGTGGTCGCGACTGCGGCGGTTTTGGTGACGCCTACCACCGCTAGAGGGATCGCTCAATCGTCACGTCAGGTTATAGGAACTTAGGAAACCTGTGGTGTCGCTGCCCAGGGCTCACCGCTAGGACGTTGAACCCACCTACCCCAAAAATGACTTTTTACCAGATTTTGAAAGTTTCATATAATGCTTACTCCCGGTTTAGGGGCAATAGGTTCAGTTCACGATTGGTCCAATGCCAATGTTAAAAAAACTGTCCAATTCACGTTTTGTCTAATTTGCAGCTGGTCCAATTCATGATTGGTCCAATTCGCGGTTAGTACAATTCACTATTTGTGATTTGTCCAATTCGTGGTTACTCAAATGAGTGTTTGAAAAGCGTGCATGACGTCATATCACAATGGCGCCGCATAAGCTTCATCCTTATAGTGGTCGAATAGTACGAACAAATCGTTTCTTTTTAAAATCGTAATGTTTATACTTTAGATTGTTTACGGACAACATTGAGGAGTTCAGTGGAGCGTAAAGAAAATGTTTTTAATAGTAGGTAGCTATTGAGAAAGTCTAACTCCGTCTACGCATTGTGAAGAGTTGTGTTTACTAAACATGTCTTTCTTATGATAGCATCGTAATTAAAATTATTGGCTGCTTGTTATGCAATTATATGAAAATTCATTTGAAACATTTGTTTGGATTAGATCGTCATCATTTTTGCTGACCTTGCGCAATTCACTGTAAAGACAAGACTTGTAAAGAATTAAACGAGCGATTAGAATAGAACTCCTGAACTTTGCCAGTTACGTTGTTCCTCGGGGCCCACTAAATCACCGGCAACTATTAACGTTCATGAACTCGCTACCACACCATTTATCGGAATCCTACCCACTACCACAAAATGTTAGACAGGAGCTGGGATGGTGTCATCAACGGCTCTACATTATCCCTTTACATTATCCCCTTTTATGACGAACAGCTGTGTCGGTGAATCGTTCGCCGGTGAAAGGTTCTATCGATGAAATTTACAAAAGTGAACCGTTCTCTCGGCGAATCGTTTTTCATTGAAACGTTCTATCGGTGAAAAAATGAAAAGTGAATAGTGCTGTCGGTGAACCGTTCAACGGTGAAACGAATGTCGGAGAAATGTTTCAGAACCGTTGTTTTTTTTTTCATACAAAGTAACAAACCTCTATCCTCACAAACTCTATTAAATATATATAGCCCTTTACGTTCCGGGGCCATGATTACCTGATAAGACAGTCCCGCGACACCAGCAGGCTCTTATACATAATTATTTAAATTATTTTTACTGTACTTGAGTAGAATAATGAATAATGGTTGATAATTTAGTTGTATACAATTCTAAATAACCTATAAAACATTTTTATATGAATTTCAATAAACAAGTTTTATAGACACTACTATGTGCCTCCGGTTTGCAAATCTGAAATCGCCGCAACAAAAACAAATGTTTGATCGGCACTGTGGACACCGATCGCGCCCGCCACTGCGCCGTCACAGGCCCAGGCCCTAGGCTTCCAATGTGGACACACATAATACGACGCGCCGTCGGGCATGGTCGGTTTTGACCTATAGGACAGGACTTTTCATCAACATCATCATCATCAGCCTATAATGTTCCCACTGCTGGAACACAGGCGTCCTCTCTTGTGAGAGGGAGTTGGCCATTATCCACCACGTGGCCACGGCGGGTTGGTAGATGTCACACGTCTTCGAATTTATGGTTTTAGGACTTGAAGTTCCTTCGCAATGTTTTCTTACACCGTTTTGACAGAAATTATATCTTCATGCAATTTTCTAGCGATATCGATTTTGATCCCGTGCAGAGAGCTGACCACACGGGTCTCTTACATGTGCACGTTGAAATTGGAGGCTAACTTAATTTAAGCATCGTAGCGTTGACGTAACGAATTTCGACGTGAATTCAGTTTTCCAGCGACCAAACTTAATTACACAGGCTGGCAACTAAAATGAACCGGAATTTTGCGTTGAAACAGACACTCACATAAAATTTAACCAATGTTTGAGGTGAAAATTTAATAATGATGTGTAATTTTACTGTTACAAATATATGCTGTAACATTTGGGGCAGTATCTGTGCCGTTGACTGCTGTATAGTTTGTCGTGGGTGCATTTCCCGCACGGAACAAATATTTGTATGATCAACGAGTAGTTGTTCCGGGTCTAGATGTTTATATAAGAGATTTTAAATATTTTTAAACGCACCCAGGAGGTTTGTAGTTGTTAGAAAAGAAAAATAATTATGCTAAAGTTGATGAGAATAGATGTTTGTTGGAATTTGGAGTATATTTCGCATATAGATAGTTTATAACCTAGATTAACCCAGAGAACGCGTTTCATCCCTTGAGACAATTAACAAACTAGACACAGGCGAGTCCGCAGGCATAGTTAAACATGCACAATTTTTAAAACATTAGTTAATCAACACACTATAATCGTAAATATGTTAAAATAATTATGAACTGAATTATAAACTTACTACAACCAAGGGGTAAAGCTCCCACCTCTTCAACACTTTTTTTTCTTTACGCGGTAAAATCATCACATGAGTCATCCCACCCAGGGCAGAGCGGGAGGGACTGTCAGACTCGTACTGACTAAAATCCACGGTGTCCTTCAATAGCCCTTTACGTACCGGGGTCACGGTAATTCGTGAGTCTCGCGATCCCGGCAGGCTTTGGCCCTATACAGGGGGCCCCGTAAACCACTTCAGCACTACCGAAGAAATTATCTTACTACCGTAACTTGCCAGGTATCACTATCACTACATTGTATAAATCAAAGTCGCTTTCCGCTGTCTGTATGTCTGTCCCTATTATACATAGGGACAGACATAGAGACAGCAGATTAGATCTTAGATCTTTAGAACTACGCAACGGATTTTGACGCGGTTTTTAATAGAGAGAGTGATTCAAGAGGAAGGTTTATATGTATATAACATGCATATTATAGTAGAGATTGCATCCGTGCACCGGGGCGGGTCGCTAGTTCAATTATAATTTCTTCCTCGAAGTATGAACGGGTTTCTAAATTACAGAGTAAAGGTGCTTTTATGAAGAAGCATAGCTTGCATCATTACTAACTTTATGAGAGCATAAACTACTTTCATAAAGTAGTTAATGGGTGCCTTTCAACTACCGAGAGTTATTTACTTCCCCGAATAAGTCCTGCACTCCAATCAACGTCAAAGTTTTACTCGGAAATCTCCAAGAAATTAAATAACAGCTTTTCATTTATATTGCAGGCACCCATTATATTTGAGTTGAAATTCAGCGGAAATATAAACTAACGATGAACTAAACAATTATTTAACTTCGTATTTAATTCAATATTCTGTAAGCTCACTACTCGTGTCAGAATGTGATATTGAATTCGAGTTCCGAGCTAATGATTTTCTATACCGACACAAGTCATAGACATAACATGAAAGAGACATGACATGATTGACAACGCTGGATTAAATTCTTCTTTTCATTTCCCACTTCATTTTCCTTTTGTTCATAGTCATTTTACATCTGACACAAGCGAATATACGCAACTGCTGTGCATTAGGTCTCGAGTTCGATTTCCAGGTCGGACAAAGTGTTCTTGGGTTTTTCTATTTGGAAATCCTCAGTAACAGCCACGAAGTCCGGAATCTCGGTGCCCGATTGATGGCAATAATCTTGCCCACTCATCCGAGTTAAACATAACTGGCAAAATTGTGTAGGACAACCTCTGCCTAAAAGACAAATCTATACTAATATTATAAAGCTAAAGAGTATGTTTGTTTGGTTAAAGGCACTAATCTCAGGAACGACTGGATCGCATTCAAGAATTTTGTATGTTGGATAGCCCATCGATCGAGGAAGTGTATAGGCTATACCATCACGCTAAGACCAATAGGAGCCGAGAAGCGGGGTTGGATCAGCGGGGAACAGCTAGTAGCATATAAAGTTCCTTTTTCTAGGACACAAGCCTCCTTTCTGTGAGAGGGGGTAGACTACCGCGCGCCCAGTGCGTGTTAATGGATGGCCATTAGTCACATGCCTTCGAATTTTCGGTTCAAGGAGGAAACCAGCAGATTTCCTCACAATGTCTCAAAATTGAGAGCAGTCGTGATGAAATAAATTACAGAAAGCAGTCGACTCCACGACCGAGAATTCGTAAGTCGGCCACCACTGATCTTCTTTATCTGTTTAAGAGCCGTAAAGTAGCAAGTAGGTTATGTAATTATCATGACAAAGAACACGGAAATGAACACAACATGGAAAATTGACGCAGTGTCATATTATCATTTATTTTGGTAGTACCATATTACCATAGTACTAAATCTGAGGCACAATGCATGGTGCCTGGAAGAAAGACTGAAAGAACAAATGTCACAGGAGAAGATAAGTATTTATATTGATTGAGGTGACAAGCTCATGTCGTCATCACATCGTTGTGGTTACTTTTTAAGTCATGCAACATGAGTTATTCTATGTTTGACATAGATCCATAACCTCTTTACGAAAACAACCTTCCCTTTTAAATAATAGTTAACCAAACCAAATATTGTTTAATTGTGTTTGTCTCTCTATAGATTAAGTATATAAATCTTTCTGATAACGGTAGCCGAAACCGAATCGGACCTTTAAAACCGTAAAACACATTACTGATAAGCAAGCTGATTAGGACGGGTTTTGCATTGTCTGTGTAAGTTCTGAATCTGCTGTGATTTTTTGTTTCATATTCCCACATGTAACTAAAAGTTTCACAGCTGATTCAACCTCTATCTGGTTTGGACACCGAGTGCCTCCCCACACGCGTTTTCACACTTTCGGTTTGGAGCGGTTTTTAATTTCGTTTTAAGAGTGCACTGTGTAATAGAGATGACATTCTTTTTACAATAATTTAGGTTTTATGTAAGCATGATAAAAGTGGAAACGTCCTCCGTAATCTCTTCTCGAATTTTGTGGACATTTCACACAGTATTTTCATTTCATTTCCGGCTGTAGAGTTAGTCAATGTATCATCCTATATTTCAGGGCCCACACAAATTTGCTCGCGACTTACGGCTGGGTCTCGTATCCATAGTTTGGGAAACACTGAGTCAGATATTTTAAGCAGGTCCATCGACCGCGCTAATTAAAACTAACATTAAGTTTATTTTGTGATTAGTTTATCGTTTAAGGGCAATAAAGAGCACACGTTTATGAGGGTATTTTGTTGTATTTATTGATAACCT
The DNA here is from genome assembly GCA_943136025.2 of Agrotis puta. Classification (NCBI taxonomy): domain Eukaryota; kingdom Metazoa; phylum Arthropoda; class Insecta; order Lepidoptera; family Noctuidae; genus Agrotis; species Agrotis puta. The sequence continues at coordinate 10,645,777 of OW964166.2, forward strand.
TTACTGCCTCGTTGATCCAGATTGCAAGCGCGATTGTTGAACATGAAGCCACGGTGTCGTTTGCCAGGTCAGTCAGTCATTTGTGCTCGATTACTGGTTATACGCACGCTTCTACTACACGGGACATAAACATGATTGATGAAATGGGGGTGTACTAGTAGGTTAGGGGAGTGACCAATAGTTGCAAGCTTGTTGCAAGCATTTTATGAAGATGACTGACGGCATGACTTTTTCTCTACTCAAAAAACACGATATAATATTAAAAAAAAATTGGTCGCTTGCCTCTCGGTGTTTAGATTTTTTAATAAGCCTTCGTTGTCCCACTTTTGGTTAAGAGCTTTCCCAAATACTTTCCAGTTGCTCTTATCCTGTTCCTCCTCAAACCATATCTATGGTACGTTTAGGTCCTTCCCCCTTCACTTTCTGGGCCGCCCGTGGCGGTGTCGTTGAGATAATTTTGCCTTGAAGGCTTTGCTAAACAGTGAGCTCGGTGTGGCGCGATGCTAGCGTTTCGACGTCTCTCTAACCGACTCCTCTAGCGTGACGTGTTTTGTGTGACGACTACTACATATATTTCCATAGGATGTAGGCACGCCAAGGAAACGCCACGCTGACGTCGTGACGCGCCGGCATCGCTGCTTGGCAAAGCCTTAAGATATTTCATAAAAATAAAACGTTTTTGCTTCACGTTTTAATGTACAATACAGATAACAGCTAGTAAGAATAGATTCCTTTTTATTTCAGTTTTTACTACACCGGCGATTACCAAATCCACTTATCTTAAACCTTTATCATGCCATAAATATAAATATCGAGCTGGGAGTAGCTTCCGAACAAAAACAATGATTTTTATGCCAATTTCACACCTCCACTCGATAACATGTATTCAATATTCAGCCGAAATAATTCAGTACACAATAGGGACTAGATCTGATATTGAAAGTACGGGAGTTCTCGACTTTCTCTATTTCCTATTACGAAAATCTGATAGCCCCGATCTGAAAAAAAAGTGTTATAGGTCCAGCCTGTAAGAGCCACACTGGCTGACAGATTCGTCAACGAACGAAAGTGATGTGATGACACTGCCTTTGAAAGGCAAAAGATGAAAGGACGATAGTGAATATGTCCTTGGAATAAAACGGTGTATGTGCCCAAACATTCTGATGTCTTTTTATACATTAAAATTGTTATTAAATGAAAAAGTAACCGTAGAAAGTTCTGAAAAATATCGTTACCTATCTATTGATATAATATGTTTTTTTGAACCCAAAGCTTGGTCTACTTCAAGTACCTATCAAAAAACGTTAAAAAATTCATGTAATAGCGATTTTTTTTTATCGACTTAACTTATAAATATCGCGTTTTCACCCGTAGAATAAATATTTAGATAGTTTATTGAACAACAACATATTTTGAGATCGAAAACAGGAATATTGATTGTTTACTGTTGAATCAAAAATAGGTCGATACCGAGTTTTCTGGCCTTAAACTGAACTAGATGCATGTTTGTAATCGCTTCCTACTGATTGTGGTGCAGCATCCGTCATTTGCTAATTATGTCCCGCACTCTGTTGTGCGAATAGGGCTGCCAAGATGTTTTTTTTTAATCTTACCGCCGCAATTATGACATGTCCAGGCAGTCATTATTATCTATGTTGTGGTATTATTTTGAAACTATGATATCCCTAAGATATTCATTGAAATCAAACGATGTTAAGGGCAATTTTGAACAAAATTAAATGCTTGTGATGATTAACGTATTTATTTGGATAAGGATTCATATCATGTCAATGAAAATACTTTCGCAAATAATGCATTACTTTAAAACAGATTTGGTTTCTATAGAAAGGTTATAGTGACTTAACATTAAAAGATAGATGTATGCTCTCGCGGACTTTATTTTAGAACTTTTTATGAGGAATAATTCCGTAATACACAATTTTTCCATAACTCTAACCGTTTTCGCAGCGCACGCAACGGAATCTCTCGAAAAGGAATACATTTTCCCATTTCTCATTACTGGTCCGCTCGTATGTCTATCCAACACAAAAAAAAAATTCAATTACAACCAGTAGTTCCTGAGATTAGCGCGTTCAACCAAACAAACAAACTCTTCTGCTTTATAATATTAGTATAGATTGTTAACCCTCGACGCAATAAAGGCTTTTTACAACATGAGATGCACGGTAAGCTTCAGAGAAAACTAACCTCCTTTAGTAATGATTACAAATGAGCTTAGTTTTCTCTGAAGCTGCACTATAGAGCTTTGATAACCTATGGGTTGAGTACTTTCAGCTTCTCCCAGTCATGTCTGCAATTCTGTTTTTGAGTATTAACGGGGACGTTTGGGACAGGTTTTCAGCGTATCCCAAAATATTTTTAAGCTCCCGGAAAACTGTTACTCGCTGATAGTGATAATGTAGCTTTATATTGGTGTGAGGATTTGAAGTGGTCCAGAAAATGAGTCCATTACAAGCAAAAAGTAGAGTTTTTCCTCTTTATAATAATAATTAAAGTATCATATTTGTCCCCTTAGAGGGCCAAAGCCTGCCGGGGTCTCGGGACTAACGAATTACCTTGACCCAGGAACGTAAAGGGCTATTGAAAGACACCGTGGATTATAGTCAGTACAAGTCTGACAGTAGGGTGGGAGGACAAATTTGATGATTTTACCACGTAAAAAAAAGTATCATATTCGTTGTGATATCATATGAATGTTTAATTTTGATTTCTGAAAATTCATGCACTGCGCGTATTATCTATGATCGTATCGAATCGAAATAACAATAACCTTTAGTTTTAATGTGACGATACGCCGCTCCACGTTGGCGATGATTCATCAAGGTTACCGAAACAATATTCTATTGTATTTTGAAGATTATAATTAATACTAGGTTGCGCCAGCGGCATGGCCCGCGTATGGTTCGGTAATTGGCCATTTGACAACATTAATAAATTGCCAATCTAATTAGTCCGTCATTTAGAATGTTGAGAAACGATGGATACCAATTTTTTCTTTTGTTAATTTAATGATTTTTTACAAAGATAACATTATCAAAACTGAGGCTCGTTACGTTAGAAAATTGTACCAACTAGGTTTCCACGTATTGCCATATTTAAATGCGTTGTATCTTCGTCAATTATGGTTTGGAACGTTAAACTCAGTTAAAACAATTTTTATACAGATGTACGAAATTTTATGCAGATCTGAAAGAGAATCAAACATCTATCTTCATAAATGATCGCATTTGTAATAGTAGTAAGATTGACGGTTAGTTCAAGTTAAGAGCGCGTATTCTGAAAGTTGGCAAAGTCGCAAATAGTTGTCAATTATTAACAAGTTTTAATTAATTTGGCAAATTTACTGTATTAAAATAAGAAATATGGATGAATCTTCAGTTAGATCTCGTCTGTAACCAATCAGCGACCGAATTAACAGCAACAACAAGAACAGGATTTGGATTGAGATTTAATATTATTTTCGTTAAAGTTTTCTACATTTATTTTAGAATTTAATGTATCCTTGTGTGTGTAGTTTCATTAAAATCTATTCAATCGTTTCGGAAAAAGGTCTTTAAATGTATGAAAACCTGCACCGCGTACATGCTCATTACTGACTGAGGTTAACTGTATTAACTTCTACTAATTACAAGTTATTTTGACGATCAATTAATTGTTGTGATGACTGACGTCAGCTAATTAAAAAACGGGAATCCCGACATAAGTTACTGTTGTTTATGTTGATAACCTTTAACCTTTTCGATATTTATAAGATTTTATTTAATTAAATGTTCTAGTGGTCGCATACGGAAGAAATTCGATCATCAAAAATGTAAATATCTTTTTTTTTATGTTCTCGGTACCAAAATATTTGAAAAAGTTACTCAAGGACTGAAGCTTAACATTATAAGATATTTTTTGATAGGTAGACGCTACCTTGTCAACTATTTATGTACGAAAGTCTATGTTATTTTAGGTTTAAAAAAATAATTTACCGACCGCTTATGGTAGTCGCATAATGACATTATTTATAATAAGCAACACGACTAAGACTTCCAGAAAATAGACTTATCCACAGACAGATCTCGACAAGGGATGCTTAACTTTGGTAACCCATCCAAAAACAGACCTCGATAAGCGTTGCTTAACCTTGCTTTCCCTTCCAAAATCAGCTGTTTTGGGGTTGCGCTTATATGTTCATAACAATGAGTTCAATGGTCTCTTTTTTGGGTTGTAATCTTGTACTCATAATGGGTGTAAAATCATCAATTGAATCATCCCGTTCATGGTGCAGCAGAAGGGAGGGTCAGACTGGTACCGGCAAAAATACGTTCCTTAAATTGCCTTATGCGTTTCAGAGCTTAAACTCTTCAGACATTCCCAAAAGAACAATGAAAAAAAAGGAAAAGTTTCTGTACAAATAAACTGTGGTTTAACCTACAGCCTTTTCGCTTATAGAAGCTTGTTAGCCACAAGTACGTACTTCATCAAAACTCGATGACACGCTCGATTAAAGGTTAAGCTCGTCTCATCAATAATGCACGCTTAAATAGTGCTCGCGTGGTTAGCTGGTAGGTTAAGTCGTGCCCTAATTTATAATATATGTTGCTAAGAAGTTTGTTCCACCACTTCTTCTTTCCAACTAAAACTTAAGGAAGTGTAGTGGTGAAGGGTAGCCGTTAATGAGACCGTCTTTTGTAATTAGTTTCGTGACGTTAGTCCGTTTATAATGTTGTCACTGTTGAGACACAGGTATACCCAGTGTAATTGGTAGATGTAACACTTGTCTGCGGATTTTTGGGTCAAAGACTTGCCAGTTTCTTCCCGATGTTTTCCTGGATGGGTTCGAACCCACGACATAAACAACAATTAAGTCAATCCCGTTACCATTGGACCAATACTGTTCTCGACTAGTAATTACATTTTACTCCTACTTATATTATAAACGTGAAAGTTTGTGAGGATGTATAGATATTTCTTATTCTTTCATGCTTTTGGTATACAGATAGTTTATAGCTTGAATTGACACATAAGATGGTTTTAATCCCGATTTTATGTACCCGTGGATTAATTTTCAAGTTGTAGCGGATGAAGCTGCTAGTCCATTATAATTTTGAACGATGAGGTCCACACGAAGGATATTTTTGGTCGATACCTGCAACTGTTGTTAGTTACAAGACCAAAGCTAAAGCCTTGACCTGTAAGCTCGACGTCTTTATTGCTGGTAATTAATCAACTTAGTCTGAATAAATTACCTACTTTTGATTTGGATTTTTATGAGGTTTTCGATTGTTTTTGTTCGGCGAAATCAAATGCGTTTCTGTAAGCTGTTCTGAACCAATGATGGAGAACCAGTCTTCGTCACCGAAAAATGCAACTGTTTTTAACCAGTTTAAATGAATAAAAAAACTGTTTTTCGATAAATCAAAGCCAAATGCGGGGTAGGACTATATTAATTAATGCTTTGAAGGGAATACTCGTGAATTAGTGATACCTAATTAATTTTATCGATCGTTTAAAATGTATTGTTGGCGAGAAAATTGCCTTTATTAGGTCGTTGTTGTATGTGTAGAATATCGATTCTATCGTTAGGAAAATTATACCAATGTAAATTATATTTTTAAAATGTAAACGTTGAAGGAAAACTTTGTGAGGAAACTAAATGTTCTAGAACCAAAAATTTGAACACATGTTTGACATCTACAAACCTGCATTGAACTCGAGAAGTGGACTATGGCCTATTTCCTACCACAGAGTGGAAACTGCTTGTGTCCCAGCAGTGGGAATATGAAAGGCTGATGATAAGGAAATTGTATAAATGTAATCATACATAATTACACTTTTTTTTTTACTTGGTAATATCCTCAAATGAGACCGGGCCATCCAGGGCAGAGCGGGAGGGACTGACAGACTCGTACTGACTAAAATCCACGGTGTCCTTCAATAGCCCTTTACGTACCGGGGTCACGGTAATTCGTCCCGCGACCCGTCCATAATTTCACTACAGTAAAAATGACTCGTCTACTGACGAGACGAAAGGAATATGTAAGAGTAGTTCGGTTGTTAGTTCGTAATAAATAATGCAACTTTTTGTTGGCAGCAGTTCAGTAGATAAAAATCACTGAACTAATGTATCTCTTAAGTGGCAGTAGTTCGGTTCACGTTATTTGGGACGCGAAATGGTTTTTGACCAGACTTAAAAATCGAATTACTGCCTCTTCAAGATGATAAGAAGGAGCCCTGATTCACGGGGCCTCGTCTTGCCGTTTTAACAGGAGGTATGGAAGACTCGACTGGGATTACTATCTGCTCGGGTCAATTACGCCCTCGCCTTCGGCTCGGGCTGAAATTCCGCCTCGCATGTTATAACCATCTTAACGCACTAAAATCGTAATGTACTATAAGCTAATATTCTCTCGTCATACTAATGTTTACGCATACTGAAATTAAAGTATAATAAGTTTGAACTTAAGAACGTATCAAATAAAAATGTTTGATATTATCACCGAAGAGTTTCATTTAAAATCTAAGGTTTAACGGTAAAACTAATGAAAAAATTGATTCTGATGATACAGTCAATTCATTTTTGGCATTTATTGCAAGGTAGAAATTAGGTTTTAAACAATTTGGAATACTTAAAATCTCCAACTTACCTCCAGACTACAGCGTTGGTTTATTGGTCACAAGTGATCAAGAGATCTTGGGCTTCGATTCCCAGGCTGGCAGTGTTATTGGGTTTTCCATTAGGAATTCTCAGTAGCGGCCACGGTGACTTAAAAAAACCGAACCTTCGAGAAATACGGGCGTTATGTTATGAAAACTCTAATAAAACGAAACACTAAATCTTTGTCTTTTACTTCTTTGATATAGAAATGTTACTGTAACATTGTTCAAACTAGGTTAAAGCTCGTAGTTCACGGTAATTGTAGTTCAAAAGCAGTTTTAAAGACTGAAGAAAATAGGTTAATGTACCCTCATATGCAACGGAATGGCTTTCTCCTGCAAAATTCTCATTTTACTATACAAAGTTGCAAGTAGCTCAAGATGTTTGACAAGCCAATATTTTACGGATGTTCAAAACGGCTTCCTGACCGGGGTCATTTTGCCTGCAATGTTAAGCCCTATTTAGACATTAGACAATGCAAAAACATGCACGCGAGTTTGACTAAATTGTGAAATATTGATGGCCAATGAATTCAGTTAATGAAAAAAAAAAATACCGCAGTGTACAAAAACTTGCATGCAAGTTCTTACATCGTCATGCAACGCTTTGTTGTCTTTTATGTATTTTCAACTTCATTGCTAGAATTTAAAGTTTAAAATCTACCAAAGATTACCGTAGGCGTAAGCCTGCTCATGCGGATGAAGTTTCATTAGAGTCGGCTCAGTGTTTTCGAAGAATAAGCACTTGAAAGTTTGTTTGAAATGACGAATGGCGATGGCGTACACGCTTTAACAATAAAAGTCCCATCCATCTCATGTTTGATCAATTAATTCGCTTTCTACACAATAACCTTGAGACCAGCTCACCTTGTGAGATCAAATACCGTGAATGTAATCGTGGACGGCATCTGTAACCTTCAGTTTACGCTTCAGGAGTCTGCTGTTACTGATACAAAAATCTTTTTTGTTGTTGGTGTCGTTTGCACACTGAAAAAAGTTTAATTGTTTCCGAGGCATAGCTTCCGATTTTGAAGCGTTTGAAGATTGCGCTTCACTTTTACTTCAGTTAGCTTTGGATCTCCGAACGTCATCACATTTGAAGCAAGTGCTGTATGATAGCCCTAGTGTCGAATCATACTTGTTTAAGCGATCATGGTCTATATTTTGCATCATACAAGGCTCCTAATCAACATAAGCAATTACATAAATGGCAAAAAGAAATTTTACCTATCGCAAAGTATCGTCCTCTAAGAATTGCTGCTAGACGAGAGAACTTTGTGTGGATGATGAAGATGATGCTGTATGGTTGGATGAAAAAGATGTTGACACAACTGATGTTCCTGACATTAACAACTCAAATGAGAACTAAGTGGCTGCTGTGCCAGTTATAAATAATTTAAAGGAGTGTTCAAAGTCCATGGACTCAAGATTATTAATTTTGTATCTTTAATTAATATAATTCTATTAATATTTTTTGTTTTGTTAATTTCTTTAATTAATATAATAAATCTTTTATTTTGTTATTTTCTTTAATTAACATAGTCAACAGTTTTTTATTTGGTTAATTTCTTTAATTAATATATTTTTGTTTTCTTTATTGTTCATCTTTTTTTCTCATCAGGCATGTAATGACCTACTTTCAGGGTACAAATAAATAAGGCCAACCCCAAGCATGTCCCCATTTCAGTCAGGAAAATTCTATAAAAATGTATTGTTGAACTTAATTGAATTTCCATGGTACCTCGCTGCAAGTGTTTTGCGACTTCATCTTAAAATTAACTTGTTTTGACCAACTTGCGAGTTCAGAAATAGTTCAATGGTTGTGTTTCCGCAATTAATTGCTACTTTTTTAAGGTTTCGTATTATTAGGGGAAAGTTGGCACTGTTGCGGGTTTTCTTTTATCACGAAGGGGTCATTGTAACCGTTTAATTGTCGTCCCCTTGTTTAGTAAAACCTGTTTATGTCCACACCCCATTTTAATTCACATTTTAAATTATTTCATCTCATCATTTTAAATGATGAGTTACGGTGGAATTTTTAACCCATTCTTCTGAAATTCGTCGTAGAACTAAACAATAATACATATTTTGTTTGTTTTAAAATATGACGTCTCATGTCCACGAATGGCTTAATTGACGTCAATTGTTTGGCTAGGATTTTGTTTCTTTTCGGTCACGCATGCTTAATATACACGATATAATGTAGACACAGGTACTAAAACACACTGTGTTGTATATTTTAAATACGAGTATAATGCCAGATGTCAGCCAAGGACTGCGAAACATATTTTTTAAACATTTTTTTTATCGTGGTAATATCAAATGAGTTCTCCCACCCATGGCAGAGCGGGGTGGACTGTCTGACTCGTACTGACTAAAATCCACGGTGTACTTCAATAGCCCTATACGTTCTGGGGTCACGGTAATTCGTAAGTCTCGAGAGCCCGGCAGGCTTTGGCCCTCTAGAGGGGTGTCCCGTCATTTTGCTGATAATCTTTTTATTTGAAGCGCGCGTGGAACACAACGCGCAGTCGACCCGGTCATGGTCCATGGTCGGACAGCGAGTCGCCCATTACTCGCTGCCCGCATGCCCGTGCCTAATTCCAATGTTTTTACAGATTTAGTCCCGTACTACAGAGCGTCGCTCAATACTCATGAATTAATTAAAACTAGATACAAGCCATTAATTTGATTGGTTAAACCTAGTTTTAAGAACTCTGTATATTGAATACTGACTTTACACTCGCAGTTCAGCCAATAGTCAATTTTGTGAAGTGTGTAGCCTAATTCCATACGTTTTTCTTCCGCAGTCTTGGTCTCTGGTGGGCATAGTCCTTATGATCGCAGCTGGGCTCATCATGTTCACGTACAAGGCGACGCAGTTCAACCTCCTCGGCTTCAACTTTCTGCTCATCGCCTCCTTCGCAGCCGGTCTGCGTTGGACCTTCGCGCAGATGCTCATGCAGAAGTCCAAGCTAGGGCTCCATAACCCTGTGGATATGGTGTTCCACGTGCAGCCCTGGATGTTCATATCGCTGCTGCCTTTCACGATCATGTTTGAAGGTAAGGTTACTGGTTTTAGTATATTATGAGTATTTTTTTTTGTAACAGCGTATGTTATCCTGACTGCTATGCCGGAGGTCGTGGGTTCGATTCCCACCCAGGACAAATGTTTGTGTGATGAGCACGATCATTTGTTCTGTGTCTGGGTGTAATTTATCTATAATATGTATGTATTTAGAAATATATAAGTATGTTTATCAGTTGTCTAGTACCCATAACACAAGTTCTGCTTAGCTTGGGACTAGATGGCGTTGTGTGATAGTTGTGTAATATTTATTTATTTATTATTTATTTATTCTAATACTAGCACTTCAGCGCCTGATTTATCGGTCATAGTATTCGGTTGGCATAACACAACAGTGACGCGTCGAGTGACGGGTCGCTTGCTCACGTAAAGTAGTTGCGACGTAATTCCGGCTTGAACTTGAACTCAACGTATTCTACTGAACGTTCAGCGCTATACGTTCCGCAATTGTGTCGCGATCCTTAAATACTCAACGGTAAAATAGCTTTTGCCTTGTTCGTGATTGTACCTGCGGGTTACTGAGGTGAAAATGCCCGCGTCGTGTCATTTTAAGTAGACACATGGCACACAACAGTTATTTACATAATCTTCATAATTTATACTGCTTTGTGTATTTAGTGTGCTGTCACACGTTTAATTTCTTTTGTTACTTTTTATATAACTTCAACAATGTTCGGGATTTTTGATAATTCAGCTCTTGTGGTCGCGGGAGCTGAATTATTATCAATTTAAATATGTAAACTAGATTAATTCGTTCATAAATCTATATAGAAATTAAATTAAAAAGTGGTTGAACCTTAACAGGTCATCCCTGAAATTAGTTCTGAAAAATTACTAAACGTCAATACTTTGGGTTTGTGGGTAGTCTCCCTTTTTTTTAACGTTGTTAAATCATCATATGAGTCCTCTCACCCAGGGTAGAGCGGGAGGGACTGTCAGACTCGTACTGTCTAAAATTAACGGTGTCCTTCAATAGCCATTTAAATTCCGGGGTCACGGTAATTCGTGAGTCCGTGGGTAGTCTCCCTAGCCCTTCTTTCCCACTCCGGCACTTCCCAACTCACTAATGGCACTTGGCTATCACACCGCATCACATTTTCTCAATACAATTCACAAGGCTTTAAGCCTAAAAGCAATACAACGCTTTAAATGGTGATTACACGGGTCACGTCACGACTCAGCTGCACTGCGAAAATGGACTGTCTGTAGACGCAGAGAATACGCGATGACAAGTAGTTCTTGAAAGTTATGTTGTCGTAATTTCAAATACTTACCAGCTGTCACGGCTTTGCCCGCTATTACTCTAAAATCCATCGTTAATCCAAGATGCATAAAAAACTATTCTGTGTTAATCTAGGGTATAAACTATCAGTGTACCTTTCATCCAAATCCGTTTTGTTGTTTTAGCGTAAAACAGTACTTTTTGAAGTGAAAACTTCTTTAGCGGCTTTATGCACTTTTTTTGGAATAGGTAAAAATGTTAAACTCGCCTCAGGACACGTGACCTGATCGAAAATTCGTAAGACGGCGCAGGGCGCTTGCGCGAATTCGCGTGTGAATTTCGTGTGTGTTTATTACTATTCAAGTTTTGACTTCTGCCGGCACTCCCAGAGTGCAACCCGTCGTTTTTTTTTTTTATTAACACTGCCCCACACGAGGAATTTCCTAGAAACTCACCTACACAAACACCCAGACCCGGAACAACTACTTGCGGATCATACAAATATTTGTTCCGTGCAGGAATCGTACTCGCGACACGCTACGCAACAGTCGATCGCTCAGCCACTGCGCCAACCGTGTCGTCGTACTAAGTAACTTTCGCACTTGTAGTATTCTGGATCTGGTGGTGAAAATGTCATTGCATGAGAATGTTCTTTTTTTGAAATTCATAATATCACGCGTTTGGTTGATATAATGATCATAAGATCATTGAGTGTTTTAATGTTGGCAACAAGCTAATTGTATATTTTTTTTTTAAAAAAAAAGGTTCTTTTATAGAGGATTAATAGCATGATAGTAGATAAACTACAATTAGATAATTTAGATGACAAAAAAACACGTTTTAAAAGGATCACCCCTCTGTCCAGGTTTTGCGTGCTATGACTACTTGCAGAGGATGTCGGCAGAGAAGCTGCTGCCTACCATCCTGAAGGTGTCGGTCGGCGCCACCATAGCCTTCGCGATGGAGATCAGCGAATTCCTTGTCGTCACATACACTTCTAGTCTCACACTATCCATCTCTGGTATATTTAAGGTATGGAAAGTTTTTAAATTTAAGTAGACCATTTCGTTTTTGGGGCGGTAAAATCATTAAATAAGTCCTCCCGCCCTGGGTTTAGCGAAAGAGACTGCCAGATTCTTACTTATTTAAAGTTTAACCAATTCCTTAAGATGCTCTTTGCTTTCTAGGGATACGGTGTCCCACGACCTCACAGGCATGAGGAGGTCTCAAGTATATTCGGGGAAACAAGTGTCACGTGTAACCAGCGCGTGATCATAAACATCTGTTTCTAATTAGACGTCTTTTATTAATTTCTAGCTCTTCCCTGTAGTTTCACCTTGGTTTAGCCTTTTTCGATAAACGGAGTATCAAGCACAAAAAAAACATTTAAATATTTTTTCAATTAGATCCTGAGATTAGCGCGTTTACTGTTTTTGTTGGTGTTAAAGTAAACAAAAAAAAATTGCGCTACATTTAAATTATCTATGCTAAAAGATTAAATTTAAACATTCCAGGAAATGTGCATCCTAGTCCTAGCCGTAGAAGTAAGCGGCGACGTCCTGTCACCGATCAACGTGGTCGGACTCGCCGTCTGTCTCCTGGGGATCATAGGCCACATCATCCACAAGGTCCTCTTCATCAAGTCCGTGGCGGGGACCGTCCATGCCATAGATCAAGATTTCGACGCGATCAAAGACTTTGAGCCTGTCCGACGGACTTCGAAAGGAAAAGGGGAGCATGGTCAGCCCCTGCTAGAGGACCAGGCCTGGCCTGCGAGTGAGGAGAGCGATGTTGACAGCAATGTGGTGCTATTCGAAGTGCTGCAACGAAGAGACGGTAGGTAGATCGATAGTTCGAGGAGTTCCGATTGGTTTTGGCTTGGTTTTGACCAACTTTCTTTACGCTTAAGTAAAGGCCTATTCAAACTTTAGCAGTATTTGCTACCGTTTTGGGTAGTAGTGCATACCACGCGGATGGAAAGTTTAGCGAAATAAACCAATTTTAAGATCCAATAGTAAGAGTAAACGAACAAAAACATTATCTCTGTCTCCTTCTAAAAAAAAGCAACAACTATAATTATGTATAATGAAAACATAATGTGATGCAGCGACTTTGCTAGCCTCCATAGAAACCAACCTCTTTTTTAATATAACTGACTCCAAAAAAAAAAAAATAGGACTAGTGGAAAAAAAATAGACTGATGTTGTTAACAATACAACCCCATTAAATAAAGAAGTCACTAAATTAAGTTTAAGGCTTACTAATATATAGATATGCTGCATGGTTGAACACACGACCAAAAAGTAAAAAACTAAATAAAATATTATAAAAATAATGTAACGTTAATAAAACATGTAGTAAAGATACGAAAAAGATGTGTTATCGGTGGAATGTTGAAAATTAGAAGAGAAGAAAAAAACAATTTTTACTAAGAAGTAATGACTAAAATAAAATAAGATGTTAAACGCACCGTGGCTCTGAACGCACTAGCAGTTTTTCTAACATCTTCTTACTAGCCTTAGCCATTGTCTTTACTATTTTATGGTTTCCAGTCTTACCGCATGCAACTGAACCAGCGTTTTACATGAAGCGTCTGCCTATCTGATTTTCACATCTCTGTTACTGGGGAACTCAATATCTTGGCAATGTGTCTGAAAAGGTCACGAAATAGTATTAGATTTGTTAACACATAAAACGTGTCCATGGAATTTCCCATTAGCAAACAAACATCACACTTTCTTAATTAAGAACTTGCACTCCTGTTGTACCCCTTTCGGGGTGATCTTTCCAAAATTCTTTATATTGTTTCCCTTCATTTTGTAAGGAATTCTAGAACAGAATTTGCAAGTTTTTTCACTCAACAATTTTGCTGCAAGTTATCCATCACAATTTATTTTATCTATTAGAACCCGAGACACGCATGCCGAATTACCCAGTTTTCTAAAAAGGTTATCTTGCAGCTTATACAGCTGCTATACAGTATTTATAAGAGTGTTTCTTGGTTTATTTGTAGTTCCCGCTAATTCTAAGAGATGGCGCAACTGGGATCGCTATGAAAGGACTGCGAACAGCAAAAAGCAAGACCGTATGTATTGAAACTGTATTTTAAAGATAAGGGATAATTCCCTAGAACAATGGAAGTTTAAAATATAAGGAGTAAGTGTAAATGAGTGCCTGATTTTTGAAGAAACTTGTAGTGTTTGAGTAAATAATACGAATGTTTAATTAAGCATGAGTATGTAGTTGTCTTTTTTGTGTAATAGTATAATTGTACTCTTGGTCCACTGCGATGGTATGCATTCCGTTTTTAAAACAGAATTGTATATTCCGGTAAGTGTTTGCAAGTTCTCTGGTACAGTAATTGAAGCTTTAATCATCTCATTTGTTATGTGGTCAGGTCCGGGTGCTTTATCATTCCTTTGACTATTAACAGCCTTTTCTATCTCTGACTGGAGAAAGTCTGGTATGTCTTCTACGTCATCATCATCAAGATTTATAGTTAAGTCCGGGGTCGTTGTTTCTGCTGCATAAAGTTTTCTATAAAAGTCTGTTGCTGTCTGGTTAATACCTTTTCTTGTAGTTTCCTGTTTTCCTGCTTTATTTTTTATGTTTGGTATCCATTTCTTCTTCTCCATCAGTTCTTTTAACGCTTTTTTAACTCCTCCTGTCTTTTTAATATGGTAATTAAGTGTGCTTGTCCGCTTTTTGGTTCTTTCCTTTTTAATACTTTTGCTTATCTTTTTACTAATTTCTGTTATGGCTCGTAGATTTTGTTTCTCTTTTCCAAGTTTAAGAAGCAGTCTTCTTTCTTCTATAAGGGTTTTGGTTTCATTGTCAGTATCGGTTGTCTTGGGTTTTAGGGTTTTGTCAAGTAGTGGACCGTATATTTCGTCTATTTCTTTGGCATATTTGTCTTCTATTTCATTTCCGGATTTTGTTGTAGAGTATTGTCTTTTTGTATAGTTCGTTTTTCTATTAAATTTCTTTCTGTCTTTTTTTGGTTCTATAACATTTATAGCTGCTCTCACCATACGATGGTTGGTGTTGAAATTAAATTGGTAAATAACACTAGTATCGAAAAAAACTTTTCTGTTATTGCTTGTTATGTAATCTATTTCGTTCCTGTATATTCCATCTGGAGATAACCAGGTCCATTTTTTCTTTGGATGTTTTTTGAAGTAACTGTTCAGGATTGCGAGGTTGTTTTCCATCGCCATTTTAATCATTCTATCTCCATTTTTACTTCTTCTACCGAAACCAAATTTACCTACTACATTTTCCTCACCAATTAATTTTTAAATTTTTCTCAGCTATCTTAGAATGTTTGTTCAGAGATCTTGAGTGGGACAAGTTAGGCATTAACATCAATGGCAAGAAACTTAACCATCTGAGATTCGCGGATGACTTAGTCCTTATCACTGACAACGCAAACACACTACAGCAAATGCTACAACAGTTGACGGAGGCAAGCAAAGAAGTTGGTCTTACTATGAATAAATCAAAAACAAAAGTAATGACAAACAGGGACGAAATATCAATAAAACTAGATGGTGAAGAAATTGAATATGTTAAAAATTATATATACCTAGGACAATTGATATCATTCAAAGATCAAACTAACGCAGAAGTAGAAAGGAGAGTGGCTTGCGCCTGGAAAAGATACTGGTCCCTTAAAGAGATATTTAAAAGCAAACACTTTCCCATAATGGCCAAGAGAAAAGTGTTCAACTCATGTATCTTGCCATGCCTCACATATGGATGTCAAACCTGGGCGCTGACGCAAAAACTTCTTTTAAAACTGAGAACATGCCAAAGAGGCATGGAAAGAAGCATGCTGGGTGTGACACTAAAAGATCGAAAAAAAGCTGAAGATATTAGGTCTACAACGAAGGTGGAAGACATAATAAAGAAAATAAAACTTTTAAAATGGAGATGGACAGGACACATGACAAGGGACAGCAGATTGAAATGGACAAAAATATTAACGGAGTGGCAACCTCGTGATGGTAAAAGAAAGAGAGGCAGGCAAGTTAAGAGATGGATGGATGACATCAAGATTATAGGAGGTACAATCTGGTCAAGAACAGCAAACAAAAGAGAGGAGTGGAAACAGCTGGAAGAGGCCTATGTGTCGAAAGACACGCTGATCACAAAATCAGGAAATCCAACTTAATATTTTAAGCATAAGTAATATCGTTTGTTTAGATGTAAGGAAAACTTGTATTTTAATATCAGCAATAAAGGCTTTTTGTATGTAGTTGTCTTAGACATTATAAAAATCTTCGGGTCGGCCTGAGTAAGCATGGGTGAGTGGCAAAACATACATTAGTTTTTCCGCCCGGCCTGTCTAAAATCAACCCGGCCTGAACATTTTTGTGTACCCCATTTTACTGGTGATAATTGCATGATGTAGTAATAATCCCTTTACTTATATGATGTTGAAATTATCGTTTGGTTCTCGAATATATAATAAGAAATCAGAAAGCAGTGTATTCTAATTGCCTTGGTTGCTACCTCAGAAAAATAATAGCATAAAAGGATTTTTTTTACTATATAAATAAGTTATATAGTAATAGTTATAAATACAGTAAAAATCCGCTGACTACATAGTATTAACAGTTTTTGAAAGTCGATAAAAATACGCACAGTTAATGTACCGTAGTTACGTCGATAGAACATAATACTAGGAGAGATAACGCACAATGATGTATATTAATAATATCAATATTAATTATATTGTAACTCCATATCAGAAAATTTGGACTTTACAAAGAAAAAAAAAGAGAATTACTTCGTCGTACCACGAAAAGTTTAACATCTGTTGAACACTTGGTTAAAACGTGTAGTTCTGCAAAACGACGCTGATATCAACGTCAAGTGTCATTTTGACGTCGTCAGTGTTTTTAGACAACAGATAATTTTTTGTAGTAAGACCAATATTATGCTTTATCATTTAAGTCGTGTGTTTAGTCATTCAGCAACATAAGGAATCTGAAGAATTTAACACATTTAGTATTTTTGACAGTCGTCATAAAAATACGTGCAATTATTGACATATATAAATAAAAAAAAAGAAGTTAAATAAAACTAAGTAGCGTCTTGGTAAAATTACATGAAACCGTCGAAAAGGCTAGCTAAGACTCGTCATTAATAATCAACTGATGTTTAGTGATGTGACCTTAACATTTGAAATTATATCGAATATTCTGTATTAGACATGGCTGCGGAAACCACAAAACAACCCTGATTATGCCTAGTGGTTGGTCACTGCAACCTCTGGTTTTCAACCATGTTTTAGACTAAACCATCAAGCCAATCGGAACTCAATATGTTAAAACAAAGCTTTCTATGGAAATTATATATTTTTAATATACTGATATTTTATATTACTAAGACAACACTGTTAAAAGCTTAGAAAACATGTCTTTTTTATTTTGTTTTCTTTGTTTTTTTTTTTTAATATAACATGCAGTACGAAAATGATATAGTAACTTATTTTTCTAATACAAAATAAAATAGATTATAAAACAATGTGGTTCTAATTTTAGTATTGCAAAAAAGAGTAAAATTATATAAATAACATTTACAATATATTATAACAATATTTACAAAATATTGTTTGGTGACGGATAATAATTATGTTGCATTGCTTTTATTTACATACAATAAAAACATTGATACATTGGGCTCAAAAAATAGTTTGTAAATAAAAGCAATCATTCATTTTATATCTTGTTGTTTGTGATTGTCACTTACATTCCAATTTTCCTTCAAAATTATTTCGCATCGTAAAAAATCTTAAAATATTTGTTGCATCACATATGAAATTGCTTTACTTGTTATTTGTAACCTTTATTGTATGTGTGTTAGAGCTTAATTCTCGTGATGGCCATAAAAGTCCCGGTTTTTGTTATAAAATTGTGTTTTTACCATAGACATAGACTGGACTGAGCAATATCTGCCTAAAATTTCCAGTCTCTAGAAAATGAGTAAAACAATTATCTCTTTCCTGCAAGACATTATGTGATGTCTACGGTAATGTAAAGGAAGAGATAGATTGTTTTATTACTGTTTTTGACCTTTGGCTAAGGTAGGCCCAGTCCATGCTATAAGTCTATGGTTTTTACCGAGAAATGTAACCGAATTTTTGACGTGACAACGTCTTATAAATTGGTTTGCCGGGTGACACTTCAAGAAACTGCGTTACGCTCCGCTCGCGTTATGCGCTCTCAATGAGAGCGAGTGAGAGGCACGCGTCCCTTTCACTCGGGCATGGTTAGCCTAAAATTATTTTACCACTCAAAGTCGTTGTCACGTAAAACTTTCGCCCGTATACCGACTTTACAGGCAACCAATTTTTTTATAAAGTAACTGGTTTTTGCAGACACGTCTCCAAATAACTGATAAGATTTATACTTTTTTCCTATTAACGACATTCCTGATTACTACTTAGTATTATATTGTGTGAAAAGTAGATAACTAGTTTTCTAAGTCCCTACTTAAATTTTGTAGAATTACGATTTAAATGGGGAACTCTATTAGGCCTTTCTCCATACAAACAAATTCCGCTGTTTTCTTCGGGGATAATGCTTCTAGAACTTGTTATTTATAATTTTTACGTGCCCTTATCGTTTCCTTTTTTCCAAAACATAATTACTAAATGATTTATGAACTGGAAAAGCTTTTTTTTGGAGAAGAAAACAGCGGCGTAGGAACATGTATTAAAACTGGTTTTAATGAATACGGAACGTCTTTTAGTCAAGGTTTATGCAGTTGCAGTTGATTTGATTTGATATTTATTTTTCAAAATCGCTGGGAAATAGGGCTGCCCTCTTAAAATTAATTTTCAAACTACCTTACAAACGATTTCTAAACATTGATTAACAAATTTGTGATTTCTAGGCCTAATATGAGTTTTTAAAAATAGCGCGTTAAAGTAAACTCAATTTTGTATCAAATCATTATTTTCCATTTCTGACACCTGATGGTGTTAATTTAATGTCAATATAAGAACCAAATGGGTATAATCGCACTCAGCAGCTCTGATTGGCTGTATTTATCTGTGTTTAAACCTCTTACAATTGAACATTGTCGTACAATGTGTTTGGTACTGTTTTTTTCACTTTGATTTAGATGCATTAAGACACTATAATTAATTTAAGTTCGGTCGTATAAGTAACATTTTCAATTCATTAGCAACATGTGAACAACTGAGAATAAAAAAATAGCAATTAAATGTAATAAAATTTAACAAAAAATCGAATGTGCCTTTGATTTACAAAATACAAATTTTTAAACTGGCAATCCAAACTGCCAATTGTATTAAGATATACATGCTGCATATTGTTTACCAAAATATATTTACGGAATTATACTTATATTAATATTATTGAGAAAAAGTGTCATTTAAACTAATGCGATTTTGATACCTGTTAAAAAAATGTAATCAGCTAGAAATATTTACTAATATTTACTTGTAACTAAAATGGACAAATATAGACTCATTGAATAGACGGCCTTTCCATCTCAATGAAAATATATTTCGCTAGCATTTTTTAAAACAAAATACCAATGTTTAACTTGAACCGTCGTACCACAAAAAGTTAAACTCCGTTGATCACTTCTCTAAAAAAAGTGTAACTGCAAAACGACCCTTATATCAACGTCGAATGCCATTTTGCAGTTGGCAGTTCATTTAGACACAAGTGTTCAATAGATAGATGTTTAACTATTTTGTAGTAAGACGGGGAATGTTTCAAAAACAATTAATTTTGATTCTTATGACATGTTTGGCATTTATTTAATACAGAAAGTAAGTAAGACTAGGTGGTCTTCAAAAAATCGAGTACGTTTTTACCCGTCTTTGCCATTTTATACGTATCCGTATGTAGGGACTTGTACTGTAGCATTTATTAAGTAAATGATTGCCTGTTGTAATCGCCGATACAGCTCAACTGAGATTTCTAGACCATTCTATAATTCTCTCTACATTTTCTATTCTTATTTTTAAATTTCTCCCTAAAGTCTATATAAAATGAATTCTTTAGAACGTATGAATTGTGTTGGCGATTGTAAGACTTCTTTATAAGATATAATTTATTATAATTGTTATTTAGATAAAGAAATGCTTTGTACTGCTGTTCGCGTTGAAGACGTTGGGTTTTTGACGAAATTATCGCTATGACTGTACAATATTTTTTATTGTTGTTGGTAGATTACGGGTTTTAGGTACTCCAGCTTTTAGAGAGGTTAATTAACTAAAAATAATAAAAGAACAAGTTATGAGGTATGCGTGTTGTTTTTTTTTTAGGTCATAAAATATTTGTCGTACCAGTTACGATGAATTCGATGGCTTGTCGCTTTTGTGTTGATTTGCCTCTCAAAAACTAGGTTTAGTTTTGGGCCTTGCCTCAGTCAGCTTAATCTAAAAGTGTACAGTCAAAAGTTATTGCTATTGCTGATCTCAATGAACCTTCAAAAACGTTTTCAATGCCGACAGCAAGAGCTTTTCATTGTGGAAAATATAGTCACATTATTTATTGGGGGTAATTTGTGATCTAAAAATTTGTGCTATTTTTGTTGTTCAAATTGTAAAAGAGATTAAAAACTTCGGAAAACTCTTTATGAGAACATGCATTTATAACAAAGGTAAAGAATTGTTTTTTAATTACTAAAAATCATGTCGTTTGGCGATTGGAAGACTACCCTCGATTTGTTTCCACTCATTGTAACAGGTTCAACCTACCACAATATTATGCAGTTGTTTGAACCTGTTAAGAGGCCTCTTACAGTCCACTAGCGCCGCCAATCTAAAAAATGTCATAATAATCGTGCATTCAAATCATAAACGGCCGTTTTTGTTACAAATGCACGATTTAGCTAAATAGCTATATTTCAAGTGTTGACAATGTGTTTTAAATTACGTTATTGCCTTTTCTACAGTAATTACAGACCACATTTTGTATTTTTGATTCTATTTACGAGTTATGACATTTTTTCGATTGGCGGCGCTAGTGGACTGTAAGAGGCCTCTTAAATGATTTGTTATATAATACAGTCAGTCTATGAAAACATACACATTCGGTGATGTCTTAACTAACGATACATACTAACAATATTTAAGTATGTGTATTTTCTTAAACTGATTTTAAAAGTATAATACCAGTGTAAGACGTTTGGCGTTTGATATTATCATACAACCATTACTGTAAAAAATATATCATTGAAGTACCCGCAATGTGTTTTTTTAATTTTATTCACGTGACATTGATTATGATGCATTTCTACAAAAGACACGTCTTCAGAAGACACTTCTGTAGAACATAATGCCTCCACAACATTAGCCAAAGTCAGTCTTAAAATCTGTTATCTGACGTGGCTTGTTAAGGTTCAGAAAAAATCTGGCCAAATGGCGTCTCTTGGATTCAAAGATATTTCCATTTGATTGTACAGACGCCACATCAACATGAATGGTGAATAGCGTAGTGAATCAACATGAATCATGGACGGCGAACGCCATGTTAAATACACACACCCAAGTTCGAAAAAAATATCAATAGATGGCAGTATTTTCAATAGTGCTGTTACAAAGTTGTGTAACTAGATGGCGTGACTTGCTCTCCGTCTTTCAACCCGAGCTTTCCAAATCCCGGGGTGAATATCTGGGTCATTAAAGCAGTAGTATAGAGAGCAAAAGTGGGACAGTGAACTTCGCTCGCTACTTGGGTCGCCGCTTTGTTGGAATCGCTGTTGAACTGAACGATTGTTAACGGGGTGGTTAATCATAAGAAAATCTAAATACATTATGATTTGACCATTGTATTTTTAAGGATTTATTTGATTGTTTTTAAAGAGAAGGGTGGCTCTTTTTAGTGAGTCAATGGGGTAGGAAATTAGAATCTATGCGAGACACCGCTTTTTTTCTGAAAGTTTTTTGCATACTTAAGGGTCAGCTCAGACCGAGTCGTGGCGCTGCGCGCACATATCAGTAGAGCTACTCAAAATCTAACTCAATTTCCTACACGATAAGATACACATTTGCAGTATCGTTGCATCACGTCGCGCCGCGTCGCGTCTCGGTGTAAACTGACCGTAAATGCTCAGGGGGTCGGTTAGGCGACAAAAGTACTTGAATACTTAGTATAATTGATAAGTCAAAATGGAAGGGGCGGCCAAGATGCTAAATTTGCAGGAAATCGAGGGTCATGGCGACCTATTGGATTTGAAAGATTATGTTTTAAAAGTAAAAAGTTTATTGCAAGTTTTTTATTTTAGTGCGTGTAAATAAAGGCTAGGCGTTACAGTGTAAACGCTCTTTATATTTCTGATAACCATTACATATTTATCTGACGATTAATTTAAGGGGGCTGTCCGTAACAAGCGGTTGAAAAACCAAAAAACGAAAAGACCCTATGAGTAATTAAAACTAATTAGACGGAACGTTGATTGCTAAAAGGGAAGAGGAGGCGTTCCGTTTTTTTTACAACTTCAGGACTCTCTCATTTCCTAATGTCACAGCATAGCATTTCTACTTCAGAAAGATTTTTATCAACTAGGAATAGCGCATTAATTTGTTAGATAAAATAATAAAGAAAAAAATTGGAACTGAAGCAATATAAAATGCATAATTTGGATTACATACAAAAACTCACGCCTTCTTCCCATGGGGCTAGGCAGAAGAAGCTGCAAAAGGCTGAAAGTTAATTTGTTAGATAAAATAATAAAGAAAAAAATTGGAACTGAAGTAATATATAATGCATAATTTTGATTACATATAAAAACTCACGCCTTCTTCCCATGGGGGTAGGCAGAAGAAGCTGCAAAAGGCTGAAAGTACTTACGCTTATACACACACATAACACCTTTTACTATGAAACCAACTCCGAAAGATCAAAAACAAAGCGCAGGCCACATCGCCAGCGGGCGGGCGAGCCAGCAAGTCGGACGAACATCGTTTCAGCTCTTGTACATACTTCGGTTCACACCACGAGCTCCAGACTAACCTACGTCAGCGATGCGAGTGAATCTAACGAAATATTCAGCGATTCCAGAAAAGCTATCCCTTCACCTCGTTAGGCGCGCCCGCTTCACTCACCCGCCAGCTTCGGTAGCTTCACTTGCCCGCACGCTTCGGTAGCTTTACTCGCCCGCCCGCTTAGCTAGCTTAGCTGAGAGAGTGACAATGGATAGAACGCTATCCATCCGCAGCCCAGTAGTTTTAGAAAACTGAACTTAGCTCGCCAATATTCTGCTTAGTTTGTATAGTTTACTTCTCTCGCTCGCCCGCCCGCTGGCGGTGTGGCCTGCGCTTAATTTAGGTGTGGCATACAAAATGGAACATTTTCCGTTGATTATGTATGAAACACCTGATTTTTAAAAGAAAGAATAAAATTACATTATACAAAATTTATTAATTTAATTATTTAATCTAAATAACTTATGAACGTTAATTTTGTAAAATTGTTTTCCAAACCACCATTTATTTTTATTTGTAAAAAATTTTAGGCATATTTTAAATGGATGGTTCCATTACAACGAGTTTGACTTAAAATTCAGTTTCTGAGGATGCCTGTGCTGAAACTTAGCTGGGAAGGTGTTCGGGCAATCAGCTGCCCGCTGAGCCGGAACAACTTGCCGTTGATCGAAGTCGCTGCTTCCATCTTTCTCAAAAACATATTCTTACTGGATGTATTCAAAGTTTTCTCCGTTAAGGTCTTGTTGGATTCTGAGCCCAAAGAGTTAATGATTGAATCTGCATCTCCTTCCGTATTAAATATATTGGTATGAGACTCCTCTCGCCAGAGCTTTTGCAAGTTAAGCGCCATGAGTTCCAGTTGGACCTGCGACAGCTCTCTAATCACATCGATCTGCACTGACATCACATTGTCACACGTCTTAAGTAAAGAATTCAGCGTCTCCAGAACGTTGGCACGTCTCTTCTGGATACTGTATTGGTTGTCAATGTTTCGTTCAAAGAAGGCCAAATGCTCGTATAGTTCCGCTAGTTGCAGCGAGCAGGATATATACTGAGCCGAATGATGCTCAAAGTCGTAGTAATGCTTCGCCCTCATCAGCCATTTATACGTGAATGCGAAGAGCTTCCTTGCGTCATCAACGCCGCTAACGCTTTCTATTGGCACCTTACTTTCCATTTCTTTTAAATCTAGAGACGGAAAAGTAAACAGTTTCTCAGGAACGCCGCAATCTCCTTTTCCAGATTTTTCTGCTCCCAGATCTTTCATGTTTTCATCCTCTAAGTTGTCGGAGTCATCTAGCCTCTCTTCCAGCATGTCTACAGTTTTCCACAGATTAGTTCCCGACGACGGTTGCGTGAAGTATTTGTTCAGGATCTTCTTTTTGGACAGTTTGTAAAGCGTCAATCCAAATTTGACCCAGTGATGGCTCAACTCTAAGAAATGGATTTCAAAATCGGCTTTCTGCAATACGAATTCTTCAGGCATAAGCTTGCAGTTGTCGTGGCAAGTCCTTAACACGTGGTAGGCAGCGCAAAGGTGATGGCGTGCGTTACCGATCTGGTTGAGATAGGTGAAATAGTTTCCCAGACGCGCCGTCCTTAAAGCCCAGTCCTGTGGCGTACCTTCCTTCATTTCCAACTGCCTCCGAAGAGCTGTATGATTGTATAAAGTGTATTTATGAGGTAAGTTCAATTTATTGTACAAGAATGCCTGCATCTGAACGTTGTTGGTGATGACTTTGTCGACTTTCTCAGGATTAACCCGTTTGATATTGTCTATTGGCTCCGTCGTGAATAAGTCCTCGGCGTCAAGGAACTTGTGTGTGGGTTCCGACTTGCTGATCTGGTCGTACAGGTCCTCCATGCTCTCGAGTATTTCTCGTGCAACGTTGACCTGGTCTAGTTGGATCAGGTAATAGCATAGAAGGTTCTGTATTCTTAATAAAATAAACAGACATTCGTCTCTTACAGCAAATTGTTTAAGTTTTTCAAATGAAGCTTGGAGCATGTTCTTTTTCTCAACGGTGGACAAAGGCATGGTTTTAGCGGAGAGAAGGGCCAGGTAGCCTTCCATAGCTATGGACCTTATATATTGATCGTGGTTTTCCTTGCCTAGGACTACTAGTTCGTTAGTGAGGGTTTGTATGTCTTTCTTCAGGTTTTGGAAACGTTCTGAAGAAGTTTTGCACTTTAAGCTGGATCTTACATTTTCGAATGTGGACGTTATACGATTTAATGTTTCCATCATGTTGCTTTACTTATAATTTTTATTGTAAATACTTCATCAAATGAGTAAATTTTACACGAAAATATGCACTGTCAGATTTAACTGTATTCTATTTCATGACAGATTTCTTGTCTATCGTTTAAACTTTATCAACCAGTATGAAAGCCAATGCAAGAAGAATAGATACAAAGACTGTAATATTAACTTTAACGTCTAATAGCATGCACCTATCATGACTTTTCCGTTTTTGTGACGTATCGTTCTTAGGCTAGAGGCGCCTTTTCATTTTTCCATATAATAAATGCTGTAAATAAAAAACAAAATCTTGTGATAAGGCAAGATACATACATAGTAAGTTTGCCAGAGGCCTTGGAGACCTACCTTTATTTTGATTAAGGTTACATAGCATTAAACATAGTCGTCATTATGTCTATACGCTTCATCATCATCATCAACCCAATTCGGGTTGGAGATGGCAAAATAAACTATTTTTTTGAATTAAATACCTATAAAACTGTATTTATTTTTATTGTTGTCCATTAGGTACAATCGACAAAATTGAATCATGACCCATTTTGACGATAAATCGTTTGAATTGTGATTGTAGCAGCAGCGGTGAGGTTGGTGAAAGCTCAGGTTTTAGTGTATAGACTGTGTTGAGGATTTTTGTAAATAAAAACGATGCGTTGGACTTAACGAACAAATTCTGTATATTAGCCATCTTGGTTGTACAAAATTCAAGGAAGAGGGGTGAGGGAACAATATTTTTCATTGTGGTCGAGATTTGGTATGACGTAGCGCATAGTATTTATTACTGCCCCGAGATGTCGCTGCCAGTCCTCTATGTGCATTTATGATTAAGTTCACAACATGCCCCCGGCCTTGGAAGCAGTGGCTTTTAATGGTCTTCAGTCGCTGCATCAGTGTCGATCACGTCCTGTAGTAGAGGAAAAATCTTCGTAAAAGCGCGCCTTACTACGCCCGATGACGTCTGTATATCAGCCACCCGGGATATACCATCCTTTCCTGGGATAGTACAAAAGTGCACGTCTCAAGTGCCACTTCAAAGGTGGGAGGTTATTATCCTTTATAACCACTAGTGTGTTTGGCTTGAGTTCATCCTTATTTGCCGTCCATTTTGTCCGCACCTGTAGCTCGGAGATATATTCCTTCGCCCACCGGTTCCAGAAGTGTTGGCGAAGTTGCTCTGCCCTCTGGTATCGTTTAAGACGACTAGCAGGAATATTGCGTAGGTCATCGCCGGCCGGTGCAGTCAGTGGTCGGCCAATAAGGAAGTGACCGGGAGTGAGCGGGGAAAAGTCAGAAGACAAATGTAGCCTTTGATGAGCCTAGCACCCTACCTTTGCGGTTCAGAATGAGCACAGGTCCAGCGTAATCCACCCCACACCTAACGAATGGAAGACTAGGTGTAACTCGCTCCCTAGGCAAGTTACCCATCATATGACTGAGCGTCTTACCTTTAATGCGAGTACAGGTAACACAACTATGCACTATCTGACGAGCCAAATTTCTACCTCCGATGGGCCACCATGATTCGCGTAAATGAAAAAGTAATGCTTGCGGAGCAGCGTGGAGAAGCTGAATGTGCTCATGACGATATAATAAAGTGGTAAAATAATGTTTACAATGAATTAGAATTGGGTGATTTTTACCGTAAATAAATTCATCAGAATTAACTAAACGACCACCAACGCGCATTAATTTGTGATCATCAAAAAACAAATTTAATTTAGACAAACAGCCTTTATTTTTAATAGTCTCATTATTGGATAATGCCTTATATTCAACGGGATAAGATTCCATTTGACAAAATCGAGCTAATGTTTTATCTGTATGGTCTAACTCGTCTACACTAAGGATGCCTGTACGCTTATTATTTTTACATCGACTGTTATTAATAAAACGTAACCTAAAGGCAGTCGCACGCCTCATACGTTTAAATTGAGAGAAACGATGGAAGGGAAACAAAGATAACTCGCAACATTCCTGAGCTACAACGGCAGTGACGCATGACTTGACCTCAGGTAACTCACGATGTCTGAACGAGTCCGAATCTTTGTGGTCGTCTATTGAGAAAATAGGGTCGCGAAGAAATTCAGGACCCTCCCACCACAAGGTAGACGAAGAAAGTTCTTCCAATCGAGCACCGCGTGACAATAGATCGGCGGGATTATCTCTTATCTCTCACTTCTTACGTGACGCCATGGGACGTCTAGTGTAAGGTCATGAATTTCCGCGATCCGGTTTTGAACGAATGTCTTAAGTTGATTAGGCCTCATGTGTAGCCAGCCTAATACGATCGTGGAATCAGTCCAAAATACTACGCTATTAAACTTGCAACGTAATGAGTTGCGTACCTTGTCATACAGACGAGCACCTAATAAAGCCCCACAAAGTTCGAGACGTGGGATACTAATAGGTATTAAAGGCGCGACCTTTGTTTTTGAAAACAATAATCTAACTGATACTGTTAAATCTTTGTTAACTGTACGAATATAAACACATGCGCCGTACGCCGTCTGAGACGCGTCGCTAAAAATGTGTAACTGAATATACATAGGCTGTGTACCTACAGCGTGGCGAGGTATACGAACAGTGTTTAGCGCTTGCAACGAGATAACAAACCGGTTCCACACGCGCGCCGTGTCATCAGGAACGTTATCATCCCAATCTATTTTTAATAGCCATAATTGTTGTAGAAGAACTTTTACAACAATTATGACTGGACTTAACAAGCCGAGAGGGTCAAAAATTTGCAAAACGTTTGACAAAATAGACCGTTATGTAATAGGCTTGTTATTTTCAATATTAACGAGAGAATTAAAATAAAAGTTATCGCTTGCGTTATGCCAGCCTATTCCTAAGGTTTTAGAACAAATATTTTCACCTAAACTTAAAGGTTTAAACTGACTAGATGACTGACGGTCATCATCGTGTTTAAAATTAAATATCCACTTCCTCAGTGGAAAACAACCCGACTGCAGCGTCTTCTGAGTTCTGTCGCATAAATCCAATAATTTAACTTTATCATCTAAGCCCGTAATATAGTCGTCGACATAAAAGTCGGCTTTTATATTTAGAGCGACATCAGGATCAAAAGATTCAGAGGCTAATTCTTTCAGACACCTAACGCTTAGAAAAGGCGCGGAGGCGGTTTCATACATCACGGTGTTTAATTTAAACATGCTTAACGGCTTTGAAGGATGGTCACGCCACAGAATCATTTGCAAGCTGCGCTGACCCTCATCTACAGGGCATTGCCAGTACATCTTTTCTACGTCGGCGCACACGACGTACTTGTACTGCCGAAAGCGAAGAAGAATGGCAATTAGAACACCCTGTATGGGAAGGCTAACTAGTTGCAAATCATTCAGTGACTTACCAGAGCTCGATGGTGCGCTTGCGTCAAACACCACGCGCAACTTGGTGGTGGTGCTGAGCTCGCGGAACACGCCATGATGCGGTATAAAATAACACGGGGTTTCATACGAATCTACCTGTGTCATATGGCCTAAACTGAGATACTCCTGCATAAAACTGGAATAAAGCACTTTATATTCAGGAGAACGCTGCAGACGTTTTTCTAGCGCGAGAAATCGACGTTCTGCTTGTATATAAGAATCCCCCAAGGTATCAGGTGACTGATGGAGTGGAATGTGCATACAGAAACTACCCTCACTGTTGCGAGTGGTAGTGCGAATAAAATGATCTTCGCATGCACGTTCTTCATCAGTCTGTGCGTCTCTGACCTTAGACGGTTCCTCAATCTCCCAGAACAATCGAAGCTGCGTATCTAAAGAATTAATAATATTGCAATGAATTGGCGCATTTTTGCGCGTATAATTAACTATAGGTCCTGAAATAATCCAGCCTAGTGTGGTATTCTGTAGAAACGGACCACTAGACAAACAAATCTCTAACAGATCCCAAAACCTATCTGCGCCAATTAAAATATCAATATCTTTGTAGTCTAGAAACTCTGGATCGGCCAACCGTATGTTGTCTGGATTACAGACTTGCGCGCTTAATTTACACACGGCAGCCATCGAAATCGTAATCCTAGATAGAACATAGCAGATAATGCGCGTAGTAAATGAATTATCAACCCAGGATTTGATAACGATATTACAAGCTTGTGAACAATGTACTATCGAATCACCTACGCCTCGAACTTCGTTTGTGGACTGTATTAATGATGCGTTTAAGAGTTGATATAATGATTTAGAAACGAAACAGCGCTGGCTTCCATTATCAAGGAGCGCCCGCGCTTTATGATATCTACCGTGTACATCTGCTACTTCAACGATAGCTGTTGATTATAACACGGACTGCACACCTATAGACTTAATCGATAGTGTTTGCATGTGTGCCTTGTTTACCTGAATAGGGACAACGGATTCCGAGGCGGCCGGTGAGGCTGCGGGGAGGTACGTAGGCGCTTCACTCGCATTAGCACGCGTCGCCACAGTGTTCGTTGTGGAATGACAAGCAACAGAACTATTAGCGTTATTATTGTGCAATAATGAGTTATGTTTTTGATAGCAGTGTCTACATGGCCCAAACCTACAATCATTTACTGAGTGTCCCGAACGTAAACAATTCTCACATAAGTTGTGCTTAGCGATGGGTAGCTATAGCCATAACTAGCCAAATACCGGCTATGAGCAATATAGCTACGGCTATGATATCCGTCAACACGATAGTTAGCTAGTGGCTACTGGTTGGCTAGATAACCGTCAGGTTATGACATAGCCGGTAGCTGCGTAGCCGCGGCAGCCGCGTAGCCGCGGTAGCCGCGTAGCCGCGTATACGCTACAGAGTATAGCTAACTGCTACGTTTTGTAGCCGCCCCGGTATTCGGTAGCCGGGTAGCGTGAGTAGCCAGAATAGCCGATAGCTGTGTGCGCGCTCAATGCGCTACGTGAGTGCGACCTTGATTCGTATCGTACATCTCTTTCTCACAAAATAGATTAGACAAAGAGATAGTATTATACTTTCGTTCATTTAATAAACGAATTTACGAAAAGCGATTATTGGAAAAGTAGTTTGTTACCGTCAGATATAAAAGTAAACACAAGAAATAAAGATCTGATAATTAGTATTTTTGATATTAAGACAAACTAGGGGAAGTTATTTTTTTTAATGATTAAAAAAGTAAAAATAAAATTAAACGAAATCTATAATCATCTGGACTTTTTGGCGCGAACAGGGTTGAATTCGGATCGTGTAGTTGATGCTGCGTTACTTAAGTCCTACCTAAGTACCTAGCTTCACCGGCGCTGAGTCGCTGCGTCGCTAACGCTAATAGTCATTACGGTTCAGCTAGCTGGCTATTCCACAACCAATAGCCGGCTAGCTAAGCTATTGAAATTTCGGCTAGTTACCCATCTCGAGTTGTGCTCGCGTACGAGTTTAAGCTTTGTGTCTAAGTCGCAATCAATAAACTTTTTACACGTGTACAGTGGATGATTCGCGTTACACTTTGAGCATGTTACCGCGTTTAACTTACCGCGTTGTTTATGGGATTGACTCGGCCCGCTGGAAACATTGCAGTGTGACATATTGTGACATTTTTGTTGTTGTTTTTGCTGTCAGTGCTTTGAGTTTATTTGCTATGTGAACGCTGCAATGCCTCCAGCATGTCCGATTTGTTGCGCAGAAAGTTAATTAAAACATCCACCGATAAACGCTCAGTATTTTGCTCGTTTGCGTTCGGGAACAATGTGCACCTATGAGACCCCCATTCTCTTTCAGTTATTGTATCTAACTTCGACACCATGATATTAATAATTAAACTATCCCAGTAGTCTGTAGGCTCACCTAAGACCTTAAGTGCGCGTAAATTTTTCAAAATAGTGTCCATTGATTTTCTAATCAAAGAAGGCGACTCTTTAGTTAATGCAGTAATATTTAACAAAGCACTGATATGATGAACAACTAAAAGTGCGCAATTATTATATCGGTTGAGCAACAAATCCCATGCAACCTGATAATTATCAGCAGAAAATTCTATGGAATGTATAACTAGATGTGAGCTGTCTTTTAGGGACGATTTGAGATAATGAAACTTTTCTATATTGGAAGTATCTTTAGAATTATGAACTAGTGAGGTAAATGTGTCTCTGAATTCCAACCAGTGCTCATAGTAACCGTCAAATGTAGGCATGGAGATAGTGGGTAACTTCACAGAATGTATTTGACTATAATTATGACTATGTCAGGACCTGGAAGAGTCAGCAACTTCATCAGTGTTTAGCATAAATTCAGCAAGTTATATTAAATTGTAGTAACTATCTTCAAAACGTTCTCTTTGATTTAATTGTTCGCCTAATTCACTATCAGAAACTCGTTCTTCTATTTTAGTTTGGATGTCGTTAAAGTCAGAAAATAAAGTAGAAAATACTTTAAATCTCAACTTTAAATTAATGCGTTTTTAATTTGGAAAGTCCTGATCACAATCTTATAAAGACTCTAAATAATTATTAAATTTAGTAAGCCTGCCCTTAATAATACCACGCTTCCTAACTAAATCGCGAACTAAGTCACTACTTTCTATACTTAGCAAATTAGGAGATTTGTCACGGGATTTAGCGGAGTCAATAGGCATTTTGGTGGTCAGTGAAAAGAGGAGTACTCACGGTTTTACAATCATCAGTCTAATCACACACGGTACTGATGCTAGCAACGTCACCAGGCTAGTAATTGACTGAAAATCTGATATTCCGAGAATACTATGCGGCAATTTCACTGAAATAAGAGCACAGACACACTATAGCACTAAATCGAACTTAAAAGACGTGGGAAAGGAATAAAGATTGGCCCCACCGATTGCGTATTATATTCGATGAAAGCTTTTGCGTTTTCTTCTCGATCCGCCACGTGCAAGGGTTCCACAGGTCCAAAGGTCGCTCGGCGATCTGGTAGGCAGTATCCCAATATCCGGCTCAAAGGACCAAAATGTAACAGCAGCGGTGAGGTTGGTGAAAACTCAGGTTTTAGTGTATAGACTGTGTTGAGGATTTTTGTAACTAAAAACGATGCGTTGGCTTTAACGAACAAATTCTGTATATTAGCCATCTTGGTTGTACAAAATTCAAGGAAGAGTGGTGAGGGGAACAATATTTTTCAAAACCAATCGTGGTCGAGATTTAGTATGATGTAGCGCATAGTATTTAATATTGCCCCGAGATGTCGCTGTCAGTCCTCTATGTGCATTTATGATTAAGTTCACAACAGTGATTGTGATCTGTATGTTTACGCGAATGTGGACTTCACTGTATTTGAATATTCGTAAAAAAATAAGCTTAAGCGGGCCAAAACAAAATATTTGTTTTAAAATTCTTGTACTGCATAACATCAATACCAACCACATTTTAAAGCTATTGAGTATTTGTACTCGCATTCAAATGTGGTCATTGAACATACGGTAGCGATTATAACTCGTCTCATTAGCTATTTCATCTCTATCCCTAATACGTCACATTCACGTCCTAATACGTCATCTTGTGCAGCTGGTCATTTTTATTAACTCGTCTCATGCTCTAATTCGTCTCTTTCAGACGAAATAGCTGATGAGACGAGTTATCATCCCAACCAAAAATACTGGTGTATTATTAACGCATTAGACAGCATGATAAATTAAGCCTTATTATCATGGAATATGGAAGGCTAACTAAACCGAACCTCGGGGTGCCCCTGACGTCGACCGTCTTATTCGTGTTCATAACGTAAAATATTGAGCTTTAGGGGAACAGTGTATAAAACGGCGACGCGAGGTATGATGGGAAATTACTGCACTTAACACAATACTAACGTAGAGCAAGCGCGAACAGGAAGCCATTTGTTAATGGCCGCTTGCAAATAACGTCCTGATGACGCTTGCGCTACGTTAGTGTTATGTTAAGTATGCCTAAAGAGTGTATGTCCCCATTATACCTTGCGTCCCCGTCTTATACACTTTTCCCCTATAATGTAGTGTAGACACGCAGGTAATCATGACCATGGAATAGAAAGAGAAACAACAAGAAAGATCAAGAAATCAAAATAGTTAGCATGCAACTGCCACGCCAGATTTAAAGATACGATTTTTTTTACCAAAATTGCCAAGTGCCAAAATATCAACTTCCAACTCTCTAACTCAATTTCCTCTGATTATTTTCATGGCAACTGGTTGCGCCCGTGTGTTAGACTTAAACATATATGTAGCAAGACACTGAATGGTATTAATCTATTGAGACATTTAGCAGGAAAAGTTTTTGGGGATCTGATCCTAAAGTTGTGTATGTTGTATAAAAGTATAGTGAGAAGCCATTTTGATTATAGCAGTTTAGCTTACATGAATGCCAGTAGCACCTGTTTACGAAAATTAGATGAAATTCAAAATATGGGATTGATACTTATTTGTGGTGCAATGCGCTCCACACCTATCAATTCATTAGAAGCTGAGACATGTATACCTCCCTTGATATTACGAAGGTTGTTGTTAGCTGAGAGATTTTTATTGAAAGTCATTTCATCAAATGATAATCTTTTACTCAAGAAATTAATCATACATTCAGAGATCTTTCAGTCAATTGCTACCAATACCATCTCTGCTTCATCTTTGGTTGGTGGAACTCTGCCTGAAATACCAACAATATTTGAACAGGTTAATAAATATTCAAAGATATTCTTATAAATAATCTATGGCCTATGTGCAGAATTCCTTATAATAGTATTATTGGCAGTTTTGCAATCCACTTAGATGTGATGCATAATGAATTTGATTTTTTTACAGTTTAAAGACAATAGACCTGAACATTATGTAATATACACAGATGGATCTAAAACAAACCACACTGTAAATGCAGCTTTCTATGATCCACAGTTAGACCTCACCAAATGCATTAAATTAAATAGAGTATGTAGCATTTTCACTGCAGAATGCTATGCATTTTATTGTGCATTGCAACATGTAAATAGTCTTGTTAATAATGTACGGAATATTTTGATAGCTACAGACTCCTGAAGTGTTTTATCTACCCTTTTTTTTTTTTTTTTTTTTTAAGGGTGGCAAAATCATCAAATGAGTCCTCCCACCCTGGGTGGGGCGGGAGGGACTGTCAGACTCTTACTGACTAAAATCCACCCGTGTTTCTTCGGATGCCCTTTACGTTCCGGGGCCGCGGTAACCTGGATTAAGAAAAATCCGCGACCCCAGCAGGCATTTGGCCCCGTAAGGGGCCCCGTCGGTGACCCGTGAAACACGACGCGCCACCGACCTGGGCTTGGTCCTTGGTCGGACGGCGGGCTTACCCATTACTCGCCGTCCGCAAGCCCGCTCCGCCGCTGTGCCCTCTGCTATTCAGAGGGACACGCGTTGGAGCATCCACCTGAGGTCTTCCCCCCGGACGTATCCGAGAGGGAACTCCAGTCCACGGGCGCACGTGGAGGTTTCCTGTCTTAGCACCCCGTTTTATCTACCCTGGATAATGTAAATATTACTTTTAAGTTAAATTATATTACATATTCACTGTTTCAGATTTTTTATCCAAAAACTACTTTACAAATGTATTAAAGTAGAATTGGTATCGGTACCTTCACACAGTGGCATTCGTGGAAACGAGGTGGCTGATACTGCGGCTCGTTCAGATCATGACAAGGATAGATCCGAGTTGCTAAAGGTCCCATTGACTGATTACTACAGCCTTTATAAAGAACTGAATAGAACGGTAATGGAAGGAGTATTGGGACATAACGTTGGACACGAAAGGCAGATGGTATGCTGGAATACAAAATGATTTATTAACTAAACCCTGGTATCAAAACTACAAATACAGCACAAGAAAGTTTAAAACGGTCATTTCACGCCTAAGATTGGGACACTGCCTGCACAGGATTCATATAATTAAATAGCCGTTGTGATCATTGTTGAACAGAGGATGCTGATTTGGATCATATTATTTTAAAATGTTCAAGCTTAAGGCCCACTTGCACCACAAACAGGTTTAGCGCTAATCTGACTTAAAACATCGTTCTGTTTCTGTCAGCTTCAAACAATTTGATAGGGATACAGTGATATTCTAAGGCAGTTTAGCGCTTAACCCGTTTAGTGATGTGTAGTGCAAGTGGGCCTTAACATTCAACGTCTAATACTAGTCAGTGAACTGAGTGTACTATATGACAATGACATTGAATGTGAACGACAAAGTGTTCCCCGCAGCGTTCAGGAATTATTAGTAAATAAGAAATATTTTACTGTATTGTACAAATATGTTTGTAATACTATAGAAAAATTGTAAACATTTTTTTTTATATATTTAATACGCAGTTAAACTGTTTAAAATTTAATTAAAATATCACTGTACCCATCCAACCTGAAAGGTCGGTTGAATATTTTTATGTTAAAGAAGTTAA
Organism: Agrotis puta; assembly: GCA_943136025.2. Classification (NCBI taxonomy): domain Eukaryota; kingdom Metazoa; phylum Arthropoda; class Insecta; order Lepidoptera; family Noctuidae; genus Agrotis; species Agrotis puta. The sequence goes on from OW964166.2 coordinate 10,681,367, forward strand.
TGTAAAATATTCATGTAAAAACTATTACTCAAAATATTGTTATCAACTGTTATAAAAAAAGTGTCTTATTAATATATTCTAAGTATAATTTTATGTAATTCTAACTAATGGAATATTTTAAGTTCAAAATGTATTCGACTGAAAGATACCTGTATCTATGGTCATGAATATATTTATTTAAAAAAAATTGTGTGTTAAACTGGTAAACGATATGTGTATTTAACTCAGGCGCTATATTAAGCGCCTACTACCTATTGTATTGTTGTATTTATGCACCTGGCGAGGTGTAAAAAGCAACAAAATTATCTGGCTCATTTATTTTCCCTCTCTTTAAATATTCAATTTTAAAGGAATGAAGGTTTCGAAATGCCTTAAACACGTTTTCGGGCCCAAAAGATTGCATCTTTAAATACTTACGTCTTGCTTCGTTCAAAACCACTTTTTGTTCAGCTAGGTCAGCATTTCTATATTTAGAGATAATTGAAGAATTAGTATCAATACTAGCAAGTTTCAGCGTGCCTCAACACTTTCCAAAATTATAATTCAGTGTTGTAAGCTGGCGTCGTGAACGATCATTTGACATTCCCCTCCGGGACCTAGCTGCTATTCTCGTGCGCACATGTGTGCATTATCTAATGCAGATTGCCGCAGTGTCACTCAAACTCCTGCAATTTTCCTATTCATGACCACTTGATTTGCATCGCAGATGTTATGACCAATTGGTGCCGTTTATACTATCGTCCGAACAATTTATTATAGACCTTCATGCACTCAGGCAACAAGCTCAAGGCCGTTAGTATTTAGAACTAGCTTCTTTTAGCGACTCTTATGCATGTGAAGTTTCGACTACGATCCATCGCGTCGTATCCCTTCGCTCGACTTTTAATATTCCGACTTGCTATATTAAAATTGTAATACCTGGGCTAATAGGCATGATATGAATATAATTTATAGCTTATAACATTAATGAATAATAAGCTTCCGACTTGACATTTCTTTTTCAATTGGATTAATAGTTCCGGAGTTTACCCCCATGTACAAACATGTATAACATAGACTTATCCATACGATCCGCCCTCTTCCAATCGCAAACCATTTAACAAGCTCTTAGGGCTCTTGAAGTTCACTAAAACAATAAATAAATTGACGTTTTATGATTATTAATACAGTAATAGCGTGGTTCTGGTAAGAATCGACAGGTATTTAAGGACTGCGGTCTTGCCTACAGACTTCAGTTCTAAGTTGATCTTTGGAAAACATTGACCAGTCATTAGTTTTATTTTTTTCTTTCGCGAATTTCTAAAACCTTGCGTCTACTTCTGGACATTGACTTGGTCCAATAGAATAATTTCTTATGCGATAAAGTGTAGTTTTTGAACTTAACCATGATTAGAATATATTTTATCATTTTATTTTTTTGCAGTGTACAGTTGTTGCTTATGTTCTTCTTTTTGGAGTTATTTCATATTATATTGATGATGATAATGACGTAAGATTAGGGATTTGGATGACAGTTCCAAGCAAAGTAAGTAGGCCTTTTTTTTGGTTGGCAAAGTCATCAAATGAGTCCTCCCGCCTTGGGTGGGGCAGAAGGGACTGTCAGACTCTTACTGACTAAAATCCATCCGTGTTTCTTCGGATGCCCTTTACGTTCCGGGGCCGCGGTATCCTGGATTAAGAAAAAATCCGCGACCCCAGCAGGCATTTGGCCCCGTCGGTGACGCGTGAAACACGACGCGCCACCGACCCGGGCTTGGTCCTTGGTCGGACGGCGAGCTTACCCATTACTCACCGTCCGCAAACCCGCTCCGCCGCTGTGCCCTCTGCTATTCAGAGGGACACGCGTTGGAGCGTCCACCCGACAGGCTATTCGCATACGGGCAAAGAGACCCCTTAGGCACACAGTGCCTAAGGAAGAGTTTTTGCCCGCATCCTAGGGTGCACCGGCCCGAAAAACTGGTCTTCCCTCCGGACGTATCCGAGAGGGAACTCCAGCCCACGGGCGCACGTGGAGGTTTCCTGTCTTAGCACTCCAAACTAAGTAGGCTTGTCACTATTTTGTGACTCGCTCGACCTCAAGTTAAAGTACCCCTCCTGCCATGCGAACACTACTATCTTCACACCAAACCGATTGAGAACTTAGATCCTATGACCCCTGGTAAGTGTTATACTATAAAACGAGCAATATTTGTATATACGAGTATCTATATATATTTTCCGGTTCTCGTAAACGGCTCTAACGATTTTGATGAAATTTGGAACATAGGGTTTTACAGGTGCGAAAAATCAATTCATTCCATGAGGTATTTAAAGTGTGTTCAAGTTTAGAATGAATTATATCGCACTGAATTATCTTAACAAAAAAATAAAATTCAAAATAAATGCTTATTATTTTGAAATACAGACACATTTCTAATTTAAATTTGGATAATAAATAAAAATTGCCGCGAAGATGGTCCAGTCTGAAATTTGGTTGGAATGATGCACGATGAACAATGCAAAAAATGTTTAAAAACATAATATTTTCTCTCTCATTTTTTTTTATTGTTTCTTCTATCTTCACTTTTAATTTTCTATTTATTTATTTACCCGAGCTAAGCTTGGTCGACCAGGTACTGATAAATAAATAAATAAATAAATAAATAAATACGAAAAAAATAAATAAGTACGATCTCCGGCCACCGTAGGCGCGGGCATGCGGGCGGCGAGTAATGGGCGACTCGCTGTCCGACCATGGACCATGCCCGGGTCGACGGCGCGTTGCCTTCCACGCGCTCCTCAAGGAGTGTCAGCATATCGACGGGGCCTGTAGAGGGCCAAAGCCTGCCGGGGTCGCGGGACTCAGAAATTACCGTAACCCCGGTACATAAAGGGCTATTGAAGGGCACCGTGGATTTTAGTCAGTCAAGTCTGACAGTAATGGGTGGGAGGACTCATTTGATGATTTTACCACGCTAAAAAAAAAAGGCCGGAACAAATGAAGTGATCATTCCCATTTCCTCTTTATAAAGTTGGAAATGTACTTTTCCGCATTGAAACCACAGCGGGGTGCGGATGTGGAGCTGTGTCGCTAACGATGCTCCACCTTCTCACCTATCCGGCCGTCATAACCCAAAAACATACAGCCAAATAGACCTCGTGCTGCTCCCGACAACGCCGTGGAGGAGGCGATGATTTGGGATAATAAAATATGAATACGAAGAAATATGGAGGAAATATGAAGATGGCTTCTTCTTCTTCGATCTCTGGCGTACAAGAGAAGAAGCCGGCTTTAACAAACAAAGTTACCAACCATAATACTACGGGCGCACTGTGGCCGTCTAAAACTCAACATTACCGACATCGTTTGTATAGATACAGCCCCGGAAAAATCCGAGACTTTCTAAGCATTCCCATTTCTAGGTGTTAGTTTTTAGGACGCAACAGGTGGCAGGACGTATTTCTCCAAGCCCAAAGCTTTGTAACATGCCTCTGTGATAATAGCGTCTTGAGCCGAACTTAGTCGAGCGGGCCCGAGAGGAGGCGAGCAATACTGAAGTTAAGGTGCGATTCCATTAGGCCAGTCTGGGATACAAGTATGACGTCACATTGGTATACAAGTTGCTCGAATTGAAAACGCAATCTGCAGTTCCGTATATGCAACTTATAACTAGTATGTTCAAATATGATGTTATACACATAACGACACATTTAATTATTCACACACAAACACACACAATAAATGAAACACAATAACGCTGGCTTCTTTCAACTAGTTTTTTGTTTTTAACCATTCATTACTTTTTAAGTGTAATTAGTTACTCTTTCATAGCTTACGATACTAGTTTTTCATCTCGAAGAGCGGAACCTTTAACACAAGTAAGCTTTTGCTTAAAAGAGGATTTTAAAGACTGTTATGTATAATGCAAGTTGTGAAATAAAAAAACATTACATTTTATAAACCACATATTTAAAATCTGAAACTAACTAAAATAATCATCAGAATAACAAAACTATGCTAAACATAGATTTCTTTTTTGTTGTTGTAAAATCACCAAATGGGTCCTCCCACCCATCCTGTAAGACTCGTACTGACTAAAATCAATCCATGGTGTCCTTCAATAGCCCTTTACGTTCCAGGTTCACGGTTACCTATTAAGACAGTTCCGCAACCCCGGCAAGCTTGCCTCTAAGGGGAGCCTCGTTTAATTGCTGACAGCTCTTTAAGGCTCGCATGGAACTCGACGCACCGTCGACCTGGGCGTGGTCTATGATTGGACGTCGAGTCACCCAATTCTCGCCGTCTACATGCCCCTACGATGCAGGTAGAAGTTGGGTTCACCCGTGGTGGCAGGGTCGTGAGGTGGAGGCTGTCCTCTACCTCACACGTCCCGCCTCCTTCTTTGCTTGCAGGACTATTTCGCAAAAAGAGGACCGCTTCCCATTTCCTCACGCTCCAAAGCATGGCCTCGACCAACCCCGGGCGCGAGAGTTCGCCTCCGAGAGGCATGGCGGTGATCTGCCCAAGCGTGGCAGTCCTGCACCGTGTCTTCTGGGCGATCCGCACAGTGGTGACGTGACACCCAGGCTTTTATTCGTTCTCAATCAGACACAGGAACCTCCCGAAATTTCCGTGTCCGGTGAGGACTTGCGTCAAGGGGAAGGTGAGGACGGCGTGGTGCCTTTCCAGCTACCCTTCAAAGAGGGGTCTTACCGCCTTGATTGTGGCGTGCCCTATATTAAACATGTTTATTGTCTTGTATAAAAAAACAACATGGCCGCAGCCGCTGACGGAGCTAGTACTCGTATATCCATAAAAAAAGAAACTCGATAACGTAAATATTTGAAGCATTTGATTAATATCCATCATACTTCCCTGAATGCACACGATATTAAACATTTTATTAACTCATCCTACTGCGAAATACGAAATGAAAACGAGAAATATCAGAATTATAGGATCAAATAAAAAATAAAAAATTATGATTTATTCTCTCGGTCGAATAAGCAATTCCAATGAATTTGTTTTCTATAGAACCGTGCAATTTAACCGGGTGTTTATTATCTATATTTAAAAGAACAGGGTTTCGTATTAGTCTATATATATAAAAGAACAGGGTTTTGTATTAAGACTCGACTACAGCCGAAACCGCTAAACGCAGTAACTTGAATTTTGGACATCAATTGCAGTCTACCATGTAGGGGAGCAATAAGACGGGATTTTGCGAAGATCCTCCTCTAAGGCGGTGATAAGGGGTGAAAAGGGTTGTATGTAAAATCTTATTCCTTAGGTTTATAAACTTGAAACTAAGTACGAATATAAGTAAATAAAAAAGATGGACATTAATAGTATTTTGAATCTACCCTCCATTGGTAATCTAGACGATGTTAAAGTTTGTATGGGAAATTCATAACGCGTTAACCGATGAAATTGAAACTTAATATGTAGAAATTAGATAAAAAAAATCAAAAACGAATTTTTAGGTTTTTCGAAAATCACCCCCTAAATTGGTAAAAAGGGGTGATTTCGTTTTAAGGGAAGGATTTTACTGTTTGCTCCTATAAACTCAAAACTTGGCAAATAGATCTCAATCAAATGCAGGATATTTACCCCAAGGGGGTGAAAATCGAAAAATCAGTTTGTATGAATCTTAGAGGGTTTGTATGATTCAATAAGGAGGGTGACCGGGCATTTAAATTCACTGAATTTGAAGTTAGAAACACGCGCAGACGAAGTCGCGAGCTGATTGCTAGTACTGAATAAATAAATTGTGTATAAATAAATTGTTGGACACGTATTTTTCTATATTTATTTAAATAAGTGAATATTGACAAAGTTAAAACGCTTCCAAATTCGGGAGTGGGGGGTTGTGACGTCATAACGTTTGTAAAATTGTACCGATCGAATGATATTTTGTGAATTTTAGAAGCGTTGTATCTTCATCAATTTTGGTTTATGTAGCTGAAGAAAAAATACGGGTAATTTTTTTTATATACTATCTTTCGGACTAATATATATTTTTGAGTTAAATAGCCTATTGCCTCCGTTATTAATCGTCTTATAGGTCGGAATTAGGTAGAGTCATTCATGTACTTACACTGATTTCATATAGCGAAAAAATAAAGTGGATATGTCCCAAATCCCGGAATTACTTTTAAAGAGTTGTTGGTCTAGTGGTTAGTGACCCTGACTGCTATGCCGGAGGTCGTGGGTTCGATTCCCACCCAGGACAAATGTTTGTGTGATGAGCACGATCATTTGTTCTGTGTCTGGGTGTACTTTATCTATAATATGTATGTATTTAGAAATATATAAGTATGTTTATCAGTTGTCTAGTGCCCATAACACAAGCTCTGCTTAGCTTGGATCTAGATGGCGTTGCGTGACAGTTGTGGAATATTTATTTATTTAAAAAAAAAAGAAACCCGTGATTTATTTGTTAACGATACTTAAGCCATATTTTTTTTTTATCGTAGTAAAATCATCAAATGAGTCCTCCCACCCAGGGCAGGGCGGGAGGGACTGTCAGACTTGTACTGACTAAAATCCACGGTGTCCTTCAATAGCCCTTTACGTACCGGGGTCACGGTAATCCCTTGGTCCCGCGATCCCGGCAGGCTTTGGCCCTCTACAGGCCCCGTCACTATGCTGAAACTCTTTGAGGCGCGCGTGGAACACAACGCGCCGTCGACCCGGGCATGGTCCATGGTGGGACAGCGAGTCGCCCATTACTCGCTGCCCGCATGCCCGTGCCTACGGTGGCCGGAGATCGTCTTGCGACGTCCGACGCCGTGGGCGTCTACCACTGCGGCTGGGGTGGAGTTAGGACGCTGTCCTCTCCCTCAAGCGGCCCGCCTCCTCCTTCACGAGCATGACTGCTTCGCAGAAGGAGGCGACCGCTTCCCACTCCGTCTCGCCCCGCAGCATGGCCTCAACCAATGTCGGGCGCGAGAGGTCTCCGCCTATCGCCGTCGTGAGGACACGGCGGTGCTCTGCCCAAGCGGGGCAGTCCTGCACCGTATGCTCCACCGTGTCCTCCGGACGATCCTCGCAGTGGTGACACCTCGGCGTTTCTTCCCTCCCTATCAGACACAGGAACCTCCCGAAACTTCCGTGTCCGGTGAGGACCTGCGTCATGCGGTAGGTCAGGACGCCGTGACGTAAGCCATATAAAGAAGATATAAAACGTTGAGTTGTTGTGTCAAACTGTCTTCAAAGGAAAACTGTATTTTTTCTTATTTAACTGCATATTACAGTATTTTAATACTATTTCGCATTCTTATTGTGCTTAACATAATTTGGTGACCACGACGTGATGTTTTGAAGACGCATCAACCAACCTTCTGATCTGTTCATGTTGAAGGTGTTGATACTCCTTGTAGGCCCTTGCTGGCCGTAAGGTAATCTGTCACATGATGACATAGAACACTAGTTTAAGATGTTGTCATTCTGAAATAAAAGGTCTGTGACGATGAGATGTGTCTATTAATAATTATCTAATTTACTATCGGCGCTAGCACTGTGTGCATACTCTGGCATTTCCAATAGGTTATGGGCCCAGTCTACCATAAGTGCCTGATTTCGTAAATTGTGAAGATTTGGTAAATACGCAAGAAAATATTTTCGATGATGTCAGACGACCAGAACTTGTCGTCAGGTTCCATTTGTGGAATAAAAAGGCTTGAGGGTGCATCTGGTTTCGAGGTTTGGAAATTCCAAGTTCAAAACTACTTAGAATGTAAAAACTGGTGGGAGGCTGTAGAAGCCAAAGAAGTTAGTGCAGCACTCAAAGATACTGATCGAAAGGCGCGTACTACCATTTGTCTGCTGTTGGAGCCTTCATGTTTTGCGCATATCTATAACGCAAAGACCGCGCATGAGGTATGGCACAATCTGTGCGTAGCATACGAAGATAAAGGCTGGGGTAGACGTATATCACTGCAGCGTCAATTATGGACATGTAAGTTGGAAAGCTTTTCATGTATGGAGAAATACGTTTCAAAAGTAATATCCATAGCGCAACAATTAGCTGCAATAGACGCAAAAGTCTCAGATGACTGGATCATTTCCATTTTACTTGCCGGATTAACATCAGACTACAACCCGATGATAATGGCAGTGGACAATAGTGGAAAGGAGATTAGCTTAGAGCAGATCAAAACCAAACTGCTGCAGGAAGCTAATCGACAAGCTGAAGGTAGAGCTGGAACTGGTGAGCAAGCCTTTGTTTCAGAACAAAAAAAGGCACCAAAAAGCAATGCTCGGAAACCAGTGCGCAAATGTTTTAAATGCCACAAAGAAGGACACAAGGCGGCTGAATGTAAGAAGCTGAATGCCAATGTGTGCCTGAGTACGGGAGAGAAGAATACCACAAACAAAACTGGTTGGTATGTAGATAGTGGTTGCTCGAAGCACATGACTTACGATGCGAAAAAGTTATATAACTATCAGAAAGTGAAGAGTAACTTGAAAATTAAAGTGGCCAATGGAGAAGAAATATCAGTTGAAGGTAGAGGAAATGCTGTACCAAAAGTAAGCGAAAATTTAGATTTTACATTGAAAAATGTTTTACACGTTCCTCGTCTGTCTATGAACTTAATATCAGTGAGCGATCTCGTAAAGAAAGATTTCGCGGTTAATTTTGATAAAAGAGGTTGCACTATTAAGAATAAATCGGACCAAATAGTTGCGACTTGCAATGAGGTTGATGGCATTTTCAAGTTAAATGAAAACGAAAACTACGTCAACGCGACATTGTCAAATGAACTTCTGTCAAATTTATGGCACAGAAGATTGGCGCATTTAAGTAAAAATTACATGCTGATATTAAAAGATTTGGTGACTGGTATGGAATTCAACAGTAAACAACACATTGAGCCATGTGTTCCATGCATAAAAGGTAAGACATGTAAAAGCCCATTCAAAAACAAAGGGACACGAGCAAAACAGATTCTAGAGATAGTACACACGGATATCTGCGGTCCAATGGAAGAGCCATCATTTGCTGGCTCCATATACATGTTGCTGTTCATCGACGATTACACGCGCAAGACGTACGTTTATTTCTTACGAAATAAAAGTCAAACTTTCAATAAATTCCGTGAGTTTAAGGCGGAAGTGGAGAAAGAGACTGGTAAGTCGATAAAATGCCTCAGATCTGATAATGGTACAGAATTTTGCAACCACGCCTTCGATAGATTGTTCAAGTCAGCTGGCATAAAGCACCAAACGACGGTTCCGTATATGCCTGAACAAAATGGCGTAGCTGAGAGGGCGAACAGATCGATTATAGAGAAAGCAAGGACGTTGCTTTGTGAGGCGAATTTAAGCAAGATGTTTTGGGCTGAGGCGGTACGTACCGTAGTTTACTTAAAGAATCGAAGCCCCACAAAGGCTGTCACGAATAAAGTACCTGAAGAACTTTGGTCTGGTAAGAAAGTAAACTTGAGTCATTTAAAAATCTTCGGATGTTTGGCGTTTGCATTTAAACCGAAGCAGAAAAGGCAAAAGCTCGACATGAAGACTGAAGCGTTGATTTTTATCGGTTATTGTGAGCTTACGAAAGGTTACCGACTGATGCACCCACAGACTGGCAAGATAACAGTTGCGAGGGATGTGAAGTTCTTGGAAAACGTGTTTCCTGGTGATGGTACGAATGTGACGAAGAACGCAGTTGTTCCTATGTTCACTGAAGAGGAACGAACTGAACCTGCGATATTGGATGTTTCTCCTGATGTCCATTCAAACAGCGAAGATGATTTTCAGGACGCAGATACAGGAAGTACCGAGTCCGCTACGATTCAAGAAGCGAGTACTGAAACGAATATAGAACCGAGATACAACCTGCGTGCACGGAAGCCAGTCGACTACACAAACACGTGCATCAATGCTCTCGCGGCAATTGACGGTGATCCGACGACTGTAGAGAAGGCGTTAGCTAGACCTGATCGTGAGTTGTGGCAGAAGGCCATGAACGATGAGCTGCAATCGTTGAAGGAGAACCAGACGTGGACACTAGTTGACTTACCACGTGATAAGAAACCGATTCAATGCAAATGGATCTTTAAGATTAAGCGAGATAGCGATGGTAAAGTCTCAAAGTATAAAGCTAGGCTAGTAGCGAAAGGATTTACTCAGGTACGTGGCATAGACTATAACGAAACTTATTCCCCTGTGGTGAGGAGCTCGACTTTGCGACTTTTGTTTTCATTAGCTGTAGAATATGATTGGGACATAGATCAGTGGGACGTGACGACTGCTTTCCTTTATGGTAAATTGAAGGAAGACATTTATATGATGCAGCCTGTAGGTGCTATCACTAAAGGTCAAGAGACGAAGGTATGCAAATTAAATAGGTCGTTGTATGGTCTCAAGCAAGCATCGAATGCTTGGTTTAATGAACTTGACCGAGAGATGCTTACTCTAGGTTTCACGCAATCGAAAATAGAGCCCTGTTTATACCAAAAGTCAGTAGGAGATAGGGATAGAATAGTTGTAGTTATTTACGTTGATGATATTTTTGTTTTTTATAGTCGTATACACGAATATGAAAAAGAAAAATTGAAGACCGGGTTATTGAAAAAGTTCAAGGTCAAGGATCTAGGTCGTGCTAGACATGTTTTAGGCATGAGACTTAGGAGAGACGAAAACACCATTTACCTTGATCAGGAACAATATGTTATTAATGTTTTAAAGGAATTCGAAATGACGGACTGTAAACCAGTCATTACCCCCATGGAAGCTGGTATCAAATTGATAAAAGCTTCCGAGTCTGATTGTAGGTTGCCATATCAAAATATCATAGGATGTTTGAATTATTTAGCCCAAAATAGTAGGCCTGATATTGCGCATGCCGTTAGCGTTCTATCACAATTTAATTCGTGTTAGATATTTAAAAGGGACATCTGATTTTGCGCTCACCTTCCGAAAGTCAGGTAAATTAGAACTTCTTGGCTACGTGGACGCGGATTGGGGTGGGTCATACGATAAGAAATCCTTTACGGGTCTAATGTTTAAATTAGGCGAGAGTTTAATAACGTGGGAGAGCCGGAAGCAACGATGTGTGGCTCTGTCCTCAACTGAGGCAGAGTACATAGGTCTTAGTCAAGCTTCAAAGGAAGCGATTTATTTAAGGAGTTTGTTAAAAAGTTTAACAAATGATACTTGTGATAAGCCTGTAGTCATTTATAATGACAACCAGTCTGCACATCACATAGCGAGAAACAAGATGAACCATAATAGGACAAAACATATCGATATTAAGTACCACTTTGTTCGCGAAGCGATATCGAATGATGCGGTTGAGGTGAGGTATGTGCCTTCACATGAAATGGTGGCAGATATGTTAACAAAGTCTCTGTCAGGCCCCAAGATAAAGTTAGCTTTAGCGAGATTACCCATTAAGAGGGCGGGGATAGTGAACGTGGTGTAACTTAATTTTTTGAAATTAATTGGTTTAGGTAGGTTTTTGTAATGGTTTAATCTCTATTTTGTTTATCTTCGATGGTTTCTTGTAATGTGAAGATGTGTATATATTTATGTAAACTCGTGCACGAAGGTGATTATATGCTTATGCGTGTTTAGTTTATATGCTTATGGTACGGATAACCTGGTGCGATTAAAGTATGATATATACACTCGGTAACCTTAAGGGTGCGTACACATGTGGCAGATTAAGGGTGCGTGTTGAAGGTGTTGATACTCCTTGTAGGCCCTTGCTGGCCGTAAGGTAATCTGTCACATGATGACATAGAACACTAGTTTAAGATGTTGTCATTCTGAAATAAAAGGTCTGTGACGATGAGATGTGTCTATTAATAATTATCTAATTTACTATCGGCGCTAGCACTGTGTGCATACTCTGGCATTTCCAATAGTTCAACGCACAGGATTGGATTGGATTTTTCATGGCCTGTTGAAAGAACGAACTTTGATTTGCCGCTATCTTGTCTTTTTCCGTTATTAAAATACTTATAACGACGAACTTCTATGTAACTTGACTAATTTGTCGAAATATCGACCATCAAGTTCTAATTTTTCGCACAGTTATTGAGCTGTTTTTTCACGCCAAGCTTAGTTTTCCAGATTCTTCGGGAACGTGAAGCTTGTGCGCTACGGCGCATAAGTAACAGTGGGTGGCTGGTCAGCAGAGTAAGCTGAACTGAAGGTGACGCTCACCACACGCCGTCAGCCCGTATTCGCTGTGCACCGAGCTCGTCTGGCTGAATTGTCGGTACCATTTTAAAGTACTTATATTGGTCATTTGTCTATATACATAATAGTGTTGTAGCGTTATTTGCCTCTTCGTATTTATTCAGGTACCATTACACAGTTAACGATGTCGGAAGATATTAAAAAGCTTAGACAGTCTCGTAGTAGTATAAAAGGTAGAATCACTATATTTGAAAAACGTAGGTACAAAAACTTATTAAAACCAATTGATCCAAGTCAAATTACAAAATTGCAGCTCACTAAATTACAATTAAAGTTAGATAGATTTCAGGCATTATTTTCCCAATTTGATGAATTCAATCAAAAATTGAAGCGTTCGATCCTGAATCTGAAGGTGAGCTTGATGAAAGGTCATCATTTGAGGACAGGTTTTGCTATTTAATTTCAAATGTACAATTGATAATTGAAAATGTATCGCAGGTTCAAAATGCTGTCGTTCATGGTAACAATAATGTTGATGCGAAGTCGAACTTTACTTCGTGCAGCAATTCCTGTAACAATAATTTCTATATAAAATTGCCAACTATAAGCCTTCCTCATTTTGACGGCAACTACTTAAAGTGGCTCGAGTACCGTGATACTTTTGATTCATTGGTAAATAAAAATAAAGGTATTCCAGATATTAACAAATTTCATTACCTTAGGTCTTCATTGGATAGTAGTGCTGCACTGGTTATAAAATCAGTTGAATTTACAGCGGAAAACTATATGCTGGCATGGCAACTATTATGCGATAGGTATGAAAACAAAAGATTATTGATAAACAATTATTTAAAATCGTTATTTAATTTTGAGCCTATCACAAAGGAATCACATAAGTCCTTGCGTTATATGATTGACCATTTCACTAAAAACAACATCATCATCATCCACAGCCCATCTTCACCCACTGCTGGGTATAGGCCTCTTTGCTTGTGCCAAGTTCGCCGATCTTGCGCCAGCCTCATCCAGTCAGACACTCCCGCGATGGCAACAATGTCGTCTACCCATTTCGCCGCCTCTCTACTAAAAACATACGTGCCTTAAATTAATTAAAGGAACCTAACAACTATTGGGACACAATTATTATTTACATGATGTCTTCTAAACTAGATGGCGCCACAGGTCGCAAATGGGAGGAACATCGAAACAATTTATCGGTTTGTCCAACTCTTGATGAGTTTTACTTATTTTTGCGAAACCGAGCAGATGTTTTAGAAACAGTACAGTTTAGAGCAGATTTTAAGTCTCAGCGTTCATATTTACAGGCTAAATCCTTTGTATCTTCTAATAGTACAGAAAGGTCGACCAGTAAACAGTGTGCAATCTACAAGCAGGGGCATTTTGTTCATGAGTGTGACAAATTTAGAACTTTAAGGGTAAAGAAAGCCTTACATACAGCCATTTACATTTCGCCTGAAAGAGGTTGCTAAGCATAAGCTTTGTCCCAATTGTCTTCGCGGTGGTCATAATGTCAACCGTTGTTTTCGAGGTCCTTGCAAAATCTGTTACAAAAGGCATAGTACATTCTTACATGAAAGTAAAGATTCAAAGTAATTTACTGATAGTGAAGATTCTATCTTACCTCCAACTTCTGGGTCAAATTCCAGTGCCGCTCCTGCAGTGTCGTTATCGGTCGTGATGGCGAGCCAGGTGTTGTTGTGTACGGCCCTCGTTGAAGTAGTCGATCAACAAAATAATACTTACCTTGCGAAGGTTCTTCTTGACAACGCCAGTCAGTCTTCCTTTATTACGGAAAAACTACAAAATAAATTAAACTTAGGTTTCACTAACAGAAATGCAGTCAATGTTAGTGGCATCAATACTGTACTTGTAAATACGGCTCAATATTGCGATTTACAATTAAAAAACATTTGTATTCTAGACTAGTGGGCGCCCGCGGCTCCGCCCACGTGAATGTCGGTTACCGCTGCAAAATTCTACTCAGGAAAGACACGGTCAGCAACATGATTCCCATGTCTATTCACAGACACTGACACTGACATCGACGACGCAGTCATCACAAACACTCGACATAGATAGATATAGTGTGTCGCGGACTTTTTTGTAGATATTTATAAGATCAACAATTAATTAGAACATTTTATGGTTCTATCTTTTATAGTTTTCCTACCCTAACCCTATTTTTCTCCAAAATAAAATATAGCCTATGTTACTCGTGGATAATGTAGCTTTCGAATGGTGAAAGAATTTTTAAAAACGGTCCTGTTTTTTTGAGCCTATTCATTACAATCAAACAAACAAAGTTTTCCTCTTTATAATATTAGTGTAGACTACCAAAATAACTAATTTCGTACCTACTATTGCTTCAACTGTAAAGAAATAAAACGTAAACTATTAATACAATTAAACACTACCAAAATAACTAATATTCGTACCTACTATTGCTTCAACTATTAAGAAATAAAATGTAAACTAATAATATATTTAAACACTACCAAAACCTCTAATACCTATTTCATAAAATAACAACAAAACAAATTTAAAAATAAACTATTCAAATACTAAAAGTCGCGCTGATAAGCACGGTTAGTAAATAACAATTATTGTCTGTCAAAAAGGTCGAACAGTCTGAACGTCTATTCGCACCAACAGCCAAATATTGTATGAAACTCGCGCGTTTTTTTTTGTTTATGGCATCTTGCAAGTCAACCTCTAGTAGGTTGTGTACTGCTCAACCGGACTTTTCTGTGGATGCCTTAAGATTTTATGGTCTCCAGGTGCGCGGACCCCCCTCCGCCTTTTTATACTTCCCGCCGCAAAGCGCGTCGAGCGCGGCAACCGCTACACAAAAATAATCCTTATAGCATGACTCTGTATTCACGCGCGATGACTTATTGGCGTATTTCATGTATAAGTTTGGTGTTTCTACACCGATTTACATGATTCTTTTTTTATTGAATAGGTAATAATGTTAACTTTTTTTAATTAGGGATGAGTGAGAGTGTTGTAAACGTAAGAGTAGACAAATATAATCAGAAAGCTCCGAATTGCTAAGCTATCCGGGAGTTTCACGTGTTATTGTGAGTCAACCATAAAAGATAGACATATGCTGTCAGGGAATATTTTTATATAATTTTAAGGAGAACATTTCCGTCATACATGATTTCTATGTAGCTTTAACCATTAAGGCTGCACACGCGACAGAAGCTTAAAAAATGGAGTAACTGCTCCCGTTTTCCCAATATTTCCCTTCACTGCTCTGCTTCTATTGATCGTAGCGTAATGAAAAGTATACTATAACCTGCCCAGGAGTATGAAGAATAATTGTGCCAAATTTCGTTAAAATCCGTCGAGTAGTTTTTGTTTCTATAACGAACATACAGACAGACAGACAAAAATTTTACTGATTACATTTTTGGTATCAGTAGCGATCCCTAATCACCCCTTGATAGTTATTTTTTAAATATATTTCATGTACAGAATTGGCCTCTCTACAGATTTATTATAAGTATAGAAGAGCAGAGGAGTTGTGTGAATTTAGTTTCACGAAAAATACAAGGCGATTAAGCAACTGTCGCTTTTCGGTTAAGATTCCCCAGAAGGAGCTCTCCGTTAGCTTAAGTAACTTATTGCCTGAAATGAAAGTTAGTTTAGCTATACAATGTAAGCAATGCTTTATTACATTTGATAAATATTCTAAGTTGTCTAAACTACAGAGAATTATAGGCTATGTACAACGTTTTATATACAATTATAAAAATAACAAAATAAAAGGTGTGTTAACACTATAAGAATTACAAACTTCATTGAAAACATTAGCTAAAATATCACAAAGTTATTCCTTTGAAAAAGATATTCATTCTTTAAAAACTACAGGACACGTAAATTATAAATCTAATATTCTATCTTTGAATCCTTTTTTGGATGATGAAAATGTCTTGAGAGTTGAAGGACGCATTCAAGGTTCATTACAACCTTATAATAAAATACATCCCATTTTAATTAATTCCAAGCATGCGTTTACCAAACTTTTATTTGCAGAGGAGCATCTGAGTCTATTACATTGCGGTCCTCAGCAATTACTTAGTATCATACGTGAGAACTTCTGGCCTGTTGGTGGCAGTGTTCTTGCTACACAAACTGTAAACAAATGTGTTATGTGTGTACGTTTAAAGGGTAAATCCGTTCAAACTTTAATGGGTAATCTACCAGATTCGCGAGTAAATCCCTCATTGCCGTTAGAAATCTGTGGCACCGATTTCACAGGACTGTTCTATATTTCCAATCGAAAAGGACGTGGCGCTAGAGTTAGTAAATGTTATTTGTGTCTTTTAGTTTGTTTCTGCTCGAAGGCTTTACACCTTGAAGTTGTTAGTGAGCTACGTACCAATGCATTTATATTTTGCTTAAGTAGGTTTATTTCCAGACGAGGAAAGCCTCGTATTAATTATTGTGATAATGGTAAGAATTACGTAGGGGCAAATAACGAATTACGAAGAATGCTTAAGGGCGCCAATAAGTTCGTGACTGAGTTCGGGGCGAGCGAGGGCATTGAATTCAAATTCAGTCCAGCTTATGCACCCAATTTCGGTGGCATCTGGGAAGCTGGTGTCAAGGCGGCTAAATTCCATCTAAAGCGAATCGCAGGAAACAGTCATCTTACATTTGATGAACTTTCCACTTTGTTCTCACAAATAGAGGCAATTTTGAATTCGCGTCCATTGACACCCATGTCATCGGATCCGTCTGATTAAAATCCATTGACCCCCGGCCACTTCTTAATCGGGCGTCCGCTGACATCACTAGCATCTCCTAGCATTGAAAATCTGACGATCAATCGCTATCAGCATTTAGAGAGACTGAGGCAACATTTTTGGAAGAGATGGTCGCAGGAATTTCTCTCCGAGCTACAACAGCGCGTTAAATGGCGTCGATCTAGTGACCCACCTATCAAGGTTGGAGATGTCGTTGTTATTAAGGACGACCATATGCCGCCAATGAAATGGATTTTGGGAAGAGTGGCGAAACTTTTCGTCGGACATGATGGTTTATGCAGAGTTGCCGATATAACCACAAGCAAAGGAGTCCTCCGACGAGCTTTAAACAAAGTCTGCATCTTACCAGTAGACGATTCAGAGCATCTTGAAAGCACGGCTTCCAAGGGGGCCGAGGATGTTAACGATACTTAAAGCCAGATAAAGAAGAAATAAAACGTCAAGTTGTCAAACTGTCTTCAAGGAAACTGTATTTTTTCTTATTTAACTGCATATTACAGTATTTCAATACTAATTCGCATTCTTATTGTGCCTAACAATCTGCACATAATTTGGTGACCCCGAAAAAAAATAAATAAATTACTTTTCAATTTGTTTGTCTATCTATCTCTGATGATTTAATTATTATTATTTATTTGTTATACTGTTTTCCACGGACACGCCACAATCGCGGTGGAAGTCCGTTGTTTGAGGAGTGGCTGGATAGGCGTCAGGGTGTCCTGACCTACAGCATGACGCAGGTTCTGAAGTTTCGGGAGGTACCTGTGTCGGATGGGGAAGGAAGAAACTTCTGGGTGTCACCACTGGGAGGATCGCCCGGAGGACACGGTGGAGTAAACGGTGCAGAACTGTTCCGCTTGGGTAGAGCAACGCCGTGTCCTCACAACGGCGACCTCTCGCACCTGGCATTGGTCGTGGCGAGACGGAATGGAAAGCGGTCGCCTCCTGCGAACCAGTCATGTTCGCGACGGAGAAGACGGGACGCATGAAGGAGAGGACAGCGTCCTCACTCCACCCCAGCCGCAGTGGTAGACGCCCACGGCGATAGACGTCGGCAGACGATCTCCGGCCACCGCAGGCGCGGGCATGCGGGCGGAGAGTAATGGGCGACTCGCTGTCCGACCATAGACAATGCCCGGGTCGACGGTGCGTTGTGTTCCACGCGCGCCTCAAAGAGTGCCAGCATAATGACGGGGCCCCCCTTTAGAGGGCCAAAGCCTGCCGGCGTCGCGGGTCTACGAATTACCGTGACCCCGGAACAAGGAAGGACACCGTGGATTTTAGTCAGTACGAGTCAGACAGTTCCGTTCTAAAAAAGAAAAAAAAAACTGTTTTCCACACGAGATTGTCTGCTAGAAATCTCGGGAAGATCCACATTAATATCAACATTTGGATGCAAGTACTAAAATAACTCTACCTTATTCCAACCTCTGGTTATCACTCGCAGTATGAATAGTAGTAGTACGACGTAAAACGTAGTAGACGAACAATGAGACAAGTTTTCCCCTAAATACAAAAAGAGATCACAGCAAAAATGTACAATCATTTTTATTTCTACACTAGCGATATGATCAATCAATTAAAAAGTAAAAGAAGTACGCTTGCATAACGATGGTGTTGATGGTGTCGACATTTATGTAAAACAAACGTAAATTGTAACTACACAAGTGTAAAATAAAATCAGTTTAGTTGTATGAAACTTCGTTTGTCGAATATTTTCTAGGAATAACAGCAATTTTCGCGGATCCGGACAGCCTTTGACGTTGGAAAATGTATCGTAAGTTCGGAAACACAATTTTATTTCAGTGAATATTTTTATTTATGTGTGTGTTTAATCAGTTTTCAATTAACCGGTCGTTAAAACTCTTGGTTTTGATAGGGCAGTTATTAAATAAATGTCTATCCACTCGGACTAAAGCTACACGCGGCTTACTGTTACTTTAATTTAAAAATTTCAAGCCTACCACGAGCTTTATACCCGTAAACCACACATGTGCTAAGTTGCGAGGAATATGAGTTGTGCTAAAATTATTTTTTTTAAATACACGTCTAAAACCATATGCTTGGTTAAATCGGCTTGCAAAAGCGACAGGCACTGGAAAATGTGTAACTAAATCACATTCACACTCGTTTCTACTGCCTCGGTGAAAGCACAGCTATACTTATTCTCTTTAAGAAATCTCATCGATGGAATCAACGATGTGCTCAACGACGAGACGGCTTTAAGATCGTCCAATCATGCACGATTGGATAGCATCGTTGTCAGTAGCTTAGTGAATGACATTTAGTCCCAGCGTAGCGTGAGCGCTCTGACAACATGGCTGTTTTTATAGAGACTAGCAGTACTTCAGATCGGCATAGGTTGAGCATTACACAAACTTGGGTTCGCGGGTCTGTATTGAAAGGACACTGGGGCCCTGGAACGCAGAAGCAAGCTGGCAGCATTAAGGAAGATTATAATATATAATGTAAATAAAATACGAATATAAAGGAAATAATAAAAAAAGAAAATACTTTCTTTAAGTATTCGCGCTCATGAAGAACCTCTGTGGTAATTCGACGATAGATTGGAGAGACTCGATGACTCATCGAGCTGTTAGAAGAAGAATTAAGAAAAGGATTTTCGTTACCGGAAAAACTCATTAATTATTACCGGATTGTGATTTTAGAAACGACATTGGGACTAAGGACATTAAATGTCGTTTCTTTGTTTACAGGTTGTGTTATAAGTTTTATCGTCATTCATTTTCATTCAATTGAAACTTAGTAAAGTTACTAACAAATGAATCTTTGTTTACAGAGAAACCCAGTTTTGACTCGTGTAAAATAGTTTTCTGTGATTTATAAAAATATTAGATCCAGAAAAAGATAAGAGAGAGAGAGTAATAGAAGAAACTAGGTACTCAACACAATGTACTTCATAAGAAACAATATTTTAAAAGCTATCATGCTTTGCTGCAATTCATAAAACCCATGGAGGTACTACATGAATTTAATATTAAAAATGTTCATGTTCGCATTCAACACTTTCGTGTAAAATTTCCAGTTCCTTACATTTATGCACACATTTGAGCGTAGTTTATTTATTGTAACAGAAATAAATCGTTTAATATCTTGGTATAATAATATTTTTACGAAGTTTGCGGTACCTGTATCCCAGTTTTGTGTGTTAATCGTAGCCTTTTCCCATTATTGCATTTTTAAACCGTTTTCAAAACATAACACGATTTAGGTCGTTTGGACCCGCGAGACCCGCCTGAGCGGGATCAAACAACCAAAGAGCTTCAAATCGACCAATATGTTTGTCCGCCGTCCATCAAACGTCGTCATCAAAAAGTATGATTATTCACAGACATCCGGTCAGATTTTTGTTGAAAATCGGAACTAAAGAGTGATATACAAAAAATATGTTTTGCCTTTACTAGACACTTTAACTCGCCAGACCCGGTACAACTAACTATTAGCTACACAAACATTTATACAGTGCGGAAATCCTACCAATTGCTCACCCACTGTTAGTAATACTAACGTGATATGCCGTTAATTTTTGTGATAACAGACTTTAAATGTTCGTGTACGTCCATCATCGCCTTATTCTAACGGAAATTCCTCTTAGTAACACGGGACTCTTTATCCCGTTTTACCTATTAGGTGTGGAACCCAAAAACTTTCACAAAGGAGCAGTACAAGATATACTAATAAAGAACTTAAATTGATTTGTGTGTAAGGAGGTAATCTCAAATTATATTTATATCATGTATAGTAGCCGAGCTAATACAATTTTGTATATAGTAGTTTTGTTTATAGTGCTCGTGGGCGGTAGGGTTTGCCACAGTGTGAGTGTAGTGTGTTGTTCAGAATCGAAGTTACCTGTGGTAGGGGTTTTTTATTTTTTTGACATGGAAAACACATCAAATGAGTCCTCCCACCAAGGGCAGGGCGGGAGGAACTGTCAGAGTCGTACTGACTAAAATCCACGGTGTCCTTCCTTGTTCCGGGGTCGCGGTAATTCGTAGACCCGCGACGCCGGCAGGCTTTGGCCCTTTAAAGGAGGGCCCCGTCACCTTACCCGCCACATTACTCACCGTACGCAGCTGGATTGGGATTTTGAGGGCATCCTCTCCTTCACGTGTTCTGCCTCCTCCATCGCTGTCATTACTGCTGCAGAAGTAGTAGCAGCCTCCTTTCCGGATTGCCAGTGTGTGATATGGAAGCAGAAGCTTCCAGCATCTTTGTCTATGACTGGATCACCTGAATAGCCATGATCCTCTGGTGCGATCAGCTTGTCTGGTCGTCCCCTTATGGAGACGACGGAAACAGGGTTCCCGTAGAGGGGCTTTCACCGCACCACTTCCACGTAGAGCCTTCAGAAAATGGCGATTACCCTGCAAGATCGGATAACAGCAAAAATCAAATACAGTCAGTACAGGATCAAAGAATCAGAATCAAAAAATATTTTTAGTTGGTCAACTTTCAGAGAAGGCCCAAAAATTTATGGAGCGTATTTTTTCCCCTTTGATCATTGTGAAAGATTTTTAAAAAGTTAAAATTTACTTGGACACAAATATGATTTTCCAAAAGTATCCAATAAGGAAGGTGACCGGGCATTTAAATTCACTGAGTTCGAAGTTGAAAACACGCGCAGACGAAATCACGGGCGTACTGCTAGTAATAAATAAATATTTACAGTACGGAATATGTACAATCGTTTGACTCGTGTAAAATGAAACTGTCAAAATTAGTTTACAGACTATTGCAATTCCACTTCAAATACACTGGACATGTTGACATCCACGCAACTATTTTCGTCTGTAGTGTGGCCCCTGCGGCGGCGGCAGCGAGGCAACGCGGCGAGCGAGGTGGTTTTGGCTCGTCCGCTCCAGTCGTGGATCGTTCCGCTGTCGCTTGTGAGAGCCGCGAAATGTCGTCGACTGGCTGACACAAAGTGCCGGAGTTTGTTTGTGGAAGCAGACGTAGTATATTAATATGTACTTTATTAGTAGCCGCGATTATTATGATGGAGTGGATACATTGTGTTAACATGCAACATCATTTTATATTACACAACTTTGACCATTTTAGAGGCACAAACTGCAACAATTTATTGATAAACTATTTTATGCTTACAGCTTGACTCGCGATAGTTTGTACTATCAAGACACCGAACACCAGGCCCAAATATATTGTTTTTTTTTTCTATGAAGCTTATGTTATTATGTTTTTTTTTTAACGAGACATAACCTGCATGCAAAATTTCAGGATGATTTTGAAAAAAAATCTTATTTTCGCATTTATGGTACAAAAGTTAGAGGAAGTAATGCATGCCAAAGGGGCGACTGAGCGGGAAAGCGAGCATTCTTCTCACTCTTTCTGTACGAGAAGAGCAACCGGGCGTCGAAGGGCAGTAAATGATGTCCGGCCACCGTAAAGAAGGGCCTGCGGGTGACAAACTTCGGGCTGAGTCGTCGCTCGACTCAAACACAAACAAACAACTCTCAAACATTTATTGCATTCATGTGGTGTTACAAGATGCTGAGTAATTTTGCCAGAACCTGTCATGAACCCTGCCAGGGCATAGCAACTTCAAAATTAACACTATAACAACTCACAATACAAATATTGAATATTTAAAACAATAAAAATATAAACATTTGTACCTAATTATTGCAATCAATCTATATCTATACTTACTAATATACTAATATACTAATCTATACTAATATTATAAAGAGGAAACCTTTGTATTTTTGTATGTTTGTATTGAATAGGCTCAAAAACTACTGGACCGATTTCAAAATTTCTTTTACCATTACTTAGAGGGATTCTTCCGAATCCGTATAGGCTATATTTTATCCCGGAAAATTTTTTTTTCAGAGAGCTTAAAAAATAAATGTCCACCCGTGCGAAGCCGGGGCCGGTCGCTAGTAATATTATAAAGAGGAAACCTTTGTATTTTTGTATGTTTGTATTGAATAGGCTCAAAAACTACTGGACCGATTTCAAAATTTCTTTTACCATTACTTAGAGGGATTCTTCCGAATACGTATAGGCTATATTTTATCACGGAAATTTTTTTTTTCAGAGAGCTTAAAAAATAAATGTCCACCCGTGCGAAGCCGGGGCCGGTCGCTAGTATAATATATAATGCGAAATGTTAGTAGGAATATGAATAGGAACTATACTTTATTTATAAGATTGGTAAATAATATAGGAGTACAGATACTAAATTAATACAGATACAAAAATATAATTCTATGTTGTGACTAGACTAATTTAATTTCGTCTGCGAAAAACTCCTGTAGTGTGTAGTAGCATTTCTTTTATTAAATATCGAGGAAGTTTGTTCATGAATATGTTAAAACTATTGGTTTCTTTAATATTTTCTGGTAATTTGTTATAAATTTTAATACACATGTCATGGGGCCCAGAATGCAATACGGTTAAACTAGAGGTGGGTAGTGCCAGTTTTATTCTTGTACCTTAAATTACGGTTGTGTATGTTGGTCTTGAGAAAGGGGGAAAAGGTAGTGGTGCTTTTTGACGAATAGACAGATTTAAAAAATACGAGTATATAGATATGTGACAGTTAGAATTTTGTAATTAATGAAATGTGGTCTGCAACTTTCCATGCCACTTATATTTACGAGGATTGTCACGCATTTTTTTGCAGTTTAAAAAGTGTGTCTGCGTCGGTACTATTACCTCATAGTGTGATAACTAGAGGTCGGAATAAGGTTGAGTTATTTTAGTACTTGCATCCAAATGTTGATATTAATATGGATCTTCCCGGGATTTCTAACAGACAATCTCGTGTGGAAAACAGCTTTTTTTTCTTTTTTAGAACGGAACTGTCAGACTCATACTGACTAAAATCTACGGTGTCTTTCAATAGCCCTTTACGTTCCGGGGTCACGGTAAAACGCGAGTCCCACGACCCCGACAGGCATAGTGTAATACCATAGCGAAGCCAGGAGGCGACCACCCAGGCTCTAACAAACCGCACTTGGAAATCGGGGCCGCCGTGTATGGCGGGCCAATACCAGTGGGAGGTGCGTGCGAATTTATTAATATAAACCCCGGGCCCCAGACAAATGGTACCTGAACGAATCGTCGGCTTTTAGTCGGTTTGAGTCCGACATAACCCTCCACTCGCCCCATTCGGATGGACCACGTGAGGATTTTTCCACAGAAAAAAAAAGAATTAGGCTGATGAATAAATTGCTGTCTTATTTTAAATATCGGGTTATCAAGAAACAGCAGCTGCTAAGTAGTTTTGGTGTCGAATTACTTGTATGTTATTATCACTCGGAAAAAAAACTATACCTAAAGGGGTATGCAATTTTTAGTATGAACCTTGGCATCAATTATTTTTTCTCTCGCCAGTGATGAAGTTTTGGGCATAATTAGATTGGTACCGAGTCCATAGAAAAAATAATTAAGTTTTTAAACCATAACCAACCAGAGATATTACGTTTTTTATTTTGTTCTAATAAAGAGTTATTTTTAGTAGGAATCCATAATTGCTTCCCAACCGCCTTTATGTATAGCCTATAACCGTCTCTAGAGTCGTTTTGATGCTAAAACGGAACATACCTAAATAATTATTTTTTCGTATTTGTAACTTATTTATTTATTTATTTAGGTTTACCAACAGTTGTTACAGATATAATACAGATAGGAACTTAAAAGTATTGATGTCTTAAATCTAACTGTACAACCAATTACAGGTAAACACCACATGCAAAATGATTTTAGTATCAACATATTTAACTAGTAATTTAATAACTTATTACTATGACCTAAATCTAGATAACATATTTTATTACATTTAAATCGCTACCCATCAGTTTTCCCACGTTTGACATGTCTGACAAACGCTGACATTGAATCCGAGTGACGTCAGCCAGGTCGCTGGATTCATTGATGAGTTTACACATGCGGGGTATAGGCGAATTAATACCAAACACTGTACGGCGAGGAGGTGGAAATAGAGGTGTTATAGGTTTGCGAGGTGGTCTACGGGGTACTCTGAAATTGAATGTCTGCAATCGATGTTGTTATTGAGTAGTTTATACGCGAATCTTAGATCCAGAAGTTCCCTACGTGCTTCCAGGGTACTCATTTTGTAGTGGTCTAGTTTAGTTTTTCTAATACTAGTAGGTTTACAAGGAATAATGAATGGTTTATTTAAAACACTGTTAAGATCTTTTAACCGACTTCAAACAAGGAGGAGGTTTACAATTCGTCGGAACATTTTTTTAAATTTACGTCCTCGATTTCTCGATGACGCCAGAACCGATTTTCATTTTTTTTTCCTTTGTTTGAAAGGTTTTACATCACAGATGATCCTATAGTCATCAGTAATCAGGTCAGGATCTGATGACGGGATGTTGAAGAAATCAAGGGAACTCTCTTTAAAAATACAACAAATCAACGGATATCTCTGGCATGATAATGCAATCTGAAAACAAAATATGTCTACCCAGTTACCCACTATAAAGGCTACATGAAGCTGATTTCTATAACAAAAACGTAAAACAACCTGAAACAACTTTTGAATGGACAAGTTATTATTGTGCTTGACTGGTGACTTGTTTCTTATTTTCTTTGTCACCGACTTCCAATAAAAACTTAATAATTTCTTGTAAAATAATTAAATGAGTTCTCTCTCTGGCTGGAGTGACAGGATTATCAGACTCGTACTGACTAAAATCCACCCTGTGCAGGGCCACGGTTACCTACTTGGACAGTTTCATGGTCCCGAAAAGCGCCTGGCTCTCGATTTTTTTTTAATGTTTTAAAATCGTCCAATGAATCCTCTAGTCTATGAGACTTATACTGACTAAAATCCACGGTGTCCGTCAATAGCCCTTAACGTTCCGGGGCCAAGGTTTCCTGATAAGACGGTCCCGCGACCCAGGTAGGCTTTGGCCCTGTAAGCAGCTTTTTGAGGCGCGCGTGAAACACGACGCGCCATCGACCTGAGCTTGGTCCATGATCAGACGGCGAGTCACCCGTTACTCGCCATCTGCCGTCCTACGGTGGCCGGAAGTGTCCGATGCCGTGCGGTTGGGTTGTGAGATTGAGGCTGCCCTCTCCCTTATGGTGTCAGCCTCCTCCATCGCTAGCATGACTGCTTCGCATAAGGAGGCGACCGCTTCCCATTCAGTCTCGTCTAAACGCGTGAGGGAGAGGACAGACTCCACCTCACTGACGCCCGAGGTGTTGAACGACGTGAAGCGATTTCCGGCCGCCATAGGTGATGGCATGCGGACGGCGAGTAATGGGTGAGTCGACGCGATGTCGCGTCATATTCCACGCGCGCCTCAAAACGCTATCAACCTGTTAGCAATATGACCGAGCCTCCAAATAGGGCTAAACGCCTGCCAGGGTCGTGTAACTACGCAAACGCGTAATCATGACTTAGGATCGGAAATGGAAAAAGAAGAAACACGTTGGATTTTAGTCAGTACGAGTCTTATAGTCCCTTCTGCTCCACACTGGGAGGCGGAACGGACTTTTTTGTTAATTTTACAACGTTAGAAAGAAGACGACATTTTTACTCTTTTTAGTGGGTACAGGCGTAATACTATGTTGAGTGTTTGCGTAAAAAAATGCAATCGCAGATGACTTTCTGTCATTTATTGAAGAGTTCCCTCGATTTCTCTAAGATTCCGTCATAAGATCCTGACCTGTTAACCATGGGATCAACTGTTAAGATACACTTTAAACAAAAGAAGAATTTCCCAAATCGGTCCAGGCGTCATTGAGGAACATGCATAAAAAAAACCGACGAATTGTGAACTTCCTCCATTTTTGATGTCGGTTAAATGCGGGGTGGGCAAAGCCGCAGACGAAAATATAGCACGTGAATAAATCTATGGATTCCTACTAAAAATAACTCCTGAATTAGAACAAAATAAAAACCGTCATATCTCTGGTTGGTTACGGCATGGATTTTTATTATTATTGTTTACGAACTTTTTAGGTTGTGGTCTACTAATGACCAAAATTCCATTACTGGCGAAAGAAAAAAAATGGATGCCAAAAAGTTGCATACCCCTTTATACGTTATTTATAGCATTTATAAATAACATAGGTTCCGATGTAGGGGCTACTGATTCAAAAAAATTAATTAGTAGCCTACATAATGCAGAAAAACATTTATTTTCCCTGTTCATAATATTTGTATATTCATATTACTTTATCGAAACAAATCAGAAATAAGCCCTCTCGATATTTTATTCAGTAAATAATCCTTTATAGCTGATACAGGTTTCACAACTGGTTCACAGAAATTGTTCAGTGCAGTCAGAGTATTACTTCAAGAGTTTTGGATGCTGTTCAGTAATTTGAATTTAATATCCGCTTCGTGGAAGTCTCGAAAGAAAACCGACATAAATTTATTTCTATAGAACTTCTTGAATAAAATGCATTGATATAATAACAAAAGAATAAATAATATTTATTCTTTTGTTATTATATCAATGCATTTTATGTACATATTATGTATCCATTATTTTTCAAAACTCTAACTGACGGACCAATTAGATTTGCAATTTAGTTATACTGTCAACATGCCTATGATGTGAAGGAATAAGAGCTAACTAAGCCGTCGCAACTGGGGTATCTAAATATTCGATGACATAAATTTGATAATATATTAATTTTATAGTGTTTTCTTTCTTACGTTTGTTAGAAATTTTGTCGCGACAAGATATGCACTCGAATACTATGCAACATTATATTTACAAACGGACGTAGACCTGGTTTGACGTCGCTGCGGCGAAAAAGCGTCTCGCGGGAATGAGCGTTTAGATCATAACCATAACTATATTAGTCAATTGCATTTTTAATAAAATGTGTTTGTTATCCAGACTCGGTCAATTTTCATGCATATCTTGTTAATTTCTAAGATATTATTTAATTAATATCTGTAAACTATACAAATACATTGTAGCATTTGCAGACGCACGCTTTTGGCTACACGGTTGGTGCCACGCCGGACGATCGACTTCTGTGTTTCATGTCGCATGTTTTGTTCTGTTCGGGAATCAAACATTCCCGCAGAGAACGAAATATTTGTATGATTTACAAGTAGTTGTTTGGCTGTTTGTTTATGTGAGTCTATTATACAGGAGATATGCCTAGTGTGGGGGTAAATTTTGCACATAACGCAGTGTTTACTTGTTAGAAATGTTTGTAAGTGCCGGCATGTGAGAGAGCAAATTACGAGTATAGCGGTCTACCAGATTTAATCTGCTTTTAGAGCAAACTGAAACAACGTATTCCTGGAAACCATCAGAGTCTATTCCATGAACAAAGGATTCCGGCGGCCGGTATGTTGAAATACAATATTCCTGTGGTATACTTGACATCAAATGTAATCCTACAACTAAGTAGGTACGTATTCTCCAAAATAACACGAGGTATTGAGAATTGCTGTTTGCCTTATCTTTCAATTACGAACCGATCACATTTCCGAATATTTTTTGTTCGAATTTCATTTTACAGAAAACTATTGACCGACGTCTTTTTTGCTACGAGTATCATAGAACATTGAAGTATCATGTGTCATAGGTATTACTTTACCGAATTATGTTTAACCGATTTACAAAATAACTTTTTGCTGTTAGCCGAAGCCTCTTTTGAACATTTTTCGTTTTCCAAATGATTTAGATATTTGCCATATTTAAACCACACGGATTTTTTTACGGAATATTATTTGGTCACAAACACGGGTTATATCATGTATAATTTAAAGGAGGGTTGGGGTGGGGCCACCCAGACCCCGCAGCGCCGGAGCCGTGACAGAAACAACGCTCGCTGCATGTTGTATGCCTGCTTGCACATTGCTTGTATGCAAACAAGCATGTGTCACTCATTTTTCAGTATGAATATAGCGAAAAAATTGTAAATTAATAACCAATTGCAACGACCACGACGCACATCAACTGAGTAATAAACTGCAATTATCATTTATGATAATGGAATATCAATGTTCACATTTTTTTTTTCACTGTCTACCTACCGGGCACGCCGCAATCGCGGCGGTAAGACCCCTCTTTGAGGAGTGGCTGGATAGGCGTCACGGCGTCCTGACCTACCGCATGACGCAGGTCCTCACCGGACACGGAAGTTTCGGGAGGTTCCTGTGTCTGATAGGGAGGGAAGAAACGCCTGGGTGTCACCACTGCGAGGATCGTCCGGAGGACACGGTGGAGCATACGGTGCAGGACTGCCCCGCTTGGGCAGAGCACCGCCGTGTCCTCACGACGGCGATAGGCGGAGACCTCTCGCGCCCGGCATTGGTCGAGGCCATGCTGCGGGGCGAGACGGAGTGGGAAGCGGTCGCCTCCTTCTGCGAAGCAGTAATGCTCGTGAAGGAGGAGGCGGGCCGCCTGAGGGAGAGGACAGCGTCCTCCCTCCACCCCAGCCGCAGTGGTAGACGCCCACGGCGTCGGACGTCGCAAGACGATCTCCGGCCACCGTAGGTGCGGGCATGCGGGCAGCGAGTAATGGGCGACTTGCTGTCCGACCATGGACCATGCCCGGGTCGACGGCGCGTTGTGTTCCACGCGCGCCTCAAAGAGTGTCAGCATAGTGACGGGGCCTGTAGAGGGCCAAAGCCTGCCGGGGTCGCGGGACCAAGGGATTACCGTCACCCCGGTACGTAAAGGGCTATTGAAGGACACCGTGGATTTTAGTCAGTACAAGTCTGACAGTCCCTCCCGCCCTGCCCTGTGTGGGAGGACTCATTTGATGATTTTACCACGATAAAAAAAAAAAACTGTCTACCTACGCCTAGAACGGTTCCATAAAAAAGTAATAGCAAAAATTATAAGTAAACTTGTGTGCACAAACTTTCTAATGAAAAAGTGGTAATTAAAAGAATGGCAAAATGAGTGTTCTGAAATTTAATACTTTGATCAAATGTTACTTCGAACATTTTTCGATCTTATGTAAGGTAACCCTTTCAAATACCTTAAAGGTCATGGCACATTATACCAGCACCGCAACAGCACAGCTACAGCACGGCTCACCTCGAATTTAAGCTACGACTAGCCGCTAGCGCGCTAACAACGCGTCGTCCGCGAGGTGCCAAGGGAGCAATCAATTTGCGTTGTACTCTGCTAGTAATAATACGTATCATGCAATCATGATTTGAAACTCACGAGGTATCATACATTAGAACCTCATCATTGTTATCCTTTGCATTTTTTTTAAATTATTTGTGTATTCTATATCCGTTCCTGCACTGCTGCGTACCTAATAGTGCTGCGGTAGTACTGCTTCGTGAAAGGATCATAGTAAATTAATTTGAACAATATTTTTCCCTCAATTAAATTTAGCAATTTGCACTAGCAATTTGCCATTAATTTCAAATTTCATATTTAAATAAAGCATATCGACTATTTGGTTTTCACATTTCTTTATGCATATTCCCGGAGCCGAGGATTATCAGAAACTATCAAAATAATAATTTATTTGAATGGAACCGTATTTAATTTGAATTATTAACGGAAAATGATTTGAATAATAAAATTGATTTTGATTTAATTATCATGCTGAATACACAATTTCGTACGGAAAAATTTTAATAATTAATTGGCCTCTGCAAGGGACATCACAAACTGAAATATGTTGAATTGTCGAGGTATCATTACTGCACGCTGGCTGCATGCGTTAATGATTCCATTGAAACCGTGTTGTGTTTTCAGTACTGTATCCTTTATTATTGTTCTTGTGAATACTAAAGTTAATTTTCCAAAATTGATTTCTGTAATGCACATCAAAGTGTTGCACGAAGCGTATAATGCGGGAGTGCAAACGGAATAACTGTTTTATTGGGATGCTTGTTATCGAACTCTTTTGTGATGCGTTTTAAAAAAATCGAGAGAGTATGGAAATGTTTTTTTTTTAAACTTTATTATATCGATATGTTCAAATAACAGTAGTCGAATATATTTATTTTTCTCAGATCGAGATAAAATTTTGATATCTTGTCTTAATAGTTATAATCTGAATCTTGGAACTGATCTAATGATATTAGACCCGTCTTTTTACTTTTTTTACGTAAACCAAAATTGACGAAGATACAACGCTTTTAAAAATCACAAAACGTCACTTAGTCGGCACAATTTTACAAGCGTTATGACGTCAAAAGCAATTATATATTATCTATATCTCCAGAATGGAACTTGACGATATGGTGCAATTCTCTGGGTATAGCAGATGCGATTCCCACACGGAACAAAATTTGGTATGATCTAAAATTAGTCGTTCCTGATCAAGATGGTTGTGTTTGTGAGTTTAAATGTTTTTTGAGGAAAAGTTATTTGTTGGAAAACAGGAGAAATCCCTATCGTAAGAAAACGGTTTAAAAAAAAACTCGTCAGTGATTACTAACCCGTTCTTAAAACTTCGTTTTGATGCGGTGTTCCAGGTCTGACCATGAAGCCAGGAGGAGGGTAGCTGAACTTTTAATGCGTCCTAGTAAATTATTTAAAATAATTAAAAAAAAGAGTGGAGATTGGGCGGTAGCTACCTCCTAGCGGTCCTCCACGGGTAACTGCACCACGCTACCTGTAAACTACACCAGGTTTACCTAGCTAGCGACCACCATCTTGTTCGAGTCCGACGCCAAACAGTTTTTACTGTATTCTGTCGGTGCGTAGGAATTCCAGTTCTTTCTGGGTGAGCTCGCTTCATCTTAGGTCTCATCATAGGGCTAACTTGGAGAGAAGTACGAAATCATTGTAATAAAAGAAATTGTTTATTGATAGTTATATAGACATTTTTTGATAATCTAAGTGACGGACTAATTATAATTTTTTAGTCAAATAGCCAATTGTACATTGTTTTGCAAGGGGTGAAAGTTACTTATTTACGTACCGAGATGGGGTTTGGCGACCGTAACGTAATGAGAGCCAGGCACGCCGCAATCGCGGCGGTAAGACCCCTCTTTGAGGAGTGGCTGGATAGGCGTCATGGCGTCCTGACCTACCGCATGACGCTGGTCCTCACCGGACACGGAGTTTCGGGAGGTTCCTGTGTCTGATAGGGAGGGAAGAAACGCCTGGGTGTCACCACTGCGAGGATCGTCCGGAGGACACGGTGGAGCATACGGTGCAGGACTGCCGCGCTTGGGCAGAGCACCGCCGTGTCCTCACGACGGCGATAGGCGGAGACCTCTCGCGCCCGGCATTGGTCGTGGCCATGCTGCGGGGCGAGACGGAGTGGGAAGCGGTCGCCTTCTTCTGCAAAGCAGTCATGCTCGTGAAGGAGGAGGCGGGCCGCCTGAGGGAGAGGACAGCGTCCTCCCTCCACCCCAGCCGCAGTGGTAGACGCCCACGGCGTCGGACGTCGCAAGACGATCTCCGGCCATCGCAGGCGCGGGCATGCGGGCAGCGAGTAATGGGCGACTCGCTGTCCGACCATGGACCATGCCCGGGTCGACGGCGCGTTGTGTTCCACACTCAAAGAGTGTCAGCATAGTGACGGGGCCTGTAGAGGGTCAAAGCCTGCCGGGGTCGCGGGACCAAGGGATTACCGTGACCCCGGTACGTAAAGGGCTATTGAACGACACCGTGGATTTTAGTCAGTACAAGTCTGACAGTCCCTCCTGCCCTGCCCTGGGTGGGAGGACTCCTTTGAGGATTTTACCACGATAAAAAAAAAACGTAATGAGAGCGCTAATAGTTCGAGGGACTAAATAAGTAATATACCCGAGGTAAACACTGTGCTTTTCATTACGAAGTACAAATAAGAACATAAAATTATTAGCTCAAGAAAAGTGTTGATTGGATTGTCGCTTTCCCACTCATTTTGTTTATTTTTATTTTTGTCCTTTGGTCGTCTAGCTATACGGCCAGTATTTTTCATGTTCATCAATAAAGCAAATGGTAAAAATGTTGCATCGAAATCTATGTTATTTTAGAGAAAGAGTTGAAAGTAAATTATAACTATTAAATTCATAATACATATTCTTAATACTTAACTTTATGTTATTTTAGTTTTAAATTGTTCTGTAAGTTAGTGGCTGTTTAAAAAGTTACAACATGGTTCAATAGAAATGTCAAAACAGAGCTAATTTATTTTTTTATTTGGCAGCTGTGATTTGAAAGCAATTCTCCCTAGGGCAATGCATAACTTTCGAACCGCTCATCAGGCATGTAATGACCTACTTCCAGTAATGAAAAATATTATTTTGTTGATCGGCTTTTACAAACACTAATACATTTTTTCCCCCTTAATTATAATTTATAACTTACATACGTATACTATACGTATACTGTACTTATAGCGTTACAAGTTACATATACATTTGTAACTTGTAACGCTATAATTATATAGCGTTACAAGTTACAAATGTGTATACGGCTTTATTTGAGGAATGTTCAACTCTATTACTAGTAATTGAATTAGTATTAGTACCAGTATTAGCAAGCTCACCACAATCACATGCGCACCATATTCTGGCATGAAATATCTCTGCAAACAGGTAGGGTATTTCATGCGTTACGAGGATAGTAAAACAAGGCACGCGGAATGCGTGCCTTGTTTAACTAATGTCAGTGCTTGGTTTTGATTTATTGAGCGGTACCAAAGTTGCGCACGGTTCAACGTGCGTCGAACTATCAATAATTTTGCATATGTGCAAGAGAAAGTACAACAGATGTTTAACTTTTTTGTAGTAAGACTGCTTGTTCTTATTCAATTCAAATATTTTTAAAGACTCGTACTCATACACATTATCACGATTCGACGTGTAAAAAAGTGTAAGTACAAAAATATATGTAACGGCATCTGACGTTGATGTATTGGCCATTTTGCAGTTACACTTTTTTTTGTTACTGCGAAATGGCCCAGCTACAAAAAAAAGTGTAGTAATGTTCAACAGATGTTTAAAGTTTTGTTTAATACAAAACGTTAGACTGTAAAATTTTGTCGATATGCGTATTTCATATTTTTCCGGTAGCTTTTATAATTTCTAAGTTTAGACAGTGGTTGTAATCCTTGAAACTGTTGATCTGATTTCAAAAATTCGCTGTGATATAATGAAGAGTAAGACTGTCATTGAGAGACGTATAAAGACAACGACGTACAGAAAATAGTAGAGTTAGTCTTCCAGCGGTTAGATGTTTGGAGAACATTGTTACCATCGCGTTATACAGTGGACCAAGTTGGCACAGGAACATGAAGCTTGACACAAGCAAGAACAGGCTATGTCCAGTAGCCATATACGTAAAATACTTAAATAATGAAAAGTTTTGTTTCGCAGAAATGTCGTCTTGACCGAATTCGGGAACGACAGCAAATTTTAACCGGAGATTAGCCATCTACGCGGGACAAATTATAGTGTACAAGTGTGTGCCTTTACTCTCATAGTCCTTAGGGACAGCAATGCGACACGGCCGGAGAGAGATCAGGCACAGGACCAACGGCTTAACATGCTTTCCGAGCCACGTGTTTACCGCCAACTTCCAATCTTCGGGCAGCTACAGGGAAATAGGCTAATTTGATCAATTTTTTTTAGTTCGAAATATTGATTATAAAAAAAATATTAAACCCGTATTTTCTCTTTTGTTACATAAACCAAAATTGACGAAAATACAAAGCTTTTAAAAATCACAAAACATCACTCGGTGGGCACAATTTTACAAGCGTTATGACACCACAAGCAATTGTATATTATCTATTTTATCAATGTCAAAATTCACTGATTTAAAAAAACAAAAATACGAGTACGTGTCCATTATTTTTCAACATTCTAACTGACGGACTAAATAGAATTTCAATTCTTTATGCAGTAAAATACCCTATTGTTATAGAAAAACCCAATATATCTTTTTACCGACCGTTTTTATCGGGAGTCGAACCTAGGAAGCCGCAGCAGTCACGCTTGCGACTACGAGACCAACGGGCGATGATACTCGTAGGTGCAAAAGTATAAAACTGAAGCGCTGCTACGAACACCCTTCTATAGATGCAAAATGGATTGATGCTCCGTGCAGAAGAGTATTTAAAGTAATAACCAGAATTTATAGATAAATACGAATTTAAAAAAGACGTCCCGCACTACGATTGCCAACATGTGGTATCCACTTAAGAACTTATCTGCTCCATCGGCCATCGGTCCTTCAAAAAACGTGGCCAACCCACTGCCACTTTAGTTTGCTTACTTTGCAAGCTTTTTTTTTTTATCGTGGTAAAATCATCAAATGAGTCCTCCCACCCATTACTGTCAGACTTGTACTGACTAAAATCCACGGTGTCCTACACTAGCCCTTTACGTACCGGGATCACGGTAATGGGAAAGTCCCGCGACCCCGGCAGGCTATGGCCCTCTACAGGCCCCGTCACTATGCTGACACTCTTTGAGGCGCGCGTGGAACACAACGCGCCGTCGACCCGGACATGGTCCATGGTCGGACAGCGAGTCGCCCACTACTCGCCGCCCGCAATCCCGCGCCTACGGTGGCCGGAGATCGTCATGCGTTACTTTGCAAGCTATTCGGTTACTTTGGTTCTTATAAGGATAACTTCATTCTTGATTTTATAGAGCGCGCTGAGCGACCTAGAATTTTTAGACCAGCCCAACTGTCAGTATCCACGTAGGTCATTACGGGCAGGACGCTCTGATTGAAGATCTTTTTTTTTGTCTTTAAGCATTGCGGGATGGGAGACGTGACGAAGTTTTCCAAATGTTGTCCAAACTTGATCCTTCTGTCGGCTTCTTTCTCAAAGTTGTGCCTACCTACCTACCTATAAGAGTATAAAAAGGGTAAAACTAATATTAGAATGCAGCAGTGAGTTTTTCTGTTTTCTGTTAGTCTCACGCCGAACTAATTTTGATTATTTTTAGTAATTTTACTTTTAATATTTTTTTTTTAACTAAGAAAACTTTAAGCAAAGACAAGTTAGTTTTTTTCTTTTTAAACAGGTTTCTTGGCGTCGCTGAAAGGAGATATTGCGTGAGTTAACTTAATACGGCAGTCGAGAGACACTGATATGGTATTATCTGGATAAACCTAAAAGGAGAAGAAAGAGGGAAGGGGGGGAGGTCAAGAAAGCGACGGACAAAATAGATTCAGACCAGAAATCGTTAATGTGATTAAGTTGAAAGTCGTACAGATCTTATTCAAGTGTCTTGAACAGGCACTCAGTGTCCTCTGACAGGAGCTATCGCGTGAGTTAACTTTTTTCCTATAAATACTTATATAAGGTTTATTATATTTACTTAAGTTCAGGCGCCAATAATGTATCCCGTCCCGAACTTTGAAATTTTCCCAATTTAACATGAATCTTTTTTCTGTTTATAACCAAACTAAGAGTTACGAAAATAGCCCGTGTGTAGAACCAACCCTCGGGCTATTTTCGTCTGAACAGACTTTGTTGTGATTTTATTTCAATTTAACAGATTTTTGTTTTGACTACGTCATTGCGTTAGATAAATGAAATTATTAAGTTCATTTCCAATAGGAGACTAAAGATTTTAATAGAATCGGTTAAAAATGGAATCTAGTGATAAACATATCATTTGAACTAAATATTTCACTTCTTGTGATTGTATTTAACTGTCGAAACGATAATCTGTCCTAATTGATATAACCCACACACACAAGTAATATACCTATTTATAATATGTATTAATACATTTTTTGGTCACATTAATTGTCAGCTATAATATATGTATTTATAAAAAAAATCTTATCTAAATCGAAATTAGCTCCCAATCTTACCGTGTCAGAGCTGTATGTCTCCTTCAATCCTTCTTGTACTGGTGAGTAAACTGATCAAATGCGTCCATACTGGTGGATCGGAAGAGCTGTCAGACTCTTTAAAATTTCAACCTGTTTCATCGGTTCCTCTTTGCGTTCCAGGACCACGGTATCCTTTATAGACGGTCTCGCAGCGTCGGTAGGCGAAACCGTTTTATGTTATCAAGTTAGATATACCTGTACTTAGTTAATTACACAATGGTTTCTAACATGTCTCCAGGCCATAAGCTTCCATTAAAAATATAACAGGGACACAGAAACAATAGTCAAAAAATGACTCGATGGAAAAGTTCTGTAACAATTTTCCAGTACTACTCGTACAAAGGTATAAATATTTTTTGTTCTATTTTGTCATAACATCCCCTTACTCAAATAGAACAGAAGCCCATCACATGATATTTCACGTTTTTGTGACGTTTATTAAAATGGAACTTTGACGGACATTAGAAGAAAAAAAATAGATCCTAGAACTAACGAGGATCTATTTTTTTTTAAACATGGACGGAATATAGTGTACGAACACTAGAGGCGCTTTTCTAATGTTCCATACAATAAACGCAGTAAATACTTCAAGGACGTACATGAATTTTGTGATAAGGCCTCAGAACAAACGATTTAATTTACCTACGTTCACTTGCTACGCTTCTGCTACGTTGTAGATTCTGCCTACGGCGTAGGTCCGGGTTACGGCGTAGGTCCGGGTTGAGGCGTAGGTCCGGGTTACGGCGTAGCCCGTAGCGTAACCGTGCTACGAACTTTGGTCGCTGCTTCTATTTGAGTGCGGTCGACATTTTTCTTTTTCCTCTAATTTTGTTTAATTTGAAAATATAATATGAAATATAAATAAGAATATATTTATTGGAAAAGGTTAGTAAGGCAATCAAATTATTTGACAACTATGGATCGATACATTTTTACAAAACAAAAACTTCAAAACACACACAATTAAGTTTAAGTTAGACATTTTCTGTTAAATCTAATAGTTGTAACATATTACGTTTGGCACAGTGGTTGAGCGATTGGCTTCTGCGTTGCTTGTCGCGGGTTATATTCCTGCCCTGAACAATTTTTTTTATGATTAATAAGATAGTTGTTCCGGTTCTTTGTGTGTATATGACCCGCAACACAAGATAAATTAAATCAGTAGGGCAAAATAAAAGAATAAATAAAAACTGATCACCTAAAACCCAAACATGAATATTCTACCCAGAAGTCGAAGCAAGAAGCTTGGCCTCTAACGCTAACATAGTCTCCACAGACCATTATTAAAATCCGACAAAAACCTTTCATCGCTCGCGGTTCGAATATGAGACTGCAACATTACCAAAATTTCACGACAGTAAATAAAAGAAATTATAGTGCACTTAAAGAGACCGTCTGACAATTACAGATTAAACCTAGACTTTTTTTTTATCGTTGTAAAATCATCAAATGTGTCCTCCCCCCCAGTCCAGGGCGGGAGGGACTGTCAGACTTGTACTGACTAAAATCCACGGTGTCCTTCACTAGCCTTTTACGTACCGGGGTCACGGTAATGGAAAAGTCCCGCGACCCCGGCAGGCTTTGGCCCTCTACAGGCCCCGTCACTATGCTGACACTCTTTGAGGCGCGCGTGGAACACAACGCGCCGTCGACCCGGGCATGGTCCATGGTCGGACAGCGAGTCGCCCGGCCACCGTAGGCGCGGGCATGAGGCCGTGACGCCTATCCAGCCACTCCTCAAAGAGGGGTCTTACCGCCGCGATTGCGGCGTGCCCGGGATTAAACCTAGACTTAGATAAAAAAATGTATAAATCCAAAGCTATGTCAGAGGCTTGTTTTGTTCCCAGAGGCGATGATAAACTTCGACACCAGAGGACTATCACATCCTCCATCCGAGTAAGCAAGTAGTCTGGTCTAAATGTCAGTAATAAGTCCCTAATACATAATCAAACAATTAAAAAAAAAAACAATAAATTTAAAGTCCCCGAAAATCAACAACAATAGATAAAATACATCAACACCAATATAATTAAACTAGTTGTTACCTCTAATTTCACCCCCGCTGCTCGGCTCCTTTTGGTCGTAGCGTAATGCAATATAGCTTATAGCGTACCTCAATAAATATACTGTACATTAAAAAACAATATTTCCGATCGAACAGTTTCTGCGTTCAACCAAAACAAATAAACAATCAAACATCAGCTTAATAATATAATAATATAAATATAGAATAAACATTTAATCTGGATAAACAGAAATGTAGAAGGAAACAAAACATTGGTTGAAATCAATATGATTGGTTAGTTCACCCTCATTCCGTATAAATGCAAGTATCAGATACCATTGAAAATAAGTTTGCTTCTGGTTCTGCACAATGAAGACTCTGACTATAGATATATATATATTTTTAAACATTGCACCACACTAGGAATTTCTCCTGTGTCGTGGGTGCGTTTAAAAACATATAAATTCACATACACAAACGCCCAGACCCGAAACAACTACTTGTAGATAATACTAATATTTGCTCCGTGCGAGAATCGAACCCGTGACACCCAGCGCACCAGTCTAATAGCTCAGCCACTGAGCTAACCGTGCCGTCAAAATCACCGTAAAACGTTCACTTTATTGTTGCATCATTAGACTATAATGTTCCCACTGCTGGGACACAGGCCTCCTCTCAGTGAGAGGGAGTGGGCCATAATCCACCACGCGGAGCCAGTGCGTGTTTAGTTGTTCCTTTGTTAGATGTTTAAATTTTTGGTTCTAGGACATGCCATTTCTCTCACTATGTTTCCTTCACCGTTTTAAGTGCAGTGGTGATGAATTAAAAAACACAAGGTAATGCGCCTAGCTGGGTTCGAACCCAAGACCTACGACTCAGAAGTTGGGACCTTTACTACTCGGCCTCTACTGCTCTAGCTGCAATGCTAAATTGTAACCAGTCCAATAAATAAAACAGCACAAAAAATTAAATTTTGTATTAAATATTTTATATATGTTGACTTCTAGACCTAAAGGTTAGTATATAAAAACTTAGAAACGTTTATAAATAGAATTATAAAGGACAAAAAACATTCACTGAAAGAAAAACAAACAAATATGTCCCTGTGTTGCGACCCGCCCCGACAAGATACTTGGAAATCTAGAAGGGAATCAAGCACAAAAAAGGAAAAAGATTATACAAAAATATTTTCTAGAAATTATCCTGAATCTCGAAAATAAATAGAACAGAAGAACTAGAGATGCTTTCTAAGCGACAGCTATGCACATTTTAGTAACTAACAAAAAGTTAATTAAAAAGTTTGAAACATAAAGGGTATTAGTAAACCGGTTCTAGGTAAGCGTGCTTCACCGTCGACCACATCATCATCGCTTACCGTTAAGCGAGATGGTCAAACGCCAGATTATCGATTTAATCAAAAATAGTGGTAACGAAATTCAAACACATTTCCATTTTCAAACCGTTTTACAACTATCGCTCGCTAGGTTACTTAACTTTTGCTTTTAATCGCGCCTTAACCAAGAGTTCCGATAAAAGTTGACACTATTCACACATGGACGTACAACGAAAATGTTTACAGGAGTTAACCCACTACAGGTAAAAAAATATATAAACATATTTATAGTTTTTATATATATACCTAAATTTAATTATCTTTTTTACATGGCAGTTCTTATTATTATAATAAGTATGGAAAACAATAAAATCGTTGTCTGATATTCGGGTCTTTGTGACAATTTGTGCCATAATTTATATCAGAGCGATTAATTTCCGTCCCCCAATCAAAAGTAATAAAATAATATTTGAAATGTTTCACATAAGGCGTAAGACGTAGCCCTGAAACTGCAACATCCAGTATTAAGAGCATTGTATACAACAATTAGGTCATCAGGTCATTCACCTATTCCAACAAGTCAATAATGTCTCTAATGTCAATAATGGCTCCAAAACTATACAATAAGTTACCAGGACAGGTTATCTCATGTATTAATTAATTTAAAAGGAAACTGTTAAATAATAAGGTATATTATTCTGTTGACGAATATTTAAATGACAAATTTTAATTGGTCCGTTTTCATCTTATGTGACACTAGCGACCCGCACAGGCTCGACACGGGTGTAATTTATACTATATCATGCATGTTACATACATATAAAGTTACAAAACTTCCTCTTGAATCAATCCATCTATTAAAAAAAACCGCTTTAAAGATCTATGCATACATAGGGACAGACAAACAGCGGGAATCAACTCTGTTTTATACTATGTAGTGATACTGCGGGCATGCGGACGGCGAGTAACGGGCGACTCGCTGTCCGACCATGGACCATACCCGGGTCGATGGCGCGTTTTGTTCCACGCGCGCCTCAAAGGGTGTCAGAATAATGACGGGGCCCCCCTTTAGAGAGCCAAAGCCTGTCGGGGTCGCAGGACTCACGAATTACCCCGGAAGGTAAAGGGCTATTGAAGGAACCCGTGGTTATTTTAACGCGCTAAAAAAAAAAATGAAGTGATACTGAATGATTTTGATGATTGCTGTATTATTAAATTATTGTTTTAATTTTGTATTCTTTGGTCCTTTTACTTTATTTAAACTGACATCTTATAAAC
Source organism: Agrotis puta (assembly GCA_943136025.2). Taxonomy (NCBI): domain Eukaryota; kingdom Metazoa; phylum Arthropoda; class Insecta; order Lepidoptera; family Noctuidae; genus Agrotis; species Agrotis puta. The sequence continues at coordinate 10,722,678 of OW964166.2, forward strand.
AATTTAATCTAATTTTGACATAATCTATATTTTTTGTGTTCTATTTTATAATATGTAGTTAATATGTTGTATGCATGTAAAAAACCTTTTAAAATGTTGTATACTTTTTGGCGGAACACAGCTCGGATCTTATTATATCTACTATATGTACCCTGTGTTCACGAAATAAATTAATTTGTATTTGAATAATATTCTCAAAAAACCAATCGACATCTATTTCTAAACCTAGAGGCGAGAATTTAAAAATATCGATCCAAAAATGTTTCAACTGAGGCCCGGGAGAGAAATGTGAGCTTAATTTCACATAGATAAATTGCACAGGTATGTTCTGTATGTGTGCGACTGTGCGTATAGCTTTATAGTGCTCAATGTACACCGGGAAAGAGTAGTTTGGTGTAGGACCCCAGTCTTCATTGGACACTCGCCCTGTTCAGACCGTTGCAATTTAATGCAACAGGCATACGGCTTTCGGTTGGCCGCGCGATTCCTGCCCAGAGGGTTCCAGTAAAAAAATCAACAAATTGGTAAGTTTATTTTTAATACTTAATCCACATAATTTCTACGATTATTCTATTTTTTTCGACTTTTTTCCGCAACTATTTGAAGTGTTGAAAGAGTGCACTTTAATAATTGTGTAATTTCAGTACTATAATTTGACTAAATATTTATATTATTTTTATTCGGCGATTTATTAAAATATAATTTACGGTATTTTAACCCGAATTTATTAACGGAATCATTTTATTAAATGCGTTTATATCAGCAGTCGGAAAAAAATAATCGTTGAAATTATTTAAAGTGGTGTTGATGTTTGATGTATAATTTACGTGAGAAAAATTACTTTTTGTGTTTTTTTTTAAACAGTGTTTAAATAGTTTTTAACTTTTACGTTAGTCATTTAATAGTGTGGAAATAATCTAGGCATTGAATGAAAAGCGTAAACACTAATTAACTTTAAAATATTTTAACGAGATTGAGAGAATTTCCTCTTACTCCGGAAGTCAGAAGAAAATTCTCTGCAGGCGCAAGACGGGAAGGAACAAATTACATGAATAATTGTTTTTTTTTTTCAATTTACGTAACTACATACATTAATAGATTATTTACGACATTCTTGGTTATTTTATTCTTTAGATCAGCGGTCGACAACCTTTAGGTAGGCATGGGCCACAAAGTTAAAAGTCATATTCAGGCGGCGCATTATTCGGGCCTGAATTTATTTATATTCATTACGGAAAGACATTTTATTTAAATAGGTTATTAATTTTTTTTTTGCGAAGATATTTTTTTTGAGTATTATAACACATTACGGAAAGACATTTTATTTAAATAGGTTATTTTTTTTTTGGCGATGATAATTTTTTTTGAGTATTATAACACATTCACATGACTAATATTTTCTATTTTTATTTTATAGATATTTTTCTATTTCTATTTTTATTTTATCGATATGTCCTCCCACACTGTGTGGAGCAGTGTTGATTAGTTGCCAGCCTGTTTTTTTAGTTGCCCGTTGCATTCCTGGATCGCGGTGCCCTTTTAAGGCAGTCTAGGACAGGCATCAGTTTTTTATCGGTTATATTTCGGAGAGTGAGCGATGGAACTACACAACTTGATTCCACCCTGCGCCATCGTTATAAAGTGGACATCCCTCCGGTACGTACAAAGCGTAGACTGGAATTCTCGGCATATGTATTTCCCGATAGTTATAACCTTGGGGTCTTCAAATCAAGAGTGAATAGGTTACTATTAGACAAGCGTGCTTCACCGTCGACCACATCTTCTCTTACCGCACCATATCAGGCGAGATAGTGGTCAAACGCGAAAATTATTAAATAAATAAAAAAAAAGTTCACCTTAAGTACATTCAGGATACAAAGTTAGATATCAGCGTCTTTAGTAAATTATGCCTTTTGTGTTTATTAATTTTCCTTAAGGTACGTAAATACTATCGCACTACATTAAAAGCACCCTGTATAAATAAGGAGACAATCTGTATACATAAAATATTTAGTTTTCCGAGTGTTGCCGACCGCTGCTTCAGATAAAAACCTTATTCTTAACAACTAATACCTAAATCAGTAAATGGTGAGTGCTAATTTAAAACAACAATGGAAAAGTCATTTAAACCAGAATACGCGGAATGAAGTCCTAGTGGGACTTGTGTGGCAGCTGGATTATAATTTCCTCAAAAATAAAAAACCATTATATGACTCTCTTTTCCCACTAGCAGATTTTTAAAATATTAACATTATAACTTTATTCGAGCCTCAACATGAGCATTATACAAAATCCACAGGCAGATTACGTATTTTACTGCATTTTATTACCAAAGTTCTGGGAAAAATCTTGCTGGAAATCGTCGGGTTATTTACAAAAGATACGCGGGACAATAAAGTTCCATGAAATCTGACTAATATTAAAATGCGAAACCTTCTGAGGATTTGCATGGATGTTTTTTACTTTTTTACAACAAGAACTACATAACAATTTGTGATGAAACTTAAGACATAGGATATAGGGTTGCCCTAAAAAAGGTTTTTCTCAATCACAAATACTTTTTGCGTGCACAATTTTTATTTAGCGTGGTAAAATCATCAAGTGATTCCAGGGCAGAGCGGGAGCTACTGTCAGAGTCGTACTCGTAAATTGATGGAATAAGTGAGTTAAAACTAGAAAGAGTGAGACTTGATAAGTTGTCTATTTTCAATGTTTTACTAACAGTACTTGACTGGTCGCGGGACTCACGAATTACCGTGACCCCGGTACGTAAAGGGCTATTGAAGGACACCGTGGATTTTAGTCAGTACGAGTCTGACAGTCCCTCCCGCTCTGCCCTGGGTGGGAGGGCTCATGTGATTATTTTAGCAAGTAAAAAAACAGTACGGGCATGCGGGCGGCGAGTAATGGGCGACTCGCTGTCCGACCATGGACCATGCCCGGGTCGACGGCGCGTTGTGTTCCACGCGCGCCTCAAAGAGTGTCAGCATAGTGACGGGGCCTGTAGAGGGCCAAAGCCTGCTGGGGTCGCGGGACCAAGGGATTACCGTGACCCCGGTACGTAAAGAGCTAGTGAAAGACACCGTGGATTTTAGTCAGTACAAGTCTGACAGTCCCTCCCGCCCTGCCCTGGGTGGGAGGACTCATTTGATGATTTTACCACCATAAAAAAAAAAGTAAAAAGCAGTACTTGGCTACTTGACTGAAAAATTCTAATCAGTCCGTCAGTTGGATTACACTAATTAGTCAACATTAAAAATATACGAGTATCTTAAATAATATGTACTACAATTTGTACATATACCCACCCACTCCTATTATCCAAAAAACATAAAAACTAAAATCAAATAAGATTTAATTTAATTTACATACTACATATAAAAACTAAAATTAAAAGTAAAACATTTACAATAATGACTAAATTAAAATTAAAAATTTATAGGGCGTCAAAAAATTCGTCCACGTCGCTGTCAATGGGGAAAGTGCCCAGAACGCTGGCGGCATTGCCACGTTCGATGGCAATGCTGATCCTTTGACAAAAAAAGACGACGCCTCGCGTGACCAGAGGGCTGGCCCCCTCTGGTCACGCGAGGCGTCGACTGAACTATAAAAATATTAGTTTTCTTATATCACGTCTCAAGAGCAGAATATTTTATTTCCGAAAAAAAAAATATTTTTCAGTGTCAATGTTTAAGCTTCTATTCTTACACTGGTGGTGTTTAAATGTTGTCGATCATTTACTTATTAACATGTCTCGCGTTTGTATAAATTCTCCCGAGAGTTTTTCTACATTTGTGGGTTTATACACACCAAAAAGTGGAAAAAAGAAAATTACACCATAAGAGCGTTAAGTGCATAATTATTTTAACATGGATATTCGTAATCAAGATAAAAACTAGGTGCCACTTAAATTGATGTGCTGGTTTTGAGAAAAGCCTAATAAAATTATTTTTGGTTAACCAGTAATATGGCTTGAACCAAAAGATCATGTGAGTGACTGCTGACTTTACCTTACTAAAAGGCTTTGCAAAAAAAAAAACAAGTATTCAAGAAAATAAGTTACAAAAACAATTCCTCATTCCGATGACTTACCGTACCTAAGACACCTAATACTAATAAAGATAGTGCAGGCTTTAAGTTTCTGAGAGAAAAGTTTCCTTCTCTGAGCCAAAGTTAAAGAAGGAATATTATAGGCCCCGATATTAAAAAGATAATCAAAGATCCAGCGTTCATTAATTCATATAGGAAAAGAAGCTTGGATCTCCTTCGTAGCTGTTACTGAAAACTTTTTTCGGAACCATAAATGTCTGTAATATGTCGAGCTTGTTGATAAAGTGTTACGAGCTTTTCATACAATGAAATTCAACATTTATAAAACAAATACGTTTTCTGGACTTGCACTTGGATTTTTTCCCTGAAAATATGGGATCCACGAGTGATGAGCATATAGAGCGATTCCAACAAGAAATAACTGTAATGGAGAACAGATAACAAGGGAAATGGAATCCTGCGATGCTGGCAGACTACTGCTGGTTATTAATTCGGCAAGTCTCATTTTCAGTGTACTATAGACAAACAAAAAAAAAGTATGCTTTAATAAAATAAAAGAAATAGAGTTCACTAGTTTCAAACATAAAAAGTTTATGTTTGAAACTAGTGAATCATGTTATAATAAGAATAATCTTTATTTGCATGAAATATGGTACAATAGGTTTTAAAGTTGAAAAGTTCAACATATTCCGCTTACTATTATTAATAAATTTAAAATATTAGTTATGGATGAGATACAGCATTACTCATGTTTATGTTTAGTACAACAGTATATAATGTAAAGTTTAATAATAGACGTTTCAAAGAAATTTAACCTCATTTTATCTATACATATAATAAATCTGTAGAAGGGTCAATTCTGTACATTGAAAATATTTAAAAATAAATAGCGGGGGGTGTTGCTGGGTCGATACCAAACCCAAATATGTGATTAAAAAAAATTTTGTCTGTCTGTCTGTCTGTATGTGCAGGCATCACGTGAAAACTAAATTTTCGATTTCGATGAAACTTGGTATAATTATACCTTATTATCCTGGGCATAAAATAGGATACTTTTTATCCTGGAAAAATACGTAGAAAAAAAAACTTATTTTTCAGTACAGAACGCGAGCTCAACAGCAGTAGCTCAATAGAGGGATCTCCTTAATTATGTGGCTTAGCCGTATTTGGGTCCAATAGATATTTATAAGATGTCATTGTCAGAGTTACTCAAAATGGAGAAATAAACCGTCCACGCGAAGACCGACATCCGCGCGGACGGAGTCGCGGGCGGAAGCTAGTACCTACATAAATACAACATACACAAGAATGCAGTTCTAAAATTACAGTTGCAAAATTAACACTAAACACAATAATCTTAGCACACTAGAAAATAAAGTACGACTTGGGTTATAATCTAAGAACTCATTTAAAGTGTTAAATGTATTGTTAAGCAGCCATCTCTTAAGGCGTATTTTAAAATAGTTAAATGGGAGTTCCCTTATTTGTTTCGGTATGCTGTTGTAGACTTTGACAGACATACTATGGCAGTTATTTAACAAGTTTACTGCTGCATCTTGTGACTGCGAGGCGAAAAAGTAAGTAGAGATATAAAAAAAAAATAGATCTAAAAATTGAGACGTGATAGAAAGCTAAATAAAAGCTTTCTAAGTTATTTATAGCATAGAACACGAATCACATACAATTATTCGCGATATAAAAAAAAATGTTTTTGTTGACTATTGTATCAAAAAATATTCAATCCGTACGTAACCATAATTGACGGAGATACAATGCTTTCAATATTGGCAATACGTCACAATTTACTACAATTTTTATGGACGTACGAGCCTCCACTCTCGAGTTCTGCGAAAAATACGTGTCCGTTGTTATGTTTCAAAACTTTAAATGACGGATTACATAGATTTGTAATTTATAGATACTGTGAAATGGCCAATTTTAAATGTATAATTTTAAGTACCTGCACCAGGAACTAAATTGAAAACTTTTTTGTTTTTTTTTTTCTACTGACTATAGCTTCTATGTCATATTAATGTGTTATCTAATCACGAGTATTTACGTGTTTTCACATATTATAACGCGTGCGAACAAAATAATTCATACCGGATAATCTACATGTACTCCGCCGAATTCATGTCAAAGAATTGGAATAAAAATAAGAACAACTTAAGTGATGTTTCAATGTAAAAATATATGTTTCAGTAAAAGTAATTATAGTATTATGCATAATAACTAGTAATTATGAATAATCACTAAACTGACTAGTGAAAATGATAATAATTTATCATTTTCACTAGTCAGTTTAGTGATTATCGCTGCACAGCTATTATGAATAATAACTAGTCAAAGTTAATAATTTAACTTTGTCTAGTTATTATACAATCCAAGAGACGTACATACATGCGAATTTTTTGTTATTTTTGATACATTTTTAGTAGCTATTTGATAACTATTATTGTTTATTTGTTAAAATTACTAATAATAGTTCGATGGTCATTAGTGTTGTGTGTCGTTTAGATCACAGAAAACAAAACAAAAGTGACAAAAGAAAATTATTTCGATTTGTGAGGTAGACATAACATGTTATTTCGTTTCGAGTTACATACAGAACGAAGTTGATTTCTAGTTATTGTTTGTGACGAGTGTTTACATCTTCGTATTACATTGTTATGGTTATTGTTTTGCAGTGAAATATAAACAGTTGGAATTATATAAATATTGAGGGCGAATATTATAAGCCCTGTGTATAAGTATGCAACTTAACACAAATATCAAATGAAATCGGACTAAATGTGGGTATTAAAATTAAAATGATTTCACATGTTTATATCTATATAAAAAAAACGTTTACGATTTTTTTGAGAATATTTTATGATATGGTTTTTGTTGTATTTATTGTAAATATTCTGATAATGTTAACATAGTTTTATTGATACTTATTTTTTATTTTAGGATTAATATTCGAGATAACTTAGTTTCAATCCTCTTGTACGTAATGAAAATGATACTTAAGCTAATACCTTGATATCCGATACAGGGTATTTTTATGAAGTGCGTAGTTTTTTTCCGTCGTTTTATTTCAGATATAGAACACATTTCCGTAACATAACTTTATTTTTGCTAAATTGCACTTGGTGGTCGTGGGACTTACGAATTTATGGACCCCGGAACGTAAAGGGCTATTGAAGGACACCGTGGATTTTACTCAGTACGAGTCTGACAGTCCCGGATGCCGCTCTGCCCTGGGTGAGAGGTTTCATTTAACGAATTAACAAATTAACAACATTTAAAAAATTGCACTTGGTGGCGCGGAAGAAACTCGATATGCTCATAACACAATTTCTTTTTTTGGCACCGAGACCCTGGATCGCGGGTCGGCAGGGTGGGTGGGGTTTCGCGGGACCAGTGTCGCGGTGCTAACAAGAAACCGTAAAAGGGCTAGGCGGCCCGGAAAAGCAAAGATCAATGGGGTTTTTGCGAACTAGGGTGACGAAAGACCCCAGCTCACTTCGCTCGCTCTTACTGCTCTGGAACGGAAAGGGCAAATAGTCCATTGCATTCCTGGGCCGTGGTGCCCGTTACCGTTCCAAAATAATCGGCTTTAATAATGATAACTTTAATATTCCTTTTGGTAAAGTACTTACCTATACGAGATTTTATTCATTTTCTTAAAAGATAACAATCATTAGTAGGTACACTATATTACTATATAGGGCGGAGTGATAATCTGGTAAAAATGAAACAAGGAGACAACTTCATTAAAAAATTATGATTAATTTTTCAACGTAATTTCCATCTACGAGTAACTCAATGCACTTCATCCAGCATTTCTCAAACTTTTCGATCCTTTCCGAAAAGTACGACAACCCTTCGAAATAGGCAATTGGTATCGATCATGATGACTTCGTTGGAGCTAAATCTTTTTCCACAGAGGCATTTTTTTAAATTCGGAAACAGAATTAAGTCGCAAGGGACCAAATCTGGCGAATATGGTGGGTGAGATAGCAACTCATATCGCAACTCGTGTAATTTGGCCATGGCAGTCGCACAGGTGTGCGTTTTCTTGGTCGAAGAGGATATTTTTCTTAGCCAAATGCGGTCGTTTGGTAGGTAAAATTTGGTTAAATTGGTACAAAAAATTGGCATAATAGACTCTCAAAAAAAAATCAAACCGGCGCGGCGATACTGGCTGAAAATTTAAATATGGACTAAATACTCAAAAGAGTTGTGAACAAGGAGGTTACATGCAATTTGCGATAATTTTATTCCAAAATAGATTTTAACCAGACTTATCACTCCGCCCTCGTATTAATATCATAATACAAAGAGTTTGTTTGTTTGGTTGAACGCGCTAATCTCAAGTCCTACTGGTTGGAGTTGAAAAAAGATTTTTGAGTTGGATAGTCCATTTATTGAGGAAGGCTATATAATATCACGCTATCACCAAAAAAAGGAGCGGAGCAGCTAATGCGAAATGTTTCAAAATCGGGAAAATGTATTCCTTTTCGAGCTTCCGTTGCGAGCGCTAAGTAATCATCAAAATTGCACTTAACATTGTTTGATTTTCAAGAATATCTTAGGAGATATCTAAGTTTCAAATTTAGTACATGCCCAGGCATGTCATAATTGCGGCGGTTAGATCTGTCTTTGAGGAGTGGTTAGAGAGGCGCTACGGCGTCCTAACATTCCTCTACCTCTCGCTCCTGCCACTTCCGAAGACACCCAGGGCGTCGGAACACGCGGGGCATATTTACGGCTTGCGGACGGGGAGTAATGGGTAGCTCACCGTCCGACCAAGGACAAGGTCCGAGTCACGGTGCGTCGATTTCTACGCGCTCCTCAAGGGAACCGTTGGGGACGGAACAATAGGGCCAAACGCCTAACACGACGTGGGTGAAACCGCGGGTAGAAGCTAGTCATTTAATAATAAAATGTCCGCATTAATAAAAATACCCTGTATTTGCTTATTTGCTAAAACATAATAAAACGTAAGTAAAGCTTAAAATCACCTATTTTAATTTTAAGATAATGTTTTTTTTGTACTTTTTTTTTATTTGTAGAATTTTCTTGTTTATTGTTTAATTACTTCGAAAGACCATTTAAAGTGTTTCATAATTTTGTTAAAATAATAAAAAGTGCTTCTACCAATTTCGGCATCAATTTCACATCATCATCATCATGTTTTATAACATTATTTATAATATTATAATTACGTTTATTTATTTTCAACCATATATACACATTTTTAAATATTTTTTAATAAAGATACAAAAGAATAAAAAACATTAAAAATTTAAAAATAGTAGTCCGCCGGATGGGAGCAGGGTTCAAGCTAACGGTGGTTACGGTTCCAGAGAGAGGAACCTACTCACAATGCAAGCCGTATCAAGGAGCCTTCTGAATCTGGCCCTTGATCCAGCTACCCAACGAGAGCCTCGAGAGATGCTCGTCGAGGGTCTTGGCCATCAGGCCAATCGCCGTTACAACAATCGGCACAATGATAGCCGAGCTCGCGTTCCACATTATATTATAATTAGCATAACAACAAAAAATATAATAATTGTTATTACGTAATTATTGATTGCCATAAAAAGATTTTCTTATGGTCCTCGTGGAAAATCACAACATGATAGCACACTTATGTTATTTACTGCACGTTAGCACAAAAAAATACAAAATTAATAATAACATTTTTTTATTTTTTTTAATAGTTTTTTTACTTTGATGTGAAAATATTTAAAAATGTAATTTATACCTAAGTGAAAAAATGAATAAAGATAAAAAATAATTATATTATTTACGAAAAATACGCGCATATGACGTGGAGTTATACAATACGTTAGCACTTTTTTTTTCTTTTTTTTTTATCGGTGTAAAATTATCTAATGAGTCCTCCCACCCAGGGCAGGGCGGGAGGGACTGTCAGACTTGTACTGACTAAAATCCACGGTGTCCTTCAATAGCCCTTTACGTACCGGGGTCACGGTAATCCCTTGGTCCCGCGACCAATACTTTAGCACTTGGCTAAATGAAGTGAACGATGCTAGTGCCGTCCTCGTCTATTCATTACATTAGAGCCACTTAATGATTTCATTATTCCCACCAAAATTATAAATTTCCCGCGGACACGCCTTTCCCATTTTCTCTAGGATAAAATATCGCACTAAATGTAAAAATAGAATTGTCATTATATAGAAAAATTATTACTGAATACAATTAAAATGAGTAATTTCTATCAAACCATTGTAGTGTCGTTTAAGTGATGGTAATTCCTAGTAAAAAAGATTGTGGAAGCGCCACCAAACTGAGAATAATTATGATAAACATTTATTTATTTATTTACTACTAGCTGTGCTCTGCCGCGCTTCGCTGTGGTACATTGTGATTGAAAGGTTGAGAAATGAGAAACTGATGCAAAAAATAGATAAAAACAATCCTTGATGCGGCTTATACATAGGCTAAAATTTCAGCTCAATAGGTGCAGAACTTTTAGAGTTTTTAAAGCGTACACAAACCAACATTTTTATATACATAGATTTATTCTATATATATTATTTATTAAAATATTTACGGCCGGAACAAGATAAGTACGTCAGAAATTCACTCAAATCTTAATTGAAAAGTCTACTATATCAAAAATGCTTCTCTGCAAAAATAATAAAACTAACAACACGAATATAGTTTTAAAAAATTCCGTTCTATTACTAGCATTCCATTCCACTGACTGCACACGTTTGTTAATTGTGCGTACTCGTTTTGATAACCAATTTTTCGCCCATATCAATAAAAAACGAATTAAATCTTCTTTATAACATAATGTAAATGTATGAACGCGTATAAATTCCAAACGACTGTACTCAATTGGAAAAATGTTTTTTGTTGTGATCTTAATTGTCAAGACAGGAAACAAGACAGGATCTTTTAAAAATGTTTAACTTTTGAAAATGTTCAAAAATGGGTTAAAAATCTAGATTTTAAGCCATACACGGACTACCAAAACAGTCTGACTGCTTTAAGCTGCAACGATATAGAAAACTATAGTCTTCTTGACACAACGAGCTGCTTAGTATGGTCGGTGCAATCAAGCAGTCTCCAGGCAAACATAGACTTAAGGTTTAAGGTTTAAGAACTTTATTTTTCTCATAAAGAATTTACAATAATTCACTTACTGAGAAAACATGTTTAAATACAAAAAAAAAATGTGTAAGCGTTTACAAATAGACGTTTAAAACTAATTGGGTACAAAAATCATAAGATACATATCGTGAAAAAGAAAAATAAGCGGGTAGGCGATCACAATTATACAAGGATCTAAAAAGTGATAATAACTAGATGTGGCATCTATGGCAGTGTACTTGTTTTTTTTTATTACTATTATTTAATTAATCTTATTCGGTGACGTGATGTATTAATAGTTTTTTTAAAACTAGACATACTTTTCGTTTCTCTTATCTCCATAGGAATTTTATTATACATGTTGACGCCTTCATATTCAATATTTTTTTTGACTTATTCCCGAGGTTACGGAACCGTTGCTGGGGTCGCGATATCGTCTTAAATGGACACCGCAACCCTGACACTCAAATCCCAAGGAGCACGCAAGCGTTACTGACATCAAATATGCAGCACTTATAGAACTTAGAGTTCTTTTGGAGACCTACAAGGCTGACAAGAAACGATTCTATATTTATAAGGTTGATTTACCAGTTATTTTACAGCTCAAGCTGTACTAAATCTTTATAAAAGAATCCGCGTAAACTAGTGTGTTTAAACGGAATTTTCAAACTCTACTTTATTATGTATTTTTAAATAATTTAAATTTTTTTCTAAGAATTTTTTGTCGCTTTAAGCTAATGCTTATACTTCAAGGTGTACAGGGGCTGTATTTAGCAAGTGATCTTGCTTGCTACAGCTTTAAGTGTTAATATGGTATTCCTCTATACTTGATTCTGTATAAGGGTATATGCAAACTCCTTTCTAAAACTTATTATTATTGCGTAATTGTATAGCCCTTGTCAGTGTTAGAGTTTTATGAATTCTGTCAAATATGATGTTCAAACACTATAAGGAATTAAGGGTAAATTAATTCTATAGTACAGCTTTAGTCTTTTTAATATTTGTGGCCATTAATGAATAAATAAAAACAAAACATAATGCAAATCAAACGATATTTGACTATTGCTACAGTTGATATCGTAATTTTGCAGCTAAAATAATGACGTGTGTACCCTAATATTCAGTATTTTCAAGCATACTCGTATTTAATTATTCTAACCTCAAAACCGTGGTCGCGGGACTGTACGAATTACCGTGACCCAGGAACGTAAAGGGCTATTGAAGGACACCGTGGCTTTTAGTCAGTACGAGTCTGACAGTCCCTCCTGCTCTGCCCTGAGTGGGAGGACTCTTTTGATGAATTTACCACGTAAATAAAAACCTCAAAACCGTAAACTTATTACCCATTTATATTTCTTACTTAATATTGATTATACTGCGGGCGCGTGAATTATTTGACATAATTTCACAATAAAATTAAATCAGCACGTCGAATCTACAAAATATTATCAACAGAAAGTCCAAGATCATTACTTGATTTAAAATTTTGAATGAAATATTAATCAGTCGCCATTGATTGTACTATATGTATCTAAAATAGAAATTTTTGGCAAGTTTCACAAATTTTCTCATTGTAATTCTCTCAAAAAACCGATTAAGAACTATTTTCTGTTGAAGACACTTATAAGAGGATAACTATATTTCTGTGGTTTCCTTTTTCACCATACTACAGCTCCACTGCAGCTATATTACAACCTATTTTTTACTTCTACAGCTATTGTACAGCCATAATAACGCATTAGGCTGTATAAGAATGGGTCCAAATTTTCCTTTTAATGGCTATAAGCGCTTATACAGCGTCACTATACAGCCAAATAAAGCTCTGGTATAAAATAAAATACAGCTTTTATACAGCTTGTCGTGCTCCTTGGGATAAATCATAATCATAATCATAAATCTTTATTTATCTCCACATCAAGAAATTACAGGCACTAGTTAACTTGTACAATGTTAAATAGAGAAAGGTGTCTGAAATAGGAAGATCCTGTGTTACAGATCACCTCACCAAATTAGATAGGACATTTCAACAGTAGTTAAGTTATGATCTCACTTGAGATATGAAGACTGTAGTTATTTACAAGACAGTTAAATATAAAAGGCAGCAAGGAACATTATTACATAGAATATTTTTTGAAATATTCTATTTAATAGGCTGCTTGATAAAAATAAAATAATAAAAATTGAAAGTAACAATAGAATAAAATTCACATAAGCTTTCTATAAAATTTATGCCTGCAAGTATAAGAAAGTTAGGCATTAGCCAAAAAATAAAATAAAAAACATGAGTTAAATTGTTACGTAAGTACATCGTACTTATGCATAGCAAATTAAACAAAAATAAAAATAAATTCTGAATAATGGATACAATAATGAATAAAAGCGAGGATGGTGCATTGGTGTATTGCATGAATAGATGTGTGAGTGTGAGAGAGTAAAATGTAAAGGTGTGAGTGAGAACGTAAGTGTGTGTGTGTGTGGATGGCAACCGAATAGGATAGACTTTTAGTAAGTAAGTTTTTGATACCTCTGCTCTAGCTGCGGCTCTATATGGTAATATCATCAACAAGAAATAAAAGGCAAACACTGACTGAATATTGTTCACTGGGTAACTGCTCGGGTAGTCCGTGTTTGGGTATACTTAAAAGTATCATTCAAGTTACTTCTGTCTTTTTAACAATCCTCGTTAGTCTTCGTTAATATTCTCGGTATATGAGGTTTAATTTATTCGTATGTAGGGAGTAATCCCAGGAACTTGTCATGAAATAAATCTCGTATCAAGTAACATTATTCGAGTAACTCTAGTGCTCTTAGTCAAAGATTATATTTACATCATGCATATTAGCCAAGCCAGTGGGATATTTGCCCGGATAGGATGCGACGTATGATTTTAATAGGACGTCTTTGTTAACGTTCCTGGTTAATTAAAAAGTTGAGAATAATAAAACCTATTTTTACTTTTCGTGTGATGTGGCCACACTCGGTGTCAGAATCTTAGAACATCACAGGCTTCTGACATGGCGTTGGTCTCATTTATTTATTACTAGCTTCCGCCCGCGACTCCGTCCGCGCGGATGTCGGTCTTCGCGTGGATGGTTTATTTCCCCATTTTGAGTAACTCTGACAATGACATCTTGTAAATATTACGGCGCTGAATCCACTGCGCGTAATGCAACGTGTGTTCGCGGTTCTACAGAACAACGTCTATGAATAAAACTGAAAAATAAGATTTTTTTCTACGTATTTTTCCAGGATAAAAAGTATTCTATGTTATGCCCAGGATAATAAGGAATAATTATACCAAGTTTCATCGAAATCGAACCATTAGTTTTCACGTGATGCCTGCACAAACAGACAGACAGATAGACAGACAAAATTTTTTTTATCATATATTTGGGTTTGGTATCGATCCAGCAACACCCCCCGCTATTTATTTTTTCAATATTTTCAATGTACAGAATTGACCCTTCTACAGATTTATTATATGTATAGATGCTACAGTCCCAGTCACAAGACATATAATAATAAAGTGAAAGTACCATACGTGCCCATTCCATTGCGTAGTCTCTATGGATAAGAATGGGCAAGAAACTCCATGGATACTCTTTTTCAATCGCCAAATATTATTACAGAACCTTTGTTACATCATTCATTTTCAGATGGTACATTATGTGAAAACGATGTAGCAAGTTAAAAGTGTCCATAGTAAATATAAAATAGACAATACAGAAACACGAGTTATTAATAATTAAAATAAACCGAGGCAGCGCCCGTTCACGAACATGACGCATACTATCAGCACCATTCAACTCAACCATTTTGAAGGGTATCAAATGATCCGACACACGCGCTTTCATCAGTGAGACATTTGAGTGAGCATGACATACTACCAAACGCCAGGATATATTCAAGTCAAAGAAAAAGACGACGTATCTAGTGATTGTTAGCTTTGTAGCACATAGAACTTACTTAATATAGGTTAAGCAGCCATATGCTATTAAGAAACGTGGATTTATACAATGCACTTATAGTTTTACAATCTTCTGCAGCTCCGATAACAGTACCTATTAAATATGCTATCAATCAATGCATACATGTCCAATGGAGCAGGATCAGCATGGAGCAAAGCATTATTAACAGCGACATAATCGCTCAATTTGTAATAAGCCCTCTTACATAGCGTGCATTGAATGCATATTTAAATTCTGTTTCATTGAGTTCAATAATACGAGTACTTTGTGGAATTATAGCATTTTAAACAGTACTGTTTTTGAGCCCATAAAATATGAGTCTACTTTAGCGAGTCTGAAGCCCGGCTGAACTAATTGGTTCCTATTTTTAGTATCGTGTCTGTCACCTCTTTCACCAAAACGATGCAGATTCTTTCTAACGTACATTGTTTTCATAGATGACGCATTGACAAGCTACCGTCATTATGTTAATATCCTTAAAAAGTTATCTTAGAGAGTCGCGACGGTATGGATGTACATATTTTAATAGACATTCCCCATAAATTTTCTGACATTTTAATTTTTATTTGCTGGAATGCTTTGATAACTGTTACCGGGTTAATGTGTTTAAATTTTGAATCAGCCGGGAGCCAAATACGTTCGCCTTTAAAAAGCAATTGAGAGGTGAGGTGAGGTGAGGAATTCAGAGGCTCCGTAGTCTTAAACGGTACCTATATCTGTAAAGAAATTTACAAATTTTTGAGCTACTTCTAGATTAGAGCTTAGGACCACAAGCTGTATTTGACGTATAATTACTGCTACGCCTTTTTTTTTCTGCCAGTCTCGTTATTTATGACTTTCCAAACTGTCTTCATTTTATTTTCAGCGGTTTAAACTTGTACTAATATGCATGGCTTTAGCAGCTTTGCAAGTATTTCTGAAAATGATTGTTAAAAGTTAAAGTATTTATATAAGGCTTAAGGCCATACAGTTCAAAAAGTCTTTCCCTACTTTTACTACTCGTAATACATCTAGTTGCTCAGTCACTTAATATAAATTTCGGGCAAATATCCGCAGCATGGCCTCGACCAATGCCGGGCGCGAGAGGTCTTCGCCTATCGACGTCGTGAGGACACGGTCGCCTCCTTCTGTGAAGCAGTTATGATAGCGAAGGACGTGGCGCGCCACGTGAGGGAGAGGACAGCATCCTCCCTCCAACACAGCCGCAGTGGTAGGCACCCACGGTGACCGACGTCGGCAGACGATCTCTGACCACCATAGGCGCGGGCATGCATGCGGGCGGCGAGTAATGGGCGACTCGCTGTCCGAACATGGACCATACCCGGGTCGACATCGCGTTGTGTTCCACGTGCGCCATAAGTGTCAGCAAAAATGACGGGGCCCTCCTTTAGAGGGCCAAAGCCTGCGGGTGGGACTGTCAGTCCCTCCCACTCTGCCCTGGGTGGGAGGACTCATATGATAATTTAACCAAACCAAAAAAAAAACTTATTGTGAACTATTGAAAAGAAATGATCATACAATTGATTGGCATTCATTTGATCCATATTAGGACTCATAATACTTAACATGTTGTCTAAGGAACTATTACATCTATTGAATTTATTTGTAGTTATTGGTCTTAATTTAATTTGAACTTGTTGCTCAATAGTGCTACATCTAAATCTTACCGTCTGTCCACTATAATCAGACGGCAGACAACTAACTATCTATAAACACACACTATTACATGCTTGTTCAACCGAGAGACCTAATATGTCATTACGTTGATTACATTTTCAACAATGATTAGTATTAAGGAACCTCCATGCTGCATAGCTTTGCGATTTAGCGATTAAAACAACTAACCACACTGTAGTTTTCATAATTAATGAGCATTTGATAGTCCTTAAACGAATGTTCAGTAAAACAGATAACATCAAACGCTTTCACATCGAACTTTTATAATAATAATTTTGAAGAAATACCTTGAATATTTTGATGGAATAATGTCAATGTATTCTGCTGAGGAAGAGGATTCCCTTTTACTACTAAATATGTACACAAGACGAAGACATTACTTATGTCCGAGTGAATATGAAAACTTAATAGACTATACTTATATGTGTATATCTAATAGGCAGATAAACTGAATTCTGGGTCTGCCTATATTTATCAGCAAAAGTGTTGATGTCTTAAAATAAAAAAATCTGTCGCTATAGTGACTTGCCAAAAAATGTACATGTTTATTCAGCATGTGTATATTATTGTTTATTCTACCAGGGAAATTTACAAAATATGGAAAAGCACACATTTTTTTTGCAATCTATTTTTAACAACTCTGATACACACTAATAATGGAACTATTACTAATAAATATAGTTATAGTAGTATTGGTATAAAACATATTTTTAGTGACTGACGCCATTATCTGTTTGTAGTTTGAACCGGGTATAAAATCATTTTGAGTACAGTAATTCAGATTATTACTAATTAAACTACCTAGCTCTCTACCTAAACTGTCAGAAAACATAACTGACAGGCTTTGTTCATGATTATCTATACATTTTCTAAACATATAAATAAAATTAGAGTGTCTGTAATATTGAAACAACCGCTTTTTACTACATGCATATGAATATATGTACGGTACATACACCAAAATATTTGCTTTTTATATTTTTTGTTTGTCTGTTTGTTAATCGGCTAATCTCTGAAATGGCTGGACCGATTTTGACGGGACTTAATTACATACTTACTTTATTGGCAGGTAGCTGATGTAATAAGAAGTAACTTTTTTATCTTGGTAAAATCATCAAATGAGCGGGAGGGACTGTCAGATTCGTACTGACTAAAATCCACGGTGACTTTCAATAGCCATTTACGTTTCGGGGTAATTCGTAAGTCCCGCGACCCGGGCAGGCTTTGGCCTTCTAGAGGGGGACGCCGTCATTTTACACACACTCTTTGAGGCGCGCGTGGAACACAACGCGCCGTCGACCCGGGCATGGTCGGACAACGAGTTGCCATTTACTCGATGCCCGTATGCCCGCGCCTACGGTGGCCGGAGATCGTCTGCTGACGTCGGTCACCGTGGGCGTCTACCACTGCGGCTGGGGTAGACGGAGGACGCTGTTCTCTCACTCACGCTGCCCGCCTCTTCCTTCACGAGCATGACTGCTTTGCAGAAGGAGGCGACCGCTTCCCACTCCGTCTCGCACCGCAGCATGGCCTCGACCAATGCCAGGCACGAGAGGTCTCCGCCTCTGAATTACTATGTTTGAAATATATGAAAACAAGAAATTATAAAATACAGTTAAAATACAAAACTGTATACATTATGGTACTTCTTTTCGTTACACGGTTCACGAAATTATTTGTAAGTGCTCTGATTGAAATGGATTTAGGAGGCACTGCGTAAATTGAGGGAAACACACCATAATTGGGTTTTGCACTGAGCGCTTCACCCAGTGCAAAACTCAATTGACATCATTCGCACACTACTGACTACGGGTATCATTTATGCATACTGACTAAAATTCACCCAGGTCCATAAATAGTCATTTTCACGTTCACGTTCCAGGGTTCTGGTAAAATCTTATCTCCCGAGGGGTACTATCTTTTGAACAAGGATAACTATTACGCAGTCATTTTATTGACGAAGAATGAATTATTAAATCGTGTAAATTTTTCTTTATATTTTTTTTTTCTACACTGCTCAGTGATGTCACCGTTTTTTTAAGCGCAATAAAATCAACTTTTTCCAAAACATAATTAATTTGACGACCACATTAAAAGAGCACTATAAATGTAACGTTCTCGGAAAACAAGAAATTACGATAAAGCAAAATCCTTCATCATATTACATTTTCGCGAATGTAGAAGAAAATAAGTTTATTTCTTTAACTTTTCTCACAGAAATATATTTTGCAGTATTTATTTTTCTTAACCCGGCACGTAAAGGGCTATTGAAGGACACCGTGGATTTTAGTCAGTACGAGTCTGACAGTCCCTCCCGCTCTGCCCTGGGTGGGAGGACTCATTTGATGATGTTACCACGATAAAAGAAAAAAAAAACTATATCCATTTACGTATTCGAATAATAATAAAGCTTCGTTTGTCAGCTAGAATCCCGGGGCCAGCTGTCAGAAAAAATACTTCCATACACAGATTGCCCTGAAAAAAAATAGAAAATAGCCAATATTGCTATCAAAGGCTTTAATTTTTTTTTTTACACTTGCAAACAGGATAGGTAAAAGGTTTGTTCAAGCTATGTCCATCCAATATATTTTTTAGCTTTTCATATTTGTTATCGCTGCGCTGAAAAGAAATCTAACTTTGCATTTACATTTAAGTAGAACAGGTCGTAACAATATGTCGATAAGGTCGTCCTATGTAAGCTACCGTGTGCCAGGATGGGTAGATACTAGCAAGTCTTTTATTTTGCTTTTTTTTTTCATGAGCTTCGTAGAATTTAATTCTAGTTCTCTTTATAACAGTATTCTCGTAATTTTATATTCACTTTGCGGTTTTTCAAGCTTCAATGAAGCAAATTCAAATGAAATGATAAACAATTTGTTTAAGAGGAAAACCAGGAAAAACTGAGAATGGGAATGGGAGTCAAAGAAGGTTGGTAAATAATTGCAGCCGCACAGGGCGAGCCTCGCTTACCGAGGTTGGTCTGTGGATGGATGGCCATCTGTCATAGCGAATTTCCTCCGTGCTTTCGTGCTTTTATGTGCTCTTAAAATTAATTTTATAATAACAGTTGTCATCAATTCTGAATCGATACCGACTATTACTGACTAAATTCCAACTCCCAAGCGCTTGTGTTATTATAATATCAAATTGGATACTAGTAGGTTCGCAGAATTTCATTGGCAGTTAACTTCCGTATATAAAATGTTACAATACTAACGACATATTACTCGTATTAATTAAACTTAAAGCTATAATATTTTGCAATAAGGAGTAAATAGTTATTTGTTATGCAACGCTGCAAAGTTCGGTCGCGAGATTTACGAATTACCGTGGCCCCGGAACGTAAAGGGCTATTGAAGGACACCGTGGAATTAAGTCAGTACGAGTCTGACAGTCCCTCCCGCTCTGCCCCTGGTCAAATAAGTCCTCCCGGACCAATTTAATGATTTTAACACGTTAAAAAAAAGGCTGCATAGTTGTTTTATGGCGCGAGTACTTCATTTGAAAACTGAGCAAGCGAAGGATTCTAGGAATTAAATATAGAATTCTGTGTGAAATAACTCAACTAATTAGTAACGAAGAATAACTTTGCTGCCTCACGCAACACACAGCTTTTCATTTCACTACAGCGAGGTAATGCAGTTGGGTCAGCTCGCCTGTCAGTGTACAAAATAATTGAATAGAAGACGTGTTCGAATTTTGTAAACACCGCGCTAGCGCGGCGGCACATGGGGTTTCGCGATCAGATTTCTAATGAAAATAGAAACATTTCGAGGGTGTGAGGTAAAAAACCATATATTTTTAACTAAGATGCAAATGGATTTCTGATCGTCATGGTATATGAATGCATTACTCTGAAACCTCGTTTTAGAGCACTGAGTGCGTCGAGCGCTACCGTGATGGACTTTAAGGTTCACCAGACATCTCCAGATATCAGTGTTTTAGGCTGCCTAAAACACTGATATATATATTATTACTTTACTTTGAAATGGGTACATTATTTTATTATCTAATGCAAGTTAATTTAGTAAACTTAGTTATTCAATACTTTTTGATTCAATATACTCATATAATTATAGATTCAAAATATAATTTCGGACGAAAAATTAAACAATGTCTTCCTGTTTTACGGAATTTTTGGTTTAATTCTGTGTGAAAATGAAAAAACACAACTGGTTAAAGCAGACCAAATGTTAACATTCAGTTGTATTATAGACATTTTTAAATATTATTTTAGTATATGACCTTTTATGTAATTAGGTACCAAATGATGACTAAAAGTAGAATTTTATGAAACATCCTTTGCAGAGGGGATAAAGTTTTTACTCATGTATGTAAACAAATTTGAACATTTGTTTAAAGCAGTTCACAGAGAAATAATCAACCTTTCTCGAGCATATATTTTTTTTTTATTTGTGGCCTCATCTGATCCAGAATCAGCTACCAAAACTTGTGTGAAATACAAGGAAAAGTGTGATAGCCCTCTTAATACCTGTTTAAAAATGTCCATCAAAAGATAACTTCTTTATTGTTACTCATAATATTTTCTAGTTAGTTTATATTGAAATTCAAAGGTGGAAAAAGAACACAGGGTTTAAAAATTTATTTGGAATAGCTTTTTTTGTACATTGTATCTAACAGTCGGTGAAAATATAAAACTACCAATCGTGAAGTATTTATCGGCCGAGAATCTTCACAATTATTGAACTGTTCCAGTTTTCCGTTTTGTTTGTGTAATTGGCAGAAATTAATTCGATTTCTCCCGGATCAAATCCGACTCTTTGTTTTAGCATCAAACCAATAGAGAAATAATTTGTTGCCTAGTTATTTTTAGCCTGTTTTGCAATAAATGAAGTCTGAGCTATTATTGTTTTGAAAATAAGTACACTGCAAAAACTTCTCTTTCAAACAAAAAAAAAAATAATCCCAGGTTTATACGAACATGTAAAAACTGCTGTCGCGAAAATTAACGGCATTTCCCGTTTAAGTGGTCCCCGCATTACAAAGACCATAAATATGTTTTGTTTTTTTATTTACTTTTTTAAGGGCTCTTTTCAACATTTAAGGTCATTAGCGACAACAGTTAACAATATATTAATTTACATGACTGTACTTAGTTTAAATATGGAATTGCAAAAAACAGAAGCACTTACAATATCCGTTATAATTTCTCGTATATTTTAAGCTTAAATGAATTTATGCAGAATCGAATGCTGTAAGCACAAATGGAGTAAACAGTTTCTACTGTTATTCGCTGATTTAATAAATTCCTCGTTTCATTAGTTTATTCACTAACTCGACACAAGATACCGGTCACACTTATTCTTATTCTTATTCTTTATTGTACACACATATAATTAAAATAACATTTAACAATAGGATAATTTATGTACAAAGGCGAGCTTAACCCAGAATTGGGTTTTCTTACAGCAAACCTTAGAGCGATAGAGATTATTATTTTAGGTATATTCTGTGTACATTTTAATAATGTAATTTATGCATACTTTAATAAACAAATAAGTGTATAAACAACACATACAATATAATATATAAAATAATACACACTTGTGTCCAGTTGGTGAAAATCAGAATTAGTACAATTATTATTTTGTTATCTGGACACCCCAAAATTTTTACGCGTGTCCTCATAGTGAAACTTAAATTAAATCACTTTTATTTTTCGCCAACTGGACAAATCCATTTTTTTGCAAAAAAGGGTACAGTCAGGTTAATAATCACGTCGATTTCATGAAAGTTTAAAACAATATTTTATTCCGATTCTCGATGTCCCGATTTTCAAAGCTCCGAATATCATAATACCATCTATTATTAATAATCACGAAATTCATTTTACTATAAGTCCTATATTCGATTTGTTCGTTTTCTGATTTTCAGTGACAGAAAAGAATCGTTGCAAAACCGGATCCATGTAGTTTTCTGCGGCGTATCCTCTGTACTTTGATTTTTTGCCTTTAGGATTGTTATTGTTATTAGGAGAACTTAGGATCCAAGAGCGAGCGAAGCGAGCCCGGGATTTGGGGCACCCCGTCTCAGACAGGCAGTAACAGAAGACTCGAAGGGGATGGCGGGTTCGAGAGGGTGTTAGGATACTGTAAACCTAGCAAACAGTAATAGGAGCCCCGCGAAGAGGGGCTCCGTCGAGCTACCTTGGTAGGTGGTAATCAGCAATTTGACTAAGGATGCAAGAGGAAGCGAAGTGATCCCCGGAGTTGGGGCAGTTGGCGAAAACATAAAAGTAATTTAATTAAATTGAGACAAATCACTTTTAAAATTGTTTCTACAAATATCTTTGATTGGCTTAAAACTTGCCACAAATGGTTAAAATTAACTATGACATCATGACCGGTACACGTTCCAAATGATTCCACGCACATGTATCTTGCGCTAAGATCTGTGCATAGCAGATCAATAAGGGTTTCACTCGTATCAGTAAAATTTGTCGACGAAGTGACTAACTTAGATAGGCTCAAGGAATTCAGAAACTCTAGTACCTTTTTAGCCGGTCGCAGGACTCACAAATCACCGTGACCCCCGGTACGTAAAGGGCTATTGAAGGACACCGTGGATTTTAGTCAGCACGAGTCTGATAGTCCCTCCCGCTCTCTCTCTCATGAGATTATTTTACCACGTAAAAAAAGTACCTTTTTAGCTTTGTGCTCGTTGGTATACCGAGTAAAATGTAACGATCGCAATTTCCTAAAGCAGCAAAAGAGTTCGTTACAGCATCCAAAAATAAATCAATATCAAACCATAGTCGTCGATCAGCAGTACCGATGGCCATTCTCTTACCTGCCATTGAATACGTGAGCCACATTTGCTCGACGGATTCGAACCTGGGGTCAATCGGCCCGGTATATGTTCGCGCACTGAAAACTCGACGCGCAGGTAGAACCCGACGCTCCTATCAAGGCCCGCGCGAACGCTCTCTGGCCGCGGCACTTGTCGCAGGTGATCGCCGGGTACTCGTACAGCAGGCGCGCGCCTCTCTTCGCCCGAACGCAACTAAGTTTCGTTTATGGCCAAAACATCGAAATCGTCTTTGTCGACTGTACCCAGGGAAGCCGCATTTCAAAATTTGCGATACTTTGAGATACTTGTCTTTTTTAGACATAACTAAAATATGTTAATTCGAGTATGGACATTTCATAAATTAATAGTATTATTTCCAGTTAAATTAAAATACTTTCATTAATAGTTATAAAGTAGGACCTCGTTAATCCGGAGAGACAAAAACAGGCCCCTTGCGGATTACCGAGGCGTCCAGATAGAATGGTAATAAAACACTTGTTTAACCTTAGTTTATTTTATAATTTTTTTAATTAAAGTTAATAGACAAAAATTAACATGTTCAAAATTACAACTACGTGTCTGACATGCGCTCTCCGCGAATATTATTGCCCGGCCGGATTACAGTAATCACCCAACAAGTGGGAGTCCGGATTAGCGAAGTCCGACTGTATATAATTTTGGGTAGAGTATTAATTAATATTACATAATGTGTGATATGAATACGTAATTCATGATAAAGTTTATAATTTAATATAGGAGATTTTTAATGAAACGACATGCTCGAATTTAAGCGTTGAACGGAAGTTTTATTCTCTTGTTTATCATCGAAAATACAAATCCATAGAGTTATCAATATTCTCTCAAATGCACTCCCATTCTCAAAATACAAACCTAAACACTTACAATACCCAACATGTTCATAAACTTGTGATATTTAACTGAATTTAAATATTTAGTGAGCTTGTCATAATGACTCAGTACTAGAGTGCTAATGTCCTTTATTTTCTAGAATCCCATAATATAACTGAAACCTGGCAATGTGAAACAAAAAAATTGAATAAGATTTTTTGTTAACAATAGAACAGAAACAACATAAAACATAAGCCTCAATGTTAACATTTCCATCTTAATTGTAACAAATCCTTTGTCAGAACACACAAAACTATCTGGTTTCTATACATGGTTTCCTCTAACTCTCTATTCAGTCTTAAGGCGATGTGAGACGCAAAACCATCATTTTGTATTGTGTAGTATTCCTAAATAAAAGGGATTTAAATTAAAAAAAAAACATAGTACATATTTCAGTCTTCGGTCTACAGGTTTCGGCTCTTCGATACACGATTGCTTGCATTTTACTGCATCCAATTAAATCGCAAAAACAGGTCCAACTCATGGTTTGGATACCATTTTATTTGAGTTATACTAGGCTTTGAATAATAAAACTTATACCATCTTAAAAAGCAAAAAAAATTAGATAGAATTCAGCAGTATTATTGTGAAAGGATGTGAAACCATACCACTAAGTCCAGAATTAGGTGATTTCATCTTTTCATGCACTCGACCCTTGGCATTTAGTCGGTCTTGGACCGTGTCGGAGGTCGGATGTACGTCAATTTTTTTCGCAAACCCACCACCACGCTTAGTTCTATTACTGACAGAGACAAACATTTATTTTAAATAATAATACCTGTATATATTTTAATTTTCAAAATACTTGTAATATAGTTCATTTTGTAAGGTTATAATTTTGTAAACAAATGGGCAGAAAAAGTAAGAAGTTGTCATCGCTGGCTCTTCGAAGGCTGAATAAACAAAAAAGGTAAGGATGCGTTGGAAAAATTATTAAAACCTCCTTTATATATTTATTTCTCTTTACTAATAGTAGAAGAGCTACTGAACCATCCGACTTACCTTTTCCACAAAGTTAGAATTAAAAAATTATAGTCAACCTGTGACAGCTAAAACAAAATAACTTTGTCTCCGTTTTGAGGAATGATAATGCAACCACATAGATGCCTGCTACAACGGTACTTTTCAATAACACAATTTAAAAAAATCTAGCTTTGTGGAGAACGGGTGGGATATTTCAGTGGCTCCTAGACTATAACCACAGAATATAATATAATGGTTTATTTTTCTAGCGGATTTACAAACCGCATCAAATATTTAAGACAGTTAAATTTAGACCCTATGTCAGAGTACATGCAGCCACCGTGGACGCACTTATTATAATGGTTTACTGTCTCCAAATTGTGAAATAGGTAGTGGTATATGGTAGCATACGGAAGGGCGTAAGGTGTCTCCGTTAATTACTTTACAACTTGTTCATTTGAATAACCCTAAAATTGAGGAGTATGTAACTATAATGTACTTAATGAAAACAATTCTACTGATGATATCCGTTGAACTTACAAACAACAACAAAACTTCATTTGTTTTATTGTTACAGAACGACTACTAATGTAGGTAACACCCATGTGACACTTGACGCTGAAATGCCTTTAGATGAATGCAGTCATGTATCACTTGATAATAATATTAATGAGTAAGTTTGAGTTAAGTCTACTTTTGGTATTACATAAATATAAATAAATAAATATATATAAATAAATCCCGAATTTCCTGGTTCTCATTCGGATGTCCCGGGACTTGAAATATACTGCAAGTCCCGGGAAATCCCGGGATGGGGAAATCGGGCCGGGCTTTCTCGGTTCGATACCCTACTTTTTAGAGAAAAAATAATATTAGCTTTCATTAGCTTCTATTTGATTAAGGTTCCGGCGCCAAGTAATTTCTGCATTCAAACGTAATACCAAAATTATTTGCGATACGAACATATCACCAACTTAATATAATGATAGTCGAATGCAAACGGCATTTATCTAGGATCCTGAATATTTTTTTTTACTTTTTAACATTGTTACATTTTAAGATTGTAAACATCATATTTCCAACTTAATTATTCTGTATGTACAAAAATAATGCAATATATGCGAATGTAGTTTTACATTATATTAATCCTTATTTCCAAATAAATACGTTAAACGTCACAAGTATTTCATTTTGAACAAAATTGCCCTTGACATCATTTGATTTCAAAATAATACCGCAACAAAAAAATGATACATACAAACGTGCCTATAGTATTCAATTCAAGTTGATTTACTGCTTTGCTCTACTCTGTAACTACTACCTAGACTTCGCAACTTTTGGCGCGCGTGTCATCGCGCATCGTAATTCATTACGTATCCGCTAGTCCTTGCGGGCGCTGCGGTAAGCGTTGGATGCCTGCGGTGCTCAGGGAAACCTCGCCTTAACATCCAAATGCATAGTTTCTAAGTTAAGCTGTACTACTAATGTAAACAATAACTTGCAATATGTATCACATACTACAGATCATATTGCTTTGTAACAACTTTGATCTTAGTTTCGATACTTGTTTAACTACAGCACGCGTAGCTTGAGCACCGTAGAAAGGAGTTATATCGACTGGAGAATCGATATAATGACAGATTGAAGAAAGATCTTTATCGTCCCAATCATGGCGATCTTTGACAAGTAGAAATGAAATGTTTTTTCTCTACGATGGACACAAAGTCAAGCATGCAGACAGTATTTTCTCTACTTTTGACATATGGGGGAAGACACATTTCTTCTTTACAAGAGAAATTTGTCTACATCATATCAGACAAGATTGTTTTTATAATATTCTTGGTGTTTATTGACTTAAATTAATTTTCAAAACTAGAAAGGGTCCTCCTAACGCAATCGCTTCGGTTTTTATGGCATAACGAATAAAAAGGCTGAATGAAACTTGTTAAGAAAGGGCAACAAGTTTTTTTTAATAAGAATGCAACAACAATAAAACTTTCAATGAAATAATGCGCATTGCAATTCTTTCCAATGTTTTATTATTGAATAAAAATGTTTTAATTTAACAAGAATCAACGTAGTCATGATTTTCTCATTTTCTAGAAAGTAAATTAATTTTATTTAACATTTGGCTAGGAAGGACTCGAACCATACTATGTCTATGGTTTTTTATACTTTTTGCGTTTTGTTGTGGCTTTGATTTTTGCAAAACCTTTTTTATTGTTAATTTATGCATATATCACTAGAATTATGTATAATTGTAACTGATTTCAATAAATCATTTTAACTGTATTGAAAACTTGAGAATTTTACACGTTTTTTTGGTGCAAAAAAAAATGATTGAATATGATTAAACTAAACGTTTTAGTTCAATCACATTCAATCATTCACCGTTGCTATGGAAAGAAAACTTATGTCTTTGTCTTCATAGAAACGCGAGTCTACAGGTTGCGCCATGCTCGGGCAGACGGGGCATGTCGAGTTGGATAGCAAGGGAGATAAAATCGCCATGCTACGCGTCACTTTTATTTTCATTTAATTTTCTTTTTATATTTTATTGTTATTGATCTTTGGTTTGACTTTTGTGTTAATTTTACTTAAGACGGTTATTATTATTATTTGTATAGTGTCATTTAGATTTTTAGTTTTGATATTTATTAATTTAATTGTCAGTCTCAACACTGTCTACCAATTTAGGGGTGGAGCGAGACAACCCCAACACAAGTGTTAGTTTTTTTTTGTAACATGTCTATTACCAATAGTAATCACATTTTGAGTACCTATATACACTTCCTGACCATTTAAAAATTTTATTTCACATCTTTGCTGCGACTGCTGTCTCTGTCCTCAGAGTTCATATTTTTATGTTGACGTCGCTGATTTCTGCTTTGAATTTTTCCAAACGCAGCACTTTTATCACGAACTTCCGATTCCATATCCAGTAACTTCGATTTAATGGAATCCGCTGTGATGCTAATTCCTGAGTGATCAATTGCCATTATCATTGGTGAATATTTCTCAGGCAATCCCGCCAGCAGCAATGAGCCGATCCACTCATCATTAATATTAAAACCAGTTCCAAACAATTTCCGACCCGTCTCCACTAATTAAGTCACATAGAATTGATAGGATCACAGTCTTTAAGTCGTATTAATATAAGATTTCTTAAGAGACTTATTCTTCTCCTAAATCCTGAATCTTTATAAAGAAACTTCAATTTATCCCATAGTTCCTTCGTAGATTTCACTTCTTTGATATGAACATACGAGTAAATGGATGGATCCATTATTAGGATCAATTTTGCCCTGATTTTAGCGTCATCTGCAGCCACAACTGCCGCTTGACCTTCCTCTGGCTTGATGCATCTTAGCGTCCCTTCTAGCACTAAGAAGTTCTCGGCCGTAAAGCACTAATCACTATAATTTACACGTTCTCTTAGTTTAGTTATTTACTGACTTCAACTCGCATAAAACTCAACTGCACAAAACACACCAACTCTATCCTCTTACTGCAAGTATTATAACAGTTTACTCATAATACACTGTTGCGAGAACTAGTTGAATTCTAGAAAGTGCCTGGGCCATAAACTTTTAATGTAGGATATTTTCAATGAAACAACATGCTCAATATTAAGCGTTGAACGGAAGTAAATTTATTTTCTTGTTTTTCATCGACAAAACGAATCCGTAGAGTTATCAATGTTCTCTCAAATGCTTTTATAGCCTTCAGACTAAGATGTTTTGAGTACATACTCGTACAAGCAAAGTTAATAGAAATGTAAATATTACGTCATATTATGTAAATATTGACAGGCCTGTTGGTCTAGTGGTTAGTGATCCTGACTGCTATGCCGGAGGTCGTGGGTTCGATTCCCACCCAGGACAAATGTTTGTGTGATGAGCACGATCATTTGTTCTGTGCCTGGGTGTAATTTATCTATAATATGTATGTATTTAGCAATATATAAGTATGTTTATCAGTTGTCTAGTACCCATAACACAAGCTCTGCTTAGCTTGGGACTAGATGGCGTTGTGTGATAGTTGTGGAATATTTATTTATTTATTTATAAGTCAGATAGAATCACAAGGTAATTAAACTAATGGAAGTGTATGTAAATATTGTGTGTCGGTTCTAGTTGAACACTTTGATTCGGTATCATTCTCGGTATTTCGCGTGTGCTCGCATTTGCGGGCACAACAATTTCGAGACCGCGGGTCAATTAAGCCAGCGTGAGTTGGGAGCGCGGCAGGCGGGAAGTGGATCCCGCCTGCCGCGCCCCCTTGTGGGGTTGCCGCGACTACTTCGATTGGAAAAGCGTGTATTCACACATTACACCTTCACCGTATGTTGTCATATCATAGATCTCCAAGGACTAGATTTGAGTCTTAATTTATTTATTGTTTAATATTTATTGAATATTGTTTCGTGTCTCCTCTAGATATTCAATTTACAGAATATAAGATTTGAGTTGGAAATGTTTATTCCTTTGTTCAAGTGAAAGTATTGTAATTTAATACCAGGTGGTTTTTAGAAATAACTCACTTCTGTGAATATCAATTGTGTTTCTGCATTTGTTTTCCCTGGAATAATATAATCTGGATGTTCATTAATTATATAATTGGCGGATTGTATTGGGCTGGTTTAAAATAGTACAATGCAAAATATGTTGCAGATTGAAGTCGTATACAGTTAATACAAACCCTGAATTTAATTAACAATAGATCTGACTAACAAACAGTTGTGGCTACAAAATGGTACTACCAAAGTGAAAAATTGCATGGTGCTTGGGCACGTCAGACTTGCCAAGGTGTACCGCAATAAGTGTATAATCGG
Organism: Agrotis puta; assembly: GCA_943136025.2. Lineage (NCBI taxonomy): Eukaryota > Metazoa > Arthropoda > Insecta > Lepidoptera > Noctuidae > Agrotis > Agrotis puta. The sequence goes on from OW964166.2 coordinate 10,753,005, forward strand.
AAATTAATTAAGAATTCACGCTCCTATTCCAGATATGTTGCATTGTAGATTATTTCATAATACCGTTCCTCTACTATGCGACCACGATAAAAACGAAAACGTCAATGACCTCTATCTATCGCTTAACTGTCACTTGTTAATGACGTTAAGCTAAAAATTCTTAATTGCAAATTATTTTTAAATTCTCCGACACTCGAACGGTTGGTTGACTGACTAAATATCTCTTACTGGATCCCGGAGGAAAAAGAAGATATCTGTTTCGCCCCTGTCTCTGTCTCCTGCTGTCTCTTCTAGTGCACTGGTTGTACTTTGTATAGTTGATGACTGGTTTTGAATATGAGGTAGATGATTGCTGTGAAGCAACTACAGCTTCAAGTGTCGTTTGTTGTGTGGCTGACACATGTCTATATGTGTGTTGTTTGCTTTGTGAGTTCCCGTGAGCTCCTGTCACTGAAAAATAAAAAAAATTACTTACTTCATATTTTTTGAGTCCTTAAACCTGTTACTCAATATTATCGATAAATCTGTTTGCTGCGTTTTTCGATGCTTTTTTTTATCGTGGCAAAATCATCAAATGAGTCCTCCCACCCAGGGCAGGGCGGGAGGGACTGTCAGACTTGAATGACTAAAATCCACGGTGTCCTTCAATAGCCCTTTACGTAGCGGGGTCACGGTAATTTGTGAGTCCCGCAACCTCAGCAGGCTTTGGCCCTCTACAGGCCCCGTCACTATGCTGACACTCCTTAAGGCGCGCGTGGAACACAACGCGCCGTCGACTCGCCGCCCGCATGCTCACGCCTACGGTGGCCGGAGATCGTCTGGCGACGTCCGACGCCGTGGGCGTCTACCACTGCGGCGCGTTTTTCGATGCTGCGATGAATAATACTCGTAGTATATTTAACTATACCAAAGAGGATTGGCAATAGTAATAAGTCAATTTTATGAGAATTAGGGTTGTGCCCACGGGTCAGCCAGGTGAGACCCCCAGTTCCCTGGGGGAGACCCGACAGAAAGCGACCAGCGACAGGGACGCAGACTTACGACGCACCTGCAAAGGAAGACACCAGGATGGTAATCAACAATTGCAATAATGTGCTTACTTAAAAGACCCAACACCATTTCATAAGATAGTGAATACTATTTTTGCGAAAGAAAAATAAACACAACAATTAAAGCGATGTAATAGTTTCCATAATACAAAACATTAAATCACTGTTGAAGCAACAAGTAAAGAACTTTTAAAAGTGCTAAAGGCGAGTTATTTGATCAGTATTTAAACTAATTGTTAAAAGCGGTTAAACAATGAACGATTTTAATTTCTTGTTCATATTTTCACTCATTTGTTACATTTTTAAATATTTTTTCAAAAAAAAGAATTTAAGTACATTTAAAAATATAAAAAATAACAGTCAATCAGCACCGGAACAGGGTCAGGGCTCTTAACCTCTCGGGCGCGTTACGTACACCCGGGTGTACATAAGCGAAAACGCCCCAGCGCCTTACGTACACACGTCTGTACATAACAGACAGTCGCTCATTGGACGTTGATTTTTATCATTTTCAATTATAAATCGCCCGAGAGGTTAAGAGAGGAACCTCCTAACAATACGCGCCGTGCTCAGGAGTACTGCCTTCTAACTCAAGAGCTTGATCCAGCTACCCAGCGAGAGCCTCCTAATGTGGTTTGTTTCATAATATGTTTTTATGAGGGTGGATCATGCAAGAATATACAGGACTGTTGGCTTCTTCAAGAAAACTTAGATGGGTATAACACATATTGTTGCAATAATAAACTCTTTCTTGGTTTACCAAAATGTGTTGCCATCACATTTACCTAGAATAAAAATAAAAATAATTTTAATTATTCCATAAACAACGAAAGCTTAAATAAAGTGGGTTTCGTCCGTGATCTAGGTGTTACACTGGATGCCAGTTTGCATGTCGACATTCATAATAAATAAGGCGTAGCAGATGTAAGGTTTTGTCATGAGATCTTCAAGTGACTTTGTGCGACCCTCTACGTTACTTCTGCTTTATAAGACTTTGATACGATCGCAGCTAGAGTACGCCGTTCTTATCTTCCTATGACAAATACGGTGCTAGAATTGATACGGTGCAGAAAACGTTCCTACGGTCCATTGACTATAAGTGCTTTCAGTCAAAAGTTCCATATGCTCTGCTATTGAAACGGTATGGAGTTTTACACTTGAGGTCCATGCGTTTATTATTTGAGGTCATGACCCTCAGCATTTGTAACAACAAATTTGATTGTTGAAGCCGTTGATGTAATGCAAATGGTACCTTCCTTGGAGCATCCTCTTTGGGCTGGACCTCAGGGTTTGTATTTATGTGACACTCACCAGGAAGACAACCAAGACCGGTAAAAACAGAATTAGTACATTCAACAAGTTTGTTTAAATCGCCTCCAGAAATCAAACAGATGAATTGGCAACGGATCACAGTTCAGTCTTGTATAATAAGAGCCAGTCAAGAAAAGAAGTTTGTACAAGATGTGGTCAAGTGCATCGTCAAAAGTGCCCAGCATTAAGTATCAAGTGCAGAAAATGTGGCAAAATAGGTCATTTTGCAGTCTATCGTTCTGTTATCCTAACTAATATTATAAATGCGAAAGTAACTCTGTCTTTTCTTCACGCCTAAACTACTGAACCAATTTGTGTGAAATTTGGTACAGATATAGCTTGAAACTTGAGAAAGGACATAGGGGAGTTTTTATTACATAAAAAAAAACAAACATCTGCCGGTAGTCACTATTCCACGCGAACGAAGTCGTGGGCAAAAGCTAGTTGGTCATATACAGTCATCTAAGTCATTTTCAAGTGAATAGAAAATTAATTTATATATTCACAAATTAATTGTATTATTGATACAGGCAGTGATGTCAATATTATGTCAAAAAGTGTCTATGGTTCATTTAATCCTAATAATTTATTGTCTAAAACTGATGTTAAAATTAAATCATACACTGGTAATACCTCTAGCCTATCACCAGTGTATGATTCTAGGTCAACAAAACTCACAGTGTAAATTCCAATTTAATGACTCATATGTTACAAAACAAATTAATTTTATAATTGCAGATGTGAATTCTCCAACAGTATTAGGTAAACTTACCTGCTTAGAAATGGGATTAATTAAAAGAGTTTTTTAGTGTAAGTTTTCCCTTCATGGACAGCGTTCATATCTTATTCAGATGTAAATTTCCAACCGGAGTAGAATTTGTCTCAAATATTGACTATTTATACTTAATTATATTAAACAGTACATTTTTAACAGTTTATTAAATGTAATGTATTAAATTATATAAAAAAGCTTTAATGTCAATACTAATTAATAAATAAATAGTAATAGTAAAAAATCCCATTTATCAAATTCAATAAAGTAAGGTATTAATGACCGCGCTTGGACCACCGTGCGGTGCTGGCTGCGTCGCATTAATGCGTCTGCCCTCAACTCACTCGGCGCTCTCATGTTGCGTACTTTTGCTTTTACGCCCAGCTTTGACGCAATTATTGAGGCCGTATGTACTGGGTTTTCACCGGGAGCTTCGGGCAAATTTGAGTTTTGTATATCCGTCGCTATAAGCTCCTGATCGCGGTCGTTTATATCGCTCCGAAGTTGAGCGATGATGTCGGTCACCCTTGTTGACTCCTATTCCTGTTCGCGGTTCTCCATCACAGCGACCCTCTTTTCCAATGCGCTCATGCGTGTTTTGTTTTTGGTTTTTATAGTTGACCTTAATTCGGCCAGGTCATCGCGTATTAATTGAAATTCCTGTCTGATGGCGCTAATAAACTCCTCCTTAATTTAACCCTTTTTATTTCTTCGCCGTGATGTCCTGAGTCTTCTCTTCTGTGGTGTCCATAGCCGTGGTATTGATGGGACGTGTCAATCAAATTTACGAGGCTATTTTGTAGTGGTCACCTCACTGGTGTTTCGTTTCGGTTGTCCCACACTTGGTTTTTGTTGCATTCTGGACAGTTTCTGGATGCCGTTATTATGCCCGTTAGATTAAGCTTAACGCACCGACGGTGATACGATCTATAGGCATCTACTTTATTTTTCTACTATATTTTTGGCTTCGGTATCGATTGTAGATCACACCCCAAATATTCTTTAAAAAAATATTCAATGTACATTTGTATATTTTTGTTTACCACTTCGTTTTGTATTTTAAATCTCGTTGAAAAATACTGAGAGTTGCAAGGTTTGATACCCTCTCGCGTGTCTGGTCTCTTGTGTCGAGTTGGTGAGTAACCCGTTTCGTTGAATCTAATTGAATTGAATTGGAATACTAGCGAATATTATAAACGCGTGAGTTAGTTTGTTTGTTGTATAAATCGTTATTAAAATTACGGCCAATTTACACAAATCATAATATTGATTGATTGCTACTTCTGAAATAACATTAGAGCACAGAGAGAGCTTATTGACAGAGAGCTGGTTGACTCAAAATTATCAAATTGGCTGAGCGATCGTCTGTGCGCTGCTTGTCGCTGGTTCGATTCCCGCACCGAACAAATATTGGTATTATCAAAATAATAATTGGTTATTTTATTTTTTTAAGCAACTTATGCCCATAAAAACACTATACATCATATAAGTATGAAAATAGTAACAAAAAACTAATACAATAAAACTATCGCACGCGAAGTGACGGCGTCGTGTTATATTACGAGCCGGTAGCCAGCCTCGAAAATGCCGCCGATACAGCACACCTTTCGGCCAAAACTCTTCCTCGAGGAAGGTCGCCAAATGTTGGCTTGGAACGCACACCACGAACGACTTGAAATTAGTGTTATGGTGCGCCTCCAACTTCTCCACCCTCAAGATCCTGTTGGTCTTCATTCGCAGGTACTCTACTATCTCAGTCTTCGTAGCGTGGTACAAACGGGACACGTATAGCCGCGTCGTCGGTACTGCAGGACGTAGTGTAGCGTGTTAGATCCTACCAGCGCTGTCCCGTACTGGTTGCGATAAGAAGGCTTCCCCTCTTTCTCACCACCTTGATGAAGCTGTCCTCATCGCATGTGTCCTTCGGTACATATACTGCATACACGCGGCCATTCCCATTTGTCAACATTGTCGTTGTCCTGGTCTACATCGACATCTCCTTGGACAAGCGACCCGAGGTACCGAAAGTCGGAACAGACTGGTATGGGTAGTTCGGCAAGAGTAATAGGCACAGGACTGGAGAGACCGCCAAAATCGCAAAACAAATATTCTGTTTTTGTTCTGTTCAATTTCAGGCCAACGTTCTCCGATCTTTGACACCACTCCTCCAATCTGCTCTGGACCTCTAGGCCGCTCTCGGCAATCAGCATAATGTTTTCGGCAAACAGCATACACCAGGGGTATGTCTAGTGTTGGGTTAATAGCCGGATGCTTTGAGTTATTATCGATTATAATCCATTAATAGCCATTAATAGCCGTGCAATGGCTAATAACCCTGCTATTAATGTTTTGTTAAAAAATGAATGTTTTTTTTTGTTTTATTATAAAATCTGTGGGTGTGAACATAAATTGGGTGCGTGTACGCAGTTTGATTCAATGTAGTGTTATTCTTTTTATTTATTTTCAGTTTTTATATGTGAAAAAGTGTTAATAATGTAATAAATACCTACACCTTTTTTGGGAAATTCAGTTTTGTTAATTTAGAGTTTCAATATTATAAACACCATGATTATTATAGACACATCGCTTTGTGATTTAACCATCTACCTAGTTAATTACTTGACTTAACAAAGCGAGCTAAATATGTACCTAGATATATGTATACCGGGGCCCCCGCCCCATCATTATGCTGACACTCTTTGAGGCGCGCGTGGAACACAACGCGCCGTCTACCCGGGCATGGTCCATGGTCGGACAGCGAGTCGCCCATTACTCGCCGCACGCATGTCCGCGCTTACGGTGGCCGGAGATCGTCTGCCGACGTCCGTCGCCATTGGCATCTACCACTGCGGCTGGGGTGGAGGGAGGACGCTGTCCTCTCCCTCTCGCGGCTCACCTCCTCCTTCGCGAGTAAGGCTGCTTCGTAGAAGGAGGCGACCGCTTCTCATTCCGTCTCGCACCGCAGCATCGCCTCGACCAATGCCGGGCGCGAGAGGTCTTCGCCTAACACCGTCGCAACACGCCGGTGCTCTGCCTAAGCGGACAGTCCTGCACCGTATGATCCATCGTGTCCTCCGGGCGATCCTCGCAGTGGTGACACCCAGGCGTTTGTTCCCTCCTTATCCGACACAGGTACCTCTCAAATCTTCCGTGTCCGGTGAGGACCTGCGTCATGCGGTAGATCAGGACGCCGTGACGCCTATCCAGCCACTCCTCCAAGAGCGATGCGCCTCTACGCGCCACTCATAGAAGCGCTGGAGGGCAGTCGCGTTCAGATCCCAGGGCAGGAATCCGGCAAGGAGGTTGAATGATTCGCCGGCGATCGTGCGGTATCCTCGGATCATCCGGGTAGCCATGCGGCTTTGCTGATCGCGTCCGCATGCTTAGGGCCCACACGGGGGCCCGTAGAGGGCCATGGACCGCACGACACCGGCGTACAGGCTCCGGCAGGAGGCCTTTGGCCCGCTGAGATTCCGCAGGAGTCGCCTGAGGGCGGCTGCTGCCCGGTTCAGCTTTGGGGCCAAACGCAAGAAATGCTCCCTGAAGTTCCACTGGCTGTCGAGGTCGAGTCCCAGGTACTTCATCGTCCTCCCGACGCCGATGCGAACCCCTCCCAACGTTATGTGGGACTCTGACCGTGGCGCGTTCAGACGGCTATGAAAACACATGCCCTCTGTTTTGTGCAGCGCCACTTCCTGTCCTAACTGCCGGATCCTATCAGCGACTGTACACACCGCACGACATCTCTCGCTGGCTCCATTCTCCCCGGTGACCGGGGTAGATGACGGCTCTGTCCGTCAGGTAGTCCTCGACTATGCGACAGAGGTAGGTCAGCACCCGGTGATACCGGAGTCCTTCCCTGATGTAACTCCAGGGCAGAGTGTGGAAGGCGTTGGTGATATCTAAACACATCGCCAAGACGACCCTGCCCCGGGATACCGCATCCCCCGTCGTGAGGGCTTTCACGCACATGATGGCGTCCACTGTCGAGCGCCCCCTGCGGAAGCTAAACTCTGCAAGGTGCGGTCTCACCCGATTTAGGTGCCCGACGAGGCGGTTTGCAATTACTCTTTCAAAGAGCTTGCCCACCTCGTCGAGCAGCACGATGTGCCGGAATACAGACGGAGAGTCCGCAGGGCGCTCGGCGTTCTAGATGAGGACCAGTTTCTCCGGCTTCCAACGAAGCGGGAACGGCCCCTCTCCAAGCATGCGCTAAAGAGCCCCCCAAGAGTAACCGAGGCCAGGACCCAGGCTTTTCAAGGCAGGCCGTCGGGTCCTAGGGCACGTGTATGTATTCTTACAAATAAATTTTAACCGATACGTTAAAATATAAGGTACATTGGAAGTTACTTATTAGCTATTTTCTGTCAGTACGACGTAGGTAAATTATAAACAATCGATAATACCCGAGTGGTTAGTAGGTAATGTGCATCCCCGCACCACGTTTCTCGTGCTATATCTTTCTGGCTCATATATTTATTGGTGCCAGAAAGAGATACATGAACTGTACCACAGCGACGCCAACCGAATCCGCAATCAGTACGTCGACTGATATGTTTCGGTAAAGAAATCCCTTTTCGCCTTTTTCGCGTGTTCCTGGTTTGTGTTTATAATCATAAAATGGTTAGGCCAGAGAACAATCTCGTGAGGAAGAAAGATGATGAAAATGAAGTCTAATCTGACAGTCCTAAACCATTAAACCATGAAAGGAAATTTTCAAACACTAAAATAACATTAATAGCAGGGTTATCATCCAAAATGGCTATTAACTGGCTATTAACTGCTATTAATCGATTATTAGCCAAATGATATTAACCGGATTATTATCATTGCCCAACACTAGGTATGTCCTACTTGAGAGTATCCATAATCATCAGCAAGAGGTACGGGCCAGAGCCGACCCTTGGTGCAAGCCAACTGCCACATTGAAGCTGCCAATTAGTCCGGTCTATAGTATTGCCCGCTGTAGACCGGACTTGGGTACGGCATCGACTGTACATAGCACAGATCAACTGCATATACTTCCCAGGCATACTTTTCTCCTTATGGGCCCATCACAGAACCTTACCTTACAGCCGATCGTATGCCTGTGCACCTCTGTATTTTTCGCACTATTGGCAGATAGCGGCATCCGTCGCCGTCGTACCCCGACCAGGCATAAAACCGAATTAGTACTGAGAAATTTCGCCTTCCTCTCTCAATCGTTGCATTCCAGCAAATCACCTTTGGTTTTTGAAAATGGACACTTGCAAACTATTCGTAAGGTGTGGCTTCCAGCAACAGCATATTGAAGAATAAAGGTGATCACGTCCAACCATCCATCCGCAATATTCTCCACACTTCAACCGGTATTCCGTCCGGTCCTAATGCCTTACCACTCTTCATTTCACTTACTGCGCTCCTATAATAATATCCTATTACGGTACAATAGAAAATCCTAGTTTGCCGCAACGTATTTTTATCAAAGAGGCTTTGCAACTTTAATTCTAAACATTCTACCAGGGACTTTTCCAGCTATATTTTTCCTAGGATCCATTTAGGCCTGAAGCATTTATTAAATTACGTCGAACCTTTTCAAAGCATTTTCAATGCGTATTTGCGTTACTATAATTTTATCTGACAGATACGGGGCCTTTGATTTTACGATAGAGTGTATTCCGAGTACCAGTGACCTGAAAAAATATTTGGTTGATGCTTTTCAGAAATAAGCCTTCTACCTCGATCTCTTTGATAGAATAGAATGGTGGGAATTTCTACGAACCGTGATTTCGCATTATGAATTTGTTGTAATAATATAACTTCAACTTAAAGCATATTAACTTCCTCCGGAACAACTGGGTTTAGTATTGACATTCTGCGTGAAACTGAAGCCTCTTTGTCCTATCCGTAATCAGCCTATTGATGAAAGTAGGTCATTATAGATAATCTGTAATGTACAGTCTGTACAGGATGTATAGATAATCTGTATTTATGGAGTGCGGAGCTTTGTTTTTCTATAAGAACACATTTCTTTATACAAAATTATTATTATCGATTTATTTTGAAACTTTATACTAATATTATAAATCTGAAGAGTTCGTTTTGTTGAACGCGCTAATCTCAGGAACTGTTGGTTTGAATTGAACAATTATTTTTGTCTTGGTTAGCTCATTTATTGAGGAAGACTATAGGCTATATAACATAACGGTACAACCAATAGGAGTCGTGCAGCGGGTGAAACTGCGGGAGAAAGCTAGTAACTCATAAAAAAAAGAATGTGAAAAAATCTAATCAGAAGCAAAATAAAAACTGCTCTATTTTCTATAAGCTTCTATGAATGAAATATTTCACTAAGTATCTAAAAAACTTTACCATTAAATACACTAGTTTACATCATTTTTGTCCTTGAAATTAAATATATACGGTTACGTTTTTTAGGTATCTACATTTCGGAAAAAATATTAATCAGGAGGAATTTTACAGTTAAATATGATATAGATTTATGCTTCTTTTTACACAGATTTTCATCTATATCTCTCACAAAAAACCAAAAACAGTCACCTAGCATATTGTGGTCCCAAAAACCTTGATAGTTTTTCAGAAATTATTTTAAATCTTGGTGAAATCGCTCACCATGTTCATAATTTACACTACCAAGTTTTTCTGGAAAAAAAAATACAAATGGGAAAACAAAAAATGTTTTTTTAGTATCATAATATATGAACACCTATACGCTCATAATTTTGTAATAGATTTTCATCAAACTCTTTGTAATTATCACTAATTATTCTAAAAACTTGTTAACGCCTTTTATGAAAAAGTTCCCGTCTGCTGCTTTTTTGCCTCGGTTAAAAGGGTCTCAAATATTGTATATAACGGCTATATCCGAAGCTATGACACGATGCGATAACACGTTTACGACGCGCGCTGGAATAGGATTTTGAGTTCGAGCTTCCATCAATTTTTTTTCCGTACCAACATTCATTTAATTAACTAAACTATATAATTCAAATCTATAAACAAACTACTCTAATCCAGTAGCAAATTAATGGTACTGATTTTGAACAACGGAGGCGTTTATTACAATTTTGTCAAATGTTGTAGAAAAATCTAAGAAAATTCTAAATACAATGTTTATATAAAAAACGTGGCGAGAATTATGTGAAATTATATCGTTTTAAAATTATGATATTTTCAATATCACAAAGCGCAACTAGGCATATTACCTTCGAAATAACTAACGAATTACCGTGACCCTGGTTCGTAAAGGGCTATTGAAGACACCGTTGATTTTAGTCAGTACAAGTCTGACAGTCCCTCCCGCCCTGCCCTGGGTGGGAGGCCTCATTTAAAGATTTTACCACGCTAAAAAAAAAAGTAAAACATTGACACACGAATAGGTACGACTTGACAGGCGGACGTCTCAAAAAAGACTAATTATTTTCCTTGAAAGAATGACTTTCGCCCGTGTCTGTTCTCTGTTTATGTGCTTGGGCTGCCGGCGCCGGCAAAGGCAGGGACGGGTAGGATCCGGAGCCCGCCGAGTTTTTATTTAATTATCCAATACCAGTTTTACATTTTTTCTTATATCTATCTAGCCTTCTAAAATCCCGTTCAATGGGTTTATGTGAAGGCGGCTTGAGTCGTTTATCGCACTTTCATATATGCTAAGTGTTAATTAAAACTATGTGTTATTAATGTTACATATTACCAATTACTTATTTAACATTAGGAAAAAAGTTTTGACTAAATTTTTACTTTGGTACATGTTATTAATTTCTGCACTAGGTCCTTTGGTGAAGTATTAAGTATAGACGGTAACTCTTTCTCTTTGTCCATATACGTTTGTGTATGTTGGTAACCTATATGTTGTTAAATATGTTAGGTTCCGTAGGTTACTTGGCCTCGAAATCTCAATAAGTGTATCTAAATTGTTAAATTCCTCGCATCATTCGTTATTTTGTCAAATACATTTATGACTTTGCAATATTCAAAATAACTACTTAAACCATATGAAAATGAAAATTATTTTTATAAGTTCTTTTTCCATGCTTGTTCCGGTGAAGTGTATAAAGAAATCCAGCTCCAGCCAAACTTGTTGAATAAAAATTAAGTGTTTAATGAATGAAGTTAAATTAATTCAACTACACTGACACACGACATGAAATATCAAACCTATCTCTAATTTTGGGTGCGTTTTATTTGAAAGTCAATATTCGCATTCGCATTCGCGAATATTTAAATTAAATATTAGCATCCGCATTATTTTTTTCGCGAATGTGAAAAATCAAACATTCGTTACATCACTAATACTCGTACATACATAAACTCACGGCTTCTTCCCGTGGTCTCCTTACGTTTCATCCAAATTCATACGTCATACAAGCTTTTAGCCTATTTTTTTCATTTCTTTTTTAACATATTAATTTACATTTGTAAATATTTACTTAAAAATATTTTTTATATAAATTATTAAAATCTATTTATTAGTTTTTATTTACTAATTTATCACGTTTTTAAACATCTTTATTTTTAATATAAAATAAGCATTTTTCATGTCGCACGAGGGTAAGACACCCTTTCGAAATAGCCTTTGAATTTTTGCATCATGGGGCATGTATTTTCCCAACTTCAGTCAACCATCGAGTTAACAAAAAAAAAATCATAAACGAAGGCCCGAACTAACAGACTAATGAGATTATAGGGCGGCGAGGACTCGCCCGGTAAAAAATTATCAGACGGGCAAGTTGGTAATACTCGGTGACTAAACAAAAATATCCCTAAAAAAGACCTGACGGATCGGTAACAAGTTTAGGAATTTGCTGCTACTCGTATAATATGAGTGTTATGGAGAAGGAAAACACCCTCGCGACCAATTAGGAACTTCGTTTCTCGTGTTTCTATTTTTTTTTAAATTCAGTCTCTTATACGTATTTTTTTTGGGTATGTATTATTAAGCGTCCAAAATATGAGTACTTATAAAATTCCTCATTATTATTTATTCATTAATCTTGAAGCTCATAGTAAAAAACATTGTGCAACGGCAGAATTATGAGAAAAATAAAGAAAAAATTGCATGAAATTGTACATTGTAAACAGTACAGTGCAGACAAATAATTTTGCGTCGCGGCATGAATAAAAAGGACTGCAGAAAAGATTATGTGGCTAACAATTAAAAAAAAACTTGTTTCATCGTAGTTAGCTTAAATAAGTTAATAGGTTACGAGTATAACAGCTTTATTAACTACTCGTAAGATGCCATTTAACGTGGCAATGCTGCCAGTCTTCTGGACACGTTTCCGGATGACAGACGATGCGGAGGAGTACTTTGATGTATAAGCGCATAAGGATTTGTTTATAAATATTTAGTGAGCTTTTTGTTTTGTAAATGTTTAAAAACTATTTTATTTGCAAATGGTTTTTTTGATCAGCTTATAAATTACATTAAGGATATTGTCGTTACTATTCAGGCGGGTACTGCTCTCATACCATTAGGATGGCGCGGCGCAATGTATTCTCATAATGGCGTCAATGCCATACAAATACTAGTTACTGCGAACAGCCTTAAGCCATGATGGCCGCAACAATACCCTCAAGACATCATTGTATTCAATTTGCAGTTGAGTAGTTCTATTACCAGCGATGGAGGTGTGAACTGATTGGCAAACCTGCAAAGCCAGCCAGCTAGCCATGCGAACCAGTTTACTAATAATACTAATGTATACACGGACAGATAGCGCGCTGTACCTATGCTTATATATTATGCCCGCTAAACAATGTCATTTACTGACGATGTGCTTTGTCTCAAAGTCGATAGTTAAATAGAATTTAGTTGATTTCACATAATAAGTTATTTCATAGAACAATAATCAATACGCATAATTACGAGTATCATTTCACGTAATCACAAATTCAATGAATTTTGTCACACTGCCCGCGATTCTTTGAGGAGGGCGTGGAACGCGACGCGCTGTCGCTCGCGCCTTGTCCTTGTCGCGCCTGTCCAATACAGTGCCTGCGGTAGCAGGAATATGCCCTGCGATGAAAGACGGTCTTGGCGTCTTTGGCGGTGTCTGGACCGTGACGTAGATTAAGGATGTCATTTCTCACACGTGTTCCGACTGATCCCCACTCCTTTCGCCTGCCGCTGAATCCCTGTAAAAGAAGGGAACACTCATTTACTGATCTTAGTAATTGATTGATCTTACTTAGAAAGAATCAGGATTACATACTACATAGGGTTTATTTCTTGACCCTCCGTTATTTGCGTGGTGTGTTACACATTTAAGTGCAATTTCGAAGCTTTATGACATTCGAAATTCTGAATTTCGAGCGCTTTTTTATCCCTTCCGCCAAGTCTGAAGTGAAAGAGACTATCAGAATCATGTTTTTTTTAAGGTGGTAAAATCATCATATGAGTCCTACCACCCAGGGCAGAGCGAGAGGGACTGTCAGACTCGTACTGACCAAAATCCACGATGTCCTTCAATAGCCCTTTACGTTCCGGGGTCACGGTAATTCGTACAGTCTCGCGACCCCGGCAGGCTTTGGCCCTCTAGAGGGGGGCCCCGACATTTTGCAAACATTATTGAGGCGCACGTAACGCGCCGTCTGTCGACCCGGGCATGGTCCATGGCCGAACAGCGAGTTGCCCATTACTCGCTGCCCGCATGCCCGCGCCTACGATGGCCGGAGATCGTCTGCTGACGTCTGTCGCCTTGGGCGTCTACCACTGCAACTGGGGTGCATGGAGGACGTTGTCCTCTCCCTCACGCGGCGCGATCAGACTCATGTAGTAAAAACCACCATGTGTCACATTTCTTTTGCATTGCTGGCTGCGGTTGAGAGCTGCAGTCCCCGAAAACAAATTCAAAAAAACATGTGACCCTCGTAGTCAAATATTGGCCCAAGTAGCCTGAAATAAAGTGGTTCTTATTATTATTATATCAATGTCGTAACTAACAGAAAGGCCTTTGCACCATCTTATAACTTCATGCACGCAACAGAAATACATAATTTTGGACAACCGTCTTATTATCACGGTTCATGAGATCAGCCTGGTGACAGACAGACAGATAGATAGCCAGACGGCGGAGTATTAGTAATAGGGTCCTATTATCCTTTGGGTACGGAACCCTATATATTTTTTGTGTTTGCTTTTGAACAATAGAAGCTTGTTAAAAAATCATAGAATGTGAACAAAAACCTATTTGTATATCTAGAATTTTGAGTACTATTAGTTAGGAAAACAGCTAGTGTTTAGTTTGCATCACAACTACATTAATTTTATGACTTTTTCAACTTTATTAAAATAGTGTAATGTACTATTTTTATTTTCACTCTATGAGGCGCGCGTGTTACACTACGCGCCGTCGACCCAGTGTAATGTACTTAGATTAAAAAATGCGAATGTTTTGATGATTCTCATATTAATTTAAAATTATAATTATGCAAAACATATTTTGATCAAGTTATTATCTGACATCGACCTGAAAATTGCAAAACAGTCAAGAAATTTTCGCGGGCTACCATTACGCAATCACCTTAAACATTTTCTTTTCATATTTTCAGGCTTTGTATTTATCTTCCACAATGTCTGATAATGACGAAAAAGAAAACCTAAATGACTGTACCAATATTCCTACTGCTTTAAGGATGAAAGATCTAGAACAGAAGCTTTATGAAGCTTTATGAACCCAGCTATAAGAGTTATTAGTTTTAGTAATAGAAAGTCAACATGGTAATACATAATTATAATTAAAGTACATAACAAAAAAATCATCATTATTTTAGAGTACTTCGATATCGCAAAATACAGGAATAATGAACTCACAAACGCAAATCTTGACGAACCGGTAAGCTAAATTCTTTTATATCGAGATTTGAGGTTATGTGTTTTAAAATACGGGTTATTTTTTTTTGAAGAAATTTCGCTCTTCGGATCTGGAAAGCGAATATAAGGCGAGATTTAAGAACTCCAAATAAAGCTAACAAACTAAAAAAAAAATGTTGCAAAAAGACTGACAAAAAGTATATTTGTGCATTAGTAACTGATGAAATGGCCATACGACAGCAAAATATATGGGATGAGAAACAAAATCAAGGAAATATGGATATAGGAACTGGCACCTCAGACAATAATATCAAAGCTTCTAAAGCATACTTTTTATGTTAGTTTGCCTTAATAAGAGTTGGTAAATACTAATGGGTTATTTTATGACACATGGCTAAACAGGAACATAGAAGGCTAATTTAATATTTGTTTGTCTAAGTGTCAAGAAGTAGGTGTCAAAATAGTATCATTATTAACCATTGATCACCCAACCAATTTGTCAGCCATGGAGTTATTGGGATGCCAAATAAAAGTCGCTGACAAATTGGTTACAACTTTTATGCAGATCACCGAGTGACTGCTTTCTAGATGCCATAAGGTTAAATTAATAAGAAATCATTTCCAAGATACTCGTAAACAAACATTTTTAGATTTCAATAAAAACGAAATACATTGGAATTATATGAAAATGCTTAATGAATTGCAAGAACAATCTGGCATTCATCTTGCAAATAAATGAACAAGAAAACATTTAGAATTCAGTAATGCGACTCAACTTCTCAACAGGAGTGTTGCGCCTGCTCTACAATTTTGCAGGAATGGTTTAAATGATTTCGAAGAAAGCGAGGCTACCGAAAAGTTTCTACTTATTTTTAATAATTTATTCGAAATTTTTAATTCTCGGAGATTACAACAACACGATTTCTCCCATCCTGAAACTGAATTAAAACTGAAATATTTACCTTCTTAGATTATGCCAAAAATTATATATTCAAACTAGCTTTAATAATAAAATGTAAATCTTATAAAAGCTATAATATTTATGTATTTTTTTATGTTACTTCACATCGTACATCCCAGATTTCTAACTTCAAAATTAGTTTCCATACAATCTTTGAACACCTATACCTAATATTTAGAGGAAATCTCTTGAAGGTGGAATTATCTGAATTCCTTTCTAAGTGCTCATTATTTTAGAGGGCCAAAGCCTCCCGGGGTCGCGGGACTTACGAATTACCGTGAACCCGGTACGTAAACCGTAGCACTGGTAATAACATCCCTCATGTACACAATAAGCTAATAAAATTCCCTATCTCAAAAACTACTGAACCGATTTTGATGAAACTTGCAGTATTCCCTAAGTTGAACGATACCTAGCACAAAAAAAATATATTTAAATCGGACGTGAAGTTCCGGAGATATGCGAACAATGAATCAGTCGATGCCTACTCCTTACTGTTAAGGAGTTGTACCTTTCATCATCAGCTCAGCTACATAAGCTGATGATTACAATACGCAAGTACTTAAATTACTTCATAAGATTTACGAAAATAGATGCGAGGGCCTATAAAATTAAAGGGTTGCCCTCGATTTCTCGAAAATCCAATCATCAGATCCTGATTTGGTGACAATGGGACCACACGGAAAGCACCAGCTTTCAAACAAAAAAATAATCATGAAAATCGGTTCACCCAGTCGGTCGTTATTCGGTAACAAATATAAAATTGATAACCTCCTCCTTTTTTCAAAGTCGGTTAAAAACTATCCTATGTCCTTTCTCAAGTTCCAAACTATGTCTGTACCAAATTTCACACAAATCGGTTCAGTAGTTTAGGCGTGAGAAAAGACAGACAGACAGACAGACAGACAGAGTTACTTTCGCATTTATAATATTAGTTTGGATTAAATATAAAAATATCTAGAAAGCGCACGTACAAAGGATCACAGCAAAAACACAAGCTGACCATAAAGACGTATGAATCTGTGTTAAAAACAAAAGCAAGTACTGTTTTTTTAAGAATGCTAGTTTGTTTTGATAGCTTGAAATTGTAGTATCGTAAGTAAAACTATAAATGTTTGTTCGGTAGTTATTTATTGACTAAGTACGCGGCGGGTGTACCACTTACCCGGAACCAAACCTCGTTCCCAGTCTCGAGAGCGCGGTGCTTCCCTCCTGCCCCATTTTTCTGCCGAAACTGCGCGTCAGCCACCTGCTTCTCTCGCGACGGTTTAAGCCGGTCTAATCGAGTTCTTAATATCCTGCCTTGTAATATTTGTGACGGACTTTTCTTTGTGGTACTATGTTCAGTGGTCCTATACACTAGTAAAAACCGTTGAAGGGCCAGTTCTACATCTAAATTTTGAATAATCGCTTTTTTAATCACTCTTTTGCACTGGAAGCTGGGTGATATGGTGCGGAAAATATATGTTCTACTCCGTTATTTTCTAAAAAAGAATTAAATTCTTTACTACTAAAAGGAGGCCCGTTATCCGATACTAATTGTTTTGGTATACCGAAATGTGACCAGATTTCTCTAATTTTACTTATTATTGCTTTAGCCGTAGTCGAAGTGACCGGGCATGCTTCGATCCATTTCGAAGTTGCATCGACCATTATTAAATACTTGTGTCCCTGAATACTGTAATTTTAGGTCTTCCTTTACTGCGTTACCCAAGAAATACATCTCCAGCCTCTCACAATAGGTTTGCCAGCTTCGAGTCTTCATGTCAAATTCACCGAATTTAGCCATCCTCGTCGCCACTGTAGTATCGTAAGTAAAACTATAAATGTTTGATCGGTAGTTATTTATTGACTAAGTACGCGGCGGGTGTACAGCCATATTTATAGTAGACACAACTTAAGAATACCCTACATTACAGAAATACATTTACGAAACTCTTGTAGAGCATACCAAAGAACTGAAATAGCTCACTACATATTATCGAATAAGCCAAGACTACATAGAATTATTTTTTGGGGCAATACGTATGCACGGAGGACACAACGATCATCCTAATGCACGGCAGTTATGAGGAATTTACAGAAAACTGTTATGGCACATGGAACTGAAACTGTCAGACAGCGGAAATTGTGTGCCATTGGAGGAGATTGCTATTTTAAATTGTTCTTCACGTTAACGGCAATTAATTAAACCAGAAAATCACAAAGACTTAATCAGGAAGTTGAAGATATCGGTGCTCTTCAGGGTTCAAGTAGCGATCCCATTGATAAAAATCACGAAGGGTTATGTACTGGATTAACCCGGATCTCAGGAGTATTACCGGCAAATTGCAGGTTATGTAGCAGGCTGCATCATCCGACAACTAAACCGGAAAATCAAATGCATGCAATGAAAGTGTAATAAACAAAGAAAAAATAGACTTTCATAAATTAATTGGGCTGCGGGACAAAGGAGGACTGATATATTCTTCAAGAAATGTTTTTACTACATGCTGGCTATCAGAGAAAATTTTACGGAATCACTTAAAAGAGAAACAAATAATCACAGAAACAGATTTTAAACATGTCGTCATAAAAAATATGACGAGCTTGATTGGCAGAACGTTGTTAAATTTTGACATGACATGTATACGGCCGTCATCATGAAAATAATATTGTTAAACTAATAGTGGAAGAGTACGTAATAATAAGACTTTTTCATATGGTAAAGTGTGAATATATTTTAAAAAGTATGCCGTCTAAAAGACAAGTTTTTAGAAAAAAAAAAATGCAATTTCAGGGATTTAAAAATAAAAACTTTGCTCATACCTAACCTTTCCTTTCTCTTACGTAATATGTAAAAAATAAACGACGAGGACTGAAATTGGTTTTACTTATAGCTGAAATTTTTTGCTTGAAAGGATATATTTCCGAGGTGTGGTCCCATGATCATCAGATCGAGATCTGATGATAGGATCATGAAGAAATCAAATTCTCAACGGAGGTAAATTTTGTTTAAAAACTAATCGTATTTGATAAAACTAGCATTCATTTGAAATCGGATTTTTTGCCGCCACAGTTACCGTTTGTGCTATTTCTCCTTATTACCTATTTAAGTACACCAAAACAACAAACATTTAAATAACTAACAAGCAAATATCACAAAAAGTCGTAACATAATCAAAAATCAAGACAAATTACACAAATTAAAGAAATAACGTTAAAACTCATCAACCGTAATGATAAAAAATCATGTCATTACTGTTGATAATATTTTTTACGCTGAATGTAAAATACTGGAAATCTCCCACATTTTAAGGGTAAATCTCTGCCACTCATATTACACGCACATTGCAAACAAACGCAAATACGATACGTAATACACATCCGAGAGTGGCGATCACTCACACATTTATAAAAAAGTGGCTTCACTTAAAACGTTACTATAATGTTCCCAATGCTGGGACACAGGACTACTCTGTTAGAGAGAGTAGGCCATAATTCACCACGAGGGCCCAGTACGGGTTGGTTGGTCACCTGTCATCGAATTTTTGGTCCTAGGACATGCCAGTTTCCTCACAAGGTTTCACTCACCATTTTGAGAGCCGCGGTAATGAAATAAAGGACTAATGCCACTGAGCCACCACTTACAGACACAGTGTCTGTAAAGAAATTTAATAATACTTTACTCGTTGAAATTAAACTTTAAAGACCTGATGTTCAGTGATCAGGCTTCAGGCACATAGCATTGGTCGTATCTTACATGAAATCGGCTTTCATTTGTCTCGCGATGTCCGGCCAGCTCCATTATTTAAAGGGCATTGTTTAGGTACTGAACCAGGATCCAACCAACTTGCTGAGCGCTTGCGGTTGTCAAATAGAATCCATTTTTCATCGCAGGTAACAATGCGGTTCAAAATTCCTTCATTTGTGTGTCTGTTGAGCAGTACAAGGCACGTCTCGACGCGTACTTCGCGCTGGCGATCATTGAGTAGGGCACCCATTTGTCAAACTTTTTTACCTTGCCAATTTGACGCAAATAGAACAATATTATTTTGCCGCTAACGTCGAAAGCTGCTGCTAATTCAGCCGTAGATTGTGTATCATCAGCTTCCACAATCGCCTTTAATTCGTCATTGTCGACCAAAGTCTTCGGACGACCGCGAGGCTATTTTTAGGGTTGAAATTTCCAGAACGGAAGCTATCAAACCAATAACAGGTGGTGCGTTGGTTTGTAGTATTAGCTCCGTAAACGTCGTTGATGTTGTGTGCCGCGTTGTTGCCACGACGGTACTCATATTCCATAATTACTCGATTTTTTAACGTATCCATGATGACCGAAAAGATGCGATAAAAATGTAACACTAATCAATAAACAAATGACTACTTTTGGACAAAAAACAATGTTTTTAAAATACTATTAATTTTAAATTACAATTCTTAGCCAAACAAAATTATTTTGATTTGAAATGGCAAGTAATGCAGAACGGCAATTTCATAAGTAAAGACTTAATATAATTAAGAGCACATAAAGTTTTCGTACCGTCAGAACGTTAGAAGTTAGTTAAAGACTTTCTGTTGGGAACCTAAAAGGTTTAAATAGCATAACTTTTAGTATTAATCTTTGAGCTCTTTCTAGTTCTAGGAATTTAGTTTAGAATTTAGTGTCTGTTGCTTCTCCCCAACAGGTAAACAGTACGCTAGTACGGACTGTGCCGTTTACATATAAACATTATTTACAAAACGACGAAAACGTATCTTAATTTAAGTGTTAATTACATAAGTAGATTTTTTAAGTACAAAGTTCGTGTATTAACTGAAAAAAGAATTATGTTTTCGCGCCAAAGAAATATGTTTTTTTTTTATGATTGTTGATTGGTTTACTATTATACATATAATGCGTATTAGTTGTCTATTATAACGACTGTCAGATAGTAATTCTTTAAACAATAACACTGATTCCTTAACAAATAAAACTATTGATTAAAATAAAGGGCCTTTTTATTAATAAACTAACACCGGAGTTCCGGATTTAATTGCTCAACATCGTAACTAGCTCCGGAGTTGATAACTATCCCAGTTTGAATGCCATATTAGCACTCCCAAGAATAATCTTCAATCGAATGGAAACGTGTTTAAAAATACTAGGAAAACCCGGATCAATGGATCTACTGGTAAACCCAGTACATCCATTGATAACAATGTATGTCAGTATATACATTGATATCAATGATTATAATACAAAATAGCCGTATTCTAATTGTCACACGATCGGGCTCAATCATACACTAGAACTGTTATTTTGTCGGGAATTCACGTTAACAGCGGAAACACAATAGAGCTTACATAAATCCGATACAGAATATTTTATTAACTGTCACTTGTAATATTAGCGACGCGATATATGACAAAGGAGCTATCAAAACTAATAAATTAATGCTCACTTTTATGGCTACACCGTACATCATCATTAAACAACGTGTAACTCATTTCGCTCTTCTAGTCGCATAGCGAATCGCGGCTTAGTTTAGCCTCAGCCGAAAAACTGCCAATAAATTATTGAAGACTAGTTTATACGAGATTGGCATCAGAAAACTGCACAGATGAGGACAGAGAGGACCCCTGTGTCCCAGTAGAGAGAATATTATAGGCTGATTATGCTTATATTGATAATGAGCAACTCGCTGTCCGACCATGGACCAAGCCCGGGTCGACGACGCGTTGTGTTCCACCCACGCCTCAAAGAGTGTCAGAAAAATGACGGGATCTACAGGGCCGAAGCCTGCCGGGTTCGCGGGACTCACGAATTACCTTGACCCCGGAACGTAAAGGGCTATTGAAGGATACCGTGAATTTTAGTCAGTACGAGTCTGACAGTCCTCCCACTCTGCCCTGGGTGGGAGGACTCAATTGATTTTACCAAAAGATATTATACCATAGTCGACACACTCGAATGTTGTCGCACAACATTGTCAGCGATGACAATGTTGTGCAAATTCACAGGAATTCAACACCACCCTGTGATTGTTGATCGCTTTCTCGGTAATACATGACGTGGCCAGATTTCAAAGTTATGGTGTCCTCCCCCTCTCTTCGAATTTCACATAATCCCAGAATCTACCATCGAATTCTATCCAGTTCCGATTCCACGGGCACGCCGCAATCGCGGCGGTAAGACCCCTCTTTGAGGAGTGGCTGGATAGGCGTCACGGCGTCCTTACCTACCGCATGACGCAGGTCCTCACCGGACACGGAAGTTTCGGGAGGTACCTGTGTCTGATAAGGAGGAAAGAAACGCCTGGGTGTCACCACTGCGAGGATCGTCCGGAGGATACGGTGGAGCATACGGTGCAGGACTGCCCCGCTTGGGCGGAGCACCGCCGTGTCCTCACGACGGCGATAGGCGGAGACCTCTCGCGCCCGGCATTAGTCGAGGCCATGCTGCGGGGCGAGACGGAGTGGGAAGCGGTCGCCTCCTTCTGCGAAGCATTCATGCTCGCCAAGGAGGAGGCGGGCCACGTGAGGGAGAGGACAGTGTCCTCTCTCCACCCCAGCCGCAGTGGTAGACGCCCACGGCGTCGGACGTCGCAAGACGATCTCCGGCCACCGTAGGCGCGGGCATGCGGGCGGCGAGTAACGGGCGACTCGCTGTCTGACCATGGACCATGCCCGGGTCGACGGCGCGTTGTGTTCCACGCGCGCCTCAAGGAGTGTCAGCATAGTGACGGGGCCTGTAGAGGGCCAAAGCCTGCCGGGGTCGCGGGACTCGCAAATTACCGTAACCCCGGTACGTAAAGGGCTATTGAAGGACACCGTGGATTTTAGTCAGTACGAGTCTGACAGTAATGGGTGGGAGGACTTAATTGACAATTTTACCACGCTAAAAAAAAAAAAGTTCCGATTCCAACTGAGCCAAATGTTTATCAAGCTTAATTGTTCGTCCGTTATATATTGCCAAGTCCGGTCTTTTTAAGTGGCTTGCCATCGCCCGGGGTTTCTTTGCACCCCTTGCCGTACCGTTACCTTGGCCGCCACTTTGGCCAGGAATAGCAGGGCTACCGGGAACTGGAAGCCATTGATCTTCGCAGTAATAAATTTTCACATTTACGTATTTCGCGATAACGTACTTCGCATGTCTTATGGTATTCAACTGTGGGGCTGGCGACTGACATTGAATCCATTTTTATTTTGCACTAGCTTCCGCCCGCGACTCCGTCCGCGCGGATGTCGGTCTTTACGTGGATGTTTTATTTCTCCACTTTGAGTAACTCTGACAATGACATCTTATAAATATTACGGCGCTAAATCCACTGCGGGTAATGCAACGTGTGTTCGCGGTTCTACAGAACAACGTCTATGAATAAAACTGAAAAATAAGATATTTTTTCTACGTATTTGTCCAGGATAAAAAGTATCCTATTTTATGCCCAGGGTAATAAGGTATAATTATACCAAGTTTCATCGAAATCGAACCGTTAGTTTTCACGTGATGCCTGTATATACAGACAGACAGACAAAAATTTTTTAATCACATATTTGGGTTTGGTATCGATCCAGCAACACCCCCCGCTAGTTATTTTTTCAATATTTTCAATGTACAGAATTGACCCTTCTACAGATTTATTATATGTATAGAAAAGAGCCATCAAAGCCATTTACAATCTACGTCGTCGCGAATCTCTTAGGGAACTGTTCAAAAAGATTAATGTAATGACAGTGCCTTGTCAATTTATTTATGAAAATATAATGCATGTTACGTAAAATCTTCATCTTTTTAATAAAATAAGCGATAGACATAATTTGAATACTAGAAATAAAGATAAAATTGATCAACCTTATTTTAGATTGTCTAAAGTCAAAAAATCTTTTATGGGGTACTGTGTTAAATGTTACAGCAAAATACCTAGCGAAATTTTAACTCGAAATGAAAGAAAATTTAAAAGTTACATAAAAAATACACTTAGTAAACAAGCATATTATAAATTAGAAGATTATATTCAAGATAAAAATGTTTGGAAACATGATGGTCCTGCTCCATAGTACAATGTACGGTTTAAACAAAATCAAGCTGGTTGAAATTTGAATGCTCATCCTGTGTGTGTGTGTGTGTGATCCTACACTTATATTGTATTTGTAAAATAGCTGTAGGTAATTGCAATATTTTGTTAAAATATGAACACCATGTACCTTTTTGTGTTTTTTTTTTCATTTCTTATTAGGTATTTTATTTTTTTAATAATATTTAGTCTAAATTTAAAGTTCATTGCTTTCACATTATTGATGTCAAATGAAGTTTTTAAAAATATTGTAAAACATTTTTAAAAAGATAAGTATGGAGTTTCTTGCCCATTCTTCTTCATACGATTGAAATTTGAATGTTACGACTTTAATCTTGTTTGTTAATTTTTGATGTTTGTGTTTAAATTTAATTCAATTTTTGTATTTAATTTAGGTTTTAATTGTATTTTAGTATTTAATTTAATTTTAATCCTGTTTTTAAATTTTATCATTAATTATGTGTAACTCGTAAAACTTATTATTCTATGGGGCATGCGGTGCTAACCTATAAGAAATTGTAATACTAACTATAGATATAAGAATTATTGAAAAAATGTATTAGTATATACAATTGTTGGTTGGCCAGAAATAATAAATAAATAAATAAATAAATAAATACGATCCTACCCTTGCGAATGGATGTAGAATCAATCCCATCCCATCCCATTTCCTTTAATGTTAATATTCGACGTTTGAAAGTGCCTCTTTGATGGCCTAATTGAAATAAATGATTTGATTTTGACATTGACTTTGCAGTAATGAACGTTCGCAGTAATGTACTTCGCGGTAACAAACTCCGCAGTAATGACGTACACCTATCCCCTGCATTCATGCTGTCTATGTAATAATGTTCCCTGTTACAGTGTCTGTAGCAATTTTAATTGATTCGTAAATTCTTTCTTGTAATGACCCATCGGCAAGCCGTGCAGGACATGACTGATAATATAATTAAAATAATATCTTATGCTCCTGCGCAGTTTATTTATGCGCCGACGCAGGTTCTAAGCCAACCTACTATCTCTCACTGCTGCTAATATATAAATAATGTACACAAAAATAACAAAACAACATCTCAAAAAGTGAAAAAAACCACAACATAGCAACTAAACTTATTAAAAGTAACAGTAAAATTCTAATAAACGTAAAAATGAATCTACTGAAACGTTCATACATAAAATGTTCATACGAGTAGATCGAGGCCATTTGTACAAACTCTCGTAACAAGTTACGCAACATTGTGCCGGTTGTGAAGGTCAGGTCCAATCTGCCACCCTCCCTGTCTGCTCGTGCCGTGTCGGGCCGTTGAACTTGAACCAACAAGTGGTTTCTGTATTAAGTAAACGTTGCTGAAAGAAACTGTAAGGAAATTCACGAAACGCCATTTTTTTAGCATAATTCTGTTTATCAGAGAAGTTAGGTTTTAGGAGAAATTACCAAAAAAATGTATATCTTGTGGTTAAGTTATCTTCAAAATTGTCTTAAATGTGTCCTACGAAAGTTCCTAAAAAAATAGCATGACTTTAATTTCCATTTTATCTAAAATTTGGAGATTCTGCGCAGGCGCATGTCGGACACGCCGCAATTACGGCGGTAAGACCCATCTTTGAGGAGTGGCTTGAGAGGCGCCACGGCGTACAAAGGGGCGTAGGCGAAGCCGTGGTCAAATTCGTTTATAAATTTGCCGTATATGATAACTTCCCAGAATTTGATCCTTATTACTCGTAGCAACACTATCGAATGGTGTGATTTTTTTTCCAAAATCGACCGATTGATTTTTCTAAAACCCAGAATTACAGTTTTAGTATTCATTAAAATCGGCCTCGAGACTTCTTTCAATGTTTTTTTGATATTCCTCATAGTTTCGGATATAGCCATCTATTCCCAGTTAAAAAATTCACCTACCATACCTATTGAAAAACCAAGCTCACAATATGGTGTTATTTGCTGATGACACTTCCCTAATTTTTAAAATTAATAGACGGGCACAAAATCTAAACGACCTAAATAATACTTTATGTCAGGTCCATAACTGATTTACATCAAATAATTTAGTATTAAGTGGAGAAAAGACTAAATGTGTACGATTCGCTCTTTCAAATGTTAAAACTACTAATCATAACATAGTATTGAATGAAGAGACACTAGAATTCGTCGATAAAACGGTTTTCTTGGGTATTGTTTGACTCAAAGATACTCGTACAATGGGGTCTTTATTTAACATCTCTAGCAGGGCGCTTAAGCTCAGCAGCATATGCCGTCAGACAAATTCGTCAATACACTGACGTAGACACTGCGAGTCTTTTATATTTTAGTTACGGGACGAGCTGCAGACATCAATTTTATTTATATTCTGAAAAAGAGAACCATCCGAGCTATATACGAGAACAATCTCCGAAGACGCTACTCTCTAAGAGAACTGTTTAAGGATATTAACATCATGACGGTAGCTTGTCAATACATCTATGAAAACATAATGTACCTACGTTAGCAAGAATCTGCATCTTTTTAACACAATTATAATACTAGAAATAGGAACATCTCCATCTTTTATGGGATACTGTTTAAAATGGTATAATAAAATTCCACAAAGTATTCTTAAAGTGAACGAGACAAAATTTGAAACATGCACTAAACGCACACTATGTAAGCAGGCCTATTATTGTTATTCTATAACAAACTGCTTTTAGTTTTTGCTCTAATTAAGAAGTTACGTTAAATTCAAAATCATTATTTAAACTCCGAACCGAAAACAGAATGACAGTGCTCGAACAGATGTGACGTCACTTAGACAATCTCTACACAACGATAATATGTGTTCTAACTTTGAAATTGCTGTTTTCGTGAATAAAATGTCAAAGCTGAAAAGTTATCGCGCTTGCTTCGTACCATTATGTACGGATAATACAAAAATGACTCCTCAAATGATGTTTTTAAATGTTCCACAAAATGTTAAATAAAGAAAAAAATGGCTTCAAGCAGTACGACGACCTAATCCAAAAATAAAATCTGTAAATCGTTTTTATATAAGTATTTTATAATAATAGATGACTATTTATAGAAATAGTAGGGGAGGCAAGGATGCTAAATTTGCAGTTACTCGAGCGTCATGGCGATCTATTGGATTTGAAAGTTTATGTTCTAAAAAGAAAAAAGTTTATTTGAAGTTTTCTATATTAGAAGGGCCGAGCGTGTAAAAATTTAAAAAAATGCAAATAAAATTAGTTGTATAAAAGTACTCGATCGCGTCAGCCTTTGACGACAGCGTACATCAACAGACTGTATCGCGGCGACATCTCCGTAGGAATATGATTGTGAGAAAGAAAGTGAGACGCAGAGTGGGGAATACACAGCCCTCAGCCGCTGTACGCTTCACCTTTTCTCCCCGATTCTACCAACATCGCCCCATGGAAATCGTCAGATTATTAGTTCTCCATGATTCTAACATTGTGTTAGCTTCAATTAAAAAAAATGAAACGCGCTCGAGTAATTCGAGGTGACGTTTTTTACATCTTCAGGACTCGCTCATTTCCTAATGTCTCGCTCAAATAGGCAGATTATTTAGATACTACACTGATGATTCTTAGTCTGATGCGCTCGAGTTTTTCCGAGTTGAAATTTTTTTGACGGTTTAATCTGACGGTTTCCCCCAACACACCCCGGTACTTGATAAAGGTACATTAAAGGGTGCAAGGATTCTCCCTATATTCTCATACACTCGAGTCACTTAAAAAATCCCGTCTTAGGCTCCCCTGCTAAAGCGTATAAATTGAATTACTGGTCGACCGAGCTCAGCTCGGGTAAAAATATAGAACACTATTTTCTCCCAGATTTGTGACATTAAAAAACATAGTTGAATATCTATACTTATAATAAATCTGTAGAG
The DNA here is from genome assembly GCA_943136025.2 of Agrotis puta. NCBI lineage: Eukaryota > Metazoa > Arthropoda > Insecta > Lepidoptera > Noctuidae > Agrotis > Agrotis puta. The sequence continues at coordinate 10,780,830 of OW964166.2, forward strand.
AGGCCAATTCTGTACATGAAATATATTTAAAAAATAACTATCAAGGGGTGATTAGGGATCGCTACTGATGCCAAAAATGCAATCATTAAAATTTTTGTCTGTCTGTCTGTCTGTCTGTATGTTCATTATAGAAACAAAAACTACTCGACGGATTTTAACGAAATTTGGCACAATTATTCTTCATTCTCCTGGGCAGGTTACCGTCGATTAAAAATACACAATGCCACCTAAAAAACGACCATCTTATCTCGAAATTCGAGAGATGCTAAGAGGATGAGAAATGCGCGTTCTCAAGAATCGACAGAGGAAAGAGCACATCGGTTATCCTCTATGAGAGTTAGTGCCTCCACTTCTCGAGCCAATGAAAGCTCTCCAGAGAGAGAGATGCGATTAGCAGCTGACAGAGCGAGACGAGCTACATCACGGGCGTCTCAAAGCCTTTCTCAACGAGAGCTGAGGCTTACCATTGACCGAGAACAACATGTGTTATCCCAAGAAGCTGAAACTGCTTCACAACGAGAATTGCGTATCACAGCTGACCGCGAACGACATACATTATCTCGTGAGTCCGAAACATTTACTGAAAGGTAGTTGCAACAAAATATAATCGAGGCTCAAATTTTAACAGTTTGCGGTGCAGGAGAAACCGTCTTTATTCCCAGAATACCCTTAATACCATATAATTTTCCATTCCAGTTTAAAAGGACGCAATTCCCAGAATCGGTGTGTTCCATCTGTCCCTGTTCGTGTTGCCGGAGTAGATCTCGGTGTCAGTTGTTTCTCGCTTGGTCAGTTATACGTTGCTCTTTCCCGTGTTAGCAGTTCTAGAAATCTTTATGTTCACGTGCCGGACGGTCAACTTTCAATACAGTTTACCCAGAAGCTTTGCGCTGAAGTATTTTCGTTCTATAGGTACTTAAGCCTCGTGTGAACGTGATCTAAACAATATTAACAATACATTAACTTAATAACACTCAAGGAGTTACACGCTGACAGAGTCGCGGGCACAGCTATCTATACTTTTCTGCCGGAAGTCACTATTCCACGCGGACGAAGTCACGGGCAAAAGCTAGTTTATAAATAAAATCGTAGTATGCGCTTTAATGCGCACTTTTAGGCCGAGATAAATAGTCGTACCCAAGCAACAGCCAAGCCAAAGTCAGTGCTTAGCGACGTTCTAAGCATACATTTCGTATAAATAGACAGTTCTTCAGTATTTACTTTCTTTGAAAGCCAACCTAATACAGAGGCAGTACTTCGCTCAGCCGTAGTATCGATTTTTGAGAACTTAGTACGCTTTAAATATGCATTTGACATTAGTGTTTGTTATTGTCAAAAATCAGTAATTTACATGGTAACGTCATACGTCAGTGGCATTTTAAAATGCGTTCAATAAATTCGTATTTGTTTATTTCTAGACTGAAATACTTTTTAAAATATTGTTATGTTTTTAAATAATGATACTTTAATTTATATTTTAATTTCAATGATTATATTATAACAGTAGGTTCTTTGAATGTTGTCTAAAAATACATAAATATAAAAATACAGAATTAAAATAGAACTAAACTAAACTAAAAATAAACTAAACTAAACTATAAATAATGATTAATCTTAATTTTACTAATTGATAAATTCGGTTCAGTATAACATTAAATTCAAACTAATATTATAAATGCGAAAGTAACTCTGTCTGTCTGTCTGTCTGTCTTTTCTTCACGCCTAAACTACTGAATCGATTTGTGTGAAATTTGGTACAGACATAGTTTGGAACTTGAGAAAGGACATAGGATAGTTTTTAACCGACTTCAAAAAAAGGAGGAGGTTATCAATTCGACTGTATATATATATTTTTTTATGTTTGTTACCGCATTACGACCGACTGGGTGAACCGATTTTCATGATTCTTTTTTTGTTTGAAAGCTGGTGCTTCCCGTGTGGTCCCATTGTCACCAAATCAGGATCTGATGATTGGATCTTGGAGAAATCGAGGGCAACCCTCAAATTTTATAGGCCCACGTATCGTTTTTCGTAAATCTTATGAAGTAATTTAAGTACTTCCGTATGGTTATCATCATCTTATGTAGCTGAGCTGATGATGAAAGGTACAACTCCTTAACAGTAAGGAGTAGGCATCGACTGATTCATTGTTCGCATATCTCCGGAACTTCACGTCCGATTTTTTTTTTTTTTTTTGTGCTAGGTATCGTTCAACTTAGGGAATACTGCAAGTTTCATCAAAATCGGTTCAGTAGTTTTTGAGATAAGGAATTTTATTAGCTTATTGTGTACATGAGGGATGTTATTACCAGTGCTACGGTTTACATACCGGGTTCACGGTAATTCGTAAGTCCCGCGACCCCGGCAGGCTTTGGCCCTCTAAAATAATGAGCACTTAGAAAAGATTATTCCACCTTCAAGAGATTCCCTCTAAATATTAGGTATAGGTGTTAAAAGATTGTATGGAAACTAATTTTGAAGTTAGAAATGAAATGATGGATGTACGATGTGAAGTTACATAAAAAAAATATAAATATTAAAAAAAATGTCACGTAACTTAATGAGGCAGACCAAATTCTACGCGAGCGAAGCCGCGGGCAAAAGCTAGTCTATAATAAAATAAAGCAAATTCGGTTGTTTATGAAATTAAAATTATCTAGTATATTGTGAACGCTTCTAAAACATGACAGTAAAGTGTTACTTTGAACTATGACTTAGCCGGTACTATGTCAAGCAATTCCCGAAAGTTTATATTTATCTATGATATCCTTTAAATACTTGGCTACGCTTAGCCGAAGTAGTACTTTCTGAAGTAATACTTTTGACGGATGCTTAGCAACGACTATTTATCTTGGCCCTAGTGATATTTTTTTTAAGCATATTAATTTCGTAATATTTTTTTTAAATAGATTGAGTGTTCTGAAATCGACCCAATAATAGACAAGACTTCTAAATACGCGCAAATTTTCGAACCGCATCAAATTAAAATTAGGTAAGTATAAGCTCTTTTCTTTTCTCGTGGTAAAATCGTCAAATGAGTCTTCTCTCCCAGAGCAGTGCGGGAGAGAGGTCTCATTTGACTCATTTCTCTTTTTTGTCACTCACGGTGTCCTTCAATAGCCCTTTACGTTTCGCGGTCATGGTAATTCGTTAGTTTTGCGACCCGGGCTAGGAATGTGCTTTACATTAAAATAAGAAATGAGTAAAATTTAATTGATAAACCAGTTATTGAATGATTTCGGTTTAATCTCAGATTAGATTAGGCGTAATAAGCCTTATTCTTAAAATGGCCATTTCTCAAAAAGCTTGATTCTCTAAATGGCAAATTCTCTAAATGCTTATTCTCAAAATGGCCAATTCTCAAAAAGCCTGATTATCAAAACGGCAAATTCTGTAAAAGCCTTTTTACCACGTTATAAAAGATACTAATTGCTGAATTGTGCTGTATGCTTCTGTCGATAAAATGTCATTTAAATAATTGTCATGTCTTTTTTTAGCTGTCAATAGACGTGGAGAATTACATGTACTATACTACAATGGATGGTATCGCAAAAATAAAAGTTGTTGTAGTACCACATGAGTTAAATTGTCAACCCAATTGTAAACGTCAAGGCAATAAGACTCTTAGGCCAGCTGCAGAAAAAGAAGAAGACAACAAACTATCCAGTTTAGCAAATCATCAAAAAATGTTGAAATTAACTATCATCCAGAGTCAAACTAGAGACTATAACAGTTAAGAATGTTGATCCGACTGAAGTTGTCTCTGCTCCTTTAAATTTAACTCAACAGAAAAAGTCAACGTTAAAACACAGACTTGTATTGAAAAAAGCGCTGTTGCTGTACAAGTTAAGGCGCTGTACAAAGCAAATACTTCGTAACCTAAAACTTCGTAGATTTTCGTCGCAAAGTTAGCCGTATCTGCACATACCACAAGCCCAAAAATACAGTGTATAGTCAAATGTGTAAAGAAAAGACTTAAACAAAAAAAAAATATCACAAAAGTAGACTAGAACTACGAAAAAGAAATGTTTAAATAACAAAAATTTTCTTCTGAAAATTCTCAATTTTTTCAGCGATACCATCTAAATCTAAATATTTTATTTTACATGGGCTTCAATGGGAACTTATAAAACGTCTAAAAGAGAAAAATAATAATTTTACGTTTCGGGTTGGTCGTTTCCATGGAGAAGAACCGGTAAGAAACTCCATGGTTACTATTTTAAAAATATTTGCTTTTACAATATTGCTGTTACAGTTTGGTATCACATAAACACGAGAGAACATCGTAGGCACGATAATAATAGGGAACTTCTCACCAAAAGCTAAACGAAAAAAAAGTAAATAAAAATATATATAAACATCATATTTTTTATAACTTTAACACAGGAAATTTCGTGGACTATCTAAAACTTTTTAAACTCAGAACTGTAATTTTTAAAATATTTAATTAAAACTGCAAAATGACTCACATTTCTTCTTACAATTTCTCCACCGCTGCTTCACCACCGTAAATACCTAAAGATTAGCTTTATACAGCGCCTTAAGTGTCGTCCCAAGTATTGCAGTGTATCAATTCAATGCAAATTTTCTTCAGTTGATAAATCTTGGTCACCAATCAAAACTAATAGGATAAGTTCAGCAACATCTCCAATAAAATCATTTCGTCCAAAGTCTATATCTTTACCCGAATATCACAGCAGTATTTCATCTAGATGTTTTACATATAGCCTACAAGATATATATGAACCTTCCATGGAGTTTAAAATATAGGGAGGGGATGCTTCTAACTAGAAAAACGATCACAAATCGGCGACCTTGAAATGAAGGAAAGACACCAACAAAGCATTCTGTTTCTTTCTAATAGTGTGTCCATGATACAGTATTTTGAGGATATTATAGTGTTACAGAAAGCACTTATAGTATTACGAAATGTGTATTTTTTCTTTAAATATGGGCAGGCAATGTTTTAAACTCCGTTTATAAACCGACTTCAAAAAAAGGAAGAGGTTCTCAACTCGACTGTGTTTTTTGGATGCTTGGTATGGGTACCTCACAGTCATAACTTACGACTGGTGAACCGTTTTTGATGATTCTCTTTTTGTTTGATGAAGTATACCTGTCATTTGGTACCATGAAAATTTCTTTCAACTACTATTGAACCCAACGGTCAATAGTTTTTGTTTAATGAGCATTTCTTTTTTTGTACATGGACGATGTTTTTACCGGTATTATGGATTAAGAATTTGACAAGAATTTGGGTTGAATATTTGAACTAAAAAAGGTACAATAAAAAGTTTTCAAAAAAAGAAGTAACGCTTTCAAAAACCACCACAAAAAAGTTAGCGAAAAGTAAAAAGTGCAAATCGGACACGCACACGAAGGTTTCCTTAACGTTATCTATGAAAACGACTATTTTTGTTTCTATTGGGTTGATTGAATTAAAGGTAAATTGCGGTTTACGATTTATGACGTATTAAAAAAACTACTTACTAGATCTCCTTCAAACCAATTTTAGGTGGAAACGACTTCAACCAAAATGGGCTAACCGGTGAACAGCCGTATTGGGAAAAAGAAATTCATAAATAATTTAGTAATAGTATTTAGTAAACATTGGTTTCTTTCGGGAGTGTCAAAATAAATAATAATAAAAAAGAATCAAAAACATTTTTAAATGATTATTTTGGTTATGTATGGTGACAGTTGCTGTGCAGCGTGTCGGTTTTTTTTTAATGTTGTTGCTATGCCACTGGCTTGGTTACGAGACCTTTAAGCCAAGTCTTTAATTGAAAAGTCTTCATTTAAAGCGTGTCGGATGCATTGAGTTAGGGTTGCCAAATAAAACCCAGAAAAAATAACATAGATATTCGATGTTTCGATTCGAGTGCTTCAAAACATTAAAATGTTCTTCCATCAAACATTTTAATGTTCAACTTTATCTAGCCTGCCTAGCTTTATCTAGCCGTTGGAATATTCATCATTAACATCCTCATCGTCTTAACTTTCTCAGAAATAAAAAAATATAGTTTATGTAGAACAACATTTTTGAACAAGTGTTAAAAATCATCTACTTGCCTACGCAACGTAAAACAACCAAAGAAAGCTTCTATCAGGAAAAAGTAGTAAGAATCGTTCGCAATTGCTATTTAGTCTTCGTTCATTTGTGTTTTGTCAGTCGTGGTATTATTAACGATTGCTTTTCTTGAAGATTCTAATTGTAATGCAGCATGGGCCATAAGAATTACGCAAAGCAAAACAGCTCGACACTATGTGCTCAAACACACTGCGAGCCTAGCGCGGTGGTGGCGGTGGGTGCGGAAATATCACACAAATCGCCGCTCATGGCCACACTGAAGTGACTAAGGCCTAGCGCGTTGATAGGTAACAACGGATACAAAGGATGGGTGGCAGGTGTATCAAACCATTTCGGTCTTATAGTCTGCGCCATCAGTTACCAGGATATGCACTAAAGTATAGAGGAAACGAAACATAGAGGTATTTCTACATATTTAAATTATTTTTACTGTACTTGAGTTGAATAATGTAGAATGGTTGATAATTTAGTTGTGTACAATCCTAAATAATTCTTATAATATTTTTAAAAACAATTTCTTTAAACAAAGTATATAGAAACTACTATACCTCCGGTTTGCAACACCTGTAGTCGCCGCAACAAAAACAAATGCTTGATCGGCTCTGTCGACACCGATCGCGCCCGTCACCGCGCTCTCCACCCCGCCAGCCACAATCCTAGGTCCTAGACTTCCATCGTGGACACCCTATGGAATCGATTTCAAATCGTATACTTCGACTGATACCTAGTGCAGAGAACTGGCAACCCCGATCCAGAACCGATTGTCAATGTCAATGTCATTCGCTCTGAGTTTCATGCGTTTGTTATTGTTCGTATCGTATTGTGAACATTATTTCGACTTTGGTTATTTTCGATCACTTATCGAACTATTCAAAATGGATTCGGATGATTTTCTACCTATCGGCCTCGGCTCACTCTCCGACTCAGTACACGCTTCAAACGTTAACCCTGGCATTGCTTCGGATAATAAACCCAATGAGACTCGCACATTATTGCGAAGGAAAAACCAAACCATATTATAATATGGAAATCACAATTCAGGCATCCAAGCTATTAAACATTATTGCTGCAACTGCATTGTCGACGGAGGACTGTAGGTTGCTGCGCTCATATCATCTGTGCTATGGTATTTAAGCTGGTTAAGCTATGAAAATGTAACTCCACCTGCTCAGTTTTTAGACCATGTTTTATTAACATATGAAAATGAATAGTTTCACAAATAAATCATTTATTTTGAAGGGTTATTGAAAGTGTTGAAGTTTTTTTGTTTTGTATTAAATTAATCAATTTGATACAAAACTTCCTATATATATGTTTTCTTTGTACTGTAAGCCACTCAATAAAATAAAAAATAGTGCAATATTTCTATGTTCATGTTCAAGCCCAAACGCCATACAAAGTGGTTGATGTCCTTTACATGGTAATGTACCAGCAAGTCAACCTACCTGAATTTGTAAAATTTTACCAATCGAATATGAACCTTCCAATATTTGTGATAAGGTTGAAAATCTATTAAAGAAATTTGACAGATTGTGGAAGGTTGATGTGCTGGCGTCTGTACATTTTTTTAAATGTATCATACTCTAATTTTAGAAGTTGCACACACACATTTTACCACTTCAGTAAAGAGAGTCATGACTCTCTCTCAAAAAAATTATATTAGAAACCTCAAGATCAATTTTGAAGACCTATTCTTGATTAGAAAAGATTAAAATTGATTGAATAAATGGAAAAAAAAAATAATGATTTGATTTAAGTACGGGGAAAATCTTCCGCCAACATTTGTTTTTTTTTCTATTTTTGTGTGAAAATCTTAATGCGTTTTACCGAATACATACTTACCAAGTTTCAACAGTATATTTCTTATACATAGTTTCGGAAGTAAGTGGCTGTGACCTACGGATGAACAGATAGACGGACATGATGAATCCATAAGGGTTCCGTTTATTGCCATTTGGCTACGGAACCCTAAAAATGAAAAACCGAAGCCACCGATAATTGGCTACCTTATACGATTCCCCTTGGTAAGATTGGTAGACTTTCGAGCTTCTGACTAGCAGTAACGACTGTCAAAGATCTACAAATAAAAGCCATATCCAACGTCTCAGTGCCACGGAGGAAACTCGCTATGATAGACGGTCAACCATCCATAGATCAACTTAGGTAGGCTAACCTGGAAAATCGGTCTGTACGGCTGTTATTATTTAGCCACAAGGTCCTCCTAAATTTTCTTACACATAGAGAGTAAAAGAAAACAAGATTTATTATTAGTATTTTTTATTGAAAAATAGCCTTTTATTCAGTAGTGGTCGTCTTACATAGTCGGCCTTTATCATCAAAGATTAATATATCCAGGATTAAGCCAGAATATTGCATAATATATAGAATAGCAGGTCGCCGTGGACGTGGTAACACAACCGCACGTAGTTTACTGCATAAATAAATTGAACAACTATTTACCTAGTCCGTCAGTTGGAGATTGAAAAATATTGGACACGTATTTTTTTTTAAATAAATAAATATTTACAATTATAAAACGCTTCGAAATTCGAGATTGCGGGCTTGTGACGTCATAACGCCTCTAAATTATACCGACTGAGTGACCTTTTGTGATGTTTAGAAGCGTTGTGTCTTCGTCGTTTTTGGTTTACATAAGAAAAGATACTGGTCAAATACTTTTTAATAATATAACTTTCGTCGTCATATTAACCATCGCTATGACGCTCCGCTAGAGTAACAGTCACCGGAGTGTCATTCTAACCTCCTCTGACCTCCTTCGGTAGCTCCTTTTAACTTCTTAACAAACAGCCACTAGCTGCGCTGACACGGCCATTCTGACGTTCGAACGTCTCCCGGCGTTCAATAGCCAATGTGTTCTGCAATAGAGAAAAGCTTCAGTCACACTGTTGTCCGTTCGTCTATCCTGACAATCAGGATGTAATTATCCATTAATCAGATCGTTTCCAATCTAAAATCACAGCACTCAATCTTTGTAGATTAGAATAGCAAACAGTCTCAATCACCATTAAACACCAAACTTCAGTCACTGAAAGCATGCGTCCCTTTGACCATATCAACTCGTGCAATACACCTTTCTCAACTGAAATTCTTTCATCATCATCATCATCATATCAGCCCGGGATCACCCACTGCTGGGTATAGGCCTGAAATTCTTTACTAACGATAAACTCACATAAAAAATTACATACATTTTTGCATATATCGCGTGCACGTGCGTCCGTTCAACCAGCCCTTTCAGGTGTAGCCCGGATGACACTTCGTGGCCATCACTCATCAGGTCAGCCGGGACGACACCTCAAGGCCAATATAGACTAGAATCTTCTGTACCTCAAACTCAGGAGACAACCACCCAACATTGATCTATGAAATATACACGTATAACAGACATACAGAGCACGCACACACACACAACGCACCATTCAAAGTCAAAATGACCAGTACAAAATGGAAACGACTCATGCGATGACATAGCTGATTTATCAATCGTAGCAGCATTTACAGCATGTTATAGGCTGGATTGCGTCATCTGCAGAAGCGCGAACTATCAGCAATGCGTCGACGCACCGCCACAAACCGAATGACCCAACACCACAGCACGCCGTGCATCTTGCTGCGTAAGCTACGTGGTCTGCACCCGGCTCGCTTTCGTTCTATAGACATTATACCGAGTTCTCCGATCTAAAACGATAAAAAGAGTAATTAATATATCTGTTAGCTAAATAGACGTTGTCGAGATTGATATTCTGGCTGTTTTCGCTTCATCTCCTTTCTCTGTGCAGTAACGGCGGCTTTCCAAGTAAACCAATTTTGAGGCAATTTGGTTTTAGCTTTATATTAATTTTTAATTTATCTCCATAATATAAACTGTAGCCTACAGGCTACAGTTTACATCTTTTGTTACAACAAAAGATGGTTATGATGTGAGTGAATTTCATGCAAGTCCACAAATAAATACCTTCACATATTGAATGTGGAAACACTGACGGAGTTTTCTCAGAAAAATGCTGTATGACTATTTGAATGATTCTTTTTTTACAGTGCTGTTTCGAAGAATTTCAATCAATTTGCTTTCATGTTTTTTCGGTAAACTTAACACGGAACACAGTTTGTGACGGGAAAAATAGCGCGCCTTTATTTATAAAAGCAGTAAACGCTGAATGATTATTGACGTCAACATTTTTACCGACTCCAAAAAAAGAGGAGGTTCTCAATTCGATGGTATGTTCTTTTTTGTGTGTTTCTTACGTTATTATTCCGCCAATTGTGGACCGAATATTTAAAACTAAAAAGCGGTTTCGAAGGTAGTTTCTGAAGAGGATAGGTATCCTCTTCAGAGCCGATACTATCCTATACATAAATACTTCATCATGTCAAGGGGAGAAAAAGTATTAGCAATTAATTCTGAGAAAATTTTATTATTTATTAGCGACCACTATCTACAACAAAAAAAACCGGCCAAGTGCGAGTCGGACTCGCCTTTAAAGGGTTCCGTAGCAGCAAGTAACATTATATAAAAGTTGGTTGTAACTTTGAAAGATAAATTGCAGTTTACGATTTATGACGTATTAAAAAAAAATGGAAGTTGGTACGCACAATATTGAGTGATTTACCATGTTATTTTAATATCATGGACTTCTTATAGGTTTTCCTATAATCTATAAGGAGAAAACTAATTTCTGTATTTTTTTCAAAATTTTAGGTTCAGTAGTTTCGGAGATAAGGGGGGGGGGGAATGGTCAATTTTCGTCTATTTTCTTGAATAACTTGGAAACTATTTATTTTAAAATTACAAAAAAATACATTTAAGATCTTCTCAACAAGACCTTTCATTTGATATGCCACACGATGCAGTTTTCAGTTTACCAAATTTCAACTTAATCGGTCTAATAGATTCGGAGATAATTGACTGTAAGCGACGGACGGACAGACACACGAGTGATCCTATAAGGGTTCCGTTTTTGTATTCAGACGTACGGAACCCTAAAAACGCATCAATATCCGCTGCGTTGTTTTAAATATCTAACCATACATAGGGACAGACAGACAGACAGCAGGTAGCGACTTTGCTTTATACTATGTAATGATTAAATTGATTGTTGATGAATATAATAAAATAAAGAAATCCAATTTAGGCCGCGTTCGCACGTTCAGAGTATGCTCGGACCGAGTGATTTTTTCTTTGAATTCATTTCCATAGAGTTAAAATACTATGCATTTTAGACGATAATCTATAGTTACATTAAATTGCAACACTGTTAAAGTCCTTTACAATAAAATTTCGTATTATATTATATTTCTTTTGCTGCTCACGCTATGCTCGACGGATTTTCCATAAAAAAGTAGTAACGTAAAGTTCAACTAAACATTTTTTTAATGTAAAGGACATGCTTTATTTGAAACTTCTGGGAATTCCTAATTTTTTTTTTTATCTAAGAAACATGAAGAAATTCTAAGAAACTTTGCCCTAAACACCTTTAAATTGGACCAGACAGTAAAAAGTTACAGACAAAAATGTTACGAAAATAAAATCGTTTTTGGCTCTCCTGAAAAGTCGTATTTTGTCCCTCCCACCCAGGTCTGGGCAGGAGGGGCTGTCAGACTTGTACTGACGAAAATCCACGGTGTCCTTCAATGACCCTTCGGTATTCGTTAGACCCGCGACCCCGGCAGGTTTAGGACCTCTAAACAGGGGCCCCGTAATTGTGCTGACACACACTTGGAGGCGCGCGTGGAACACAACGCGCCGTCTGTCGACCCGGGCATGGTCCATGGTCGGACAGCGACTTGCCCATTACTCGCCGTCCGCATGGCCGCGCCTACGGTGGCCAGTGACCGCCTTGCGACGTCCATCGCCGTGGGCGTCTATCACAGAGGAACACGAGGACCTAAAAAAAAAATTTAAACAATTTGAAAGTGCTGCATAGGTCAAAGAAACGAAAAATGCAAAAAAAAAATTGTGTCAGAGCTCTTGTACGTTTATACTGTGGGGCCATCAATGTGATATTTCTTTTTTATAATTATTCAGATACGTATAGATTCTTGGTTTACCAAATAGTGATGAAGCGTAGCGTATTGAGAATTTAGCTCATTGTCGGAACAGCGATGAAATAATCAGCGCAGCGGCTTCAGCTTCAACCCTCGATTCAATACTGTTGTAACTGAAATGCAAAGACGCCAGCTCATCAACCTACCCGAATCTATAAAATTTTGCCAGTCGAACCTGAACCTTCGGGTTTTGTGAAAAAGTAGAAAATCTATTACAGTTTGACAGATTTTTTTAGTACGTTTTTTTTTGCGTGAAAGAGTAACAAATATCCATCCATCCATCCTCACAAAATTTCACATTTATAATATTAGTAAGACTTATATGTTTGGTCGCGGGACTGTACTAATTACCGTGACCCCGGAACGTAAAGGGCTATTGAAGGTCACCGTGGATTTTAGTCAGTACGAGTCTGACAGTGCTTCCATGCCCTGGGTGGGAGGACTAATTTGATGATTTTACCACGTAAAAAAAAAAGTACTCATTTATATGGAACGACTTCTACACGTTGCATGCCGGTGGCACTGGCGGTTTGCCGCGGGCTTTTGAACAACACCATCTTTAGTTGCGAGGCAAACTGAAGTGACAAGCTGGCTTTCAAAGAACTGATGGCAATGGAGCAATCGATTTCTACAGTATTCTCGGAAAGTGTTGATGTGGCTTAGTTAACAGTGTCGCGTGAATGTTTAAACAAGTTAACTCATCTTTGGAAAGCTGTCCGTTTTAGTCAGTCTAATAGTGCCTCTGGCTACATCCAGAGTTGTAGGAGACATTTAATAATTTACCTATCACAGAAGGCGAACAGTAGTGGCGCTGTTTTAACCTCTCGGGCGATTTATAATTGAAAATGATAAAAATCAACGTCCAATGAGGGACTGTCTGTTATGTACAGACGTGTGTACGTAAGGCGCTGGGGCGTTTTCGCTTATGTACACCCGGGTGTACGTAACGCGCCCGAGAGGTTAATGGATCTGACTTACGAGTTGAAGGTTACGAATCCAGATCCAGGCGCATTACTTTGTGTACTCTTTCACACAAAAACTACTAAACGGATTTGGATGAAATTTGGTACACAGATAGTTCATCATCTGGATTAACACATAGGATAGTTTTTATCCGATTCAAGTTGTAGCGGGTGAAACCGCTGGCAACAGCTAATAACCTGATATAATAGACGGACAGATGTTTGTCAAAACGATTTTCGAAATGATAAATCCACGGTTTTTGTGATTTTCAACAATACAAAATGAACAGCTTATACCGGCAGTAGATCAATAAATTATGTATTCCATATTTCGTTATTTGATTTCAGCGGAACCGATGTCAAAGCAAACTTTTGGTTTCCGTCTCCCACGTGTTAAGCTCCAAATATTTGACATAAGCCATTTATGAACGCGCATCGTGCCACGAACAATTCAGATTTTACCCGTGCCTCTCACATCCTCCTGCTCTAGTACGGACATAGAATACTTAATAGTACTATGTACAGAAGTGTCACTTCGCAAAAACAATTAAACAAATGTAAAATCTGTGCTCGAGAGAATAAAGTACAATTTAACTCGCGTCCGCGTCGCATACCTATTTTTATAATAACCTACACATCGCGTGCGCAAGCATAAGCTAAAAATGTTGCTCGACCTGTAGGTACCTGCCTACCTGAGTTACCTACCTCAGCTTGCTGACATACGGTGAGTGTGATGTCAGGTTTGATATTCGTCTATTTATCTTCGTCGTCTAGCAGGCTCACGTACATCCCTCCCGAGTATCTCGCCACATTTCCAAACTTGTAACCTACCTAATCACGATCAGTTAAACGGGGTTACTTTGTGTAACATAATAAGCACATCACAAGCAGGTAGATAATTGATCATTAATGAAATATGTACTACATATTTTCACTTTTTTTTCCTTACTTTCGATGACACGCGGTAGTGTATGAAACGTGAGAAGCCTCCTATCACTGTCATTATTTAAACAATCAAAAGCTTTGCAGTATTTTCTTTTCTTCATATTTTATACTCGTAATCTTCACTTTTACCTGTACGAACCACACGTACAAATAAATGAGAGACGGAGCGCGCGCGAAACGGAGCGCGCACGTCAGCAGACTGTTTAACCCCCAGAAAGGGGCGCCCGCATGTACTTACAGTTTCATACCTATACCGCGGAGTGCGCCAGGCCTGGTGGTACGGATAACAACTACTTACTGTTTATTGCCCGTGTTACTACCAAGCGATCTAGTAGTACCACGGAAATTTTTATTTACCTATGGTACTATTCATTTATTTTATATTATAGATTAATATACGCAGTTCTCTGTATAAAAGATTATAAGGAGTTGGTATACAGAAGACCGTATACCAACTCCTTATTACCTACCTTTTTTTTTATCGTGGTATAATCATCAAATGAGTCCTCCCACCCAGGGCAGGGCGGGAGGGTCTGTCAGACTTGTACTGACTAAAATCCACGGTGACCTACAGTAGCCCTTTACGTACCGGGGTCACGGTAATGGGAAAGTCCCGCGACCCCGGCAGGCTATGGCCCTCTACAGGCCCCGTCACTATGCTGACACTCCTTGAGGCGCGCGTGGAACACAACGCGCCGTGGACCCGGGCATGGTCCATGGTCGGAGAGCGAGTCGCCCATTACTCGCCGCCCGCATGCCCGCGCCTACGGTGGGCCGGAGATCGTCTTGCGAAGTCCGACGCCGTGGACGTCTACCACTGCGGCTGGGGTGGAGGGAGGACGCCGCCTCTCCCTCACGCGGCCCGCCTCTTATTACCTTCCTTGCAACAATTTTGTTTTTAAGTAGTATTTCTGTAAATCGTCAAATGAGGCGTCTCGTCCTGGGTGGAGTGGTCGGGATTGTCGGACTCGTACTGACTAAAATCTATCGTCTTCCTTCAACTGCCGTTTTCATTCCAGGGTCACGGTTAACTGTTTATATAGTCCCGCGACCCCGGCATAGTAAATGAGCAGTACTATGGACAAATTAGAATTTCCCGTGGCTCTACTAGATTGCTACAACTACAACTACAACAACTGGTATTCTGCCGTCATAACTAAGAATGCAGTAATCGCAAAATGGCGGTTACGAGATAAACGCAAAAAAAACATATTTCATATCATCTGACGGCGAAAATCATTACATAAAAAACATACTTAGAGTGAATTTTTTATGAAAATATATTTTTTTCATGTACATGAACCTCTTGGGATGCCATTTCTGGAAAAAAATGAAAATCTCAAAAATGTCGATTACTGCATTCTTTGTTATCAGGGCAGTATTTTACTAAAGAGGCGAGTTTTATTAACACCAAAATAATGTTAGACTTGCAATTATTGCAATTTTTTTGTCAGATTGCCATAAAAGGAGTTTCTTACCTTTGTCGTGTTTCACGCGTCACCGACGAGGGGGCTAAATGCCTGCTGGGCTCGCGGATTTTTTCTTAATCCAGTATACCGCGGCCCCGGAACGTAAAGGGCATCCGAAGAAACACGGGTGGATTTTAGTCAGTAAGAGTATTACAGGACCGTTCCGCCCCACCCAGGGCGGGAGGACTCTTTTGATGATTTTGCCACCCTAAAAAAAAAAACGTCGGTCTAAATGTAAAAATAAAATTGTCATTATATCGAATAAAAAATAATTTAAAGGAAAAATTTCACGGACTTCAAAAACAACCACAAGAAAGTTTAAAATAACCTAAAAAATTTGTTGCTTTTTAATGTCATTGACTTTTTTGCCACCAACTTTCGAAAGAAAAGTTATTTTGTAGGTTATTTTAAACTTTTTTGTGGTTGTTTTTGAAATCGGTTTTATGTGTTTTGGAGTTTTAACTCCATTTTTCGTATCATAGAACACGTATACGACGCGATGCGCGTTGGAATAGGATAGATTTTTCCGTACCAACACCAGTTCAGACAATCATGCTACGTTGCTTTATAGAATTTCCAACAGTCAACCACTAACACACCACTACTTGAAAGAAATGTAAACTTCTAATGTTTTTTGCTATTTACGAACTTCTTACTACTCCAAATTGCTTAATACACTAATATACAACATTATTTCGTTTATTCATTTTTCATTCATAAAATTACATTTTTAAATATTTTAAATAAAAAAAGAAAACAATATAAAACATTTAAAAATATAAAAATAGAGATCCGCCGGTATGGGAGCAGGGTCCAAGCTACCGGTGGTTAGGGCTCCAGAGACAGGAACCTCCTCACAATGCGAGCCGTATCGAGGAGCACTGCCTTCTGAATCAGGCCCTTAATCTAACCACCTAGGGAGAGCCTCGACAAGTGTTCATCGAGGCTCTTGGCTATCAGGCCATTGGCCGTAACGACTATCGGCACAATGATAGCCGAGCTCACATTCCACTTATCGACAACCTCGCGCGCTAAGTCGAGATATTTGATTTTTTTATCTTTCTCAGCCTTCACGAGGTTCCCGTCATGAGGAATGGTAACATCGATTATTATTACGTGGCGTGCTTATCTGTCTATCACTACTATGTCAGGCTTATTGGCGACAATAGTCCTGTCTGTAATGATAGGCAGATCCCAGTACAGCGTGACATGGTCTTTCTCGAGAACTGGGTCGGGCACATACTTGTAATACGGTACCTCAGAGTCCACAAGCTTGTATTTCAAAGCAAGTTGCTGGTGAATAATCTTGGCCACTAGGTTATGCCTATGTAAGTACTCGCCGTTAGCAAGACGAGAACAACCAGAGATAATATGTCTGATCGACTCACACGTCAACCGTCCCGTCTTTCATAATATGTCTCCGGTAGTTATATATACAACATTATTTTTAGTATATGCGAAACCTGAATATAGTTTGTTCAGAATCAGTAACTGAATCGAATTCAATGATTTTTACACCATGTTATATTTTAATCCAAGAATATTTTGATTAACTTTTAACACCAGTTAATTAAAATACAATCACTATACGGTTAGGTACATAATGCCAAACAATTTTCCATGAGTATACGACACAGGAGACGCTAGTTGGGCGGGTGTATCGCGCCCCGTCACTAAATTAGCATATTTTTGAACAGACAGCCAGGTAAAATAACAAGCTTAGAACTTTATGATTTTCATGATACAGTTTTGAAATTCTGTACATAGATTCTTTACACAAAAATACTAGACAGGTGTATCGGGTTTCGCAAAAACCAAAAATAATGTTGTATAACATGAAATCTGGCATGAATAAATGTTCAAATGTCATTTATAATGACATTTTATTACGAGATCATTGAACGACCAACGATCGACTGACGATGAATGTAGAAATGAGTAAACTATGATGACAGAAAGTTTACCAAAAACCAATATTATAAATTTATCGATATAATTTGATGTTATTATTTTTCAATTCATTAAACAACATTGATATTTCCAACTCGATAAACTAACTACTCTAATTCAAGAGTAATTTAATTGTACTGCTTTTGACCAACAGAGGGCGTTTACAACAATTTTGGCAAATGTTCTAGAAAAATATAAGAAAATTGTAATCGAGGCTGCCGTATTGGCGCCGTACATGACTTTAGCGCCACCTAGTGTTCGCAGCTTTGATGGCTATGACCATTCTATTTGAAACCAGATTTTTTACAAATCACTTGGTTTTAGGCTCCATGGCGATCCCTCGGCACTGAACTAAATAAAATAATCAGGCAAAATGTATTGTATAAGAAAAGTATCAAATGCTTGATTTTAATGATTATTATATGATGTTATTTACTTTCTTCTCTTCACGATAGCTAACCATTTCCTACATTATTCATCTTTCCAAGAACTGGTTGGGAATCAGTAAAACTTAAATTTACTAATTCTGCTAGTATTCTTGCAGTTTACAACACAACAACTGCTGTGACATATTTTTTGACGAAATAATGCGATTATAAAAAAATACGTTAGACTAGCTTCTGCCCGCAATTATTAAGAATTATTAGTATAGTGAAAATGTAAACAACTCGTTTTTTATGTTTGTGTTCTACGAATTTATTATTGCATGAAATTCCTGCTCGGTACAATTTATTCTGCGGTATCGCGCGTGTGTAGTAAATATGATGTGTATTTCTGGTTTTATTGATATTGATATCGACTTTATTGACAAGTTTTGGATACCAGGATGGTTAATGTTATTTATTTACTGTATGTAAAGTATCTGTAAGGACTTTCGTATAGGAATGCGTTTATAAAGAAAAGCACAAAATCAAGACTACGTATTTATTACCAAGCTACCTCCATTCACCTTCGTGGAGAAGAACGGAGAAAGAAACTCCACGGTTACATACTCGTATTTTATCAGTACACACATTTATAAAACACAATATCAGTAAAATAGATCATAATAAATATCGATTAACTCACATTTTCATTGTAGAACATTAAGACACAAATTATAACTTTTCAGCATCGTACACTAGGATTCTCTAATATTATTTCACATTAATTAAACAGAACACCACTCAGGGCACGGCTTATCTATATATATAAAAGGAGAACTGACTGACTGACATATCAACGTACAGCCGAAACTACTAGGGCTAGGAATGTGAAATTTTGCACACGGCTTCCCATTATAATGTAGGGGAGCACTAAGAAGGGGTTTTTGGAAATTTAACCTTTAAGGGGGTGAAAAGGGGGATTTAGGAAAGTACGTAAACCACGCGGACGAAGTTGCGGGAAAAGTGCTAGTCTGATATAACTATTGAATAATAATGACTACGAATGTGAGGGTACATCTATTTTTATAAACTTAGAATTATACCGCTTCCAACAAATATTACCACCATTATTAACCAATAACAGATCGTCATACATTGTAGCTAAATCCTATCCTATCTTGTCCTACTAGTCCTATCCTACTAATATTATAAATGCGAAAGTTTGTGAGGATGGATGTATGTTTGTTACTCTTTCAAGAAAAAACTACTGGACTGATTTGGATGAAACTTTACAGTAATATAGGTTATTCATCAGAATAACACATAGGCTACAATTTGTAATGATTTTATGTAATTTTGGTCATAATATACCGATACGTGTCAATTAAGTCGGAAAAAAATCTTTCATCTGAGAGCTATTTTGGCGTGCACTGCCTTAACCAATGGAGTTACATAAAGATGATGTACCGCAGGATTGTTTGTCTTAAGTAGATCTAAATAAAAGTCCGCGACAGCATATATCTATCTACCTTTTATGTGCAAGCCAGTACGACCAAAATTGTGACCCAAAGTTGTGAACCATTTAATTAAATTTGGTACTATTTTTCAATGCACATATTAGTAGATAATTATCAAATTCTTATCAAAATGAATACATTTGTCGCATTAAGTATTTAATAAAGATAAACTTTGTCCTTCACGCTAAGTAATTTGAAAAGTTTTATAATAAATTATACTAAAATGTAGGTGCCGATCTATAAAATAATGCAGGCTATACATATACAAACTTTTATATTTACACTATTTACATTGTCTATTTACATTTTTAACTATTTTTTACGTTGTTTGTTTAGCATTGGGTAGTTTAAAATATTATTTATTTAAATCTGTTTTCATCCCGATTTACGTTTAAAAATGCGAGCTGGTTCACTTTTGATGATGTCAGCCGAGTTCATACATCATGTATACTCGGTGTTTATTCGGTAAATCGGTTCAATACGATACGACTAGCATCAAACTCGCCCTCGGATACGCGATACGGAGCAATATAGTGTTTCGCCCGATATAAAGATTCAGATTAAGCCGATATCGGATTTTATATATTGCACCAATATATAGATTCAATATCTATATACGTTTTGTATCACCCACTCCAGACGTCATTGATGGTTGTGTTCTGTACCTATGCATTTTTATTGGCATGTCATATATTCTTCGTCATTTATGCTAGATAGCGATTAATTACTTTTTATTTTTAATTCAGTCGTATCAGAATTGTTCTTTATTGTTTGTTTAAATATAGGATCGCAGATTTCGTTATTTAGATATATAGTTTTTATAAGTAGCAAATAAAAATAGATAAGGTACTTACCTACTTTTAATTTCCGTTACATTACTACTTATAATTTTGTTACATTAAGAATTACGGTTAGTTTAACGTATAGGTACCTACCTAACTAATTCGCTTCTTAATAGTATTATTATTGAATTCGTTACAAATCTGCATACTGTAGGTATTTTAAAATAAAAATATAGATTACTTTTATTTAAATTTCATTCCTATGAGTTTTTTTTTAATGTCACGTAACTTTATGTGGCAGACCAAATTCAACGCGAGCGAAGCCGCGGGCAAAAGCTAGTAAGTAATAAAGTAAGCAATAATAAACAAATCCTGTACAATAGAACCATTTTAAAACTTGATTAGATAATTTAGAAATGCAGTAACTATTTATTTGCAATCTTGACTTAATTCGATAAATACTTGAACATCAACTGATTTCGTTCGGAAATTAGTTGATCGTTGTTTTAAATAGATTACTACTTATTATTAATTACATAGGTGCTATATACCACATCTATCACAATAATAAACAAATCCTGTACAGTAGAACCATTTTGAAACTTGATTAAAAAATTTAGAAATTCCGTAAGCATTTATTTGCAACCTTAACTCAATTCGATAAATATTTGAACATCGTTGGTCAGTGGGTCGTTGTTTTAAATATATAATTATTATTAATTACATATGCCTCACTGCTATCAACTTTGATTGCCGAAAAATAAATTTGTATCATATAAAGAGGAATAATCGTAGCCCAGTGGTATCGGCCCCGACTTACGAGCAGGATGACGATTACGAGCAGATTGGCAGGCTAGTGCATTTCTTTGAAATAAATTGGCACTGCATGCTCTCAAAACGATAAAGAAAACATCGTGAGAAAACTGGTATGTCCTAAAGTCAAATTTCGAAGACATGTGACATCTACGAATCCGTACTGGGCCCGCGTGGTGAATTATGGCACTTGCCTTTGCCTTGCCACTATGGCCTTTTCACAAAGAGGAAGCATGTTGCCCAGCGGTGAAAACATATACTGATACTGTTAGCCTACATCATCCCACTGCTGGGCAAAGGCCTCTCTCCATGACTTCCAGTTTTCACGATCCAGGGCCAAAGTGGGCCACTGGTCATCGGTTTTGTCAAGCTCGTCCCGCCATCTTCTACGAGGTCTGCCGCGACGCCTTCTGCCTGTGTCAAGGGTCCACAAAGTGGTGATTTTTGATTTTGATTTTGAAAACATATATCATAAAAAAAAAATAACGGTTATATGAGCCCTTCCAAACACTTTTTGACCGGTCTGGATGTACAACTGCACACCTGCAATATCTTTGTCTATAGTTCTTCAAAGCTTGCGGAACAAATTTTACGTTTAAAATTTAGAAAACCCAAATTTAGCCACCTGGGGCTATATTATGACGTCTCTAAACTAGGCTTGTTCCAATGAGTGAACGAGGTGGCGCTTGACGACTTGTATAGCTCTGTCTCTTTCACTCACTGGAACAAGCCTGGTTTTAAAACGTCATAATACCGCCGCTGTTCTTTTTGATAAGACAACTAAATACTTTTGGATTCTGAATAAAATAATCTATCATTTGATATCAGATTCGATTAAATAACAGATGAGGGTATATTATCTACGCTAACTCACCTGTTAAAAACCTGTCAACTTAGATTAAAAAAAACAATTTTAAAAACAAGCTTTTATTTAAATGCTCTAAAAAGGACAAAATAAACTTTAAATTAAATCAAACATATAACTTAAGTATAATATAAAAGCTTGTCGCGAGATTTGCCTGTGTAAAGTATGTTATGATACATACATTTTATCGTTGAATTATTTGTTTGTTTTGTTTGTGACAAGTAAATCTCGCGACAAGCTTTTATATTATACTTAAGTTATATGTTTGATTTAATTTAAAGTTTATTTTGTCCTTTTTAGAGCATTTAAATAAAAGCTTGTTTTTAAAATTGTTTTTTTACTGTTATTTTATTTTTAAATTTTTAGTTTTTTTTGGACATATTTCGCAGTCTTTCCATTTCATTTAGTGCGTCATTGTTGCATGGTCGTTTACCTGTTAATTTCGTACAGTCAAGTTCTACAATAAGAAGACCTTCTAGCGATTTGACTCTACTTAAGGCCACGTATGCTTGGCCAGCAGCGAAGAGCTTTGAGCCTAAATAGACGACAAAATAGTTTTTTTTTTATCGTGGTATAATCATCAAATGAGTCCTCCCACCCAGGGCAGGGTGGGAGGGACTGTCAGACTTGTACTGACTAAAATCCACGGTGTCCTTCAATAGCCCTTTACGTACCGGGGTCACGGTAATCCGTTAGTCCCGCGACCCCGACAGGCTATAGCCCTCTACAGGCCCCGTCACTATGCTGACACTCTTTGAGGCGCGCGTGGAACACAACGCGCCGTCGACCCGGGCATGGTCCATGGTCGGACAGCGAGTCGCCCATTACTCGCTGCCCGCATGCCCGCGCCTACGGTGGCCGGAGATCGTCTGGCGACGTCCGACGCCGTGGGCGTCTACCACTGCGGCTGGGGTGGAGGGAGGACGCTGTCCTCTGCCTCACGCGGCCCGCCTCCTCCTTCACGAGCATTACTGCTTCGCAGAAGGAGGCGACCGCTTTCCACTCCGTCTCCGTCTCGGCCTCGACCAATACCGGGCGTGAGAGGTCTCCGCCTATCGCCGTCGTGAGAACACGGCGGTGCTCTGTCCAAGCGGGGCAGTCCTGCGCCGTATGCTTCACCGTGTCCTCCGGACTATCCTCGCAGTGGTGACACCCAGGCGTTTCTTCCCTCCCTATCAGACACAGGAACCTCCCGAAACTTCCGTGTCCGGTGAGGACCTGCGTCATGCGGTAGGTAAAGACGCCGTGACGCCTATCCAGCCACTCCTCAAAGAGGGGTCTTACCGCCACGATTGCGGCGTGCCCGGACCTCGGTTGCGACAGTCGCTCTCTCCATACTGCCCTGAGATCACGCCGGAACTCTTCCCGCCGCGCCTCGACTTGTCGAGGCAGCGGCGATTCGACCCGACGCTGTGCCTCCACGCGCCACTCATAGACGCGCTGGAGGGCAGTCGCCTCCAGATCCCAGAGCACGACAAAATAGATTAATATAATAATTAATTTTATTAATAGCCTAAATAGATTTCATTGTCGTTGTGACCATATTCTATCGGGAGCAGCTGATCCTGGCTGCACGACCAAGACACTGTCACCATATTATTGTATTATTATTTGGGTTGCCCTATATGTGTATATATGTTATAGCTCGGTACTATTAACCATTGAGGAGTTCCCTCGTATGCAGATGTCCCTGGCTGCACCAACAGGTTGTTATCATCATATTATTGCGTTGTTACCGGGTTTCCATATACATTTCAAGTTTTAGTTGTGTACTATTAACCATTGAGGAGTTCTCTCGTGAGTAGACGATCCTGGCTGCACCACCAGATCGCACTTATCATATTATTGCATTGTTACCGGGTTTCCATATATATTTCAAGTTTTAGTTGTGTACTATTAACCATTGAGGAGTTCTCTCGTGAGCAGACGATCCTGGCTGCACCACCAGATCGCACTTATCATATTATTGCATTGTTACCGGGTTTCCATATACATTTCAAGTTTTAGTTGTGTACTATTAACCATTGAGGAGTGCTCTCGTGAGCAGACGATCCTGGCTGCACCACCAGATCGCACTTATCATATTATTGCATTGTTACCGGGTTTCCATATATATTTCAAGTTTTAGTTGTGTACTATTAACCATTGAGGAGTTCTCTCGTGAGCAGACGATCCTGGCTGCACCACCAGGTCGCTGTCACCATATTATTGCATTGTCATTGGGGTTATATATTAATACCAAGTTTCAGATCGATTGAGTAATTACAAGTGATTCTAATTTGACTTGCAAGATTTGATCTAAACAAACATACAAACATTGCAAGCTAAATAAAAGCTTGTAAAAATGTCCAGATTCCGTGTTCGAAATAAATAGAAATGTTTTAAGTGAAGCCAGTTTTTTATAAATGTGTGATTGAGCGCCACGCACACATATAAATGATTTCCTTGTTCACTTGTTTTACGTAGGAATCGACTGACGAAGTAAATTTTTACCCCGTGTTTTTGGCTCTAATTCTCAGTGGCCTACTATCAATCTGATTTTATAATCTATGCCCGACAACTAATTAGCAGGGCAGGGTTAGACACCGACAATCTATATTTTTAGATTCCTTGAGGTATATTGTATCAGCTAATGCTCGATTTCTCTAAATAACAGATGGGGGAAGTTGATTGAAAAATTTTGTGGAGAATTTTTATAAATTAACATTGACGGTACGCGATTAAGCCAACCTATTATCAAAAAATTGTCGTTTAGAGTATCTAGTTTTTTTTTTATCGAGGTAAAATCATCAAAGGAGTCCTCCCGCCCAGGGCAGGGCGGGAGGGACTGCCAGACTTGTACTGACTAAAATCCACGGTGTCCTTCAATAGCCCTTTACGTACCGGGGTCACGGTAATCGGTTAGTCCCGCGACCCCGGCAGGCTTTGGCCCTCTACAGGCCCCGTCACTATGCTGAAACTCTTTGAGGCGCGCGTGGAACACAACGCGCCGTTGAGTATCTAGTACATTATACAACGTTTTCAAATAACATAATGAAGTATTAGATATTTCTTAATTGTATCCTAGACCATTAATAAAACGGCTTCTGCCGTTTTATTAATGGTCATACGGGCCAATTTTATGACTAGTAAGTGATCACTGTGATACGTAGTGAAAAGCTGTTATGAAATGCATAAATGAATAAATATTCAGGTTGCTTTGTTTTTAAATTAAAAATGTTCATGTAAAGAGGTATAAAATACCTCGGTCAAAGTGGAAGTAGAATTAACTGTTATCCCTTTTCATGCAAGACTTCATCCCATTTTAAAATATTTAAGCTTAATGGAAAAACGCAGCATAGTTTCGCAATATTTCAATAAAATATTTTTAATATTTAAATATGTTCAATGTTTTTGCGACTACTTTGTTTAATTTATTGAAGCATAACATATTTTATAAACATTGTGGTTAAAAATAGTCAATTAGTATCGCCCTATAGGAAGTAAGTGCGTTATTCTTTTGTTACTTGGGAAGCAGACCCGTGCAAAAAAAGAAGGACGCAGATTAACATTGGATATTCTTTTTTGTTTTCGTTTTGTCAGTTGGTTTTTAGGGTTTATTCAATTTTTTTCTAGGGTTTTGTTTTTGTTTTTTATCCGAATGCAAACTTGAGCGCTAGCGCTCTGTCTAAGTACTATGCTAATGACCGTGGATTCAAACTTTAGATTTGAACAGGTTTTTTAAAGTTTCTTTAACTTGGTTAATTTATTATGATTGTCGTATACTACCCAACTGGGGTAAAGTAATTGAAGTATTAAAATATTTTGCTTGGCACGCGACGATGCGAAGAGACCAGATGGGGTGACTGTAATGCCATGGAAGTTGAGTAGACCTTTGGTGTGGGATGCTACATGTCGACACCCTTGCGCCATCCCATCTAGGAAGATGGGATGGCGCAGCAGCGGCACAAGCACAGCACGCCGTACCAGGAGGTACGGCGTGCTGTGCTTGTGCCGCTGCTGCTCAAACGGCGTAAATACAATGGCTTGACTAGCAGCTATCTATTTGAGCCGTTTGGTGTTGAAACATTTACACATTGTGTTGAAACATTTTTTTTCATTTTAAAAAACTTGCTAAACGTATAGTCGACTCTTCACGTGACCAGAGGGATGGCCTATTTCTTGGTCAATGAATTAGCATTGTCATCCAACGTGGCAATGCGGATGAATTTTTTGATGCTCTTTGTTACTATTTTAATTATTATTCGGTTAGTTAGTTCAGTATTTAAATAATTGCAAATATTTTTTAGTTGTCAAATAAAAAAAGTTTAAATCAACTAAAACCCGACAATGAAAAAATCGCGCACTGAAAAGTATAAAACAAGAACAATATTCATTTGACCGATATTTTTAAAATTATACTTAATCTTTTAAATATTTATCGTTTATTACATAGACAACTTATAATATCATACTTTTTTATATTCCGTGTTACAGATTTTTTTAAGTAATAGCCGAGGTCGGGTGCCACCTGCGGTTGCTTCACACAATCTTGGCTATGTGGCATACGATCACGGCCGAAGCACCCCCAGAGGAACCTCTCCAAGCTCCCCCTGAAGAAAGTAAGTTAATTATTTCAAATAAACGTACTTCAACGTGATGGTCGATGGTACAAACATTGGTCTTATTTAGAGCGACAGACTTTAGTTTTTCTTCAGAAGCTTTATGTCTTGGGAATTTTGAGTGATTTTATGATCCTGAAAAGCATCAATATGCAATTGCCTTCAAAACGTCACTTAAACAACGATACAGCAACCGACCTTGTCCTATATATATATATTTTTTATTCATTATAATAGGCTAGTTTACTGCATAAATAAATTGAAAATCTGTTTAGTCCGTCAGAGTATTGAAAAATATTGAAAATATACGTATTTTTTGTTTTAAATGAATGAACATTGACAAAGACAAAACGTTTCGAATTTAGGGAGTGGGGGTTGTGACGTCATAACGTCTGTAACATTATACCGAATGAGTTACGGGTTGTGATTTTACGATGCGTTGCATATTCGTCAATTTTAGTTTACGTAAGAAAAAATACGGGTTAAATGTCATTTGAGAATCCTATCTTTCGGACTAATTATTTTTTATTGAGGAAAATAGCCTATTATTTACACAAAGCGCGCTTGATTATGACGGGATGCGATGTAAATTGAATAATTTGCGTCGTTGACCAACTTTCAAATGAATATCGTACTAACTAGGTGAAAAAGATGAATGTTGTGGACTGTAAATAAATAGTTACCTCTTTAATTATATTGCTTTTATTTCTGCAAGAAAATTCACTGCTGTTTGACAGACAAACCAAATGACAAGTAAAAAAAATACAAAAACAAAATATAAATCGAAGAATTAAAGAAGAATAAAAAACCAACCAAAGAGTTCGTAACATCCTGCCCCTCGTGCAGCACTGCACCAACAGTCAAGGAAAAGAAGCCTTATGTGGCAAGCTTTACAAGTTTTTTGAGGGGCCGGCGTAACGTACCTCCGGCCGTCGCAACGTCCACCACCCTATTAACGCCGTCTTTTCCAGGAAACATCTTCACTACACGGCCTCGTGGCCATGTCCCTCGTGGTAGCGATTCATCAACGATAATAACCATGTCTCCTATCAGAAGATCTTGACCATTATCTCCCTTAACCTGGGTTCGTGTTTGCATAGTCGGCAGCACTTCGCGCACCCAGCGGTTCCAAAAGTGATCCGATAACTTCAATGCTTTCTTCCATTCGGAGCGTCCGATCAGGTCACGGTCTTCCAATGTCTTTGGCAGGGTTTGGTTCGATGAAGACCCGATGAGAAAGTGGAACGGTGTCAACGTGGTTGGGTCATCTGGATCCGTGGACACATGAGAGAGAGGGCGTGAATTTACTATCGCCTCGGCTTCCGCTAACAAAGTCAAAAATGTTTCCTCTTTGGGATATCTTTCGTTTAGTGTAGCATTCAGCGCTACTTTCACCGTCCTGACGAGGCGTTCCCAACATCCTCCGAAAGTAGGCGCCGCCGCTGGGATGAAACTCCACTTAATGCCCTTTGTGGCGGCAAAATCTTGCACGTCATTTGTGTAAAATTCGCGTAGAATCCTGTTTGCGCCAACAAATGCGGTTCCATTGTCCGAAAATATAGTCTGTGGGATTCCGCGTCTGGCAAAAAAACGCTATGTGGCCCTTTTTACATGCCTCACGACCAGAGCCCTCCACTTGGAAATAGTACACAGTCTATCCGCAGATTCGGCAATAATGGGTCTCAGGCGTTTCTTTGCCAGACGCGGAATCCCACAGACTATATTTTCGGACAATGGAACCGCATTTGTTGGCGCAAACAGGATTCTACGCGAATTTTACACAAATGACGTGCAAGATTTTGCCGCCACAAAGGGCATTAAGTGGAGTTTCATCCCAGCGGCGGCGCCTACTTTCGGAGGATGTTGGGAACGCCTCGTCAGGACGGTGAAAGTAGCGCTGAATGCTACACTAAACGAAAGATATCCCAAAGAGGAAACATTTTTGACTTTGTTAGCGGAAGCCGAGGCGATAGTAAATTCACGCCCTCTCTCTCATGTGTCCACGGATCCAGATGACCCAACCACGTTGACACCGTTCCACTTTCTCATCGGGTCTTCATCGAACCAAACCCTGCCAAAGACATTGGAAGACCGTGACCTGATCGGACGCTCCGAATGGAAGAAAGCATTGAAGTTATCGGATCACTTTTGGAACCGCTGGGTGCGCGAAGGACCAATGAAAAAGATGAATGTTGTGGACTGTAAATAAATAGTTACCTCTTTAATTATATTGCTTTTATTTCTGCAAGAAAATTCACTGCTGTTTGACAGACAAACCAAATGACAAGTAAAAAAAATACAAAAACAAAATATAAATCGAAGAATTAAAGAAGAATAAAAAACCAACCAAAGAGTTCGTAACACTAGGTATGCGAATAGTGTATAAGACGGGGCGCGAGGTATATTGGGGACATACACTCTTTAGGCATACCTAACACAACACTAACGTAGCGCAAGCGCCATCAGGACGTCATTTACAAGCGGTCATCAATATATAAGCGACCATAAGTGTCATATACTATTCCCCTTCTTTATTTTGTTCCTTTTTTTTAGAAGGTGCTGTATAATGTAAAATATGCTGTTATCAGAGGGTAGATAGAAAGAAAACCGGCTTGCCATGATAACTTAATTCAGTCCAATTGCATCATTATGTCTCAGTAGTAAGGATGATTTTCACTTCTAGTTGGTTGGCGTCGCAAATATGTTGAATTGCGTCATAACCAAGGCCGCTAACTAAAACAATGAAATGTTGACAATTCTTTAACATTGACCATGTACAGTTACGAGCAATATCATGTATATACTATACACTTAAAAAAATCAATCGCAATAGTATGGCTTCCAAAATAGAAGTTTAATGAAAAGCAAAAGTTTAATCAATATAGTAGCAGACCATCGCTTTTGAATACTGCTTAGTGTATACATACTATTGCTCGTGACTGTACTTGTTTATGTCTAGATTGTAAAAGTCGCTTTACACAGGTCGATTTTCGCTGATTAATTTATAGCAAGCAGAATAAATGAGGTTTGTTAGTTTTGACGGACCAAATTGCTTGAAAAGGGGGGATAGAGATATATAGGTACAACATTATGTTTTGTTTATGCGAAACCCGATACACCTGTCTAGTATTTTTGTGTAAAGAATCTATGTACAAAATATTTTAAAACCGTATCATAAAAAAATACAAGGTTATAAGTTTGTATATTACCTGACACTCGTGATAATAGCTTGGCAATAGAGTAAACCTAACCTAACCGTACGGTGATTGTATTGTAATTAAATTTTATACATTATTTTTAGTATATGCGAAACCTGAATATAGTTTGTTCAGAATCAGTAACTGAATCGATTCCAATATTTTTTTACATCATGTTAATTTTTTTTCCAAAACTATTTTTAATAATTTTATAACCAGTTAATTACAATACAATCACTTTACGGTTAGGTTACTATTGCCAAACTATTATATTATCAATGAGTGTACGACAGAGGAGGCGCGAGTTGAGCGAGGGTACCGAGTCCCGCCGCGAAATTAGCAGATTTTTGAACGGACAACCAGGTAACATAACAAGCTTATAACTTTATGATGTTTCATGTTACAATTTTGAAATTTTGTACATAGATTCTTTACACAAAAATAATAGACAGGTCTATCGGGTTTCGCATAAACAAATAATAATTTTGTATAAAGGCACGTTAACACTTGAGCAAGTATACGAACTTTGCGATACAATGTCAATGAACAGTGTTCAAGTGTATCTTAGGAACATGATACGTATAAACCACTGAACTTGTTTGCATGATGCGTGTGCTTCGAATGTGAGCAATCACATTCGCATTGTGTGACTCGAATGCCTAAGGCAACTAAAGCCATTCGAGTCACACATCGTGCACGGTTGGCGAGCGCAAGCACACACGCAAGTGTAGACCCGCCTTTACTCTGCATTTTTCTGTATTGAATCCGATCTGAATCCAAAAAATGACCTTAGCTGTATGAGAATAAAATCACCCGCTGATAATGTACGTTATAAAAAGAGAAAGCATTAAAGAATCTGTTAACAAGTTATTGATATTATAAATTACGAACATCAAAAAAATAGGTCAAGAAATTAGCCATTGAAGTGAAATAATTTATTGTTTTGGGAATATCCTTCAAAATTCTTTGTAACATGTCCAAAGTTCTTTACGTATTCGAGATACCGGATTCCATTGTTCAGAATTTTGGTAAATTTGCCATTCTATTGATTCAGATTGGATCCTACGCTCAAATGGTGTTAAATTAAATTGGTGTCTGATGGTAATGATAGTTAAATGTGTCTGAATCTACTTGTCATGTAAATTATTGTAATAATTGTGTCCTTCTGTCTTTTCAGCATGTACGTGTTACTGTTCAATTTTCAGTTATGTTATCATAACATTGATTTCATGATTGCTTTAAATTTGCTGGCAAAACTTCAGGCCGAATGCAAAATTAAGAATGTGTTAAATTATTAGAAATTATGCAATTTTATTCTTTTTTTAATTGAAAACCAACAATTTAACTTCTCAATTATATTAACACGGTCACAAAAGTCACAAATAAAAAGTAAATCAAAACTTTAATTTCATTAAGTTATCGTTTAGGGCGGTCGGAAGAAAAAAAAAATTACGAGTATTATCAAAGTATTGCTTTCCCCATTTAAGATGAGGATCAAAATCATCATCCAGTTGATCAATTAATTGTTCTATTAAGATTTGGATGATGGTGTTGAAGAGGTGAGGCCGGAGGATGACTTAAATGAAGAAATAGAAGTTGTTAATGATGTGAATGGGGCAAGGGCACAGGAGGCCCCACATCCAAACGAGAACCAAGCAGAAGTTCTAGTCCATGGTGAAGTTCACCATGAACAAATTCTGGAAAATATTCCAGAATTAGATGAAAGAAATGGGGACGCTCATGAGGATCCACAGCTTTTTGTACAACAGGTTCGTGGAACATAAATCAAAAGTCAATCCAAAAACCTGTATCGTAAGTTTAGTTGTGTAAAATCTCAGAATGAATAAAATATTAAAATAGTAAATAAAAATAATAATATATTGTTCAGAGGCCGCCGGACGTACTATGCATTTTAAATAAGAATAGGAACTTCAATGAGCTTCATCTCTTGGAAAGAAAGGTCAGCTAAAAATTGCTTAAATTCAATTTTATTATTATATGTGTAAACTAACACTCCGCCCGCGACTTGTTTTTACCGTCTACGCGTGTTTTTAACTTGAAACTCGACAAACCCAGTGAATTTAAATGACCGGTCACTCTCCTTATTGGATACTTTTGGAAAATTTAAAAATGTATCCAACTATCATTGTAACTTTTAAAAAATCTTTCACACTCAAAAACCCTCTAAGATCAATTTTCGCAAAAACTGTACCATTGTAACTTCATTTGATTGTAGGTTTTTAAAATTAAGTCCAATAACCCATATACAACCCTTTCAAAGGAAAATTAATTATTTTATAAACTTTATTACTAAAAGAGAAACAGTTTTGGTTTGGTTTCAAGACTAAATAAACCGAAGAATAAAATATTTCACACAGACTGACTTAGGAGTTGATTTTTAAATATAGATAATTACGCATCCTTTATTCGATTTTGAAATTACAAAATCACGTGTTTGATTAAATTTGATCTAGTATGTAAATACTCCGGGCACGCCGTACCTGTGTCTGATAGGGAGGGAAGAAACGCCTAGGTGTCACGACTTCTTCGGATCTTCCGGAGGACACGGTGGAACATACTGTCATATCGGTGGATAACTGCTGTCCAAAATTAAAGTTTCTGCGTTTAGCAGTTTCGGCTGGAGTCGAGTCTTAATACCAAATCCTGTTCTTTTATATATATAGATTACTAGTTACTGTTTATTAACCAAAAAAACTAAATTTTTGAGGACAACAATATGACAATAATGAATAATACAAAGATGAGCGGAATTGAAGCACATGGATTCGGAATTACACTCGGTTCTAATTAAAAATAATTTTACCAATAAAAAAAATGTATTGTCCCATAAACTTTATCATTGCTTGATAAAGTCAAAACATGGTATCAGTACAACCCTATTCTTAGTCGAAATGCATAGTACGGTTGAACATCGAATCTCGTATAAGAAATACTAAAATAGACTTTAGGTATAACAATGATTAGAAAGTAATTAATTCATAATCACATTTCCAGGGGATCGTTTGTGCTATTATGTAAAATCCACTTAGATACGCGCTATTATTACATTTTTCTCCAATTTATAAAAATAATAGTAACTATAGTACCTTTAGGTAATAAGAATATTAGAAGAGAAAATAACGAAACAGACTACTTCTGAATGTAAGTGGTTAAATTCTCATTACTCGTAAGTAGACGGTTTTAAAATTATTCACTCTATATTTAGGAGCAATTAGATAAAATAAATCAAATAGATTAGATATTAGCAATTAGATAAAATAAATTAAAGAAATTAAGTAGATAAAATAAATAAATTAGTTAAAATAAATTAAAGAAAGAATACCAGTATTACAATTTTCACTGCTTTATATAAATGATTATTAATTGCTAGACAAAGGCCACACTAGATGAAATGAAATATGTTTAACATTCATGTTTTTATATCATTTTAGTGCATCTCCATATCAACTTCATTATACTTGATAACATTTTTTGTCGCACCTTCCTTCTCAACTTGTGTACTTTCGAGTTGCTGTGTACTTCCAAGTAGTGTATCCAGACTTTGTAGCTGACTGTACTTGTGAATGTAGTAATTTATTGCACTTGCTTGTTACAATTGGCAATTTTAAGTGTCGTGTTTTCGTCAATTTTGGTTGACTGATTATTTTTATTAGACAGTGATGTAATTGCTTGTTTTCAATTGCTTGCTTACTAAAGCTTTGGTCACACACATCGACTTATCACTTCGAGTAAAATTGAACATGCTCAATTTAAACTTCGGCGAATTCATTCGCAGCTATTAGTCACTGGGTGTGACCGAAGCTTAAGTTTTTCTAAGGAACAATTCTGAACACCTGTCTATACTTGTTAGTATGCCGCTGAAGAACTTTAGGAAATATGAAACTGTTTTGACCAATAGGACCAAAACCCCTTTAAGAAATGCGTCTCCTGCGTGTGTAAGAGCACTTCTAGCGCGACTATTATGTACTAGCTTCCGCCCGCGACTCCGTCCGCGCGGATGTCGGTCTTCGCATGGATGGTTTATTTCTCCATTTTGAGTAACTCTGACAATGACATCTTATAAATATCTATTGGACCCAAATACGGCTAAGCCTATAATAATTAAGGAGATGCGTCTATTGAGCTACTGCTGTTGAGCTAGCGTTCTGTAGTAACTGAAAACTAAGATTTTTTTTTTCTACGTATTTTTCCAGGATAAAAAGTATCCTATTTTATGCCCAGGATAATAAGGTATAACACCGGATATCAATTAGATATGAGTAAACCGATCTGTACATCTCCGTCACCGCGCATCCTACACAAAAATGGACCGCGGATTCGAGATCAGAGCACGCCAAAACCTTTTTTTTTACGATTGGTGCAACTGATTCGCAGTGTTCTGTGCCAGAACCTGTGAATCACTACTACTCTGAATCGATACCAAACCCAAATATGTGATTAAAAAAATTTTTGTCTGTCTGTCTGTACATGCAGGCATCACGTGAAAACTAACGGTTCGATTTCGATGAAACTTGGTATAATTATACCTTATTATCCTGGGCATAAAATGGGATACTTTTTATTCTGGAAAAATACGTAGAAAAAAAATCTTATTTTTCAGTTTTATTCATAGACGTTGTTTATGCTGAAGCTCTCAATTAACTTTCTGTCGCATTGTCACGATCACTTTTTTATTATTGCAAACTTTTCGTCACTGTCAGTAATTTACTGCTACAAGCTACTTATCAAGGTCGGAAATACTATGAAAAAAATACTTACTACAGAACGCGAGCTCAACAGCAGTAGCTCAATAGAGGGATCTCCTTATTATTATAGGCTTAGCCGTATTTGGGTCCAATAAATATTTATAAGATGTCATTGTCAGAGTTACTCAAAATGGAGAAATAAACCATCCACGCGAAGACCGACATCCGCGCGGACGGAGTCGCGGGCGGATGCTAGTCTATACATATGATAAATCTGTAGAAGGGTTAATTCTGTACATTGAAAATATTGAAAAAATAAATAGCGGGGGGTGTTGCTGGATCGATACCAAACCCAAATATGTGATTAAATAATTTTTGTCTGTCTGTCTGTCTGTATATGCAGGCATCACGTGAAAACTAAAGGTTCGATTTCGATGAAACTTGGTATAATTATACCTTATTATCCTGGGCATAAAATGGGATACTTTTTTTATCCTGGAAAAATACGTAGAAAAAAAAATCTTATTTTTCAGTTACTACAGAACGCTAGCTCAACAGCAGTAGCTCAATAGAGGCATCTCCTTAATTATTATAGGCTTAGCCATATTTGGGTCCAATAGATATTTATAAGATGTCATTGTCAGAGTTACTCAAAATGGTGAAATAAACCAAATTTTTTTTTTCGATGGGTGCAACTACTACTATCCAGCAACACCCCCCGCTATTTATATTTTCAATATTTTCAATGTACAGAATTGACCCTTCTACAGATTTATTATATGTATAGATTATGTGCTTCCCTTTCTTTTATCTTATTGATTTCTTGTTCCTTATTGCGTACTGGTTTCTTATTGCATTCTGCTTTCTTAGGGCTTTCAAGATTATTATGTTTTTTTAGTTTTGGGTGCACTGCACCAACATTTTTGGAATGGAGACATGTTGATATACTTTTTAGCAGATCGCAGATTTTTTCTAGAATGTAAGCCACTATCTTCAACATTGTTTGTATCAACCTAGTCCAAGTCCAGTGGTGGTGCAAAATTTATCAAAATTCGCTTCATGTCACAGTTTTGCCGGTTGCGATGGAGTCATGAAAATGTAGGAAAGCAGGGAAAATGCCATTGCCCAACCTAGCCAGCACATTTTTTGTAATTTTTTTGGATATTTTTTTTATATTAGCATTAGGTCTAGCGTTTTGCGCTCGCTCTCAACGTTTGTATACGATACAAGTTATCTAAACATTTCAGAACGGGTTTCCTATCATTTTGAAGATGAGGTCCAATCGAGAGGAAGGGACAGGGGTATAAATATCGAAGCAGGAAACCCGTAGATTTGGCAAAAGATTAGTTGGTAAACAAATGCCTGTAGTCAAATTTGTATGCAACTAGCAGGCAATAACTTGAAGTGTGTAAATGAGGTTTAAGTATTATAAATTTGGTATAATAATGTCTTTTTTACTTTCAGCGTTTCCTAAAATTAATGTTGTGAGTCCGTATGTTGATTTTGAGGGCCGCCCTTTTTCTTTTAAATTAACGTATAAGAAAGAAAGTAAAAGAGTTCAGAGTGATTGGAAAATAGGCTCTACGGAATATATTTCTGAGCGCCGCTTTAAAGTAAGTGTATTTACATAATAGTTTTAATGAAACTTACGTTTACATTATCGTACTCTGAGGGTTTGTGAGGATGGATGAATGGATGTTTGTAACTTTTTCACCCAAAAACTACTGATGAATTTGGATGAGATAGTTTATAACCAGGATTAACACATCGGATAGTTTTCTCGGCAAAACGTGAGAGTCAAAATGGCGGGTTTACTTCAACGAATCAAACCCTTTGTTTTATTTATTTTTTGTACATATTACTAGTAAGTTTTTATTTATAGTCTGTATATAATCATGAAGCAAGTAAATAAGTATTTTGATTTAAAAATCTTAAGTAACAAACCCTTTAGGTATCAAAAAAAAACAAAATTGTACTATTCGTGCCTGGGTTTAAAGCAATAGTACCTTCATCAGAACAAAATTATATCAAAATGTAAATCGTAACTCAAAATATACCCCTTATTTATTAAATGTAATTTAATAAGAAAAATTACCTAAAATAAACCATTAAGTCTCTGGGTAAAAAAAAGAGTACATACCCCGAAATTAAAATAAACTTCAAAAATGTTTGCAATCCCGCCTTATTGAGAGTGGAAGGCAGATATTCTATAGTTTTTATAATTGAATTAACCGTTTCATTCAAAATATACTCACACCAAAAAATTTTACCTTAAAAGTACTTAAAATAAAAAGAAACACTAAGTCGATCCGTGGGATAGTTCCTGAAAAATAAAACAACCGTCTCGTTTACTTATGTTGTTACTGTTGCCAGCGGTTTCACCCGCCATAACTCGAAAATCGAGATAAAAACTATCCTATGTGTTAATCCAAGTTATAAACTGTCTATGTACCAAAAAAGATCCAAACGTTTTCAGTTTTTTTTTATCGTGGTAAAATCATCAAATGAGTCCTTCAACCCAGGGTA
Organism: Agrotis puta; assembly: GCA_943136025.2. NCBI lineage: Eukaryota > Metazoa > Arthropoda > Insecta > Lepidoptera > Noctuidae > Agrotis > Agrotis puta. Next base: position 10,817,685 of record OW964166.2, read on the forward strand.
GAGCGGGAGAGTCTGTCAGACTCGTACTGACTAAAATCCACGGTGTCCTTCAATACCCCTTTACGTTCCGGGGTACCCCGATAGGCTTTGGTCATCTTAAGAGCCCCGTCATTATGCTGATCCTCTTTGAGGCGCGCGTGGAACACAACGCGCCGTCGACACGGGCATGGTCCATAGACAGCGAAAGACCCATTACTTGCCACCCACAGGTCCGCGCCTACGGTGGCCGAAGATCGTCTTGCGACGTTAGTCGCCTTGGGCGTCTACCACTGCGGCTGGGCTGTGAGGTGGACGCTGTCCTCTCCCTCACGCGTCCCGCCTCCTCCTTCGCTAGCATGACTGCTTCGTAGAAGGAGGCGACCGCTTTCCATTCCGTCTCGCCTCGCAATGCCAGGCGCGAGAGGTCTCCGCCTATCGTCGTTGTGACGACACGACGGTGCTCTGCCTAAGCGGGGCAGTCCTACACCGTATATCCCACCGTGTCCTCCCGACCATCCTCGCAGTGGTGACACCCAGGCGTTTTTTCCCTCCCTATCAGACACAGGAACCTCCCGAAACTTCCGTGTCGGCTGAAGACCTGCGTCAGGCGGTAGGTCAAGACGCCGTGTCGCCTATCCTGCCACTCATCAAAGAGGGGTCTTACCGCCGCGATTGCGGCATGCCCGGACCTCCGTTGCGACAGTCGCTCCCTCCATAAAGACCTGAGATCGCGCCGGAGCTCTTCCTGCCGTGCCTCGACTTGTTGAGGCAGCGGGGATTCGCCCTGGCGAGCGATGCGCCTTCACGCGCCACTCATAGAGCAATCCGGCAAGGAGGTTGGCCGATTCGCCGGCGATCGTGCGGTATCCTCGGATCATTTGGAAGCCCTCTGGCATGCAACCAGCTTTAGTGGTCGCGTCCGAATGCTCAAGGCCCACACGGAGGCCCCGTAGAGGGCCTTGGACCTCACGACACCGGCGTACAGCCTCCGGCGTTTGGCCCGCTGAGATTGGGCAGGTGTCACGGTCCAGTCACGTTGTCCTTCAATAGCCCTTTACTTTCCGGGGTCACGGTAGCTCGTTAGTCCCGCGACCAAATCAATCAGCACCATTAGATGAAAATTCGAATGAACAATCTTGTTAATACATACATAAATGTTAATCGTCACTCGTTAAGAGTCAACTCAAACGCCTCGGGCACACCGCAATTGCGTCGGTAAAACCCCTCTTTGAGGAGTGGCTGGAGAAGCGCCACGGCGCCCTTATCAGACGCAAGTTCTCACCGGTCACGGGTGTTTTGGGAGGTTCCAGTGTCTGATTACAAAGGAAGAAACGCCCGGGTGTCACCACTGCGAGGATCACCCGGAAACGCGGTGGAGCATACGATGCAGATTTGTCCCGCTCGGGCGGAGTACCACCCCACACCCCCACGGCGGCGATAAGAGGCGACCTCTCGCGAAGGGAATTTTTCTAATTCATGCTGCGGGGCGAGTCCGAATGGGAAGTAGTCACCTTCTGCTGCGAAGCAATCATGCTAGCGAAGGATGAGGCGGGACGAGTGATGGAGAGGACAGACTCCACATCACGACCCAGCTGCCGCGCCAAAAAGAGCTGTCGGTTATCTGACGGAGCCCCCGACCTCGAAACTCAAAGGGCTATTGAAAGACACCGTGGATTGTAATAAGTACAAGTATGACTTCCTCTTCTGCCCCGCCCTGATCTTTTATTAAGGACTCATTTGATAATTTATCACGTAAAAGAAAACAAACGCCTCATCCTTCAAATTCCGGTACTAAATGTTTGCAGTGATTTTGCATCTATCGAGCAATATTTATATTACAATGTTTAGATAGATGCAAGAAATTACATGCGAATTGTGTTACATTGCGGAGTATTGAGGGACAGTGAATTCAGTTGATCAAACAAATACTGCAATGTATTCAAACTTACATGCAAGTTCTTGCACTGTCTAAATGAGGTTTCAGGCTGTAATTTATCCAACAATAACATAGTTACGCAACTCGCAACGCCCCTATAGATTTTTTCATGGAAATAGCAAAAGTATAAAGTGGCGTCATTATATATGCTAGCATCTGCGTCATTCTGATAGATTAAGACCTCGTTTCATGACATCCGTTTCCATAGCTTATAAGTTTGTCATGATTTTTTTTTACAGCGTTCTGAAAATTCACTGGAACAACAAGTAAATGGTATATTGGATAGATCAATGAATGGCGAAATTCATGTAAAATCTACATTTATAGACGGTAAACGGAGACGTCGGAAGGCAGTTTTATCCGGATATGTAAAGGTTCTCCCAGTCCAGGAACTTAGTAAGGAGAGTGTAAGTATATCTTTTGTAAGTAAATCTTCGTTTGAGTTGCTTTGTCGGTGGTGTGATCGCAATCACGACTGCCAAGCATTCGTTTCACAGCTCGTGTAGTGTTTTTGATTCTCTGCATCATCAGCATAACTATGGTCTCCTCTCCGTGAGTCATAATCTACCACGCGGGCCCAATTCGGCTTGACAGCTCGTCACATTCCTTTAAATTTTTGGTCCTATTACAAACCGGCCGGTTTCCTCACGATGTTTTCCTTCAATATTTTGAAAGCAGTGGTGATGAAATAAATTAAACAAATTAATGTGCCTGGCTGGATAGTAATCTATTAGTTACGACACAAAAGCCAGGACGATACGGGGCCACCACTGTTCCATCAGCAATTTTTGACAGGCCTGTTGGTCTAGTGGTTAGTGACCCTGACTGCTATGCGGTGGAGGTCGTGGGTTCGATTCCCACCAAGGGCAAATGTTTGTGTGATGAGCACGATCATTTGTTCTGTGTCTGGGTGTAAGTTATCTATAATATGAATGTATTTCGAAATATATAAGTTATCAGTTGTCTAGTAACTGTAGTCTGTCTGTCTAGTAACTGTCTAGTAAGTGTAGTCTAGTATGTTTATCAGTTGTCTAGTACCCATAACACAAGCTCTGCTTAGCTTGGGACTAGATGGCGTTGTGTGATAGTTGTGGAATATTTATTTATTATTTTTTTCTAATTAGCATCCACAGAGTTTGAATATTTTCTCGGTTAATTGCAATAGGCTCGCGCCGATCAAAAGTTACATAAACAAACCTGTCTTCATTTAGTCGCATGTCAACCAATTGTGTAAATGTGGCGCGAGAGCGTACAATCACAAGCAATAAAATGTAAACACTTATAAAAATTCAAACGCACTATCACGTGAAATCCTGGGGTATACTTTTAATTAAGATCTATTTTGTAATGGCATGGCTACTAAAATAGAAGTTTCATGAAAAAGCAAAAAGTTAATCAATATGGTAGGACATGATCGATTCTAAATTCTGTTAAGGTTATATATACATGCTCGTTACTGTACACAAGAGCAGTGGTGGCCCATTGGTAACCCAGACTTCGAAATTGTAGGTCGTGAATTCGAACCCAGCTAGGCGCATTACTTTGTGTAATTTATTGCATCACCACTGCTCTAAAAACGGTGGAGGAAAACATCGTGAGGTAACCGGCTTGTCCTAGAACCAAAAATTCGAAGACATGTGACTGTGTAGATTACGATCAACTCCCTCTCACAGAGAGGAGGCCTGTGTCCCAGCAGTGGGAACATTTATAGGGTGATGATGATGATGACTGTACATAAGTGTAAGTATCCTAAATGCAAACAGTTATTAAATCACAACTTAGTACACAGCAGCAGTTTGGAAAAAATCTTAAAGTGTCCGTAAGATATTTGTGAAACAAGTTTTTTGAACTGTAACGTTGTTCGTATGTACGAGTATAATTTTAAGAGTCACAGTTTCCGCGACCGTGCATTCTCGCTAGTTTTTGAAAAAGACAATACGCCTGGCTATCAATCCTACACAGCCTCGTGATTGTTACACCTCGTTTTCACCAAGATATACATTATATGTTTTATCAAGATATACAATTTTTTCGTTTTTCGAATACATGTATAAAACATGTTGTTTGTAAAACTTGTAGAATACATATTTTATACCTTGATTAAAGCGAGGAGTTTAATGACTGAAACAGTCTCAATACACGTTTCAAACAGATAATTACTTCTTTATAAGTATTTTACCAGGTTTGTATCAAACTAATATTTAACTTGTTTCTTTGTGAAAAAGAGGAGTTTTAATAGTGAGTGTTTTACCAAAAACTCTAACAATTTCATGCCAGTACTACTCCCCAGCTGGGCAAAGACCATCTCCCATCGGTCACTCATACTCGTACTTCTTACCAATACCCAAAGATCCAAATCCCACCATCTCTCTCGTAGTCTTATGCTGCTCCGTGTTGCAGCTATCCAAATCCCACCATCTCCCTCGTAGTCTTTTCTGCTCCGTGTTACTGCAACTCGGGCTCCAATCCTGTGTATCAAAACTAGTTCAACATGTTACAGAAATCGAAATGTAGTGGCCTGATCTTAGATTAAAAAAATATCCAGATTCCGTGTTCGAAACAAAGAGACTTTTTACTTTTACTTTAAGTCATCATCACCTGCCTAGCCTTTTCCCAACTATATTGGGGTCGGCTTCCAGTCAAACCAGATGCAGCTGGATATCAGTATTTTACATGGAGAAACTGCCTGTCGGACCTCCACAACCCAGTAACTGGGTAATACGATACCTTATGGTAAGACTGGTTGTCAGACTTTAGAGCTTCTAACAGTAACGACTGTCAAATATCTACAAATGACAGCCGGGAGCAACGGCTTTACGTGCTTTCTGAGCCACGGAGGAAACTCGCTATGACAGATGGTCACCCATCCACAGACCGACCTTGGCAAACGCGGCTTAACCTGGAAGATCGGTCTGTGCGGCTGTATTTATTTAGCCACGCGCTCCTCAATTTACCTTACTTTTACTTCAAGTAAGTAAGCAAAAACTACGTGCGAACACCGCCCGGCAAGTAAATAATTGAGTAATTTGCTAGTTAATTGAGTACCTACGCAAGTTGAACCTGCTTACTTATTTATTTATGGATGTGTTAATCGGCCTTAATTCAGAGTCCTTGAGATCTCTTTAAAGGCGAGATCAATGAGGAGCGGAAAGTAACTGTAGAATTGAATAATTTTATTAAAATACGGTTTGATATTTAAAAGACATGCCATTAAAATGTGACTAAATACTTATAAATAATACATGTTTTTATCTATTTAGTCTGTTTTAATATCTTGTAAGTAGGTACCCCTTAAAAGCGGATAATGCTTTCAAGAGGGTCACCACACCGTAACGCGTAATGCATTGAACTAATTCTTACTTTTTTTTTAATAATAAAAATTTAAAAAAAGTGGAATATATTTTAAAAATAGCGCCGTTTTATTATTATTATTATTTATATTAACCTTTAATATCTAAATAGGCAAATAACAAATAGAGGGAGGAAAAGAGAAATCAGAAAAAAGAAAACTCTCAATAATGTTCGGGCCAATTTTAATGGGATCACGAGATGATAGAAACGTCTAAGTGACATAGAAAGTCGTAGAAATATATGCCGAATTCAGCGAAAAACACCTAAATAAATTTTTACGTTTCTACGTCGCGTTACGTCGACATAAAAGAGTTCAACGCATGGCGCTCGCAGAGTCAGCATACCCGGGCAAAAAAAGTTTTTTATTTCACATTATTTCTTAAACTTATGTTCAATTTGGTAGTCTTCTTGAACCACACAATTAAGCCCAAAAAACCATCAATCATGATGTAATAATTTTTTGACCTCTAAAGGGAAAATGTCCTCATTATTGTGAGTAATTTTTACTATGGGACCAACCCTCGGAGTCGCGGGACTGTACGAATTACCGTGACCCCGGAACGTAAAGGACTATTGAAGGATACCGTGGATTTTAGTCAGTACGAGTCTGACAGTCTCTCCCGCTCTCCCCTGGGCGGGAGGACTCATTTGATGATTTTACCACGATAAAAAAAAATTGGGACCAACCCTACAGATTTTGATGCTTACAAATTGTTTCATACCAAATACGCAAGTAATTAGGGTTCAAACAGTCCGTAACTAGGAAATATTTAGTAAATGTAATAATTATTACTTATATTGCGACAATTAAAAGGTAATAGAGCCAAATTCAAATTGTTCAGAAGACCAGTCTAAACTTTGAATTTGCAGAAAATGGACATAAGTAGCAGTTTTTGCTTGGTTATAAGTGACAGCTATTTTAATAGTAGTAAGCGTTACTGTAATTGTTTTTGTTTCGAAAGTTGATTATTTTCCCCTTTTTAATTGTGGCATTTTACACAGAAATCCTGTTTTAATATACGTGTTTTTACTTCAGGTCGAATCACTGGGAGGAATCCGTAAATGGAGGAGCGAACTGAAAATTTACGATCAACGCCCCTTTAAGCCGATACGGGAAGCTAGAAGCTTATTAATCTTTCATGAGAGTAAGTTAAATTGTATCGATAAGCACCTGCTCATTTACTACGTAAAAAAAACCTCGTGGATATAGATTATTCTTTTGGTGCATAAGTAAATTTTATTTACAGAAAATGACGATTATAAAGAATATAAGAAAAAAGTTGAAACGTATGGATTTTTTGTCCGCTGCCCCCGTCCGGCTGTGCCTGTACACCAGTTAAAACGGATTCCGAAGAGCTTAGAAGACTGGGATGGGCCCTTCGGTTATTGCTCCCCCATGAGGAAACCAAGGCGTTCAATTTCGAATGGGATACACCCGATAAAGACTATGTGTGATATTAAGGATATCAGAGAAACGGTATCCGAGAACGGGTGCTCGAAAACGCATTTTGAAATAAACAGTAGCAATGGCTCAGACGAGAGCACGCGGCTGATGCTGCCTGAAACATCCTCAAAGATTTCAACGAACGGTTCAAGTTCTCTGGACACAGAAAACATTCTAGGAGAGGCTTCAGAGAATTGCAACATTTTCAAAAAGTGTCTTCCTTACCGTTATGGGGCTATAAATCTAGATAAGAAGACTTCGCCCCTAGAGGAATACGTAATATCCCCACAAGGAATGATTCCAAAGACACCTGAGCGCCGCCGCTCCAGTTTAGCAAAAAGGTTGTCTTCATTGATAAAGAAGCGATCAGTGTCACTGGAATCCCTGGTAAACGGCCGAGAGAACAGTCCAGTCAGGGGCAAGCGTCCGTAAGTAGCTACTAAAAATAACTAGCCTAAAATTATAGAAATTTCTTTCAGATTTTCAATGACAAACACGATAATATTCGAATTATCTCTACGAATTAGTAACAAAACCCTAGTTTCAGCTTTAGCTAGGTGTTTACAAATTGTTAGTGGTATCAACTAGTGAATTCTCCAAACGGATACTTTTAATGGAGCGATAGCCCAGTGGCCGATGTATGAAAAATGGAACGTGATTTTGTGTCTAAAATGTCTTTAAAATCGATCTTTGATTTTAGTCACGTGACATTCAGTGTTTGTGAAATCCATGGCAGGGATTGTAATGTTGTTTTTTTTATTAACTTCTAACTTTACGGCCACACGAACCCGTTAATTTTCGCAATAATAGTCTTTAAATGTTTTTATCAACATCCATTAACGGGATAGAATAAGCGGCATTTTCAATTAGTGCGGACCGAGTGTAAGGAGAACTTTATGAAAAAAAAAATCTCCAAATAAACTTTAAGTAGGCCCAAATTTCATACGACGTCCGCGTTTTTTCGTAAAAGATGTATATTTTCGCTGGTCTACAAACGCTATGCTTTTATAATTTTCTAAGTCTAAGGTTATCGTGTACTCAATTTTACCCTTTTCTCAGCAAAGTTTACTTTAGCTTGCAGTCATGGCATGCTGCATTACCCCGACATTCCATATTTGGGAAAACACGTAACCAATCTTTATAACCTTCGACTTTCCCATTTTTGGCTTTCCAACCTTTCTGATTTTTAGGTAGTTGCCCTATGAGGAATACTTCTGTTATACCAGGTACTTAAATCTAAGGCTGGCCGCCATAACACATGTTTTCCTAGTGTGAAATCCTGATTCGGAAACCTGACTGCAAATATTTCATATAAAGTTTTCAATGTGGCCGCACAGGTTTTACAAATGGAAGAAATCTAACGAATTTCGAATCGGAATTCCACATTAGGAAAACGAATACGGAAAAAGTGTGTATGCGACTAGCCTTAGTCTAAGTCCAAAATGATTTTTTGGCCACAAAGGCCCGAGTCGAGAAATGTCTCTTCTTCGTTGTCATGTCAATAATTCCCTTTACTATACGAGTATATTTGAATTGGCTGCGCCCAGAACTCAGTTACATTAACGGCGTTGGTAGTAATCATCGCATTGCATAAAGTGTACGGTACGAAAGAAGGTGAGGTACGGTTCGTGATTCAACCTGACTTCGAAAACGATTTACAGCCTTCCAGGAAGGCCGAGGCAGTTGGCTGCTTACTGGGAGCATTATACAGGCTTAACTTTTCTTCTCGTCAGTTGTAAGTATGAAAAACACGGGCTATGCGACATGTAATAATTCTTTATGGAAATTGAGAGCGAGTGTTTGCTTTTGGACATCAATATCGTCCCAGATTGTAAGAAAATCATCAAATCAATCATTAATGTACCTCATATTCCCAGCGTACCTATCGTGGCGAATTTTTTTTAATGTGAACATTTTTAATATTGCACGTGTAGGGTAGTTCTTCGCAAGTATAGCGAAGAACTACCCTACACGTGCCATTTCACCATATTTTTGCCATAACCACGTCACATCGCAGCAACCCAAGCTGGTTAAGCAGTCGTTATGCGAAATGCGAAAAAATCGTTTTTTTGCGAAAAATGTCAGTTTAATGCTATTTTGCGAATATAATTTAATTATTTGAATTAACGTGCAAATAACATTCAACCTTATGTAAAGCAAATACGATGTTGATTTTAACTTGATAGTTGTTTTATTATTCTGTGTATTGATTACTGTTTTTTTTTCACAGGTTGAAAGAAAGATTTGTAAATGCGTTTTTCTCTCGACTTGAAAACGCAGGAGAGCGACTGTATGAACGAGTAAGACAATTTCTTTAATTTCAACTTTGCTACTTTCAACAGCTATCTAAAAATCATTCAGGGTTGTCTTTACGTTAAAATAAGATTGCTTTTCTGTGGCGATACAACTGTGCGGCAAACGCTGATTCGTCAATCAGATTTTTTTTGTAAATCAAATTTAAAAATCTTTCATGACAACTTTTCTATAAAAACCCTTTATTTGAAGGTCCAAACTTCATTATAATTATTTTTCATTTCTCTGAAATTTTTATTTGTTTTCTTTCTAATATTTTTTTCGAGTGAGGACGTATTCACCCGTTGGTGTTACAGTTAATTGCTCCGTCCCTAATGATATTTTCTTTCATCGTTTTGAGAGCAGTGGTGATGAAATAAATTATACAAAAGTAATGTTTATGGCTGAGTTTTGAGCTATTGCTGGCTCCCACTGCACAACTGTAATTTCTTTCTAACCCGATGGGAATATGGCACAAGCTTGTAAGTAGGCAAATTGAAAGAAAAAAACATTGTTTCTAACAACCTTGTTTACATAAATGAAGTTGTGGGCAACTACTTAAGTTCTGATTAATTCAATGAATTTGCTATAATTCTGCAAATTTTCAAGAACTTTTTATAAATTGTATAGGATTTAAACCATTTGTTACTTTAACTTCTGATCAAACAACTGGCCCGAAACAATCTAATTCACCTTAAATCTCGAGTGCGGTGGCGATACCGGTTACGAAATACAGAATTCATAGCATCTAATAGCATAATCTTAAGCTTGTCAACCAGTCTACTGATTGATATGAACATTACGAGACTATAGGCTGATTAAGCGTAGAAAGAAACTACAGATCTCAATCTATTTCCTCTTTATAGATTTTCGTTAGATAGATACCTACAGATTTTAAAGTTTATATTCATATATTCTTTTATCGTTTTAGGCCAGTGCTTCGTATTACTATTCCGTAAGGATCTGGTACCGTGTCGCGGAGGAGTATAATAACGTAAGCGAAGGGATTCGTCAGATGAATCGTGAAAATCGCTAAATTCCTCCGAATATTGGATCTCAAGACTAACAGCAACTATGATGGGGTAAGTGGCCAAGAACTAGTTGTTTTTATACTCAATAAATCCACGAAGACGCCACAAAATCTTGCTCCTAATTCATAGGTTCACAACTGGGGCGGTAACTACTTGGTTACATACTTATGTATGTATAAATCCGACGTTAAATTAAGACTTTTATAATTCTATTGGCACTGCATAGCGATTTCTTTTCGATAAGATAAATTTTAACCGTGGATGTTTTTTCATATTATTTCATTATTCAGTCGAGTTCTTGTTAAGTACATATAGCATAGCGAAGCAAACGTTCTTAATTTTAATTTGTGCTCAGATCGTGTAACTAAATATAATATTCCCTAAACAGAAATTGCAATGCTTTCCTTAAAAATCTGCGATTTTTGTAAAATGATAAGCAAAAATAATTTTATTCCATTACAAGGCGTCTCTCTTCGCTATCACTACATAGTATAATACAAAGTCGCTTCCCACTGTTTGTCTGTCCCCGTGTATACTTAGATCTTTAAAACTACGCAACGGATTATGATGCGGTTTTAAGAGAAAGGTTGATTTGAGTAAACATTACATGCATAATATAGTATTGCCCTTGAACGTGATAAAGAGCCTGTCCCACATCTCCACATCGCGACGTCGTCAACGTGGAACGGAGCGGTAACGTGTCACGTTACTTTGCCGCGTCGTGCTAGTGCACGGAGCGTTACGTCGTCGCGTAAGACGACGTGACTCGATGCGCTCGCTCATTTAAAACTTCATTATCTGAGCGATTAGTGAAAATGACGGAAAACATTGACTGTAATTTATTGATTTTAATATTCATAATTTAAAGGATTTTTACAAGGCACAGCGACGTGCAACGTTTCTGCGTCCTGACGAGCATTTTGTCGTTACGTTGACGTAAATTTGCACGTCACGTTAACGTACTGCGCCACGTTACCGCACCGTTTCACGTTGACAACGTCGTGACATGTTTAGTTTAGTTGGTGAAAGCAAGTTTAGGATATAATTGTATTATTTCTAATTCGAATTATTACTGAAAAAGAGTGTCGATTGAGTTTGGTGCACGTTCACGTTCATCTTTTTTTAATGAGTTCGTACAGACGCCAGCACATCAACCCACCTAAAGCTGTCAAATTTATTTTATGGATTGAGCCTGCAACTGAGCTACTTGTTGATTTTGATTTTTAATTATTGTTTTCAGATTCGACCTGCTTACTCATCCACGGACTCCAAATGTGCGCAGTGATGGACAACAATGCTTCAAACTCTTTCCTGTTTGGTGTTACTATATAATAAATGTTGGAGTGCCACTGAGTAATCTTTTCAATATGACGATAATAAAATAAAAACGTATAATTAGTTTTAGAAATTATTATTATATAATTATTGATAGAGTACCTACATAGGTACGTAATGAACAATGTACATGATATCAAGATCCGCGTCGGGGCAATTTCAATCAATACGTTAATAATACTAATAAAATTATACCTAACTAGCTGTACCCTGCCACGCTTCGCTGTGGTACAAAAAAAAAACTGTTTTTTCGCGGTCGCGGATTTGTGCAAAATTTTGTTATGCAAAAAAATAGATAAAAACAATCCTTGATCCTTCTCAGCGTATACAAACCAACATAACATTTTCATATTTTTTTTTATTTGTTTATTCGGGAAACATACATAAAAAATAACATTTATATTCTGCCAAACTGCAGTACAGTTTGTCGGCAGAGTTCTCGTGGATACAATTTGTCTAATCCAAGTAGGTACTTATTGTACAGCGACGCAAAGATGAAACTTACATTTACATTAAACACAAACACACGTATACTATATATATTGATGTTTTTAGTAAATAAGCTATACTAATGGTAGTCATACACGAAGAAATTTACTTTTGCAAGTCTAGACTTGCACAATTCGGAAGTATCTTCCCTCACACGTTATATGGTTACGATTCTCATAAGTAGCATAAATATAGTAATGTGTAGTAAAATAAAAAATGACAAAAAAAAACATGACAAAAAATAGGTAGTTGGCACAGTAATGACATGGTACAGTAATTCACTAAAATAAAATGTTATTGGTTCTATCTCAATGTACCCCTTTAAAGCGTATATGCTTCAAGGGGTTTCCAGTTATTCATTTCCTGAGAGAACCTTTATCCTGACATCTCCGAATCCTGTCTACATAAAAGGGCAACCTTTAGAGTGCCATTCATTGATCTATCAAATACCAGTCATCGTTGTGTGTGCTATAATTAATTTAAATTATAAGATTAAGGTTACATTTTAACGTTCTATTGTCGAATATATCGAAATTGTATTCTAGAACATTAACTAGATTAAAATAAACGCAACATTTTAAATATAATGTTTTAATAAGCGCCGTTACTTGACTACCGCTGTGAATGTCGTAGATCATTTTCGTCTCGATTGACGAAAAGTCTGGATTTGAGTTTAATCTCGAGTTATCTCGACTTCATTTCTTCTGTGCGCGAAGAAAGGTAGATAAATTAGCGTACCTATGTGTATGTATTATATATATATTATTGTATGTATTATACCTAATGTGTTTAAATCTGTGTAAGTATTGAATAGCAACGGCGATAATATACATCCTTGTCACACACCAGTATCGGTCTTAAATTGCCCAGCAGAGGTATTACCTTATTATTACCTACTCTTATCACTGTAGTACTATCGTTTTCATAAAATAACCTCAAAGAACGAGATGCGGTAACAGAGCCATTTCCGCGAATATTATCAGAGGTATTCTAGATGACAGTGTCAAATGTTTTTCGAAAGTCCACAAAGCAGATTTAGAGGATTGGATTAAACTCTTTGGTCTACCATGACGTCTTAAAGCGAAAGTAATTCCTGTGTGGGAAAGAGATAGAGCTATACAAGTCGTCTAGCGTTACCTCGTTCCCACACTGGAATTACTCTGTCTTTAAGTCTACTCTTCCCATAGCGAATCTAGCTTGTTCATGTGCAATTCATTATGAAACGTATTTAGTCTTATATTGATTATAATGTCACCTTACTTGAAGTTACTTGCATGTGATAGTAGGAATTTGAGTCTACTGCAGAAAATGATAAGGCATCGACTGCGCAATCTCCCATCGTGAAATAATTTTACCACGCATTTTATCGCATTTCCAGCTTTATTGTATTCTTTTATTTGATTGTTCTTATTATTATATATAATCAGTCTGTTACTCAATCAGTGTTATTAATAACTTTTAAGGTTTAAATGTAATCAATAAAAATTATAAGATTGTATCAATTCGCTCATCTCAATGTGTAAGTGTTTTTATAATAAAACAGTAAAAATGCAGCAACATTCGTTTCATTGCAAGAAAATTTATACTAACTGAAATTAAGAATTTCGGATCCCTTATATACTTATAAAACAGTCAATATTTTTAATTTATGACGGCATGGTAAGCGCCGTTACTGAGCGATAGACTGTAGTGGTTCGTGTCGCGGAATCGAATCCCGCACGGAATTAATATTTGCATGGCCTACTGATTACAGTTCCAGATCTGGTAATTCATGTATGTAAGTTTAAATATTGTTGGAACAGTATGACCCAAAAATATCAAACTACATAAATTATTAAGAATTGACTGCTAAAGAATAGTACTTTGTTATCCAAGGGGTGAAAGTTACTTATTTAGTCCCGAGACGGGGTTCGGCGCCCGTAACGTAGTAAGGCTAATACTTCGAGGGACTAATGTAGGTAATTAACCCGAGGTAAACACTGAGCTTTACGAATACGAGGAAAGTAAAAAAGAGAACATAAATTATCACCTAAAGAAAAAATGAGTGTTGATCGGATTTTCTCTTTTCCGCTTATTTTGTTTTTTTCTTTTGTGTCCTGTTGTCGTCCAACCAACAGTGGCGTAGCAAGACCGAATCTAGGAGAGGGCAAGACACATTTGCGAGGCCCTTTTCTTTCAGGACGAAAAATATGACTTGCCTCCGTTGCTCGCGCGAGGCCCCCTTGTTGTAAGATGACTTGGTTCCCCCAAGTCATCTATACCAAATATGATTGTCAGTGGTATCAGCTTTGCGAGACCTTTTTTGGACTCTTTCAGTACCCAGTTACAAATGAAACGTACGAAACGTACTCAAGTTATTTTGCAACATGGGGCCTCGCCGAGTAGTGGAGTTGGGTATAAACGAGATCGTCGCGACATCAGCATTTCGAAGCCACTATTTCTTAGTAGAAATTAAGTTGTACCCCTTTGCTGACAGGTTGCAAACTTGTGAACGCCAGTGTCAAGATTTTTCTTTTTTCTCTGAGCGCGAAGCCCTGTTCATTTTCGAGACCGGGGGCTACGGTCCACTACGCTCCCGCCCAGCTACACCACTACCAGCCATACAGCCAGTATTTTTCATGTCCATTATTGAAAAAAATGCCAAAGATTTTTCCGCAATCTGTGTTATTTTAAAGAAATAGTTGCAACTAAATTATACAAGTATTAATGTCATAATTGAATGTTCAGAATACTTAACTTTAAATGATTTAAATTGTAATTCAGTGGCAGTATAAAAATTTAGAACATGGTCATAAGTCGTGTCAAATGTGATTTGGCAGCTGTCAGTTGAAAGCGACTCTCCTCAGGGCTGCAATGCATAACTTTCAACCCGCTCATCAGTCATGTCCTGCGGTATGACCTATTTTCAGAGTGAGAGTAATAAAAAAGTAACAATACCAGATACATCCAAATCCATTACTGTAAATTGAGTTTCATTCTATGTTCTATTCTATTGTGTTCGCAGTTAATTTTTTCTGGCCAAAAAAACAAGCTTTGCGCAATTCGCGACGCAGGCATCAGTATAGTATATTTAGCCCGTAAAACAGTTCGTATAAAATATTTTCTAAAATAAAAAAGAGCGATTTAAAAGGGCTTTAACGTAAGTTAGTAAAGGTCCCAGTTAGTAAAAATGATCACACAAGTTTGTAACTCGTCATAAAATTTATTTCAAATCCCCAATACCCCGATGTGCTACCTTTGGACTATCTAACTTAGGCAACGCTGAATAAATCTTTACAAATAATACTTTATAATAATGTTACTATGAGCTATAGTCGAGTAGATCGGTTTACATGTCGATAGAGTTTTCGCCCAAGACCAGAAAGCTTTTTGTATTTCTTTATAATGCATAGCTGCTGTAATAGCATTAGGTATCTGGCTACAACAACTTAAAGCCAGTTCAGAGCGCAAAAAAAAACGAAACAGCTTAATTTTAATGTTTTGAACACTTACAGATTATGAATTTATGTTTACACTTGTATTACACACCTTGTAAAAAAACAGAAATAAATAAAATAATAAATAAAATTCTAATAAAATTACACTTTCTTAAGAAAGAACTTAGCCATAGTTTGGCAGACTAGTTTCAATTATAAATATAAAAAACTTAGCAAAATTGAAAACATTAGTCAATTACTATAATTTACAGTGATTCGTGATTATTTTCATATTTCCCTATTTAAATTTTTATAAATTGCAATTACAAAACACAAACCTTAGAAGTAAAAATCTATTACAATATAATAAACTAATTTCCTAAAGTTTTATTCAAGTAGTAACATGTAAACCGACCTGAAAAAAAACAAAAACTTAACATTTCTTACTTCGCCGTTAAAAACAAAAGTTACGACATACGAGTAAAAAAGTAATAAATAAAATGCACAGAAAATAAATTACAATAGAAAAAAAAAACAAAATTAGAATAATTAATCATTGTTATGATCTTCACGCGCGATGTTTCCTCTCCTGAAATAAATATGTTCCGTCAGAAAAACCTTACAATAGGGAGTTTCACTGCGATTTTAGTGGCGCTACAAGCGCATAACGGAAACAACGTCAAGTGTAGCTTCGAGTGTGTAGTGTATGTCAAGTTAATCATACAGTAAATTGACATTATGCGCTGGTAGCGCCAACTAAGCCGAACTTGGCGTGAAACTTTCCATTGTGATAAAGAATTCGCAATGTCGGAAATCGCATGGCTTACAAAATAGAAAATGGGTACCCGAATTCGCGGCGCTTATATTCTATGCGAAACGTTGACTGTTTAAACATTTTTGTGTTTGAAACTTTAAATATTTGTGCACGCAGTAAAAGAAGAAACACAAAAATCGAAAATTCAATCAACATTTCAACTCTAGCTACGAACCATGAGCCAACTTACATAATCATACCGATCCTGTTCTTCAGTCTTGTCTGGGAACCGAGGGGTACCTCCGGTAGGAAAGTGACTTCCTCGGAGAGGCACTGTATGCCCTCACTCCTGCGTAGAACTTGCCCTTCTGGGTGATCACCTCCAAGCGAGCTGCAGCTTCGGCCCTCCCGAACTCATTTTCGATAGTTATCCTGTAGATTCCAACGTCCTCAATTGTGACCTGAAAAATAGGGAAGAAAAATAACTATTATTTGTTAAAAAAAGGTGAGAGTTCACATGGTAACTACTCGTTCGTTTTATGAAAATAGACCTATACGTATTGAGACCTAACTTCCTAATTTATATTATAAATGCGAAGGTAAGTTTGCTATTAAAATATTTTTCGTTTAGAGGATTGTCTTTGAAAATTGACCTTAAAAAATTATGAGCCTATTTAAAAAATAACAACTTTTGATTTTGCTTTTTGAATACCTGACACGAGCAGTAAACAAGACTGGTAATAAATAAGTCAGTGTCGTATTATCCCAACGTTACTGCTATAAAGGCAATACTCATACTCAATACTCTCGTTTATTTAGCACTCGCTGACCCGGCAAACTTCGTACCGCCTCAGAATATTTTTTTAAATCATATTTACTCACCTTTTAAACCTTCCCTGAACTTCCAAAAATAGATATAAGTATGATAGAACTCGATGAAGGTCAGTAAGATCTTCTCAAGTTTTAGCGAGACTAACCAACAGCAATTGATTTTTATATTTATAGATTCACGCTTTTTGGGGAAATAAAAATTCTACTTCTACCAGGAGTTGATCCCCCGTTCTTCTGATTCAGCCAAGTTATCCCAAGCTATGCTCATAGGTTCGAATTTTACATTCCATTCATAACGTCATAAGGTGACGTTTGCGCCATCTAGTCGACATTTGGACTTTTCCCCCAACAACTCGCAATAAAAACAATGACCAAGCTTATGAAGAAAAAGGTGAAACAAAGGCTGCACTTCCTCCCATTAAAAGTGCACTCCACTAATATTAGGGGGTTGCACTCCGATCTCGATCCAGTCCATCATCGCCTAGAGACCGAGAAGACGCACCTGTTTTTCCTTACGGAGGCGAAGATAATAAGCCCGTCGGACGTGGCGTACCTCAACTACTCAGGTTACACAAGTTCAAGAAGCAGGCTGGGGTCTGCGTGTACGTCCGAGATAACATTTGTTGTCGTCGTCTCTGTTGCTTTGAGAAATCGGTTTTTCTGCTATTTGGATACTGGTGGACACTGGCGTGAAAAAATGTCTATACATTGGCGATTACCGATCACACGCGGTGACCAGGAGACATCAGCGCTATTTAATTTTCTCGTGGTCGACTGATGTGGCCCAGCAACGGTACCCAACCGCGAAGCTCTTTTTTCTGGGGGACTTCAATGCCCATAATAAAGATAGGTTGTTCCCGTACGACAAAACTAACCATGCCGGGTTAGAAGTATGCAAATTTGCTTTAACGCTAGATCTAACCCAGCTGGTGAATGTATCAACGCGGATATCGGATGTTGACGCCCACACACCCAATTGCTTGGAACTTATGCCGACTAATGATCCGGACAGTCAATCGGTATCGGTCTCAGTCCCACTGGGTACGTCTGACCACTGTCTGGTGAAGTCCGTATCGCGATATGAGTATGGCGATACGTGTCAGCAGAATGGGATGAGATGCGGCACTTTTTTGCGTGTTATCTTTGGCGGCAAGTGTGCTTCTTCTCGGATGATCCCTCGGGTTGTGCTGACGTGCTTGCGGGCGTGATTCGGCAGGGGTTGGAGTATTTTATTCCATTCTTGGACATCCAGCTCGGTCATAAATCCTAACCTTGATTAAAATGCAGAATACGCGCTCGCTGAGTCCCGTAAAGAGTCTGCCTAGCAAGCTTGGGTCGAGGTTCGCGACCGGAAAGCAAAGGCACGTAGGGTGCGCGCGAAGAAAAGAGCCTTTAATTCAGCCGCCAATTTCTGCAAGAGGGTTCTGCGTAGGGTTCGTTTCGGGTATGAAATGTTTCCTTGAGAAAGGCCATGGTTGAGCAGACAAATTATGCCTAAAACCTTATCTCCCAGTGGGGCGATGACAATTTGGTCTCTTTTAACGCCACCAAAACACAGGCGTCTTTTACCAAACTGTGAATGACCCACTCGAGCTCCTTTTAGTGGGGGGGGGGGCGTGTAACATTTAAAAAAAAATGAAATATAAAGTTGTATACAAATACTTGAGCACGTCAGCCGTTTACAGTGTAAACGCGCTTTATACTTATTTCTGATAACCATTACCTTTATACTTATTTCTCATAACATTAATCTGACGATTAATTCAAGGGGGCTGTCCGTAACAAGCGGTTGAAAAAACAAAAACGAAAGTCTTCTGAACGTAATTAATATACCTTTTCTTAATCTGACGCGCTCGAGTTTTTCTAAGGATCATTTTTTTTTACTTATCTGACGGGTGCCCCCCAACACACCCCACCATATGAAGGGTTCATACTTGGTAGAGATACATTAAAGGGTGCAAGGATTCTCCATATATAATATATATATTATCAACTCATACGCTCGAGTCACTTCAAAAATACCTTCTTGGGCTGTCCTACTATTCTCAAAATGGCTTTAAATCCCACTAAAACAGCAAATCTAACCTGTTCAATCTCGAGTATCCTTAAAAGCTCATCTTTCTCCCTGATGGTGAACCTGGCCGAGGGTGTGATGACGATGCCGTCCTTGTCCCAAGTGGCCCAGGGTGCTGGTTGGCCCTTCACGGCACACTTGAAGGTCACGCTTTCTCCTTCCTCAACTACCTTGTTGAAGGGGTATGTGTAGAAAGATGGGGCCATCTGCCGGGATGGACTGCATAGGCGACGGGTGTCGGGGCCTGTAAGATGGAGGTGAAAAGTTGTTATTTTAAAATAAGGTTTATCTTTCTGAAGCATTGAAAATTATCAGCAGCTGAATCGCTTTTAATGCTCATTTCTACTCAGGCCCGTTAACGAATAGGGTCTATGCGGTGAGCAAAGCGACGGGCGGCGCGAAAAATACATTGACTACTTTGTAAATACGCGTTTGCATTAGTCACTGTGCAAATTGAATAGAGGTTTTATCTATATAATTTTATTATTATTTCCTAAAATGGTTGCGCTTTCAATTTGCACGTCACTTGAACAAAAAAGTTGAAACTACCTACTTGCAACTTGTTTGCAGGTTTGTTTACGTTGATACACTCATTTAATGAAAAAACGTTGTGTAAAGACTAAAAAAGGAGTCGAGATGAATTAAAAACAAAAGGAGTTGACTCTCACTACTGTCTTTTTTATCCACACACACCTTAAAGAACTCAAAATAAGAATCCATGAAACTCAGCCATAATAATGGGATCCAAGTAACTTACCAGGTGTTCTGGAGACGGACCTGGCGGGCGTACTCCGCGGGGTGGAGCGAGGAGTTGAGGCCGCTGACAGTAATGCAGGAGGCCGGCGTAAGCGCTGGCTTAGGGTGTTCGGCTCACCAGGTGCTGAGGAGTAACGGTTGAGCATTGAGAATCGTAGTGATACTTCAGCAAAATTCGTTTCCAAAAAAGTTTTATATATCTCCTTTTTGAAGAACCTCGCCAAAATGGTCAGTGTAGTATGTATGTACTACTTGAGCGACGCTTTGCGGCGTTGTCACTAATACCTTCCTGGTAATTATCCTTTACTTGCTTTTGACTTCTCCTTTCATTATGACCAAACCATCTAAGCTACACTTTTCAATTTTAGTTCTTACATCTTCTATACTGTACCCTCTATTACTTCTTCAAAACAGTTGAATGTTCTAACCTCAATGCACTATTTCACTCAAAACTAAAACAAAAACCCGATGCATCGGTGTATGGTGAACAACCTACCCTTACAAAGCGCTTTGTGGACACTTTCAATGTGCGCATTAAGTGCAATTCCCTGCTGTGGTCTTTGTTTCCTGATTTCTACAACCTGAGGGTCTTTAAGTCAAAAGTGGATAAGTTATTTCTGTAAAAGCGTGCTTCAACGTCGACCACATCATCGCTTGCCCTTAGAAAATATATAGGTCAACGAGATTGTATCGATATTTTAAGTAAAATAAAATATTTTTTTAGTAACATACAATTCCTACATTACGTAAATAAACTATACTCACGATACACCACAAGGCAGGCACTAGACCTTGCCTTGCCGAGATTATTGGACGCCTCACACGAGTACGTGCCCTCGTCCTCAGCAGTCACTTGTTTTATCTTTAGTCGCGCAGCACCGTCGTCGAATGAAGACTCGAAGTCAGGACAGTCGTGTATCAACTGAAACGTTATAACGTTTGTTTGAGTGTTACTTTTTAGAATACTCGAATAATTTCCTTCCCCATTCAGTTAAAAATATTTATTTTTGATTTGTGTATTTGTAAATACCATTTCCTTTACGAGACCTCACCAGAGTCTCTAGAAAAAATACAACTGATTAGCGGAAACGCTCAATAGTCTTCTCATTTGTCTAAAGGGCCTGTGCAAATTGGCTCGTGCCTCATAAAACACTGTTCCGTTGTCGCGCAACATTTCTAGGTTATGCTGGGAGTTCGCTAGATGTTAATTACGTCTCAACATTACTTCTGGACTAAATTGAGGTCAATTGCGATCTCATTGTTAAAAAAAAAACTTTCACACAAGGAGTTACTCCTGCACCCGTGCGATTCATGCAAGAAATTGTAAGTTCGAACCCGGGCACTCAATTTATCTTGGATATCTCTGTCATCAGTGAAAAAAACATGGCGAGGAAACCTGGATTTATTAATCAATATAAGTCTAAAGCCATGTCAGAAGTAGGTGTCTGTGGGGCCCTGAAGCGGATAATAAAGATAACATCACCTAAATGCTCTTGTTTTGTCCTCCTCACCGATCTGTTCCCAACTATTCTGCGGGGATCGTCGATGCACCAAACCCAACAGATGGAGCGTCTTACCTTTCGTTTGCTGGGATCCGATCCAATCTTAACGCCTATTAGTGAGCAGACTTAAGGTTGCCAGGGTGTGAAGTGCAGAAACAAAAATGTACACTGTTTGTTGTGTTAGTTCTGTTCTAAAGAAGTTTCTGATAACATAGAGTTTGAGGTCCGTACTATTCAGGACCTAACCGAACACTTTCACGATCGCGTTGTGATCTTAAATCAGTGTGGCAAAGCCCGTCCTTCGATTTCGGAGTTGGCTCAATTTGGATAGAAAGTTCATGCTTTTTTATTCACACCATATCCATCTCCGGGATGTGCGTGTAATACTTGACTAAAATGCCGTAGACGTACCGTAAACGTAGCACTAAAGTCACTTTTACAATCGAAATACAGTCACAGAAAGCAGCGATCCAACAGGATTCTTAAAGATATCTTAAATATATAAGATTTTATCTTCCTTTTTTTTTGCTTGGTAAAATCATCCAATGAGTCCTCCCACCCAGGGCAGGGCGGGAGGGACTGTCAGACTTGTACTGACTAAAATCCACGGTGTCCTTCAATAACCCTTTACGTACCGGGGTCACGGTAATCCCTTGGTCCCCGACCCCGGCAGGCTTTGGCCCTCTACAGGCCCCGTCACTATGCTGACACTCTTTGAGGCCCGCGTGTAACACAACGCGCCGTCGACCCCTTGGGACAATTTAAGAGTTGCAGCGGGTGAAACCGCTGGCAACAGCTACTGATAATATTTAATTGTAAATGTAGCGGTCTCAGCAGCACGCAGATTTGCTGCCACTACGGTAATGCGCAGCAGTACCAGGTAGTGTGCCACTGCCGCTCAACAGTTCTACCGCTATATTGCTCCCGCGGCATTCTTAAGTAACTCGAAATAAAAAAAATAGGTTTATATAAGCTCATATAAACCTATAAAGATAATATTAAGTACTAGAAGATCTGCGACAGCACTGCTGCGTGCAGAAGAATTCTATGCTATGTTAGAAATACTTAATATATAACTAATTTCTTCGCTCATCATACCTCATTATAGTGGAACCATCGGATGTCGGGCTCGGGGTTGCCAGTGACGTGGCATTCGAACTCTATGGCGTCGCCGTCGTATGATAGTAGGTCCGTCAGCTCGCGGTCGAAGCGTGGTATTATTTCCACTCGCCTGAAATCAGGTGAAGATCGTACTCAACAGAAAAGTTCTCGAGTCGCTGCTGCTTGCACAACACTGAGTGGATTGGTCCAGTCCAATCTGTGTGGTTCTTAACTTAAAAGACAGTTGGACATTGAATTACATATTGTGCATAAAGGCTTTACCAGGATTATGTCTGGATTTTAATGTACTTAAATACACCGTGAGAGTCGTGGGCAGCCGATGGATGTAAGCGGCGGATTGTCGTTCGGTTTGATGGTTTAAGGGGGTGGCTTATGTTCACCGGTAGACGTTTTATGGTTGATGTTGCTGATGATAACATAACATCACCATGCCTTTTTTTGGGTGGTAGAATCATCATATAATTCTGCCAGAAGGGACTATTATTGACTAGAAGTCCCGAAATAATGTGGCCACTAATTAGAAATGAGACCATCGATTGGCTGTATTATATATGATAGACGGTGAGAAAAAAATAAATAAACGTGTTGTGGTAGACCCCAAATAAAATGCTGATGATAACAGAGTAAAAAGAATGTGATGAATGCGGTAAATAGATTAGCTTAAAAACGATGTCTTACCTTTCAGGAAAATCGTGTATTTAGACGTGAAGAAGAAAATGATGGCTTAAATGATAAGATAAAAAAGAGGTGCAAATGATTAGAGTCATTGAAGTGATGTATGGTAGTCAGGTTTACAAATTAACAAAGTTTAGTGCTTACCCATATCTCACGTTGTGTGAATCATCCGTTGATGATGGATCTGAAACGTCAGTGGGTAAAATACGATTAATACTAAATAAAAAGTTATCACACTCCAGGAATAAAAAAACTGTTCTTTGGGGTGTTAAATTTTCACATGAACCCACTCGATGTGGTGGAGCATAAAAGACTGTCAGACTCTTTCTTAACGACTAAAAACCACCCAATTCCTTCTCACGCCCTTTGCGTTGCAGAACCGCGGTGCACGTTTAGGACAATCACACTAATAGATATAGTTACTACAGTACGATCCGTAGTATTAAATCAGGAACTCTTACGAAAAATATGGAACGTTTTCAATGCGTAACAATTGGGGGTGACCAAGTGAAAGAAGAAGAATAAATAATTACAAATCACCCTTTTCCACACATAAAATATGACCACCAAAAGTCCCCCAGATCACTTTATATAAAATCAAAAGCGATTCTTAATGCCCATAAAACAGTAAACTAGAAACCCCAATTCAAGCAGTCAGCCGTTTATACCATAAATCAAATGCTGACGTTAATGTAAGCCCGCCCCTTAACGTTTCATCCAATCCAACGCAACAGGCCCACATCACGTTAAATTACGTTAGACAGGGGTCTACGTTAAACTGGGTTTATGGGCGTGTCCGTGTGGCAATTTATTTTCGGAGGGCGTGAATTACTTCATAAAGAGATTGTATAGTAGGATAATTTACGATTTACACCGACCGATGCGCTCATAGACCGAGTTAAAGAATATTGAACCGCTTGTGTAAGGAGTTAAACGTCATTTTTGCATGATTTTTCCACCAGCTACATTGGCATGTTTGGGTTTGGTTGGATCTCAAGGTGTCATGTTCAGTCAAATATGATGTTTATATATTTCACAAAAGGTTCAATTTCCTATAGCACATTGATGTGCGCCGGCGGTTGTAAATCGTATTTTAGTTATCGAGGGGTGGAGATCAAAGACTGGACCACTAAAAACAATAGCGGGTAATAAATTCAGAACGGTGTTGAAGCGCATGCCAATATTGCTGTGACGGTATAAAATCCGTGCAATCTCATTTATTGAAGAGTTTATTTGTTTACACCAAGATTCAGTCATCAGACACTGACTTCATTACTATGGGACCATCCGTTTCAAACAAAAGAAGTTTTTCCTAAATCAGTTTGGGCGTCAACGAGAAATCGGAGAAGGAAGACGGTTAAAAACTGATCTGCCTGAAGTTGGAACCCCATTAAACAAAATCTCACCTTTGGCCTTGATCTGCAGCGATATAATCGCTTTCGCCTCTCCGTGCACGTTCCTGGCGACCACGGAGTACGCGCCCGTATAGTCCAGCTTGGCGTGGGGGATCTCGAACCGGTATTCAGGCCCGTCGCCGACGCGCTTGAAGTGAGTCGCGTCCCGGTAGTAGTCCGGCTGTAGATAAAAATACCATTACATTTAAATTAAAAGCTACAACAATTTAAAACAAGTGATAGAATCGAATGTCTGGTGATGGTCATCGTGTATCAAAAATAAATTGTAAATTTCTAGTGGAACGAGCACTACTATATTTAAGAGATAAAAATGGTTTGCAAATAATATATATACAAATGAGATATAAACATTTTAGTTATTTGAAAAAATAGACATTAACCTGAAGTTATGGAATCAATAATATTTTTATTCAAGTATTGATTAGCAAATATTAAACGTGAATTAAAGTAATATTGAAAATGGTAACACAATATTCCAGTAAACAACCACTAACTTATTCAATTATGTAGGTAGTAGAATAAAAATTTGAAGCCTTTTGTTTGTCACTAATAGATGACCCTATAATTATACCCAGGCAGTAATTTGGATTAATACTTTGCTATAGGAGGAACTTCATTTTATGAATTTTGGCCATAAATTGCGTAAATTTCGCTTGTGTGCGGCGACAGGAATACCGCCTTTTCACCCCCAATTATAAAAAAACTCGAATATATAACTGCCTCTTTGGCTGTTGCAAGTGTGACTTCTGCGATTCGATTTTCAGGTCTCTAATTTCGTGTAGTAAGCCATTATTCACAAATACCAAAGTAATGTCTCACCTTCAGGAAGTCCCTCAGCCAGTATACATCAGGTTTGGGGTCCCCGATGACCTCGCATGCGATGATGACAGTGTCCCCCTCGCGGGCCTCGCTTGAGCGCGGCTTTCGAATAAACATCGGTTCCTTTGAGTACCTGGAATGTTTAGTATTACCTATTTAGTGTCATTGTTATGCTGGCTTCATACAGCGCGTAATAATACGAGTTGTGCTCGAGTTGGTGCGTCCGATCTGTACATAACGGATCAACTACGTGGAGGGCGCCCAGTTTTCGGCGCGTCTCATTATTTTACGCGTCGTCAGAAGCTAGCATTAGGCTAGATATTAGTATCATGATAGTCCATAGTACGTAATATTATTAACATGAAAATTTATGAGGATGGATAGATGGATGTTTGTTACTCATTCACACAAACAAATAGGTACTACTGAACGGATTCGATAGATACTTTCACAGATAGTTCAAAACCTTTTTTTTTTCGAGGTGGAAATCCTCATGGACTTCCTCCGCCCGGGGAAGGCGGAGGGGCATGTCAGACTCGACTGACTAAAACCACCCCGGTGTTCCCTCGCTCACCTGCGTCAGGGGGCAGCGGGATCTAATGCGAATTCCGGTACCCCTGACCGGTGCCGGCCCGCTTCGCCTACGGACGACATCACGGAGGGGAGAGAGGTGCAGAAGTCCCCTCATTACGTCTTTGAGAGGCGCGCATGGAACACTACGCGCCGCCATCTCGGGTCCAGTTTGATAGGGGGCTACGGATGTCCCCAAAACCGTTACCCGTTATCTGGATTAACCTAAAGGATACTTTAAATGCTGGTATGATGTTTATGAGAAATAATTTTCAAGCTACACACGAGTGAAGCCGCTGGCTATGTTAATGCTTCTGGTAACTGGCGGTAGATTTTTTACCAATGAAAGATTCCGTGCGATGCAGGGACCTCCCAAAGGGTAGGTATATTACAAAATGTAAGGTCAGCTTTATATTTTACTAGCTGCCCGCGAAGTCGCCTACATGAATGCGTTGAAGAAATAAAGGTTCACTGCTCATTTCCCGTAGGTGATAGCGTGATAATATGTAGCCTATATGTCGACCCGACTTCTTAATAATATTCGTGCCAAATTTGAAGTAAATTCATGCTGTACAGATAAACAGAGAAACAGAAATTCTAAAAACTATATTTTTGGTTTCGGTATCGATTGTAGATTACACCCCAAGTATTCTTTAAAAAAATAAGTATTCAATGTACAGTTTTGAATTTCCTACCATTTAATATATGTATATGTTACAGTCAACGTAATTAACCCGTTATTATGCATAATAACTAGTAATTATGTACAATCACTAAATTGATTAGTGAAAGTGTTAATTATTCACTTTGACTAGTTATTATTCATAATAGCTGGTCGGTGTTAGGTAAAGTAATAAATACGGTTCAACTAGCTGACACCACTTGGGTAGTCGCATAATCACTCAAATATATTTGAATTCGAGGTTTACCCAACCGTGAAAACGAAGGAGCTTTGGGCACTATTACACGTATAGTTTAATTTTAAGAATATTGAAAATGTCAACTAACAGTTTTTGTATATTTTTGTGCTTCTTAAGTTCTAATTTAAGAAGACGACTGATGACAGGGACACCCTGAGATGGGTTTGGTTAGGTTCCCTTAACACCTGCAAATAAATAAATAAATCCCCTAATTCTGTAAGCTTCGCGTGGTTTTGTGGACCCTGATTTAAACGAAATTTTATTTCCCACTGATGAATTAATTAAAATAACAATAAATGCTACACCGTCAACCATATCAGTGCTTACCATCAGGCTAGATGGTGGTTATGACCACCATCCGCACTTACGTGAGCGTATCTAACGCGAGCGAGCCTCACAGTATTCTCATATAATAATGTGATATGTAACATCCTTAGCCTTTCAGTTTATAAGCGTTGCTTATAAACTGAAACACACCCATCCAAAGACAGACCTCCAAAAGTTTTGCTTAAACTCGCCCACGTAAGAGTTGCTCAACTTTGGTGACCCATCCAAAGATAGGCTTCGACAAGCAAACCTTACTGACGGCTAACTTTAAAAAATCAAAACAGATCGATCCCGTTGCACTTCTCGCCAGCTGTTTCAACGAAATCTTTCTCAAAAGCGATGGTAAAGATGTTACACATCAAAAAGTAAAAATGAGGTAATATTGCGATACACAGTTTTAATCTTCACTTATACTTGTTTTAATATTACTTTTTCCTAGATATTATAAGATTTTATATAAAAAAAAACTAGTTGATATGATTAATTCTATGCCAGTTATCACTTTAACTAAGTCATGCCAGATATTATACGTAATAACTAGTTAATGTGATGAATTCTGTGTCATTTATTACTTTCACAGATATTACTATACTACTTTTACTATAACATATAGATGTATCTTGATTATTTGTCAAAGGTTAGGTTTGTTTTTGAAATAAGCTCGCCACACATGTCTCGGGAAGATTCTCACCTAGACCTAAATGAGCCCTTATTTTATGATTTTTAAAGTTTACACTCCAACATAAAAAGCTTGGTAATAGCGTATCAAAGTGATCAAGAATCTTCTCTTCACGTTCTTCTCATAACTCTGCTCTTTACTACAAAAACAAAAACGACTCACGGTTCATCAGGAGCATTTATCACAACGGGCGGCGTCCTCTTCTCCTTAGGTAGGCCACTTCCTTCCACAATCACCTTCCCTGACGTGGAGGCCCGTCCAACCTCATTGGAAGCCGTGCAGGTGTACACGCCAGCATCTCGATAGGTCACGAAGGCTAGTGCCAGTTCTATCTGGCCGTCTCTGTCTAGCGTCATGATGGCGCGTCGACTTGGGCGAAGGCGGACGCCATCGCGGTACCAGGTGACTCCGACTGAGGGGTATGCTTCTACAACGGCCGATATTCTGAGTTCTTCACCTGGAAGAATAGGTTGGCAGATTAAGTATGGATAAAATGCTTTCCTTTTACTTCTTGCATTGAAGGCAGAAGGTTTTGCTGAGAGATTTATGGTTCTAATTTCTACGTACGAAGTCTGAATCTAGGTGTCTAGAATATCTTTATGACTTTGACCTCTGCTCGTTTTTTTTTGGATTTATATAATTATTTTGTTAAATGTAAACAAAATTAACGAATCCTACTAATATAATAAACATGAAAGTTTGTTTGGATGGATGGATGTTTTGAAATTTGGCTCACATATAAGTTTAGTCTGAAATTACACATAGGATTCCGTTTATTGGACCATTACGTCCACGTAGGGTTATTTCTGAGATACATTCAAGCGTCACAAAGAATGCAAAGCAATCTAAATCGTAATCTAACTAATTGCAAGGCCAATTAAAATTGTCTTTTTGTGTGTAGGTACCAACATATATACATGGCTCATAAGAGAACAACGTCGTTTCTTATTTAGAGGTTTTATGCCAAAATTATGCATACAGTTGTTTCTTGCATCAGGGTCTAAACATTGGGTACCATAGCTTGTAGATAGAGGTACTATTAAAAAAAAAAGGTTTTTACCTTCAGAAAGTCTATACAGCGGTTCCAATCCACAACAGAACTCCGGAGCCACGTACGCCCTGATGCCCTTATCCACCACCAGGCTGCAACGACAGCTGACAGCCCCGGAGCTGTTTCGTGCCATCGCTTCGTACACCCCTCCATCTTCCAAGGTCGTGGGGGCGATCTCCAGCGTGTGGAAGTGCTCATCCTGGTAGGTGTTGCGGCGCTCTTGAAAGTTTATGATGAAATAGTTTAAGATGGCTTTGGTAATAATTATTAGGAAAAGGGTGTCGTATTGCCCACTAACTGGGCTGGGTCATATAGGCAGTCAAAACATAACATAATCAGCATAACCTAGCCAAGCCTAGCCAGCTGCTGGATGACAGGCCTCCTCTCTGAAAGAGGCTGTGGACTGTCTGATGACAGTGGGTGACTCTGTAATCCTTTTTAAGAATGCGAAGAATTAATGGCAACGTTTATCATCGAGGGACTCAAAAATCACTTTTTCTAAAGCACAAATATAAATTGTGTCGCGACGGTATCTCGCTTAATCGGTATCAAAAACCGGATCGGCATCTCCCTTTGGATATGCAGCTGGTTTGCCGTACCCCTTAAAGTAGTTTGTAGAAAGACTGCGAATTATCGTCGCAGTCAGCCCTTTATTATTCACCCTTCAATGTAAGTCCATAGCTATTTAAGTATAATTTATACTTATTCAGATTCAGCAGGGACCGAGTTTTAGCCTATAGGAGAAACAATAAATTATCAATCTTTTTTGGGAACAAACTGATTCCAATGGACTCACACTACAGTAAGTATCCGTAAGTTCCCCCTTTAAATGTCGCATGTGATTTTTGTGGACCGGTGTAAATGGGGTGGCGATTCAATTTTTTCAAGCGATGAGTCTGGCGAAAATCGACTAGTGTAAATGTCTTCATCTGTCAAAACGATTAGTTGATGGGATAAAGTACTATAGAGAGTTGTATTTAAAGTTATTGAGTTGAAAACAAAACATAGTTATATTTTTCAGGCTTGGACAAATCATGAGGCCTAATTCTCAATAGAACAAGTTCCCTGAAAAACCCTTGAAAAGCCCAATGCTCAAAATCCTTAATCCTCTAATAGTCCAATTCTCAATCGCAGCTTAGAAGCATGTGCTAAAATAATATGAACTTACTGTCAATCACAAGCGTTTCTCCATCTTTGAACCAGCTCAGCGTAGGAGGCGGGTTGCCGACTACCTGGCAGGTCAACCGGACCGGGTATGTGGCTTGCACTCGGCGATCCCGCAACCGCATCGTAAACTGGGGTGGATAGTCGCCTTCCGCATCCTGGGAACGTTCCCTGGAAAGTATAAGTTATATGCTTTATGTAAAGGCCGTTAAAAAGAACTCCACTTAAAGATGAATAAATTTCACAGTGTTTATAATATTTTTGGGATCGTCATGGGGGTAATAACTGTTATATTTTGTATTTGTGCTGTTCGTATGTACTGTGGGTTTATTGATGTGTGTTTCGAAGAAGAATAAATCTACACTAAGAAGAATATTTCAAAGGGCCAAACATTTGGCACCAACCCTTTGCCATCATCTTCCTTACTCTTTTTTGTTCCTTTTTTCCCTATCAAACGTCACGGCATCGTTTACTCCTTTTTCTTTCGTATATTCGTCCCTACACAATCTATTAGTTTTCTTTTGTTATTCCTCTTTCCATCCGCTTTCATACCCATCTCTATCTTAGCCACATGTCCATATCAAGAAAGACCACTTCCTTTCTATTTTTCTGTAATGATTTTCACTTTTAAAATTAGGCACCCATAAAGGTGAAAATACCTAGATATCAAATGAAAGCTTATAATGTACCTACTCTGTTGAAGAGAACATTCTATTAGTATATTATCAATGCCAAATGAAAGACTTTCTTTCATTCTTTATTGGGTATTTTTTTCGTTACAAATATCGTCACAATAGGCACTTTAACTCTCATTTGGGCGGGCTTCACTGCAATGCAAAGTCCTCCTACTACGAGTATGCAAATTTTTAATGAACCAGTGCACATCGGAGGCGGGCCGATTCGCACTATGTTGTATAGAAATGCGATACGCTGCACCCAATGCGACAACAATAAGCCAGCTTTCACAGCATGGCGTCATATGGACAGCCGCTTAATGCGCTTTTTAATGCTAAAAATACGCTCAAAAAAGGATTGAGGAATTCAAAAAGTGTATTTGATCGTTTTCTATATATACTTGTAGTATCTCGAGTCATACTCATAGGTTTCGTTAATGTTTTTAAGTGCTCGTTCAAGATTGGTTGGAAATTGCAGCGATTCTATTGGAGTAATCGATTTTTAGGTAAACATATCCAACACAACTTAACGTTTCAAAAACCGCTCTTAATGGTCTAATTAAATGACGATTTATACTTATGTTCTGGTTTTAAAAACTGAAACTGTGTGGACGAGTTAACCTAAATAAAATCTAGATCATACTTGCTGCATTGTCCTACACTACAAAATGACATAGTATTCGACGATGTGTGTGTAACCGCAGTCTGCTATAGGTCGTGGATCGACCAATCAGCTTCAAGCTATTCTAGCATATTTTTTGGCTGTTGCGTGCAGCGATTCACTACGAATGAAAAAGCGTAGGTATAGATTGCCGGCTTTTAGTACCTTAGCAGCGTGTATGCTCTAATTTGAGTTTTAAATTTAATTAGGGTTTTGTCTCGTTTAGTCGTCTGTTTCATATTTTAAAAGAAGTTTCTCTAAAAAATTAGTAGTCCACCGACTTCGGGAAGCTCTAAGCTGTTGGTTGTCAGAAATCTAGAGAGAGTAACCTTCTCTCTCATGACCAACAGTACTGCTGTCTCTTAGTCTGTCAATAAAATACGAAAAGAAACTCATAACTTTTGAATTAACCCTATTTACTATTAGTTCTGAATTCAAAGTTTATCGGGAGTCGGGACAAAGCAATAGCTCGGGTCAGTTTACGCGTTTCATCGAGCTCGCTTTCGTCTTCCCATTTTGTGGTGGAATACCCCTTATTTTGGACGTTTTAAATACGAACAATCCATGATCGTGATAATTAATTTCCCGTTAGTGTGACTCACGCAAAAGAAAGTTTTTCCACATGTATCTCTTATAGATTCTAGT
Source organism: Agrotis puta (assembly GCA_943136025.2). Lineage (NCBI taxonomy): Eukaryota > Metazoa > Arthropoda > Insecta > Lepidoptera > Noctuidae > Agrotis > Agrotis puta. The sequence continues at coordinate 10,849,597 of OW964166.2, forward strand.
GCAAACAAACCCTTGTTTAAATTATTATGATGTAGCCTATTTCCCTGAAGATATCTAAACGTATATTTTACTATCTTAACTACAGGCATTGGATAGATAATTGTGTAGGATGTAGCCACCAGCTCTGCACATTATGTTGGATACCTTCCAAGCAAGGCCGTTGATCTCTACCGAGAACTCGTAACGAAATAATCACGTCCAATCGTTTAACCTATAAATTACCGTCACCCACAAATAAATAAACAATTAAGGTATCTAGTATTAGGTCACGGGACAGTCTAAACAGGGTACCGTGGCCCTGCGACGTAAACAGTACGCTTAAGGAACAGGGTGGTATTTAGGCATTTAGGCAATACGAATCTTACAGTCCTTCAGCTACGCCCAAGGCGTGGGAATTCAATCGATGATTTTCAAAGAACAAAAAAAAAGTTAAAAAAAAATGAGTAGTTTAGAATTCGAAGAAATTTTAATTGAACAGTCGGAAAATAAATACAGAGAAATATTCTAGTATTTTTACGACATCTGTCAAAATTTTCATGGGTTTCATAACGATCAGAGACTGAGACGGTCACTTGGGCCGTGAAACTCGCTTGCACAAACAGCCAACTGGCACCGACTCGGAATAGCTAGGTAAGTCATAAAAGTATTTTGTTCCATGTGTAAACGGAACCCGCGACACACAGCGCAACAGTCAATCGCTCAGCCACTGCACCAACTGTTCCAAGCTTTGTTCCCATTGTTGGGGTTGTAAATTCATCAAATAAGTCCTCCAACCTAGTTGGAGCGGAAGGGACTGTCAGACTCTTACACTAAAAGTTCGCTCTGTTCCTTCAATAGCCCTTTACGTTTCAGGTTCACGGCTACCTGCTTGGTCTCGCGACCCCGACTTATCTTTGCCCCTTAGATGCGTCTAAAATAATCTAAATCCGCATGAAATATCCATAGATATGCTATGGAATATCATGAAATGGCCTAGACGAATAAATTGAATCGAGCTTCAAACGTGAACGGTCATCATTAATTTATTTGATGGAACAGTTAAAAAAAATCTTATTTACAAACAGAAGCATCAAAACATTGGCTTGACTTCCGTACTTTACATTGATCGTGTGTTAAAAATATTTATCTGTAAGTACTTATTAATTTTAGCCAACTGAAAGGTTCATAACTGTTTCTGTTTTTCTTAAAATCGACTATTATTGAATTGATTTAAGCAACTGAAAACGTATATCCAGCGTGTTGGCAGTCGTTGTAAAAATTCAACGATAATGATTGTCACTTGTTTTAAAAACACAAATCTTCAAACCCTTGTTTTGATAACTGACAGCCTAATCCCATCATCATTATCGCAAGCGCATTTAAAATCATATCCAAAATTGAATTCAATTCCAATGTTAATAGCACTATTTATCCATAGCACACATAATTGTATATAAGACTTACCTCTTAAGCTTAGCATCAGCTTCCCAGATCAGTCTGTCAGTAACAACCGCCACCCTCGCGTACGTGGACGCCCGGCCGTGCACATTCGACGCCTCGCAGCTATATCTCGCCTCATCCTCGATGCAAACATCCTTGATGGTCAATGAACAGTCTTGACCGTTGTACAGAGTCGTCATCCGGCTCTCTTCCTCAATCTCGTGCCCATTCTTCATCCAAACTATTTCAGGCAACGGTTTGCCCTTGACGCTGCAGCTTAAGTTCGCCGTCTCGCCAGCTAACACCTTCAGTTGTCCCGGCAGAATGTCTACAAACTCCGGTCTGTCTCCCGCGAGGCCGATGCCAACCGGTGAAGACGTCTGCACCGACTCTCCCCAACCGTATCTGTTCTTAGGTGTGACTCGGAAGTGGTATTCCTCTCCTTGTTTCAAATTGAAAGCGTCGAAAGTAGAAAGGGGGGTGATTCCTAATTCAACCCAGCGCGCACCTCCTTCTTTTCCCAAAAGCCAGCTTTCAACTTTGTATGCGAGGACCGGCGCCGTGTCCCGAGGGTCGGCTTTCGGCCAGGCGAGAGAGACCCAGTTGTTGCCTCCGTCCACGACGCTTGGCTCACCCGGGATGCGGTCCGGTACGGCTAAAACGAGAACCGATGCGGCACTGACCTTAAAGAATACTTGACGATATGCCAGACGAGACTGCCAGATGACTTATAGTATTGATTTGAGATTGATCGAGCCAGAATTGGCAGGTTAGGCTAAATATAAAGCGGGTAAATCGTGAGTATGATCTAATGATATGTTGCTGAGTGCCCAAGACTGTTGTCATCGTAACGATGAACAATTGACCGTGAAACGCTTCGATAGGTTCCTATTGACAAGGTTTAGATTAGTTTTAACTTAACCAACTATGAGTCGATCTTCTGGCAGTTCTCGTCTGGCTTATCAGTATATTTATGAGGTACAGTTCCTGAAGTATAGTTATTGAATAGTGAATGGGCTATTTCATATAAGTCGATAGCGGTAAAGACACGATATAAGTGGGATGGATAGTTTCGTACATTTCTAGGGAAAATGAGCGTGAGCAGACGATATGCCAGTGTTGTATCAAAATGAGAGTTAAAATCTGTCAATTTTGCTTTAAAAGACAAAATAATGAAATGGAAATGTTTTTCCCAGCCAATGATTAACCCACATTTTTTTTCGTGTGCGAATGTAAAATAATTAGTCTCTTCTGGTAATCCCACAGGCCTTTGACATGACCTTTGACTTATTACATAAATTTATTAGGAATACATTAATTCCCGGTTTTGTCACGCTTCACTGATAATATGCATGAAAAATATTGCTATCACTATTTTTTGTCTAGCAAGTCAGAAGGCCGGGTGATGTCGTAGTTTTTTTTTCATCAAATTAACGCTCGTAAAATTGCAAGGCGCAGCTAGTTAGCAAAATACTTACATTTAAACCTCCTCTCAGCAATGGACATAGATGAGTCATCCATAGGATAAGTCCAGTCAGATATGAGGTTTTCAGAAGAAGCTCGTTGTCTTACCTGAGGAAAAAAAAAAGTTAAAATACTCATGGAGTGATAAACCAAAAATCAAACTAATGTAAAGTAGAAAGAAAGAAGAAGGTACTAATGAGAAGATCACGATTCACGATTATGACCTCCACACAGTCCTCATATTTTTTACAAAAAAGACCGATGCCCTGATGTTGAGGACAAATCTACTTGTGGATGGCATGACGTTGTTTACTGGTGGACTTATTGTGCGCTCTACTACAAAGCAAATATTTCCCAACTCGACTAGTATTGGGGGGGTTGCACTTCACATGGTTGTAATGCATATAGCAGCATACTTACCACAACAGTGACGAACGCTTAGTGTCAGGGTGTCATCCATAGGCGTTCATAATCAAAATGCAGTACGTCTCAAGTTTTTAATGATAACTTGACGTCAACTTGATGCCAAAGTGTATCACACTTACCACGACTGTGACGAATGCTCGGTCGCATCCATAGGCGTTTCTAGCCAAAATGCAATAGGTACCCGCATCGTTTACTCCAGATCTTTTAAGTGTAAACTTGACGTAGTCGTCTGACGTCATCTTGCAGACTCTCTGGTTGGTTGTGATGTCGCGAATGCCTTTCATGAACACAACTGTGTACAAAAGATATAGTGATGAGGGATATTGTTACGTTTTGTATGAAAATAATGGTTATTTCTATAAAAACTAAAAAAAAAACTCTGTAGCTACCCGCCAGTCTGGTTGATGGCAATGGTATTACATTGCATAATCAATCGGCCTATGATGTTCCCACAGCTGGGACACAGGGCTCCTCTTTGTGATAGAGAGTGGGCTGTACTTCACCACGCGAGCCCAGTGCGGATGTCCCATGACCCGATCTATAACTCGTTAGTCTGGGCTATTCACACTGCGCCATCACTGCTCTCTCTGATGGCAATAGGCTCGTCCCATATAAAAATGGACTTAAAATAATAAGCGAAGTGTGGAAATTATATTGAGTAGGTACGCCTCACCACACTGTATTTCCCGAGATTCTAGTAAAAAGGAGGGTGCTCAAAAAAAACTAGCTCCGGCAGAAACGAGTTATATCCCAAATTATCAATAATATAGTGTAATAAAATAATAACCGGTTATGATCGTGATTCTTACTGGCAAACATTAAAAAAATCAGTTATGTTATTCAATCCTCCATAAAAAAAGTAGTTTGTAGTAGTAGTGTGCTTCCCTATTTCTGAAAGACGCCTTTACTGATTTGGAAAATCACTTTTTTGTTCTGAACCCCAATACTTAACCGGTGGTTTGATAATCAAGAGATCAGACTATTGAGAATTGGAAATACAACTTGTTTCTGCCGGAGCTGGGTGTTTTGCTATTTTGCGTAAGCATTCTCCTTTCCGAATGAAAGTCACAAACACGACCCTTCGATTTGCGTTTTCAGTAATATCGCTGGGCCACAGATTCTTACCTTTAGGTTTAGGCTCTCCTTGAACCCTAAACGAAATATTGACATCTTCGCCGACAGAAATGAGGATATCCTTCTCCGGCCTTCCAGCAATGATGGCGGGCTTTCCCTCCAGCTCATTAGTCACCACAGTAATCGCAGCATTCATGTCAACATTGCCATGAGTACTCCAAGCCCTGCAGGTATACATCCCCGATTCTTTTTCGGTAACATCTGAGAGAGCTAGAGTATACAACCCCTGTTCGACAAAAGTCCTTGCGTTTCTGTATATTTCTGTGACTGAGCGACCTTCTCGAAGCCATTCTACCCTGGTAGGGCTGCCCCTGATCTCTACCTGGAGCCCTATAGTGCCTCCTTTGGCAACCTTGTAGTCGGATAAAACGTTGGTGAAATGAGGGCGTCGGTACTCAAAAGCTTGGCGGTTGAAGTGAGAGCGTTCTCTTGTGGCTATGTTCGAACTGGGGCGGCTTTCTTTGCCTGAAATTATGATTTTAAATGTTATTTTGTGTCAAAAATATTGTAAAATAAGTGATGTAGCATTTTCGTAGCATTTTTGCTAGTAGCAAACCTTTAGCGTGGGTCGTATACTGTTTTATATGGGTTAAAATTCATATGTTTATCTACCAAAATTTTACGCCTAAACAAGTTTCGTGTTCGTATCACTCATTAACCACTAAAGAGTTATTTCGTTAGCATACCTAGAGAACCTTCTAAGGTTGGCCGCACACGTACGGTTTCCTGATTAGGAATTCAGATCGGAATTCGGTGAGATTAGCGCAGACGTTCGGTTTTTTGTATAAGGAATTTTATACGACTAGTGCCTTCAGAGATACAATCGTGAAAGTTCCTCATCATGGACGACGACGAATTGATTGCTATTGCAATTTTACTGGTCCTTCATAAGAAGAGGAATCGTCGTTACTGGGTACACCCGTTGAATACTCAAAGATAAACAGAAAGTAAATTCTACATGAAAAGAGCAAACATGCGAGCTTAGGTATCCAGAAGAATTCTTCAAGTATTACAGAATGTCCATAAAATCCTTTGATGAGCTTCATAATGGCATACGAGAGAAAACAAAAAAAGAAAATTGTGTTTGGTCTCGGTAGAAAAATTAGCCATAACATTAAGGTATGTATTTAATTTTAATCATATTCTTATAAAGGTGCATATCTCGTAGAGACACAGAGGTAGGTACGTTACACATTTTGATTCATTATTATCGACATGTTACGTAGTTATTTAAATTTTAAATATTTTTTAATATTATCCTCTAGGAAATCTTCAAACTGCTTTCTTAGTCTCTGTATACTCGGGGTAGTCTTGCACGGCATGTTGTTGGTTAGCTGAATGGGGAGGTGTGATATTTGTAATTGAGCGTATAACTATTTTAGGCTTGTAGGTACGTGCACTGGGTACAGGCTGCTGGACTTCTCAAATATATCGGTGAATTTTTCGATGCATTTACATTTCTCTGCATAGATGGAATGTATGTTGGTGATGGAGATGAATTATAGTAGCTTTGCAGTGCAGGAGTGTATACATGGCCAGAATGAGGACTTGGCAATGACCCTAGTGAATTTTCACTGTATGTATATGAAGATTTATTTATTTTAATTTATTTAAATAAATAAATTTAGCCGAATATCGTCTGCCGACGTCTGTCGCCGCGGGCTTTTACCACTGCGGCTGGGGTGGAGGGAGGACGCTGTCCTCTCCCACAGGCGGCCCGCCTCCTCCTTCGCGAGCATGACTGCTTCGCAGAAGAAGGCGACCGCTTCCCACTCCATCCCGCCCCGCTTTATGGCCTCGACCAATGCCGGGCGTATCGCTATCGTCAGGACACGGCGGTGCTCTGGGGCAGTCCTGCACCGTATGCTCCACCGTGTCCTCCGGACGATCCTCTCAGCGGTGACACCCAGCCGTTTCTTCCCTCCATATCAGACACACCTGTGTCGCCCGAAACTTCCGTGTCCGGTGAGGACCTGCGTTATGCGGTAGGTCAGGACGCCGTGACGCCTATCCAGCAACTCCTCAAAGAGGGTTCTTACCGCCGCAATTGCGGCGTGCCGATGTGTACCTAACTTCTAAAATAAGAAAATGATAAAACTAAAAAAAATGATGTACATTACCATGCAAACTTCCAGCGAAAATTGGTTTGAACGAGATCAAATAGTTAGGTTTTTTATTAATACGTCATAAATAGTAAACCGTAATTTACCATTCATTCAATCAACTCAAATATAAAACAAACTTACAAAGAACTACAAGAACTTTTATATTATGATGATACTTGCTGCTACGGAACCCTCCATGGGCGAGTCCGACTCGCACTTGGCCGCTTTTTTTTCATGTAACTTTTCAAACTCATCAAAAATTGGAACCGTCGTACTGAAGGTGACTCCATATGATTGACATCTTTGGGAACTTCCGATTCAATATTTTGTTCTGCATTATCTGATTGAGAGTCTAATTCCTGTGCATAGTTGCCCTCGGAATCTCTTTTTGAAAACATGGGTGTTAGAAAATAAAGTAATTGGCTGTATACATATGTTTAAGACTTCTTAGCTGCACTGCCAGTAGGAACATTTTTGTTTATTTGCACTTCTTTTCGATAGCAGTCCCTGATGTTTGTTCCCTTCTAAAATCAAACAATAAATAATATTATTGTTTGATTTTCAGATTTCTGGCAACTGCTTGTAATTATGAAGAATTAATAACATGATTATCTGGTGGGAAGCCGAACTGTATCTGCGCTTGTTAAAGAAATCTGTAAAGTTATAATTCAGGGAAGTGTAGCAACCCTTAGAACTGAATCCACCGTCATCAAAAGAGCGTTGGATAGAAATTGCAGAAATTTATTATAAAAATGCTCACTTCCCAAACTGCGTACGTGCAGTTGACGGGAAACATATCCGTTTGATCTCCCCTCTACATAGTGGGTCTGTTTTTTATAACTATAAAAATTACTACTCAATTGTATTGATGGCAGTAGTAGATTCAGACTATCGGTTCATACCTATAAATGTTGGTGCTTTTGGCGGATACAGTGACAGCAATATTACAATGAGGTTTTAGGGAAAAGGGTAACTGAAAATCGCTTTAATTTGCCTTAATTTTATTAAACCTTAAGGTCATGGCACATTATAGCAGCATCACAACTGCACAGCTGCAGCTCGGCGTCGCCTCGAATTTAGGCCACGGCTAGCCGTTAGCGTGCTAACAGTCCGCGCGCCGTCTGCGAGGTGCAAGCTTGCTGTCACCGTGAACATAATTGTTATAAGGCATTTGGTTCGCTAGCAACTCGGAGTCAGTGAGCCGTAAGGACGCTGTCGGTGCGATGTAAGCACGCCGACTGCTCGCTTGCATCGCCCGGGCTGCGAGGCGATTTGTATGATAACGGTAAGCGCGCCGACTCCCCACCGTTGGCTTTTTCATATTTGCATTATAAAAAATATTATACGACACATGATTTAAGGCTCTAATTTGAATGACAAGTTAAGTGCTGGGTTGGAGCCGCGCCGTTGCCGTGCCGGTATAGTGTGCCTGTGTGACTTTTATCCAAGATGTAACCTCAATAACCAAAGTCAAATTTTTAATTATCGTCTGAGTCGATCTCGACGTATTGTTGAATGTGCTTTCGATATTCTTTCAAACAAAGGGAAAAAAAATCATACAAATATGACCATTACGCCCGATTTTGCTGTTTTAATAACGAAAACAGCATGCGTATTGCATAATTTTGTACGTAAACGAGATGTTTATAACTTTACTGATACTTTGACGCATTACTTAGAGGATTTGCCATTCAGTTCTTCACGACAATCTTCAAACAGAAGTGTAAGAGATAATTTTGTTATGTACTTCATGACGCCGGAGAACTATCATATCAATACAGCCAAAGAATTATCGTTTAGTCCACTCTCGTCCCCTCGACCCCCAAGAATTAAAGTGTCCACTCGACCCCTAACTACAGTTTCTTCTCGACCCCTGGGGGTCGAGAGTGGGTTTCATTTTAAAGCCAAGTTTTGGTTTCCACTCGACCCCCAAGTACAGTTACGATGAAAAATCATCAGTCTTTCCTATAGTTGCATACTATTTAACTTAAATACCGTCATTACATTTTATTTTAATCCTTATTCGTAAGAATCGACATTTGTGTAGTTACCAAGTGATCGGTGCGTGCACAAGTGATTCTTGCAAAAATGTCTGATATACCGACTACAAGTGATAGTAGAGCGTATTTAAAATTAATAACTTCCCAGAGAGGAGGATGTCATCTACCTACTTCTGGAAGGACATCAGTATCATCTTAAGAAAACAGTTTAAAAACGGAACATCTTATTGGCGTTGAATTAATCGGCCTACATGCCATTGAACTGTGACGATATTAGAAGTGAAAAGCAAAGTCATTAAATCTTCATTGCATTTATTTATAACTAATAGTGCTAAAAATAAAGTGCAGCACATTATGTCACTGTGTAAACAACGAGTGTCCAAAAATTCAAACAAACTGTACCATCAATCAGACCGGGAGAATAAATCCAGACTCCGTAGTTGCTACTGAGAAGTTCCTAATAGAAAAACCTAGTAACACTGCCTGACCCGGGAATCAGAGCTTCAGCAGTTGTGCTTGCGACCACTAGACCGACGAGGCAGTCTTTTTAAATATCAATTCCTGAATTTGGCCTGTCACTGTACCAAAATATTAATTATCGTACTAGGGGACGAGAGTGGACTCAACGTGCGGGTCCCTTGTATGAAAATTCATTCTCACCCCCTAGGGGTCGAGAGTGGACAATGTTTAGGGGTTTTTTTAGGGGTCGAGGGGTCGAGAGTGGACTAAACGAGAATTATCAGCCCTCTTTAATATAACAATAAAAATAATAGCAAGTACTTACATTTGTTTCTTTGTCTGTGCACTTTTCCCACTTATCACAAACTTCCTTACAAATCTGCTCCCAAGCCAACTTTTTTATGTCTCTTTTGTGGTAGTCCACATTGTTCATATGCCATATACATGGATATTTTTCTACAGACATTATTAAATATTCGGCCTCACACATTTTCTAACATACATAAAACTAGCACGAGCAACAACGCTAACGGCTGAGCCAAAATGTACGAGATCGCTGCGTTCGGGATGACATCATTACGTTTTTTCCGTTCTTGTTAGACCCGAACGCATGGGGAAAATTTCGAAACGGGTATTAGGTTTTTTACCGTTCGAAAAAAATAAGAACGTGAACATTTTGTACGCATTCAGGTTTCCGAATCTGCATTGCGTGTGCGTCTAGCCTAAACCAGCCACGTGTGAAGTCTATCATAAAAAAGTGCTGTTATCAGAAACAAAGACGTGTACAAAGTTTCAACAGCATCGGTTAAGAAGTGGTTTAAATTCAGTGGCAAGTTTTGATCACATTACTAAAGAAATAACAAGACAAGTTTAGCAAAGCTTGTAAAAAATATCGACATTAATATATAAAAAAAGAACGCTTGACTGATGCTCAAAACATTGCCGGGAATAAAATCCTCCGTTTTGAGGAACCGGCGTTTTTCTCTGAACTGCACTGGTTAGAGTAACCTAACTGATTCATATTGTGAATGAATAACAAAGGCATTGATATTAGGTAATACTGCAAAGGTATCTTTTTAGTATTCACAAAATAAAAATTGTGATGACTCCTTTGTTTATATTTACTAAAATCTTGTAGCAATCTTCTTAAACTACAGCTCTTTTAATGACAAAGAACTACATATTGATAGCCACAAATGTACAACTATAAATCTACATAACTCTTTCCAAGCGTTAGGAAGAGGGATGTTGTGAACCTTGTCAGCCATATAAATCAAATACAGATCAACAAGCAAAAAGTCTACAATAATTTCGTAAATAGATGTTAAGGTAGAAAAAAAAATGTATAAACCAACCAAATACTTTACGATAATACATTTTGAACTTATTCCGAGGGTTTTTATACGATATTTTTACTATAGCTTTCCCGGCAAATGGGTAGCGTGCAGCCACCGCCGTGTTTCCCGTGAGACTGAGGCCCGGCTTGCTGCCCTTGAAATATGACGGGATTTTAGGGTGCGCTGATTGGTCATAATTGACGTGGATACAATAATAACAACCCCTAGCGAAGACGAGAACAGTGTAGACAGGTAACTGAATAATAATTTGGTAAGGATACACTTATTGGATTCAATAGTGAGATTAAGGGAGAGAGGATTGTTATTAAAATCTTTTTTTTTTTGCATAATATGCTAATTTTGTGCTTAAAAACAATACGAGAAGTCTATCAAACCGGTCAGTATGTTTTGGAAATTATATTAACTGAGTAATATATTAATAAATTAGTAGGATCGGACAAACACTAATACGCCAAAACACAAATTTTCCTTTGTGATTCTCTTAAAAAACCGATTAAGAACAGTTACAGACAGAACTAACGTGACTATTTTGGGTTTACGATACGAGTACAATTTCTCCAAATCGATTTATGGAGAAAATTATACTCGTAAATTAAAGGCCCATGCAACTATTAGTATGGACCTTGGCATGATTTTTTTTTTTCTTTTCGCCAGTGATTAAATTTTGGCCACAATTAGACTACTACTTAAGAAGTCCATAGAAAAAAAAAATAAGTTTCTAAACCGTAACCAACCAGAGATATGGCGCTTTTAATTTTGTTCTAATCAGGAGTGATTTACTCCCGATTAGAACAAAATAAAATCTGTTATATCTCTGGTTGGTTACGGTTTAGATTTTTTTTTAAATTATTTTTTACGAAGTTCTTAGATTGCGGTCTACTAATGACCAACATTTCATTACTGGCGGAAGAAAAACAAATTTTGATGCCAAAAAGTTGCATTCCCCTTTTGATTTATTAACTAAAACTTCCTTCAGATTATTGTTTTTAATAGTAACAAAACGAAACATGCAACATTGTTCCTTTAGCTAGCTAATCTAAGTACCTAATAAGTTATGAGTTTCTGAACTTACGAACGTATTATCTGTACATTTCATGCAGATTTTCAAGTCGTTAATTTTTAAATGATTGACCCGATTTTCATGAAACTGCATACGCGTAAGCAGAATAAGTCTGAAAAGTTAACAGAGAACATTTTCGAAATGTTTTGTTTAAAAATGGTAATTTGTAATTTCTGTATGTATGGAAATGTAATTTTAACAGTAACATATTTTCGAGAAAAATAAATGTTAGACCTATATACCGATTCGATTTCGACACTGTTGCATCCATCTGTAAAAATCCCGATCTAAGTGGTCCTATAAAAACATAATAATAAAGAAAATCTACACACTTACCGGTAAAACTGACAATATGGGTAATTTGATCTGTCCACACGGAGTTTTCAGCTTTGCAGGTGTACTTCCCACTGTCCTCGGGAACAGGAGAGCTGATGGCGAGTCTGCACACTCCGTCTGCGAGGTAGTACGCTTGGTATCTCTCGTTGGTGGACACCGGCTTGTCATCCTTCAACCAGGTGATCGTGGGTAGAGGCTGGCCTCGGATGCGGCATTCGAGCACTAGCTCGTTTTCGGCGAGGTGGTATGTATCTAAGAATGAAAAAAATAGTTAACAATTTTACTAGGCGTTGCGTTGAAGAGGCGGAAGACTCAATCTATAGGTACTTTATAAGTCTATACTAATAATCTTACGCTGAAGAGTTTGTTCGCTTGAATGCGCTAATATCAGGAACTGCTGGTTCAAATTGGAAAAATCCTTTTGTGCTGTATAACCTATTTATTGAGGAAGGCTATAGGTTATATAATATCACGCTTCAAACTACAGGAGCTGAGCAGTAGTTGAAACCGCGGGGATAATCTAATAATATTATAAAGCTGAGGAGTTTGTTTGGTTGAACGCTGTAATCTCAGGAGCTATTTGTACGAATTGAATAACTATTTTCGAGTTCGATCCGGTAATAGAGGTAGGGTACAGGCTATATAAAATCACGTTACGATCAATATACAACACTAGCACTTTGCCCGCGACTTCGTCCGCGTGGGTTACGTACTTTCCTAATTCCCCCTTTAAAGGTTTAATTTCCAAAAACCCCTTCTTAGTGCTCCCCTACATTATAATAGGAAGCCGTGTGCAAAATTTCACATTCCTAGCCCCAGTAGTTTCGGCTGTACGTTGATATGTCAGTCAGTCAGTTCTCCTTTTATATATATAGATTATTTTTTGTTTATGCGAAACCCGATACACCTGTCTAGTATTGGTCGTCCGTTCAAAAACATGCTCATTTCGCGGTACACCCGCGTATACCGCGTCTCCTGTCTTATACACTCGTGATAATAACTTGGCAATAGGTACCTAACCGTACGGTGATTGTATTTAAATAAAATTTAATCAAATAATTTTGAAAAAAAATATAACATGGTGTAAAAATTATTGGAATCGAATCAGTTACTGATTCTGAACAAACTATATTCAGGTTTCGCATATACTAAAAATAATGTCGTATAGATACCGAGCAGGCGGGGAACCGCTAGTATTCTAGCCGTGTGAACTTTGGAAGGATTTACAAAATTATGATCATTGTGGAACCTGTCGGGCAGAGTAAAAAGTAGGAAAGAGGATGAGGGTTTTTGTTTGACAACCTTAACTACTACTATAGACCTAGATAAATCGAATTTAAAACCTATCGTATTTTTTTACAGAGACTCTCAACAATATTGACGTTAATTACTTTTCAGTAGCTTAATTTAGTATGAGTCTAGTTAGACTCATACTAAATTAAGCTACTGAACCGGCTAAAGAGTTCTTAAGCCGTCCTTAAACGGACTTGTAGCCAGTGATCAACATACACGGACTGCTCGAACAGTCCCGAAGCAGTTCGAATGCTCGAGCGATTCCATGTACATATTTTGTTCTTATTCTTAGCATAACGAGAGCCGTTTCCGAAGATCTGGAAGGCAAAGATCAATTGAAAGAATAGGATAGATTTAAGTTAGTACGAGTCTGACAGTCCCTTCACCTCCACTGAGCGACTTATTTGACGATATTGGGATACCTAAAAAGACCTCTTCCCTCCTCTCACTTTTGATTAATGCGTTTATAAGCCAATCCTTAACAAAAGAGTCTATCTCGGGCCGAGTTCCCCTGTTGTCAATGTCAACGTAACTGCCACCTGTAATGTTTGCTTCAAATTAGCCTCGAAAGTTACGACGTAGTTAGTTCTACATATTATCAAGAGAGGGCGACACTGGACCGATCAGTTTTCAACGCACAAATTCATCTTGGAACATTGACATTTTGACATTAAGATTTATTGCAAATAGTATATTAACAGATAAAGTAGGTAGGTAAGTAGTAGGTTTTCACAACTTTCAACACGTATGACAAAAGGTATGGCAGTATTGAAACGACTACGAATACATTTTAGGCTCTAGTCACATAGCGACGCGATGCTGCGCGCACATTTCAATAGACCGTGACTCGACACAATGCGACGTGACGCAACGATACTACTAATGTGTATCTTTTCGTGTAGTAAATAAAGTTAGATTTTGAGCCGCTCTAATGAAATGTGCGCGCAGCGTCGTGTCTCGTGACTTGACCCTTGTCAGCAGTCATTCAGAAATTATCTTTATGTATACGAAAATACAACTCACATTTATCTGTTGTAACCACTAACAGTAGTTTAATTCAAATACGTAATGGAGAGATGGCGCTTCTGCCCGCGTAAGGTAAATCTCGATGAGTCATACTGCGTAAAACAGTCGAGGTAAGGGAACAGGGAAAATTTACCCTAACTAGACGTCACTTTCTTGTCTCTTAAGGCTAATTTACCATGTTGTGCTTTCCCCATTTAGGCCGTTTTGCCAATGCGTAAAATGTTTGAGGTATAACAACGTGGAAAATGGACCCTTATTAGAAGTAGCTATTTTGTATAGTAAGGCTAAGAAAAGTATTCTTTACATGTATCCTTTTTATGTTTGGTAGTAAGATCAAGGTCTAAGGGCCTTGATCTTAGTGCTACCGGGAAACCTGAACCGGCGCGATGAGTTATTGTGAGACAAATACTGCGATTTTAGATTTTTGGATTGGATTTTCTAAAATGCAACTATAGAGTAGCATTTCGGTACTTTATCATTCCATATATTTAAAGCTAGCTTTCAATATATTAACTTTCAATATATTAATCCAATCAACTAGGCTTATGTGACCAAAAAAATTCTTCCGGCACTGAAAGGACTTCGTCCATTTATTACGGGAATGTGGCTTAGCATGAACACTCACTATAAGCATAAATATTATTCAGGTAGCTAACTTCAATAGGAAAAAATATATTGTATTAAGTATCCAAATGCTTGTAAAACTTGTATAGCTTACTTGTTTTTTGAAATTGCGTCGTTAGTGCCCATATGATTCAGTTCGGCGGGTTTGATATATGGTTTCGGAGTCCAAAGTCACGTGCCGGGATCAACGTAAGAATAGTATATGAGTCCATTCTCAAAGCCAAAACAATACTTGAAAAACAATCAGAGAAAACGAGGGAAAATACTTTCACGATGCTTAGAAACAAAGCGAATGACAATTATGATTGACATTGATAAGTGACAAGACAACTGACATTTTTAATTTTTTTTTAATAATCGATTTGATCTTAATTAAAAACCGTAATAAGTGACCTTCAATACTTTTCCAATAATATGGAACATGTTTGAATTAATGTAAGTGATTATAAATAATATCTTTCATTTTTTTAAAACTCTAGACTCTTGTATGAATGCGGAGGGCTTAGTGTAACTTACAAAAATAACAAGAAGATCGATTGGCAACTGACAACACTGAAAGTCGAGTACTGTCAATAGACAACTGCCACTAAAAATGACGTTTTGACGTGGCGCTAGTGTTTATTGTCATTACATCAGATTACATTAAAAAATAGTAGTACTTCGAATTTTCCGCAGGTCATGTTCAGTGGTGGTAAGGACTCTTGTGTCGAAGAATAAAACAATTTAAATACTTTTTCAGTATATTATTGATGGGCGCGAGTAGAACAAAAATAAAAAGTGTTTAAAAACGAAACATGATTTTTGATAAATTTGTTTCTTTTCGAGCATCGTGTCCGCGTAGCCTAGAATGGACAATTCGCTTTGGCATAATTATGATGAAAGTAGGTGATACAGATTAAAGATGTGAAAAATTTTTTAGCCTGAAATACTTTCTGTATACGTATTAGTTAAAATGGGAAAATATAAAAAACCAACAAAGTTTTCGATTTCAGTGTCACTCCAAATTAACTTTTTACATTTTGCGCTGTAACTTCTAGTGAAAAATTGCTCTGAGGATTTATATTTTTGATGTGATTTCTTATTCTTTAAAAAAGATATAGCTTTGTTAAGTAATCCAAATCTTATTATTTTTTAAACGTCGTTATTTGATTTTTGCTTAATTACCTAATGTGAAAAATTGCTCCGTCCATTTTTATTCTTTGATAAGTCATATAATTTCGTATTAAAACAGATTTATCAAAATCAAACAAAATTTCCAGCATCTAAAAAATTCATACAACAAACATCCTCGTTGATGGGACTAAATTGCAAACGACCAAGCGCTTGAGTCGTTTTTTCGAATGCAAATATTTTATCCATTCCTAAAGTGTGTGATCACAAAAGAAAATGAAAGTACTCACCGCGAATAGATCTCGTGAAGGTTGGGGGAATAGGTGAGGCCTCGAAGCTCGGGTAGACCTTCAGATTAGCAGAAGTGTTCACAGAGCCATTCTCATTCTCCGCTGTACAAGTGTATTCAGCCGAGTCACTCACAACTGCATTCAAAACCTCCAGAGTTATGAGTCCATCCATAAATTTAGTTCTAAACTTTAATTTATCGTCTAAAAGAACACCGTTCTTATACCACGTGATCTTAGGATCAGATGATGATAGGACACTGCAAGTCAATTTAACCCGCGAACCTTCAACAGCAGTTCTGTCTGTCAGATAAGTTGAAAATACTGGTTTCCTCTTAATGTCTCTAGAGAGGCCTGAACGTTTCTCCGATATCAGGCTTCTAGCTTCGCTCAGAGCTTTCGACCTGTGCCTGTCAACTCTCCTCTCAGAATCACTTCTATCAAATCTCTCTGTTCTCCTCTCTAATTCGCTTCGATCAGGCTGCGGCGGAGCAGATGATCTTAGTTGAGAGTCCAAGACTATTGTCTGAGCTTTATATATTGTAGCATTCCTGCTTACAGAATCCCTTTCAGTAAACCTTTCGGCTTCAAATGTTTTCTCTCTGTAGCCAGAAGGCCTCATGAACTCCAGGGTGTAATCTCTGTGGTTGTGGTCAACGAATTTGGTTCGTTCATCAGATTTTTGTCTTGACGGTTCATAATTATACTCTCTGATATAGTAATCTTCTCTGTCAGTTCCTCGACTTTCAGAAATATCACCATTCTGTTTCCTTTTAGATTTAGATTCACTAAATGAGTCCTCTGAACTTGATGTAGTTTTTTGTGTTGTTTCGTTTAAGTCTTTCTCTATTTCTCGCCTTCGCTCTTCTCTTATTCTTCTCTCGGTTTCTCTAATTTCTTGTTCACGTTTCTCATATTGTTCTTGTTCCTTTATCTGGCGGAGTTTTTCTTCTTCTTTTCTCTTCCTAGCAGCGTCTTTTCTAGCTCTTTCCGCATCTTCAGCTTCTGTTTTCATACGTGCATCTTCTTCTTCCCTTTTCTTTTTAGCAATATTTTTCTTTTCTAGTCTAGCCTTTTCTTCCTCTTCACGTGATTTCTCTTCTTGCTTTTCTTTTTCAAGTCTTTCAATCTTTTTCTTTTCCCTTTCTCTTTTCTTTTCTTCCTCCTTCTTTAGGAAATCTGCTTTTTCATCAGCTTCACGTTTTTCTTTTTCTTTTCTTTTTTCAGCATCTTTACGTTTTCTTTCAGCTTCTTCTTTTTCTTTATTATATTGTTCTTCCTGTTCTTGGATTAACTTTTCTTCTTGTTTGCGTTTCTTTTCACCTGTTCTTTTATCTATTTCCCGTTTTTCAGCTTCTTTATCTTTTTTAAGCTTTTCTTCTTCTTGGTGTTTCCTTTCAGCTTCTACGCTCTCTTTTTCTTGTTCCTTAAATTTATTGATTTCCTTGTTTTTAAGTCGCTCCGCTTCAATCCTTTCTTTTTCCAGTTTTTCTGATTCTGCTTTTTCTCTCCTTTGTTTTATTTCTTCTTGGTCTAATTGTGCCTTTTCTTTTTCTTGTTTAGTTTCTTCTGTCAGTTTAATCTCTAATTCTCTCTTAACTTTTTCTTCGTCTTCCTTACGCTTCCTAGATTTTGTCTTTTTGACTTTTTCTTCATCTTTTTGCTTTTTAGTCAGTTCTTCTTGTTTCACTTTTTCATCTTGTGCCATTTCATCCTGAAGCTTCTTTTCTGTATCTTCTTCTTTCTTTCGTTTTTCGGTTTCTAGTTTTTCACTTTGGGCTTTAGCTTGTTCAAGTTTTAGCACTTTTTTCTCCTTGCCTTCAGCTTCTAGTCCAGTTTTTTCTTCACTCATTTTCTTTTTGGATAGTTTTTTCTTTACAGTGTCTTTTTTTTCCTCAACTTCTTGCTCTGTAAGCTTTTCTGTCAATATCTGTTGCTTCTCAAGATTATCAGCCTCAAGTCGTTCTTTTTCTTTCTTTTCAGCTACAGCTAGCTTTTCGAGTTTTTCAGCCTTTAATCTTTCTTGATCTTTCTTTTCAACCTCTTTTTTTTCAGCCTCTATTCTTTCTTTCTTATTCTTTTCAGCCTCAGCTTGTTCTTTTTCTTTCTGTTCAGCTTCATTTCGCTCCTTGTGAAGCTTTTCAGCTTCGATTTGCTCCTTTTCAACATTTTCAGCATTTTTGCGCTGTTCCTCCTCAAGTTTTACCGCTTCAAGACGCTCTTTTTCGAGGTTTTCTGCTTCGATACGCTCTTTTTCAAGCTTTTCGGCTTCTACTTTATCTTTCTTGATCTTCTCTGCCTCTTCCTTTTGCTTTCTTTCGGCTTCCAACTTTGCATTTTCTTCGTCTTTTTTCTTCTTCTTAACTATTTTCTTTTTCTCTGATTCTTCCTTTTCTTTCAGTTTTTGTTCTTTGAGCTTTTGTGCTTCTAGCCGTTCTATCTCGAGCTTTTCAGCTTCAATACGCACTCTTTCGAGAAGTTCAGCTGAAACTCGCTCTTTTTCGAGGTTTTCAGCTTCAAGCCGCTGTTTTTCATTCTTGTCCGCCTCTTCCTTTTGTTTTCTTTCAGCTTCCAATTTTTCACTTTCTTCGTCTTTTTTCTTCTTTTTGCTTAGTTTTTTCTTTTCTGATTCTTCTTTTTCTTTCAATTTTTGTTCTTCGAGCTTTTGTGCCTCTAGCCGTTCTACCTCGAGCTTTTCAGCCTCTTTATGCTGTTTTTCGAGTTGTTCAACTGAAATTCGCTCTTTTTCGAGATTTTCAGCTTCAAGTCGCTGTTTTTCAATCTTGTCCGCCTCTTCCTTTTGTTTTCTTTCAGCTTCCAATTTTTCACTTTCTTCGTCTTTTTTCTTCTTTTTGCTAAGTTTTTTCTTTTCTGATTCTTCTTTTTCTTTCAATTTTTGTTCTTCGAGCTTTTGTGCCTCTAGCCGTTCTACCTCGAGCTTTTCAGCCTCTTTATGCTGTTTTTCGAGTTGTTCAACTGAAATTCGCTCTTTTTCGAGGTTTTCAGCTTCAAGTCGCTGTTTCTCAATTTTGTCCGCCTCTTCCTTTTGTTTTCTTTCAGCTTCCAATTTTTCACTTTCTTCGTCTTTTTTCTTCTTTTTGCTAAGTTTTTTCTTTTCTGATTCTTCTTTTTCTTTCAGTTTTTGTTCTTCGAGCTTTTGTGCCTCTAGCCTTTCTACCTCGAGCTTTTCAGCCTCCTTACGCTGTTTTTCGATTCGTTCAGCTTCAATACGGTCTTTTTCGAGAAGTTCCGCTGAAACTCGCTCTTTTTCGAGGTTTTCAGCTTCAAGTCGCTGTTTCTCAATCTTGTCCGCCTCTTCCTTTTGTTTTCTTTCAGCTTCCAATTTTTCACTTTCTTCGTCTTTTTTCTTCTTTTCGCTTAGTTTTTTCTTTTCTGATTCTTCTTTTTCTTTCAATTTTTGTTCTTCGAGCTTTTGTGCCTCTAGCCGTTCTACCTCGAGCTTTTCAGCCTCTTTATGCTGTTTTTCGAGTTGTTCAACTGAAATTCGCTCTTTTTCGAGGTTTTCAGCTTCAAGTCGCTGTTTCTCAATAATGTCCGCCTCTTCCTTTTGTTTTCTTTCAGCTTCCAATTTTTCACTTTCTTCGTCTTTTTTCTTCTTTTCGCTTAGTTTTTTCTTTTCTGCTTCTTCTTTTTCTTTCAATTTTTGTTCTTCGAGCTTTTGTGCCTCTAGCCGTTCTACCTCAAGCTTTTCAGCCTCCTTACGCTCTGTTTCGAGTTGTTCAGCTTTAATACGCTCCGTATTGAGTTTTTCAGCTTCAAATCGGTCTTTCTCAATCTTTTCAGCCTCTTCCTTTTGTTTATTTTCAGCTTCAAATTTTGCATTCTGTTCGTCTTCCTTCTTCTTTCTGGCAAGTTTTTTATTTTCAGCTACTTCCTTCTCTTTAATTTTTTTTTCCTCAAGTTTTTGTGCCTTTAGTCGTTCTTTTTCGAGCTCTTCAGCCTCTTGTCGCTCTTTATCAAGCTTTGCAGCTTCAATTTTAACTTTTTCTAGTTTTTGTGCTTCTAGCTGTTCTTTCTCCTGCTTTTCAGCTTCAACACGCTCTTTTTCTAGATTTTTAGCTTCAATACGATCTTTTTCCAGCTGTTTGGTTTCAATACGTTCTTTCTCAATCTTCTCAGCTTCTTTCTTCTGTTTATTTTCTGCTTCCAAATTTGCATTTTCTTCATTCTTTTTCTTGGCACGTTCTGTCTTTTCTGATTCTTCCTTTTCTTTCAATTTTTGCTCTTTGAGCTTTTGTGCCTCTATTTTTTCTATCTCAAGCTTTTCCATCTGTTTCCATTCTTTCTCAAGCCTTTCAGCTTCATCTGTTTCATGCTTTTCGGCTTCAATACGCTCTTTTTCTAGCTTTTCATCTTCAGAACGCTCTTTTTCCAACTTTACAGCTTCATTGCGGTCTTTTTCCAACTTTTCAGCTTCCAATTGTACCTTTTCTACATCTTCCTTTATCTTTTTTGTCTCAATTTTTTTCTTTTCAGTTTGCTCTTTTACTTTTTTAGCTTTATCTTCTTCTTGTTGTTTCTTTTCTGATTCAGCTTTCTCATGCTCGAGTTTTTCAGCCTCAATCTGTTTTTTCTGAAGTTTTTCAGCATCTAGTTGTTCTCTGTCGAGCTGAGCTGTTATTGATAGCTCTTGATCAAATTTTTCAGTTTCTTCTTTTTGTTTCTTTTCTGTTTCCAATTTAGTTTTCTCTTCTCCCTTCTTCTGTTTCAATATTTTCTTTTCAGCCTGTTTTAATTCTTCCTTAGTCTTTTCTTCACGTTCTAGTTGTTCTATTTCAGTATCAGCTTGCTGTTGCTTGTGCTTTTCAGTCTCAATTCGTTCTTTCTCTGGCTGTTCTGCCTCAGTCTGCCGCTGTTCGATTTTATCTACCTCTACTTTTTGCTTGCTATCAGATTCAACTTTATTATTTTTAACATCTTTATTTACATTAAGTTCCACTCGTTCAAGTGTTTCCCTTTCCTTCTCCAAAAACTCTTCTTGTGTTATTTTGGCTTCAGTTTGTTTTGTGTCTGCTTGTAACTGAGCTTTATCAAGATGAATTTTCTCGTCTACTAATTGTTCTTTTTCAACCTTTTGTTTCTTTGTAGTGTTATCTTGTTTCTCTTTCCTTAATTCATCTTGTTTCATTTCTTTATCTTTAGTTTCTTGTTCTTGCTTAATTATTTCTTTTTGTTGTAAGTGACCTTCTTCAGCCTGCTTTATAGATTTCAGACTACCTTCTTGAGATTTCATTTCAGATGTTGTTTGTTCCATTTCAATCGAAGTTTTTTCTTCTTCCTGCCAAACTTTTTCGTCTTTTTGATGGATTGCCACTTGTCCTTGTGTATTTACTTCCGCGTGCTGCATTTCTGCCTTTGTTTCTTCTTGTCCTTCTTGTTTAGCCTCTTCGATAACTTCCTTTTCCTTTATTTCATGAACATTTTGCCCATCCTGTTTATTTTGATCCTGTTGTTCCTTCTCTGTAATCTCGGATATTTCTTTTGTGGGGAGTTCTTTTTGTGGCTGTATCTCTTCATCTTTTACTTCATTAGGTTGCTCTATTTCTGTAATTTCTTGTTTTTCAGCATCATCTTCTTTTTTATCCGAATCTTTCAATTCTATTTCTTCAGTGTCTCCTATTTTACTAGTGGAAGAAGAAGCAGCCGCACTTGATGAACTATTTGAAGCAGCGCCTTTTGTTTGTTTTTCGTTAAGTTCATTCAATTCTGAAAGCTCTGTTTCAAGAGGTTCTTTTTCTTGTATCTGTTCATCTGTTTTCTTTGTAAGCAACTGTTCTTTTTTTGCTGTGTCATCTTGTTTTGACTGGTCTTTAGTGAGTACTGAAGATTGAATTTCAAGTTTAGATTCTTCAGTTTCTGTTTCAGATATTGATTTAACGGCTTTAAACTCTAAAGATTCTGTAATTTCTGATTTTTGTAGTTCTTCTACCTTTTCTAATATTTTTTCTTCTTCATTCATCAGTTGTTCAGATTCTCTTACAGATTCTTCATCAGCAATGTTTTCTTGTTCTTTTTTTGTTTCTAAATCTATAATTTCTTCAATTTTAGATGAAACACTAGCAACTTGCTCATCTTTGATGAGTATAAACTCTTCGACTTCCTGCAGCTTTAGTTTTCCATCATCCATCTCATCTGCAGCAGAAGTTTCTTCTGCTTCGGGAATAGCAATATTTTCATTTACGGTTTCTTCAATAGCTACGGAAATTGCAGCCTGTGATTGTGCTTCCACTTTAATAGATTGTGCCATTACATCAGGTAATACTGATTCACTCGACAGAATACCTAATTCCTCAAAATTTTGCACAGCCACAATGGCTTGCGCAGCTATTTCTTCTATGAGATCAGCAGCAACCTGTTCTATTTCAGTTTTAATATCAGTTTCCTGAATCATCACTTGTTTGCGCACTTTTTTCTTTTTCTTTTCGTTTTCACTTTTACTTGAACTAGATGACTCTAATGCGGCTCCTTCCTCTTTCTTTGTTTCTGTAAACTGTTGCACTTCTTGATCAGTCTTACAGATTTCATCCTCTTTGTCAGTTTCGAATTTTTCTTTAATGATGTCGTCCATACCTGAAGTAAGATCTAGTGAATCATCTTTTAGAAAAGCCGATGAGATAGTTTCTTGTGAAGTTTCGTGCTGTAGCAATATTTTCGATCGATCACATATTTTAGTTTTTATGTCATCGAGAACGTCTAATATTAGTGAAGAAAGTTCTTTGAATATTGGAATTTTTTCCTTCACCTCTAAAGTAGACTTGGATTCAATGTGTATTAAGCACTTGTTGACACATTGCAGAAGACTTTCTACTTTTTTAATTGCTTCTGAGTCTAAAACTGAAGCTTGTGGCACCATTATATCACAAATACTAGATTTTAGTTCCTCAAGTATAATTTTAGTAAAAGCAGCATCACTTGGTAATCTAGCTGTTTTATCAAGATTGATGTAAAACTTTATGTCTTCAAAATGATTCAAAACCTTGCGTAACGATTTTTTTAATGTCTTCCATTTCTGTTTATCTGATTCGTTAATATTTACTATTATTGATACATTTTTTATTGATCGTAGAAGAGTTTCAGATGGTTTGCCATAATTTTCGAACATGTAAATCTTTTGTATGCTCGAAATAGCTCCACGCATGTTTGAAATGCTTCCGTAAACAGAATGGACCGCTGTAAGTATTTGATCTCGTATTTCTGTAGTAAGAGGAACATCTGCCAAATCTTTCTCTAGCGTAAACACTTTGTCTTCTAATTGATCAAGAATTTGTACAACTTCAACGCCTTTTTCTATCAAAACATCAGCGCTATCCGCGAAGCTAAGCTTCAATGTTTTAATCGTATCCTTAAGAATGTTTAAACTATTCACAATACCGGTTAAGTTACCTTCTCTGATATTGACTTTAGACGCTTGTTCTAAAAGCTTTACTGTTTCATCTGTCCCGGTGGAACACTTTTCAAGGATATTTTCATTGTTGACTTCTACAGGTAAAGTTTCAGCAAATTTAACTTCTTGCGTTTCACTCATGTTATTGACTAGTAGTTGTAATGTGGCACATGCGTCCTGAAGTAACTCCGGTGGACTGTCTTCATTGATTTGGAGTTGGACACTCCTCACGCTGCACTCTAAATCTTCAAGAGTTTCATTGAGTGTGTCATTTGCAGCTCCATCATAATCTCGTTTGAGTTTAATAATAACAGTCTGTACTTCGTCAAGTGTATCTCTTAGAGCTTCAATATCTTCAACCTCTCGGACCGTTGGTTGATTAATTTTATCTGTCACTTCTTGAAGTAGTACTTCCAGTTGTTTCATTGAGTTTTCTTCTGTTTCTGGGATTTCAACTGAAAAGTTCAGTAAATTGTATTATTTATTATAAAGATAGGTTGAAATAGCTGGATAAGAAAAAACCTATCCACAAGATGTTTAAAATGAAGATAATTCTTGCGGGCATGGATAGCTTACCTATCTCCGCTGTCTTAAGAATGAGGGGCACCCCTGAAACGACTGCTTTCTCCAAATCTTCCTGCAAATGCGTGATAATCTCCGACACTCTTTGAAGGGCGTCAGGCTTGGCAATCGGTACTATCTCTTCTGCACTCTCCAGTGCTTTAATATGTAAAGTTGACAAAACATCTTGCAACTTTTGTGCCAATTTAGCCTGTTCTACTTTAGCCTCCTCCAATAGAATAGGTTCTTTAGCCACTTCAAGAAATTCTATACTTTCTTTCAAGACTTTAGCCATTTCAATCGACGCGTTCAATTCTTGAGAATTGGTAAGCTCGGAAATAACACCAACTAGTTGTGATATTTCATCAGAAGTAAATTCTTCAATGTGCTGTATAATACCTCCTTGTTCTGTAAATATACAAAAAAATGTTATCTATTATCGAATAATAATGGTGACACCGAAAGCGAGACGACAGCCGGTATACAATTATTAATTGCATGTAAAAGTGTGCGTATATTTGTGTGTGTGCGTGAAAATGTATGTTATTATTAGATTGCCGATTGTGAAAGCCGGTATATTATAACCAATTTTAAAACTACGTTATAACGTATCTACCTAATAGGCCACACAAGAATGTAAAGGAAGAAGAAAGAAATATTAAATCCTGAAAAGACGCAAGATAAATTTTAAAAAATGTCATGATGAAATAAATTATTATGATGTAAAACTTCAAATCAAACAGATGACTAAATAAATTATCTTGTTTACCGGTTCTTTTTACCAAACTAAGCAACATGGTACCATCTTTTTCACATAATGTTTCGTTCAAGTTAGGTTCTAACTTTTCTGAAGACACACAGTCATTGCTTTTGTATTTAGATATAAGTATCGAGTCGTTTAACAAAGCCTTTTCTACTATTGGAGGATCACTGCAAGTTTCTAATTTCGTATGATCGTCAGTTGTCATTAAAAATGCTTCATTTTTATAAGCCCCACTCAGTTTTTGTGTTAACGATGGTAGTTCTAATTGAGTATCAGTCTCTAGCAGTAATTCTAGGGTTGTTGTTCCAACTTTTGATGCATATTCATCAACAGGTTGTGCAGAAGCAAACTCGTTAGGCATGGTGCCAGTAACTGTATCTTCTTGATCCATATCAAATATTTCTGAAAGCGCTGACACTAATAATACACCGGTAGAAGGTTTGCGTCGGTCACTTGCGTCATTTTCAGGTGAAACTGTCTCAAATTTGAGTAATACGTTATCTGTAGATTCATCAGCTTCCGAGAATGTAACATGTTTGACATGTGTGTGCTCTTGAGCAACTAACAGTTTGGAGTCAATGCTTTCATTTAAACTTTCATGGTCATTACATTCTGACGCTGCGATATCACAGTCTGATCGAATGATATCGGTTTCAGTATGATTTTGGAAGTCATCAATAGATTGGATTTGTTCATAAATTTCTTCATTTATGACATTTCTCACACTTTCAACAGTTTTGATGGCATCTTGGATAATTTCTTCAATTTGTTCGAGAACCATTAATTCAACCTCATGACTTGGAACTAACTTTTTTGGTTTACGATATTCAGCTTCCAATTCCATTGCTACCGCTGGTTCTATTTTTACTAATGGCGTAGGGTTTTCTAAAACAACTGGCCGTATTTTCTCACTAGCGATATTATTTACATCTAACAAAATTCTGGGTTCCTTTGCAAAACTTTCCGTTTCATCAAAACTAACATTTTCTAAGCAAAAAGGTCTAATTTCCTGACAAACAACAGATTTTTCAATGTTTTTCATAGAAAGTGCTGCAAAATAATCGAATTCTTGTTCTTCGACTGGTGCTAAAGATTCCAAAATAAGGGGTTGTAGATTTTCACTTGGCATAATCTTTTTATCCATGTTATCTGGACTGTCACTGGTAACACTAATATCAGTTATTTCCCTATAAATACTTGCTACTTCAATAGGTGATAGTTTTTCCAAAATTGGTAGAATATCTACTTTAACAGCTATTGTTGCTGAACTTCCTTCTATGGTGTTAACGACTGCTTTATCGGTTTCCTCTAGTTGCCTAAGGACGACAGATTCAATTTGGATCGGAACGATATTTTGTGATTCATCGCCGTTTGATTTTAATGGTGTTTCAATAACAGGTTTAAAATCTTCAATAGGTATGAATGCTTCCAGAAGCTTCATAGAAGATTCGCCTGGATAAACTGGTGCTACATTTTTCAATAAGTTTTTAGTAACATCGGTTTGATTCATTATCTTTGTAACCGTTTCAGTAGAAGTCACTGGTTCTAAAAGTAGAGGTTTAAACTTTCCACTTAAAGCATTCTCTATCTTTTGCAATTGTTCGTCTTTAGATGCAGTGACTGGAACTCCATCAATATCCACATTTTCTGATGGAATAACTTCATCTGTTTGAACTACAATCATTTCTGTTACAGAAGTTTCCCCAGTATTTGTAACAGCGAACTCAACCGTTCTTTCGTCGACAGGTGTTACTGACTCTAACAACATCGGAGACAAATTGTTGTTTATCGCAATTTGTCCGTCAGTAGATTGTGCACTACATGTTATGGGCAGCGATGGCTGCATTTCATCAATCGGTTGTACAGTGTCTAAAGCTACAGTTTCAGTAGTTTCCTGAATAGCCACTGCTTCTTTAGGTGTTTTAGTTTGATACAGTACTTCTGCACAAACGTCAATAGGTGTTATTGGTTCAAAAACTAGAGGTTGAGAGTTTTCATTGACAGCGCTTTCCACCCTGAGATCTTTAGATGCAGTGGCTAGAACTCCATCAATATCCACATATTCTGATGGAATAACTTCATCTGTTTGAACTACAATCATTTCTTTAAGAGAATCTTCCTGAATATTTGGTTGAACCAATTCAACACATTTCTCCTCAACGGGTGCTATAGACTCTAACATTGGACACAAATTTTCGCTAATTGCAATTTGTCCTTCAGTACCTTTTTCATCAGATGTTATTGCTAAAATTGGTTGCAGATTTTCAATTGGTGCTACCGAGTCTAAAGCTATGGATTCGGTCGTTTCCTGGAAAGCTAATGCTTCTTCAGGTGCTTCAGGTTGATAAGATATGTCCGCAAACATGTCAATAGGAGTCAGTGGTTCTATAACTAGAGGTTCAGAGTTTTCACTGAAAGCATTCTCTATCTTTTGCTCTTGATCGACTACAGATGCACTGGCTAGAACTCCATCAATATTCACACTTTCTGACAGAATTACTTCATCTGTTTGAACTACATTCATTTCTTTAACAGAGGTTTCGCCAGTATTTGTAGCAGCGAATTCAACAGTTCTTTCTTCGACAGGTGTTACTGACTCTAACAACATCGGAGACAAATTGTTGTTTATCGCAATTTGTCCGTCAGTAGATTGTGCACTACATGTTATCGCCAGGGATGGCTGCATTTCATCAATCGGTTGTACAGTGTCTAGAGCTACAGTTTCAGTAGTTTCCTGAATAGCCAGTGCTTCTTTAGGTGTTTCAGTTTGATACAGTACTTCTGCACAAACGTCAATAGGTGTTATTGGTTCAAAAACTAGAGGTTGAGAGTTTTCATTCACAGCGCTTTCCACCCTGAGATCTTTAGATGCAGTGGCTAGAACTCCATCAATATCCACATATTCTGATGGAATAACTTCATCTGTTTGAACTACAATCATTTCTTTAAGAGAATCTTCCTGAATATTTGGTTGAACCAATTCAACACATTTCTC
Source organism: Agrotis puta (assembly GCA_943136025.2). Classification (NCBI taxonomy): domain Eukaryota; kingdom Metazoa; phylum Arthropoda; class Insecta; order Lepidoptera; family Noctuidae; genus Agrotis; species Agrotis puta. The sequence goes on from OW964166.2 coordinate 10,877,422, forward strand.
CTCAACGGGTGCTATAGACTCTAACAACATTGGACACAAATTTTCGCTAATTGCAATTTGTCCTTCAGTACCTTTTTCATCAGATGTTATTGCTAAAATTGGTTGCAGATTTTCAATTGGTGCTACCGAGTCTAAAGCTATGGATTCGGTCGTTTCCTGGAAAGCTAATGCTTCTTCAGGTGCTTCAGGTTGATAAGATATGTCCGCAAACATGTCAATAGGAGTCAGTGGTTCTATAACTAGAGGTTCAGAGTTTTCACTGAAAGCATTCTCTATCTTTTGCTCTTGATCGACTACAGATGCACTGGCTAGAACTCCATCAATATTCACACTTTCTGACAGAATTACTTCATCTGTTTGAACTACATTCATTTCTTTAACAGAGGTTTCGCCAGTATTTGTAGCAGCGAATTCAACAGTTCTTTCTTCGACAGGTGTTACTGACTCTAACAACATCGGAGACAAATTGTTGTTTATCGCAATTTGTCCGTCAGTAGATTGTGCACTACATGTTATCGCCAGGGATGGCTGCATTTCATCAATCGGTTGTACAGTGTCTAGAGCTACAGTTTCAGTAGTTTCCTGAATAGCCAGTGCTTCTTTAGGTGTTTCAGTTTGATACAGTACTTCTGCACAAACGTCAATAGGTGTTATTGGTTCAAAAACTAGAGGTTGAGAGTTTTCATTCACAGCGCTTTCCACCCTGAGATCTTTAGATGCAGTGGCTAGAACTCCATCAATATCCACATATTCTGATGGAATAACTTCATCTGTTTGAACTACAATCATTTCTTTAAGAGAATCTTCCTGAATATTTGGTTGAACCAATTCAACACATTTCTCCTCAACGGGTGCTATAGACTCTAACAACATTGGACACAAATTTTCGCTAATTGCAATTTGTCCTTCAGTACCTTTTTCATCAGATGTTATTGCTAAAATTGGTTGCAGATTTTCAATTGGTGCTACCGAGTCTAAAGCTATGGATTCGGTCGTTTCCTGGAAAGCTAATGCTTCTTCAGGTGCTTCAGGTTGATAAGATATGTCCGCAAACATGTCAATAGGAGTCAGTGGTTCTATAACTAGAGGTTCAGAGTTTTCACTGAAAGCATTCTCTATCTTTTGCTCTTGATCGACTACAGATGCACTGGCTAGAACTCCATCAATATTCACACTTTCTGACAGAATTACTTCATCTGTTTGAACTACATTCATTTCTTTAACAGAGGTTTCGCCAGTATTTGTAGCAGCGAATTCAACAGTTCTTTCTTCGACAGGTGTTACTGACTCTAACAACATCGGAGACAAATTGTTATTTATCGCAATTTGTCCGTCAGTAGATTGTGCACTACATGTTATCGCCAGGGATGGCTGCATTTCATCAATCGGTTGTACAGTGTCTAGAGCTACAGTTTCAGTAGTTTCCTGAATAGCCAGTGCTTCTTTAGGTGTTTCAGTTTGATACAGTACTTCTGCACAAACGTCAATAGGTGTTATTGGTTCAAAAACTAGAGGTTGAGAGTTTTCATTGACAGCGCTTTCCACCCTGAGATCTTTAGATGCAGTGGCTAGAACTCCATCAATATCCACATATTCTGATGGAATAACTTCATCTGTTTGAACTACAATCATTTCTTTAAGAGAATCTTCCTGAATATTTGGTTGAACCAATTCAACACATTTCTCCTCAACGGGTGCTATAGACTCTAACAACATTGGACACAAATTTTCGCTAATTGCAATTTGTCCTTCAGTACCTTTTTCATCAGATGTTATTGCTAAAATTGGTTGCAGATTTTCAATTGGTGCTACCGAGTCTAAAGCTATGGATTCGGTCGTTTCCTGGAAAGCTAATGCTTCTTCAGGTGCTTCAGGTTGATAAGATATGTCCGCAAACATGTCAATAGGAGTCAGTGGTTCTATAACTAGAGGTTCAGAGTTTTCACTGAAAGCATTCTCTATCTTTTGCTCTTGATCGACTACAGATGCACTGGCTAGAACTCCATCAATATTCACACTTTCTGACAAAATTACTTCATCTGTTTGAACTACATTCATTTCTTTAACAGAGGTTTCGCCAGTATTTGTAGCAGCGAATTCAACAGTTCTTTCTTCGACAGGTGTTACTGATTCTAACAACATCGGAGACAAATTGTTGTTTATCGCGATTTGTCCGTCAGTAGATTGTGCACTACATGTTATCGCCAGGGATGGCTGCATTTCATCAATCGGTTGTACAGTGTCTAGAGCTACAGTTTCAGTAGTTTCCTGAATAGCCAGTGCTTCTTTAGGTGTTTCAGTTTGATACAGTACTTCTGCACAAACGTCAATAGGTGTTATTGGTTCAAAAACTAGAGGTTGAGAGTTTTCATTCACAGCGCTTTCCACCCTAAGATCTTGTTCGCCTTTAGATGCAGTGGCTAGAACTCCATCAATATCCACATATTCTGATGGAATAACTTCATCTGTTTGAACTACAATCATTTCTTTAAGATAATCTTCCTGAATATTTGGTTGAACCAATTCAACACATTTCTCCTCAACGGGTGCTATAGACTCTAAAAACATTGGACACAAATTTTCGCTAATTGCAATTTGTCCTTCAGTACCTTTTTCATCAGATGTTATTGCTAAAATTGGTTGCAGATTTTCAATTGGTGCTACCGAGTCTAAAGCTATGGATTCGGTCGTTTCCTGGAAAGCTAATGCTTCTTCAGGTGCTTCAGGTTGATAAGATACGTCCGCAAACATGTCAATAGGAGTCAGTGGTTCTACAACTAGAGGTTCAGAGTTTTCACTGAAAGCATTCTCTATCTTTTGCTCTTGATCGACTACAGATGCAATGGCTAGAACTCCATCAATATTAACACTGTCTGACAGAATTACTTCATCTGTTTGAACTACATTCATTTCTTTAACAGAGGTTTCGCCAGTATTTGTAGCAGCGAATTCAACCGTTCTTTCTTCGACAGGTGTTACTGATTCTAACAACATCGGAGACAAATTGTTGTTTATCGCAATTTGTCCGTCAGTAGATTGTGCACTACATGTTATCGCCAGGGATGGCTGCATTTCATCAATCGGTTGTACAGTGTCTAGAGCTACAGTTTCAGTAGTTTCCTGAATAGCCAGTGCTTCTTTAGGTGTTTCAGTTTGATACAGTACTTCTGCACAAACGTCAATAGGTGTTATTGGTTCAAAAACTAGAGGTTGAGAGTTTTCATTGACAGCGCTTTCCACCCTGAGATCTTTAGATGCAGTGGCTAGAACTCCATCAATATCCACATATTCTGATGGAATAACTTCATCTGTTTGAACTACAATCATTTCTTTAAGAGAATCTTCCTGAATATTTGGTTGAACCAATTCAACACATTTCTCCTCAACGGGTGCTATAGACTCTAACAACATTGGACACAAATTTTCGCTAATTGCAATCTGTCCTTCAGTACCTTTTTCATCAGATGTTATTGCTAAAATTGGTTGCAGATTTTCAATTGGTGCTACCGAGTCTAAAGCTATGGATTCGGTCGTTTCCTGGAAAGCTAATGCTTCTTCAGGTGCTTCAGGTTGATAAGATATGTCCGCAAACATGTCAATAGGAGTCAGTGGTTCTATAACTAGAGGTTCAGAGTTTTCACTGAAAGCATTCTCTATCTTTTGCTCTTGATCGACTACAGATGCACTGGCTAGAACTCCATCAATATTCACACTTTCTGACAGAATTACTTCATCTGTTTGAACTACATTCATTTCTTTAACAGAGGTTTCGCAAGTATTTGTAGCAGCGAATTCAACCGTTCTTTCTTCGACAGGTGTTACTGATTCTAACAACATCGGAGACAAATTGTTGTTTATCGCGATTTGTCCGTCAGTAGATTGTGCACTACATGTTATCGCCAGGGATGGCTGCATTTCATCAATCGGTTGTACAGTGTCTAGAGCTACAGTTTCAGTAGTTTCCTGAATAGCCAGTGCTTCTTTAGGTGTTTCAGTTTGATACAGTACTTCTGCACAAACGTCAATAGGTGTTATTGGTTCAAAAACTAGAGGTTGAGAGTTTTCATTCACAGCGCTTTCCACCCTAAGATCTTGTTCGCCTTTAGATGCAGTGGCTAGAACTCCATCAATATCCACATATTCTGATGGAATAACTTCATCTGTTTGAACTACAATCATTTCTTTAAGAGAATCTTCCTGAATATTTGGTTGAACCAATACAACACATTTCTCCTCAACGGGTGCTATAGACTCTAACAACATTGGACACAAATTTTCGCTAATTGCAATTTGTCCTTCAGTACCTTTTTCATCAGATGTTATTGCTAAAATTGGTTGCAGATTTTCAATTGGTGCTACCGAGTCTAAAGCTATGGATTCGGTCGTTTCCTGGAAAGCTAATGCTTCTTCAGGTGCTTCAGGTTGATAAGATATGTCCGCAAACATGTCAATAGGAGTCAGTGGTTCTATAACTAGAGGTTCAGAGTTTTCACTGAAAGCATTCTCTATCTTTTGCTCTTGATCGACTACAGATGCACTGGCTAGAACTCCATCAATATTCACACTTTCTGACAGGATTACTTCATCTGTTTGAACTATATTCATTTCTTTAACAGAGGTTTCGCCAGTATTTGTAGCAGCGAATTCAACCGTTCTTTCTTCGACAGGTGTTACTGATTCTAACAACATCGGAGACGAATTGTTGTTTATCGCGATTTGTCCGTCAGTAGATTGTGCACTACATGTTATGGGCAGGGATGGCTGCATTTCATCAATCGGTTGTACAGTGTCTAGAGCTACAGTTTCAGTAGTTTCCTGAATAGCCAGTGCTTCTTTAGGTGTTTCAGTTTGATACAGTACTTCTGCACAAACGTCAATAGGTGTTATTGGTTCAAAAACTAGAGGTTGAGAGTTTTCATTGACAGCGCTTTCCACCCTGAGATCTTGTTCGCCTTTAGATGCAGTGGCTGAAACTCCATCAATATCCACATATTCTGTTGGAATAACTTCATCTGTTTGAACTACAATCATTTCTTTAAGAGAATCTTCCCGAATATTTGCTTGAACCAATTCAACACATTTCTCCTCAACGGGTGCTATAGACTCTAACAACATTGGAGACAAATTTTCGCTAATTGCAATTTGTCCTTCAGTACCTTGTTCATCAGATGTTATTGCTAAAATTGGTTGCAGATTTTCAATTGGTGCTACCGAGTCTAAAGCTATGGATTCGGTCGTATCCTGGAAAGCTAATGCTTCTTCAGGTGCTTCAGGTTGATAAGATAAGTCCGCAAACGTGTCAATAGGAGTCACTTTACTTAAACTTTCTGGTTGAACAACAGTATCTTTTATTTGCTCAATGTACTGAACATGAGTAATTTCTCCAATAGAAGAATATTCTAATTTTACAGGCTTATCTTTAGACTCTACTTCATCCATACTATATGTGTGTTCGTGTATAGTTTTACTCTCATCATTTGTAGTTGTAGGAACATGAACTAGTAAAGTAAATTTATCTTCAAGTGATGTCACAACGCATTCAGTGTGTGTGTCTGAAAATATGTAAGTACGTGTATTTGAATGTTTGTGTTTTGTGCATGCGAAAGTGTAAGCGTTATTTTTTCAGCAGTAATATTAAAATTAAAGGTACAATTAGGTAAGATTTCTATTTTATGTAGTGCACATTTAAGTTGTTCTTGAAAATTATGTTTGTTAGTTTCAATTTTGTAAAACATTTGAATACTAAAAAAAATGTGGGATTAACTTTAGTGACTTAAAATTTAGCAGTTCATTATTTTTATATTATTTGCGATAGCACACTTTTTTATTATGCTTTCAAGAATACTTAGGCATTTGGCGATTGCATTAATATATTTTACGGTAATGACAATGTGATCAATAATTATTTTTTATTATTCGAATCGGTGTAATATATTATTCTACTAACTACAACGCTTTTATATGAGTTATAATATGAACTGTTTATCTTTTACCGTCTTCCATTTTCATAATTTCGCAAACCCGTTCCATTTGGTTTTCTTCAATTTGTGGAGTGGTTATGTCCGGAGCTTGGATTAGTACTGATTTACTATCACACATAATATTAACATTCTGTTCATTAGAAGATGCTGCAGATTCTGTTCTAATTGTGGTTTCTTTTTCAGATTTATCTCTTATTTCTTCAATTTTCTCTTTTTTTAGGGATTGTTCTTCAGTTGCACCATCAAAATCATGGATTACATCAAAAATTTGTACTTTCTCTCTATTTAATGTAGCTTTCTGTGATAGTTGCATCACTTTTGCAAGGTCCTTCTTTGGTCCACTGGCATCACTGACTGGTTGATTTTCCAAATCAATTAGTGCTTCTTTATCATTCTCTTTGATACCATTGACCGTTTCATTTTCTAAATTGGTCAGAACCGTTTTTTGTTCAGCCTCTAGTGTATCGTGTGATTTACTTTCATCAAATATACTCAATTCTGAAATAGTTGATTTTAAAAAAGTTATTTAATACAAATCTTGTTTTAGTGAACAGCATTTTATATTGATAGATAGATAACCTACTGAAGAAGGTTTTTAGTTACTAAGATATATTATGTATATTAATATGTTTTTATATTTAATTTAGTTTAGAGTGTGAAACTAAATTATTATTTAATTGATACACTGTTAACTACATATTACTTTGATTGTTATTTAGATTTGAGATCATAAGGCTGACATAGCTGTAACAAGTAATGTTATTTGTTGCCCTTAATAGTTAGATTTAAATTAAAGTTCATAATTCCTTTTAAATAGATTTGATTTTTTTTAAAACGTTAATTAAAAACAAGTTATGGATTTTACAAATTATTAGGTATGAGATTTTTTGATTTACTGGTATGTTGGAGCGAATCTATTGTTGGGTCCAGAATATGCACACATTGTGTTACTTTCTCCCTATTTATCTCTTGGTCCTCATTTTCTTCCAATAAAATTTCATTTGGAGACTGGTCAATACTGGTTCCAGAAGTAGAGACAATATTTTCAGCTATTGATTCGAAAGTAGTCGGCATCTCTTCTTTTAAAACGTCACCTAATACTGGAATCATAACAGTTTTTGCAGTATTCATAAGTAATGACTCGATAATATAATTACGTGTAGTTGTACTGATTTCTTGGTTTATTATTATTTGTTTTTCATTAGGTGTTTCAACAATTTTTAAAATTTCTGCAGACCCTGCCGTGGTATTAGCAGTCCCTCCCGGCTTTGTGCATTTTGCTGATACTTCGACATTTTTGTCTACTAGTTCCTCTTCTTTAAATATTAAAACAGTGTTTTCATCAGCTAGGTCTGGGATTTCATTTGCAGCATCTTTTTGAACAGGTATTGTCTCCAAATGACCGATTAAACCAAGTAATGTGTAATTTTTATGATTCACTTTATCTAACATTTTGGCATCGATTTTCGGTATAATTCCTTTTGTATCAGTACCATTTAATGTTTCACTAAATGGATCATTGAAAAGTAATTCAGAACGTTGTGACATTACTATATCCAGTTTACTTGCAAAAGACTCAGCAAAATCTAGAACATCGAGCAACGTTTTTTTGCTTAGTATTGGATCTGGTTGTTCTATACCTTTAAGAGCTACTAATTGCAATGCCAATAAAGAACTATTTAATTCCTGTAATAAAGGAACTTGTTCATCACTTATATGGATATTCCTGTTTACTGTATCTTGAAGAGCTATACTATTGCGTAACTGTCGGGCTACTACGATTGATTGATATAGTTCAAGGTTTTCTGAAGCAACTGACAACCTATCCACTATTTTAACTATTTCACCAGATAAGTATTGATCAATGGTGTGTAATAGTGTGTCTGTAAAAAATCATACATCATATTTTAATGGAAACAAATACAGAGTTGCAGAATATTTTTTATAAACATATTATTATTTTGTGATATGACATTATTTTTTATTAAATAGTCATTGATATTATTTTGTAAAAAATAGTCATTGGACTGTAAATACTTGCTCAAATATTTTGTTTTGTAGCGTCTGAATAAATATTCATGAGTACTTCAAAAGTAATTAGGTTATTAAATAGATTGTTATGCTTTGTTTATTTATACACAATGTCACAATGGTTATAAGTTATACCGTGAAATTTTAGTTTATTTAACAATTTTAGATTATTTTTGTTTTACTACACCTGCCTACCGCATCTTGATGTTGTTTTTTGTTTTTATCAATATTTTTTTCCTTTATTCATTTATCAACATATTATTTTACATTTTTAAATATTTTTACAAATACAAAACAAAAAAAACATTTAAAAATATAAATAATAGTGGCCCACCGGTATCGGAAACAGGATCCATGCTGTTCTGTTTTGCTGTCCATGTTGATATTATTGTTTCTTTTCTCAGTGTTAATTTTTAGTTTGTCTTGAAGCATACTTTTGAAAGATTTTTAACGTAGAAGAACACGTTTTTGTATATCGTTCATACCGGGCAGTAAGTGAGAAGCTATGTGTTAAAAGTGTATGTGTTCAACTATATAGAGCCTATTGTAGAAAGAAAAGAAAGAAGTTATCGTTACAATGAGTGGCGCTACCTACAAGACATGCCAAATAAGTGCTTATATTACGTGACTTATTAAAATTAAGACCCTATACGAAAAATGAAGGTGCTATGATTAGTATGACGGCGCAAACGCACTGTTACCAATCGCACTGAATTTGCACATAGCTCAGGCTATTCGCTCATAGCACAAAAAGATTTATTTCTTTCTGGAAAGCTATTATTAGACAAACTGGGCTATGTATGTGCATTTGCAGAGCAAGTGATTCAATAGAGATAGCAAATAAAGGAAACATTTCAGTGTAAAATCGCCGTTGGGGCCGCCGTCATGGTTGCTCGATGTTGAGACTAGAATGGAGTTTGAGACTCGTTTCAGTGACAAAGATATTAAAATAAACACTATCATCAATGTCTAGAGGAAAGTCGCCAGGCCAGCATTGAGCACCTAAGATACGCGGGTTCCCATCTGCCCAGGACATTGTCCATGTTATCTGCCTATCAACATGTTAAGAACTTTGGTAGTACTTATAGTTAAAAATAAAACGGCGGCGGCGGTATAGCCGATAAAAATACTATAGGCCTGATAGATGAATTAACAGATAGATGAATTACAATTAAAACCCTGAATTTGATGTTGTAACCGTTTCAGGAGTATAAAAGCCATTTGGCATGATCCCAAATACTTTTTTTACATCTAAAACTATATATTGGTGTTACGATATTAATTATTGCATTCCCTTATCAATTTTTTAGTATACAACGATTATTTCTTATATCCATACAATAAAATTGCCAAATTAATTAAACTTTGTAAATATTTGACAGCTATTTGCGACGTTGCCAACTGTTTGGAGACGTGCTCTTAAGCAGACTGTCAAATATTAAAGAGATAATTGTTATAATAATTGTATTGTTAATTTATAACACCACATGACAACCTTTTCGGGGTTTTTGCCCGGATTGTCTACAGATAGCGCTATTTTGTGTCTTATGCAGAGGATCAAATATTTACCGGAAAACACCTGTATGCGCTGGATTTCTCGACGTTTCAAAAAGCTTTTGACTTGGTTTTTCATGAAATGCTATGGCTTGAAAATGCTAATCTACCAAGAGAAGTTCTTAATATCATCAAATTTTGGAATGGAAACTAGGTCAACACTGTCAGATAGGCAGGGGTCAGATCTGACGCGTATGCGTTGGAGTGCGGGGTGAGACAAGGAGTTTGACGTCGTTTACGCTCTCCAACCTGTATGTGAAGGAGCCGATTGAGGAGATCAGCAGTACTAGATTAGGCTGCTATACAGATGGCATGATTGTGTTTAAGTAATATAAGCTATGCTGACGACATGGTGCTGCTGAGTGCGTCGCCCTGTGGCCTCAGCCAACTTTTGCGGATTTCCGAAGGGTATGCTTATATCATAGACTTGTGTACTATGAGAAGAAGAGTGGAGTTATGATCTTTGAGGCTGACAGTAGTAATGCATCTATTGAGATGCTCATCATTAAAATGAACGATGTTCCTGTACAGGGAGTAAACCAATTTTAACATAGAAACACAATCTGACTGACGACCACAGAGATGATAATGACATCAAACGGGAGTGAAGGGCGCTGTCTGTACGTGCTAACATGATAGCTCGCAGATTTGCACTTTGTTCGGGTGACGTCAAAATCGCATAATTCCGTGCATATTACACTTCATTCTACGTAGATACGTGTAGACTGTGAGCTATTTTACACTAAAGGCATTTACAGCGCCCTTAGAGTTCGGTATATTCCGCGTTTATGGTGCTGATGGGATTCCCACGATTCTGTTTTTGTCTGTTTGTCTGTCTGTCTGTCTGTCTGTCTGTCTGTCTGTATATGCAGGCATCACGTGAAAACTAACGGTTCGATTTCGATGAAAATTGGTATAATTATACCTTATTATCCTGGGCATAAAATAGGATACTTTTTATCCTGGAAAAATACGTAGAAAAAAATCTTATCAGAGAAAGAAATGTTTGAGTATTTACACTGATATATAATATATTACTCCAGCCGTGCTCGTGCGTCTTATTATTTTGTGCATTATGCGTTTTATTTAAAGGGGCCTTTTACAGTCCACTAGCGCCGCCAATCGAAAAAATGTCATAACTCGTAAATAGAATCAAAAATACAAAATGTGGTCTGTAATTCCTGTAGAAAAGGCAATAACGTAATTTTATAACACATTGTCAACACTTGAAATATAGCTGTTTAGCTAAATCGTGCATTCTAAACATAAACGGCCGTTTTTGTTACAAATGCACGATTTAGCTAAACAGCTATATTTCAAGTGTTGACAATGTGTTATTACAGCTATATTTCAAGTATTGCCTTTTCTACAGGAATTACAGACCACATTTTGTATTTTTGATTCTATTTACGAGTTATGACATTTTTTCGAATGGCGACGCTAGTGGATTGTAAGAGGCCTCTTAATAAGATTTTTCCTTTACAGTTAAACTGCACAGCATGGAAGTTATTTAGTAATTCGCTACATACAAATTCTTCTTTTCACGCGATCTTTGACCAGATGATCCATTTATGTGATGGAATGAACTGTTGCGTATAGAAGCTTTGATAATACCAAATTCGTCATTATAATTTGAAAATTACGATAATGTGTGAAACCTACGAAGATGTAACAACATACTCGAGAGCCATACTGTGCAGTTATCAAGCATTTAATAGTAAGCTTTCTACGATATTAAACAATTCGTTAATACTAGCGTCACAACATTTATTATTACCGAAAGTAATTTTTGTTGCTGCCGTTGGTTGTGTAGCATTATCTTCTAGAGCATGTTTTGGATTAATTTCAGCAGTCGCTTGCAGTGCACACTTTTCTATATTTTCTGTTAGTTCAAGGACTTTTATCTCATTTGCAATTTCTGGAACTACATCAACTTCTTGAGGTTGTGCAACTTTAGTGACTAGTTTTTGTTGCTCTGACGTTTGAGCTTGTTGTTCGGAAACTTCAACTTGCTCAGTAAATGGCTGAGAAACTTTTATCTCTTCTGTCGTTTCTAAAACTATTCCAACACTTTCTTCTTTCGTTTGTACAACGTCACTGACTATTTTTTCTTGTTTTGATGTTCGAGTGTCTATAGAGACTTCAACTTGCTCAGGTTTGGCAACTATCTCACAAACCGTATCTTCAATAGTTTCGAAAGTTTTATCAACGTTTTTTTCTTGCATGTGCACATATTCAATGACTGTTCGTTCTTCTTCTAACGTCTGAATACCACTCTTAATTTGTTGTTCAGAAATGTCAGCTTCTTCAGTAACTGGTTGAGAAACTTTCGTTTTTTCAATCTTTTCTGGACTTACATCATTTTCTAGTTTTTGTGCAACTTCACTATTTGGGATCTCTTGATCTGGAGTTTGTATGTCTGTAGGAACCTCAATTTGCTCTGATTCTGTGGCTAGCTCATAAACTTTTGATTCTACTGCCTTTACTGAGGTTATATCGGAGTTTTTATCTTGTGGCGGTTTTAATTCAACAACTAGATTTTCGTGTTCTGACATTTTAGTTTCTTCAGAAACTTCTGTTTGCTTAGGCTCGATAATTGGCTCAGAAACTTTAGTCTCTACAATGTTTTCAGTTATATCGACGTTTTCTTTTTGTAGTTTTTGTGCATCTTCACTAAGTGGCTTTTCCAGTTCTGAGAGCTTTGATTCGTCTGTCGAAAATCCAGCTGAAATTTGTGTGCCTTCAATTTCTGCAGAGTCAATGACTACCTTTTCTTGATACGGAGATTTTATGGCTCCAGTTTCAGTAGCAGGTGCCAGTTCTACAGTTTTTGTAACTACTGTTCCTGCATTTGAAGTTACTATTATGTCAAAAAGTTGAGGCTCTACTGTATTTACAGCCGCAGTTATTTCAATATTTCCTGTGCACTGTGATACAGTCTCAGTAACCTTTGGTTCCAGTCCACTTGCTATTTCTTCTTGAGGTAGTGACATACTTTCGTCTACGACTAAGGAAGTAGTGGTTTCTGTACCAACAGCTGCGTGTTGCTCTGTTCTAACTGAATCACCAATACTTATTTCTTGTTCTTGTACATCAGTAGCCTTGCCTGTTTCTACACTTTCGGTGTCCAATTGTGTTTCAGGAATTTTCAATTCTTGCTCAATAGACGTATCCTTATTGCCGCGTTTACTAACTGCCTTCTCTTGAGTTAATGGTTCGATTTCCTCCCTTTTAATAGAAACAGTGTTTTCTTTATCGAAAATCTCAGGTTGACTTATTATAATTTCATTACTAAAGACAATGTTTTCTTCTAAAGGTTGAGGTTCTACTTCATGAGTAGCTGGAATTATTTCATAATTTTCAGTGACTAATTGTGATTCAGTTTCAATACCGTTTATTTCCTGTTTATTAGATTCATCTATTTCTTGATTCAATGGCTTAGATTCTTCCACATCTATACACGTTATAGTTTCCTTGCTAATAGCGACAGGTTGCTCTGTTACAACACTATCACTAATGGTTATAATTTGGTTTATTAGGTTAGTCTCTCCTCTGGTAGCAACAGATATAATATTTTCGAAAGCTGATTGATCATCTGTTATGGCTTCTACCTGTTCTACAGTTTCTTTAGAAGTTAGAACAGTTTCAAACTTTGTTATCTCTTCATCAGATTTTTTAGGAGGAGTAACTTCAGATTGTTCCTGTTCATTTTGTTTATGAGTATCTGCAGATGCATTCGTTTCTAAGTTAATTATGGCTAACTGATCTAATGAAACAGTTGTCCGTGCCACCGAATCTAAAGACCTCTTTTCAGTTACTTTTTCATCGATGTGGGCAGTGTCAGTAACTATTGGTTCTATTTCCTCGTACTGTTCTTCAATAACCGGGGACGTTGTTTCTAAATACTCATGTTCTACTGCTGTTACATTTGTAACATCAGTTGTCAATATACTTTCTATTGAATGGATACTTGAGTCATGAACCTCTTCTTTTTCAAAACCTAGGGGCTGAATTGATTCGTCAGCAATGAGAATAGAAGTATCAACTATTTCCTTGGCAACGTCATTTATCGCAGTTTTAATGGGTTCTAATGGTTGTACAATATCTTCAACTACAGTGATTAAAGTGGCGGCATTATCGCTATCTGAAATTTGCCCTACAGTATGCTCCGCAGATGCAACTGTATCTGGTTGTAGTAAAGATCCTTCCTCAGTAACTAAGTCAGTGCCTAAACTATGGACAGCTGGCTGATCTACAACAATTTTCTCTGTTTGAACCTGTTCATGAGTTGTTATTTTTTTTATATGTTCAATAGCTGAAAGCTCATTAGTTTCTGAGTTCTCATTATTAGTTTTTTCCATAGTTTGATCTCCAACTTGTCCTATGCTTTTGGATGAAAGAACTTGTTGTTCAGTAACAATAGGATAACTTGTCAGACCATCTTTAGCCACCTGTTCAGTAGAAATACCCTGAATTGTTGTAGTTTCAATAGAAGGTACCGATACTACTTCCAGTTCCAACAAAGAACTATCTACACTCAAGTCACTGACCGTAGCCCTCTCAGATGCAATCAATTTTTCAGCAAAAATATCTTTTCCCAAAAGAATAGCTTCTTCAGTTGGTGCTTCAGCTTGTTCCAAAGTAAGCGTGGAATCCTCTCCATTTGTTGTATTAGTGGTGGCAATATTTTCTGCCATAACTAGAGCGTCATGTTCGTCAGAGGGCTTGACACTTTCTGCATCTTTGGTTGTAGAAGCACCAACTATTTGAGTTACTACTTTTTCATGAACTACTGCTGCATCTTTACCAATTTCGTATTCGAATGTCTTTTCATCTCTAACCTTAATAACTTGTAACGTATCCTCAGTAATTTGGTCTGGAAGCGCTTCAGTAAGTCCTTGGTCTACTTTTTTTGTTACTTCAGAAGTAATGACATCTTCAATAGTTTCTGTAGAGGACAATTCCGTCGTTTTGGCTGCTAAATCCTTTGGTAAATTGTCTTGTACGATAACTTCGGCTTGAGAGTTTAACCGTTCCACATTTTTAGACGGACTTTCAACTATTTTGAGAATTGGTTTTTCATTTGATGTTTCAACAGCTTGATCAATATTCTGGGATGGTTCCACGTTTTCTTTTAATGATCTTTTAAGTTCTAAAGATAAATGTGAACAGGTATTAACAAGTTGTGCCAATGCTGCTTCTCCGACCACTTGTTTTAGATCGTTGTTTGAGTCCGATGCAACTGTTTGTACAGTAGCTAAAGCATTTTGTAGCTGTTCAAATTGTTTAACGTTTGTAACACTATTCGCTGTTGTTGTTTTTTCTGTTGTTGTCTCGATACTCTCACGTAAATTGCACGCAACTGCTATGGATTGTTTTAGTTCAACAACGTTCACTATAGCAGATATTTGATCGATTGTCTGAACAATGTTCTCTGATAAAAAATCATTGATGTTTTGTAACAGTGTTTCTGAAAACATGTAACTCTAATGTAGTGTTTTACAGTTTTTGAAATAACATGAAATGTGGTGTTTTCTTATGTATGGCGCAATCGGATTGTTTAAATCACCGTATTAAATTACAGCTAGCTCTTTCCAAAAACTGAACCGCTTTGTATTACGTTTTGTCCGGCTTATCGCGTGTTATTCAATATATCTAGCCGTAATTTAATAATAACTACCCAATGTCGTTACTATTCTTTTACATCTCTTTGACATTTTATACCTTCCAATTTTATAACGCGCGACGCGGCATGACATGACAACAACAATGTTTTTGGAAACAGCTAGCCGTAGGTAATGTAATACAGCGATTTATACAATCCGTCTGCGACATTATTGTACACGATGACTAATAAAGAAGGTACGTCTATCTAGTAAGTTTTTAAATAAATGATTACAACGTTCTTAAACTTAATTAGACCGTATTTTTATATTTATATTCCTGAACTTGTTAATACAAAAGCATTTAATAAAAGATATTGTATGTTAAGATCCTTTTGGATTGCAGTTTATTTTTTATTGTAAATGGAATAAAAAAAAATGAAATAAAAGTTTAAGTAGAACTATATTAAAAAAAGTTGTACTAACGAAAATAACTTCTCAGTACACTACATTGGTGATGATAAAGATAAAAGAATTACCTGTTGTTGCTATTTGTAGAGGTTCTTCAGATGTCTGTATCGCCTTTTCCGTAGCTACTGCCTTAACATCACTTACTATTATTTCTTCTAAAATAATAGGTTCACAATCTGCGGTAACTGCTAGTGCTTTACCTACTTGAGTACTGACGTCTATCGCTTCTCCTTCTACAACTTCTACAGATGGTTGAGTAGGTGGCAAAGTATATATTGTTTCTGTTTCGTGTTTATTTTCTTGCAGTTCAGCAACTTCTTCCACTTGTTGTACTTCTGCAGCTGTACTATCTTTGCCTTCAGACACAGTAGGCTCTACAGAAGCAACGTCAGCCGGTTTTATATCAATTTGTTTGGCTGATTCAGTTACTTCCGCTACTTTTGTGTCTAAAGTTTCGATTTGTCCAGCACCAGATGCAATTTTCTTCAGCTTCACGTCTTTAAGTTGGTCGAATAATTTTGGTGTAGTTTTTACTGCGACGAGGTCAGCGCGCAGGTTTTCAGTGATTGTAGCAACTTGTTGTAAATAGCCTTTATTAACTGAAAGGTTATCAGCTAAAGAGTCTAATGATAGAGTCTCCATTGATGTCAGATATGTGTGCAGTTGCTCCGCTAGTTGTGCATACTGTTCATTCATTTCTTCTTTAAGAACATCACTAGTTTCTGCTTTTAATTCGACTTCAGAAGCAGCGATATTCTCAAGCTCGCGCATTTCTTTAGCTATACTTACCGATTGTTTCAGTTCTCTAGTATCAATAACGCTAGCTAGCTCGTTGATCACTTCTATCATATCATCTGATATAAACTGATCTATATGCAAAACTAAAGTTTCTGAAAAAAAAAACAATGTTGTTAGAAGATTTCAGTAAAATACAGTATAATTGTTGTTAATATGAATGACCTATTCTAAGTTAGGACTATATAAAGTTACTTAACTAGTACACATAATGATACAGATTCACAATAAACAGTACATAATAGTGAGAAAAAATGTTACCAATAGTTGCTTTGGGAGCTTCTTGTAGCTTGGCTGTTTGACTTATTCCAACATCACCCTGCTGTTCAAGAGCGGTAACTACATGCAGCACTGGTCCAAGATCTTCAATTACCACGGCACTTTCTGATTCTAATTTCATTGTCTCCACAGATGCCACTTCTTGTGTTTGATCTCCTACAACTTCACTGATTTCTACATCTTCTTTGGGAATTTCTTCTGGGTAAACTACTTCTGTTTGTTCTAGAACCACAGCTTCGGTGGCTTCGATAGCGAGAGCCTCTTCAGTTTCGGTGTGACCCGACTCAAGTATCGTTTCTGATGATATAAGCTTAGCATCTTCCGCTGTTTCAATTTCTTTAATTTCTGCTATTGACTTTTCTAACAGTTCAGTTGTAGCGATTAATTTCTCAGTAGTTGATACTTGCTCGACAACAGTAATTTGTTCTAAAACAGATGCTTCAGATCCTACAGCTGCTGTTGCTAATTCCGAGGAAGTTGCGGCAGCTTGGCTCTCTACAGCTTCAATCTTCTTTAAATCTTCAGTGTAAGGTTCGGCTGGAGCTTGTAGTGCCACTCTGATGCCGGTAACAGCAACCAAATCTGCTTGTAACTGCGCTGTGACTCGAGCAATTCGCTGAATAACTTCAGCACTGAGTGCTGGCGCTAACTCTTGCACGCTGTCGAATACTTGAACTTGTAAAGCAGATAACGCTGTATGGAGTTTTAGTGCTAGTCTATTTTGTTCTTTGCGAACTTCTTTTACTCGTTCAAGGCTTTCTTCTCCTTCTGGTATAGTTTCTGAGGCAGCAATACTTTCACGTAACTCTTTCGCAATCTCCATGGTCTCTTTTATGTCATCAATCTTTATGATGGCCGAAATTTCTTCCACTATTTCTATTAATTCAATATATTGATCAATATGCTGAATTATTTGTTTAGCTTTTTCTGAAAATAGAGAATATTATTTAGTTATATTTTATTGACATCTGTATTTTGAAGATAAGAACGAACGAAGCATGTATTAAAAAAACTATAAAGTGAACCGATGATTTTAAGAGGTGTTTATGGAATGTTATTGAACTGATATTGTAGATCATGATGATTTTGCAAATCATGTTCATCCGGATTTTGTTTTTCAAGGTAAACGTGACAATTTTGTTTATTAATTTGACGGTACACATTAAAGCATATTTTTTGGGTTTCACGTCACGGCGTTTGTACAAAGCTCTGATTAATATCGGTTAAGCCAGATTATTGACATCCACTCTAACTTTACCTTCTTTAACTTCTATATTTTCTGATATATCAACTTTTTCCAATTCAACCAATAGCTGATAGGCCGCAAGGAATACGAGCTTCATGTTCTCAGTTTCTAATTCGTTCTTTCCGTAGTACGCATCGGTACTTTGCCAATCGAATTTCGACACGATAGCTTTAAGGGACTTTATTTTTTTGTTTTTTATATCTGATATTTTGGAAGAGGCCAACTCTTCGGGATTAAGTGCCAATAGTCCTTGTAGTTCAGTTGCAATAGTTAAACTTTCATTCAAATCAGCATCGCTAAATGTACCTGATGCTACTAATAAATCCATTTCAATACCTATGAAACGGTCTATTGCGCTTTCCAAAGTATCGATATTCGAATTGACATCTATAAGAAATTTCGACTTATTAAAAATTTTGTGGAAAAGGCGCCAACCAAGGCAAATAAAATCAATTAAATATTTTTAAATGCATTAACGCATGCGACGCGCATCGCAAAGATGATTTTTGAGGAAATAAACATTATGCTGTGAGTGGGATTTGAACCCGCGTCTTCTGGATAAGTATTCCAGACGCCTTACCAATTAGGCTTCCGCAACTCATACTCAGAAGCTGAATCTTCTATTCCCACGATTGAATGTTTTTTACAGAAAGTAGGTTGAAATTATCATAAACTGATATTATTATAATTAAAATAAGTTTCTTTTCTAACAGTCCTGAGATCTGTGGTTAAAATTCTTACATGATAATAAAACTTACCTTTAGGAAGTTTATCCTCACTGTAAATATTCGCTTTTTCCGAAAACAAAATACCTTGCATTGATTTCTCAATGTCTTCCACGGGCTTGGCAATTTCCTTGACAACCTGAGCAACTTGTACGTTTTCTATTGATCGTAAGCTGTCTTGTATCGAGTGTATCTCTTTATCCACTTCCATAATTAGGGAAATTTCTTCATTAGCAATAGCTTTTTCTGTTTCCATCCTTTCCATCATTTCTTTATGTTTTTCAGTCATAGTCTGAACGAGTGATTCTGTAGTTGTAATATCAACGGATATCGATTCTTCATCAACACCCCTAAGGACTTGTTCTTGAACATTTGTCAATTGATTATGTAGTGCTTGTAGAGGTTCTAACATTTCCGTCAAAACTGCTTTCAACGGGCCTTCTTCTAACTTTTGTTTTGGAATCTTCACTTGGAGAAGGCTTTCTTGTAATACATCCGTGCAGTCAGACAAACATTTAAGTAGAATCAAAGTTTTTCCTGTGCCGCTCGCATCTTTAAAGGCGTGATGTTTCTCAATAACAGTTGAAACTTTTTCTAACATTTCTTTCGTATCTATGTTAATTTGCTGCGTTTTGACTTCCTCAACAAATGTTGCGAACTCTTCAATCATATTAACCAAATTACTGTCTTCAACCACGTTAGATTTAGAAGTTTTGATTTCCTCTAAAATATCTGCTTGTACATGTTGCATAGAAGGTTGAGCTATTTCTAATATTTTTACAAACTTATCAATTGTTTCAAAAACTTGTTCATCATGTTTGATTTCTTTTGCCGACTTTAGTAATTTGGCTGAGTTCTCAACCTTCGCCAAAGGAGCTTCGATCAAAAGCTCTGCTTGTGTATCAACTATCTTTACAAGAAAGGCTTGAACATTTTCGAGGCAATCATCGGCATGAATTAAGAAAGTAGCTAAACAGCCATTTACATCATCTGTCAATTTTAATTCAGATTTCTTAGTTTTAAAGTCATTAATTGTACTTTGCAGGGAACTAAACTCTTGTAATAATCTTATTATCTTCTTATGGCTTGTAGCTTTAGATATAAGACAACGCAGAATGGTAAATTCATTTTTGCAAGTCTTAAAGAAGTCTTCTACTATCATAAGATCAGCTAAAGGCATATCGTTAGTGGAATCATGCACCACGTCTACAGCGCTGTCTACAATATCTTCCATTAACATAAGTGAGTCCGCTTCCATTTCAACTGCAACTTGTGGTGATGTACAGGTCAGCTCTGAAGCACGAGAAAGATCAACGAAATCGTATTGCTCTAGTACAGCAATATTATTTTGTACTTCATCAATAGTTTGAATAAGTTTTGCCTCTTGAGCCAATTGCTCCGGGGCTTGTGGAGTAAATTGAATCATTTCCTCTTGCACAACAGCGACTTTTTCATATAACTCTTCTGTGATTGTTTTTACTTTGTCAATTTTGATTCCTCTGGAAACATCTGTAGCATCGAGTAAACTGTCAACAGTGCGTTCTAAAGCTTTAACTTCTTCCGGCACTGGAACATTTTCTACGGTTATAGTAGTTTCAATAATGTTTTTTAAATGCTCGCACACCTCTCTAAGAGCACCGACTTTGTTCGCTATTTCAACGGTATTGTCAGCGGTGTGCATGGCAGGGAACACAGCGAGCATACACTTGTCTAAATGCTCTTTAAATTCAGATACGCTCTGAATCACGGAATGTATTTTTTCCGTCGGCATTTCTAACAAATTTTCATATATTGGAATGTTACTTGTGTCTAACACCGACAAACTTTGTTGCAGTTCCTGCATCGGCTCAGCAATAGCTATAAGTTTGGATGGGTTGATTAAGTTGGTTATCTCATTTGAACCCTCCATCAGTAGAGGGTGTAGAACCTCTTCGATTCCAGAATGCAATTCACCTAAGCCTATGACAAGTGATTTTAAACTAGAGTAATCACTGACTTCAGATAACGTATCTAATGCGTCAAGAATTTCAGGATTTTGTAACACAGTTATGTGTTCGTGCAATGTTTGAAGTGCTTGTGCCGTTGCAGTAGTTTGTAGTTCCTGATTAAATGGCAATATGGCTTGTTCTACTGTAGTTTCTTCGGCAGCCGGCAGTACTAAACGGTCGGATGGAATAGTGTCTGCCGTTGTCTTTATTCCTGATATATCTTCAAGAGTAGACATATCATCTGCTGCTTCTATTCCTGCCTGTTCTTGTATCATTAAAATGCAACTCTGTAGATTTTGTACTGCATTTGCCATATTCACACTGACATCATAAGGAGTAAGATCTTCACCGTATTGAGAAATAACATCTTGCTGTAGTATTTCAAGGGTCGTGTGGAGTTCGTGAATAGGTTCAGCGATCGCAGACATAACTTCACTGTTTTGTTTCATAATTTCAATATTTTCGACGATTTGTTGATTTAGAACAATAAGGTTCTGATTCAGCTCACAAAGTGGTGTAGCAAAGGTTTGGGCAAAGGACGAGACTTCTGATATGTCAGAAATATGCTGTTCGTCAATCCCACTAGCTTTAAATGAAGCTACACTTCGTTTGAGTTCCTCTAGAACAGGGCAAATGGTCTCTAATGTAGGAGTAATGTTAGTTTTTAGCTCCTGTGTTGATTCTATTGCCTTCACATTTTCTATTGCAGCTATCGCGTGGTCAATATGTTCCATAACAACTTTGGCTTTTGTTTCGTCATACGTTTGTGGAGCTATGGGTTGTATGTGTTCAGAATCCACGTGAATACTGACCTCCTCCGCTGTGTTGATAGCCTCTTGAATATCAACCAAAGTGTCAGAGATATTAGTAAGAAGAGAACAATTAAGCTCAGAATCAAAAACGTTTGATATAAGCTGATCTTGAATAATTCGTAAAGTGTTGTTGAGGCTAGCAAGAGACAGAACATTATCAACATCTAGATTCTTAATTGAAGCATTGATTCTATTAACTGCATCACAAATTTCCATGAGAACGAAATATTTCTTAGATTCATTGCTTTCAATTACATTTTCTAAAACTTTGGTTAAGTGTTTGTGGAATACAGTCATACGATTTTTAATTTCTGGCATTGGTTCTAATCTCGGCAGATTGTTTTCTAGTGCTATAAGAATCTGGGCCATCTTTTGTAACGCATCCAATTTATTTTCGCTCTGTAAAACATCAAAAGTGCCAACGTTATTTTCGATGACTTCAATTTGTGTTGATATTTTATACAGATTTTCTTTGATTGAGGCGACGGCTTGTTTCAATACGGCTTCATCCTCACCTTCTGACTCAGTGGATAATTGTTCAAAGGAAGTTCTTAGTTTGACAACGGACTCCATAACAGTTTCAATGATTTCTGTATTGTATTTTTGCAAAGGCATAGTTGATTCTTTAACTGATAGTGTTTCAATTTGTTCCAAAGCAGTTTGCAGATCTTGAATAGATGCAGACATATCATTTAGTAGTACTTCACTATTGCGCACTTTGGCAACATCTATTATTTGTCCACTATCAGCAGACTCAGCTATGCACAATAAAGATAAAAGAGGGCTTTTTAATTCAAACACCGCTTTTTGTGTTTCCCTTAGATGCTTAACTTCAACTGATGGTTCATCAAACTTAATTTCACTAGCTTCGCTGAGAAGATTCCGGGCTTTGATAGTATCAGTTGAGAATTTGATCACTGTACTCATTTCATTATTCAAGGACTCGATTTCTGTGAGTACTCTATCTTCTGTTAATAAGTAATCTTTGGAAGTAACTGAATTGATATCCGAGATCAATTTTTGCATTTCTGTGCCACATGTTTCTACAAATGCTACACAAGTTTTCTTAACAAGTGTCTTACTGTCACTTTCCATATCAATACATTTTTCGATTATAGTCAGCGACTGATGAAGTGCTTTCAATGGTTGAGGCAAACTATTGAATAATGTACTGCTAACCTCTTTGGATTCTGAAACAGCTTCTTTAACTGCATCTGCAATACTGTGTATCTCCGATAACGGTGATATCAAACTACTTATGATTTCCAAACTTCTTGAAGCAGTGGCTGCAGATGACATCAGTTCTGACTTAAGAATAATATCTCTTTCAATTATTTGGACATCATTTATAACTTTAGATAATGAATTGCTAATGTTGAACATTTTCGTTTTAAATTCTTCATCCGACATTTTGGGTTTTTGAGGCATTTCCATTTCAAATGATTCTTTTTTCCGAGAGACTTCTTCTCTTGATTTGCCGACAGACTTTTCGCTTCCTGAGCTGGATCGTCTAGAAGCACGACTAGAGCGACGCTCTCTTTTAGGTTTTACAATAGGAGCTGGTTCATTGTCCAAGTGCTTTAAAGCTTCATCTTTGAATAAAATGGTTTTCGTTGGTTCCGATGACTCCTGACCATCTTCACCTGATGGTTTCGATTTAGGTTTTCCAGAACTATGTGCACTCGCGAAGCTTTGCATATCGGATACGGCTTGAGTATCATCGTCTCTCTTTTCTTCGGATAACGATTGATCACGAGATAAACTGAAGAAGTCTTCAGCGCTTCTCTGAGAATCGGACTTTTTCCTACTTAGTTTAATATCTGAACGTTCGTCAGATAACAAAGCCATAGTTTTTTCCAAGTAATCTTCTCCTGCAATCTCAAAGTCTTGATCTAATGATAACTGTGGTGGACCGTTCTCGTCCGCAATCGATAAGTCTTCGAGATCTGCTTCAGTACGCATGTCTTCATCAGGAGACACAAAATACTCCGGTGAGACATCAATTATAACTGCCTCCATCAACAAATTACCTGATGTAGAGGTTTCTTTAACAAATCTCAAAGGTGGAAGTTCAACCACGTTGTGTTCTGTAATGTTTTCTGACAGTTGATCAGCATACATTTCTACAATTTGTAAGGCTTCTTCTTCAGTTAAGTCCGGTGTTTCGTAAAGAGACACAGACACTTCTTTACCATCGAATGAGAAGGATATCTCTCCTTTATCATCAAGTGTGGTGACGTCACCAACTGGCGTGTCATACATCTGCGAAGTTCTTTCTTCGTGTATTGTGCTAAGTGAAAGATTTCTTTGTAGAGCTTGTTCCTCAGCTTTCTTCTTTTTCGCTTTAATTGAGTCATCAAATCCGAGGAGTGAAGCAGAACTGGCAGCGATGCCCATACAGTTTTGTGCTTCACATGTATATGTTCCTAGGCAGCAAGTGCCATCTTGCCCGGATATTATCCTGTGAATATCGCCAGGTTTTAGTTCTTCACCATCTTTGTACCATTTGAGAACAGGTTGTGGGACACCGATGACCTTACACTCAAGGTTGACGGCTCCCTCATCAGAAAGTATGGCTTGGAGGTTTTCTAGGAATCTCGGTTTCTTATAATGTCTAGGTATAATTAGTTTGAGGAAACATGAGGTAACGCTATGTCCAAAGTCGTTCATGGCGACGCACTTCCACTCAGCCTGGTCGAGGAATTCGAGGCTCTGTATGTCGAGGTAGCACACACCGCGGTCTTCCCGGCCGAGATGGCAGCGAGAGGATTCGTCCACCGGCTGGTCGTCTCGGTACCATAGTACCGATGGTTCAGGCGGAATGGCGACTGAAACATAATAGAAGTCAAGATAAAAAAACCGTGAGAACAATTAAAATAGTGCGATTTTGTGAAAGTCAGACTCGGTTCTAATCTCGGAAGTGTCTTTCCCCCATTCGGGTAAAGGTCAACCTTTGTGCTCGTGATACTAATTTATGTTAAGTCGGGTCACGTCACAATGCGAAATTTTCCATAACGCTCGCTTCGTGCTTATTTATCTTGAAATACGATGCGATACAATCCATTATTACAGTATCCGGAATTATACTAAACATGATAACATTTTGTATGAGGCAAGTAACCTCTACTAACCTTTAACTGTAAAACGGAATGGCTCATCAATCTTCGCTTCGACGCTCTTCAATCCTTGAATGAATTTCGGCGCCTGATTCTTGGAGAACAGCTGCAGTTTCTCTTCCTCATTCAACTGGTTCTGGATATCTTCTACAGTCAGTTCTGCGGAACTGCTGGCTTGGCCCATGCAGTTTCTGGCTATGCAGCAGTACGAGCCTAAGGAGTTGGTTCCTGTAAGTTGGTAGACGTCTCCAGGCTTTAACTCTTGACCATCCTTGAACCAGCTGAGGACTGGTGTTGGGAATCCTACGACCTTGCATTCGAAGGAGACCAGACCTTCCTCTGTAAGTACTGCTTGCAAGTTCTCCATAAATCTAGGCTTTCGATAGTTTTTGGGCACTGTGGAACGAAATGGAATCTTATTAGTATCTTACTAAAATTATAGTTGCGAGAGTTTGGACGCGTTAAGGGTTGAATGTTTATGGATTACTTCTGTTGAAGATAAAGCTATCGGAGCAATACTATTATTTTCTATAGATGTCAAAGTCGATTTAACTGAGTTCTTAATTCGACGTATTTGGATAAGTATTCGCCAATCAAACAATAATAGTTTCCTAAAAATCAAGTTAATGATTATAAAACACGAAAAACGCCTAAATTACACAATAATTTATGACCATAGGTCGGAATTAGGTAGAGTTATTTTAGTACTTTCATCGTAATGTTGATATTAATATGGATCTTCCCGGGATTTCTTATAGACAATCTCGTGTGGCCAACAGTATTACAAATAAATAATAATACAAACCTCAAAGATAGATTAGACAAATAAAATAAAGATAATTAACAAGCAATTTTATTAATATTTTCTTTGCAATACTTTTATTCGGACATCTGATGTCGTTGATGTAAATTAGGCAACGTCACGCGTGCAGGAGTCTAAATTATGTAAAAGTAAATAACTTTTTGTTTAATAAATCACGGAAATTTTCTGCTCTTTAAAAGTAATCCCGGGCTTAATACACCGAAAGAATAAAGTGGATATGCCCATATCCACTTTATTCTTTCGCTGTATGAAACCATTATAAATATATGAATACCTCTACTTAATTCCGACCTCTGTTTATGACGCATAGTAGTCACGTAGAAGTCAGAGAATTCAACATAAAAAAAGAACTAAAGGTTCCTAAGAAAGTTTTTCCGCATCTCATATGGATGCGGATTTCCCCCTGCTGGCTAAAAAGTGACCCTGTATAACTGTGATGTAACATGAAGGTTAGATATAGAGCCGATACGATGTTTTTGCTTGTTGGGACCATTATTACAACCAGGTCTTCAATGATGGGGTATCCTACCGTCCATGGAGACATAGCAAGTGGAGATGCCAATACGGCCGCCCGAGCTGGTGGCGACGCACTTCCACTCGCCCTCGTCCGGCCACTCCGCGCAGCCCACCTCCAGAAGGTAGCCACCAGCACCGTCTTCTAGTACGTGGTACCTGGAAAATGAAGAATATTAATAATTTTATTAACACTTATGTGTCTTCTTTGTAGTATTATTCTTCGGGTCATCATGGGCGTAGCGAGGTACGGGTAAGGAGGGGCAGCTGCCTCCACTTAGAAGAGAAATCATTCGCTGGTAAGCTGTAATTCTGACGAGCTTTATAGCTTGCAACTTCTGATTTTTATATGTATATATGTTTAATTACCTACTACCTCCTCATTCCTGCTCATGAAGATGTTCGTAGCGATATTTGGCTCTATGCCTCTATGCTTGGCTCTGTTCGATGTACAGTTCGACAAATTAAAAAAAAACGGCGTATGCTCGATTTTTTGTTAAAAGTGGGTACAAAAACGGGTCGTTTTACCTCTCACTCGGTTCAATCTTCCCCTCCTTATTATACCAGACGACGCTGCGTGGCCAGGGTGGTACGACGATGTGGCAACCGAGTGTCAAAGGCTCGCAGATCCTCACGAACTGGTCTTCCAGTTCCTTCGTGAAAATTGGAGGCGGCTCTGGAGTCAAACTGCTGAAAACCGAAAAAGAACATGTTTATTTTGTGGTCGATTTGCAACATAACGAGGAAAGGTGACGCTATAATGCGACGTCATGCGTATACTAAAAATTGCACGCTGTTAAATAAATAAAATACTTAAAGATAATATATTTTTTATATTTTTAAATGTTCTAATTTGTTTTTAAAATGTAATTACTCGTAATAATGATATGTAAAAAAATAAATAAAGAGAATACAATAAATATTATATACTAGCTTTTGCCCGCGGCTTCGCTCGCGTAGAATTTGGTCTGCCTCATTAAGTTACGTGACATTTTTTTAAATACTTATATTTTTTTTAACTTCACATCGTACATCCCAGATTTCTTACTTCAAAATTAGTTTCCATACAATCTTTGAACACCTATACCTAATATTTAGAGGGAATCTCTTGAGGGTGGAATTATCTGAATCCCTTTCTAAGTGCTCATTATTTTAGAGGGCCAAAGCCTGCCGGGGTCGCGGGACTTACGAATTACCGTGACCCCGGTACGTAAAGGGCTATTGAAGGACACCGTAGATTTTAGTCAGTCAAGTCTGACAGTCCTTCCCGCCCTACCCTGAGTGGGAGGACTCATTTGATGATTTTACCACCATAAAAAATAATAATAATAGAACTCTGCAAATTTCAAAATTCTACCAGTGGTTTATTCATCAATCTTTACCTGTACGATGTTTATAACGATGTTTATAAAAAGTAGCCCTATGTCCTTCCCCGGGCTTGAGATTATCCTATCCAGCACAAACGGATTACTAAACACTGACTAATAAACAGGTCGGACCAATGTTACTTGCATTTAATCACTACATCGTATAAAACAAAGTAGCTTTCTTTGTCCCTATGTATGCTTCAATTTTTAAAACTACGCTCGGCGATGAGGCGATTGCGAGCAATAGCGAATTGCTTGGATTGCATTGTTCGCCGCGACGCCGTTTCGCGCTCCGCCCGTGCTGCCGCCGCCGTTAGGCGCTCCGTTCAAGTCAATCATATTATCGTGATAACTTTTTAACTGTTCGGCCAAATTACTTAATGTGAAAGACAAAGTTTATCTAAATTAAATACTTCATGCGAGAAATGTATTCATTTTGATAAGAGTTTGATAATTATAAACTAACAACGCCATCTATCAAGCATAGTGACAACTCGGATTATATACCTATACTGCGTTCGGGCATTTTCTTTGTACTAAAATTTTTATTATATTGATATTATTTTTTCATACCTTTTTACTATTTGTTTACATTTTTTCCGATGAATAAAAACAATAACATGAACCGAACTCGTGTAAGGATCGACATCATTGCGCGATCACCGCCATCTATCGAGCATAAGGACCACTCGACATATAGTACTAATAGAATTATCTATACTCCGTTCATCATCTGCCTAGCCTTTTCCCAACTATATTGAGGTCGGCTTCCAGTCAAACCAGATGCAGCTGGATATCAGCATTTTATATGGAGCGACTGCCTGTCGGACCTCCACAACCCAGTAACTGGGTAATACGATACCCCATGGTAAGACAACCAGTCTTACCATGGGGTATCGTATTACCCAGTCAGACTTTAGAGCTTCTGACAGTAACGTCTGTCAAAGATCTTCAAATGACAGCCGGGACCAACGGCTTTACGTGCTTTCCGAGTGCTTTTTACCCATCCACAGACCAACCTCGGCAAGCGCGGCTTAACCCGTAAAAATATATATAATAAAAAACTTTTTCAAAAAAAAATGTAACCGCCTTCAAAAAGAACCACAAAAAAGGGTAATATAATCTACAAAATAACTTTTATTTCGGAAGTCGATGGCTTTGTTGTTCTCAAAAACTACTGAACCGATTTTGATGAAACCTGCAGTATTCCCTAGCACAAAAAAAAAGAATTATTTAAATCGGACGTGAAGTTCCGGAGATATGCGACAATGAATCAGTCGATGCCTACTCCTTACTGTTAAGGAGTTGTACCTTCCATCATCAGCTCAGCTACATAAGATGATGATTACCAAACGCAAGTACTTAAATTACTTCATAAGATTTACGAAAAACGATGCGTGGGCCTATAAAATTTGAGGGTTGCCCTCGATTTCTCCAAGATCCAATCATCAGATACTGATTTGGTGACAATGGGACCAAAAGGGAAGCACCAGCTCACAAACAAAAAAAGAATCATGAAAATCGGTTCACCCAGTCGGTCGTAATGCGGTAACGAACATACCACCTTTTACCACATAACACCTTTTTTTGAAGTCGGTTAAAAACTATCCTATGTCCTTTCTCAAGTTCCAAACTATGTCTGTACCAAATTTCACACAAATCGGTTCAGTAGTTTAGGCGTGAAGAAAAGACAGACAGACAGACAGACAGAGTTACTTTCGCATTTATAATATTAGTTAGGATAGGATATTTGTAGCCGATACTTGTTACCACTGCTGGACAAAAGCCTCCTCTTTCTACTTGCAAACCTCTTTCTATTTTTTTAATCTCTGGCCATGTCTGACTCCCAAATGGCCCAAACTATATTTTGTATGGGTCCATTCAAACCAAGGGGCGAAACGACTTTATATTTAGTTTCTATAACTTTATATCT
The DNA here is from genome assembly GCA_943136025.2 of Agrotis puta. Classification (NCBI taxonomy): domain Eukaryota; kingdom Metazoa; phylum Arthropoda; class Insecta; order Lepidoptera; family Noctuidae; genus Agrotis; species Agrotis puta. The sequence goes on from OW964166.2 coordinate 10,906,659, forward strand.
AACAATTAGACGGTATATCATTAAGCAGGTTTATGGAATTACACAGAAAGTAAATCTTCATTTTCTCAGACAACCCAAAGATTAGTTCACTGATGAATTCATTATTCATTTTGTGCAGAAGAATGAGGGGTGGAGACTCTTTTTGGAGCTCTTCATTTGTTTGTACGAAATAGCGTGTTAACCACATTAAAAACTTAGTAAAAAACGAATTTAGGCAAAAAAATAGGATTTCTTTGAATAATCTCAGTCGGCAAAAAGATTCCGTATGGAGAAACCCAATGACACTGATGCCCAACCAGGGAATTTAAGCCGTCCTGGCTTAAATCAAGTTCAACACTCGCATCGACTAGGCTAACGAAGTCCCCATAATTGAAAAATGTGAAACTAACATTTTAGGTGGTCAAAACATCACATTGTCATAAGTCTTGCAGCTCCGGGTAAGCTCAAGGTACCTATTGACAGACTCATCCTGACTCCACAGTGTTCTTTCAATTGCCCTTTACATTCCAAGGTCACAGTAGCCTGCATAACTACTAACTAACCTGGAGCTGGGTCTGGCAGATCCTTCCCTGCTGCCGCGGCCGACGACGTGGACCTTGGATGAGGAGTAAGCCCTGCCCATGCAATTGACAGCCTCGCAGGTATACGTGCCAAGAGACGTGGGGTCTTCGGCGTTCGCAGTGAGCGCGAACACATCTCCTGCCTTTATCTCGCGACTGTCCTGTAAAATAAGAATATGATTTTTCAGGATAAACACTTGTAGTTTATATTGTATATCAACGGATCTTAATGATAGGTACAGAGATACATCTTAGTCTAGGTACGTATACGTGAATACAAACGCGCCACGATTGCTCGCCTCGGTTGTGACGTCATCTTGACAAAGAATTTGCTTAGTACTGTGTCAACTGGCTTCTACAATAACAATTTCAAAGTCAGAATACGTATTATCGATGTGTAGAAGTGATGTTATGAAATAAATGTAAATGATCTTTCCATTAAAGACAAAAAAAAATATTCAAAGGACCTATTGGCAGATTTTATAGCACCCAGTAATGTGGGTATTAGGAAGCGCTGTCATCTAATCGAAAACTCATGCAAAATTCAGGGGTATTTTTGAGGTTTTTTTTGGCGTGGTAAAATCATCAAATAAGTCCTCTTACCCAGGGCAGAGCGAGAGGGACTGTCAGACTCGTACTGACTAAAATCCGCGGTGTCCTTCAATAGCCCTTTACGTTTCGCGGTCACGGTAATTCGTGAGTCCCGCAACCTCGACAGGCTTTGGCCCCGTAATTTTGCTGACACTCTATGAGGCGCGCGTGGAACACAACGCGCCGTCGACCCTAGCATGGTCCATGGTCGGACAGCGAGTTGCCCATTACTCGCTGCCGCATGCCCACGCCTACGGTGACCGGAAATCGTCTGCAGACGTCCGTCGCCTTGGGCGTCTACCGCTGCGGCTGTAGTGGAAGGAGGACGCTGTCTTCTCCATCACGCCCGCCTCCTCCTTCGCGAGCGGTCGCCTCCTTCTGCGAAGCAGTCATACGGCTTCCCACTCCGTCTCGCCCCGAAGCATGGCCTCGACCAATACCGGGCGCGAGAGGTCTCCGCCTATCGCCGTCGTGAGAACACGGCGGTGCTCTGCCCAAGCGGGGCAGTCCTGCACCGTATGCTCCACCGTGTCCTCCGGACTATCCTCGTGAGATGTAGGGTTAGGATTTTTTTGTTAAGCAGTTTCGTTGATATAATTAGTATATGCCCCTTCGCTCGCTCTTGCATTCACTTATTTCTCAAAAGGTTTCTGCTATATCTACTAAACAATGCACCTTACTAGGTAAAACCTCCCTCATCACCAATAAATGAGTAATTAAAAAATTTAAAGGCAGAAACTAGTCCCGTGGATACGGCACCATAGGTTTGGATTGCTTAGGGCATCAAGTAATCTTAATCCGGCACTAAATCAAGGCAACTGTTAGTACGAACTTAGCTTTACACAGTCCCCTTCAACACAAAGGAAAGTTTTTTCACTGTATTTACCTTGAACCATCGTAGCACGGGTGTGGGGACGCCGACCACCTTGCATTCAAGCGAAACAGTTCCCTGTTCAGTGAGGAGGGCGCGTAATTCCTCCACGAACTCAGGGCGCTTGTACGCTTTCGGTACTGCGAAAAAAGAAAGTATGAAATAATAAACATTTCTTTCTACTTTGAAGGCAAGCGGTGATTAAAAGAAATCGCGGAAACTCAAGCCCTGTACGGCTTCAGGCGATGTGACAGGATGAAAGAAAAAACTAAATGTTGCTCGGTGTTTTTTTTCTGAGAAATATTACGGTTTAGTAAACTAATACCGGTACTACTATGCTACCTTTGTTCTAAAAACTTAATAAATAAAAATTAAAACTTTGCTTTTTTAGGATTTTTTTTTTACGTGGTAAAATCATAAACTGTTTTTATCATAGCGTGTCCTTAGCGGGCTTACTGACAATTAAAACACGTCACGGGAGCACCGGCGTTGGGCGACACACTCCAAGGTGCCAGACGCTAGCGTCACGCCAGGGGCCAAGCTCCCGGATGTTTAGCAAAGCTTCAAAGCAGATGAAAATCTCAAAACATCAATCAATTTTTACTGAGTTCCGTAAGTGCGCAGGAGTTCCACCTCCTTCTTGGTAAGCCCGCTACATCTTAGCTCTTGCTTCTGGGCCATATTGAAGCCAAGACCGAACCAATTGTAAATTAAAAATAAACTCACCAAGTACATTAAGATGCGCAGAACAACTGGCTCTTCCACCAGCGTTCTCAGCGGTGCAGGTCCACCGACCAGCGTCGTCCACGCTGACGGCAGCCACGTCTGCGCACCAGAAGTTGCCATCCCTGGCCAGCGCCACCCGCTCCGCCTCTAGCAGGCGCCGCTCGTTGCGGAACCATGTCACCTTGGGACATGAAAGGGGAGAATTACTTTGATGTTTTATTCAAGCTGCGTTGGCGCAAGCTGAGCGAGCAGTTTTAAGCATCAGAATACAAACACTGAGAAATTGAATATTAAATGTCTTTTATGTTATGTACCGAATAAAATATTCAAGATAAAGTTTTTAATTTTTTCGCTTTACCTTTGTGGTTATTAAAAGTATGTTCAAGTATTTTATTTTATACCTCTGTTCATTATTTCCTCCACTCCATACAAATATGGATAATACTTAATTTTTTTTAAACATAATTTATATCGGTTAGCAGTTAGCGTAGTGACTTAGCGATTGGATTGCTGCGCTGCGTGTCGCGGGTTCGATTCCCGCATGGAACAAATATTTATGTAATCTATAAGTAGTTGTTCCGTGTCTGGGCGTTTGTGTACGTGAGTTTATATGTTTGTAAACGCATCCACGACTCAGGAAAAAATCCTAGTGGGGGCAATGTTTAAAAAAAATCAAGCTCAATCTGCAAAAGTCGAAACTGGATTGCTGACCTACTGATGGATCAACGCACAGCTGAAACCGCTGGGTCTAGATCTAGAAGCATATTTGCCCAGACGTTCTATGAGGTAAGTATATAATAATAGTTTTTAGGAATTCATCCCCAAAGGGAGATAAGAATGAGGCAAAGATGAAGAAGGTGAAAGGTGGAGTGAGGCGAAAATGAATTTCACCCGATGTACTTGAAACATCTAATAATTACAAAAAAAATGAAATATCAACCCCTTAGGAGTAACTGAAAATAAAAAAAGAAATAAAAAGTCCAAAAAAAAAATTACGAAATTCTCTCGGACGAAGTCGTGAGCGGGAGCGCTATTCTACGAGTATAATAAATTACAGAAACCATCCATTTCTTATTCATAAAATCAATTGCCATGGCTGTGAATTCGTTCGCTGAGATGTAAAGGAAAATTCACAGTTTTGTCGTAGATAATAATTGCTTATAACGAAAGCACCTTCCTAGACCCAGTGGTGCCATAAACATGCATTCGTGAGACTTGCGTCTCTGAGCTTATGAAATAATACAACATAGTATTGTTACGAGCTGTCGCGGGACCAGGGGATTACCGTGACCCCGGTACGTAAAGGGCTATTGAAGGACACCGTGTGTAAGTCTGACAGTATGGGTGGGAGGACGCATTTGATGATTTTACCACGATAAAAAAAAATGTATTGTTACGAGCTGGATACGGGATAAATTCATCAACACCAATTAAAAACCAAATATTCTTTAATGACAAACAAATCACTTATAACAACAATCACTAAACAATACTATAACACACTCTTGCACACATTAAAAAGTCACTTGGAGATTTTTACTTTGAGTTCACTTTCGATCGTAGTCAAAACCAGACTGACACCCGGCTCTTATCGGCGCCCTATTTATACCCCGGCCGGACCCACTAGATGTTTCTAGAAGATAGTCTAAAGTTCTGGAAATATCCATGGACTATACACAGTCCCATACCTACTGGAACATTCCAGACCCATTTCGAACCATCTAGATCAAGCTAGAAATTTCTAGAAACTTCCAGTACAATCTTCGAAAGATCAATAAATATCTTAGGAGAAATTGTTTTTTTTTAATTTACTACGCGTAAACATTTAATTGTTCGTGACTGTACGTGTCATAAACGGAAATGCAATATTAAATTCTCTCAAAATATTAATTATGATGGCATCAGACATTTGTAATTGAAGTCCAGATAAAATATTAGCGAAAGAGAGTCTAGACTGGACTAAAATAATTGCAATTACGCCCTTAATCGTGATTGACGTATATCTATAATTTATTCAATAAATATTCAGGAAGCGCAGAGTATTTCTGTTCCCGATGGCATTTCAAGCAGTTATTCAAAGATTTGCATCATTACAGTATCCCACGACTGATATCTGTTTGTATTGTAACTCATACTAAAATACATATGTAGGTATCTATCGTTCACGTATGCCTCGTTAGTCTCGCAGCAGTCGCAAGCATGACTTTCCTTGAGTCCCACTTTTTTTCTAGGTAATGAGGCTGTAAAAAAGTAGAAGTTGTTTTAGATGGGTTGTCAGGTTGATTTGAAATATTAAACTGTAAAGATGTTTTATTCACGAGTAAGGGCATCGTAGAATTTCAATCTAATGGAATACAACATTGATCAAGAAGTACAGATAGGTAAAGAGGACTATCCCTATATATGAAATAAGTTAAATTAGGGTTTTTTTTATGGTGGTAAAATCATAAAAGGAGTCCTCCCACCCAGGACAGGGCAGGAGGGACTGTCAGACTTGTACTGACTAAAATCCACGGTGTCCTTCAATAGCGCTTTACGTACCGGGGTCACGGTAATTCGTTAGTCCCGCGACCCCGGCAGGCTTTGGCCCTCTACAGGTCCCGTCACTATGCTGACACTCTTTGAGGCGCGCGTGGAACAAAACGCGCCGTTGACCCGGGCATGGTCCATGGTCGGACAGCGAGTCGCACATTGCTCGCTGCCCGCATGCCCGAAGTTAAATTAGGGTTAATTTCAAAAACAACTCCAAAAGTTTTGTAATCAACTTAAATTACCACAATAAAAAAACATGTAATATTTTGAATAAAAATTATTGGCTTTCTAGAACCAGTTCTATTTATTCGATCTGATCTGATATTTATAAAAAAATAAAAATAAAATAAGTTTATTGCCACGAAATACCTTTGCATACATTACTAGACAAATACATTTTATAGGTAGATAGGTTTAAAAAAAGGCTGCACAAATAATGAAAAACCCTGCCTCCTAAACTAGGGGAACCCTGTGCCTTAGGAGTCAGTGTTCTACTGTAACTTCGTGTACTAAAGACACCTTAATAAAATAAGTGTGTTAATTTAAACCTATACTCCAACATTTAAGCTACAATGATTCAGACCTTAAAATTTGAATTTATGTACATAAGAAATAACTTTAAACAGATACCTTTCCACAAGAAAGATAAACATCTGTTGAACACTTGTCTAAGAAAACTGTCAACGTCAAAACGACATCTCACCAGGCCTGGCTCACTCCGCGGTGTAGGTATAAAACTGCAAGTACCGGCGGGGGCCCCTTCGTCACGGCCATTTAGTCGGTTGTCGCGCGCCGCCCACTACGCACGCGCTTACTTAAATAATATTTAAGTTTGGTGTTTGGTTGTATTTACGCATAAGTTTAAAAAAATATATATATGATGAAGAAAAGAAAATACTGCATAACGTTTGGTTGTTTAAATAATGACAGTGATAGGAGCCTCACGTTTCACACACTACCACGTGATTTCGAAAGGTAAGGAAAAAAGTGAATATTTATCTATGTAGTACATATTTAATAATGATCAAAAAACTATCTACCTGCTTGTGGTGTGCTTATTAATGTCATTCAAGTACCGGCTAGTAATCATGATCAGTATGATTAGGTAGGTTACAAATTTGGCCTACAAGACGACCAAGATAAATAAAATAGACGAATATCAAACCTGACATCACTCTCACTCACCTAAGCTGAATACGTAGGTAGGTCGAATTATGATCGGTAGAAAGTAGGAAGATGTTTACGTTATTGTTTAGACACGTTCAAACTCAGAAAATGGCTACACTACGCATTCAAGGTCAGCGATCGTATTTCTCTTCGCGACTTTTTTACCTACTTACCTACAAAGACACGCAACACGGGGCCTGTGACAATGAAATGAATGAAATGATAAGGACTAGTTACCTATTTTGCCGTAAACGATAACAATCGATCTTTAAAGTTATGACTACAACTTGGCCAGAACGGATTGAAACGGAACTAATCTTTTTGTTTTAAAATCTTTGATATTTGATGTCAACAAAGACCGCAGGTTTGTTAGATTTATTATTGTGCCACAAAACTAACGTAATAAGAGAATTAAACAATGCATAAATAATGTAATTAAACAATGCATAAAATACGTATTCCTACCTAACTGTGCCTAAACTCGCGAGTCGCAACCCTATTGAGCTTGACCGACAGTAACCTTTTAATGTCGTTGGCGTCAGATAAACTAAAATGAACTCTCGCGCGTCACTATTCAGTTCATTTTTGCTTGCGCACGGGAAGTTTAGGCTATTATAAAAGTAGGTGAGTGATGCGGCTGCAAGTAAAAATGGACTCTATTCTTTCGTGCATAGATTTTACATTTGTTTGTTTTCTTTTTGGGAGTTACACTTCTGTACCTTTAGGTACTATTAAGTATTCTGTGATCTCACGTTAATATAAGGGTCGTTTTACAATTACACTTTTTTAAGAGAAGCGTTCAACAGATGTTTATCTTTTTGTGGTAAGGGGATCCGGCAATTGGGACTCGACACGTGGCGCTGCACAAAACAGAGGCCATGTATTTTCATCGTCTGAACGCGCCACGGTCAAAGTCCCACTTAACGGTGGGAGGGGTTCGCATCGGCGTCGGGAGGACGGTGAAGTACCTGGGACTCGTCCTCGACAGCCGGTGGAACTTTTAACACTTCCTACGTTTGGCCCCAAAGCTGAACCGGGCAGCAGCCGCCCTCAGGCGACTCCTGCCGGGACAAACGCCAGTGTCGTGCAGTCCATTGCCCTCTACGGGGCTCCCGTGTGGGCCCTAAGCATTCGGACGCGACCACTAAAGCTGGTCGCATGCCAGAGGGTCATGGCTATCCGAATGATCCGAGGATACCGCGCGATCGCCGGCGAATCGGCCAACCTCCTTGCTGGATTGCTGCCCTGGGATCTGGAGGCGACTGCCCTCCAGCGCGTTTATGAGTGGCGCGCGGAGGCGCAGCGCTGGGGCATCCCCGCTGCCTCAACAAGTCGAGGCGCGGGGAAGAGCTCCGGCGCGATCTCAGGGCATTATCAAGGGAGCGACTGTCGCAACCAAGGTCCGAGCACGCCGTGATAGGCGGTCCTCACGCCAGCGATAGACGGACAGCTCTTGTCCTCATGCCAGCGATAGGCGGACACCTCTTGCGCCCGGCATTGGTCGAGGCAATGCTGCGGGGCGAGATGGAGTGGGAAGCGATCGCCTCCTTCGCGAAGCAGTCATGCTCGCGAAGGAGGAGGCGGGCTGCGTGAGGGAGAGAATAGCGTCCTCCCTCCACCCCAGCCGCAGTGGTAGACGCCCACGGCGACGGACGTCGGCAGACGATCTCCGGCCACCATAGGGCAGCGAGTAATGGGCATCTCGCTGTCCAACCATGGACCTTGCCCGGGTCAACGGCGCGTTGTGTTGCAAGCGCGCCTTAAAGAGTGGCGCGTGGCGTGACCCCGGAACGTAAAGGGCTATTGAAGGCCACTGTAGATTTCAGTCAGTACGAGTCTGACAGTCCCTCCCGCTCTGCCCTGGGTGGGAGGACTCATTTGATGATAACCACGTCAAAAAAAAAGGCGGTTAATGTAGGTCCCAACTTTTCGTGCACGGGTTATATTTGAAGTTTTGCAAAGGTTTTGTGAAAAAAAGTTGTACAAGTGATCGGTTCTCACCCTTGACGTCAACCGTTTTCTCGTTCGACATTAATTTCGAGTAATAAAATGCTAATTATTATGTGAGAAGAAATTAGCATGAAAAAGACGATTATGCCAACATAAACTGTACACCAGAAATCAGTTATGGCAAAGTATTATTATAAAAAAATAATACATGGCGAAACAGTTATGTCAAATTTTGGTGCAAACAACGGTCACATTGTTGACTACACTTGATACAATATCAACCAGAGTGTTAACGATGAAGTACTTTTAATTAATTATTTAATTATTGTGAAAGCCATTTAATATTGTCCACATTATATGAAAAGCTTTTTTTTGATGGCAAAGGCCTCTTCTGACATAAAAGAAAAAATAATTACTACCGCTGACGGCAAACCCATAGAGAAATCGATAGATATTTGTATAATGAAAAAAAAACACATCTCTGTAAAAGAATCCGCACAAATCATTTCAAAAATAACTTTCTTAATTCGCGCGCTTTGGACGCCATCTTTGTTTTTCCGTAAGCTGTCAAAAGAAGCGCGGGAAAGAGATTATAAATACGCACAACGGATGTGGTATTGAAATAGACAATTATGTCACGAGCAGCGTTGTTGGACATTCCGATGTATCTCAAGGTTTTTGTGTGGTGTTAATGAAAATGTGTTACGGGTGATCGTGGGTTGTAGTACACTCGGCGAGAAAGTAAAGTCAGATATTTGTAGAATTTCTTCCAACTTCTGTTAGTTGGCTAGTGTTCAATGGCTATTATTCCATTCCTACATTCAGTCGGCGTCTTCTTCTATAATTTGTAAGTGTGCCCAGATTTAATTTAGTTTTAGTGCACTTTTCTTAAGAAATGAAGGAAACGCGTGGGCCCAGTATTTGACGTTTTTATGTCTAAAGAATGCTTTTTTTATTTTATTGCAACCGACCTGACTGTTTTACAGATTTACGTACCTACGCATTTTCCGTTCCGTAGTACTACGATAACTTTAATTAGGTTTTTCACCTAATTAAAGTTATCGTAGTACTATTTTTATAAAAATGTCGCTACATGAAAGGCATTAAAACATATTCAGTCAAAATTACTTCATTGTTTTTGTTAAAGTTATGGTTATAAAAAAAAAGCTGTTTCGTTCTGGAACATTACTTATCACTGAAACTCTCGTAAATATAGTACAGCAATAGTTTGATTGAGATCAAAACGTATCTTTTTGACGTTTATTCAACAGACTTATTTCTAAGTGTGACCGCAACGCAAAGCGACGCAGCATTCTATTTTCAGTGTGAACTATAAATTTACTTTAAACTAAAATGTTATTTAAATATCTGTTAAATGAGGTTCAATGGAATCTCTACCAGATTCCGTTAGTAGGAGTTAAAAGCTTTTATGTGCCAAAATATCGGCCGCGAACAGACATTGGTTCAAGAAAGGAAATAATATGCGTTGACATCAAGTTTATTTAACAAAAAAACTGTCACCGGTACACTCAGTGATGAAATTTAAAAAAAATATATGTGAATTGTATTATATGCAGTGCGACATTTATTATGCTACACATCCCGAAATGCAAAATACTTATTTTAAAACACTGACGCCTGTTTAAAGCTTAGTAAAATACAATTTGTTATAGTTCACATAATAATAATTATTTTGTGAACTATAATACATTGTATATGCTCAATTATATTATTGAACACGGATTTACGAACAGATTTAGTTCCACAATTTAATTTATAATCCATACAGGTCTCATCGCTGCGAGTTTGGATATAATTTTTTATAATGGATGTTCGAAGTGATAATTATCTGCATAATTGATAATTACATTATCAATCTCAAACCCATTGATAACTACATTATCAATCTCACTTCACATCAGAATCAAAATCAAATCATTTATATCAAGTAGGCCAGTTACAGGCACTTTTGAATTGTCAAAAGACAAAAGTAAAGTAAAATAATAAAAAAATAGTTACGGTGCTACAGTCCCAGTCACAAGTCATAAAATCTGTAAAAAAACTGTAGATGCCCATTCCAAAGCGTAGATCTTTATGGAGAAGAACGGGCAAAAAACTCCATGGACCCTCTTTTTTAATTGCCAAAATGATTACAGAACCTTTGTTACATCATTCATTTTCAGATGGTAAATTATGTGAAAACGATGTAGCAAGTTAAAAAGTGTCCAAAGTAAATATAAAATGGACAATTCAGAAATAAATTATTGATAATTAAAATAAATCATGGCAGCCAAGAAATGACCTGTCCCAACTGACAGCGCCCGTTCACGAACATGACGCATGATATTTGCACCATTCAGCTCAATCATTTTGAAGGGAACTAAATTATCGACACACGCGCCACCATCAGCGAGACATCTGAGTGAGCATGACATACTGCCAACTGCCAGAGTACATTCAAGTCAAAAAAAATATTAAGACGTAGGTATCTGGTGAGGTATCTGGTCTTTGTGCACATAGAACTCACACAATATAGGCTAAGCAGCTATACAAAGAAATATGAATTAGTACCTACCTGTTAAATATGCTATCAAGGAATACATCCCTGTCTTATGGAGCAGGACCAACATGGAGCCAAGCATTATTATCACGGATATAATCGCCCAATTTGTAATACATAGTGTGCGTTTAATGCATGTTTTAAATTTGTCTCATTCAGTTCAAGAATACTTTGTGGAATTTTATTATAGCATTTTAAACAGTACCTCATAAAATATGAGTCTACTTTAGCGACTCTGAAGCCCGGTTAAACTAATTGGTTCCTATTTCTAGTATTATAATTGTATCTGTCACCTCTTTTACCAAAAAGAAGCAGATTCTTTCTAACGTACATTATGTTTTCGTAGATATATTGACAAGCTACCGTCATGATGTTCTCTTAGAGAGTCGTGTCTTCGGAGATTTTCGAATGGCTCTCTTGTGCAGAATAAAAATAGACTCGATATCTGCAGCCCGTCTACACAATAAAATTCCATATGACATTTTACTGTGAGTGACTTACATGTATTGGAACTCGGATTGTCGCTCATACACGTACTTAAAAGTACAAAGAGACAATTTACAATAAAACCGGCCAAATGCGAGTCGGACTCGCCCATAGAGGGTTCCGTAGCAGCAAGTAACACCATATAAAACTTCTTGTAGTTGGTTGTAACTTTGAAAAGTAAATTGCGGTTTAAGATTTATGTCGTATTAAAAAAAAGAATGAATCTGTGACTAAATGGTGAAAAAATGTGACTGTCAGACTCGTACTGACTAAAAACCAAAACCACCATGTTCCTTCAGTTGCCCTTTACGTTCAAGAGCCACGGTTACCCGTTTGGACAGTTCTTCGACCCAGCAGGCTTCTGGTGTTCTATGGAGGCCCCGTCAGATTGCTGACAGGTCTTTATGACCGCATGGAACACAACATGCCAGCGATCGAGGCATGGTCCACGATCGGATGGCGAGTCACCCATTACTCATCTGCATGCCCGCGGTCTGTTGCTATAACTAACATGAATCGACCTGAACAACATGTATCTAAATCACTGTTGATGCGGAGAATAATTAGGTAGGCGTGACGCTTTTCATGCCACATAATTTTACGAATTAATTACCAGTAATTGTTCAACTGAACTAGAATCAGGACAATGCGGTTCAAATAAGTCACCATAGTTTGTAATGTAGTTCACGGAATTAAATAATATCGATAATAAACCTACTCGTTATAATGTGCATGGGCATTAACTCGTTAAGCTGTTAAATAACGTACTTACTCGTAACAAAACGCTGAACGAATTAACTTTTAAGTTAACTTAATAAAATGTTAACGCTTTTGTTAACTTCCGTTAAATTAAAGTTTTAGTCATTATATTTGTTGTTTGTTGACAATTATTATTTACCGAGACTCCAATGAAGAAGCAGCAAATCTTTTCTGCTCTGTGTCTTTATCTTTTCAATCTATCTGCTTTAGACAAAAAAGGTAGGTCGGGCCGTTTCGGAGGAATGCGCCCAAAAACAGATTAGAACATTATTTTTTTATACGAGTATTTTAGATTGATATATTTAAGATATTAATATACATTGAAGTATACACAACAGAGGAAGTACTTCTACATTTTTATTTTAAAACCCATTCTGTTTGTCCATCCATCTAAATTACTTGTTTCTGGTTTTATTCTTGCGGACGGAACGCGACTGTTCTTATAGCAAACTTTTTAATATCCACGTGAGCTGGGTCTCAGGAAACTGGTCGATAGTTACAGTTTATTATTATTGCAGACGGAGATTTGATATTTAAGGAAATAGTCGGAATATGGGGGAAGACTTGCTGAGGAATTGGTTTGACGCCCAATGTACAATACAGTGAACAATATCACTTACCATGGTTATGTTGAATATGCTTGGGCTGGCCAAGCATATTCAACATAACCAAGATTGTTTTAAATAATTTTCCGGGTTCTGTAGGTGAGAGAGGAAAATATTACAGCCAGTTTTAAAAAGATATCTCGTGTTCATTTAAATGCACATTGGTCTTTAAGTGATTTTATTTATTTTTATAAAATTAATTAATTTAAATGGATTTTTAGTAATTTGATGAGAATAATCACAATTTTAACGAACAGTTTTGTTTATAGTTTTTGTTACAAACACTTTGAGTTATAAGTTACTTGTAAATAAATGTAAAATAAATAAATAATTTTACATGTTGGCAGGTTTTTTTTTCTAAATATAAGCTTAATACTTTCTGAACTGTCATTACTTCCTTGTGACTGATTCTATGAACAGACAGATTCTGAACGTTTGGGTCCTTGCCCCAATGTCTTTGTATAAAGGCAAGTAGTTTTAAATGTAGGAATCGTTAAGCAATTCCTCAATTTTATCACTCCTGCGATCTACAAAAAAAGTGAAGTTGTACTGATTAGTAACGCCCGACGTAAAATACGATGAGCTTTACGACGAAGAATAAAATAAAATATACAATAATCATTACATTTAGCCAACTTTACAAACAAAATAAGCTAAAATTAAATTTATTAACTCAGATTTTACTCACAACTTTCCTGAATCGTTGGCTAATTGGCAAAAAAAGCCGATGTTGACAAATTCTTTAAGAATTAATTCCAAATGTCAGCTAGCAAAATACATCCTAGGTACTTACTTAGGATCAATACTTACATTCGCACCAAATGACGGTAGACGCAAAAAAAATAAATTAAACGTGTATTCAAACAAAATGTACACTATAATGTACATTGGGCGATTAGGAGATGATTTTATTTTTAGGTATGGGTCAGAATGCTGTATGTTACTTTGTTCAACATACTGTACATTGGGCCTTACGAGGCTATGTAACACCATCACACCTGTAACCCCCGAAGGTTTAGGCAAAAGTGTACCTCATAGAACATTAGTTATGTTAAAGTTCAATGTAATAGGGGGCGTGCCTATTGCCATCGACCGGGCACAAATCCAAACTCTATAGCTGCTGCTGTATAACACTTTGCTCGACCCGGGTGTCGAAACCATGACCTCATACATAGCAGTCAAGCTTGAAACCGCTATAAATTGAAAACAGTGAAGTTCAACGGTGCAGATGAAGTCTACACACATAAAAAAATATACAAATATTGAAAACCGTGCGGGAATCGCACACAGCGAAACGCTAACCGAGGGTCTGCATTACTCGTATTTTTCAGCAGGTTAAGAGGGTTTTAATTAGTTTAAGCCCCTTCATACACTAGGCAATGCAAGTTTCCGATGCCTTACGACTTGGTATCCAGGTGACTATCGCAATACAAATTCAAAGAGGTTCGTACACAGGCACGCATCAATGGATATCAAAGGTATCGAAGACGTGTATAGAAATTACTTCCATATTTTGAAAACTAGAATTTATGACAGAACAAATACGCGACGCAGACTAGTCGCATCATATCTTTTATTTTATTTCCTTTACAATAACGGGGCTTACAAAGAAATAGCCAATTTCCAATAGATATTACGAAACTGTACTGAAATTAAATCATCAATAATATTGAGGTTTACTTTAATGGCTTTCTACTTTCTAGAGTTTTTTTTTTAACATGGTAAAATCATCAAATGAGTCCTCCCACACAGGGCAGAGCGGGAGGGACTGTCAGACTCGTAGTGACTTCGTGAGTCCCGCGACCCCGGCAGTCTTTGGCCCTCTACAGGGGTCCCCGTCACTGCGCTGACACTCCTCGGGGCGCGCGTGGAACACAATGTGCCGTCGACCAAGGCATGGTCCGCAATGCAAACTTGCATACAACTCGCATATTGTAATTTCTTGCAGCGTGTAAAAGAGCCTGAAGTGTTTGAGCGCGTGAACCAAAATTGAGAAAGTCTTTCATCTTATTCATTTCACCATATCGACATGACTATAGGACTGAATCGAAAAATTAAAATTAATCGGTATTTAATTGCACGTAGCGAACAATGCAACACAATCGCAATGTTTGGCGCTTAGCTTTAAAGCGAGGACTTAAATAACTTTGATATCAACTTACCTTACACTCCGTAGAGCTGATAATCTCGACGAGGAACCGTGTCCTGGTGCCCACCTTCACAGTGAGGTCCTGTAGACGTCGCAGGAAGGTGGGGGGGTCCTCGCCAGTCGGAGCCTCATCGGCGCAGACCTCGAGACGAAGACGACTGGTGTCACTCCCGGCTGCATTGCTTGCCTGATTACAAAACAATAATAAACTTTACGAATACGCTTGAGGAGAGGGTTGAAAGTTATACTTTTCAACCAGCATGGACAGCCGCTTTATTTTCGACAGTTGTGAAATTAAAAAACAACACATTCTATTTTCATATTTCTATTGAATCATATTCTAGCTTTCTATACAGCCACTGAATGAAAGCGCTATGTAAAATTGAAATTAAAGTTAAATAAGGTCGGTGTACCATGGAAGGCCACTCTAACAAATAAACAGTTATTATTCGTTTATTTACTCACTAAATAAAACGAACACCTATTTTAGTAATACTTTGTTTTATTACGTAACGTATAAACCACTTTTTGGATTGCAGATTTTTTTTGGTCTGAACTGACCCTTATTGGTAAGGCGTCTAGAGTACTTATCCCGAAGACGCAGGTTCGAGCCCCGCTCGAAGCTAAATTTTTCCTCAAAAAAAAGCTTTAAAAAAACGCGACACAGGCGTTATTGCGTATACATATATTACACAAAATTAACATTCTTCACCGATGAAAATGAAAAGTAAACATTGAATAGCTGGCCGGTCATAAAACAAAAAAAAAAAAACAAAATAGGCGGCAAAGCTACTATTGATGTATACAATTTTTTTTTTAGCCACAATTTACGTTATTTTTACTCTCCTTGTATTCGTAATGAACAGCTCAATGTTTACCTCAGATAACAGACTTTTACGGCCTTATTACAAAAAATAAATAAACCTTGATTTAAACCTGGTCTATCAAGTCCAGGCTTATCTGCAGAGCCACGGTTTAAATTTGTCCGTATTACAAAACTAAGATAAAACGTCGACTTAAGTACCGCCATGTGAACGATTGTCTAAACAATTAAATCCACAATAAGTAAGAACAATTAAATCTACCTTGTTTCATCCATTTTGGGTGCAAATAGCACAAAAACAACAACACAATGAAAAAGATGCTATGAGAAACTTTGACACACCTTTGACAGCTACTACTGTTAGACCATGGTTTATCACAAAACCACGATTTGTAATAACGTTTGTGTAAACCGTAGTTTTACAAGATTTAAACCTGGGTTTTTAGTTAAACACCTTTTTGTAATAAGGCGGATTAAGTCCCACGATTAGTGCTCTCGCTTCGCTCGAGTGCCAAACCGGGTCTCGGGACTACAACTACTAAACAAGTTACTTTACCCACTAGGACAACAATGTACTCTTACACGTTAACGTCGCGTATCGTAAAACTCGAAAATTCGGAGCAAAGATTCGGTCTCGACAAACAGAGCTGCTGTGGACTAATTTTTGGTTAGGCGGTCTGAAGTACTGATCCGTAAAAACGTAGGTTCGAGTCCGGATCGCAACTGATTTTTTCTTTCATCAAAAAAACAGCCTCGACCAATAAACCATAAATATTACTAATATTCTTTTTTAAAACGACGTTAGTTTTAAAGAAAGCAGTCATACAGGTAAACCTACTACTTCGAATGCCTACCAGTAAATACAATTGTAAACATCATTTACTTCAGCCTTTGAATTGAAAATGATCTCGTGAACCAGGCCACTAGAACACGGCCGAGTTAACTGTATTGACGAACTGTTAACCTCTTGATAGTACTTTTATACGTCAACAAAGACCCAGGAAAAAGTCGAAACTCAGAAAAAGGAGAGCATAGGACGAACCTTAATATATTTTTCCTGTATCGTGGATGCGTTCACAATCATTTAAAACACATAACCAAACAGTCCCAGAATAACTACTTAATTAGCACTCCTTAACACAGATTGCGTTGCAAATTATCTAGGAGAAAAGAACTACACCCACTTTGTTATGACCTGTTACATGTCTCATATTACAGTTTAAGTATCCATTAATGTACACAAAAACCCTGTATTTGACTCGAACGCAACCGCGTGTAAAAGCTAGTGTAACATAAATTGTAGAATCAGTCGTTACATTGCAGAAATCCACGACATTAAATGTTATTGTTTATTCTATTGTGTCCTGAAGATGCCCCGTGGAGGGGCGAAACACTTTTCGATATAGATTTGGTTGCATGCCATGTTAACTTTTTTCTCGCTTTTCCTACATGTGTGCAGATGCATGATTTCCTGCATGTTTCTAAGCATGAGGGCGGGAGGATGGTACTCACAGTCCTGCAGCCTGGATTAAAAATAAACATTTTTCATAACATTTTAAACTAGTGTACGAATAAGTTACCTAAAGTTTTTCTTATAGTCACAACATCTCGTTAAGACTTGCTGTATGGCATTGTTTCTACTTGTAACAAACTAGTTCGTTATCCGAACTCGCTCTGTTGCACTCCAAACAAAAGACACGCAGGTGTGCTAGCCCTGTTCGGTCGCAACTGCACCATAATATCTGATGTTGTCATTCATATAGGTAACACCTTGGAGGAGAATATTTGATTGTCTAAACTACCAAAGGGTAGTGCACACTATCTCTAAAGAGACCTCTGGGTTTAAACTAGATCTAGAAAAAAGTGTCTTTTTGTGTGTAAAAGGATTTGCCAAAACCAATTTGCTATCTTTTTAAGCTGGCTTTAGTCAGATATAACTAAAATACATACTATTTCATAACTTTTATCGCGGGCTTTGAGCGCCCGACCGAATATAAAAAAATCCTAACACTGTCACTATCACATCTGTCATGTCAACGTGAATGAATAAAAGGAGATGTTTCATTTTTGTATGGCGCTCCGGCCATAACATGTACATTTTACCAAAGCTGGGAATATTACCCCTGAATAGAATAAAGTAACAGTTTTTTCATAATATTAAATGGATTTTATGCACAAGATAAAAATAAAAAATGTTTGACGTTTGTCCTAAGAGTTATGACAGCCATGACAGAATGTAGAGATGACATTTACATAACCTAGAATTGTTTTGTTCATCAAAACCAACTTCTTAAATAGTCTTCTAGATGAGAACTGTGATCTTTCTAATAAAATATTAGACAAAAGTGGCTCACCAATGCACTATCAAATCTTTGAATAATTTCTATAAGTAGACTTGACTGGTACGGTACCAGTCAAACCCACTTGTAAACAATGCAATGACATTAGGTACCAGTGGTACCTAATGTCATTGCATTGTTTACAAGTGGTTTTTTTATTAATATTTTTATGGCATGGCTTTTGGTCTTTTACGCCAATCAACAAGCGGTTATTTTGAGGGTTCAGAAACACGATAAGATTTTTGCAACGATGAAATCGTGGTACTTAATATGTTTACTCAAAAATATGTACAATAGAATAATAGTTTATTTAAACACTTAACACTTCAAGAACACACACATTTTTTATTTTTTTTTTCAACTTAACATTAATTTGATGAGACATAATTTCAGAACGAATGAATTATGCAAGCAAACGAGACGCCATGTTGAATAAAACATGGCAATAATTGAAAAACTATTTTTTTTTGTGCACAACAAATCAGGCTCAAATCCACCAGAGAATATTTTTCCCGAATTTGTTGTATTTTTTCCTCTTTTTTGATATAATGTACTTCTGATGGCCGAAAATGAAACATCTCCTTTGAATGAATGATTTTTTTTCTTGACGTTTCACTTGATTGACGTGGCTGACCATAGCCCTAATTAGTAACATCCCATAAAACAACGATGGGATGATATTCTCGTTAAATATTCGCGGTAGGCGATATTTTTTTTTCATAAATAAATAATTATAATTGCATAAGTTGATAGAAAAAGCTATGCTCTACCGCGGCAGTCCCCGAGTGCCACACGTTTTTTTTTTCATTAAAAAGTCCTTGCCTCACAAAAGATATTTCTCTTGTGTCGTGGGTTCGTACAAAAATAGAATTTATATACACAAACACCGAGACCCGGAACAACTACTTGTAGGTCATACTAATTTTTATTCCGTGCGGGAATCGAACCCACGACACGCTGCGCAGCAGTACAATCGCTCATATTGTAAATTGTTAAAGGAATTGTCAGATTCGTACTGGCAGAAACTGACCCTGTTTCTGCTTTTCAGTTCCAAAGCTGCGGTAACTTGTCAAACCGCCTTCGTACTATATTCAATAAACGTCATCCGAAATACTCCAGTTGTACTATTCTGCATGTCTTTGTTCACGAGGGTACTTATGAAAGTTTATAGAATATAGTACGAAGACGGTTAATCAAACACATTTTTTTAAAGTAAACCGTTGCGTGTATTGTACCTAGACATCGCTTTAATGTTTAACGAAAATTAGTTTTAAGGTTTTGCAAAATAGTGATCTCGAAGGGTGACAAATGCTCGCGTGCTTACTTACTGTATACTAACTAGGGGGAACAGACTGCAAAAAGAAAAAAATCATTTTACTATTTATTGTGTCTCTTTTTGAAGTCGATTACTATTCTTAAAAAAAGTTTCTGGTTCAGTTACTTAACAAAAATCAACTCAGGAGTCTTTGAAAATACGCCATTCAAGTAAGCAATAACGAATCCAAGTGAATGATGTTACATATTATTATTATATACGAATATTTTGTATACCAAACCCTTCTCCAGAATTAAAAAACACTTTTCTGAAAATCGTATCAAAATTGGTTCAGCCAAACGCAAGATCATTGCGGACAAACATGAAAACAGGTCGAACAGAGAACCTCATTTTTTTGAAGTCCGTTAAAATAGCGCCGACGCTACACTACCGTCGCGCCACCGCCGCCGCCGCGCGGATCTCGCTATTTAGCAAAGCCATTATTTTCTCGTTTAGAATCTGCGATTATTTATTTGAAAACAGAGTGTTCGATTTAGAGCTC
Organism: Agrotis puta; assembly: GCA_943136025.2. Taxonomy (NCBI): domain Eukaryota; kingdom Metazoa; phylum Arthropoda; class Insecta; order Lepidoptera; family Noctuidae; genus Agrotis; species Agrotis puta. The sequence goes on from OW964166.2 coordinate 10,926,594, forward strand.
ACTTGGGTTAAGCAATCTCGGGAACGTTACTGAATAGTACTAATTCAGTCCATTTTGTAATTCCGGTGATTGTGTCATTGTGATAGCCTTGTGACATGAGTACAGAGCCAACACAATGTAGGTAAATCCTGTACGTGTTCCAAGAAACGCCTGCCCGTTGTATCTGATTTCTCATGCAGTAAGTAGTACGTTCCAATGGACCTGGTTCTGAGAGCTGTACTGATTAACAGTACCAAATAGGACCTCTGCGAAACTCACATGGCTTTACGCATATGGACATTATTATTTGAGGTTAGATGATGAGATAATTTGTGCTGATAGATCTTGTAGAAGTTTAGATAATGACTGTAACCAATTCTACTTCTAACTAATATTATAAATGCGAATGTGTGTGTATGTATTAGTGATGTTCCAAATGTTTGAGTTTTGAGTTTCGCGAATGCGAATGCGAATATTCTGCTCCAATATTCGCGAATGCGAATATTCAGTTATAAATCAATCATATTTGATGATTTAGAAAATACAAAAAAAAACCCTTTTAAGTAATCGATCTTCATAACTTATTTTTAAATTTTAATTTAGTTTATAACTCATTTTTACTTCCCGTCTGTAACAAGAATGGAAAAAGTATGTAAGAGTAGCTCTGAGTGTCGTCAGTGAAAGAAAAGCAGAAAGAATCACGTTTATCAAAGCTTGGTCATTTTTATGATTGATGTTTGTGATTGATTTGATGAACATTAATATTGATGAATGGCGAGATAAAGGCAGGATAAATAAAAGATGAATGGAGAAGAAGACGAAAGATTAGAATGAATGGAGTGTGTGGAAGAAGGAGTTGAAAGTATTGGTATTTTTTCACTCGTTCGTACCTATTCGTATAATATTCGCATGAATTTTGCGAAAGCGAATGTCTAAAAGTATGTGAATATATGCGGATGCGAATGCGAATATTCGTAACAGCTCCAGTTTGTATGTTCCGTGTTTTTGTTAGAACAGCTGAAGTGATTATGGTGAATTTTGAGATAGATGGATTCCTAGAAGCCGTTATAGGCTATAAAAGGGGGCGAAAGCACAGGAGGTGTAAGAGTAAACAAATAAAATAGCACAGTCAGTCGTGATAAAGATGTTCAGATTTTTTAGAAAAGTTATGTCAAGAAACGTGAATTTTTCGATTTACTTTTTCAATACAATAGATATCACAAAACAATAGTATACAATACAATGTTTTATAAGCCAACAACGAATCATTACCAACATACTTTCATTATATCGAAGTACATGAACATCCAACAGGATTACAAGGCAATACTGAGAACAACGGAATATGTTACAATACCTAGTCATACATACACCTAGCTTTCGAAGATAAGGTACCGGTGAACAATTGAGTAAAGTAAAGTAACATACTCACTTGTAAAGTATACACATTGGTATCGCCGGTCCTCGCCGCGGATACCGTCAGTCGGACCCCGCCCGCGTCATCACTCGCCGTGAACCGGTCGTCTAGCGACGCTCCTGCTCGACTCCTGTGTGTCGCACAAAAATATATTATTATTATGAAAGGTTCTTAAGGAAGACGGTTTTTATTTGATATGATTTGTGATTCAAGTAAGAGACACTGATGCGGTGGACTATGGTCTGGTTTTTCGGTGAAGGACAAGATTACTGAACGATCTTAAAAAAGTTTTGAGATAAATGAAAACACTATATAAAAACTCTAGTTATTCTCTTCTTAACATAACAGAAATACTCTTAACTACGTTTATATTTTACATTATTCATGACAACACCACTTCTTAATTCGGTACTACTCTATGGCATTCTATGTTCCACATGATAAACATTTAACATAAAGATGAAATATGACATGACAAGTATGAAGTATTCGTAATTGTTATAATAATGACCCATGAAAGACACAGACACTTAAACACTTACGTACTCTATTTTAATGACACAATAAACCCGTGACACAGACACAAATACAAGAAATAAATACCTATACGAGTACCCTTGAAACTATAATAGATACTCTAATAGACTACTATTACCTATGCTGGCTTTAGTCAGATATAACTAAAATACCTCGGACAAATTTACGAATTAAACAATGACAATATCATTCGTGATTCTAACGGACCATAAAAAAAAGCTTGCCAATATCCGCCAAATATATCCGCAGTCAACCTAATGTGACACCTCCTTTAGGTCAGTGACGACTAGGCTTGCATAGTGCATAGAAGATCACGCGACCGTAGTAAAGACAAAAGGTATGCAACGTCAAGCAGATAAGATTTCATTGAGGTGGCTGGCTTGACATCTAACCTACATAAACAGACACAAAAGAGAGACGAAGAGATTGTATGTGAGGGCCTATCTTCGAAACTGCTGACACGTTTTGGAAAAAAGCTTTCAGTAAAATGAAGCGTCATTTTCTCGGAGTGTGTAGATATGTATGATCTAAAATGACAGCCTGCAAAAAATAAACTCTTTCGTATAGAATAGATAGTAATATCAATAATATTCAATTTATCAATAATCAACCTATTTATTTTTAAAGAACCGTTTTATTCATTCCCTTCGGAGTGAGAGATAAATAAAACGCTCCAATGCAACACCGATGAAATACTCGTATTAACCGCTCAAAAAAGCGCATTTGAAGAGAGAACTTTCTTGATCCTTCCAAAGTCGTGAATAGCACCGTGTGAATTATACACATACACTTGAATCGTTTTCTGCACGATCCAAAAATACGCTGTCCAAAGGATCTGCAAATAACCCATTTATAATGGAAGTAAACACGATAGAGAATACAATGTGCAGAATGTTACTATGAATTCAGTAGGTTCACTTTTTTTGTTCAAAAAGGCTTTATCTTTGCCTCGACCCAGCCCAGAGCCAAAGATGAGGGCTCAGATGGAGCGTGCTCATCTTAAAGGAGCTGGAACTCTTGCGATGCGATGTAATACAGTAAAAACTGTTTGGCACCGGATTCCCACAGAATAATCATCAAAGACAGAAGACCCTGGTGAGTCCTGGTGAGTGGTGGTAGGCACCGCCAGTGGGATCGCTTGCACATCAAGCTATGCACAACCAGTTATCTTTATCGCACGAAGCCCTAACCAACCACACGACAAAAGTCACATAGGTAAAGTGTGACAGAGACAACACTCTATGAAACTGAAACTAGCATATCTTTCCAAACATCGATGTGCGTTCTCTGTAATTGAAAGCGTGAATGTGAAAGCAGTGTGAAGAAATTAGGCTCAATTTATATTGCTGCGGAGTGGATTGGTAGCGGATTGTTGTAAAACAATCTCACAAAGCATAATGAACTTTATACCTATTGTGTAGTGTTTAGATTTGATAAGACATCCTAAGTATGAACACTTTCGGGCACGCCGCAATCGCGGCGGTAAGACCCCTCTTTGAGGAGTGGCTGGATAGGCGTCACGGCGTCCTGACCTACCGCATGACGCAGGTCCTCACCGGACACGGAAGTTTCGGGAGGTTCCTGTGTCTGATAAGGAGGGAAGAAACGCCTGGGTGTCACCACTGCGAGGATCGTCCGGAGGACACGGTGGAGCATACGGTGCAGGACTGCCCCGCTTGGGCAGAGCACCGCCGTGTCCTCACGACGGCGATAGGCGGAGACCTCTCGCGCCCGGCATTGGTCGAGGCCATGCTGCGGGGCGAGATGGAGTGGGAAGCGGTCGCCTCCTTCTGCGAAGCAGTCATGCTCGCGAAGGAGGAGGCGGGCCGCGTGAGGGAGAGGACAGCGTCCTCCCTCCACCCCAGCCGCAGTGGTAGACGCCCACGGCGACGGACGTCGCAAGACGATCTCCGGCCACCGTAGGCGCGGGCATGCGGGCAGCGAGTAATGGGCGACTCGCTGTCCGACCATGGACCATGCCCGGGTCGACGACGCGTTGTGTTCCACGCGCGCCTCAAGGAGTGTCAGCATAGAGACGGGGCCTGTAGAGGGCCAAAGCCTGCCGGGGTCGCGGGACTCACAGATTACCGTGACCCCGGTACGTAAAGGGCTACTGAAGGACACCGTGGATTTTAGTCAGTACAAGTCTGACAGTCCCTCCCGCCCTGCCCTGGGTGGGAGGACTCATTTGATGATTTTACCACGATAAAAAAAAAAAAAAAAGTATGAACACTTTCGACTATGCAAGATAATTCTCCGGTAGACGCGCATAGTGTTTTTCGGTTTGTTTTTATTATTTATACAATAAACATAAAGTTCATTACGATTTGTAAGCTTTCGATTTAAAAGTCGGCTTCCGTTCTATTCCGCAGCAATGTAAAATGAGCCTAGACACGATTAATAACGCTTTAAGTCCGTTTATTGTTTTACATTTGGCGTAAACCTTGTTGCCTTGAAAATAAAGCTCACTGTACTGCATAATACTACATAATACTGCGACAGGCCTGATGGTCTAGTGGTTAGTGACCCTGACTGCTATGCCGGAGGTCGTGGGTTCGATTCCCACCCAGGACAAATGTCTGTGTGATGAGCACGATCATTTGTTCTGTGTCTGGGTGTAATTTATCTATAATATGTATATATTTTTAAATATATAAGTATGTTTATCAGTTGTCTAGTACCCATAACACAAGCTCTGCTTAGCTTGGGACTAGATGGCGTTGTGTGATAGTTGTGGAATATTTATTTATTTATAATAGGACTATCAACCGTAGCCTTAGATAATGAATTGTCTACATGCCGTGTTCAAAACAAAACGTAACGTTTTTCGTGCAGCCACCTTTTAAAGAGTGAGGGACCGCCACGCACACATTTGAAGACTTTCTTTGGACATGTTCACTTGTTTTACGTAGGAATCGAACAAAGGGATAATGTCTTCCTTTTTTGGTTTCAATTCTCAGTGGCCTACTAGGAATGTGGACATTATTATAAACCCGTAGCTAAGTTTACAATTATTTTTAAATTCATTAACCATTGAAAAAAAAAAGTAGTTCAGCCACAGATTATGCAAATAGCCCTAAATAAATATGACGCAATGATGAATGGAAACGGTTGGCTGGTAAAACTAATTTATTTCTAGTTACGCTCAACGCTCGCGTGATATTTAGATTTGTCTGCCTACTCGTAGACACGGCTACAGATCAAACTGCACATAACCAGTATATCTTGGCATTGCTTTGTATGATCTTTCCGCACATTGAACGGTCAGCTAACACTAGATTTTTACAGCTTGAGGTGTATATGTGTGTACTGTCTCGGACAACACTGAAAACGAATAGGACGGAACTATTCTTGGAATTTAGAGTGCACGGATAAACTCTTTCGGACATTATTTAAGTATGTTGCACGATTATCGACTACTTTAGCAAATGGAGTAGCTGTTTATATACTTTTTATGCATTGTTGCGGTTTTTAGGGCTCAGTACGTCAAAGAAAAAACGAAAAGCTTTTGTCTATCTGTCAAGACTCGTTTACTTAGGGTTGTGTGGAGGTATCAAACTAAAATTAATATAAAATAGGTATTTAAAATCTCCAATCACTTGCAGCAGAGAAAAAAAAATCAAATTCTAAGTTAACGCATTAAAAACCTATAGGGTTCTTCCCACGGACCTCGAATCGCAAAATTTTCCAAGAAGTGAGAACTTACAGTACAATTAAAGGGAAAAGTCCGAAAATAGGTAATTTATATTAATATCACGCCAGCAAAAAGTTTATCATCAACTACAAGTTTAAACGGTACACTCGGTGCACGAGTTCCACTCGCATTTGAACGTTTTTTTGTACTTAATTTTTGGCATGTAGTTTGAATGAATTAAGTTTGAATTTCGACCAATGCGCAACCATTCTATTAAATGTTCAAGGCATCTCCCTGGAAGTTTAATAAAATTTACGGTAGTTTATAAGTGTTTAATGAGTTTGCTTGAAAACCAAGTTGACCCATGTTAAAAGTAAAACTATGAAAAAGCTTTTCAGTTTATTAATAATCTTGCTGATTCTTAAAGTATAAAGTAAATTACATTACTGGAAAACTTTTGGACCAACATATTTAATATAATACAAAGACTAAGTTACTAGGACTTAGATAAATTGTTATAGACTTTTTTTAGTTAGATTCATCAAATGACCACCCTCTGGGTGAAGCAGAAAGGGACTATCAGACTCTGCCTGACTAAAAGTCCATTACAGAGAGATAGAATTCTCTTTATTATGCACACCATTCCATTATTTTTGTTCTGTTTTTCGGTTACGCTTCACACGATGAAACTATGTTCTTTTAAGACAATTCCGCGGTCCTATAAGTACCTGCCAAAATTTGAAATTCTTACTAGCTGTGCTGCATATATTCTGTTACCAGCAAAGACCAATAGCTGGCCAGCATTGCTAGAACTTGGAAGCGAACCCGTAACCTTGCGTCCCTTTCGACACGGCTGGCTCAGTACGTCCCGAAATAAATATTATTGCGATATATCTACTGGTCGCCAAAGTCGTAGCCTAATTATTGTGATGATACTGATTGGAAACCAATGGCCTAGTTGTGTGGCTGTTAATCTTCTTCTTGCCTACATGTAAGTACGTGTAAAACAAAGCTTAACTCTTGTATATGTGCATAACTTCAGAACGACTGCACCAAATGATTTGAAAACTTCTTTAGCGGCGTTGTGCACTTTTTTTGGAATGGGTAAAAAATGTTAAACTCGCGTCAGGACACGTGACCTGATCGAAGATTCGTTTTTTTTTATTTTGTGCATTCGTTATATTGTCTGAACAAGGTTTGTATGTAAGAAAGTTTTCGGATATCCACCCGGGTAAGTCGAAAAGAACCCGTCAGATAACGGTGCAGGCCGCTAGTAATAAAAATTACGTGTGGCACTCGGGGACTACCGTGGTAAGGCTATTGCATAGAATTTTTTATCAACTTATGCAATTATATTACGTAAACCAAAATTTACGGAGACACTATGCTTTCAAAATTGGCAATACGTCACAATTTAGTACATTTTTTTTTAATTCAAACGTCACGAGGCCCCACTCTCGAGTTTTGATGCGTTATTATCTTAATCCTTGATTTTAATAAAAGAAAAAATACGTGTACGTTATTTTTTAAAGCTCTAAGGCCTATGTCAAACAGACAGGCGAGTCCGAAGCGATAATGAACCGATACTGGACGTCAGTACGCTAGTTTGGTCACGCTATCGGATCGCTTTCGCTTTTCTATGTGACTGGACTCAAACAATTCCATACATTACAAATAAAAACGCCACGCTTCGCATTCGTCACGCCTGTCTTTTTGACAAAGGCTTAAATGACGAACTAATTAGATTTGTATTTTATTGTTACTGTCAAATAGCCAATTTTGATTGCTCGGTTATTAAGCAAGATAATAAATAATAGCTTTATAGCATTCAGAAAAAGCATACAACCAGTTCCGGAGATAACTTACAAACTAACAAATAAATTAGAACTCCATAGAATTTATTATAGTTACAAAGGCGAAGCCGCGGACGGAAATACCTGATGCTAATATTAATTATTATTTGAATATTAGTCTCCTATTAGTTATTATCAATAAAAGAATGTTTACAGTTAACTGCAAATGAATAAATAATTATGATTATGCAATGTAGTTTAATTTCCAGTTCCTTTGAATCGAACATAAAAAAAAATTGTTCTTTTATATTAATACCAACGTAATATATGATACCAACTATGATAGCTGATTAATTTGCAACAGTCCTCAATAAATAAAATTTAAATACAGCGACTTAACTAAAATGTTTGTTTTAATATAATTTCATATTTTGGCAACGTAATAGGTAAATGACACGTTGTTAATAGAAACTTAATTAAAACCGACATAATCTGATGAAGTTACGCTCGATTGGCGGATGCGCTGCGTGTCGTGGGTTTGATTCCCGTTCTGAACAAATATTTGTATGGTCTACACTATAAAAGTAGTTGTTCTAGGCCTGGCTGTATCTGTGTAAGAATCGAAATGTTTATAAGTAAGCGCACCCAAAATACCTACATTCTAGTTTCTTAAATTTCCAGTGAGGGGCAATTTTACTACTTTTTTTTATCATGGTAAAATCATCAAATGAGTCCTCCCACCCAGGGCAGGGCGGGAGGGATTGTCAGACTCGTACTGACTAAAATCCACTGTGTCCTTCAATAGCCCTTGACGTTCCGGGGTCACGGTTTGATTTTCATTCGATAGTCCCGCGACCGTGGCAGGCTTTGGCCCTCTAAAGGGGACCCCGTCATTGTGCTGACACTCTTAGAGTCGCGCGTGAAACACAACGCGCTATCGACCCGGGCATGGTCCATGGTCGGACAGCGAGTCGTTTCTCGATGACTCATGGACCAATTTGAAAAATTCCTCTTTTGTCTGAAAGGGTATACAGTCATGAACAATATATGTATACACTTAGCAGAATTTAAAAGCGATGTTCTCCTACGATATTAATTAGGTATACTTTTGCGTTTCCATGAACCTTCTGTTTTGGAAGCCATGCTATTACGAAATATTCCATAGTTCAAAGTAAAAACCAGTACTTCACGAGAAAATCTCGTTTGAATTTTGTAAAGTGTTTATATTATATTGCTCGTGACTGTACTACTGTAATGATCCCGTGGTAATCAGGTCAGGATCGGATGATGGTATCTTGTTTATTTTTTCCATTTTCTTCCCACCGCCGTAGCTTATTATATGTATATTCGACTATCACGCGAGTAACGCCACGGGCAAAAGCTAGTAAAGCAAGCATTTTAATCGATAGTCAAAAACTAGAAAAAGACGTAGACACGTAGTTATCAATGTAATAGCAGGGTTCGTCCCACACGTAGCTAACGACCTTGTTTTCACGCAAATGCGTTTGTGGAACATAGTTTAGTAGATATGTCATCAGGTAGGTAGACATATACGTTATATTCTGACGCCAGCAAACGTCATAACACGATTGCCAACAGTCAATGTCGCATTTATTTTAACTTTCCTTTTATTTTGTAATCATTTTGTATATGTGCCTTAAAAACTGGGCCTGAATTTTTAGTCCGTTCTCGTATATACGAACTTGACAACCTATGGGCCAAAATAGCAAAACGGATGGCCTGAGACAATGAAGCGAGGTCACGGATGCTCTGGACAGGTTCCGTCCGAACTGAAAGGAAGACGCCTAGAATCGCGAAAGGTGGAAGGAGTGGAGGGAGGCCTTGCCCAAGAATAGGACAGAAGAGACTAGAAAAAAAAGAATTTGGTGACGATTTTCCTTGAAACAGGCGCAACAGTAAAGGGTCTCGCCGGGTTTCCATATGAAATCTGCACTGGCGTCTTTTTTGACATTGGTGCCTTTAATATGTTGCTAGTAGTTTAAAATAATTTTTGGCCAATCATCAAACCCCTAACTCCATTCGTTTTTGGAAAATGAGGGTTGCAACCCCTAACTTCAAAATTATTTTTCTACGAAACTATGATAGATATTCGCATGAAACCAACGCGACATAAAAGCTCTTAATTAGCTTTACATTCCATATTTTTTTTATAATTTTTTAAATAACTATAGGGCTGCAAAAAAAATATTGAAAAAAGTAGGGGTGGTTTTTAGTAGCTATTTCTTGAGGTACCACGACCAAAAAAAAAACCGTATAATCAGTACGTATCCAACTATAATATGTAATAATTACATAGATGTGAGATAGGTGGAACATATTCAAAAAAATAAAAAATTTATGTAAGTGGACACATATTGAATTCTAGCTAATTCAATAAAAGTCACTTAAATTAAAATTAAAACAGCATTTTCCATGAAATATTAATCTTTTATTTTCCATATAAAAATATTGAAATAATTTAATCTTTGTCACTATTTTCTTCTATAGTTGTAGTGATATTTGTAACATCAAATATATGTGTTAATATTTCAGCGGGCTTGATGATCTTCGATTTGTAACGGCCATGTGACAAATAATAAATTATTGATGCTACATGTGAGCAACAACCTATAGTCCTATTTCCATTAGCACAATCACAGGTGTATCTCTTTATGCCCTTATAGTTGTTCATATTTGGTTCGTATTCAATAAAACATTGATATGTTTTGCTATTGATGTGTCGAGAACGAACTTTCATCCTTATTATATAATCATTTTCTTTTAAGTATTCAATATTAATATTGTTGTCACTATCCAGCAGCTCAGCGAGGTAACATACCGCTTGTGACATTTGATATGTTTAACATATCAAATGTAGGTTGTTGCTCACATGTAGCATCAATAATTTATTATTTGTCACATGGACGTTACAAATCGAAGATCATCAAGCCCGCTGAAATATTAACACATATATTTGATGTTACAAATATCACTACAACTATAGAAGAAAATAGTGACAAAGATTAAATTATTTCAATATTTTTATATGGAAAATAAAAGATTAATATTTCATGGAAAATGCTGTTTTAATTTTAATTTAAGTGACTTTTATTGAATTAGCTAGAATTCAATATGTGTCCACTTACATAATTTTTTTATTTTTTTGAATATGTTCCACCTATCTCACATCTATGTAATTATTACATATTATAGTTGGATACGTACTGATTATACGGTTTTTTTTTGGTCGTGGTACCTCAAGAAATAGCTACTAAAAACCACCCCTACTTTTTTCAATATTTTTTTTGCAGCCCTATAGTTATTTAAAAAATTATAAAAAAAATATGGAATGTAAAGCTAATTAAGAGCTTTTATGTCGCGTTGGTTTCATGCGAATATCTATCATAGTTTCGTAGAAAAATAATTTTGAAGTTAGGGGTTGCAACCCTCATTTTCCAAAAACGAATGGAGTTAGGGGTTTGATGATTGGTCAAAAATTATTTTAAACTACTAGCAACATATTAAAGGCACCAATGTCAAAAAAGACGCCAGTGCAGATTTCATATGGAAACCCGGCGAGACCCTTTTCTCCTGTCAGCTGTCATTTTATCATTCATTATCCTTCTAAAATACTCCTAGATACTATAAAACGTTATAAAAGTATCTCATAACTCTTTTAATAACTTTCGTAGTCGTTTGAGAAATCTAGAACAAAATTTCTACTAATTATAATTATAAACCAACAAAAAAATATATGAATCTCTATTTAAACCGGCATTAAGCTTTAATTTAAGTACCATAACAAGCAAAAAAGCGTTTCAAAACTTTGTTCCGAGTTCCGACATTTTAGAACTATAAACGATTAAAAATGAGTATCAGTATAATTTATGTTGGAATATCAAGTATATATAGAGCAGGGGATTAAAGAGGTCAGTGAACCCTCCTAAATAGATCCCCATAGATCTAACAAAACAAGATGGTTGGTATAAGAATTTACTGGCATCAAGTGGGCTTGCCTATTTGTAGAATAAAAGCTGGCGATGTATCTTCGAATCTATCGTCACGATTTGGGAAAAAAATGTGGAGATTTTTCATTTATTTTAGATCGCTTATCAAGATGAGGAGTCGCGGTATCATTTATTGCAAGGATATGATGGGCTTGAATAACATCTACTTCATAAAATATAATAATAATAATATAGAAAACACGAAAAACAAATGCTGGCCACATTTGTGGAAAAAAACATTGAAAATTTTTTTTGACAGATAACAACGTCTGGTGTAGGGCTTGCATATCGTTTTTTCAGTTCCGGAATTGGAGTTTGATGTTCAATTTTTCAAATCCGGTTTTTTTTTCCGGAGGAGGCCTATGCTTAGCAGTGGACGTTTCGCCGCTTATATGATGATGAAGATGATTACAAAGCGGCATCCTGGCCGTGTAAAGATTTACGTGCAACGCTACCGTTTTCAAAAACTGATATTTCTACTCTTATTGTTAATTAATCACGCCTCAAGCTGCAGAAAAATATTATTTACTTTAATATCGAAACTCCGGTAATGATCTTGCTATTTCCGGAATTCCGGAGCTCAAGCTCTAACCTGGTGGAAGCACTGCAAGTTACGCTGCAAGTTAGATAAAAACGCATCAAAACTCGGGAGTGAGAGCTCATGACGTCAAAACTATTATAGGTATGATACTAGAAGTGGCGTATTATGAATTTTAAATGCGTTGTTTCTTCTTCAATTGTGGCTTACGTTGCAAATGATAAAATACGGGTCAAACATTCATTGATACTACGAAATAATCACGTCTAGTATTTTTTTATTGATAGTAATTACAATTTATTATTTAATTTAATTTACATGCTACATTTAAAAACTAAAATTAAAAGTAAAACATTTACTAAAATGACTAAATTAAAACTAAAATTAAAAGTTTATAGGCCGTCAAAAAATACGTCCACATCGCTGTCAATGGGGAAAGTGCCCAGAACGCTGGCAGCATTGCCACGTTGGATGGCAATGCTGATCCTTTGAACAAGCAAGAGGCCAGCCCTCTGGTCACGCGAGGCGTCGACTATTCGCTTGGCGATGTCTTTGAAGACTTTGTAGGCACTCGGCCCTAGTGTTTCAACCTCAAAAGGCTCAAATACATAGCTAATAGTCAAGCCATTGTAATTGCGCCGCTTGAGGTTTTCGGCACTTGCAGCAGCCGCACCAGCACTGCATTCAGTACCAGAAAGTGGGATGGCGCAAGGTTGTCGACACATGTTGCATCCCACACCAAAGGTCTACCCAACTTCCATGGCATTATAGTCATCCCATCTGGTCTCTTCCCATCGTCGCGTGCCAAGCCACTGGGTTCTAAAACGGCTGGAACCCCGGCGGTAACACGAGCACGACTGATAATGTCAGTTAAACTAGCGTGCCGTACTAGCCGACCTGCACTCTTGCTGCAGGAAAGGCCATGGTGCCCGAGGCAGTCGACGCCTTCGCCACACTGACAACGATGTGGAGCCCCGCAAGGAGCACCCAGTATTGATTTATTCAGTAATAAACAGAATCTAGCTGAAACCTTTCAATGCCTCTTTTACCAAGAACAGTATCTGGCGAATACATTTCCAAGACATATCCGTAGTATCACAGTTAAGCTCTAACGTTAGAAGCGCATCCTACCAAAACTAAAATAGAATTCACAATAGTTTCAATGAAAGACTCATATAAAAATCAACGGTTTTAAAGTTACTTAAACAGGTTACATAAAAGTTTTTTCTTAGCCAACTAAACTTTCGGTTCTGTTGAATATTCAACACAATCAATTTCCTACTAAATGTCACAGTGTACAGAAACTAAATGTCGAATACTCCTAACAAAAAAGGTTGTCAACTCACGATTTGTAGCTAAAAATCTCTTTTGAAAACATACCATAAAATGGGCATTTAAAACACTACATTAATGAATGTGAAACATCCTCAATTTAGCGTTACATTCTTTTATCTTGCAGCGGAACTAACAGTTGATACATAAATTATTTTTAGAAAATAGATGTGAACTAATCCAATGTCTTTCTATATTTTTCGTATAAGAATATATAGCCTGTAAGCTTCCTCTAGTGTTTTTTTTTCATCGTGATAAGGTAATGTCGTACTGACTAAACTCCACGGCAATTCTTGAATTCTTCAGATCTACAAATGCCAGCCAGCCAAATGCTTTCCGAGGCACGGAGGAAACTCGCTATGATAGATGGTTTTCCATCTGCATACCAGACTCAGTAAGCCTGGCTTTGTAGATGGGCCACGAAAACAAACGATTGCGTTATGACCACTACCTCGAATTATCAAATAAAAATATCGATCCTACTTGCAGTGCTACCGTCCCTTTGAAAGATTATTTACTAGCTGGCGTATTCAGGTCATTTATTCAAAGGAATTTAGGATCTATCGCACCCTTTTTTATCCATTCTCTCGTGACGAAAAATCCTTCCATTCACTCCTGTATTGGACACTTTATGCAATACGCGAATGGTATGGTGCCCGACAGATAAGGAATCTGCAGCGTTTGAGAAAAAACTGAACAGAGAATTGCACGGTACGGAATAAATTCGGCATACAAAATTCTAACCACCTCTACGCTGAATTTGGACTATTCCAATTCCATACTAAAACTTTTTACACAATTAAATTAATAATAACATTAACTAAACGTTAAAATGTGTGCATAAATGTTAATGATTTTATAATGTCCTAAAATGTTTGGTATACTTAATCTAAATAAACTAATAATACACATCTAAATTTTTTTTTGTACGTTTGACTGTAGGTAATGCTAATGAAGGAAAAAAACTACTGACTTCAATTGTAATTAACAGACACGAACATTCGCGTAAGCGCCCTGCGCCGTCTTACGAATTTTCGATCAGGTCACGTGTCCTGACGCGAGTTTAACATTTTTTATACATTCCAAGAAAGTACACAACGCCGCTAAAGAAGTTTTCACTTCAAAAATCTTTCGCTTTTTAAAAGCTATATTTGAGCATCTGAAGCCGGCGCCGGGTGCTGGTTGCAAAATTTATTGAAACATCATTTTATATTTTAACAAAGGTAATCCTTACCAACGGTTTTAATCATTTTATCGATTTTCATATTGGTTTTCATACGAGTAATGTACATACCGATAAAATTGCAGAACTGAAAACTTACTCACGATTTAATGGGTTCCATGTTTTAACGAGAATTAACAGTTCGTTGAAATGGGGATGTTCTGTAAGTACATTTATTAATGTTCAGTTTTAATCAACACTCAATGATAATTATTACTATAGAATAAAAATAAAAAGGCACTAAAATGATGCATTTTCGCTAGGACTCAGACCAGATGAAGACAACTAAGGGTCTTTTTAACAAAAGTTAAAAAAAACGCTAAAAATAATCTAGGGTTTGATTCCCCTTTTTGAGGCGGTAATAATTACCATCAAATGAGTACTCCCGCCCTGGATGATATGAAAGGGACTCTCATACTCTTACAGACTAAAAATCTCCCCAGCAGCGATCCCAACAACCGTTTGTATGTTTTCGTGTATCAAATAAAGTTAGATTTTTGTTACAATGAAATGTGCGCGCAGCGTCGCTTCTCGGTATATTTAATTGAGCCAGTTTTTTGCTATGAAAATTCGTTACATGATTCCAGGAAAAAGTAATTTGCTGATGTATTCTCTTTTAAAACCAGCGCAGCATGCAGTCTGTTTTACTTTTGGGAAATCGCTTTACCAGGAACTGTATAATCAGCTTATACTGTTTCTACTGGGGAACAGTTTTGTTTATGTGTAAAAGACGGTTTACACGGGTGAATTTTAGCTGTGACAATCGATTGTAACAATCGAGAAAAAAACCACACCAGTCTTCTAAAATCGCATGCACCTTGTTCATTTCCCAAGAAAATGTTGAGTAGAACAGGTGTTTTTAAACGTTCTGTTCCGAACAAAGTAGTAGAACAACACAGCTCATTCGGCGAACGATCACCAACATAAACTCGATAGTGACCCGCTGCATGCAACTTATCGCCCCACGGCAACAGTCAGATGACACCTACTTTGGAGATTGCGATTTAAGACCAGTTCCCATTTAGCCCCTAATCATTTATATAAATGATCTCATTGCTTTCACTTTTCGAAGTGTTTTTTGTACGCAGATGACCTAAAATTTTCCAGGAAGAAGAAAAGGAGAAATTGTGGATGCCCGTTTCTTTACAAACTCCTCAGAGGGCAAATAGACTGTCCACAGTTATAGAATCTCCTCAAGTTTCGTGCCCCAAGCCGCTATCCTCGAAAACCCATCACTCCACTTCACCCGCCCTTGCGTCGAACTGCCTTAGGTGCTAACTCACCAATACCGCGGATGTGTAAAACTAAATACAGCTGTAGTGCCTAGTGACCTAATAGATTTTCACCATGATAAAATAGGAAAATGCCGTAAATTAATTGCTTTACCTTTCATACAATTTTTTTTTTATTTTTTGTTATTTAATTTTAATATATTATTTTGTACCTGTCCATACTGGAATGAAATATTTAAAATTAAACTTAGCTTAGTTTATGTTATTTATCGGTTATTTATTCTATTATCAGTCCATTTAATAATATAAATTATTATTATTTTCGATTATTTTAATTAATTTGTTTGCTGAAATTACTTGCTTTATTCTTTATCACAAGATATTTTTGTAAACGTATTATTTAAATTAAATAATGCTTACTGTGTACTAATAATTGAAATGATACGTGTTAACAATTGTAGGTTAACCTAAATAAATAAGACTAATCGAATTGTCATATATCGATCGATATCAGCGTACGGTCTAGCCGTCTGGCGAAAATGCGAACCCATGTAAACCCCTAAAAGGGAGCAATTAAATGCTTGGGTCAAAACATAGGGCCATAAGAACACGGGTCGTGTCGCAAGTTGCTTTATTGTGACTCAAAACAGGTCAGGTGATCAGGTAATACCTGCGTGAAGTCACTTGGGTGAGATGATATGCACGAAAAGTATTTTGCACAAATCATGTACTTCTTGGTCTGGACACTTGCGTGGTTTGATGATTTTGCGTGTTTCGCCCATGCATCTTTACCGAAAGTTTGTCCCGCAAAAATGTACATTCTTTCGCATAAATTCCATTTCTGCAAATATCCTAGGTCCATAATCATAAATGGAATATAATGGGCATTGATGGAACACCGTAGATTTTAGTCAGGGCGAGTCTGATAGTCCTTTCCGTTCCACCCAAAGCGGGAGGATTCATTTGATGATCTAGTCACGCAAAAAAGGCGTGCTTTAAGCATTTTCTTGTACGAGAATAAGTTTAACGGGTACACGTCCGAACGTGCTGCTCGTGGTCAAGTTGTAAGTCGGGATCGAACGCACTGGGCCACCAACGATTATAACAAACACACGCACGAACACTGTTAAAATTCCTAAAAACTCAGAAATAGAGCTTCCGCCTACCACAGCGGAACGTGTCCGGCAAAACCGTACAATGTCGGATTTAGTAACAAACCGTGTAACATGGTATACTATACAATACCGTCATTGGTTATTTTTAGTTTTACTCAATAAAAAGGTTACTTCGAAATCGGCTCGATCTGGTGATAAAGATCTTTAAGTCTATAGGAATAAAAGCGAAAAAGGTGTTACTTGCCCGAATTGGTTCGGATGTCGTAACCTGTCACCGCGTCAACTAATAATTTATTATGGTGATAGAAAGATCGACTTTGGGCGATTCTACGTTGATAATGTGTTTACTAGTACATGCACCCGGATCCAGAAATACCTTAATAGAACCGGGAATTTTAAGATGGTTTCCAATTATTATTTGTAGGCCTTTGTGGAACCGGTAACATAGCCCGGTCTGAGATGGTAAAATTGTAACGTTGTGCAGTATGTTGAAATGCCCAGGGAGCGGATGTGCAGTGCGTTGTGACCTAATTTCTTTGAAATTTAGTTTTTATTATTCTTCCTTATTTTTGTAGACGTTTCCATTTGGGCGTATAGCTTCTTACGAATTGGGACATTACAATCTGAATAATAATAGAATTCATTCAATGATTCTTTTCTAGGAGATGCTTTTATTTCATAAAAACATGTCCATTTAAATCGATATTACATAAAAATCCCGTTGCATCAAACAAAATTCGTGAAAACAAATAAATAGGGCGTATTGTCGCCGCTACTCGTATTCCATTTTGCCAACTATTCAATTCAATGATATAAAAAAATACGTGTGGCACCCGAAAACTGCCGAGGTAAAGCTATTGCATAGCATTTTTTAAAAACAAGATAAAAATATCACCCGCCGCGAATATTTAACGAGAATAACATTTATTTAAAATGTTTTTGGTACACTACTGTAATAAAGAAAAAAAAATTAATGAAGATATCAAGTGGGTCTTTTATATAGGTACAGGATTCCCAGGTCTCACTTCCAAACTGGGTCAAAATTTTCAACAGGTTATGGGCCCAGCACGCTTCCACTGTGCCACTCTGCTTTGTTGTAGGAGAATTTTATAAGTAGGATTCATTGTGAAAACCTCCTTTTGTAGCTGGCCGTTTAGAATCAGTAAGAAAAAGTAAATTGTCTTTATGACGGATGTTTTTATTATTACAAACTGAAACGACGTTAGACGAATGTGAGGTTTTTTTTCTTAGGTATTTTCGTTACGGATTTTCTTGATTCGGTCGCCGCGCTCAGAACCCGCGATAAAAGCTATGCAAAAGCTTAATAAAACACAGAGTAATTGACCATCTGAACTCCTCTATCCAGTGACTAAGTTATACACGCAACACACCAAGCAGGTAAACGTGGCTTAATCTGGGAAGTCTGTCCGTGTAGCTTTTGTTATTTCGACTCCAATTTCTCGATTATATTTTCATATCAGAAAACTTAAAATAGACATTCCCATGCGCAAATCAATACATCTCTATCACCCACACTCGTACTAGGTATACCTGGTAGTCAACAATGCACATTGTTCTATAATTATAAATACTACCGATTGGCCGATTGTGACTTTCTCCGACTGGCCGACTGAGCGACTAGTCAACTGCAAAAATGCCGACTAGTTGGCCAAGTCATTCACTCTCGACAGCTGTAAAACATTAAACTTCACGCTTAATGTTTTACAGCTGAGTCGCTCACATTGAATACATTTCGATCGCATCGGGACAAGCACGACCCGCGGTGTGCGGCTCATCGTCCCAGCGTTATGGCGCTGCCAGCAGGCGGCGTCACGCGTCGCATAGCTGTAGCCGATTCGACATATCGAGTTGCTGATCTGCTTTGGTTACAGGCTTACATTAGGTTAGAGCCTGTTTGACGGCGAGGCAAAATGCAATAGGGTGATGATCCCTCTCCGAGTTGATATGTGTGCTATGACCTTTATAAGAAGCTCAACAAAGAAAGACACGTACTGTGTTTGCAGGGCTTTTACTATTACGCTATCGATTTCACATAGCACGTAGTTTCGACCAAAGGGGTTGTTTCCTGATCTGTATCATTCATAAAAAAGTAAAGTTTGTATCTAGGGCGTAATCTCCAAAACCGAATGACATAATTCTGCTGATATGAAGCTACATTATTCCTGTGTTGCGCCGAATCCAAGTAGAATGGGATAAGGGTAGGAAGATGATTATGATGATACGTATTGGTCGAGCTATCACAATTTTTGTCTGGCAATTCTGAAGAAGTAACGGTGCGAGCGGACCATGGGATGCAACGCGGCGGCTCCGGGCTCAAAACTTTGAGTAAACTAAGTCGCGCACAGTAGCTAGCAAAGTTAAATAAAAGAGGTCCGAACTAAACGAATAAAAAAATCCAATGATTTTGGTTTGAATACCCCACATTTCAGAGTTAAAAAATGTTCTATAAAATATATTGAATGTTGTATGAAACATATCATGATTTACTACGCACATCCTCATAAATCCGATAAATATTTAGGCAAATAGTTCATCGAAAATAAACTATCAACTCACTCTTCTATTCGCAGTTTATATTTTAAAACTGCGCTTGCAAATAAAATGCTAATGAATTGGATGTTACGGTCCGATCACGAACTGTGCGACGGGCGGCGCGATTAGGATGTTAGCTACTTTGTAAGTACGCGATTTTGCAACTGGCAGCGCATCGTGGCGTGTTTTACACGTTTCTGTCTAAGCGCACGGCAGTACGCAAACCAAGTTCCAGCAACAGGCCGCGCGCATGTCATGCACTATTTACACGAACCGTTTTGACCCCCCTGTAGCTCAGTGCTCATTGCAAATACAGGGATAAAATTGCCACCAACTAACGTAATCATATACTAGTACTAAAGCAGTATGCCAAATTCAATAGTTATAGTTTCAGTAGATCCTGAAATATGACCTTGTGAAAATAGCTAATTTTGGCACTAACTGACTCACTGACGGGTAATCAGAGGTGATGGGGTGGGAGGACTCATTTGATGATTTTACCACACGAATGTAATTGTAAATGTAATTATAACTAAATTAGGTAACAATTAATCACAGAGGCGATCACGACCACATACCACACGTAAAGGCGTCCAATTATAGTGGACCGCAGTTTCGCTGTCCGGTGTTTGTAATTGTATGTACGGTGTTTGTGATCGACCTGTGGCCGAAATTCGACCATTTTGAATAATATATGATAAAATTATGTTAAGTGAACCTAAAGTGCATATACAAATTAAATATATACCTACATTAAATTACATTTAAAACATATAGGTTTTAGCAAAAACTTTTACACGTCAAAACACTTTTTTTATAATAAGATGAGGTTAGTGTTTCGTACATTATAAGTATTAACATTACTTCTTAGATTCTATTGTCAAAGACTTTGTACCTTTATAGCTAGCCTTACACGTTCGGATTTACCTGACGATCTGTCCGACAGTCGTATTTGGCGGGCAAAGCTGCTAATGTTAAGCTAATGGCAAGACACAGATTTTTGTTTAGCGCAGGCATGGTTTGCGCAGTGGCTGAGTGACTGTACTCCGTGCTGCGTGTCGGTTCGATTCTTTTACGGAGAAAATATTTGAATGATCTACAAGCAGTTATTCCGGATCTTGTTGTTTGTAAACGAACCCACGACACGGTAGAAATACCTAGTGTGGGACAACGTTTTAAAAAAGAGAAGTAGTGTTGATATTCACCTTTAAGTCAAATTATTAGCGTCCTTTACATTTCTATATAAACTTGAACTGTGCCACATACTCCGTTCAATATTCGTAACGGGGGAAACAATGTGAGTAGAGAGTTGTAAATTCTTTTTTTAGGATCATGTTTTAAGGGTAGACTAAAATGATCGCATTTATTTTACTTATGATGTCATTGATTGTACTCCGTTGAGAAAAAAGGTTAAATTCATACGACATTTGGTTGAGCTGTAGACGAAGAAGTTTTTTCAATGCCTATTTAGTTTATTGCCCGTGGTGTTGTACTACCAATAGTATTACGAGTAAAAAAATTACACGTGGTAGTACCAAGCGATCTGATAGTAGCACAGGAAATTTTAATTTACCCGTGGTACTACTCGTTTACTATTCCAGGGTCACGGGACTGTACACACCGTGACCCTGGAATCAAAAGGGCAATTGAAGGAACGCGGTAGATTTTAGTCAGTACGAGTCTGACATTCCCTTCTACTCTACAAGGGCAATAAACGCCTATATTAACCCTATTATATATTCCAGCAAAATAACCACTTTTGTTACAGAACTCAAAAAAATTTTTTGCAATAAGGTTGTTATTTAATAAATTACCCTCAATGTAAAGAAGCTTTCAGGCGATATACGTTTCCATTAAATGTACCAAAAAATGAAAAAAGGTAATGGCTCGGTTTATTTGCTCCTCCCTAGTGCAATTTTATGTATAGATAAGAACTCTTCTGTAGATGTTAAAATTTGCAGTTTGTTGCAGTTTTCATAAAGTTACATACGACCCAGTCATGTTGACGTCGCAGTACTTAGTACCACAGTTCGAGCGTGAAAATCGAATAGAGTTCCAAGTTCTGTAAAGCTAAATATAGTCGGAAAGGACGTTCAGAAATGTTACGAGTGTCTGATACCGTTTTTAGAATTAAAATGCCTTTTAAAACATTTTTATTCACTAGTAAAATTGTGGCTCCATACTTAGATTTTCTCCTGTATCGTGGGTTCGTTTTCAAACATTTAAACATATATTTTTCATACGGCCTTATTACAAAAACTAAATAAACCTTGGTTTAAACCTGGTCTTTCAAGTCCAGGCTTATCTGCAGAGCCATGGTTTAAATTTGTCCGTATTACAAAACTAAGATAAAACGAAGACTTTAATATCGTCATTTGAACGATTGTCTAAACAATTAAAACCACCATGTGTAATAACAATTAAATCTACTTTGTTTAAATTCATTTTGGGTGAAAATAACACAAAAACAACAACACAATGAAAAAAGTTGCTATAAGAAACTTTGACACATCTTTGACAGCTACTACTTTTAGACCATGGTTTATCGCAAAACCACGATTTGTAATAACGTTTGTGTAAACCGTAGTTTTACAAGATTTAAACCTGGGTTTATAGTTAAACCCCTTTTTGTAATAAAGCGGATATTCACAAACACCCAAACTAGGAACAACTACTTGTGGAGCACATTATTATAATTATTTGTTCGACGCGCAGTTCAACAGTCAATCACTCATGCACTGCGCCAACCACTCCATCAAAATTCTTTAATTCGCCGTTGATCGAAAAATGTATTGAAAAATTATTTTAAACATTTCATAATACAGCTTAAATAATAAATTAAATTCGTGAATAATTGTTTTCCCGATACATTATCCCGGTTATAACCCAGTCTATTATTTACAAAAGCTTCGATTCGTTTTCGTTCTGTGCTAATATAGACCACAATTCTGAGTTTTTGTTCGTAGGTTGACCGGAGGCCCGAGCACGAATTTTCACGTTTTTTGACGTTAAAGTAAACACAAAAGACATCAATGATGGATAAAATTAGTTCGTTTGGCACTTTATCATTTACCACACAATTTACGACGCACATGCCTACTTCAAGTACGAACTACGGTCAAATACGTTGAACTGGTGCTAGGGCCTCCGTTTGAACGATTCTCGGGATACTGATTTATTTTCATACCTATATTAACATCGTTGATTTAAATGAAAGTTATTTTGGGATAAATTCACTGTTAGTTTTGATGTTGTGAATGTTATGTGGGTGGATGGTATTTATTCAAGTAAATTCACATTTTCATAATAATTGAACTTTGCTGTATGCTTTCCATATAGCAAAGTTTGCTTAAAAATGTTTTCAACATTGGGCCATATGCCTCTCCTTTGTGCTTCTTTTGAATTTCCAGACTACTCAATGGTGATTGAGAGCCGGTATTATTGTTATATGTATGGTTCTAATAGTCTACTACAGTAGAGAAAATCGCTATCGATTTTTTATTAAAGACCAGACGTCCGCGGGTCGACGGCGCGTTGTGTTCCACGCGCGCCTCAAGGAGTGTCAGCATAGTGACGGGGCCTGTAGAGGGCCAAAGCCTGCCGGGGTCGCGGGACTAACGAATTAGCGTGACCCCTACGTAAAGGGCTAGTGGAGGACACCGTGATTTTAGTCAGTACGAGTCTGACAGTCCCTCCCGCCCAGCCCTAGGTGGGAGGACTCATTTGATGATTTTACCAGGATAAAAAAAAGACCAGACGCCCGTTTGTGTCCGTTTAGCGAGTCTTTTCACATTTTTGTGACGTAAAGTAAATGGAAACTTTGAAGTTAATTTGTTGTTTTTTCTTTACGTGGTAAAATCATCAAATGAGTCCTCCCACCAAGGGCAGAGCGGGAGGGACTGTCATACTCGTACTGACTAAAATCCACGGTGTCCTTCAATAGCCCTTTACGTACCGGGGTCACGGTAATACGCGAGTCCCGCGACCCCGATAGGCTGTGGCCCTCTAAATGGGGCCCCGTCATTTTGTTGACTAAGCAAATCTTGGTCTTAGGCTACTGGTTTCCTTTACCGGACGTTGCCTGATAAGGAGCGAGGGTTTAATAATCTATAGAGGTTGTAGGCGGACCTCTGGTGGTCCCTGGAAGCATCCCAAGTGGTCCGCGGAGACAATATACAATGAATCGACACACCGCGACCCGCGTGTCATGTGAAACAAGCAGCTTTTTTTTTTTTTTTTTTTTTATCGTGGTAAAATCATCAAATGAGTCCTCCCACCCAGGGCAGGGCGGGAGGGACTGTCAGACTTGTACTGACTAAAATCCACGGTGTCCTTCAATAGCCCTCTACGTACCGGGGTCACGGTAATCCCTTGGTCCCGCGATCCCGGCAGGCTTTGGCCCTCAACAGGCCCCGTCACTATGCTGACACTCTTTGAGGCGCGCGTGGAACACAACGCGCCGTCGACCCGGGCATGGTCCATGGTCGGACAGCGAGTCGCCCATTACTCGCTGCCCGCATGCCCGCGCCTACGGTGGCCGGAGATCGTCTGGCGACGTCCGACGCCGTGGGCGTCTACCACTGCGGCTGGGGTGGAGGGAGGACGCTGTCCTCTCCCTCAGGCGGCCCGCCTCCTCCTTCACGAGCATGACTGCTTCGCAGAAGGAGGCGACCGCTTCCCACTCCGTCTCGCCCCGCAGCATGGCCTCGACCAATGCCGGGCGCGAGAGGTCTCCGCCTATCGCCGTCGTGAGGACACGGCGGTGCTCTGCCCAAGCGGGGCAGTCCTGCACCGTATGCTCCACCGTGTCCTCCGGACGATCCTCGCAGTGGGAAACAAGCAGCTGGAGACTCAAAAAGCGAAGAAGTTCAGAAGTTAGTAGAAAAATGTCATTGAAATCTGTACTGTAAATATAAAATCATTAAAAAAATTTAGAAAGTATTTGAATAATACAGTTACTGCATTTACTTCCAAGCCATTAAATCAACTGGGTGGTCCTTGGGAACAGAAATTTGATTGAGCGGTCCCTCATGATTTAAAGGTTAAGAACCACTGCTCTAGGCTATCATGACTGCATCGATAATGATATTCATCAATGTACTAACAACACAAACATTTGTCGAATGAAACTCAGCAAGATTGATGCAGACACGCGCGGAGGTGTTGCCAATGACTTCTAGTTACAGATTCATAAAATCGGTGACTAAGTCATCATGACTGATCAAAGTAGGTCAGACGCTGTTAGTACTATGCGGCCGCGGTAAGATCGAAAATGTGATGGCGCCATCATGACAGCTTTCTAACACTTGCACACTCTTCTCATATGAGGAAAATAGCAATATAAAGATAATTACAACAATAAATATGATTATTCTTCCTTTAACTTGTTGGTGACAATATTGATGCCCAACGCTTCCGACATACCCAAATACTTATAGGTTTCGGTTGCTGAGAGGAATCTAAAGCTAATGGAATGCAATGCCCCCTCGCTTTACATGCATGACCGCACATTTGTCTACACCAAATTCCATCCTGATGGGTCTACTGAAGGTTTCAGTTACCGTCAGTAGCTCCATCAGCTGCAAATTGTTGGGGCAAAAAGTTTAAGATTATGACCTTAGTTTAAATATGATTATTATTAAATTGGAAATAATTTGCTCAAATTATTTTTTGTTAAACGTTATTTTCAAGTGGCAGTTGCCAAATGGGACGCTTTAACGTTCATAAGGCTTTACAGCATACGTATTTGTGGCTGTATAATATAAAGAATAGCACTACATTTCTGCAAAATGACAACTATTGGACGACGATGCACTACATTTTACTCGTACAAAGTCATCGGTAAAAACTAGTACCTATACATTTAGAATAATAAATTATTAATTATAATTCTTTCTTTCTTTCTTTCTTTCAATTATCAACATTAAAAGAAAAATGTTAAATCGTTTATTAACGTTTAAGTCGCCAGTACAGAAAAAAAAAAGTTTGAAGGGCTTTTAAAAATGCTTTTTTATTGCTTCGATAGAAGCCAAAGAGAGGAAGGCAGCGAGGCTTTGACGGCGCATCGCAAAGTGAATATCCTGTTCCAATCATGCATGGTCTATTCAATTAAGTCCTTTAATAGTAACGTTTTATGTACCAAGCAGAAAATGTCTGACGAAAGAGGAAATAAGTAATGGAGTATACGGTACGGTGTAACGACATAAAAAACAGTTTCATATCAGAAGGCCTCATACGGCCAGTTCCTTGATCGATAGTTAAGTATCATATTAGTTAAAGTCCTATACATTAACAAATTGTTAAAAAAGTAAAGGATTTTAACTAATAGTTTACATAACTACTCATCAAACAACTGGCTCTTAAGCTCTTAAAGCAAATTAATGTTGTCGTGTGAGGTAAAAAAGTTACAACTGTCATGTGGCCTATCTAACAAAGTACAATGAAGTATTTGATATCTGTGATAATGTAGCCGTAATTATCACTGTCATTGTAACCATGGAGTTTATTCGGTTATTCTCCATAGGTACCGTAAGTTAGGGTGATTTTGCACCGAATTTTATTATGTGATTAGTAAATGTCATATAAAAAGTGCTGTATGTCCATTTAAACTAAAGGACTTTTAGTGATAGAAAGAATAGGTATTCAAAATTGTTTTTATTGAATAATTAACAATGGCATATAATCAGGTACATAATTTTTTTTAAATTAAATTTGGCGCAATGTATTCCCTTCGGGGGGGATATTTTGCGCTGCTTTATAAAATCAGTCTTAACTCTTATAAAATAATACTGGCGCAATCATACCCCGCATCGTTTAAGGCGCGAATGTTTACTCAATACCGTCAAGCTCTTTGACGCTGAAAAAACCTCGGACGGATACACACGAATTTTACCAAACTTTTTTTTTTTAAATTTTCTACTTTCACGTTGTCACTCCTTGCACAGGTAATAGCAACAATGGCGACCTGTCAACTTCTATGACAGAACATTGACATCTTATGATTGCGTTCAGACATCAATAAAACCATAGAGTTGTAAACTTTTTTTAAAATTTAATTTTTAAAGTTGTTTGGATTTGGAGCAAAGTTTTACTGGCAGGCGCAAAATCACCCCAACTTACGGTAACGAACCACCCGAACCGTGTACATAGTCGTCGATTATTTTTTATTTCTTTGGCTCTTTAAAGTAGCAAAGGTTGTCGACCGCTGGACTAGAGTGTCATAGGTGACAACAGTAAAGTCTACGATTTTTTTTTAAGTGGTAAAATCATCAAATGAGTCTTCCCACCCAGGGCAGAGCGGGAGGGACTGTCAGACTCGTACTAACTAAAATCCACGATGTCCTTCATTAGCCCTCTACGTTCCGGGGTCACGGTAATTCGTACAGTCCCGCGACCAACTCTTTACACTAGGACCACCAGTGGTCGACAACCTTTCCTAGTGTAAACAACAGTGACGGTAGTAAAGTCTACGATGGAGTGAGCTTCCACAGAAAAAGCCTGTTCACTTTGATTATATTCGAGTTGTAGGCGTTCGGGAATCACAGATGCAGGTACGCATCATTAAAAGAATGTAATAGCTATACAACTTCAGAACCCTAAAAACATCGTAACAAGCAGCTTTTAATACAGAATTAATTGATTGCAGCACTGCTTCCTTGTTTCTGGAAAAATAATTATTTCATATATAATTTTTTTCAAAATATCATTTTTAACAGACAGAATTTCTGAAAAATCTTTAGAAAACATAATAATTTTCCTAAACTAAAAGGCCTTTAGTTGATAATTTGTTTGTCTGTTTTCACGCTGTTGATCAAAGCGAGCCGTTCAATTCAAATATACACGCTGTTAAAATTATAACATGCCAACATAAAGAGAAACACTGATTGAATTGCTATGAACCTGAAAACTATCGAACGGGCAATGGTACTCGTATAATATAATTGCAACAGTATTGATTTCATACACAAGATATTAAATACAATTTAAAAAAGTAACAGCCGACACAAGAGCTGAAATCATGAAACGACGGTGAATAAATTGGAGGGCGGAATTCAGAAACCTAATTTATAAAACAGTAGACTTGGGGTTTGCTATTTTATTAATTCGTCATACCAACAATGTCCTATTGTCATGTGGTCTGATCTTCATTTACTATAGACCCTATAATTTATTCATCAGGTCATGCAGACTCTTTGCGGGTTGGTAAATAAAAACCCGGTTCTTGTACTACGCCGAGTTATTCACAGTTTTAAGCGGCATTCAAATAAATAACTCAGAGTCAATTGATAGAAACGTAGAATTTGGCACAGAAGAGAAAGACTAAACGTGAGAGTAATCAAGCTGTGGATGATGATAACGAAAATGACTGCTTAGGTTCGAACCCATGGCCCAAAACACGTTAGCCACCGCTCATATGAGTAGGTACAATGCATCTACTATAATGACAAAAACTTCAATGATTTATAAAATCACGTTTCGCAAAAAAATACATTGTGCAAATTATTGAAGTGAAAACTTCTTTAGCGGCGTTGAGCACTTTTTCTGTAATGGGTATAAAATCTTAAACTCGCGTCAGGACACGTGACCCTGACCGAAAAAGCGTAGGACGGCGCAGGGCGCTTGCGTGAATGTTCGTGTGACATTCGTTGCTAGGTAACATTGTTTATAAAAGATGTACGTCACATTGGAATATTATTGAAATAAAAAGTCAACCATTTTTGCGAGTTTTACTAAAATCTGTTCACAAGATATTTCCAACAATTACTATTCAAGTTTTCACTTCTGCCGGCACTCCCAGAGTGCAACCCGTCGTTTTTGAAGTGAAAACTTCTTTAGCGGCGTTGAGCACTTTTTCTGTAATGGGTATAAAATCTTAAACTCGCGTCAGGACACGTGACCCTGACCGAAAAAGCGTAGGACGGCGCAAGGCGCTTGCGTGAATGTTCGTGTGACTTTATTACTTTTAAAGAAGTTTGTATGCTGGATACATTCGTTGCTAGGTAACATTGTTTATAAAAGATGTACGTCACATTGGAAAATTATTGAAATAAAAAGTCAACCATTTTTGCGAGTTTTACTAAAATCTGTTCACAAGATATTTCCAACAATTACTATTCAAGTTTTCACTTCTGCCGGCACTCCCAGAGTGCAACCCGTCGTTTTTTTTCAATAATATTTATCAACGTTGTTAACTTGTTAATGCCGTAATTTCATTTTTTTTAAGAGCGCGCAAGTATTATGAAAGTGAGCATGACGTCACAATATGGCGCCTTAACAAATTTATTTGTATCGTAGTCGCATAGTACTACACTTTGCTATGTCTGCCAACTTAATTCGAGAAACTTTCCCTATTTAATTTTAATAATGAACAAAAAAATAAAGAATGACATTGATAAATCAACTTCCAAGAAAAACTGCACTAAACGGTCTTTTGAAGGTGAAAAATAAGTACTCACGCCCTCTGGCGAGAGCCGACAGTTGCGCAAGTTTACCTAACAGCTGGATAACGTCCAAACTTCATGCAATCTGAACGATTGACAGATGTGCACGATATAAACTAGCCGTAAGTTTAACGGTGATCGGATACGTTGGAGATGCGCATAATTAATCGTATTACAGTTAAATAAAATAAACACTTATTTTTCTGTCATTCTCCTCATTCAACTATCACGCTTCTATCAAATAAAAATTTAAAGTCAAGTTAAAGTCTAAAGAAGATTTACAGAAACGTTCAGTTTATGTACTACAAGGCTCTAGTTTATGTACTTTTTTTTTTTACTTTGGTAGAGGCAAAAACACACAGCACATAAATTGCCTTGTATGCGAAATGTAGAGGAGTTTATGTGCGGATGATAAATAAAATAATTTTTACAAAAGAAAGTTCTCTGTGGATCTAGACCCTCCGTTGTATACACAAACGATCCAACTCCGTTTTTTCCACAAACACTCGAAAGATATTCGTATCTAGTAATGAAATTGGAAATGTTGCTACAAACATTAAACTCACGCTCTTGTTAGCTTTCCCAGTACTGAAACTGAAGGCTAATCAAAAATCCCTTTGATGTTTAGAATTCGATATTCGAATTTCCACTGCATGTTGTCAAAGGAACATAGGTGGTACCCACATATATTATACAAGCCTCGTATATTTGTTGAGTATTCATCAAAATGACAATTTTAGTGTTGAACAGACGGCGCGACTGCATGAACGTAACTAGTCCAGTCATTTTAGATTTATTTGCGGAAAAATTCCTAGTGTCTTTTTCAAATGACCAGATTTGAATTTTTCAAATCTGGTCATTTGAAATCAAATTTACATAGAAAGTCTTCTATGAAATAAGTAAATATTTATTCTCAAGTCAAAGTAAAGTAGATTTCTAGAAACTTTTAACGTCACTACGGATTTAGTATTATGTCGACACTGACGGGATCAAGAATGTACGTCAACTTAAGTAAAGGCAAAATGCACAAATGTGTGATAACCCGATAAGGATAACAATAGCCGGTAATATCATGAAAATAAGAACATATTTAGACTAAAAGCGGGATATTGCGGTACCATGATAGCAATTTTTAGTTTTAGTACGTAATTTTACGGACATTGGCAATTGCGCTTGTCACTCTACTCTTACTGCTTATCAATAAGATTGAAAATTGTTTAACAGCCATTGTTCGCGGTTGCATGACACATGCCTAAAACCACATCTTTAGTTGTAATTACGTTCTGTTAAAGACCGCGAGTGATGCAGTGACCGAGTTTACACAAAACAGAACTATATTTAGCGTACTATAAACTCGAAAGTAGCTTGTTCGGAATCAGTTGTGGGATCGACGTCTCTATTTATAAAGGGACAGATCTTATTTAATGATAATCTTAAATTCTGTCATCATGTAAACTTATCTCAAATTAAAAAAAAAAACAAAGAAAAATACAAAGACACATTATTTAAAAAGTAGGTAATCATTAGAAAAATATGGGTGAACTGATCGGAGGCCCGCTTTTTTTTGGCCCTAGTATGTCTTTTCATATATAAGTAGACATAAAGTAAATGGGAACATTGCAATCGATTTACTTAGTTAGCAGATAGTAGATAAATGATTATATTTAGTTAATTTGATGGAAAAAATAACTTCCTCATTCTTACACTAGAGGCGTTTTTATTATTTTCCATACAATGAACGCCGTAAACACTTCAAATACACTGTAGGTAAATACGTAAATGTGATATACTTTATGATACCGAAAATCTCCGACAGAAGGTCGTTGAAAAATGTCATATGCGTTGCATTTGTCTGTGACCCGATAATGTTCCAAAATGATTTTAGTGGCAGTTTAAAATAGTCGTACAGGCATGTTTTATAAATAACTGGTACATAGTGCAGATCTAAAGGCCGCTGCATATCTGTGCCGTAGGATGATAACAAATACCTAGCGAACGATTAATCGATACTGCGGTTCTGTCTGCAAAGAGCAGGGGGATATTGTATAAGGTTTTATTTATATGATGCGATTGGACTTACGATGGTCACTCGATTTAATACCCTTTTGTGTACACAGATATGTATGTAGTATGTATGTAGTAGTTCAGTTCACAATGTTGGGAAATTATTATTTTTTTCACTTAAAGGAGGCCTGTGTACTAGCAGTGGGAAATTTCTAAGCTGATTATCTTTTCATCTAAACACTCGTATTTTGCAATAAAACCAATTCATTTCCCAAATATTATGAATCGAACTACTGCCATAAATCAACCGAACTATGGCCTTCCTCGATAAAATGACCATACAACTCAAAAAGATTTTTCATTTCGAGCCAGTAGTTCCTGAGCTTAGCGCGTTCAACTAAACAAACAAACTCCTGGAGGATACCTTTTGACATTACGTCTTTTATTCACAGTGTTAACCCTAAAGAAACATATTCGTACCCTACGATACGATTTTTTTAGGGTTCCATACGTAAAGGTAGAATGGGACCATATTGCTAAGACTCTGCTGTTCGTCTGTCACCAGGCTGTATCTCATGAACCGTGATAGTTAAGTAAATGAAAAATTATAACAACAAATACTAAAAACCAGAATAAAAAAATATCTGAGGGGAAAATATATCAATCTAAATCACGTTTATTGTATGGCAGCCCCATTCATGAAACTAGATTTTACGCTCGATATTGATAATGGCAACAAGTAGACGCTTGAAATATTGACAGAAAATTTAGTTTGATTAAATTAAAATTAAACAAATATTTAAGTGCGCTTCCATATACATTTTTTGCCGTTTTTGTAGGTAAATAGTACGGAACCCTTCCTGCGCTAGTCCGACACGCACTTTGTCGGTTTTTATTTTATTTTTCGGTATTTGTAAAAGATGAACATAAACCATTTAATCACCGACCATATGTACTAAATAATAAAATTCTTCAGCAGTTACTCATAATGTTTACATACAATACAGAATCTTGAAGTTCGTTTATAACTTCTGTTTACGTCATCCAGTATTTTTGTCGTAACACAATTTGGCATCGAGTTGAAGACGCCGTTACAAAAACATGTTATAAAATATTTACTATGGCTTGTTATATCGCAAACTGCAAGCAGTCTTTGTCTAAGAATTTAATTAGCTACTAGTATATGATACGGCGATTGGTTGCTGGGCTCCGTATAGCGGGTTCAGTTCCTGCGTGGAACATTGTATGACCTACTGCTTGTTGTAAAAGTTTTGGCTTTCAGTGTATGTAGAATTACTTCTTTTTTAAATGACCCAGCGGTACAGGAGAATTAGCTGCACTGTTTTTAAAAACAAAAATAAACAAACAAGTAATGTTTTATTTGTTTTGTCAACCTATTTACAAGATTTACTTTGTAAGTACCTCTTATTTGTATGTGCAAAATAAAGAGTAATATATCTTCTATCTATCTAACTAAATAAAAGCTTAACCCATTAGCCGTGATATAAGAAAACAGTGTACGAAAAAAAAAGCTGTTACACGACGCGAAACATTCGTCGATAGAAAAAAAAAAGGCTTTGTAGTCCCAAAACGGTAAACCGAGGAACGCACAGTGGTCCCGCCATAGGACATTCGGCTGAAAAGTCGATGGTAAAATGATGATGTCTTAATCGTTAAAGGATACTCAAATAACCCCTGTACCACCAGATATAAAAGAAATTTCAATAACATACATTTTTTAAGCGTGGTAACATCATTAAATGAGTCCTCCAACCCAGGTCACGGCAGAAGGGACTGTCAGACTTGTACTGACTAAAATCCACGGTGTCCTTCAATAGCCCTTTACGTTCCGCGATCACGTTATTCTTTAGTCCCGCGACCAAGCTGCTTTGGTCAACGCGGTCTACAGTTGTGGGTTCGAAAAGAGCCAGGTGCATTATTTTTGCTTAGCAACGACTATTTATCTCGGACTGAAGCAATCAAGAACGAACATCAACTTAAGAAATGGCAAATGCATTCATAGATTGCCTTGTGTGAGGAATCTACAGGAGATAAGCTATAGTGCACATGGGTACAGTAACAGTACGCGTTAGTAGCTGTCATATGTCTTCTATTTTTCGGTCTCCTCACTGTCTCCCTTCACCGATTTGAGGGCAGTGGTAACAAAACTTATAAATAACAAAAATAATTAATTTGGCAGGGTTCAAACCCATGACCTCGTAAGTCGGATCATTACCACTGGGCTAGGGTTCCTCAGGATAATAACTGGCAGCCCGCCCCAGCTCCGCACGGGTACAACGACCTACCCAATAGATTTGCCAAAAACTTTCTTACACAAAAAATCTAGTCCGTACAATAATGAACTAAATAAAAAAGAACGATATTTGGAGCAGTCGTTCAGAAGTTATGGGCGTACAGAGTTACAGACAGACTTCGGGTTGTTCTCAATGTTCATCTATCTCTAGTTTTGCCTTACTAGAGATAGAAAAACTATTTCCAGAGTAACTAGAGTTAGAGGAATATTGAGAACGGCTATTAGCGCCTTTGTTTTATACTTTGCTATGTTCTGACAATATTATTTGAAACTTCAAAATGACAGGTCACAAAACGGAGCCACATCCATAATTATTGAAGTGAAAACTTCTTTAGCGGCGTTGTGCACTTTTTTTGAAATGGGTAAAAAATGTTAAAATCGCGTCAGGACACGTGACCTGATCAAAAATTCGTAAGACGGCGCAAGGCGCTTGCGCGAATGTTCGTATGTATTTACTACTATTCAAGTTTTCACTTCTGCCGGCACTCCCAGAGTGCAACCCGTCCTTTTTTATATATAAAAAGGTACAACCCTAATCTTGATGTTAAGAACGTCTATTTAACAAAATTTACTCTAATGTGTACTTCAGACAGTCTTAATTACCCAAGCAAAACCTTGACAGTACTTAGAACCTTGTCATTCTTGAAGGCCCCAAATGGCTAAGCAGAAATGACACTATAAAAAAAACAGAGCTTAATTAAAAGTAATCAGTTTAATATGACAAAGTCTAATGGCGATCAGTTTACATAAGGTGATACGAATTGAGGAGTGCTTGACCTAAGTAGGTATGTTTCAACTATTGATTTTAACGAACGATTGCACCTAACTGTATAATAGATTTTTATTTTACGAGTATTAATGATGTAGATAGTAGCTTTGCTATCCTATAATTATATTTATAAATTTGTATTATTGAACAAATATATGTAGTTTTGTATATGTTTTAATGAGTAAAATCAAAAACGTCGATTAAAAAATTCTATCACCAGAAGAATAACAATATTCAAAAAACTATTGCCAATAGCAATATTTTTTTTAATCTAACTGACGTACTTACTAATTACATTTTTTGGTACACAAGCCTATTATTACAGGTGAAATACATAAGTAAATTGAATCCCACGCATGGGATCCATTTCAAAGCTCTAAGCAACTATTTTAATTGATGTTCTTCATAATTGTCCAAACACACTTATCGCTCATATCTAAACCACAAGGTCAAAAGATTGACTTTATTAGTTTGTTCCTGAAGCTTATTCTAGACGGATAGTAACAGTCTATAGTAATTTTATAAATAATATTATAAAGCAGCAGAGTTTGTTTGGTTTAGTTGAACACGCTAATCTCAAGAACTACTTGGTTGGAATTGAAAAAAAATTTTTGTGTCGGATAGTCCATATATTGAGGAAAGCTATATGCAATGAGAAATGTTTCAAAATCGGAAAAATGAATTTCTTTTCGAGAACTTCCGTTGCATGCGCTGCGTAAACGGTTAGAGTTACGCAAAAAGTATGTATTACGGAATTATTCCTCATGAAAAGTTCTACTTTAAAATTCTAAAAAAAAATCTTTTAAGGTTGTCAAGGTCATTATAACATTTTTCATGGAAAATGCATTATTTGCTAAGGTTTATTATTTTTATTAATATGATATTAATCCATATCTAAATAAATACGTTAATCATCACAACAAAATTGCCCTTGACATAGTTTGATTTCAACAAATATCTTAGGAGATATCATAGTTTCAAAATAATACCACAACAAAATAATGACTACCTGGGCAAAAGCATGTCATAATTGCGGCGGGAAAATCCCTCTTTGAGGAGTGGTTGCAGAGGCGCTATGGC
Source organism: Agrotis puta (assembly GCA_943136025.2). Lineage (NCBI taxonomy): Eukaryota > Metazoa > Arthropoda > Insecta > Lepidoptera > Noctuidae > Agrotis > Agrotis puta. The sequence goes on from OW964166.2 coordinate 10,961,560, forward strand.
GTCCTTACCTTTCATCGAAAATCGCGCGTGACATATTCCAGGCGCTTGCGGACGGGAGGTAATGGGTAGCTCGCCGTAAACGCCTAACATGAGGCGAGTGAAACCGCGGGCAGAAGCTATTCGTCCCATAAACAGGTGAAAGTAAAGGATATTTGTTACTCTTTCACGATAAAACTAGTGAACGGATTTGGATAAAATTTGGTACATAGATAGTTTACAACCTGAATTAACACAAAGAATAGTCCTTATCCCGAATTTATCTTCCCTTGGGATTATTTTCGAGTTTTAGCGGGCGAAGCCACTGGCAACAACTAGTGCTATGCGCGCACCGTCCGAACATGGACCCATGCTAAGTTATTTAGGGCCACGTGAATGGCTCTGTTTACCATAAACTCCCTGCTAATAATGAATTGATATTTACAAAACAACTGTTCTTGGTAACGCTGTGGGAAATTACCAAGCGTTACATCACTCTTATACAATGTACTAAAAAACATTATCTTTTTAAAGTTCCGTATTTTATTATATTACTACCCTGCCACACTTCGCTGTGGCACAAAATACTGTTTTTTCGAGGTCGCGTATATGAGACTGATGCAAAAAATAGATAACAACAATCCTTGATGCGGATTATATATCATGCTAAAATTTCAGCTCAAAAGGTGCAGAACTTTTTTAGTTTTTGAAGCGTACACAAACCAACATATATTTTTTATATATATGTATAGATTTGTTTTTGTTTTTCGTTGAGTTTCCGTTTATTTTACATTACAAAAAATGGAAAACTCTTGCTAGGCCTTCCTATCCCGGGCACGCCGCAATCGCGGCGGTAAGACCCCTCTTTGAGGAGTGGCTGGATAGGCGTCACGGCGTCCTTACCTACCGCATGACGCAGGTCCTCACCGGACACGGAAGTTTCGGGAGGTTCCTGTGTCTGATAGGGAGGGAAGAAACGCCTGGGTGTCACCACTGCGAGGATCGTCCGGAGGACACGGTGGAGCATACGGTGCAGGACTGCCCCGCTTGGGCAGAGCACCGCCGTGTCCTCACGACGGCGATAGGCGGAGACCTCTCGCGCCCGGCATTGGTCGAGGCCATGCTGCGGGGCGAGACGGAGTGGGAAGCGGTCGCCTCCTTCTGCGAAGCAGTAATGCTCGTGAAGGAGGAGGCGGGCCGCCTGAGGGAGAGGACAGCGTCCTCCCTCCACCCCAGCCGCAGTGGTAGACGCCCACGGCGTCGGACGTCGCAGGACGATCTCCGGCCACCGTAGGCGCGGGCATGCGGGCAGCGAGTAATGGGCGACTTGCTGTCCGACCATGGACCATGCCCGGGTCGACGGCGCGTTGTGTTCCACGCGCGCCTCAAAGAGTGTCAGCATATTGACGGGGCCTGTAGAGGGCCAAAGCCTGCCGGGGTCGCGGGACCAAGGGATTACCGTGACCCCGGTACGTAAAGGGCTAGTGAAGGACACCGTGGATTTTAGTCAGTACAAGTCTGACAGTCCCTCCCGCCCTGCCCTGGGTGGGAGGACTCATTTGATGATTTTACCACGCAAAAAAAAAAAAAAAAAAAAAAAAAAAAAAGGCCTTCCTATCCCAAATATAATTAAATGACGAAACGTCTTCGAAATGAACGTTTTAAATTATTTTGTTTCCTTACGAATAATTACTTTGCCCTATATAATTATAATGATATCTTATTATAAAATTTGACGACACGTTTGGCGCAGTGGCTGAGCGATCGATTGCGGTCGCGGGTTCGATCCCCGCACGGAATATCTGCAAGTAGTTGTTTCGGGTCTGGGTGTTTGTATATGTGAGTTTCTGTTTGTAAACGCACCCACGACGAACAAATTCCTAGTGTAGGGGAAACGTTTAAAAAAACACCTGATATAACATTAATTATTTTCGTACATTATCATTACTTGAAGAATGGAAACCATCCTCAGTAAAATTGATTGGTTTAAAATACAGGAAGTTTGTGGATTCCAAACAATAAATAAAATATTGTTGAATACTGAAACTGGTATTGGTTATTTGTGGCCGACCTGCAAAACTGTGCAATAACTAAATAATCCGCAAATAAAGCCTAAGCCGTAAAGGATATAATAGATATTCCGAGAAAACATGATACACTGCTAGTGAAATAGAATAGAGAGGCTTAATAACTAAATTCACAGAAACGTGTTACAGTTTCAATCAAACTATTGACGGCAAAATATTCTAAATAATACCTATTAAATACGAAAGAGTTTTTATTTTATTTATTACAGCTACCGCCCGCGACTCCATCCGCACGGATGTCGGTCTTCGCGTGGATGGTTTATTTCTCCATTTTGAGTAACTCTCACAATGACATCTTATAAATATCTATTGGACCCAAATACGGCTAAGCCTATAATAATTAAGGAGATCCCTCTATTGAGCTACCGCTGTAGAGCTCGCGTTCAGTAGTAACTGAAAAATAAGATTTTTGAAGTGAAAACTTCTTTAGCGGCGTTGAGCACTTTTCTGTAATGGGTATAAAATCTTAAACTCGCGTCAGGACACGTGACCCTGACCGAAAAAGCGTAGGACCGCGCAGGGCGCTTGCGTGAATGTTCGTGTGACTTTATTACTTTTAAAGAAGTTTGTATGCTGGATACATTCGTTGCTAGGTAACATTGTTTATAAAAGATGTACGTCACATTGGAAAATTATTGAAATAAAAAGTCAACCATTTTTGCGAGTTTTACTAAAATCTGTTCACAAGATATTTCCAACAATTACTATTCAAGTTTTCACTTCTGCCGGCACTCCCAGAGTGCAACCCGTCGTTTTTTTTTCTACGTATTTTTCCAGGATAAAAAGTATCCCATTTTATGCCCAGGATAATAAGGTATAATTATACCAAAGTCATCGAAATCGAACCGTTAGTTTTCACGTGATGCCTGCATATTGCAGCGTTATAAAAAACGCTACATTTTTAAATATCACCTTTTTTATGGTGATTGTCATGCAACCTGTTTTCGGAAGCCTTTAGTCGAAATTTTTCTTTAAGAACTGAATCTTTTTAAGTTAGGAATTGGTTTTTGTTCGAGAAAAAATGAAGATTTTTTTAGTGTCAGTTGGATGTGTTTTGTTGGCCGTGACGGGGTTTTGCTGATTTTTTTGGGTGGAAATCACTTTTTGTTAAAAAATGTGAAACATTTTGAATTTAAAGTCGACAACGTTGGTTAAAAAATCATATGTGAAATCTTCTGTTTTTTGCCGGAATGGCGTGATCTGAAAATTTTCCTATGTATCGGTAAGTTTTTACAATAGTTTTTCTTCTGCAAATTTGTTTATTGTTCAGTCCGTATTTTTGGTCTCATGTCGCCTGTTTTTTCTTATCTACATTGGGCAGGAGGCGCTGAGTACGGTATCACCTACAACTTTATAAGCTAGCAGTCGGGAGCAACGCTCCACCGCGACCCCGGTGTGGTCGCGTGCAGTCTTTCCGGATCCTGAATTTGTCAGGCTCTTGAGCCGACAAATAAGTCCAAGCGTCAGATCATCGGAGGCCTGGTCCTGTTTTGACCGTGGCTACCAGCACGGTTCTCCGCGGCAGTCCTGCAGCGCGTCTCTCCATCCCGACAGGATCAAGCTGAGGATTCTTTATTTATTTAAATTAACTGTCTTATTTTTTGCTTTTAATGTTTAAATTGTTATTTTTATGTAAGGCACAGTAATACAACCCCTACACAGGGTATGTACGAGTATTTAGGCAAATAGCATCACTTTTTTTTTTCCTTCCGAGGCGTGTTAATTGACATTGGCCAATTAGTTAGTTACCGCTAGGATCGCTCAAATATTTTTTCCTCTGATATTCAGGATTTTGGTTTTTCCTCAGTAAATTAAATAACTATTGATTCGTACATTCTCTGGATAATCTGACATAATTGTATCGTAACCGAATTTTTTTTTTGTGTGTGCGACCTAATTTTATTTAATTCAAAACTTGTTACTTTGATAACCGGGCACAATCGCATCCTAACTGTATTTTTTATTTACTTTTACAATTTTACCTATATCAAAATTATACGTTTTAAATAGGGGAAAGTTGTTTTCTTCAAGAATCCCGCTATATATGGCGCCCGAACTAATAAAGTAAGTATTTTTCTTGTCCATACTTCTTCTTATTTAAATCTACATCACATAATTTTTTTTTTTGCAATTTCGAGGGTGGTAGCTCGCTTCAAGTGAGCTAATAATTTCTTCCACTGTGTGAGCTAATTCTTTCTCTGTTTATTCCTATTGTTGGTTTCAGGACTTTAACGTGATTACCCAAGTGACCAGTTTAAGAGTTTCCTAGAGCCTGGACTGTTCCCATGGTGATACATCACGAGCCCTGAACTACAGATACGATAACGAAGAACTGGCAGGATACTGTTCTTTGTTTGCTTGTGTGAGTTGTAATTTTTCATCACTTATATAAAATAATTTTGTGAACTATAAAACACACAACCCTCTTTTATTTCTCACCCAACAAATACATAATTTACCTGATTGTTATCCCTTGTGTTTAATTTGTTTTCCTTTAGCTAGCGGTTGTTAGAACCCGTAGTGCATGAGTGTGTTGTATGAACTTATAGGCGTCGTGTTGCAAAGGTAAGCTCCGTATGCACGGTTGTTGTCTGTTCTTAGTGGTGTCTTTTGTTTCCTAGCTTGGCAATTCCGGTCACGGCAGGTCGCTGCGTATTTAGTTTCTTTTTTGTGTTTAGGTCCAGCTGTACTTGGGGTGCCTATTTTTTTTGCTTAGGATCAAATCGACTTTTAATTCACAGCCGTCGTACTTATTCTAGTTTTATGCACGTGATTGCCTAGGGTTGTATTAGTTTTATTTACATCATGTCGGAAGAAGGAAATTCCATTGGTGAGACTCCGCATCGTGATAGTCCTATCATCTCTCGACCGCCACCTCCTATTCCACCTAGAGTCTCTTGTGGTTCCAGCCAGTCTATTCTGCCTTCACCTATCAGATCCGATGATGGTCCACCGTTCGTCAAGCAGTTCTCTCTGTCAAAATGGAAAATTTCTTTTGATGGCAACACTTGTGTACGCGATTTTTTTTTCCAGTTTGGAAGAATGCAGGGAGGCTGACAATCTAACGGATAGTTATCTCGTTAGGCGTTTTCACGAGGTTTTGTCTGGTATCGCTTTACAATACTATAGGTCCATCCGTCGACCCGGTCTGACGTTTGTAGAGATCAGACAGGCTTTCCTTAAAACATTCGGTTCAGCCGATTTTGAATTCAGGACTGGACAAGAGGTCCGTAATCTTAGGCAGAGACCTGAGCAGTCTGTGAAGGAATTTGTTATTCGAGTGACGTACCTTAATGCCAAACTCGTCAAACCCATTGAGGAATCAGAGTTGGTTGATATTATTACACACAATATGTTACCTAAATACACCCCCTGTTTGTCTATACAGAAGTTTCCTGATTTAAATAGTCTGATTGAGGCCGCTTCGCATTTTGAATCTTTTATTAAAACTCCAAAAGCAGTCGCTAGTCTGGATAGTACTGTTTACCCGACATCTATTTCTGGACACGCTTCCCAGTCTCCAAAACCCCGCCTGAACAAACCCCACCAATGTGAAAGTAAGGTTCAGAGTTGTCCAACCTGCAGTCTGTCTCAACCACACTGTCTTAAGTGTAACAACCTCGGACACTCTTACCGTTCTTGCCCGGAGGTCACTGGCATGTTATGTTTTAAGTGTCGCACTCCAGGTTTTATAACACGTGATTGTCCTAAGTGCAATCCAAAAAATGCATAAGCCACCGGCGGCACGCTTTTTACCGTACAGTGTCACCGGTGATATCTACTGATTTGTCTGATAATCGACCGTTTATTGAAATTTTATTGTGTAACCAGGTTGTTAAGGCTTTACTTGACTCTGGAGCACAGATGTCGCTTATTAGTGATAGTTTAATACAGAAATTTGGTCTTTCTTTGAACGCGAGTGATGCTTGTCCTCGTGTAATTTCGGCTAATAATTCGCCTATCGATATTCTGGGTACTGTTTATCTCCCAGTTAAGTTTAACGGTACAACTTTTATCCATGAGTTTTTAGTGGCAAGTTCTATGTCGTCCTCCGTGATATTAGGTATTGAATTTTGGAATAAGTTTGGTTTAACGTCCGTCTTTAGTCAAGCTTTTGATAAAAATATTAGTGGTAATATGTACCTCCCGTCTGTTCAGTACTCACCTCCACCAATTTCCTCTGTTAGCGACGTTCGATACGTTCATCCACGCAACGTATTATCACTGGATCAAGAGATGAACCTTCAGCAAGTTATTAATGAGTTTGAAGACATCTCTTCTGAAAAAATAGGTCTGGGAAAAACATCTTGGCTGTCCCATAAAATCAATACAACGGGACCTCCTATCCGCCAAAGATATTATCCTTTATCTCCTGTTAAATTAAAAATTCTCAACGAGGAGATTGATAAAATGCTAGACTTGGGTGTTATTCGTCCCTCTCGTTCCCCATGGGCTAGTCCAGTGGTTATGGTTACAAAAAGTGATGGTTCGGTGCGTTTTTGTGTTGACAGTAGGAAGCTTAATAGTGTGACCATTAGAGATTCGTACCCGCTCCCGCGCATTCATGATATTCTTGATAACCTTCGAGGCGCTAGATACATAAGCTCTCTTGATTTTAGGAGTGCATTTTGGCAGATCCCGCTCGCTGATAGAGAGAGTTGTGAGAAAACCGCTTTTATTGTTCCTCAACGAGGTCTCTTCGAGTTTGTTAGGATGCCATTTGGTCTTACAAATGCTGCTTCTGAGATGCAGCGTCTTACTGATATGATTGTCAATTTTGAATTTACTTCTACCAGCGACGACTACGTTTTCGGGTATGTCGACGATTTGATTCTAGTTTCCAAGGACTTTAATAGTCACCTGGCGCTTCTCAGGAAAGTTCTAGCTCGTCTTAAGAAGGCTGGTTTATCCATCAATCTAAAAAAGTGCGTGTTCTGTAAGAGCGAATTAAAATACTTAGGGTATATTGTAAATGAGAAGGGTCTTCAAACCGATCCCGGTAAACTCGAAGCTATTAGGGATTATCCTACTCCTACTACTGCTAAGTCTTTACGTGGTTTCATTGGAATGTGTTCCTATTACAGGCGTTTTGTGAATGGTTTTTCTACCATAATAGCTCCGCTTACTGCGTTAATTGGTAAGAGAAAAGGTCGTGATCCAATAAGTTGGGACGACGCGGCTGAACGAGCTTTTGTAAAATTAAAAGAAGCTCTGATCGATACCCCTGTTATGGCTTGTCCTGATTTCTCGAAACCATTCATATTGCAGTGTGATGCGTCTGCTGTTGGTCTTGGTTCAGTTTTAACACAAAAGATTGATGATGTAGAGCATCCAATCGCTTATTATTCGCGTCTATTTTCCAAAGCTGAACGTAATTATAGCACTACAGAGCGCGAACTTTTGTCAGTTCTAGATTCTATTAAACATTTTCGGTGCTATTTGGATGGGTTCAAGTTCTCTGTCATAACAGACCATATGGCCCTTAAATGGCTTCTCACTTTGAACAACCCCTCAGGTCGTTTAGCTCGTTGGGCTACTATGATCTCCCAATATACGTTCGATATCATACACCGCAAGGGTTCACAACATATAGTACCAGATGCCCTTTCCAGATTATATGCAAGTCCTGTGTCGTTTGATCAGGGTCCTGAACATACTAACGACCGATGGTACAAGAAGGTATTTTTAGGTGCCCGTGATACACCACAAATGTTTCCAGCTTACGCAATTCATAACGGTGTCTTACTAAGACGTATGCCTGTTACTAGTCCCTTGTCTTCCGACCCATGGCGTGTTGTTTTGCCAGCTGAAAAGGTTACTTCTGCGATTTGGGAAGTACATAATAGTTTTCCTTCAATACATCCAGGTGTATCCAAGTCGTACCTAAAACTTAAGGAAACTTTTTATTGGCCTAACATGTACCGTGACGTCGTTAGCACCTTAAGACAATGTGAGGTTTGTAAAGCATATAAGATCGCGAACACGCAACCACGCGGACAGATTTGCTACCCTAAGCAAGTGTCCATGCCCTTGCAGATGATTTCGATTGATGTGATTGGACCGTTACCCATCGCTTATTACGGTTATAGGTACATCATCTCTATGGTTGATGTTTTTTCGAAGTATGTGTGGCTTGTTCCTCTTAAGAGAGTAGACGCTTTTTCTATTATTAAAGCTTTAGAGTCCGAAATTTTCTTTAACTTCGGCGTTCCTCGTTCTATTTTATGCGATAACGCTACTGTTTTTCGCAGTAGTCAGTTTCTAAATTTCCTCAGATCTTTCCATATTGAATCTCCTACATTTACACCTTATTATACACCCCAAGCGAATACTGTTGAGCGCTATAACCAAAGTGTAGTGACATGCTTAGGGATTTTAGTTGGTGAAAACCAAAGATGGTGGGCTAAGATGTTGCCTAAAGTAAAGCTCTATCTTAACTCATGCGTCAATCTAGCCACAGGCTTCACGCCTAACTTTCTCATGTTTGGTAGAGAAGTGCTAATGGATTCTAGCCGTGCTAGTAGTCAGACTCAAAGCTCTAATTTAGCGGACAGTCGGACTCGTCACGCCTCGAATTTGTCTTCACTTCGTGAGGTTTATGCGAAGGTGGCTGATAATCTTTCTTTGGCTTTCCTCCGTAACTCCCGAGCTTATAACTCCAATCGGTCGGCTATCACTCTAAGTGTTGGTGACACTGTATGGAGACGTAATTTCTCTAGGTCATCTGGAGAAGACTTTTTCTCTGGAAAGCTTGCTCCACGTTTTGTTAAGTGTCGTGTTTTGCAAGTTATTTCTAGGACTACTTATTTACTACAGGACTGTGGTTCCCTACATTCTGGTAGATATCATATTAAAGATATCCTAAAGTAACTTTTTTCCTCTATCTTTTATTTCAAATATTTTGTACGGGACTCAAGCGATTCTATCGCGCTCAGTTTGATCCTTAAAAATTGCCTATGATTACCGTTGGTTCAGTACTAACAATTAATTACAGATGGCAGTTGTTAAACTTTTGTGTTAGGACATCTTTAGTCGAGTTGTCGCTAGCGATTAGTTCCTATAATCGTACATAGATGGCGTTTTTTCTAAATTTTATGCTAGTACATTTTCAAGTTGCGTCATAGCTAGTTCTATTATAAATGGCGTGTTGCACATTTTGGTAGGGCGTTGTGTTAATTAATTACTGCACTTAATCTATCCGAAATGATAGTCTTGGACTTAATTTTCTTGTTTCTCTTGGACTTGAAATCCTGTTAGCCTTAGTCCTCCTCTGACTCTAGTTTCTGTGAACCGGAGTCCTTTTGTCTCTTGTCTGTCTTATCTACAACTGAGACTTATCTCTGAGTTCGTGTAGTACTTGATTTGTGTATAGATCCTAGTTATACAAGTGAACTTGTGGCTTTCATAATTTTAGAACTCAGCCATACTGGTGTATCCTTTAGTGATGTGCACGTATCGATAAAATCTATTATCGAAATTTTTTTTTTATCTTCGATTTGAAACTTTTCCTTAAGTTCGAATGTTACTTGATTTGACTTTAGGCTCAAGTTATTTCTTTAAGCCTGGTTTTTTTCTAAACCTCCCTTTGTCTCCCGTTCCTTGTTTGAACCGGAGTACTACTTAGTCGTTCAAGTTGTATCTTTGAACTTGAACGCTGTTTCTGTTTTTGTATTCTCTAAGACTCACGTTCCTTTGTTCGAACTGTTGTTCATTTGTCTTATGTCCAAGCCTTATTTAGACTTGAGATATTTTTTTTTTTGTCCTTGCTTGTCCTAAGTCTCTTTTATAGACTCATGATGGATTTGTCTGCTGTTGATTTTAAGGCCAAGGTGTTTCTTTGTCCGAAACTGTTAAATATTTTTCAACCGATCACGTTTGTCAACTAGGTGTTATTATTTATCCTAGGTTTTATCTTTTTCTTTTCGCTCTTTCAGGTCACTTTGTTGACTTAGTCGTTCTAGTTTGAAGTTAGTTGTATAATTAGATAGCTGCTACTGCACAACTGTTAAGTTAACTTAGTTTTACTTAGATTTAATTCTTCCTTGTTATTTTCTTGACCGGTCAAACTTAGGTTTATTGGACACTTCGTGAGCTTGCACTGATAACGGGTAGATGAGAAACCGGTTACTCATTTATTCTGTATCTGTTGTACTCCGATGTCGTCTATGTTAGGTTTAGTTTAGGTCAATTATTAGGTATAGTGTTTTTGGCTAGTCTAAGTTAATTTCCTCTGCTTTTTTCCCTTCTGCCGGACTTGTGTTTTTTTTTTTTCTTGGAAAGGGGGTACTGCAGCGTTATAAAAAACGCTACATTTTTAAATATCACCTTTTTTATGGTGATTGTCATGCAACCTGTTTTCGGAAGCCTTTAGTCGAAATTTTTCTTTAAGAACTGAATCTTTTTAAGTTAGGAATTGGTTTTTGTTCGAGAAAAAATGAAGATTTTTTTAGTGTCAGTTGGATGTGTTTTGTTGGCCGTGACGGGGTTTTGCTGATTTTTTTGGGTGGAAATCACTTTTTGTTAAAAAATGTGAAACATTTTGAATTTAAAGTCGACAACGTTGGTTAAAAAATCATATGTGAAATCTTCTGTTTTTTGCCGGAATGGCGTGATCTGAAAATTTTCCTATGTATCGGTAAGTTTTTACAATAGTTTTTCTTCTGCAAATTTGTTTATTGTTCAGTCCGTATTTTTGGTCTCATGTCGCCTGTTTTTTCTTATCTACATTGGGCAGGAGGCGCTGAGTACGGTATCACCTACAACTTTATAAGCTAGCAGTCGGGAGCAACGCTCCACCGCGACCCCGGTGTGGTCGCGTGCAGTCTTTCCGGATCCTGAATTTGTCAGGCTCTTGAGCCGACAAATAAGTCCAAGCGTCAGATCATCGGAGGCCTGGTCCTGTTTTGACCGTGGCTACCAGCACGGTTCTCCGCGGCAGTCCTGCAGCGCGTCTCTCCATCCCGACAGGATCAAGCTGAGGATTCTTTATTTATTTAAATTAACTGTCTTATTTTTTGCTTTTAATGTTTAAATTGTTATTTTTATGTAAGGCACAGTAATACAACCCCTACACAGGGTATGTACGAGTATTTAGGCAAATAGCATCACTTTTTTTTTTCCTTCCGAGGCGTGTTAATTGACATTGGCCAATTAGTTAGTTACCGCTAGGATCGCTCAAATATTTTTTCCTCTGATATTCAGGATTTTGGTTTTTCCTCAGTAAATTAAATAACTATTGATTCGTACATTCTCTGGATAATCTGACATAATTGTATCGTAACCGAATTTTTTTTTTGTGTGTGCGACCTAATTTTATTTAATTCAAAACTTGTTACTTTGATAACCGGGCACAATCGCATCCTAACTGTATTTTTTATTTACTTTTACAATTTTACCTATATCAAAATTATACGTTTTAAATAGGGGAAAGTTGTTTTCTTCAAGAATCCCGCTATAATATACAGACAGACAGACAGACAAAAAAAATTTTAATCACATATTTGGGTTTGGTATCGATCCAGCAACACCCCCTGCTATTTATTTTTTCAATATTTTCAATGTACAGAATTGACCCTTCTACAGATTTATTATATGTATAGATTTGGTTGAGCTGAATGGTGCTGATACATGTGTAGTGAACGGGCGCTGTCAGTTGGGACTGGTCATCTCTAAGCTGCCACGGTTTATTTTAATTCTTGATCATTTTATTTCTAAGCTAGCGGGCGCACGCGGCTCCGCCCGCGGAATGTAGGTTACCGCTGCAAAAAGCCTACTCAGTAAAGACACGGTCAGCAACATGATTCGTAGGTCTATTCACAGACACCGACACTAATATCGACGACGCAGTCATCACAAACACTCGACATAGATAGATATACTGTGTCGCGGACTTTTTCATAGATATTTATAAGATCAACAATTAATTAGAACATTTTATGGTTCTATCTTTTATAGTTTAGGCAGCGTACGCAAAATAAGGAACTTTTCTGGTTGATTTTTTACACCTAGTAAACCTGGCCGAAAAACCCAATTATCATACGGAATCCAATTTTTCTCCAAAATAAAATATAGCCTATGTTACTCGTGGACAATGTAGCTTTCGAACGGTGAAAGAATTTTTCAAATCGCTCCAGTAGTTTTTGAGCCTATTCATTACAATCAAACAAACAAACAAAGTTTTACTCTTTATAAGATTATTGTAGACTACCAAAATAACTAATTTCGTACCTACTATTGCTTCAACTATAAAGAAATAAAATGTAAACTATTAATATAATTAAACACTACCAAAATAACTGATATTCGTACCTACTATTGCTTCAACTATAAAGAAATAAAATGTAAACTAATAATATATTTAAACACTACCAACTTTTCAGCTTTTGAACATCGCTTTTAGCAAATATTATATCTTACTAAAGAAATGTTTCAAAGACTCTCTCATATCATATAGAAATATTTACATGAAACCCTTATATAAATGAATAAACATTGAGTTTGAAGCAGAATATCTTGTGAACCATTATACATATTATTTACTTAAGGTGATTGCGTCGTACTAGTAGCCCGCGAAATTCAAATTTACTCGTTATTTTTTTTTGCAATTTGTATTTCAGTGACAAGTTGTAACTTGATCAAAATATGATTCGCGACAATAGCAAGTAATTCATACTTTGATCAAGTTACAACGGTCGTAGTATCCCACGACGGTTCCATCTTCAAAAGTGAATCATTTCTCTTTGAACATACAGTTTATAGTTTTTTGTAAAGGAAAAAAAAAGATTACCCTCACTAAGAATACGTCTTGGTGTGGTGGATGTGTCTAAAAAAACAAATAAACTCCCATACAACATATAACCAAACAAGCCTTATGTTCTGTAAGCTATACAAATATTCGCTCCTTGCGGGATTGGAACCGCGACACACAGCGCAGAGGCAATCGCACAACCACTGCGCCAATATTGCCGTTAAAACGACTTCTAAAGTAATCTCAAAAGAGTGCAAAATAGAAGATTCAGAACTCTTAGATTATCTGTAAGTGACTCAAAGAAACAACAATTCAAACACGATTGAATAATATTTTTGAAAAGAGCATAGTACACTGTTTATCTTAAACCACTTCAGCTATAAGATACAGAGCAGTCACATAATATTTTACAAACGGCTTTCTATTTGTCTTCCTGAGTCAAATTTAGATCCATGGCCCTCAACGGGGCCCCTGTGTGAGCACTATGCATACGGAAGCAACCGGCAAAGCTGGTCGCTTAACAGGGTGTCATGGCCATCCGGATGATCCAGGGTTATCGCACAGACATCTTTACTTTATTTGCCTCTAATCTTCTATCTTCTATATATATAAAAATGTTAAGTTGGTTTGTGTACGTTTCAAAAACTCAAAAAGTTCTGTACCTATTGAGCTGAAATTTTAGCATGATATATATATCCGCATCAAGGATTGTTTTTATCTATTTTTTGCATTAGTCACATATCTTCAACCATTCAATCACAATGTGCCACAGCGAAGCGTGTCAGGGTACAGCTGTGCTTTATAATTATAATTTCTGCAAATGATGATGGTTTTAAATTTCAACACTATTGTATTAACTTTATGAGTTATAGTCACTCGTCTTTCCACATATACTTTATTAAGAATAAAAACGTAAAAAAAAGTTCATCATACATAACATAGGGCCCACATCCACGTAAAGAGAAAATAAAAAAGCCCGCAATCCATAAACAACACAGTACAGTCATTTAAAACATGTTTGTTGTTTGATCATTAAACTGTATTGCTCGTTCTGTGCAGGTACACGTAGCAAATTCATTTCTAATTTACTCAAAACGTCTATAGCTTATTACGTGTCACACTAAAAATGGTAATGGCTCTCATTTTTAGGAATCTGTACCCAAAGGGTAAAAGGAGACCCTATTACTAAGACTTCGCTCTCCGCCTGTCACTAGGCTTTATATTTTCACATAATTATGATGTACTAGCTTCCGCCCGCGACTCCGTCCGCGCGGATGTCGGTCTTCGCGTGGATGGTTTATTTCCCCATTTTAAGTAACTCTGACAATGGCATCTTATAAATATTACGGCGCTGAATCCACTGCGGGTAATGCAACGTGTGTTCGCGGTTCTACAGAACAACGTCTATGAATAAAACTGAAAAATAAGATTTTTTTTCTACGTATTTTTTCAGGATAAAAAGTATCCTATGTTATGCCCAGGATAATAAGGAATAATTATACCAAGTTTCATCGAAATCGAACCGTTAGTTTTCACGTGATGCCTGCACAAACAGACAGACAGACAGACAGACAAAAAAGTTTTTAATCATATATTTGGGTTTGGTATCGATCCAGCAACACCCCCCGCTATTTATTTTTTCAACATTTTCAATGTACAGAATTGACCCTTCTACAGATTTATTATAGTATACTCGTAGATTTCTGTTATGGATATGAAAAAATATCGAAAAAACAAGATTAAATTAATATTTAAGGGGAGCTCCCATCTGCCGGGGTCGCGGAACTGTCTTATCAGGCAACCGAAGCCACGGAACATAAAGGGCTATTGAAGGACACCGTGGTTTTTAGTCAGTACAAGTCTGACAGTCTTTCCCGTCCCGCTCTGAGTAGGGAGACATATTTCATGATTTTAACAGGAAAAAAAAAAGGTGGGACTTCATACAAGAAACGTGATTTTTGGGCGTTTTATACATAAATGGTTTCCCTTCATGCGCGAGTCCGATTTACACTTAGCCATTTTTTTACGGTAAAACAACATGCACTCGTTCAGTGCGGATTTTTATCAGAGAATGGTCTACGAATTTTCCATCAAAATCATTCGGAATCTATATACTCATACATATAATGTAATGGTACGAAAATCAAAACTGTACGTTGAATATTTTTTAAAAGAATACTTGGAATGTGATCTACAATCGATACCGAAGCCAAAAATATAGTTTTTAGAATTTTTATCTATATATATCATTCTGGGATAAACTCAAATATTATTAAGAAGTAGGGTCAACATATAGATTACATATTATCACGATATCACCTACGGGGAACGAGCAGTGAACTTTATCGTAGGTATTTTTGGTGCTGTATAGCGTTCACGCAGACGACGTCGCGGGCAGCAGCTAGTATGCAGTGCAACACGCAATGAAGAAGCAGGTAAGTTGCACTGATGACTATTCTTTGCAGGAATATCATAAATAATACAAGACTCTTATCACGGCATTCGTAGTTGTACTCTTGCGAAACGGCTTGACCAATTTTTTTTTGTATATTTGATGAGATGAGAATTAAAATGTTTAATGCCTAGTAAAGGCACGCTCAAATGACATAGTAATGTGCAATTATCTCTCCCAAAACAGCAATCTACAGTTAAGGCTAATTGTTTGATCATTAGTTAAACTTGAGAATTACTTAATATCCAATTTAAAAATACAGAAATTTAACTAATAGTTAATAGGTTAACTACTGATCAAAAATTCTTCGAACGAGATGTTTAATGTGTAGAGCAAACCGTTAGTTAAAATCCCATACATTTTATGACAAGTCTTGAATTATTTTTCCATGAATTGCTAACGTCTTGATGGCAAGTGTGTTACATAATTGGGATGCATTGAGTCAGTGTGTAGACAGAGGGGGGGTATTGGGGGAACAGGGTGATTCGCAGGTACCACCCCAAACCGTCTGGCGAACGTTGTCGATGCAAACCATAATATGCGTTTGCTAACATATTCGAGAGTCTTATGATTTCGAGCAATCATCCGTAATTGATTATAAACGTTGTGATTTGCGAATGGGAAATCAGAATCAATTTTATTTCCTCGTGATAAAGTGAAAAAAAAGAACAAAATAATTTTCTACGATGGAGGAACGAAACTTTTCGGGATATAATAGTGGGTCTCTTAAACAAAGTAATAACAGTCGAACACTTTAGACTGAGAGCTTCTGAACCCTCCGGGTAACGGTTGTCCTGTAAAGCTAGAAATTTATTTAGTGATGAGTACGCTAAGTATAGTAACCGTGATCTGTCTCAGCCCTGCACTTCAGAAACTATACATTTCTGACAGTAGAAAAACGATAAAAAAATCTTTGTCCTGTAAACTAGAATTACTACGATAGTGTATAACGACCATAAAGTTAAGAAAAAAAGACAGGTGGTTCTGGTAAGTACAAGCACTTGCCAATTGAGTCAAAAAGTGTGCGGTTTTTTTTTTGTTTGTGACTCTATCTCGCTTCTCATTTGCTTTCATTAGTAAATTGCTCCCGCTCTCAAAAGGACGGACTCTATTTAACAAAACCTAGAACCTGCCTCAAACATAAATTGAAAATCCTGCAGGACGAGATGTGAAACAAAACTTTACGATTAACCAACTTTTAATCATGAGGATAGTTAACGCGAGGTCTGCGAACATCATGTTAACGTTTGTTACTTTAATGAACTAAAATGTTAGCTTCACAATAATAGGGTATTTTACTGCATAAAAAATTGAAAATCTGTTTAGACCGTCCGTTAGAACATTGAAAAATATTCGATACGTATTTTTTGAACTGAAAACTTCTTTAGCGGCGTTGTGCACTTTTTTTTGGAATGGGTAAAAAATGTTATATTCGCGTCAGGACACGTGACCTGATCGAAAATTCGTAAGACGGCGCAGGGCGTTTGCGCGAATGTTCGTGTGTGTTTATTACTATTAAAGTTTACACTTCTGCCGGCACTCCCAGAGTGCAACCCGTCGTTTTTTTTAATTTATGAATATTGAAAAAGATAAAACGCTTCCAAATTTGGGAGTGACGTCATATCGCTTTTTTTTTTTATTGGGACAAACCCACCACGCTATTCCCTAACCACTGCAACTCCTGTGCGCCAGAATCAACAGTGGCAACCAACCAGAAAAGGGCCGAGACAATGAAGCTCGACGTGTCCCGGAGAATGAATTTACCTGTCTTGGATCCTGCAACGAAATTAATCAGAAAAGAATAGTGGAGGAGTAGGAAAAAATATATGTTTCCACTTCCCTCCATGCAAGCAGGAGACAGAACAAAACAAGGCCAATAGGCACAAAGGGACATTACAACTGGGAGAAGCCCAGTTGCCTAGCACCACGGGTAAAATGACTACTAATATTAATGGGTCCTAAATTGTGAGCTGCTAAATTTGATTCCAATAATAGTCATATCGCTTGTAAAATTGTACCGACCGAGTGACGTTTTGTGATTTTTAGAAGCGTTGTATCTTCGCCAATTTTGGTTTACATAACAAAAAAAAAACGGGTCTAATATACTTTTATAATCTATATTTCGGACTAATATTTTTTTAATAGTAAAATAGCCTATTGAACTTGTAAATAATGTAATGTAATAAACGTGTAAATATTAAAAGTAAGTAAAATGCGAGAGGAATTTGTAAATGTGCCGATAGACTAGAGAATTCTCTAGTAACAGAACATTGATCATTCTCCGTTTTTTTTTTAATTTTGCTGAACTGAACATCGAACAGAGCCCATTAGAGCTAAAAATCGCAACATATTCACGATCTAGTCGATAGTCGTGAAAAAGACTACTGACTGAATTTGACAGTCGGCTCGGCAAAAAGCTTGCCAGAACGTTCGTTAGAATTCTCGATGAAACGCTCACGTTTGCTATGTAGCAATGAAAAATTCGCAAGAATAAAAACATACTTTCAGTCGTGAATAAGGAAAAAACATCTACGCATCCATCCATGCAGCCAAACTTTTGCATTCATAATATTACTCGTAGTAAGGAGTACGTCATTCTGAATTCAATACAATATTTCGACTACTCATTGCTTTGACAAAACATTCGTTCGACTAGCATTAGTCCGACAGAATATACTTCGACAACACACATTTTTCAACACTCCTTCGACAGAACCTTTCATGCTCTTGTTTGGCGGATCTCTACACAAACGGAACATACCTTCGACTGTCGTGAAAAATGTGACAATAATAAGTAATGATGTCTTTGGATAAATGATTAACAGCTACCTAGCCAGTTATCTCCCGCAAGTGAACGTACACAAAACTATTCTTTTAAAAGAAATGACAAACAGACCTTGCTCGTTGAGGATACACGGAGGAATCCGACATAGTGACCCAGATACAAGCAGCAAGGTTACAAAGAGGAGATATAAAAAGCCATGATGACATCTTTAAGTGCTTATTTTTATATTGGGCTGATAGCATAGCTAATTATAGATGTTGGTCGGATTGGCAGCTACAGGTGGGGAAACGGGACATTGACTGATGATCTAGAATAGCAAAAATAATGATTAAAAGATTTCATTAAAATTATGATAGACAGGCGACACTTCATTTCTAATAACACCCTTACGTGCAAAGCGTTTTGCCAATCCTTTCATTGGGCGCACATCTAAGGGGTCTTAAAGTCAGTGAATAGGTTACTTCTAGGCAAACGTGCTTCTCGTCAACCACATCAGCGTTTACCATCAGGAGAAGGTATTTAAACGCGAGCCTATCGCTATAAATTAAATAAAGCGAGGGGTTGATGGTACAGTGGTCGCACGAACTCGACTTATAATTTGTAAGTAGGAGGTTATGGATTAAAACCCGGCCACGCGCATTCAAAGTGGCGAAACTCTAGAATGAAAAATTCGAAGGCATGTGATATCTACCAACCCGCTTGCGCGAGATAGGGCACATCTAATCCGTCATGCGGGATATAGAGCTCGTGAGGTCGATTACAGCCTACTCCCTCAGAGAGGAAGCTTGTGTCCTAGCAATGGAAACACTATAACCTGCTTTTATATGTTTATGTGTAACAATGAGACGCGGTTAGTAGTTTCATAAAAATAATAGTATTCGTAACATTTTCTCGACACAATTTTCTGTGTCTTGTAAAATAAAATAAACATATTAGTAAAATTAGAAAACAAATGTTGAAGGATCAGATGAAGTAGGTTTACTACTTCATCTGAGCCTTCAACCTTTGTTTACTACTACTTTTTAGTACTCTGATCCTCCAGCAAAACGGATAGTAGAAGAATAAAAAAATAAATAGGAACGGCGGCGGCGCGCGGACATCGTACACGCCATGTTAAAAGTATCATAGAAACTGCTCACAGAAAGTTAATCAACGATCTATAAAAAAAGAAAATACTGGTCGTGATTTTTCCGGCCGCACACTCGGTGGTACATCCAAATTAAAGTCTACTTTTTCACAATGTTTTTTATCAAAGGATCTCGAACCAAATGAAATGAAGTAACCGATAATGGAGATGCGGTTCTTTGAGTCAATGCAAACAGTGATATTTGTGATCTGCAGTGATATTGTTTAAGAACGCAGCACTGTATCCTTCATAGAATAGCACTCGTGTTCACGAGGCAAACATGACCAGGAACTGCATAAAACAGAGAAGATGGAAGGGAAGTCCTTTGTGCACAGGAAATCTCATTTACTTTCATAACCATTGACTAGTTGAAATGAGATATCTAACTAGTATTAAAGTTTAACCTTCGTTACTCAAATTATTCCTTACGAACGACTGCACCAAAATGGATAGGTAATTCTCTTTTTATTTACTGGACAAGATTTTTATCTAAGAATGTTTTCGGACAAATCACGGGTTTGGTCAACATTTTGAACCTGTGTGAATCCGGAGTGGGTCGCTAGTGTTGTATAAAATAATGTTGGTTCTTAAAGCAACACAGTTTAATTTAATTTATTTATCCATAATAAAAAAAAAAAACTAATATTTAATAGGTACCGAAATGACATTGAGCAACTGTTTAGTTTGAAATCAGTAGTGGAAATGGACCAATATTTGTAACTAAATTTATTTTTAAAAAATATTCACATTGGACGATGTGGTGGAGAGAATTTTGATTATTGAATGTGTGGATTGACAAAACAAACGATGCACTGACTGAGATTATGGCTACAATGGACGTGGCTGCTGAGACGATAAGTAACAAAGAAGTACCTACATATAGAAAACTAAGACATTACGCAACGACCTTAAAAAATTGGAAGAAAAGAAAGAGGAAAAGGAATTGAATCTTCTTTACGCAGTATAAAACAAAGTAGCTAAAGTCTGACTGCATGTAAGAAAGTTGTCGGAAAATCTAACGGATAGGTCAAAATTTTGAAACGCATGGTTTCAAAATTTTGACCTATCCGAAGCCGCGGTGGGGTAGTTGGAAATAAACGAGTGACTAATTTTTTTATTGATTTATGTCTACGGTTTTAATTAGACTTTCCACGATATTGCAACGAAAAAAAAAACAGTTTGTCCTACGAAAGTTAACCGCAAATCATATTCGAATTAAAAAAAATATTACAATATAATAACATTTCGTATACTTCTTTGTTTTTATTTATTAACTAATAACATTTGTAGTTTTCGAAATAATATTTGTAGTAGTAACGGATTACGTCAAAAGTTTGAGCTATAATAAGTCGATGGGGTGCTAAGACAGGAAACCTCCACGTGCGCCCGTGGACTGGAGTTCCCCTTCGGATACGTCCGGGGGGAAGACCAGTTTTTCGAGCCGGTGCACCCTGGGATGCGGGCAAAAACTCTTTTAGGCACTGTGTGCCTAAGGGGTCTCTTTGCCCGTATGCGAATAGCCTGTCGGGTGGATGCTCCAACGCGTGTCCCTCTGAACAGCAGAGGGCACAGCGGCGGAGCGGGCTTGCGGACGGTGAGTAATGGGTAAGCTCGCCGTCCGACCAAGGACCAAGCCCGGGTAGGTGGCGCGTCGTGTTTCACGCGTCACCGACGGGGCCCCTTACGGGGCCAAATGCCTGCTGGGGTCGCGGCTTTTTTCTTAATCCAGGATACCGCGGCCCCGGAACGTAAAGGGCATCCGAAGAAACACGGGTGGATTTTAGTCAGTAAGAGTCTGACAGTCCCTTCCGCCCCGCCCAGGGCGGGAGGACTCATTTGATGATATTGCCACCCTAAAAAAAAAAAAAAAAAAAAATAATAATAAGTCGATGTCAGTCGATGATAATTCCTTTCGTTGAAATAGAAGAATGCAGAAGAACCGCCCGTCATTACAAGCAGGAACTAAGTATGAATCTATTATATTCGGTACTCGAGTTAACAAATATTTAATATATTTAATCGCTTTAAACAATATTCAGACAAAAACATTAAATCAGGTAAGTTTGATCTAATGCTGTGACTATTACAAATTAATGTAATGTATACAGTGGCTTTGCTCAAGCAGTATGTACTACACCTCGTTCAAGAGTTTACGTTAGTTTACGTTTAACGTCATATGTCAATAATGAAAGAAGCATTGTAGAAGTAATCAAATCCTATGACAAAAACTTTCTCTACAATAAAACTCACTACAATGAAATTCACTTCATATTACATAATAAAAAAATAATGTAGGTCGCTATGCAAAATTTCCAACGATGATCAAAACTGTCCTCTGTATACCACGGACAAGATCGTAACAAATCAGCCACATAAATATAAAACATCAAATTGTATATAATAATAACGCGAGTCTCAAAAATAAAGAGATGAACTCAATCATTTATGTTATGACACAAATAAAACTAAGAATTTCGAAAACAATAAGTAGATAGACACCTGTGGTCTCCGAAGGGTTATCGACAGGTTTTTAAGACACAATAAATGACCAGTAAAATTCGCATAGAAGAAAACAAAAGCCAATCGTAAAACAAGAAATTCGAACTCAGTTTGAAAAATGTTACTGTTCGATTTCAGCGAGCCATGCTTTACTTATCACTGGTACCCGACCTTAATTACATAACAAAAGCTATACTACCTCAAACACAACACATCACTGGTGCACTATCACTACACTACGTACGGGCGTAAAGGTCTGAGGACCCAAGGTACGCCGAAGAACTCCTGTAGTATGGTTATAGCCAGCAAGAAATACCTGCTGTAGATAGAGGAGCTAGACCTGACAGGTCTACCGCCGGCGTCGCCTTTGCAACAGTTGCTGCCCATATTGAGGGCGCATTTCGTTCGAATACCCGCGGAGCCGGGCGGTTACTGCGCCAGCGCAGATTATTTTCGTGAGAGCGACAGTGGCGCCGCGCGGTTTCAAACAGGCGGGGTACACGCGCGCGTTTGACGTTAGACGCGACAGACAATGTTGCCTCACTGAACTTTCTGAATGATTCAGGTTTACAGTCTAGCGTTTTATGATCGATTTATTTTAGTTCCGTGTTTTAAGGGCTCGATATTGAAATGGTTGTTTAAATACTTATGACTACAATAGTAGCACTCCGGGCCCTTACAACTCTAGTAAAAACTGTTTTAATATTATATCTCTACATAGTACAGTCACGTTCATTAATATTTTGGCCCTTCAGACTTCAAAAATACACACATCAAAATCATCATCTAAGCAACACATACAAATTTCAATTTAACAGTGTGTTTTTGTGTTTAATCCCTAGTAATTCTTATTTATATTATTTCTAATGCTTTTTTGAAATTAAACAACAATTGTTTTTTGTTTTTATTATCTAAATTAACAATAATTACGAGTAAGTACTGTAAGTACGTAGTACAAAGTAAGGTCCCTATTCAAATAAACTTATACTAAATGGTTGTACAAAAATTGCATAAATTAATACAAAATGTGGCCTCCTCTGTTATTGAGAACTTGCTGGCACCGATTAATCATGAAATCGATGAGACTGTAAATGTTATCCTGCGGCAATTGCTCCCAATCAAATTTTAGTAAGTCCATCAGTTGTTGAGTGGTTGTCACTCCATCCAAATCCTTTAAAACACGTCTCTGGAGCATGTCCCATGCATGCTCGAGGGGTTGAGGTCTGACGATTGTGCAAGCCAAGGCAATACCAGGATGTTGTCCCTTGCCAAGTACTCCCGTGTGTACAAAGCTGTATGCGAACGCGCATTGTCATGCATCAACGTGAAATCGGAGCCAAGCGTTTGTGCTAATGGACGGATATAAGGCCTTAGAACATCCTCAACGTAATTTACAGCGTTCATGTTACCATTTTCAAAAACCAGCTGAGTTCGTCTGTTCTTCGTAAGACCCACCCATACCAACTGTTGAGCCGTAGTATGGATGCACTTCCTGAACGCACCTCAGTCTTTCAGTATTTCCAGAACGACGGTACACTCTTGCCCTTATAGTATTGGGCTGGAACCCAAATCGAGACTCATCGCAAAACAAAATTGTATCCCTTTGTTCCCGGGTCCATGTATTGGGTTCCCTACACAATTCATTTCGACGAGTGCGATTCCCGTGACGTAATGTTGGTCATCTAATTGGCCGTCGTACTCGTAGGCCATACTCATGTAGTCGATTTCGTACAGTTTGGCAGCTAACAACACCACTTGAATTTTGTAGCCTTAAACCTATCTCTCGGGCGGTTAACATTGGCTGGCGTCTTGCAGTCAGTTGTATGGATCGATCTTGTCGTGTGGTTGTACACCTTCCTCGACCTGGGTGATGCTCAGCAGGATCTCCCGTGTTAGTGTAACGCTGATGAAGATAGCAAATAACGCTTCTGTTGACACCAAAATACCGAGATACTTGAGATTGACTTCGTCCCGCTTGCAACATCCTACACACACTAATGATACTCGAATTTTTTTAACAACTAGCCAGTATGTCCTCTAGATCCAAAAAGTTTACATAACATAGGTATTACCTACTTGGTTAATCTTCTATATCTATCTATCTATCTATATATATAAATCTATATATATAAAAATGTTATGTTGGTTTGTGTATGCTTTAAAAACTCAAAAAGTACTGCACTGATTGAGCTGAAACTTTAGCATGATATGTAATCCGCATTAAGGGTTGTTTTTATCTATTTTTTGCATCAGTCACATATCCGCAACCGCGAAAAAACAGTTTTTTTTAACGATCAGCTCTGTACCAGTGACCGCGCCATCTACCGGAAGCGAGGATAACACTCGCTGACAACCGCAGTCGTAATGACGCAGTCACACGAGAAGAAATTTTAGCATGATATATAATCCGCATTAAGGATTGTTTTTATCTTTTTTTTTTGTTGAAAATACAGTTTTTTGTGCCACAGCGAAGCGGGGCAGGGTACAGCTAGTAATTATATAATTATTGATTAATAATTTGAAATAGTATGTGTTGCATAGACTTTTTTTATGTGTAATTACTTCCCAGAATTAGATCCTTATTAGCAACACTATCAAATGGTGTAATAATAGAGGTGTGATTTTTTTTCCAAAATCAACGGGTTCGATTCCTGGCCAGGATTATTGAATTTTCTAAAATGTAATGATGTAGTTTTACTTTTCGTCAAAATCGGCCTCGAGACTCAACTTTTTGTGATACTCCTCATAGTTTCGGATTATTCACGCCCTGTTGAAAATTTCACCCTGTATACTTTCGATCGCCACTGATCTTTCAAATATACCTTGTTTTGAGTTCATGGAAATAGGCTCGCCTCCAATTACATGGGATTGAAATGGGAAATGTAAGTGACTTAATTAAGTGCACCTCTGCCTAACCTCTCGGTGTACTAAATAAGTTTATTTGTAAAATTATTTTTTTATTACTGCACATTTCGAAAAATTTGATAAAAATTTTTTTTTTCGGGTTGCAACTCTTGGAGTGAAAACTTCAATAGTAATAAACACACACGAACATTCGCGCAAGCGCCCTGCGCCGTCTTACGAATGTTCGATCAGGTCACGTGTCCTGACGCGAGTTTAACATTTTTTACCCATTCCAAAAAAAATGCACAACGCCGCTAAAGAAGCTTTCACTTCAAAAAAACATATTGACTATCGCAGATTTACGCATCACACTAGTGTTTGAATTTCGTTCGAAGTGATGTTAAAACAACATCTCCAAAGCGTACTAATTGCTTTACATACCCAAACATGTTTTAAAATCTAGTTCCGATTTAACCTCGATGTCAATCAGTGTCTAAAATATCTAAGAGCAAGCTTTTAAAACTATTAATTGAAAATGCAGCTACTATCGGAAGTTTCCTTTCATAATTGGCAAAGACTTTACTAGGAATCTTATTCATTAAATCTAGATTTATTTAATACTCTGTAATATAGAAGATTTGCTTGCATCAGGGTGAAAATCTAGTGGATCGCGGAACTGTTCAAACGGGAAACCGAGACTCTGGAACGATCATTGAAGGAACACGGTGGATTTTAGTCAGTTCGAGTCTGACTGTCTCTTCTGCTCCAACCGTACCCAGGGCGGGAGGACTCATTAGATGATTTTACCACCTAAAACAAATAAAGTGACTCGAACTAATTATATTATTACAACACGTATCTATTTAGGCAACGTCAACTTGATTATTTTGCTTTTATCTTTATTCCAACTTTGTAGAAGCAAGTTGTATACTAGTACTCGTATAATCAGTCGTACATATCTTCAATAGTAAATTACATTAGTTCAAAACCGGTGAGGGTCGCAATCACTATTAAAACCCGTCTCAGATTTTCAACTAAAGATGTTTGAATGAGTTATGTAAACATCGTGTGGCGCAGTTCGTACGAGTATCTTCCGACTTTGACATATTCAAAGAGATACCACGGAAACTATCAAATATTCTACATCTCTGAATTCAAAGTTTGTTTAGCACTACATTTCCACATCTAGCTAAGTAACGTACATCTTTTATAACTCCACTTTGTAACCGAGTGTTCCGGCGAAGTTCTCTCCATCTTTGCTAATGATAAGTTTATTTTATACAGAGTCATGTTATGCTGGCTTTACATGGCGCATGATAAAAGGAGCCGCGCAGAGCACGGAGCGCGCCCGCGGCTCTACGAGCGCGATTCGCCATCTGCGGATCCAAATAATATTTGAGACAAAATAATTGATTTGTATGGTTTTTATGGAGTTTTGGCGAGTTTATATATAACTTCGAAACTAAACATAATTAAGTAATGGTTTTTTCCCATAAGTTTCAGTTCTATTCTGTCTGCAATTGAAGCAAAATTTCAGTGTGCGAGTACTCGTGATATCACGCGCCGTGAGAAGCCAGCTTTAAGCTCAAGGAATAAGTTTGAATCCTTTCATAATATTATCAAAAGCAGCCTTTTATATCTTTAGTTGTGCTTTTAACTTTAACTTATCTGATTCACGAGTTTCTCTTTTTTCATAGACGTCTAAAGTCTGTTTGTTAAGGATTGCATCAAAGCAGTCGTTCATTTATGAAATAAATAAAACCTTACTGCGGAATAACGACTGAGACTTTTAAAGGTTCTTTTATATTCGTAGATCTGAAAATACATATAGATTGCAGTGTTGAGTTTCCACTCATTATTTTGTCAAATTCGATAACGTTTTTAAAAGAAAATTAAATAAGATACTTTTATAAGGTCAAAAAACAATGTGCCTGAGTTTAGTTTGAGTTTTTCCTATTAGCCCCTAGTACTCTTTGGATTAATGAGTGATGTAGCATAGCCTAACAAATATTTACAACAAAAATATTCGTCACAGAAAATATTAGCCACAGAAATCTTAATAATAATTAAGATTTCTGTGGCAGAAGCGTACCTAATAGTACACCAACACGACGGACGAGCGTTTTGCCACCAACCGGGTACAAATCCAAACACCGTGGCCGCTACTGAGAATTTTGTGATGGAAAAAAATCTGAAAAACTATAAAGAACGTAACTTTTTCAACTTTTAGAATAGTTATATTTAAATAATGAGATCCATTTCTTAACTAATTCAGTGAACTATCAAACGAATTCGGATATCGAATATATTTTATTAAACTTACGGTTTTGGAGAAAATTCCTATATTCTAAAAATATTGACTTTCCCCCAAAAAAATATTTTTTAGGACGCATGGTATGGATGATATGGTATGGTACGGGATCGATAGGGACTTTTGACTCTATTTCTACTGGTGTACCAGTCTCTACCAAAGTTCAGACGTGTTAGAGTTTTCTTTAATTCAATTATCCATTTTGACTGGACTGACATTTTTCCACATGTGAGAACACGAGCGACAAATATAGCGTTTTTTTTATTGAGGTAAAATGTTGGTGAACCATTCGCCTTGGCCATAATCGGTCGGATCACATAATCATCATCATCAAGTTAAAATCACACGTTTCAAGCGTCGAGAGAGTGTAACCAGCCTACCGTTGTCACGTGATAGATAAAAAATAGATATACACTTGTATACATACATGGTCGCGGGACTGTACGAATTACCGTGACCCCGGAACGTAAAGGGCTATTGAAGGACACCGTGGATTTTAGTCAGTACGAGTCTGACAGTCCCTCCCGCTCTGCCCTGGGTGGGAGGACTCATTTGATGACTTTACCAAGTTAAAAAAAAAATACCCTTGTATACAAACACTACTAGTCTACGTATTACGAATATGTTGATTTGTAGAAGAGTGCAGTAATTTAATTTCCAACGATATAGCCTAATGTGCAGCGGTGACCTAGCGTCGAAACTACAGTTTACTATTCACTCACGACATTAACCCGAGGCTCTGTCTCGTCGACAAACTCGTCGCACCATACGACACAGAAATTGTCTTGTAAAACAAAGTAAAGCACATTTTAGACACTTCACATTTTCACAACGGATGCATGCTACCTCGAGAAACGGGACACCGTAGCTATGCCTCGAATAACCAAATCTCTGAATCACCCATTCGAAACATTTGTCAACTAAAACTGAAACAGAAAACCAATTTTTTTATTGCATTCTTGGGATAATTCTGGGAAGCATTTTTTATTTATTTAATGAGAGATTCGCGTTTGACCACTGTCTCCCCTGACAGTAAGCGAAGATGTGGTCGATGGTGAAGCAAGCTTAATAAGTCTTTGAGGATTTCTTAATAAGTCCCCCAGCTTTTTAAGTGTTTTTCGAGGTTTGGTTATTCGAAATCGCATGGCTTCCGCGTCAAGTTATTTGAGGTTTGAACATGTTACTCGGTGTTTTACTTTTTTAAGTAACCCTCTTAGACTATGCCTATTTCCCTTAGGGCTCATGTACAAGACGCGCCGCCGCTTCCTTAGGATGTTTTCCTTCGCCATATTGAGAAGAAAGGTGATGAAATAAATTGCTAAAAATAAAATGGCTGGCTGTGAACCCACGACTTGAGCGTCGAGGTCACACACCTGCACATATTTTTTTTAATATTATAAAAAAATAAAAAAGGTATGTACAATAATGGGTAAAATC
This sequence comes from Agrotis puta, assembly GCA_943136025.2. NCBI lineage: Eukaryota > Metazoa > Arthropoda > Insecta > Lepidoptera > Noctuidae > Agrotis > Agrotis puta. The sequence continues at coordinate 10,989,824 of OW964166.2, forward strand.
GATAAATTGCCATCTAAGTTGGCAATGCTGACAGGGTTCTATGTACTTTTGCAGTACACAGTCATGTAGACGAACTTTTTGTCTGTCCTGAAACTCTTTTTTCAACACTGTTTAGGGACAATACTGAAATGTGTCAAGTGCGCAGGCGCATCGGGGAAAGTATAACGGACGGTATGGACGGATAATATCGTATGGGTATTATAGCCCCGCGATATTGTCTTAAAAGGTTATTGCAACCCTGAAATTCAAGGCGCAACTGAAGGAATATGTTAGTTTTTAGTCACTGAAGTCGTTTGATGGTATTCGAACCTAAGAAAAGAGTTTTACAAGTATTGTAAAAGTAAAAGTCTACTCAGATTGAACGAGATTCTTGTACAAAGAGTTTATCAATTTAGTACTACCTACATAGATAAAATAGTACGAGTACATTGTAACTATATAAGTATTTTACCTGAAGTAAACACTGTTTTAAATTTCGTTACGAATACGAGGAAAGTTAAAATAAGAACATAAATATTGTCGCTTTCTCGCTTATATTTATTTTTTTCTTGTGGTCGTCAATACAGCCAGTAGTTTCCATGATCATCATTAAAAAAAATGGCAAAGATTTTGCCGAAATCTATGTTATTTTAGAGAAACAGTTGAAACTAAATAATAATAAGTCATATATTCTTAATACTTAACTTTACGTTAATTCAATTTTTAATCGCGCTGTAATTTAGTGGCTGTATAAAAAGTTAGAACATGGTTCAATAGAAATGTTAAAATGGAACATTTTGTTTAAAATTTGGCAGATGTCTGTTCAAAGCAATTCTCCCTAGGGCTGCAATACATAACTTTCAACTCGCTCATCAGGCATGTAATGACCTACTTTCAGAGTATGAGTAATGAAAAATATCTCACATTGTTGTCACAATTAACATTTTAGGTAAAGTTAGTTTAGTTTCTACTACATCAATTACACAATTTAAAACGATATTCTCAATAACTTCTGCGACATCAAGGCGCTGTCAATGTGTTGAATTGTCTGCAATACTTAGCAGTAGAATGCGCGTGCGCAACTGCGCGGCATCATGTTCCTTATATAAAAGTGGAGCAAGGCAATGGCTCAAACAGAAATCTTTTCGAAGAAAGCAAGCTCCTAAAATTATATTGCCTAACAGTGATCTGACTATAAAAATAAACTGCCGTAAAACTAGATCATGCATACGCCAGCAGATGGCGTTGAACAAACAAACATTTACTAGGTCACAATACGAATGCGCTTCCGACAAAACAGGCTAGATGGCGTTGCGAGCGTCCCGACTCGGGAGTCTCGCATTTATTTTTGGTTATAAAAGGTAAACAGGTTGGCGGGCATCATTCTAAATTAAACGTTTTATATTAGTCAGATAGTCCGGGGGAAATTAGGGAAGTTTAGTTACCAACAGCTATGTTTGGCGCTTATTTAAATTAGATAAGATTTCTGGCTGGGAGTGTTGGAGCCAGCTGACTACGCCGGGTGGGATATGCGCGCGATTCGGTGCGGCATTTCTACAAAATAATTACTTCTATTACTGACGATCGAAGTAGCTCTCAACGCGGATACAAAGATGTTAAAAACATCAGACGAATTAGTTTTAGTAGTGATCTTTTTGTGTAAATCTGTTGGTACTTTGGTGTGCGACTGTCGCAACCGAGGTACGGGCACGCCACAATCACGGCTGTAAGACGACCTTAAGTAGGTAGCTGGGAAGGCAGAGGAGTGTCAGTGTCGCAGCTTGGGAGAAGCTTGTGCTCAGCAGTGGACTGCGATTGGCTGAATTGAACATTGTAAAAATGTGAGGCAAATTGTCAGCCTCAGGGACATTTTCAAAATGTTTGCTATTTTCAATTTTACCTAGATGTAAGTGCAAAACATATGACTGATTATTCCATAAAGTAACAAATTTATTTTTTTAGCAGTCCGGATTTCGGTTTCGCATCTTGTTGACTTGTTGATGGCAACAGGTTGATCTGTGCACCGGTTTTCGGGGTAGACTACTAGATGTAACTGGATTTCAAGGACGTTTTGACAGTGGGAACAAGGTCTATGCATTTAAGTGGACCTCCTAAAAGAACCAAATACATAAAACGGGATAAGTGCCGGTGTTGTCGGCACTCGTTTGTTGTTAACGGTATCCGGTATCGACGACCAGATCGCGCAAAACTTATTATGTGTAATTTCTGCACTAAACGGGCGTTTTAAACCGACAGCAGAGAGAGAGTGAGTATAGTGTGTTTAGTGAGTTATTGTTCCTTCGTGGTACGATATTGGCCAAACATGGGCCGATTTTGATAATTCATACGTCAATCGATTTGTTTAGTTTTTAATCATGCGGGTGTCACTTTAGACATTACAGTAATTGAAATTCTGAATAGTGGCGAATAAAGAGTAATAGTTATATCAAATATCTTAGATATTACAAAAATGTTTTTAAAACTAATAATCAGCTCTGTCATTGCGACTTGAAAGTTTGTATGGAATGCCGTACGGCGTACAGCGTCCGCTGTCAATATTTTTTTTAAGAATGCCCATTTTTAATACTCGAACGATGTTTATCGATCTTGATAGACACACTGCTATGCACCGCGCAGATCCATCACAGATAGGCACTGGAATCGAGTCTATTTACGTGTCCGACAGCCACAAGATGGCGTACACGTAGCTCGGTTTATTTTCAATGAACCAATAAATATCAGCTGCAATCGCCACAGATCGTTCATGTTTAATGATTGCCGATCGACTAGACGGAATTTAGAACTGAGTGCATGAATATGTTTTAAGGGATAATATGAGATGTTAGTCATTAGGACTGTCCCCGGGTTTGTGGGACCGTCTGTAAAAGTTACCGTGACCCTGGAACATAAAGGACAAATGAAAAAACAGTGTGGATTTACAGTCAGTAAGAGCCTGACAGTAAAATTACAACAACAGCTAATAAATTATATAAAAAAGTATTTGTACTTAATGTAGGCCTTCAATCTAGTATTGAAGGCGTCAACTAAGTGTAATCTTGCGATCGATTCGAGCATTATACGTCTGACCTATTCTAATGTACTCATAGAACGTTTACATTATAAAGTCATTTAAATTTACCTACTTACGATAACTGGAACAAACCGAAAACGAAAGTCTCTGAGGATGGATGGATGTTTTTTACACTTACAAAAACTACTGAACTGATTGGGATAAATGGTACACCAATAAATGTAATAATGAGTAAGGGTTAACTTGCTGTCCGATCATGAACCATGCCCGTGTCGACGGCACGTCGTGTTTCACCCGCGCCTGCAAGAGCTGTCAGCAATCTGACGGGTCCCCCCTTACAGGACTAAAGCCTGCCGGGGGCGCGGGGGACTGTCTAAACACTTGTAACCGTGACCCCGTAACGTACATTATGAATCTGACAGTCTCATTGATGATGATTTTACCACGATAAAAAGACGAAACTCGCTGGAAATGCCTAGCGGAGCGTGAGTGCACTCAATAACATCGAAATACTTATTCCTTAGAATAAGATATTTTTTCCTATAAAATCATCCTAATTAGCTTAAAGTTAGACGCTACAATACGAAAGCTTCCTCCGTTGTTCTTTCTTAAGTGTATCATATTTCTTCAGAAGTTTATTTTCATTTTTTAATGAGATACAACCGAAGTGGTTGTTGAAAACAATTCTAATTATTTCATTGTTTGCGTTTTAAAAAGGCTATACTTAAAACTTTGTAATAGGGTAATTTTGTAGGATAGAACCTGGATGGTCGCGGGACTAACGAGCTACCGTGACCCCGGAATGTAAAGAGCTGGGTGGGAGAACTCATTTGATGATTTTACCTAAAAAAAAAGATGGTACCAGCATACTATTTTATATGGAAATACTAATATCAGCGAAATATCGTACGAATCTACTAAATAACTAGCTGTTGCTAGCGGATTCACCCGCTATAATTCAAAAATTATCGCACGTGAATATTAGTTTTAACAAGGCAACATTCCAGCTATCTCATACGAGCTACGAAACGGCGTAGAGGGTCCGCTACGTAGGCGCGCTACGCTGCTACAACTCGTAACTTTAACCAACAACAAATAATAATTTGTAGATACGAGTTAGCAATACGGCAATACATCAGCTTGAATTTCACGGACACACGCGACGTGCTGTAATGTAAAGTTTATGAAAGATCTTTTAAATCATCATCAGCAGCATCATTAGCCGAAAGACATGCTGAACATAGGCAACATAAGCCTCCCGCTAAGACCACCACGCCGAACAATAATTCGCCACTTGCTTCCATCGGTTGTCCGCGATTATCACGATGTCGTCGCTCCACCTAGGAGGTCTACCTACACTGCGTCTTCCGGTCCGTGGTCGCCACTCGAAAACTTTTCATCATCGGTTATCAGTTCTACGAGGGATGTGGCCTGCCCATTGCTACTTCAACTTGCAATTCTGTTTTATTTTTTTATTAAAAAGACAAAGTGTTTTTCTTTGATTTGTTACTTATTTTTCTACTGTGTAACGTTGCATTTTTTTATAGAATTAGTAAAGCTAGTACTAAACTAATGAGTATAATTAATAACGGTTTTGTTTGGCATTAATTGAGTCTTTTATTTTTCTTTTATATGCAATTCTTTGTAGCGAGCATAAAATATATTTTTTTAAGTGTTTTGTAATAATTTCATAAAGAATTCGCACAAGCTTATAAATCCGCTGCAAGAACTCTGTTCCTACGAGCAAAATACACGCTATTTATTTTTATTTTTGTTCTGACCACCAGTTATGACTATGGAACGGTTTTGTTCAAACAAATTCCAGCAACTAAAAGCTTTCAGTAAAGAATAGTTTCCCTTTGTTAATTAAGGACTCTATGAAAATAGTAGTTATTCACAAAATGGAATAACTGCCCCGTCGAACAACGCGAGTACTGCTAAAAATATGTCTGTAAAAATATTTTACATGAAATAGATTTCAGCACTGATAAAATAAATACGATGTGTGGTTAACCATTTGTTTTAAGTGGCTAAGTCATGTTGTGATTTTGAACTTTCAAGTTTTCCGCTTAGCAACACATTTGATCATGCTTTTTTGTGGTTCTGTAACTCAAAAGAAAAATCGGGTCTCTAACTTTAAGGAACGCGTGAAGGTATCTAGCTGAAAGTAATGCGGGAGGGACTGTCAGACTCGTACTGACTAAAATCCACGATGTCCTTCAATAAGCCTTTACGTACCGAGGTCACGGTAATTTGTGAGTACCGCGACCCAGGCAGGCTTCGGCCCTCTACAAGGGGCCCCGTAACTATGCTAACACTCTTTGAGGCGCGCGTGGGACACAACGCGCCGTCGACCCGGGCATGGTCCATGGTCGGACAGCGAGTCGCCGATTACTCGCCGCCCGCATGCCCGCGCCTACGGTGGCCGGAGATCGTGAAGGAAGAAGTGAGTACTTACAGAAAAAATTAAGTCGCATCATTGGAAAAGCTATTACATATTTGTACATGCACCAGCAAATTTAAGTTCGTCAAATTGATTCCCGTGATGAAGGAACTAGTTACATAATTATCTACAATTTGGTACGGAACCGAGTCCGACTCGCACTTGACCGTATTTTGTTGTAGTTATATACCATTATTTCTGACATAAAGGTACAGAATAGCGGTATCACGACGTTCAGTCGTTGAAAAGGTTCATTCAAGCAATAGTTCACAACGGGAATTCAGTTCATTCAACAACGTTATGCTTCGAGTCACTGATACCGGGAAACAACCAATACACTGAATATTAGAGATGGACCTCAAATCTATGAGAATACGGTTCATAATAGAAAACTCGGCACGCAGTAATACGAAAGCTGGTACTACCTTGCGATATTCAACTTTAACTGCTTCGTGTACAGTTTAGTTTCAAATGGGTTCGTGATTTTCTCACCAAAAATGAATAATTTTGCGAATAACTAGACGTTTGTGTTATATTTCCAAATGAGTAGTTTAAAGTGGGTATGTTTACAGAAAATAATTGCATTTATGAATACTTTGTTTTTTCCATTCTGTGAGACTATTTGTGAAGAATAATTTGGCCAGAAAGTTTAAGGTCGACTATGATGTATTTTTGAATCAAGTTATTTAACCAGTACCAAAAAAGAACAAGACAGAAAAGGAAAGATTATTTAGTAAACAATGTAATCAAGATTGTCATAAATAATTTTGTAGACGGTTGCCGACTTTTAGCCTTAGCCCTTATTGGCTTTAAATAGCGTCTCTCATATAAATCTGGTTACGGTAAATAGACAGAATGGAAGCACAAAAGAAGCTAGTTTATCTGCATATATATTTTTTTAAACTTTGCCCCAAATCGAATTGCCCCGTATCAGTTGTTATCGGTTTTGTAAGCGAATCACAAAGTGAAAATTTGTGAAACTTGCCGACCATTTCTATTTTAGATACAATAAATGGCGACCAATTCATAATTCATGCAAAATTATAAATCAAGTCATGATTTGGGACTTTCTGGGTGATAATTTGTTTCAATTTTATTATGTCTTGTTTTGTGTCAAAATATTCACGAGCCCGCAATATAATCAAGATTAAGTATAACTAAAATGGGTAATAAGTTTATGGTTTTGAGGTCAGAATAATTTAATAGGACGGCACGTTTGGCGCAGTGGCTGAGAAATTGGACTCCTGCGCCATATGTCGCGAGTTCGATTCCCGCACGGAACAAATATTTGTACGATCTGCAAGTAGTTGTTCCGGGTCTGGGTGTTTGTGTATGTGAGTTTCTATGTTTGTAAACGCACCCACGATACAGGAGAAACTCCTAGTGTGAGGCGTTTTTGAAAAAAAGAAAAAGAAAAGAAAAAGAATATGCTTGAAAATACTGAACACACTCGTCATTATTTTAGCTGAAAAATTACGATAGCAACTTTAGCGATTGTCAAATATCGTTTGATTAGCATTATGTTTTGTTTTTATTTATTCAAAAATGGCGTCAAATATTGAAAAGACTAAAGCTGAACTATAGAATTAATTTATCCTTATAGTGTTTTAACATCATATTTGACAGAATTCATAAAACTCTAACAAAGGTGTACAATTACGCAATAATAAGTTTTAGAAAGGAGTTTGCATAATAACATTATACAGAATCAAGTATAGAGTGATGCCATATTAACACGCTGTAGTAAGCAAGATCACATGCAAAGTACAGCCTCTGTGCAGCTTGAAGTATAAACATTAGCTTAAAGTGTCAAAAAAATTGGTTTTAAAGTAGAATTTAATATTCCGTTTAAACACCTTTAGTTTACGCGGATTCTTTTATAAAGATTTAGTACAGCTTGAGCGGTATAATAAATCAACCTTATAAATATAGAATATTTTTTCGACACCCTTGTACGTCTCCATAAAAACTCTAAGTTCTTTATGTGTTGCATATTTGATGTCAGTAACGCTTGCATGCTCCTTGGGTAGGAGCATAATTATTTTGCCAGTATTACACACGCTACATTGAGCTAATCATTATTATTCTGCTGAACGGAATGAAATACGCACGTAAACGCAGTATTAATTAAAACCTCTTCAAATATAACATGTATAGGTATTTCATATTCACTGCAACAGAATACTGTTGCAGCGAATATGAAATACCTAAATGAATACATTTTAATGAGCAGTGTATTGGTACAAAGCTTACGGACCCCAGTTGTGGTTAATATGCTCCAAAATGAAGCGTCTATTTTGATAACATGTAAAATAATATCACATGCATGCTGAAATACCCGAGAGGTAAGGCAAACCTTAAAAGAACACCCACAAATTCATCAGCTACGTTTCATCCATCCATCAGCCTATAATGTTCCCACTGCTGGGACACAGGCCTCCTCTCTGTGAGAGGGAGTGGGCCGTAATCCACCACGCGGGCCCAGTGCGGGTTGGTACATGTCACATATCTTCGAATTTTTGGTTCTAGGACATGCCGGTTTCCTCACGATGTTTTTCTTCACTTTTTTGAGAGCAGTGGTGAAATAAATTACACAAAGTAATGCGCCTGACTGAGAGGGACCTGCGCTTGACTGAAAAGAGAGGAATCGCTTTAAGATTTCTCGGTTTTTGTTTGCCTTCTCTCTCGTGGGTTAGTACAACATAAAGGCTGTTTTATTTTGACCCAGTAGCTGGATCCAGCGTCACTGGATTGAAAAACAGGGTACTCTAATCCGATCCAACTGAATACAGGACGGTAAAGCGACGCTACGGTAATAACTATCAATTTAAACGGATCAAATGTTTAGTGAAGAATAAGATAAGTAGTGTCTTGTAGTCGCCACTCCACCAATGTAAATCGCATTTCACTTGAAGGAAACAAAGGATTTACGGGGTGTCAGGGACAGCTGGAAACTTTATCCATGATTTCAGATTACCCTCAACAACCTTTTGTCGAGGGAAGATGGGTTCGGCTCGCCAACTCACCATATTAAAAATATCATTATCATCTCATGGAGAGTGATTTCTTTTTTCGACAAAAAATTATTTGTGCGTAAAGTTTAGGATCATGGTATGAAGAGTTTGTTAAAGTTTGCGGGAAGCTGTCCTCTTACTATATTTATAAGTATCAAGCATCGCCTGAGGTGGTAATCGATGCATAATATTTCAATGGCAACAGTTCCATAGTCTACTTAAATGCGTCAAACGGTGCCACCCACTCCTGCTTCATTAGTATCAATAGCGCCCATAATACAGCAATGCATTTGTACGCTCAGAGGAAAGTCGATCGAACATGAATTTCGGTGGTTGGCATATAAATCTGGACCACGTTTACGATGCCAAACTATGGAAATATTATGTACGCTTCGAAGTGGGGTAAGCAAGAATACATAAACTCACGCTTTTTTCCCATGGGGTTACGCAGAAATCACAGTACACCATCTGCTATGTGGACGAGGCGAAAGGAGTATGTAAGGATCGTAGCAGTCGGCGTTCTAGAATTTATTAACAAAATAGAACTTGTGAAACCAAGTTGGTTTGTGACACCGTGTGATAATTAAATTTATTTAAAAAATATATATTTAAAAGTGAAATTTTGATTACGATAATCTTGAACCATCATAGAATGTACGGTCAAGGCCACAGGAAAACCTCAAGATTTATCGCGATTGCCAATCTCAACTCATGATTGAATTCCCGATTCGAGAATGTCCACATAACAACTATTTGAAGTCAGCTCTACTCGCTCAAATCGAACGAACTCGATATGAACTCACATCGAGAAAGCATAGGCCGATGCCTACCTAGGGTTGCCAACACTACTTTCCATTACAACCCCAATGGGCAGATAATTCCCCAAAACTCTCATAACTGTTATAATTGTCAAAAGTTCTTACCTTACGGGGATTTTAGTACTCAATTGGCAGTTAACACCAAAAAAATTTGACAAGCAGTCTGTCAGATTTGGCAGCTGTCAGAGCTCACAATGGAGCGTTATAATGGAATGAAATGTATATGTAATATAGTATCCTACCATTTTAAGGGATCTAATACTATATTTCTAAAATATATATATATAGCAGGCGATAATACTAAAGCCCGCCTGGGGGTCTTCCGCGAAATATTACGCACGCAAACGCGACGATAGCAGCCAAGCTAAAATGAATCTTATTCCAATGATATACGATAGCTCCCGAGCTGTCATCGAACGTTGCGCGGTAGGGCCTCTGCCTGTTGTGCATGCCGTGGCGGAGATCGCGCGAAAATAAAATATTCATCTGTCAGCTGTCAATGTCAATAATCTTTCATTTGCCTGCTTGTTTTGCGCTTTGTAATTTTTGAATTTTTCCGGTTTTTAGTTTGAATAAAATCTGAATTAATGGTGTTTTGAACTTAAATTTAGATTGCAATCAATCATGTGAAAGCTTTTAAAAAATAAAAATTTAATAATTAAGGCGCAGAGTAGTAAAAAATGTTAATTTATAAAATAAAGTAGATATTTTAACCGCATACTATTTTCTTTTTCATTTGTTTTGCTTATCTACTATATTTTTTAAGGTAATAACTTCAAAAATACTATATTTGATAGACAAAAAGTTGGTAACCCTATGCCTACCCTTTTCCGATGTGAGTACGACGTTCAATATTGCGGACTCTATCATGCAACTGAATACCAGATGCAATGTACCGAAACGAAAATTAAATTTACACAAAGCCAAGTACTACGAGTACTATTAAAGTATCTACCTAACCTAAAAGCGAAACTTTGCAAGGATGGATGTTTGTTATTCAATTTATCTATTGCTTCTAAATGTGAACTTGGGTGGTAGGTTATACAAAATTATTATATTTCACTATTTCTCAAAAAAGTACTACGGCCATATTATGACGTCTTAAAACCAGGCTTGTGCCAGTGAGTGAAAGAGACAGAGCTATACAAGTCGTCTAGCGCCACCTCGTTCACTCACTGGAACAAACCTGGTTTTAAGACGTCATCATACGGCCCCTGTTCTGATTTAGCTTTTTAGTTGAAAGTTTATAACCTGATTTAACATATAGGACTTTTACTTTTATCTGACGTATACTTTAGATAAATATGAACATAATTTTATTATATGCGAAACCTGAATACAGCATGTTCAGAATCAGTAACTGAATCGATTTCAATAATTTTAACACCATGGTGTATTTTGGTTCAAAAATATTTTTTTTAAGTTTATTTTCCGTTAATTACAATAGAATCACCGTACGATTAGCAACTAATAAAATTGCCAAACTATTATCAATAAGTTTACGACACAGGAGGCGCGGATTGCGCGGGGCAACAACGAACCGCCACGAAATAAGCATGTTTTTGAACGGACAACCAGGTCAGCCTAACAAGCTTAAAACTTTGTGATTTTACATGATACAGTTTTGAAATTTTGTCCATAGATTCTTTTCACAAAAATACTACAGGTGCATCGAGTTTGGATAAACAATAGAAGTAATGTTTCTTCAAATAGCCTAGATACGATTAGTACTAGTAGTCAATGTCTCTAGATTTAACCCATATCTGCTGCCCAGATACTTGCTTTCGATATAATTAAATTATCCTGCCGTGAAATTAGGTCAAACAGAATCATAAAAAAGTTGGTCATTTTTGTTCATACAAATTGTATGTAAAAATATTTTACTGAAGACCAAATTCCGCCGCCCCAATTTTTTTCTTCCGATACAATGAAAGCATCCTTACACGAAACAAAGTCGTGACACTCATTTCTGTGGACAACTTACACTTGACCAAAAAAATTAAAATGCCAAAATATTAACATAAAACAAGCTAAAGTCTCCTAACAAAGTTTTTTGTATCTCTTACTGATTCAAATATCCCTCTTTTTTTAGCCAAATTGAAAGAAAAACCCTGTATATAAATATTGCTCCTTTAATAAGATAGAATAAAACACAAAATTAAAAAAGAACATCTAGGTATATACCTAGATGTTCTTTATACATAAAGATATAAAGGAGTTGTCTTCTAGGACTTCCGCCTTTAATGGCGAGACTAATTAAATTTCTGAGAAAAATGTGAAAACGAAACCCTTCCGTGCCATTGCAAAAACATCGGGCAAGATTCGAAGTAAATCAACTAAAGGCAGCCATGTAACTGTAGCCTACAATAGCTCTCGCCTGGGACTTGGCCCGCGTGAAATTAAAAAAGTGTCTCCCGGAAACGTAATGCCGGGATAAAAAGTATGCTACAAGTAAAGGTAGGTATGTTTGTTGGTATGGCATCCAAATTATAATAAATTTATCCCTAGATCCGAGATCTCTAGATCGACGACGCGTTGTGGGTCGACGGCGCGTTGTGTTCCACGAGCGCCTCAAGGAGTGTCAGCATAGTGACGGGGCCTGCAGAGGGCCAAAGCCCGCAGGGGTCGCGGGACTCACAAATTACCGTAACCCCGGTACTTAAAGGGCTATTGAAGGACACCGTGGATTTTAGTCAGTCAAGTCTAATAGTCCCTCCCGCTCTGCCCTGGGTGGGAGCACTCATTTGATGATTTTAGCACGATAAAAAAAAACTAGCACATAACTTTACTAGTTTACTTTTAAGTGCAGGCTTTATAATAATATTGCAGAACAGCTGCAGCTGCTAGCCGAGGTAAAATTGTACTGACCAAAAAAGGAGTTGATGATGACGCAATGACAGAATGAAATTCGAAATATGAATATTCAAAAATTTTAAATCTAGATAGATCCAAAAGGAAAGAGGTTGAAGGAACAGAGGAGGTGGAATACCCACTCTGTTACACATTCATCCAAACAAACTTTTTCTAAAATTCATACTTCGTTGACTACGAAAAAAGCTTCGTCGAGTTTTTTTATTTTTTACTTTGAAGCAGAAACGTGCGGGAACAATACATACCTACACAAATATCAAGTTGAAATACTATTTTCCAGATATGAAAGCCTGTGATCCATCAGTTTGTAGGTTACACGTGGCCGCAACAATTCGATGTTTCGATGTAGGTTCACTTGAAATTTTGAAATGTGTCTGCCGTTCTCCAATTTGAAATAGACAGTTTGCAAATCAAGGTATACTGAAAATAACCATTTATGCAGAGTTGCTTTGTCTTCACTTTGAGAGTAAAGACAATGTTTGATAGTAAGTGATAAAACTTAAGGTGATTGCGTCATAGTAGCCCGCGAAATTTCAAATTATCTTGTGTTAAATAAGTTAGATTTCGGAAATTTTGCACAATGCTATGAGAGAGCGAATAGACCGAATGTTTTGTTAATGGCGCGAATCATATTTTGATCAAGTTACAACTTGTCACTGATATGCAAATTTTAAAAAACACAAAGAAATTGAATTTCGCCGGCTACTACGACGCAATCACCTTAAGCGACAAACATGATGATCAGTTATTAGGAAATAACTTGCCACAAATTAACAACTGACAACTCAGAAACGATATCTCTGAAGATGAACAATCGGGTGAGCCGACCCCAATTAGAAATGTGACAAGGCCTAAAGAAGTAGTAAGCTAAGTGATATCAGCTCCGATTTACATGGATTACAGCCTTCTCGGTGAATGTCGTCATCGTCATGTGCTTAATTATCCTTTTCTCAAGTATATCAGTCTCATCATAACCACCCTCCAATACGTCAAAAACCTGAGATGGTTTATTTCAAAAGTTTAAGGATTAAAAAAAGGTTCGCTTTAGAATTTTCTTCCCCTGCCTTTTTAACAAAATACGAAAACAGTTGACTAAATATTATTTGAACAGTGATACTAAATTGTTAACGACTTAGGCCTCATTTAGACGATGCAAGAAATTGCATGCGAGCAGCGTTACACTCCGGACTATGAGGGGGCAAAAAATTCAGTTGGTTAAACAAATACCGCAATGTAGTCAAACTTGCATGCAAGTTCTCGCCTTGTCTAAATGAGGCCTTAGGCACTTTGTGCTATTTTCAATACAACCCTAAAAATGGTGAAGGAAAATATTGAAACGAAAACGGCATGACATTATTTTAGCGATGCGCACTGGGCCCATGTTGTGGATTACCCCCTTGGCAGAGAGGTGTGGGTGCTTCACAGAGAGAACGCTATGGACTGATTTTTGATTTTTGATATTTTCATTCCGGTATTGTTTTGTTGGTGTTTCTAAAAAGAGACATTTTTTGAAGACGTCAACTGAATTGTCAAGGTAGAAGAATGGTTGATTTGATTAAATGTGAACATGCATCTCAATTATCGAAATGTATGTTGGACGCACATCACTTCTGATTGACTTTATTTTGTTGTGTTGGTTAACGTCAGTACAAGGTTTGTTTTGGATGTAACAAAATTTTCGGAAAATCCGCCGCGAAATTTGAACCCGTTAAAAGCCGCGGCGCGTCTTCTAAAAAACAAAGCGTTTGTTGTTTAGAATTCGGATCATTTGATGACATAATTAAGAAAAGACAGCATAACACGGGTGAACAATAATTGATTTTTGGAGGTCAGATATACTGCATCCGGTTCAACTAGAAGCCGAACAACGTGGGAAAAACAATGGCTCAACAATAGATTAGTTACCGTAATATCCTTCATAACAAAATTCCGATTATGTTATAAATAATGCCATTCCTTGAGATATCAGAAATAACTTTAGTTTCATGCCATTGAATAGTGGAATCATTCATCAATTGTGTTGGATCGAATTAATAGAGAATTAAGAAGTTCGTCTGAATCTTATGAGCGTATTCGTAGGATACATTGTTTTAAGTCTGACATTGGTCATTGGCTTTACATAAATATCCCTGCAGAGCAATCAGAAATCATGTCTTCAGAAATCATTACGAGGTACAGAGGAAATAAATAGCTTGCCTAAATGGAGACCATCTGTAGGTAAATCTGTATGGGCATACAGATTCAAGCATTAATGAAGCTTGCAAGATATCGCTCTAAATCCAAATTAAAATATTAGCGATGACTACAAATTAAAATCATCTACGATACGCGAGAAAGCGAGAAAGCATTTAGCTCCAGTAACGTTTGCCAAACGATAGTATTACTCATAAGTCATACACCACATGTACTTACATACATTGCATATGCTACATAACATACAAATAACTACACAACATATGTATCTTTCGATCGATAGCTAACTGACATTGACAACCAAAAAACACCGCCGTTAAAAAATGTTATGGCTGCATTAAAGCTTAAAAATATATTAAAGCAAAAACATTCTCCTTCGCGGCGAGCTGACGGAAAGCTTCGCATCCCGTTTTTTTTTAATAACATCGCGTTCATACAGTACACACATTTTTCTATTACGAAATGCCCCAAATTATTATAACAGTAAGCGGCGAAGTGTCAAGTGTCTTTGCTAGCCTGCTAGCTTCCTGGTGTTGTATTTATAATCGACACACGAAAAACAAACAACGCTTGCCGGCGGCGCGAGCGCGGCTGCCGTCTCATCTAACCTACATGCTTTCGCGTCGAACACTGGGCGATCTATTGTGATCGTAGTACAGGACTAAATTGTAACCTAAATCTGTTAAACTGGACAAAAACTGATGAAAAACGTACCATTGATAGTTGAAGGGTGGTGTCCCCGTGGGTACAGGCAAGACGAGGGTCGCGTCGCTCCCGGGTGCCGCCCGGACCGTGGCCAGGCCGCTGGGAGGGAACGCCGGGGGCTCCATAGGGCTCCAGTCCTCTCGGGCCGCGCGCGACTTGCCGTGTGCGCGCCACGACGCCCGCCCGCCGCCTATCTAAAAATAATACGGAAAAATGTAACGCGCGCGCCACCGAAATTCGTACGACGCGAATATTTTGCCAATACCATTGCTACGCCCGAATTCTGTATGCGATCAGCTGATCGATAAATCGGATGGATTTTACAAAAAAAAAACACTACCTAATTATTGATTGGGAAATTGGATTCAGGAACAATCGAAGCTAGACTATATTATTAATACTTAATCCTAATCCCTTACTAAAAGCCTTTATTTGATTTATGCACTAAAACTTTTTAGTAATATTGCATCATGGCTTTCCTTTGTTTCTTTCATTTTCCAGGCACCACTCACTAAATAGAAGTGGGCTTTGTAAAAGGCGACGTGTTTTGTAGGATTTAAATCATACTTTGAAAAAGCTTTCTCAAAGCTGTAGCATTTAAGTCGTAGTAAATATTAGGAATAAAATAACAAGAACTAGGTAACCGACTTTGAATAAGATGACAAAAACAACCACAAAAAAGTTAAAAATAACCTACAAAATTACTTTTCTTTTGAAAGTCGGTGAGTTTTTTTGTTTCATAGATTTTTTTTGCCGCTGACTTTCGAAAGAAAAGTTTTAAAAAGTTTTAAATTTGAAGGTTATTTTAAACATTTTTGTGGTTGTTTTTGAAGTCGGTTACAGTTTTTTTTTGAAATATTGTTTTTATTTTATTCTTTTTAGTTCAAATATTCAACCCAAATTACTGTAAAATACATACTTTTCTTATATGTGCACAAGAATTTTGTAATCCGTACAGAAACCTCGGAGTAATAAAAATAAAACCGCTAGTCCGATTTCGATAAAAATTTTCTGGGTCCATTTGGGAAGTATACGCATTCCAACAAAAGAAGGTTTTTCAAATCGGTTCGTAAGCGACGGATATATGCGTGAACAAACATAAAAAAAATGTATAAACATCGAATTGATAACCTCCTTCTTTTTGAAGTCGGTTAAAAATACGTAATCAAGAACGTCGTGTTTTGTTTTTTAAAACGGAAATTAAGGCGAAACTTCATAATAAAACAAACAGATTTATAACTGACCTTACAACGGTTTCTTATTGAAATGGTTATTTCATCAATTTATCGCCTAGTTTTGAATTCAGATTGTGTCAGAGGAACAATTTGTTGCTCTTCGTTATCTGCCAGGCGCTTTGCATCATACGCATACGAGTATAGAAGATATTCAGTAGCAAGCTAGATTTGAATTTACATGGTTTAAAATAACCTAAAACACATTTTTTAAATTAGGGCTGAAACTGATTTGTTTTTGTCCCTGTGAGCATACTTATTTGAAATAATTTCGTAGAATACTGTAAAAAGTGGACATAAGTAAATACAAAATGTTCATCAAAGAATTTTGTTTAATAGAGAAAATTCAGAGAATTGTTCAACATAAGCTCCTTACCTCCTACGTTCTTAAATAAAGACCGTGTATAGGGAACGACGTTTCATACAAACTATCAAGTCCTTATTTGAATGAAAAATACTGAACCGATTTAAATGAAACTATATAGGTACTTTATATAGGATAAATAGGAGCAAAAACTTATCAGAGAACGTTTTCGTAAAATAGTGTTAGGTACGAGTGGCCTGTTTTTTTTTTCGTAGTAAGTAATAGTTTTCCAATTACCTACCTTTTTTAATAAGACTATTCAGAAATTAATTTAAAATGACAGAAATAATTCTAATGAAATGCAAATGCAAGATAGGTATCCTGCCTCATGCATTTATTTAAAAAACAGTATAGTCATTTCGACTTTAAAGTTTGTATGAAATTCCGTGCAGTGCATACGCTCAACGATACTAAATTACTTATAAACTAATATAAACTTATATTTACTCGCCTGTAGGTTGAGACGTCTTCCCTCTGCTGCACTCGAAGCCTTCTCTTTGGTCCCCACTCCTTGTTTGCCTCCGAACATAGCTTGGGATCAACACTCTTTCAAAACAGAAGTCCACTTACACTGGATAATACCCTCAGGTATTTGAAGAATACTGAGTGAATGTAGGGTTCTTTATTTAGGTATATAAATGAGTATCTCCGCCCTGTGTGGAGCGGAAAACATTGTCAGACTCTAAATGACTAAAAATCCATCCTTTTCCTTCAAACATTCGTGTCTTGTGTCTTCAGGTAGTTGTTTCGGGTCTGGACATTTGTGTATGTGAGTTTATATGTTTGTTAACGACACATGAGAAATATTAAGTGTGGAGCAAGGCAACGTTTCTCAAAAAAAAAAAACAACTACCTTTACAGATGATCGCGCGACCCGGTATTAGCCCATGAAGAGTAAAGCGTCATTTATACGGAGCAAGAACTCGCATGCAAGTTTCACTACATGTTTGATCAACTGAATTCGTTGTATCTATAAAGTCCGCAATGTAACGCAACTCGCGTTTGCATTCTTGTTCGTTCGAATTCTTGCAGTCTAAATGAGGCTTTAAGGTAGGTTGCACTTACGATACCTCCCACACGACTATAGAATAGGTGTTCCGGGGTCGCGGGACTCTCTTATTAGGTAATCGTGGCCCCGGAACATAAAGGGTTATCGAAGGACACCTTGGATTTTAGTCAGTACAAGTCTTAAGTTCCTCCCGTCCTACCCAGGATAAAAAAAAATGCTTCAAATATATTTTGAGTTGTTGTATAAATGTTCGCTTTTGAGTGTCTAATCTGATTTCTTTGTATAGTAGGTACCTAAAACATGTGTGGATTATGATCTAATCAAGTTCCCTCGTACAAATAGGAGGCCTGAGTGACACCTTGAGAGGTTTCAATAGTAGGAATAGGCTTTTAAGGTCATGCTTTTTAAATAATACGAGTATGTATGTAAGTAAAAAGTTCTTCAAAACGAATATTACAGACAAAAACTATTTGTTTGTTGTTTGTAGAAAAAAAAAGTGTTGAGAACGCGCTATGACATTTTTTGTGTTAGTTTGTAACTCAACTGAAACAGATTTTAATTATTTCACTTGTTTTAACCTTCATATCACCGAAAAATTCACGGTTGAAAATAACAAAAAGCCGTTGATACTTTTTCTGTTTCTTTTATTTATTAAATTATCGTGTATGAGACAACTACTCCTTATTTATACGAAGTCACGATTCTTTACGAGGCGCTCCTGAATTCTAGTGAAATATTCCCGTATGAGCAACTATTTCCTACTACTACCAAAAATGCTTCTCTAAAAACAGTTGCTTAAACGGGAACACCTCACCATTCTGAGCCACACATTTTGTCCTTTCCTGCCGTCGAAACATGGGTTATTTTTTTGAGAGTTCCGTTCACAAAAGGTAAAACGGGACCTTATTACTAAGACTACGCTGTCTGTGTGTCACCAGGCTGTACCTCATGAACTGTGACAGTTAGGCAGCTGAAGTTTCACAGATGATGTAGTTGTATTATTACCGCTATAACAACAATAACTAATAAAAAACACTAAAATAAAATTATATTTAAAGCGTCTTTCATACAATAGACATGATTTTTTTGTAGATGATGGTACGGAACCCATCGTGCTTGAGTCCGACTCGCACTTGGCCGGTTTTTATAATTTCATTTTCAAACAGCGATGTGCGAAGAATTAGAGGATACAAAATCAATGTAAAGATTAGTTAGATATAAATTATTAGTATTATTATATTCATGCCAAAGTTTTTATTATTGGTTTATTTGATTTATTAATATCTTCATCTTTCTGCCCTTATCCCGTTTTACTTCCTGCCGGGGTCGCGGGACCAAGGGATTACCGAGACCCCGGTACGTAAAGGGCTATTGAAGGACACCGCGGATATTAGTCAGTACAAATCTGACAGTCCCTCCCGCCCTGCCCTGGGTGGGAGGACTCATTTGATGATTTTACCACAATAAAAAAAAAAACCATTTTACTTGGGGTCTTTGATTTATTAACAGAAATAATTTTTAGTCGATTCTGTAATAATCGATACATCCCTAGGTACTTATTTAAAACACTGCTTTCCTCGCTACTCAACATTATTCTTATCTTACTCTTCCAGTCTGTACTTTGAATCGAACGGACGTTAATAATTTATATTTACAGTTTTTTGTCAGGTGGTAATAAGGTGCGTGCTTTTAATGGTTAGGTCATGCCGGTGTTGATGTATTCTTTCGGCATACTCAAATCGACTGGAGACGGAACTTGACGCCCTGGATAGGAGAGTCCGTTCACTGCAAATCGGATGCATCACCCACAGTCGTCGGTGATGAGACTATATCCCACAGAAATGCGGGGGCCGTGGCTTCTTAAATGCTAAGACTCTGCACAACCGTGAGTTATGCAATCTCAGGGAATATTTCCTAGAAACCGACGTGGGCATGCACCGAGATGTGATCACAGTGAACACGGTCTCACTTCGCTCTCCTTAGCTAACTAGAACTGGCGCAAACCTAAAGCTTGCTTGTGGCTTTTACCGGGCACTACATGGACCCGATGTAGACTTTTAGCGTCCGTATCCTGGTTGCGCTCCTGGGGAAACCGAAGGTTTTGTCTGTGCAATAATGGACGAAGTTATGATGACGAATAACTACCGGAAATATATTGTGAAAGATGGCACGCTTGACATAAGTCGGGCATGCCACCGTCCGGGAGAATCGATCCGACACATTATTTCTGGGTGTTCTCGTCTAGCTAATCTATACATATAATGAAGGGTCAATTCTGTACATTGAAAATATTGAAAATATAAATAGCGGGGGGTGTTGCTGGATCGATACCAAACCCAAATATGTGATTAAAAAAATTTTTGTCTGTCTGTCTGTCTGTCTGTCTGTATATGCAGGCATCACGTGAAAACTAACGGTTCGATTTCGATGAAACTTGGTATAATTATACCTTATTATCCTGGGCAATAACATAGGATACTTTTTATCCTGGAAAAATACGTAGAAAAAAAAACTTATTTTTCAGTTTTATTCATAGACGTTGTTCTGTAGAACCGCGAACACAAGTTGCATTACCCGCAGTGGATTCAGCGCCGTAATATTTATAAGATGTAATTGTCAGAGTTACTCAAAATGGAGAAATAAACCATCCACGCGAAGACCGACATCCGCGCGGACGGAGTCGCAGGCGGAAGCTAGTGGAGAATATTTGCATAGACACAACATCGTTACCAGGATTATCCACCAGCTACTTCCTTCGAAGTACAACCTTTTGGAATCGGAAGTGCCGTACTATAAGTATGCGCTCGACCCAGTTCTCGAAAATAGCAAAATATCTCGTTGTATTGGGATCGACCTATCATCACTGACAGGACTATTGTTGCCAATAAGCCTGACATTGTGGTGATAGATCGATCGGAGCGTCGCGTAATAATTGTTGATATAACGGTCCCGCACGACGAGAACCTCATGAAGGCAGAAAAAGTTAAACAGTATAACAGTACATATAGATAGGCAGTTGTTGACATGTGGGAAGTGAATACGCCAGCCATTGTGCCGTTAGTCGTGTCTGCCAATAGCTTAATTGACAAGAGCCTCGAACAACATCTGAGAAGGCTCTCGCTTGGCAGCTGGATCAGGCGCCTGATTCAGAAGGCAGTACTTCTGGACATGGCACGTATTGTTAGGAGGTTCCTCTCTCAGGAGCCCTGACCGCCGGCAGCCTGGACCCTGTTCCCGATGCTGGTGGACTGGTATTTTAATATTTTTAAATGTTAAAAATGAAATGAATTAGTGAAAAAATGTATAAAGAGAATTTATATTTTATAAAATGCCAATTACTCGTTTTATTAAAGTGTTAGAACCTGGATTTCCTATGGTTATTTCTGTATTTTGTTTTATTTGATGTTCTTTTTACTTAGTCTAAGATTGTTCTTTTTTATTTTTATTTAATTCTAAATTAAAAATTTGATCTAGATACATACTCTATATGGATATAAAATGTATACTACATTGTAAATATTCATATGCCGCTTTGTGCGGTGGATATGCTGATCCGAATAATTGTAACATCTTAGTGCCTAACCATATTCGACGAATAAATATCTTTTCACTTCAGTAGCTCAAACATGTAGGTTTTGCTGCCTGAAATCAGTTCTCACTGGGTGAGACGAAGTAACTTTTTAATTTTTGTTTTCAGAAAGCCGCGAATATCTTATTCAGCCTTGGGTTAATCATACAATTCGAAACATTTACACTCTATCTCTTTCCCGCCATAAGAAAGAGAGAGAGAGACAAAGACCAGCCCTTTCGAAGTTCCGATTTTGAATTCGACCTCAAAGACAAACACGTTTGGAAATTAGTACTACTTAACTAAAGAAATTTTGCAAAAAGATAATTATGTCTTTTAATGTGATTTATTGAATTTGTAACTTATTGTTGTATTTTAACGAAAATAAGTATTTACTGCAAATAAAACTGATATTTAACCTGTAAATGTTTATTTCTAGTTTCAAGGAAGTTACGTAAATATTTTGAATAAAAAATTTAAGTGAAACTAGCGACGAGAACAGTATTTTAACACCGGAAGAGTTAAAACAACAAGTTATTAATGCAGAATTAAGTTTCCTATCTGAGAAGTCTCGCGAGAAATATCTGAAAGCATTAAAAGTATTCAATAAATGGAGGCTTACAAAAGGCGCAAGGACTTCTTCGGAGACGGTGTTGCCAACCTTAACCCCAGAGAATCAAATACTCAAACAAAAACTCAATGCAACAGTAAGGTTGCCAAATAAATCTGTTAATTTTAATTTGCACAATTGCAGTAAATTTTACTTTTAACTTTTAATATGTTCCATTTTATTGAATTGGTACCTCTATCTACAATGTTAATTATTTTGATTCACAATAAATAGTTATTTCAATCTTTTCCTGTAATTTGTTTATCTCCTAAAGTGTTCTCGCTGCTGAAGTAAAAAGTTATGTGTGTAACACGCGAGCATATTTTTTGCATCTCGTGCCTTTGAAACCCTCGCCACACTCAGGATTCAAATTTAGAATCACTCGCTACGCTCGTGATTCAATCATTGAATCCTTCGCTTGCTCTGGATTCCAAATCAGCACTCGCAGCAAAAAACGACTTTGCTCTCTTGTTGCACAAATAACTATATCACCTCACACGCTCGGAAAAATTCTATTTGTCATTCGAAATCAGAGCGCAAATCTCCATTTCCCTCGCTAGCGCGGAAACTGTTTTCAAAATTTGAACACGTCTTCTATTCAATTATTTTCTACACTGACAGGCGAACCGGCCCCACTGTATTTCCTCGCTGTAGTGAAATGAAAAGTCGTGTGTTGCGCTCGGCTGCAAAGTTATTCTGCGTCTCGTACCTTTGAAAACTTCGTTGCGCTCAGGATTCTATATTTGAACCGCTCGCTTCGCTTACGGTTCAATCATAGAATCCTTCGCTTGCTCAGTTTTCAATTCAAGTACTCGCACCAAAAAACAACTTTGCTGGCTTTAGGCTGCGAAGTTGTTTTTTGTTGTCGCCGTATATGATTACTTCCCAAAGTTTGATCCTTATTAGCAACACTATCGAGTGTAATGATAATGAAAATCTGCTGGGTCGATTCCTGGCCAAGCTTACTGATTATTTTAAAATCCAATGATGCAGTTTTAGTTTTCGTCAAAATCGCCCACGAGACTCCTTTCAATGTTTTTTTGATATTCCTCATAGTTTCGAATATAGCCATCCAGCGTGCATATTTGAGCAAGTGCTTGAGACTCGCTGAAAACTTGTCCAAAATGTCTTCAATTGTTCCTAAATATAGAAAGGCAGACTGCACTACTGCCGTGATGTATCGGTTTCACAACTTTTACGTGAGTGACAAGTCATGTACATGATTCATTCATAATGTTTTTTGAAAATATTTGCAATACCTTCAGCTACTTTTTACTAATTGAAAGCCACGCACTGAATTTAATGAATCCAGCTGATTGACCGCAGGCTATTTCTGTACTCCACCAATGTGTCGTAGTATTAAAAACCAGCTTTAGAAAACTTTGCAATTTTAGCCGCTCGCTCTACTAGTTTTTTCCCCAGCTATGTTGCGTTCGGTTTAAAGACAAACTCAATGCAGCTGAACCTGTATTTAATATTAGTCGACTGAGAGCTTATTTTATTATTTAGGTCAGAACGATTGATCAATACGTTTATAAAACCCTATCCTGATAAAGTATTATTAGGTTTCGAGGTTCTATTCTTATGACTGTACTATTTTTTAAGTAGCACAAATAAATTACCCCTATTCATATTTGATCAAATAGAAACTAAAACATGGTAATGCGGTGCTATACTCCGGATGCTCCTCGGGTAAATATTAAGTTATAGAATCGGAAAGTTCCGGTCCAGAAAATCTCGAGGTTTTTTTTATTAATTATTCGTAAAATATTTTATTAAACAAAAACATTGAAGAACAAGTCAAAAGATATTAATTTACTTTGCCTTTGTAAACACGATTTATGTTCGGATACACGTTTCTATTTTGAGGAACGGGGGTTTTACGGGACTAAGTATCATACCGACACAGATGATAATGACGTTGATGCATTTTAAGTAAGATTTGCGGGAATTTTACGTTTATTTGGGCACAAGAATTGCGCATATCAAAATTAATGAATACATCTTTGTCATATTTTATTTGAGAATGTAATTAACATGTCCATTTCGTTGCGGACAGGTTTTGTGTAACACATTGTGCGATTCTGTTATTTCTTTTTTTTCACTGTTAAAATATTAGAGAGTGAGTGGGTTGTTGAAAAAAAAAATACAAAATCATTGATTCCATTATATTTATTTATCATAAGTCAAATACATATTCAAATAAACTTACAAATAAATTCGACTAGACCATTAATTAGGCTAATCTATAATTATTATAAATCGAGAGCACGAGGTTTAACTTACAACATAACAAACATATGCAAACTATAAACATAGTGATTTAAAAATATTGTGACTTGGGGACATAGTGGGTACAGATTGAAAGGGCCCTGGCGAAATAGCATAAGTAGTCAAAATGAAGGTTTGAAGAGTACCGTACGTAAGTTATACTTATTCTCAGACAAACTGGTAATGGTAACGCTGTTTCGATTCGTCTATCTCAAGTTACGCATAACGATGAACAGGTACTCTTCTTTACAAATAAGATAGTTACAATCATTCCTATCGCATCTGCTACAAATACTTTTCCTCCAAAATATGAAGCGCGTATAATTTTAACCTGGCAAAAGCGACCCGATAAACTTTTTATGGATTTTTAATTTGTCTTAAAAGCTTTGGATGGTACCGGACGCATACAACAGACGTATGAAAATTGGATTTTTGCCATTGAGTGAAAAAAAAAATTCGTTGAATAGCAACTTTATTACGACATTGTAAAAGTTTACAAAGAGGAACGGATATAAGTTATATCTGACAAGCACGTATGTTTATTATGATTTCGAACTTATGAACTGGATTTAATTTAGAAGTTGTCTTTTTTGTCTGATAAGTATTTTTAACAGTCACCGCACTTTAACGTACGCTTAGGTTTATAGGTTTACCTGTAGATTGACAAATTGGCACTGTTAGGGTGTACAAGTAGATAGTGACTTGACCTTCAGGAACAGTTTAGAAAAAGGTTTCATTTTTATGATTCTAAAAAATCTTTTATTGATAAATACGCTATTGTACGTAACATGTAAATTTGTAAAAACATTTGTACCAAAATCTGCTCTTTGAGCATTTAAGAACAGTGCCAAAAGGTCATAGGGGGATATAAAGTTTAGAGTAAAGTTTAAAAATATGTTCAGACTAAGTGCAGTCTATACATTCAAATCGAAGTTAAGTGAAGGACAAAAACCTGTGAAGTAGACACGGGTTGAATTATACCAGACGATGGAATGGTAAACTCTGACAATCTTTGGTTTAGTTGAACTTGCCGACTTGCAGTCAATTTAGTTAATCGATATAATTAATATGTATTCCCATCCACTCTGCTAGGCAACAAACTCATAAGTTTACAAATTAAAATAATCACAATCACAAAATGTGGGTTCCGCACAATCACAAACGACAATCTCGAAGTTTAAAAAATGAATGCAATTAATTCGAATCTCTAATGTTGGACCCTCACATAACTCCATTATATTAACTTAATTATAAAATATATTTAAAAATTGAGCACTTATTTAGAACAGTTACTCGATAAGGTACGGAACCCAAAATCAGAGTAAAATTAAATAAATAAAAAATGAAACAATAATTTACGGTAACATATTTTTTGCTTCTGGCAAGTTTTAGCTCGCGCGACATATTTACACATATTTAAGAATTCACTCCTTATTCAATCCTAATTTTGTTTTTAAAGAGGTAAGAAACATTGCATAATTTACTTTGAAATATTTGTGATTTTAGACTTGTGTGTCACAAATAGTCGAAGTTACGGGGGCTAACGCGGTGTACATGCATGATAGGTCGTTAAAAGATAAGAACAACCTTGAGACCCGAGATGACCACCACTGGCCAGTCCCGGGCTACTACCATGCAACCGTGGCGAAAATGGCTCCGTCTTTTGTAGACACACATTTTTAAATTCATTAAAATCAAAATACGTCTTCAAACGTATATATTTACTGCAGTTACTAATATAATAACATTTTTTTGCCAATATGTCAGAAATTGACATCCAAAAGTCGACGTATAAGCTATTTTCAAAGACATAGCTTTGGACATTGACTTGGCTACCCGACCGTTTTCAAATAACTTAAATAAATGAGCGACAAAGCTCTTAAATACAGCTGTTAATGCCTAATAATGCCATTTTGCACAAAAGCATGGCCTTATATTAAAATTTTAATAATACTTTATTTTCTCTTTTCCTAACTCCACCGATCCTATCCGTCTCGCCGCATTTAAACATCGTGCAGAATACAACATAGTATTTATAAGAACGTTTTTAGTAACAATAGGTGACACTTGTGTACAAATAAATACACGCTGTTTGATTTTCAACTTTCCACGCTAAGCAGATCGTTAAAATTCAACGGCATGCCAACATTTATGCATACATTAAATTATCTTATATTCTTAGACAAAACAAGGTGTAGTTTTTATTTTTAATATAACAAGGCTGGTTTAAAAAAAAAAACAATAGTATTTTTTATTTTGAATGCCAATTAACCAATTGAGACCTAGAGCATAGTATCTACAAGTGACCTTTGCTTACTAAGCCTGAACTAAGTTCCACCGTATTATCTATATTAAAAATAATTTTCTCACAAACGACGACTTCAAAAACCGAAGTTTTTAACGTTTAGTGATTGAAAAAATATATTCAATATGCATAGTACGGCAAACATTTTGCAAGCTTGGTAAACTAGGACACAAAATGTAAATTTGGTTAAAAATAGAACTAATCTGGTAATACTATGTTAGTATCTGACGTGTCGATGCGAACGCGGTACGCTTAGCAAAAAATATGTTATAAAAATATTACTTCTTACTACTCATTAACATTAGGGTTTTGTTACAAAAATAGGGTAGAAAAGCTAAATGGGGACAGGAAGGTACGTCTACTAACTATATCGGCCCATGCTACGTATTGTGCACGACACAAGTTTGTTTCAATGGGCCGACAGTTGACCCACCCTCCTCAAAACTATCAGTGATTTTAAGTAAAAAATGAAATCCTTTACAATCAAAATAAGTACATAGTTTTAGGCCAGCTAAAACAGTTAAAAATATTTTTTTTTTCAATAAATTAAAAACTTATTACATTTTTGTGTACTTTATAAATAAATCTAAAATAAAAAGTACAAGTCTTACTAAGTAATTTTTTAAATTTTACTTTAATAAAGTTGTCAATATTCGCCAACCTGCTTTTAGATTTGAGGGATGAAATATGAAGATGAGTAAAGAAACGCTCATGAGTTTATGTCTGGATTCTTACGGATAATATCTATTTTCGAGCTTAAACTCAATAGAAGTTTTAATATATATTTACCCGACGCGACGTGGGGGAGATTCTCGTGAGAATCTTTAGTTGGTCCAAAATAAATTGGTATTTTTAAGTATATCCAGAGCCGATTGGATTGTTCGTTAAAGAACATGAAATGATACGGAAATTCAAGTTATGAGTATGGTTAGGGAAACTTAAACTCGAATAACACTTTGGAAAACGAAAAATGATAATAGCTTACCTACATCGTTTACAATTAAAACACTAGACGCAGACTGATAGTGATTGAAAAATCTGTCGCGAGTTCGCATTCCCTTTATTAAAGCGAAAATCGCTAAAGCTATAAGCCCCTTTTTAAGTAAGCCAATTCAGACTTTGTGGTCTAAGATATAAGGCGGCCAAGGAAAACTGGGCTATTTTTTAAATAAAAGATATATATGTGGGTTTGGCCGGCCTCTGCCGTGCTTCTCAAAGGGCGCCAAACTTCAGTCTGCTACATGAAGCAGGAAAGGATCATTTTTTTTTTCAATTTTAAATGGAATGTTGAGTAATACATACTAACATACAGTTGTACACTTATTTCTAATTGTATGAGACATTTGCTCAGGCTTATAGCAATCAGAATGGCTTAAAAACCAATATTACTCAGTTCGTAATTTCGTTCAACTGACGAGCAATATCACCTCATATCATACTGATTATGGCATAGACACATAATAGGCCAAGAGTAGAGATTGTGAGACCTTTAACAAATCGTTAGTAGATCACACAATGACTTCTCCGAGCCTAGCAACACGACTTTTTTTTTTCATTTTTGTTTTTTATCTGGTACACAGTAGGACAGGGCAGAAGAGATTGTCATACAGAGATCCTTTCCTCCAACTCACTACGAAGAGCGGGCATTGCCTCGCAAACACCAAATGGACTCACTAATTGAGCCTCGAAGCATCAGGATGGGTGCAGGCACGAGCACCCATGCGGATGTGAAGAAAAGAAGAAGTAGAGCGCGCTTACACGTGCGCGATACCAGGGAGCTTGTTGTTGTTGTCAGTGCGGCGGCGGCCTTTCGGCTTGACATCTATGTTACCATTTTGTTCGACAACGGTATCTTTCATTTTAGGAGTGGGAAGGTTATTATTTTTCTCGACAGTAGTGCTGCTTCCGCAGAAACAGCTGACATCTTTCAAGACTTTGTTAACAGCGTTCTCAGGCACAGCCACAGATACAATCTTGTTACGCTGTTTCTTATCGTCGAACGTTACTACTACCTGTGCCGGTTCCTTCTTCTTAAGCACGCAACGGCGGGGGTCGTTAGCTGCGTAATCTGATGAAGAGCTCGAAGGCTGGTAGTGGTACTTCAGCTTGTTGCGTATTCCGCAACGGCAGGCCTTCAGAGCGGTTTCGCGCCTGTAATGAAGAACTGCGTTAGGCAGGGAATAAACATAGATTGATCTCTGGAAATTAATCACAGTAATTGAAGTTTCTTATCTTTTAACAAAAATAGTGTTCCTAATATCGCTTTGCAGTACCAGTAACGCAGCAATAGTGGGAAATAAACTAAGTTCACGGGTTGTTTGCGGCCTATAAGTGCACTAAAGCGTAACACATTAATAAGTAAAGCAGCTCGGCAGCTCCATTCAATCGCCGGCGACATCTAATTCTCGCTTAGCTTGCTACTGCCAGATCGCAAAAGATTATACCATGGGTAAGTACTGGAAGTATATTGTCTGAAGTTGAAATACTTAACCGCACGAGAATATTTTAAATTCGCCAGCGTATTTTTTTGTGTAAAAATTCAATTAACGGTAGTGCAATTGATGCCGCGAGCCGCCAGCTTATAGAAATAAGAGCAAAGGAAAACATGGTTCCACAAAATGTCACATTGGCCGCTGCATTGCTTCGGGTATAAAACGAAACACCGGTGTGTCTAGACGTTGTTGTTTCAAGTAATTAATTAACTTATGGTCTCGTTTCTAATGGAGACGGGGCTGTAGGGCAAGTTATTTATTTAAAAGAGTAGTTGCATATTTACTGAAAAGCAGAGCAGCTCAAGTTTATATGGGTTTGTGGAATAAAACTATTCTAAATTGAGTGGCTCAAAGTAAACGATTACTTCTTTTATCCATGTTTTTGATCCGGGAATTAATATTTATAAGCCACGGCAATGAAGCATCGCAAAGCGTTAGCTTAGTTTCTTTGGTGTAGACATTCCAAGAAGCACCGTCATTGCAAATCATTCTACCTCACTCGTTTTCAAATGAACAAAACGAAAATAAGCGCTCGGTTCGCAACTCTCACAGCATTCCATCAAAATATCGATTGATTACGATGGTTGCTACATACGGAATTTTTTCAGAACTTATAATTCGGGATTTGTTGTAAGTCGAGCCAAACTTATGGTACAAATGACCTGAAACTTACATATAAACAGAAGTTATGTATAAATTTTTGTTATCGGTTAGTTCTAATCGGCATCGATCAGTACAGAATCGGGAAACCGCGCGGCGCAATAAGAGCATTCAGGGGCAAGATAAAATGTTCCCAAAATTTCCAAATCCAAAACTGTTTTGCTAGTTTAAAAAAAAAACTAGCACAGTCAGCTTCAGAGGACACCCCCTCACCCCCTTTGGTAGTGATGTCACTAACATAGTTTCTACTAACATAGTAGTTTTCTCTGGAGCCGTATTACCACAAAAGTGCAGTTCCATTAATAAAGTACAACTCTTCTTTGGATATTTTATGTCGTGTGCTTATGAATGTCTGGTGTTATTAACAATTATAAATAATTCAAAATACAGTCACAGACCGATATGTATATGGACAGAATTTCACTGCAAAACACCATTTTGAATAGGACATCGTCAAGTATTGTGTGAATTTCAATTCATGACTAAATTATTACTGCAGCGTATCTATACATTTGAGCATAAAGGATACCTAGACAACTGCATTGGTTTACGGTTCCTAGTTCTACTAATAATTGTCTTCGGCTTTACCCAGAAACCTGATCTTCGGAGTGTTGCACAATATGTTCGGATCAGCAATTCTATTTAGCAAGACATGACTATAAACTTTAAACTGAAATCATCCCAAATTCTATCAATAGAACTCATATGAATAGTAGTACTTTGTTAGATCTTAGGCCGCCCATACACGGACCGGTCGAACAGTCAGTAGGCATATGCCTGGTGACTGCGTCAAGCAGTCCGGCGGACGGAAACAGTGCGACAGCTAGAGCGGTTCTGTGAACGTGTGTACGTAGACTAGTTAAATATGCAGTCGCAGGTTGAAGCAGAAAGCCGTATATACACGATGACCCTTCGTGGTTTGCTTCGTATTAATTAATATTCTGTAGTATTTGCGGATCAATTAACTAATCAATAGGCTTCACTGCGGTTGCACGTGTCGGTTTTGTCCAAATCTCGCCTTTGTCCATCACTCATTGCAAATTCAATCATACGGGACGCCACCAGATCGAACGCATAATTTGATTACATTACGTCAATTAGATTAGTTGGCAGAACTTATGAGAAATTCTCATTATTATTATTCAAACAGTTCCAAGTATGAATAATATAATTATTACTATTTCATTTCAGTTGTATTAAATATTCATCGAACAATTCTAAAATAAAACAGTTCCAAATAAAATTAATTCGCATCCCACTCGAGTGGCAGCCAATTATTATAATAAACCTACTGGTAGATGAAATCGAAACACGGCAAGTGCAATTATGATTTATATCCACTCCGCGCTACTATGCAAAATATTAATAGAAAAGAGATATTTTAAATTTGGATGGAAAACCAATAACTTACAAAATGAATGTAAAAATTAATTCCACGTATACGGGATGTATATGGATTTCATCAATGGAAGTGCCGGCTATTGTTTCTGGCTTTGCCCGAGGCGATTGACGGAAATAACTGCACGGCAAAATAAAACTGTGATAGAAGTCTCAAAGAGTATGGATTTGCCTTACGATTTTGAAAAGATTGCCATCGTAGACAAAATGTGAATCACTAAAACAGTGGAATGCTTCAGCAATTGGACAGTGGACATAATATCATCAGTCAATCAGCATTGGGTTACCACCATTCAACCATGGAGTTCCTTGCCGGTTCTTCTCCATGGAAACGACCAACTTGTTGTCGACGTTTTATAAGAGCACACATGAGCCTATGTGAAATAAAAATATTCGATTTTGATAGGGGACAGTGTGCAAAGTAATAGGTAAATTTCCGCTATGTTCTAAAGTCAATGGTACATAATAAAGTAAGGTAGTTATTGCATCGATCTACAGTGCCACTAATAGTGAGAACAAAGGAATGCTATTTGAGGAATATCAGGTCAGTAAATTAATCACAAAATAAATCTATTACTCTAAAAATTTAAAAAACACCGCCAGAAAAAAAAAGCAGTAGATATTGAGTGTCTATATATCTGTTGCTAGCAGCTTGTATCATAATTATCTGTTGCTAGCAGTTTCGCCCTCTTCTCTTATAATAACGTATAACGTTTTTAAGAGTCCCATATATCACTGTGCCAAAATGTATCAAAATCGGTTCAGCCGTTTTGACAAACAACATAAACAAAAATAAACACTTTCGCATTAACATATTAGTAGGATCAATGTGAATTGCAAACAGCTCTGTACGATTACTGTATGCATCTACATTTTGGGTAAGTTTTACTGCAATCATTGGATTTTAGAAAAATCAATAATCCTGGCCAGGAATCAAACTCACCGATTTGAGAAAAAAATCACAACCTGCATTATTGCACCATTCGATAGTGTCGGTAACAAGGATCAAATTCTGGGAAGTGATGATATACGACAAACTTAAGGAAAATAATATTTTTACAAGAGGTTAGATTCCTGGTCAGGAATATTGGTCAAATAAACATTCAGTTTTAATCAAAATCAATCTCGAGACTTTTTTGAGCAGTTTTCGATATTCCTCACAGTTTCGGATTTGCCCATCTGCGCCCAGTATAGCTATAATTGGGACCTAATAAAGCTCCATCTGTTATGCCAAAATTCTGTATTCATAACAAAATGAAGTAATCAATCAAAAACGAGAAAAGCTACACGAATGTCGACCCAATTGCATCGAATGTATGTAACAAAATCGGCTTAAGGTGGGTCGCAATTCAATTTTTTTGATTGTACCGCTGGTTTATCCACGTGCCTGACGTGTCCTACAAGTGCAATTTTGTATCAAACAGGTAAATATATTTTTCTCCCAGGTTGTTACTTTCGAGAAATCAGAAAGGCTGACCGCTGAAAAAGACGTTCATCTAAAAGTCGCTTCTTTGTCTGAGTCGCTTGAATTCAAAACGTTCGATAATTTGCAAAAATAGATAACAATCTCTATTGTATTTTTTTTTCTTTTTTAATTAAGGTATTTAATAGTTTATTTGTGTAACAGTTATAAATCTAAGGCCCATCGTTCTGTCTCTGTCAACTTCAAACAATTTGACAGGGACACAGTGATATTCTAAGGCAGTTTAGCGCTAAACCCGTTTAGTGATGTGTGGTGCAAGTGGGCCTTAGTGACTCGTACGAGATTAAGTGTTTAAAGGGCTTCAGCATTTTCGAGATTTTGAATTCAAATTACACACACAATAAAAATTATATTGGTGAAGCAAATATGAACTTGAATTGTTAGAACTTAATCGGCGCTATACAGTTGCAAGATCAAAGGGTACTTACTCTTCGACTTCCTTCTCCCGTTGTTCGAGCTGAAGTCTAACTGCGCAGACCTCTAGAAACAGTTCATTGGCATGGCTCAGTTGATTTTCATAGATCTTGCGTATATTGCGAGCAGTTTTTATATCTTCCCGCCTGTTTGCGTCGCTGCCAGAAGACCCTTCCTGCGCGTCCGATTTTGTCAACCTAGGGAATTAATATACTGTTAAGACCTTTATGAAAGAACTAGCGTTATACGCCTATCAGCCTGACATTGTCCCAATAGTTCCAGAGTTTACGCACACACAAAAAAACTTTTACCTTTTTTTAATACTAGCATAGATTACTTAAACATTCAGAAAACTGCAGTAAAATCCGATGCGTAATTTCAAAAGTCAATGTAGATGAAGAAGCGTATTATATGAATATGATTTATTAGGTAAAACTAACGTACGACATTTCTATCAGCTTAGGCACTTCTCTATACAGGCTGATTTGTAATTCGGAGCGGTCCTTGTAATGGGTGATACTAGACTTTATTGGCAACAATTTTAACCCCGACAACATGGGGTCCAAATTGACTGGTTTTGGAGATATCGAACTTTAAAGATTTTTTGAAAAATTTCCACCTCCCCAAGTGCTTATTTTTAGAAATAAACGATAGCCACAAGGGAAGTTTTCAGAAAACTTCAAAACAGAAACTTGAATGACACTTAATTTCCCAAGATATGATTAGTTTTACAACAAACTTATATTCACGAGATTCAGTCGTTCATATTCTATCAGAAATGTATGTATTCTAAGTGGTAACTATCGTTAATTTCTAAAAATAAGCACTTAATGAGGGAGAGGTGGAAACTTTTCGAAAAATCTGTAATATAGATATCTCTTAAGCCAGTCCCGACAACATGGGGTTTGGACCCCATGTTGTCGGGGTTAAAACTGTTGCAAATAAGGTCTAGTATCACCCATTTTAAGGACCCCATCGAATTACAAATCACTCTGTATAGACGAAAAAAACTAACAAAAAGTTATATAGCGTGTGGAAGTTTAATGCCTGAGAGTCCCTGAAAGAGTTTCTGAAGCATGAAGTATGAACTAAAACGAAACTTTATTAACGTGTCGTCAAATCTCGGAAGCCAAAGTATACCGTATGAGAATAAATATTTTAATTGAAATTAAAACTACAAGAGTTAAAGTTATTATTTTATAATATCAGTTTCTAAAGTTAAATGATTTGAAAAAGGCATTTTAATAAATGAATCATTGGATTCCAATCACTAAGTGACACAATCGAGTAACATCTGGCCAGAACATGGCTGACAGTTTCTATGCCACGCAAAAAACTTTAACA
Organism: Agrotis puta; assembly: GCA_943136025.2. NCBI lineage: Eukaryota > Metazoa > Arthropoda > Insecta > Lepidoptera > Noctuidae > Agrotis > Agrotis puta. Next base: position 11,024,028 of record OW964166.2, read on the forward strand.
GTAATCACTAAAATCCTACCAAAAAGTGAAAATAAACGTTTCTTACTTAAATATAACTTGGAATTTAAATAAAAAACCCGCCAAGTGCGAGTCAGACTAATAAAAACCATGCCCCCTTATTTTGATTTTTTGTATTTTTTGCTATAGCAGTAACATCAATACTTCTGTGAAAATGTCATTGTCTAACTACGAGTATCACGGTTCATGAAATGCAGCTTTGTGACAGACGGACAACGGAGTCTTAGTAATCAAATTATATTTAAAAAAAATACTCGTTAAAAGTATGTGAAACGAAATGCGAATAAAGAAATTCAAAGCATAAGTAGCTAGGATCGGAAATAAATAATCAAACTGCCTCAAACCAAAATTATATCACCGAAGGCCTGACTTTTAAACTAAAGTGGAACTAGTGATTTAAGAAAAAAACACAAACTCGCTAAAATCTATCAATTACTTGCATTCTTTTTAATTCAAAGCATGTAACCTCTCATAATATTTGAGAACACAGAAACAGTTGTTCATGTACTGTAAATACATAAGATTTTATTAAAATACTCAGAAATATTTAAAACAGTAAATGAATTAAAAATATAATTACGTCTCCGACAGAAAAAAAGTACTTATTTTTTTTATAAATGGGCCTATGTGTATCAGAAACATTTGATTTTGATATGAGAAAGAAAGATTCCTACATTCTGATAAAACGTCAGTAATACTCGCTAAAATCTTATCAGTATTTGTAAAAGATTGAAATAAGGAAATAATCTATATAAGTAAGAGCTACATTAATACGTCAGATTTTTATAAAACAGTGAAAAAAAAAAGTTAAAAAAACCTAATATTAAAACACTGACGATTTAATAACGAACTTAGTGTTAAACCTGCACTTTCATAAGTAAATGGACCTTACCAAATGTTTATCAATGATTCCATCACTAAAATATTCATAATTAAAATTCCGGGAAATAAAATAGAATTCAGAAAATCATTTCAATTGACTTTGAAATAATCTAAGCTCTGAATGTTATTTTTTAAATGAAGGTAATCACATCACTACGAATATAAATAAACTGACCCTAAACAAAAACGGAATCACAAACGAACTCATTTCCAAACGAAGTTTAATTTAAAAAACTGCTATTTCACAAAAATGAAAAAAAAAAACGCGTTAACCCTTTAAAAAAATCGGACTGCTTACTACTCTACAAACAAAATCATCAACATACAAATAAAATCATGAAATACCTATAAATAAATCATTAAATTCACGACAAAAATGCGCTAATGAATTTAAATCTGACAAGATAAAAATACCCCAACCGCTAAAATATGGCCTAGCCAATACCTAAAATAAAAACAGAACCGAAAAACTAAAACCACAATATATAATGTATTTACATAATGTTTAATAAAAACCGCGGCACAAAATCACAAACTTACCTTGCATAAAATCTCTTCATTGCTTCCGCTACTTCTTTACGCCAAACAGCTTGTGATTCCTTGAAAGTTTCCAAAGGACACGTCGCTAATTCGTCGCCCGCAATTTCCAAATTAGCAGCGATTATTTTAAACGGCGGCCTAAAACAAACACTCGATGTAAACTGTACTATCATAAATTCACGTCAACTTCGCGGTGTTGTCGAATGCAAGCGAGCCGTGCGACTGTGAGCGCGGGTCTGGCCACACTGACCGGAAAGCACATTGCCCCCGGTCGGTTACCCCGCACCTGCCCCGCTTGCATGTGCAAGTGCCTGTTGCGCAACCTCTGTGTGCAACTGAAGCTTCTACATTGCATGCGTCCCAACTGATAACGTTCCTAAGGCGCATGCCCAAGACGCACCCGCCCCTCCCAAGAATTCTAGGACCTAAGGACCTTACCAGTTCTCATTCTCATCTCGTGAGTTGCAGATTGCATTATTGCAGATTTTACTATAGAGACATAATAAAACGATCACCTTTCAAAAATAAGGAGCACAATATCTTCCGGTCAGCGTGTTTCAGATACATGTGACGATTTCTAAGAAAATCTAATTTGCAAAAACGTTATTATTACAGGTACACTCACCTATTCCTGGGAGTTCTATTCCAGCACTGATTCATCAGTAACTGCATGCTGCTGGGAAGCGTCGAAGGTATTGGCAAGGCGATGGTGTCCGTCCCGACACCCCACATAATAGCATGTGTTTCCAAATTTTTGTAAGGGACTTCTTGTGTGAGAAGTTCCCAAAGTACTACGCCGTAGGACCATACGTCCACACGTTCAGAGCATGGTTCATGTCTTATTACTTCTGGAGCCATCCAGGCAACTGTGCCCGTGAAACTCATAACGGCACTAACATCATTCCATTCGCGACTAGTGCCGAAGTCGCTAACTTTTACCACGAGATTATCAGCAATCAGGATGCTGCAAAAATATGTTTATTGTAACACAGGTTGGAAATATCACACGGTTATGAGCGTGAATACATCTTCTTTTCATTACCATTAAGACATAATGTAGTAGACACTTTAACTATGGATTAATGCTTTAAATTAGGACAGGGAGAAAATTAGTGTTTCATACACCCTGTATCGTACATTAATTCTCCAAGAAAAAAAAATCATGAAAGATTCGCGAAAGTCTTGTACCTAAGATGATAAACAAGAATCGACCGAATAAAGTGAGAATCAACTAAACTGTCTCGTTAAATAGCTTGTCGTTTTCTATACTAGTCCTTAAAATATATGGTCGCGGGACTGAACGAATTACCGTGACCCCGGAACGTAAAGGGCTGTTGAAGGACACCGTGGATTTTAGTCAGTACGAGTCTGACAGTCCCTCCCTCTCTGCTCTGGGTGGGAGGACTCATTTGATGATTTTACCACGATAAAAAAAAGCCCTTAAAATATGAACTTGGAAGCAGATTTATCAACCTACATGTTTTCTTCCACGCACGAGTCTGGGCCCAAGTGTAAGTAATTAAATTTGTTAAGAATGGGAATTAAGACGTTTTCTCGCATCCTTTGCACTATCTAGTTATAATCTTGTACGAATAATATTCATAAGTCAATATTATTATATTTAAAAAGTAAATTATTATATATAAGAACACTTGACGCAGATTCTGATTTTATTTGAAACTAGCTTCCGCCCGCGACTCCGTCCGCGCGGATGTCGGTCTTCGCGTGGATGGTTTATTTCTCCATTTTGAGTAACTCTGACAATGACATCTTATAAATATCTATTGGACCCAAATACGGCTAAGCCACATAATTAAGGAGATCCCTCTATTGAGCTACTGCTGTTGAGCTCGCGTTCTGTACTGAAAAATAAGATTTTTTTTTCTACGTATTTTTCCAGGATAAAAAGTATCCTATTTTATGCCCAGGATAATAAGGTATAATTATACCAAGTTTCATCGAAATCGAACCGTTAGTTTTGCCTGCACATACAGACAGACAGACAAAAATTTTTTTAATCACATATTTGTGTTTGGTATCGATCCAGCAACATCCCCGCTATTTATTTTTTCAATATTTTCAATGTACAGAATTGACCCTTCTACAGATTTATTATATGTATAGACTAGCTGTACCCTGCCCCGCATCGCTGTGGCACAAAAAACTGTTTTTTCAACAAAAAAAAAATAGATAAAAGCAATCCTTGATGCGGATTATATATCATGCTAAGTTTCTTCTCATGTGACTGCGTCATTACGACTACGGTTGTCAGCGAGTGTTATCCTCGCTTCCGGTAGATGGCGCGGTCACTGGTACAGAGCTGATCGTTAAAAAAACTGTTTTGCGGTTGCGGATATGTGACTGATGCAAAAAATAGATAAAAACAATCCTCGATGCGGATTACATATCATGCTAAAGTTTCAGCTCTATCAGTGCAGTACTTTTTGAGTTTTTAAAGCATACACAAACCAATATAACATTTATATATATATATAGATAGTGGCCCACCGGTATCGGGAACAGGGTCCAAGCTACCGGCGCGGCGGTCAGCGCTCCAGAGATAGGAACCTCCTAACAATGCGCGCCGTGTCCAGAAGAATTGCTTTCTGAATCAGGCCCTTGATCCAGCTGCCTAACGAGACCCTCCTTAGATGTTGGTCGAAGTTCTTGGCAATTAAACCATGCGCCGACACGACTATCGGCACAATGATCGCTAAATCCACATCCGATATATCGACAACCTCGTGAGCCAAATCAAGATACTTGAATTGCTTATCTTTCTCAACTTTCACGAGGTTCTCGTCATGTGGGACGGTTATCTCAACAATGATTGCGCCGCTCAGATCGATTCACCACCACTATATCAGGTCTATTGCTATAATAGTTCTGGCAGTGATGATGGATTGATCCTAGTACAGTGTGATATTGCCACTTTCAAGAACTGGATCGGGCACATACCTGTAGTACGGCACTTTCGATTCCACAAGGCTGTATTTCAGAGCAAGTTGCTGATGGATAATCCTGGCTACAAGGATCCGCTAGCCAGACGAGAACACCCGGAAATAATGTGACGGATTGATTCGCCAGGACGGTGGCATGCCCGACATATGTCCACCGTGCCATCCTTCACAATAAATCTCCGGTAGTTATTCGTCATCATAACTTCATTCATAATTGCACGGACAAAACCCTCGGTTTGTCCAAAGAGGTCCCCGGGTCGTAGCCAGGCCACGGACGCTGACAATCCGGCCCATGTAGGGCGCGGAAAAAGCGCCCGTGAAGCAGCTTGCTTTGCCATACCTCCATGCGATCATTAGTGTCAAGCACTGCAGGTTTGCGCCAGTTCTCTTTAGCCAAGGAGAGCGGGGTGAGGCCCTTGTCCACCGCTACTACATCTCGATGCATTTCCACGTCGGCGGTTAGGAAATATTCACTGAGATTGCATATCTCGCAATTGTGGAGAGTCTTAGCGTTTAGAAAACCTCGACATCCACATTTTCGCGGAGTATATACGAGGGGTGATCCAAAGTAATGGTAATCAATAATAAACACAATGAATAAAATAAAAATATATTTTTTTTTCTCAACATTGTCTCCTAGCAAGTCTATACATTTAGTCCATCTCTTTTCTAAACCTAAAATTCCCTTAGAAAAAAAATCGTTATCTTGGATCAAAAAAGTCCTCAACCGCGGCCATCACGTCGCTATCATCGTCAAATTTCTTGCCTCGGAGGTGTTCCTTGAGTCGTGGAAAGAGATAGAAGTCACTGGGGGCTAGATCTGGTGAATAGGGGGGGTGTTCCACCAGCTCGAAGCCCGCTTCCTGAATGGCAGCCATGGCAATTGCAGCTTTGTGAACCGGTGCGTTGTCTTGATGGAACAGCACTCCAGCCCGCAGTTTGCCTCGCCTTTTCTCCTTAATAGCCTCCCGCAATCTTCTTATTTGTTCTGCATAGTAGGAGCCTGTAAAAGTGGCCCCCTTTCCCAAGTAGTCCACCATGATTATTCCTTTAGCGTCCCAAAAAACAGACGCCATAACCTTCCCTGCTGAGCTTGACACTTTGAATTTCTTCGGCGTCGGTTCATCGGATCGTTTCCATGTCATCGATTGTTGTTTTGTTTCAGGATCAAAATGGTGGATCCAGGTCTCGTCCATGGTCACAAAACGTGAAAAAAATCTTTGTCTGCCTAAAACTTTTCGAGATTTGCTCTTGACATGTCGACTCGTTTCTTCTTTTGCTCGTCGTTTAACATTTTCGGTACCCAACGCGCGGAGACCTTTCTCATATTCAATTCGATGCCATATGAGATCCCTGTGACCTCAGCTACATGCCTGATAGTCACTCTTCGATCTTCCAATACAACTTCTTCAACTTTTTTCACATTTTCTTCAGTGAGGGACGTCGATGGACGTCCTTCGTATGTTCTTCCCAGCTTAAACTCCTTAGCCCGGCGTGCAACTGTGGAATATGGAGGAGAAGAGTCCCTTAATGTTTCCACCAAGTCGCTGTGTATGTCTTTGGTACACATTTTTTTCAAGCAGAGGTATTTAATGACAGCTCTGATTTCGTGTTTTTCCATTTTTATGTTCATTCCTTTGACAGTCCGTATTCAAATGAATGTAGCTCCCGGGAATCGTGGCCTATTTATATTATTTGTTTTTCCTGAACTAGTGGGTAACTGAGCAAGTGACTGATATTTTTTTTGTATTTTTGTGTGCACTAGAAATAACTGATTATCACTACTTTTGGATCACCCCTCGTAACCTCATAACCGAAGACCGTGGGTGATGCATTCAATATGCAATCAGCAATGTACGGACCCTCCTATCCAGGGCATCAAGTTCTGTTTGAAGTGAGTGAGTATGCCAAAAGACTACATCAAGACTGGCATGACCCAGCCGTTGAAGGCGCGCACCTTATTACCACCTGATAAAAGGCTATAAAATACTTTTTTCAGGAGGCCAAAGAAACGCTCTCTCAACGATTGTTTCATGTCAGTAAAATTGATTCCAAACGCTTCCGACATTCCCAACTACTTATAGGTTTCGGTTGTTGGGAGGGATCTAAGGCTTATGGAATCCGAGAGTTGGGTATATTATTATAATGAGACGAAATGTGAATTTAAAAATTGCCATCCTTTTAGAATCCAAGTTCTGTCCATTTTTTTTTGTAAATTATAATTAATATTGCGTTCACTTCACAAATATGTGCTCTAATTACATGGAAGGATTAAAATTACCTGGTTATTCCACGTTATCAAAATAACGAAAACGTTTTTAACAGTTTTCAGAGCTCAAGTGGACATAGGTTTTAAAGTTTTAGGAATAATTTAATCCAACAAATAAATTGAAAACCGCTTGAAGCGATTGCCCCGCTTCGAGAGACATTCAATTACTTTTTCAGTGTCACGAGAAAGTTTGTTTTGAATAATACAAAACTTGTTTGTTGATCTTGATTCCCACATTTTAATTATTAATTAACTAAGTGACGAAAAAAGCAGAGTAAGAAAGGGTTCGATTTTCCTGGTACGAATAGAATTAACTTTTTCTTTTCAAATGGCTGAAACAGAGGACCAACTTTTGCAGAACTCTGCTACGTTTTTGGGGTTTCTGGTGAAAATTCGCCTTGGAACAAACTTGTGGACTGGTATCAAGAATTCAATCATAAAATAATACTACGGAAAAGTATGACAGGACGAAGTTGAACGTCTGAGGCGCGGGAAAGTTTGTAATGTAGAATATGAAATACAAACAACATTGCTAAACAATCAACAGGTATTATAATAGTATTGACCTCTTAAAAATGCAATAACGGAGAATCGATACGTGACTGAACTTTACTGTAACATAACGATGAGTTTTGCGAGCCCTACAAGCACTTAAGGTGGGACCTACTTGTCAACTCCGAAAGTTATGACGCCGAAACACGTAACTGGCAATACTCGAATCACGATTTGAAGGACTAGTGAAAAGATCAGTTATTGGAAATTTGTTGACGAATCTAACCTTGAGTGCAAGTACAATACAATCACGTTCTACGACGCTACTAACGATGCGGCACTCATAGACGTATTCTAGGCTGATTATACAGGGTGAATTTTTCAACAGGGCGTGGATGGCTAATATGGCTATATCGGAAACTATGAGGAATATCGGAAAACGTTGAAAGGAGTCTCGAGGCTGATTTTGACAAACTAAAACTGCATCATTGGATTTTAGAAAAATCAAATGATGGTCAGGAAACAATTCCCACTGACTTGAAAAAAAAATATCAGCCTGTAGTTTTACACCATTCACTAGTATTGCTAATAAGGATCAAATTCTAGGAAGTAATCATATTCGGCAAACTTAAGAAAAACGTATAATTACATGATATAAAATTAAAATATATTTTTCAAGGTAATCTATCAACGCACAGCCGAAAGCGCAGGACCTAGGAGCATACAATTTTAACTAAGAACGGATTTTGCGAAACTCGATCCTAAGCGGTTGTTTTTGGGGTTAACAGTTCATATGAAACTTCCTTACCACAAGTGTACAGTGTAGTTCCAAATTTTGCATAAGGGTCATCAAATCATTTAGGAATTTGACCAAATTCCTGTTTTTATCATATCCCTTTTTTTATCGTGGTAAAATCATCAATTGAGTCCTCCCACCCATTCCTATCAGACTTGTACTGACTAAAATCCACGGTGTCCTTCAATAGCCCTTTACGTACCGGGGTCACGGTAATTCGTTAGTCCCGCGACCCCGGCAGACTTTGGCCCTATACAGGCCCTGTCACTATGCTGACACTCCTTAAGGCGCGCGTGGAACACAACGCGCCGTCGACCCGGGCATGGTCCATAGTCGGACAGCGAGTCGCCCATTACTCGCCGCCCGCATGCCCGCGCCTAAGGTGGCCGGAGATCGTCTTGCGACGTCCGACGCCGTGGGCTTCTACCACTGCGGCTGGAATGGAGGGAGGTCACTGTTCTCTCCCTCACGCGGCCCGCCTCCTCCTTCGCGAGCATAACTGCTTCGCAGAAGGAGGACGACCTTAAAGCGCTCCCAAGAAAGTAGAGAGGACCGCGAAGCGCGTTTATCGGCTCACCGAGTGCGTCACGCCCACCCACGTGAGTCTGAAACTTTCACCGAAAGATATTCGCGCCACTAAAAAAATACATTGTTAAGTTTCGACATCCACGCGAACGAAGTCGCGGGCACAGCTAGTAAATAATAAGTAAAAAACGTTGGCTGTAAAATAAGCCGCGGAATACGTCGAAAAGGTTTAAAAATAGTAAGCAATTTAAAACAACGTCAAATCAAGGTTGCATGTTTTTGGCGGACCTTTTACAGAACTCGTCAATAACTAAATCTATTGCGAGTTTAAACGTACTCGTAGGTCTCCAGTTTAAAGGGAATGTTGGCTGGGAAAAACCACCTGCCTACTGTGAGGGTTTACGTATTAGGTCTAAACGTAAAGATTTGTAAAAGGCACGTGCTAATACCGCGGGAATGCTGCAGTATAATCACAAGACTAACCTAAAAAAGTGGATGAATCAACTTACAACCCTAACTAGTAGAGACATCATGTACTTTGAGGAATACAAAGGTTCTGTAAAGGGCAGTTACGCTATCAATTTAGTACCGATATTCTTGTCATTATTGTTTCTGGTCGGAAAGCCATACTGTTTCGTCTTTTTTGGAAGTTTTCACTAAAAACTTAATCACATTGTAAGTACTTTAGACGAAGGAACGAAGACTGGGTTTAATATTACTTATCGCGATATCACATGAAAGACCGATAGTGAAAGACCACACTATCGGCCTCTTCTCAAAGCTCAAAGTCGCTCAACGAGCTATGGAGAGAGCTATGCTCGGTGTTTCTCTACGTGATCGAATCCGAAATGAGGAGATCCGTAGACGAACTAAATTCACCGACATTGCCCACCGGATAAGCAAGCTGAAGTGGCAATGGGCAGGCCATATTGCTCGCAGAGCAGATGGGCGATGAGAAAAGTACTAGAGTGGAGACCATGGACTAGCAAGCGCAGCGTAGGACGTCCACCAACAAGATGGACAGACGACCTTATAAAGGTCTTCGGAAGACGCTGGACGCAGGTCGCTTCCAACCGGTATATGTGGAGATCTAAAGGGGAGGCATATGTTCAGCAGTGGACATCCTGTGGCTGAGATGATGATGATATCACATACCCCAAGTTATCCACTTAACCTGAACCTTTCTATGAACTTTTTCTTTTATTGTAAACTACCTGTTCCCCGTAGATTCACTCCCGCAGATGAGTAGCGTGATGTTTTATAGCCTATATTATATAGCCTTCCTTAGCGATAAATGAACTACCAAACACAAAAAGTATTTTTCAATTCGAATCAGTACTTCACGAGATTAGAGCGTTCAACCAAACAAACTATTCAGCGTTATAATATAAAGTATAAGATTGATAACCATGAGAGCAGACCAGATTCCTATTAAGCAACGCCTAGTAGTCGGATGAGATGCAATACAAACTATACGAAAGTGAACTAAAAACAATATAGATAACACTGTGTAAACTGTCGATTTTTATACTTATTAAATTCTAGATATTGACCTCATTTGTAACAAAAAACGACCGTTTATGTTTAGAATGCAAGATTTAGCTGATAGCTTTACAGACCACATTTTGTATTTTTGATTCTATTTACGAGTTATGACATTTTTTCGATTGGCGGCGCTAGTGGACTGTAAGAGGCCTCTTAACGGCACAAAAGGCGCAGTTGCAGAGTAATTGACTGCTGAGCTTTGTTTTTTTTTTTTTTTAGGGTGGCAAAATCATCAAAAGAGTCCTACCGCCCTGGGCGGGGCGGAAGGGACTGTCAGACTCTTACTGACTAAAATCCACCCGTGTTTCTTCGGATGCCCTTTACGTTCCGGGGCCGCGGTATCCTGGATTAAGAAAAAAGCCGCGACCCCAGCAGGCATTTGGCCCCGTAAGGGGCCCCGTCGGTGACGCGTGAAACACGACGCGCCACCTACCCGGGCTTGGTCCTTGGTCGGACGGCGAGCTTACCCATTACTCACCGTCCGCAAGCCCGCTCCGCCGCTGTGCCCTCTGCTGTTCAGAGGGACACGCGTTGGAGCATCCACCCGACAGGCTATTCGCATACGGGCAAAGAGACCCCTTAGGCACACAGTGCCTAAAAGAGTTTTTGCCCGCATCCCAGGGTGCACCGGCCCGAAAAACTGGTCTCGGACAAAAAACTGGTCTCGAAAAACTCCCCCGGACGTATCCGAAGTGGAACTCCAGTCCACGGGCGCACGTGGAGGTTTCCTGTCTTAGCACCCCTGACTGCTGAGCTGCGTATCTTTTACTAACGAATAGAATCAATAAATGAACATTTAAAAATGCCCAATCATTGTAATGATTTTTTTATCGTGGTAAAATCATTAAATGAGTCCTCCCACCCATGGCAGAGCGGGAGGAACTGTGAGACTCGTACTGACTAAAATCCACGGTGTTCCTTCAAAATTCCTTTACTTTTTATTTATATACGAGTATATAAGTATTCATTACATGGATTAAATTGTCAAGTAGTCTTCTCGAAACATCGAAGAGTGAATATTTTTGTAGTTTATTAAACCCCTGTTTTTATATACTTTCAATCAAGTGTTCAAAAAAATAGGTAAATAGCAAAATGCTATGAAATTTATAATGAATTTCTATAATATTGTCCTAGATTAGTAAACTTAACTGGCATGACATCCATTTAAATAACCCCTAAACGAGAATTCGGAAACAAAACAATGCAAACGAAACAACAAGCAAAGTTACGAGCTTCTTCTTGAAACACTATTGTCGGAACACATACGTAGCTAGTGCACTGTTGGCTTTGTATCGCGTGTTTAGCAGACTCCACTATTCAGTAATATCACAATAGCTAGAAATAATTGTAGCACAATGGAGGAAAATGAAGACCCAACATTTCCGAGCAAACATTCTCTTTAAACGTAACAAATAATTCCATTGTAATGCAATCTCTAGATTCTTTCCATTTTCATTCTGGAATAATTATAGAAATATTTTTAAACACAAGGTATCTTGTCAAAAAACTCGTAACTCTGTTTAGAATAGGTAAATATTAGAAAGCAACTTACTTGGGAGACTTCAAATCCCTGTGGATGATCTTATTTACGTGTAAATAAGACATCCCCTGTGCGATCTCTTTGGCCCATTTAAGGATCTGCGCTGGTAAGAAGCATGAGCCACTGTGTATGTATTCGAAGAGCGGCCCATATTGGCAGAACTCCATTATTATGCACGAGCTCGGACCGTTGGTACTGACCCCTTTGAACTGCACTGTTGGACAAAAGAAAAGAAAACATTATTAAAATGTGAAATATGAGCTCGGGTGGGTTTGATTCGCCACTGCCGGACGCCAATACTTTATAACATTCAATTTTGCCACCAGGGCTGTGCTAAATTATGCGAGCTCTTACTTAAATGAGTAGCATCCCTAATAAGCAAATGACACACGCACGGCCTGTGCTAATTTGTATGAAATCAAATCGCACCCGAATCGGGTCCCGTAACTCGTTTCGCGGGTACGATTTTATTTCATACAAATTCGACAATCGACACGCATATAACTTTTCAAAGTAACGTCGTCCGCAATATTCCGGCTGGTAATTCCGGTGCGTGTGCCATCTCACTCAAAGCCTGACTGAATTCACCAACGTATCTGAAATTGATCAGCACATCTCATGACAAACATACATGATCCAGTTTTCCATCAAGTTTGCAGCGCGCTGGAAGCGGCCTGCGTGCGCTGGAAGTGCAAATTGACGTTATACGGCTATCAGAAGTAGACTTATTATGCACATGCACAATGATAGTCATACTTTACGCACGCCGCTTCCAGCACGCTGTAAACTTGATCGTGTATACCTGGAATATAAAACATTGATGAGCTGTCGGTGTGATACCGACATTGCTTTAAACCACAGATAAACGCGATGATTTTGTGATCACGTTCAGATGAATAGTCAAAATTCGAAATATAGAAATACAATAAATAGGTAGGTACGATGGGTGATCAAGAATGGAAGGCACAGCTTATTTATAAGCTATTTGTATTTTAACACGATAAGTAGCACAAAATATTATATCAATATTACATTGGAGATTAATAACAAAACAGATAGGTATTTGGTAGTATTATTTCAATGCTGCATAATTATATCAGTTTATTGTTTTGAAACACATGACGTGTAAAATGATAAGTACACAAAAAAACAAAATTTATTAAAAGCAGTTTTTTAAGGAATAACTATTGATGGAATAAAACATTTATGTATCATGTTGACTACAATTAGACGACCTTTTTTATCGTGGTAAGATCATCTAATGAGTCCTCCTACTCAGGGCGGGACGGGAGGGACTGTCAGACGTGTACTGATTAAAATCCACGGCGTTCTGTCAATAACCCTTTACGTTTCAGGGTCGAGGTTACCTGATAAGACAGTCCTGCGACCCCAACAGCCTTTGGCCGTCCAGTGGGGCCTAGAGGACCCCGTCAGATTGCTGACAGATATTTGAGGCCCACGTGAAACACAAAGCGCCGTCGAACCGGGCATAGTCAATGAGCAGGCGAGGGGTCGACGCTATCCTCTCTCAAACTTGGCCAAGACCAATGCCGGGCGCGAGAGGTCACCGCCGCCTAACACCTTCGAGGACATGGCGTTGCGCTACCCAAGCGGGGCAGACCTGCACCATATGCTTCACCGTGTCTTCCGGGCGATCCGCCGTGACGTTGTTTTTATCTTGTTTATTGCCATTTTTGTTTATTTAAGAGCATGTTTGTATTAGAAAACCGTGCATTATGTCACAAAATGCGCATGTTATTGGTTGAATCGCATAGTATGTATTATAGGGCATGTACACATGTCGATTTTTCGGTTGATTTGCCTGATGAACGTAAGTTGTAAACCAAATGATATAATGACGTATAAAATCATAAGTAAGATTAAAGTAACCTGATTGTTCGGTAACGTCAAGTCACACAACAAAGTACATCCTCGCCGGAACAATACCGGACAGAGCAATCAAGAGAAACGTTTCTCGGAAATGGCACCGGATGTCATGGCGACTAAAAATATAAAGTCATTGACAATATTCTAGTTCCCGGTTACAGAATTGGAAACTCTGTGCGTGTAACATGATCAAAGAGATGTCCCTCGCAACATAGTCCATTTAAGCATAAGCGACGCTAAATTGAACGTAGTTGAATGGAAAGGATCTATCCATAGTTAAAGGGCGTTCAATTGCAGTGCTTGATAGCACTGTCTGTTAGTCTCAAGGGAAAACAGACATAACAACGTTGAGCATAAAACCTGTCGTTGTCAAAGAACTGAACTGTATCTTTTAACCCGAAATATTACATAGGCCACAAAATAAATCTTGTAATAAACTAAGGAATCAATCGTTAGTAGATAAAATGCCTCCGGTTGTTTCACGGTCAATATCCGTCAAATGAATATTGTTCTTGTTTTATCTTTTAATTTAAGTTTTTTTTAACTTTTTTTTTTGGTTGTTAATTCCATAGATTTCTGATGGTTTCAGCGGTTTCAGCGTTTCATCATGGTGGGATATACTACCGTTGCTTATTAAATTTTTATTTTAAAACATTATTGTCAAATGAAAAATGGTGAAAAAAAAGGATGCAAATAATTTAGTAACGCGCTACAAATGAGCACCTTCAAGGACCTTTTCTGACCTATTTGCACATTTTTTTAATTTAATCATTTAGAAACTGAATACACGTAGTAGTACAACCGCAGCCTCAGAGTAATTAAATTGCGCGGTAGACTTGCAGATAGGAATGAGTCAATGAGGCGGAAGTCCTTACAATATGCGCGGGTAGAGGTTACAGATGTTTTAATTTATTCTCTTGATTGCATTGCAACGGAATCAAACAAGAAATCTAATCTGTATACACGTACATTATTAATTGTTACGTTGTATTCTGAAGGTATATTCTACATACTATAAGCTATTTTTATTACATTCGACAATGGTTTCGAGCTTTTATGAAATCTAAATTTAAAACAAGAAAAGTGGTTTAGGTTTACTTCATATTATAAATATTGTGTTGATTGTATTGACTCGTACATTTCGTGCGACTCATTCAATATTCGTTTGTTTACCGGTAAAACTACTCAGTCCGACGCCAATGATGTTCATCCTTTATTGAAATGAACATATAAATAAAAATTCGCGACCACGGAATTAACTATTCAAAACACATAATTGTCAGGCTTTCAGTATTGGTGGATAGCATTAAAATTGGCTATTCGCAAACATAGTGTGCACCGGACTTATCGATTGGCGCCGTGACATTTCGTTTGGAGTAAGTGCGCATTAAACTGGAGTTTCCAGAAATAGATCTACAAGTGGCCTTTTACTGAAATATGTTGTGTTTGCTTTGTTACTTTAGAACTATACTGGCCATTTTTTTAGGACACAGTTTAAGATCAAGAGTGATACAATATCTTTTATTTCAACGTTATCATGAGGAAGATTTTATTGGTTTTGTTTTTTTTTTATGATATTATGATCAATTAATATTTATTTTTATTTGATTTTTAATAAGATAAATAAAACCCGCCGAAGAATACAAGGACAATGAATTCCCAACAAAAACTTTCCTCATTTTCAGGGGTCTAAGACCTTTCGCAGTTCTTTTCAATGTCGCGCCTCCCCGGGGTATGAAAAGGTGTGTCAGTAGGTCAATGTCGAGTGCGATACGCTCTACAACCTGTTGGATACCTAGCACTTTTTTTTAACGTGATATAATTATCAAACGTGTCCTCCCAACCAGGGCAGGACGGAAGGGACGTTCAGACTAGTACTGACTAAAATCCACGGTGTCCTTCAGTAAACCTGCACTAAAGCTTCAATTAGAGTACATTTAGAAAAATAAGGGAAAAAAAAACTGAGCCACAACATTACTAACTCGCCCAAGAATATTACAACTCGGCAACAGTTTTTATTTTGGGGGCACCCCGAGGATCGGTATGGTTAGGTTCCTTTAAGCCCCACAGACTGAAATAGGACCGTTGTCTACTCCTTGGCTTAGACTATTTTTTGTATATTTTCTTATCAATCAATTTATTAGATTCGTGACTGGCTTAGTTATTTTGTGGGCTAAGTAGTTTTTAGTGAACAATAATGCTATTAAATAGGAGCCGCTTTAAATAGCACCCGAATTATAACAGTGTATTTAAATGATTTAGCGACCCTGTTTTCAGTAACAGGGTCGCTAAATCATTTAAATACGGAGTTGAGCTTGTGAAGTTTAGGATCGTCAGCCATTTAGACTTGGCAAACGTGAACTCGAACCAGTTAGTTGTTTTTTTTGTATTATCTTTAAAGGGTTACTACTTGACAAAACCCTTATAACAAGGGCTGCAGTAATATCGGCCTGGAGGGCGAAGGGTAGTTGAAAGAACGGGGTATAATTTAGACAGTGTTTGGCAGTCCCTTTCGCTCCAGACTAAGCATGAGAACTTAAAGGACTATTTCGACGATTTACCACGCTAAAGAAAAGGTATTATTACTTAAACCGTCACGATTAAGGGAGACCTTGAACGTGTATTCGCGCCGACGCGGACGGCGGTTACACACACAGGTTTCCCGACGAAAAGAGTGACTAATGCCCGAGGAAATCACTAATATTAAGGATTCGGTTTAACCCTGCCCTGTGTAAGCGTTTATATAGTGAACATTTAAACTGTCTTACTATCACAGTTCATGAGATACAGCCTAGTGACAAACGAACGGACAAGAAGAAAGACGGAGTGACGACGG
Organism: Agrotis puta; assembly: GCA_943136025.2. Classification (NCBI taxonomy): domain Eukaryota; kingdom Metazoa; phylum Arthropoda; class Insecta; order Lepidoptera; family Noctuidae; genus Agrotis; species Agrotis puta. Next base: position 11,040,318 of record OW964166.2, read on the forward strand.
AGTCTCCGTAATAGGGTCCCGTTTTACCCTTTGTGTGCAAAACCCTAAAAGCAAGACTAGACAAAGTTATAACAAGATTTTGCCACAATCCGTAAATGACCGAAGAATAGAATCATTTATTTTACACGTTTGAAACCGCCGTGCTCAATTTGTGTATCCTTCGATCGACAAAACCCGTGTCATGTTTTCGTGCAGGACCAAACCTCATAAAATAAAAAAAGTTAATTTGATAAATAACAAAATTTAGAGAACAACGAGCAATGTTCTATGGTCCTTCTCATTGTGAATCAGTGATTTTAGAAACTTTAGTAATTTATCTATAAGAAACAGGCTTGTAAACAGTTCACATGCAGGTTATAGGAAAATCGGTCAATGCCGAGACAATTGTCTGTTTGTGTACCAGAGGTTCATTCAAACTGGGACATTGCCAGTTCTATTGACATTTCATTTCAATATGTATGATAATACTTGGACCTCTTAGGTTTGTTATGCCACTGGTGCTCTAGAGACATTTCTTTTTTACCGTGGTAAAATCATCAAATGAGTCCTCCCACCCAGGGCAGAGCGGGAGGGACGGGGTGTCCTTCAATAGCCCTTTACGTTCCGGGATCGCGGTAATTCGTGAATTCCGCGACCCCGGCAGGCTTTGGCCCTCTACAGGGGGGCCCTGTCACTATGCTGACACTCCTTGAAGCGCGCGTGGAACACAACGCGCCGTCGAACCGGACATGGTCCATGGTTGGACAGCGAGTCGCCCATTACTCGCCGCCCGCGTGCCCGCGCCTACGGTGGCCGGAGATCGTCTGCAGACGTCTGTCACCGTGGGCGCCTACCACTGCGGCTGGGGTGGAGGGAGGACGCTGTCCTCTCCCTCACGTGACGCGCCACCTCCTTCGCTAGCATAACTGCTTCGCAGAAGGAGGCGACCACTTCCCAATCCGTCTCTCCCCGCACAATGGCCCCGCAGAATGGCCGAGGTCTCCGCCTATCGCCGTCGTGAGGACACGGCGGTGCTCTGCCCAAGCAGTCCTGCACCGTATGCTCCACCGTGTCCTCCGGGAGATCCTCGCAGTGGTGACACCCAGACGTTTCTTCCTTCCTCATCCGACACAGGTACCTCCCGAAACATCCGTGCCCGGTAAGGACCTGCGTCATGCGGAAGTTCAGGACGCCGTGATGCCTGTCCAACCACTCCTCAAAGAGGGGTCTTACCGCCGCGATTGCCGCGTGGCCGGGTGCTCTTGACACATTGACAATTTTAATTAAATGTCACCGTAGTAACCGAGGTCAGGGTTGGTTCTTTTTTGCTGAATGGACTTGAATGATGGGATAAGTGAGAAGGATGGTGACATCTTATTTATCGCTTACACAATATATGATTAGGACATAGGTTCTGATTGGATTTGGTTTAGACCAAAAGCGTATAAGATAGAATTCTCTTTATTACTTACACCATATTACTATCTAAAACTTATAAATGGGGTTACAGAATGGGCGGCCTTAACGCTAATAGCGATCTTTTCAAGACAACCTTTGGATGGATAAGACGAAGAGAGAAAAAACGTAATCATCATTTTTATGCGATGTTTGGATACATGTACAACGGAAAAATTTGGTCTGTTTAGTGTGATCAGCCTATAACGTTCTTTCTGTTGGGACACCGGCTTCTTATCTTTTTTCTTTGTACGATGGGTTTGCTATTGACCTTAGTCTAGGTCAGGGGTGAGAAAGACAAGGGCGACAATGGAGCGAGATAACCCAGAAGATGTCCGTTCATTCTATATTTGAAGATATTAGAGTTGTATGCGTTCGGAAACACAGGCGCAGGCTATTAAGGTAAGGGTGGTAATTTGCAGTGTGTCTAGATGTGCGATGATAGAAAAGGACCGGCAGGATGAGGTCGTGGAATTCTTGGGCACTCTCCAAAGTACAATCTGTAGAAAACCGATAGGCAGGCATCGTAGCAGCGATGAGTCAAGCTATGAAACTTGACATTCACCAATTTTACGTCGCCAATGAGCCTCTTAGCTCTGCATTCCACTGAGTCAAGAGCGGCAAGTTGGTATTTAGCTGAGCCATCCCAAAGGTGGCTGCAATACTCCATGCAGGATCGGACTTGTGCTTTGTAAAGAGTTAAAAGCTGTCCAGGCGTGTAGTACCGGTTCACTCTATTTAGGATGGCCAGCTTTTTGGCCGCAAGTTGGGCTTTGAACTCAATGCTGGCTTCAAAGTTGATACTAGAAGTCAAGTCGGTCGACAATCCGTTTTTAGCTCAATACATCTTCGCTATCACTTGTAAAACAACGCGAGTCTATAATACCCGTAATAAAAATAAAATAAAAAATTACAGTGTAAGAAGCCCTTTGTGTTTACTAGGAAATAATGGTAGCTCTTAAGACCCTGTGGATATATTCTTAAGACCAGCAGTTTCACACCACTCCATCAAGTCGAAGATCCCATCACCAATATCTAAGACTTACCGATGTTCTCGTGGTTGAGCTTGCGCAAATGTTTGACGTTGACGTCGTTCCTGTCCCGCAGCTGTTTGACTGCGACCAGTTCGCCCCGATAGTGGCCGCCGAACACGATGCCCTGGGCCCCTGCCCCCAGGTACACCAGGTTCGACAGCTTCTCGTATGGGATATCCCATTCTTCTTCTGTTGACAATGAGACATTTTTTAATATGTATGTTTTTAATTTTATTTGTTTTGTTAATATTTAGTTTGTAATAAGTAGCTAATAAATAACTGTAAGTATTTGTGAAAAACAAGCATACAGCCCGCCTGATGGAAAGCGAGCACCGCAACCTAATGATACCTGCAATATTAGAAGTATCGCCTGCTGAAACTTTTTCATGAATTTATTGAAGAACCTCATGTTTTCGATCATTGGGAAAAGCTTTAAACATTTTTTTTATTTGTTATTTTGGATTAAGTTGACCTGTTTTTTCTAGTCTAATAGGCTATTTGACTTAAAAAAAAAAGTCCGAAACATAGATTATTAAAAAGTATTAGACCCCTATTTTTCTTTTGTTACGTAAACTAAAATTGACGCAGATGCTACGCTTCTAAAAATCACAAAACGTCTTTCGGTCGGTACAATTTTACAAGCGTTATGACGTCACAATGAAGTCCCCCCCCTCCTGAATTAGGAAGCGTTTATTCTTTTTAAATATTCATTGATTTAAAAAAAAAACATACGTGTCCATTATTTTTCAATATTCTAACTGACGGACTTAACAGATTTTCAATTTATTTATGGAGTAAAATGCCCTATTATAGGGACACACAATAAACTGCCATAATATTTACTTTATATTTATTAAGTGAGTCTAGAACTGCCTGAGTCTGCCTTGATAAAGCATTGTGATCAATGCTCTTTTTTCTATATAAAATAAATAATAATAAATAAATAAATATTCCACAACTATCACACAACGCCATCTAGTCCCAAGCTAAGCAGAGCTTGTGTTATGGGTACTAGACAACTGATAAACATACTTATATATTTCTAAATACATACATATTATAGATAAATTACACCCAGACACAGAACAAATGATCGTGCTCATCACACAAACATTTGTCCTGGGTGGGAATCGAACCCACGACCTCCGGCATAGCAGTCAGGGTCACTAACCACTAGACCAACAGGCCTGTCAAATATGACGAAAATAGAGGCCTCTTGCCTTTGCTCAACGATAGGAACATTGAATACCTTTACCAACAAAGTTCTATACACATACTGATCACAGAACACTACAGCTCAAATGTATTGGTTCTCGGTTTATTTCGCAAACAGTAAATCAATTAATTGGCAAACGTGCAATGACCATCCTAAATTCTATCAGTAATGAAATGCACTTGTATCCGGATCGAGCCGCTTATACGGTAATTTAATTAACGTTCATTAATGTCTATCCGAGAGCCTGACTGATTACAAGGTTTAAGCATATTAAGCAAATCTGCGATTTGCGTCCGACATTGGTAATATAATATTAATGAGATTTATTGTCGAAGAACACAATCATAATAGTGAAACACAAAAGGATTTTTAATATTTAGACGGCACGGTTGATGCAGTGGCCGAGTGTTCAACTGCTGCGTTGTGTCGCGGGTTCCCGCATGGAACAAATATTTGTATGATCTGCAAGTAGTAGTTCCTGGTCTGGTTGTTTGTTCATGTGAGTTTAACTGTTTGTAAACGCACCCTCGACACAGAATTCCTAGAGTGGGCCAATGTTTTTTTTTTTAATTGGCAAACGTAGTAGTTAATTAATTACCTACAACTAATGGAAGGTATGAGCTTGCAAGTCCTCGAGCAGCGAGGCAGCGAGCTCGGCACGAGGCTTTTTTATCGTGTATCAAATGAGTCCTACCACCCATACTCACCCTGTCAGACCCGTTCTGACTAAAATCCACGGTGTCCTTCAATAGCCCTTTACGTTCCAGGGTCACGATTACCTGATGAGACTTTGCAGACTTTAGCTCCACTAGAGATTTATCCACTAGAAGTGCAGCTATTCCTAGCTTAGCCTATTCCTGACTCACTGAAACGTCCGAAAAGACGCAAAATACTGGAACCTGATATCCAAAGAGTCAATCCTAGAGAGGAATCGACTCTACACTTGATCTGACAAAATATCTGCTCATAGTCAATGGACTGATCACATGATGAGAAAATATGAAATTGATTAAAAGCGCACTAAATAATTTAAGTAATGCTAATTACGCATGTAACTATACCGAGTTATTAAATGTAATAAATTTTGGGACCAGTTGTTTGATCAGTAATTAAATAAACTATTAATTAAAATCCCATACAATTTTAACAAGTGGTTAAAAAATGTGTAGGATTTTAACAAATAGTTTACTTAACTAGTGATCCAACAAGTTTAGTGGTCTGAAGAAGTAACCGTGACTATGAAACAAATAAAAGGCCTGAAATTGAAGGCCAGATTTTAGTCGCTACCTTTCTAACAGTCTCCTTTAATGGCTAGACCACATAAAAGAGGTCAACTCTTTCACTGAACAGGTAATTTCACGATAGTTAGTTTAGTGAGATTTGTAGAAATTTTTTAGTAAGCTTTACTTGAAACAAAAAAAAACAACAATACATTATATTCAATTGTTGAGCATGGTAAGTCTCAAAAACCTTTTTTAGATTAAAAGTTAGCCCTTAATTATTTCTGATTGATTTCTTCTAGAGACTAGGATTTTTTCCAAATGATCGTTTCCCTTTTTATTTTTTCATATCTTGGATAATAAAGGCCTTAATGTAACAAGGATAAATAGCTGTAGAAACAACATAGAATAGAATGCATCATCCATGTTTCATTAATGCCTGTAATCGATTAAGGGTTGGGCAAAGGTGTACCTAATAGTTCACCCACATTTCACTAGTTATGTTTAAGTCTCATTTTATAAGGGATGATTCATTGCCATCAACAGGACCCAAACCCAGACACCGATGGTTGATGTAAAGAAATTCCTTATGGAAAACCCAATACCAATGAAGCATGAAGGTTTCAAATACTGCGTGGTTCACATGCTTCTTTCTTCTTTCAGATCTGACTATTGTTCCTGATCCTATTCCAAAAATTCAGTGACAAACCACATTTCTATACTAAAAACCTAAGATCTTGTGATTTAAACACTTTCTTCCTGTTGCAAAAACCTGACATCCTGTGACTATCCTTCCTTCTTATATCAGCCTAATATTCAGTTACCAAGCGCATTCCCATTTTAAAAATCAAAAACATGTGTTTAACCTCCCTTCCTACTCATTTCGAAATACTAGCATTCTGTATAGGGCATGCACCCAGTTATACCCAGTTGTAACAAGGTATTTGAGTATGTCTGCGGAACCGGTTCTGAGAGTGATGGGACTGGTTTGAACCGGTTCTAATAAGATTATTATAATTTCACATTAATTGCATCGCATTGCTAACAAAGCTGCTATTTGATGAAGGGAAGGGCCCATTATCAATTATCACCTATTGTATTACAGTGTAGGGAGGTACCCATAAGTCATCTAATTCAAATAGAACATGCTCAAATTCTAAAGGTTATGCATTTTTAGCATAGAGACTATCCAATTGCCCTGCTGTATTCTGAAACTAAAGTCCTCACTGTACAACAGCTCTTCATTCTGCGCGTAGTCTTGCGCCGTCACTCCATCCTACCTCTTGACTCAAACATCCTTCTTAGATGTCGAGGTTGTCCCGTATGTGATTCCGTTCAATGTCATACCGCCTTTGCTAGCCACCATTACTTGGTCCTAAACACTCATTTTTATAATAGGGTGCATCGGTTAATTGATATTTACACACAACCAAGTTTGTGCTTAAGGGAAAGCTTACCAATTGGTTGCAGAACTTGTCTTATGAATATACAGAAGGTATTCTAACAATCAATTCATGAATACTCTACTCAATATTGGTAACTGTAATTACTGAGACATATCTATTGATTGCATTAAATTCTTATAGTCAATGTTTGTCGGGAGCCAGATTTCTATACTTGTTTATAATATCCACTTGTACCACCACATTCAGTGTATGAATTGCTATGTATGTGTTTTTCTCTGTGTTCCATAAACTTATTATATTATGTTTAAGTAAAGCTACAGTTTTATTATTATCAGTTTATATTTCTCAGTCTCAATTACAGGCTGTTGTTCTAAATAACCAGAGGTCTAACCTAGTTTCCAAGTAGAGCAGGTAAATGAAGTCCCCAATGTGTCCTAGATTTTAGATTTTTATAGACATCAATGTGAAAAAAAGAATTTGATACTGACTTTGCAGTAGATGTAAAACAATCAGAAACTAAATGAGCATATCATTGTTTATTTTCTTTGTAAACTAAAAATATATCACATTATTTTTCTCTCTATATGAATCTAATAAAAGCACCACAGTGAGTGAAATAAAGCTTTGCAAACCAATCTATGGTGGCTGCTAACTACATATTGGGAAAACAGGGTATAAACAACTAGATCCTAAGGTAAAGGTAAATAGGTCAAGGATGAGCGGCCCGCGCGGCCTCCTTGTTGAAGGACGAGAGCCCCAGATAGCACGAGATCGCCCGCACGCCCCCGCACACACGCACACCGCCTACTCAGTGCACCCACACCGCATACAAAACATCAATAAATCTCGCAACATCCCCGAATCAAACGCGCGGCGCAACAACCTTCAGCTTCGATCTATTTTTAGAACAAAATGCATAGGGTCCAAACAAACAAATCAATTCACTCACCTTGGGGTTTGAGGTCCGTCTGGCTGAACAGCGAGAAGACAGTCGAGAAGCAATCCATCACGCCCCCCATCCATAATGCTTTCTTTTTGTCTTCTTGTTCTTCCAAGGCTGGGAAACATCCCTGAAGCCTACCCCCTATTAATTCAGGTGCATCGGGGTCGTCGGGAGGTGGACTCCCGTCCATTTTGTTGGTTTCTTATATCTAGAAACGGGGAATTATTTAGATATTAAATACTTTTGCCTACGAATACCCACTTTTGGAATTAATAAACCAAAACAAAAATTTCACTCACCTTTCGAGAGTCTTAAGCGTGCACCATAGAGAAACGATTTGTTTTTTTTTCGCTCCTCAAACCATAGAGTAAAAACAAGGAACTGTGTTGCCGTTCTCTGTAAGTTCAGGATTGATTAATGTTTTGACGCTAATGATTAGGTTATATCATAAAATATCATTTTGGTTGGATGAAATTGGTTACTTTCCCTCTAATTTCACCTGAAGTGAGTCAGCTACAAATCCTATTAATATGCGATTGGTAAAATTTGACAGATTCGGGTAGGTTAACCTGCTGGCGTCTGTACTTATACCTACAGGAAGATTTGTAATTGTGTGCATTCCTTGAAATGGGTGATACTAAAACTGAGTCCTGGCTTCGGGGACTCTCGGAGCTGGACTGGGGGGGGCTCTTTAGCGCCCCCCACTCGTTTGCAACGGGGAAACTTGTCCTCATCCAGAAAATCGTGCTGCTCGATGAGGTGGGCAAGCTCTTTGAAACAGTAATTGCAAACCAGTCGGTTTGCGTTTACAATTACGTCGGGCACCTAGAATCGGGTGGGTCTGAACCTTGTGAAGAGCCAGTTTAGTTTCCGCAGGCGCTTGACGGTGAAGGCTATCATGCGCTTTAGAGCCCTCACGACGGGGGATGCATTATCCCGGGGCAGGGTTGTCTTGGTGGTGTCTTTTGACATCACCAATGGCTTCAACACCCTGCCCTAGAGTTGTATAAGGGAGGCACTCCGGTAGCCGGTGTCGAGGATTACCTGACGGACAGAGCTTTCATCTACCCCGGTCGCCGGGGAGAGTGGAGCCCCTCCTTCTGCGAAGCAGTCGTGCTAGCGATGGAGGAGGCTGGAAGCGTGAGGGAGAGGACAGCGTCCACCTCACAGCCCGGCTGCAATGCTAGACGCTAATAACGAAAAAACACGACAAAATAAATGACGCTAAATAAATAACGTAAAAATGAATATAAATTTATTAAGAGAACTAGAACTTAATTATTAATTTATAAACAGATAACTTGGTACTCTTGACACAAAAGAAAGTTAACGGCACGTCAAATAAACGTAAAACAATCTTTATCCCGTAACTTGATAAGATGACGAATTTGTTACTATAATACGACTATTTATAAACAAAAAAACTTGATAGATTTTGATCTTTTTTTTTTAGGGTGGCAAAGTTATCATATGAGTCCTCCCGCCCTGGGTGGAGCGGAAGGGACTGTCAGACTCTTACTGACTAAAATCCACCCGTGTTTACGTTCCGGGGCTTGGTCATTGGTCGGACGGTGAGCTTACCCATTACTGACCGACCGCAAGCCCGCTCCGCCGCTGTGCCCTCTGCTATTCAGAGGGACACGCGTTTGAGCATCCACCCGACAGGCTATTCGCATACGGGCAAAGAGACCCCTTAGGCACACAATGCCTAAGGAAGAGTTTTTGCCCGCATCCCAGGGTGCACTGGCCCGAAAAACTGGTCTTCCTCCCGGACGTATCCGAGGGGGAACTCCAGTCCACGGGCGTACGTGGAGGTTTCCTGTCTTAGCACCCCAAGATTATGAATCATGTGGAACTATTACTTCGTTAGTCCCGCGACCCCGGCAGGCTTTGGCCCTCTACAGGCCCCGTCACTATGCTGACACTCTTTAAGGCGCGCGTGGAACACAACGCGCCATCGACCCGGGCATGGTCCATGGTCGGACAGGTCGGACAGCTAGTCGCCCATTACTCGCTGCATGCCTGCATGCCTGCATGCCCGCGCCTACGGTGGCCGGAGCTCGTCTGGCGACGTCCGACGCCGTGGGCGTTTACCACTGCGGCTGGGGTGGAGGGAGGTCGCTGTCCTCTCCCTCACGCGGCCCGCCTCCTTCTTCAAGAGCATGACTGCTTCGCAGAAGGAGGCGACCGCTTCCCATTCCGTCTCGCCCCGCAGCATGGCCTCGACCAATACCGGGCGCGAGAGGTCTCCGCCTATCGCCGTCGTGAGTACACGGCGGTGCTCTGCCCAAGCGGGGCAGTCCTGCACCGTATGCTCCACCGTGTCCTCCGGACGATCCTCGTAGTGGTGACACCCAGGCGTTTCTTCCCTCCTTACCAGACACAGGAACCTCCCAAAACTTCCGTGTCCGGTGAGGACCTGCGTCATGCGGTAGGTCAGGACGCCGTGACGCCTATCCAGCCACTCCTCAAAGAGGGGTCTTACCGCTGCGACTGCGGTGTGCCCGGACTGTTTGACCCTAATGATTCATTTTACACTTCACACATTTAAATACACTTGCATAATGAAAGACTCGAATCCAATCCATCGTTAATAAAACGGCGAAATATGTCAATTTTCAGTGAGTTCTGATGTCACGACCCCCCCTCTGGACTTTTGTCCAATATTTACAAGTTTTTTTTATTTTGTTCTAAACGTGGCAAAAAAGTAGCCTTTTTGTGAAAGTCATGATATTATATTGTGTGATTGTGTAAAAAATGCAAAGATATGCGATGGCAGAAAGCGTGGTTGATTTACTGATAATCATTGAAGAGTAACCTGTATTTCTCCATGTATCAGATCCTGACCTTATAATCTTGGGACCACCTGTAAAAAGTATACTTTACCTTTAAAACAAAACAAAAAAATCCAAATCAATCCAGTTTCCAAAACATAAAAAAGTAACGAGTTGAGAATTTCCTCCTTTTTTTTAAGTTAGTCATATAACCTAAAGATTGGATCACACAATGGAGTGAAGTTAGCTGAGTAGTCAATTTTAGACACGTATTGCTCACAGTCAGTGGGTGCCCGTCTTGTCTTGTCTATGGCGTAGTTTAGTATTTCAGAACGTTTTCCTAAAATGTCAACTTTAGCATGACAATCGATGACGCAAGATTGTCATTGACTGTTAACTGGGGGCAAAAGTCAAGTCAAATAATATTGAGTGCGATGTCCTATCGAATTATAATTTAAGATAATTTTATTCAAATTCCTTTACTTCTTACAAAGACCTATTTTTGGTGTTCACTAAGGTAATCGGCTTTTAATGGACTGATAATCACAAACTCATTACAAAGGTGTTTGTTTTGCCAGCTGATGTAAAGTTCTTGTTTCCAAAATGGATAAAACATTATCTTTGCAAGAGCTATACGCGATTTACAAGCGATGGGTGATTAGCAATCCTGGGGTAGTGACGGACGTCGAGACAGTAGCGACGTGGTCTTCTTACTTCGTGGCAGGGAAGATAAACAAATCGCCCATAGTGTCCGAGTTGGTTTACTCGCTGTCGAAACTTGTGTCACTGTTCAACGACAGACTCATTAGAGAGGCTTACGGCACTGATGAGCCTTACTACGGGCTTCGGGAACAGATCAAACTGTGGCTGACAGTTGTTCACTACTGTGAAGTGTTTGTAGAACTGCTAGTGAAGAACAGATGGGGTACGCGCGGTAAGTGGACCGTTGCGACATTGCTACAGGTGTTCAAGTGCTCTTCCGCGCTCGTCCTGCTCTTTAGGTTCAAAGAGCTACCTATTGCGCATCCCCCAATTGCTGCTTTGCAGAGGAAGAAGTTTACAGAAGGTAAGGAGACTGATGAGAACTCCAACTCATTCTTTACGCTTCGAAGGTCGGGGCGTGTCATTCGGCGAGTTGACGGCGCCCCTTCGGTAGCATTCCGTGACTGGGAGCCTGTGAAAATAAAGGATGACAGGCCTGGAGCAGCTGTGAATATAAAAGATTTGGTTTATGCTGAGTCACTACACATTCTCAAGCCATTAATACATTTAGCATCTATGAGAGTGTTTGGTACAAAAGCTTGGAAACAGTGGGCTATAGCTCTAGCTGTAGACATAGCAAGTATGAGAATGTACAGCAAATACATGAAAGATTTGTCATATGACCAACGGCTTGAGATAAGCCGCAGGAAATTGAGCCTCGTTTTGTACTTACTGAGGAGTCCAATGTATAATGGTTATTCAAAGAATGTTATTGAGAATACATTGACATCAATGTCACACAAAGTACCTGCTATGTCATTTATTTGTGGACCAATCATACAGTATTTAAGCCATTGGCAAGACATCTACTTCTACATGTGGGCTTCATAGGAAGTTTGTTATTTTAATGGATACAGAAATCATAATTAGGACCATACAAGTAAATTTTTAAGGTGGTGTAATTTTATTAAGATATGTTAATGTTAATATGCTGACAGTTGATTTTTATTACACAATTTAATGGTTGTTTACCCTGAAATATGTACACAACATTGGGTCTAACACTTTTGTTGAACCAATTTGTGACAAGGATTAAATTAAATAAATTAAATAATTTGTTACACACATCTAAATTGTTGAACTTTGGTAGAGAGCTGGAGATGGTTGTTGATGGTTATAAGCTACTTCTTTTACAAAAAACTTAAAATAGGAGAGGTGTGTATTGATGCCACTCCAAACTTTAGTAAAATTAGAACTGTTTTATTGATGTCTCACTGCTGATTATAGGCATCCCCCATATCTTTCTAAGAAGTCTTTTCGAATACCACTTCAAACCAGCCATCACAACTTTTTAAATAAAGGTGCCAAAAAATATTGGTATTTCAATTGTCAAAAGATTTTAACACACACTTCTCTATACTGCTATCTAATTTAAAATCTATAGGATATTTTACAAAAAAAAACGTGTGAACTGTTTGACACAGATGTATGAAGTGTGTGGCACATAAATGCAATTGTCATGTCTCGCTTGGAAAACTATCATTTTTACTTGTATTGTTTCATAGGCAAGCTCATTAAAATATTATTCAATTTTATTTTGGGTTTGCTAAAGTGAATCAGTAAAATATGATGAACTAAGAAGTTTTAAGTTATGTCGTATTAGTTATACAGCAACTTGGATACAATTATTTTTTTTATTAGTTTTGCATATCCTACCATAGGGCAGCTGAATCAGATGCTTTGTTAGAGTTTATCCCATACAAAACATGTTTGTATTCATACTGGCTATTGATTTATATAATAAGGGTTTAATTAGTGGCTGCTATTTTGAAAAATTAAAAAAAAACTGCCAGACTTTTGTGTGTTGCATCATACAATTCCCATATGTCACAGAATTCTGTGAAATAATATGCAGTGCTTGTTTAGCCTGAGTTATAATTAATGACCAGAATATTTGCAATTAGAAATCATGGAAATGTATGTAATAAATGCATAATATAAGCAACAAAAGTGCCAAAAGCCTCTGTAGTAATGGAAATGTATTTAATTTATTTAAATCACATTACTGCGTGTGTTGTTTGACAAGTTTAACACTTAACCTTCAGATCCTGTTTATTATTTACACTTTATGTTTACATGTGTATGTCATATGCATATTACTTACTCTCTGTTTTACAAATATGAGGATCATGATTAACTACTTTGCAAGATGAAGATATTTTTGTTTTGTTTATTTCATAAATAAAAATAATATTTTTTGTAAGTTTGGCAGGTAAATAAGACATTTGTTCATCATTATTTCATCATCATCATCATCTGTCTAGCCTTTTCTTAACTATTTTGGGGTTAAATATAAGTATTTTACATGTAGCACTTGGCTGTCTGACCTCTAAAACTCAGTAACTGGGTAATGGAGGTCAGATATACCCCTTGGTCAGACTGGTTGTCAGACTTTATAGTTATTACTTGATAAGTAATAATATTAAAAATTGACTTTGATCTATGTGCCAATATATTATTATGAAACATTAGGTACTATTATGTGTCTAAAAACATACACACGTATTTTTCACGTGCATAGGCAGAAATACTTTTTTACTTATAATATCATTGGGCAGAAATGTAATTCTAAGTAATTAAATAGAAAGGGTGCTTACTCTAGAAGATAATCTTAATTCCATAGAGATATGTCGACGGTATTGTTGTTATTAATAATATGTAGATAATGAATAATTCACTTGTCTGCAATATCTTCCTGATTATATTAATGACTAGATTAATATATTATTATATCAAATCTGAATATGGAACTAAAATTTTAGGTGTATGATAATGTTGTATGCTAAGGTTGTATGTTTTTTTTCACATGCATCGCTTTATTACATCGAATGAAAATGTTTTAAAATCTAAAAATATTGTAAGAAATAAATAATATTTGAACTGCTCTAAAATTTTGACACTGTAACATAAACTAATTAGGCTAGATTTGTTGAACAAACCTGTAAGGCCGCAAATTCGGTACAGCGGGGCGTGCAGCGGAGCGTTCCAGCGTGTATTGACGCGTGCATAGCGTTCAGCGTGCACGCAGCTAGTTCGCTATAGCGTGCGTGCGAGCGGGGCGTCCAAGTACGTCAACTTATTTTTTTTAAACGTTGCCCAATACTAAGAATTTCTCCTGTCGTGGGTGCGTTTACAAACATAGAACCTCACATACACAAACACCCAGACTCGGAACAAGTACTTGTAGATCATACAAATATTTGCAACGTCCGGGTATCGAACCCGCGACACGTAGCGCAGCAATCCGATCGCTCAGCCACTGCGCTAACCGTCAAACTTAACAACTTATCGGAGGCCGCCATTCAAGGGCAAGTGTCATCGAAGGAACGATATTGATATTACGGGACATTTTTATATGATATATGATTGAGCTATTTATTTTTTGATGATTTTACTTTCAAAGCCATTTAGTATATAATCAAAGCACTTTATAGACATTCTTGTATAATCAAAAAAACCTGATTCGGATTGTCTTAGTGTTTCATTATAAGGTAGCAAATGCTCCTAAAGAATCTCTTTGTTCAATTATTTCACTTTTAATTTATCTTTCATTAAATAATTCACAGCTAAAATGAATTTTCTTCTACCTAATAATACGTTTGACGGGGCCTGTAGAGGGCCAAAGCCTGCCGGGGTCGCGGGACCAAGGGATTACCGTGACCCCGGTACGTAAAGGCCTATTGGAGGACACCGTGGATTTTAGTCAGTACAAGTCTGACAGTCCCTCCCGCCCTGCCTCGGGTGGGATGACTCATTTGATGATTTTACCACGATAAAAAAAAAAACCTAATAATACGTCAATATCTTCCCATTCCATATTTTATGAACACACCACTTCTTCTCTGGCAAATCTTGACAAACTGAAAAAAATATCCCTTGTAAACGCTCGTTCAAATGCCAAACACTGATCACGCCGCTGAACCACACGCTAAAAACGCTGTTATGAAATACACCAATAGAGAAATCCATACGATCAGTGAGCATGCACGCTCAAAACAAGCCGCTGCATGTGCCGCCACCACGAATTTGCGGCCTAAATCTCCCATAGGTATTTTAAGCCTGTTGTGCATAGTTGATACACTTCTGGAAATATCATTGAATATGGGAAATATATAATATTAAGGATTGTTATATTTAATTAAATTGTAGAAAATCTTTACATTCCGATAAATTATTGTGAGCCCAATGCTCACACGCCACATATTTTCAGAAGCAATATTACATAATTATATGACTTATATAAATGAAAAAAAAATGTTTCATTTCATTTAAAATATCTAGAAACTACTGGCAGAAAATGTTTAATAAATATTTATCACATAGTATTTATGAACTTTAAATTGTTTATCACATAAATACTTGTTTTTAGTTTTTTATTAATGGTGGGTCTCACACTAAGGTTTTTATCACTTGTAATGTGGTTGTGCTACCATTAAGTAGCATTATAGTGATGGAAACTGTTCATAAAGTTGCCTTCTAATATGTACTATCGCGGACTTTTCCGCCTGACCAGTTAAAAATTTTTTCGCTTAAATCATGCGGAGGCGCCGAGCCCCGCCCCCTTACAGTTTCGGCCTATTAGGAAAGAGTCAACGTTATTAGTTGCAATGTGCTCTACGCAGGTTACTGACGTGTCCTCTGTACACTTTTTTGCGAATTTTACGCGCGAAGTTTGGCGCGCTCACCGGACCTTTTGAATATTTACCATTGCTCTGTTTACCTGACCTTTGATTGCCTAAACGTTACTGTATATTGTAGATTTTTATGTATCAAATAATTATTAATAATAATTATTATGATACATTTTGTTATTTTCAATGATTTTTTTTTAATACAAACGATTTAAAGTGTTTCATGCAAATAATTATCATCTTGTGTAAATAATTAAAAACTATTTAGCTCGTTATATAAAGAGTAAAAGTATTAGATAAATGAGATTAAACTAGAAACAAATAGAATATTACTTCGCGACTTAGAATAATACTTATTTTCCTTTTCCTCGCCAAGACACGCACTAATATCTCATCTGTTTTTTTAATCACGATTTTTTATTTCTGTTGTTGATTTTCAAAGAACAATCTTTGCCACTGCATCTTATAAGTAATTCATTAGTTATTAGGTATTTCATTAGTAAATATCATAATCTTGTTTAAAACTTACGGTGCCAAGCACGACCTAGCATATGGGTCAAACAATTATTATTTCTACGTCAGCCCACAACCTGCCTCCCGAGTCTTCGTTATACGTAGCTATAGATGATACCCAAGGGATAAGATGAGCGCTTTAGCAGAATCAATTGGATACTACTATGAATCACGTTAATAACATTCTTAAAATAGTTACAAACGCAATTAATATTATGGATTGTCACTTTGTGACCATTTTACGAATTGTAATGTAATTCATATTATTATTCTATTTACGCACTACAACTTTGTTTGTTGTGTCCAGACAGAAACAAACGAAATTATAAGTCTTATATTTTTTAATGCCAATAGAAAAAAAAGATCATTCGTATCTATTTCGAATGAGCTTCAGATTAGTTTTAATGGAAAATGAAATTAATATCTCGGACAAATCAGAACTTCCTATTTTTTACCTTAGTATAACAAAGCAATTAGAAATAGCAGAAGGCATCAAAGGAATTTTAATCCTTGCCGAAAAAGTTTAAAGAGTGATAACAAAGCGCATTATCTATTATGTTTGTGGTTTTAATTTTTCTTGCAAAAAAATATAAACTAAAGGCGCCCGCCCTTTGTTTGCGTAACTATTTTTTTTGTGTCAAATTGCATGCCGAAATAAGAACATGCTTTGTTCTATAATATATCTATAACACGACAAAAAAATCGGGCCCAAGCCGCAGTTTTATTATCTACACATAAATAACACCAGAGTTTAACCTATTTTTACTGATTCAGTTCCTTTATTATATCCGATCATGGACCATGCCCGGGTCGACGGCACGTTGTTTTCCACGCGCGCCTCAAAGAGTGTCAGCAAAATGACGGGGCCCCCCAGAGGGCCACAGGCTGCCGGGGGTCGCGGGACTCACGAATTACCGTGACCCCGGAACGTAAAGGGCTATTGAAGGACACCGTAGATTTTAGTCAGTACGAGTCTGACAGTCCCTCCCGCTCTGCCCTGGGTGGGAGGACTCATTTGACGATTTTACAACGCTAAAAAAAGGTTACCTATTGCCTGTCAATATTATAGGATTTTATAAGATTACTATAATATATTAAAAGATAATTACAGAAATCGGTGAATTCCGAATTTCCGACACACGCAAACACATAACGTAACGTAGGCCAGTTTCAACAAAGTTAAAAAAAAAACACACTCACATACTTATCATCAGTAACGCCAGTTTAAGTTAAAGTATTTTTATAATTCAAATAGCAGTTAAAAAAAAACTCGTTTGGCGTGCGTCGTCAGTGCGCTCAGCCGATCGGTATTGTATTTCATTCATATTTCTACACAAAGGAAACGGGGCGGGGCTAGAGAGCGTTTCTATATTGTAAGTGCAAGCAAAAATGAGCTTAGTGGTGGTCAGGCGGGAGTGTCCGCGATAGTACAAATAAAAACTGTCACGTAGTTTGTGATTGCACTACTCCAAAACGGTTTGATAGATTTTAGTGATTATTTTTAAATATTCGATACGTATGAGAATAGGTCGAAAATTATACTTCACAGCCAGGGCCCCATTAAAAAATGCTTGGCCCCAGTGTAGTGGGCATAGGTCAGCTAGTAAATGCATAAACCTTTCAGCAGACATACAGCACTAGAAGGGTTAGTGTTTTCTAAGTAATACAAATTGTTATTTACTAGATTTACATAGACATTACTTATAATATACCAACATAACGTATATCATCTCTGCGTCCAGCTGTAATTGCTAACAAAAATGTTAGTTATCTCTGGCTGGCTGAGCTATGCCTTAATTAGATAATTATTATAAGATTTTATATGTAATTATTAATTTATGTTTAGTATAAGTTAATTTTGTGCGTTGGTTTTCTACAAGTACTGTTGATATGGGTATTTTTATTTACATAAGCTAGTCAGTATATGAACATTGTTTTAACTACTACAATGCACTTGAAATAAAATAATATAATAACTCTACTAGCATGATGTGCAATTTGGCAAGTAGTTTCTAGCGATATCGATGTTTCGCCGCATGAACTAATTTCGAGGGATGCAGTTGTGCATTTGTGTCTTGCAGTCCTGTTCATAGATGGCGGTATTCTAAGCCCGTGTTTGTAGGACTTACTATCATGCTATTCGTAACCATGCGGGAATACGGCCACGGTGCGTTACGGGGTGCCACACCGAAAAGATTTCGCCGTACCAGCGGGTCACGTGACACAGGTCGTGTATGACGAAATCTTTAGTGCGGCGCCTTAACGCCCCGTGTGCTCACACCGTTGAGCAATCATTGGGAAACTATTGTCAAAAACTATGGTACTAATCCAGATTTTAGTCTCACAGATCTGCCTAGAATATTAAATTCCTATATGTAAAAACTCTGTTCTATTTTACTCACTACTTCTGTCGGTAGTCTGGTATAGACGCACACCTGTGCCTTTTTGAAATTTATGAACAATATTACAGCAATTATAAGTTGGTGATGGACATACTAAATCAAATTTAATTGAAGACATGAATTAGACATAAATAGAAATGGTAGATAATTTACCGTCTTACCACAAGAAAGTTGTGTTTAATGTTGTCTTCTGTACTTTATGTGCATCGACATTGTTGGAAAGAGAATAAACTCTGAAAATTTGTAAACATTGTCTTTAATTTTATACAACACTACCTTTTGCCAGCGGCTTCCCCCTCCCCTAATTGAGAATTTTCTAAAATAAAAGTAACCTAAGTTACTCCTTATTACATCAGCTACCTACCAATAAAAGTCCCGTCAAAATAATTGGTCCAGCCATTTCAGAGATTAGCCGTTACAAACAGACAGACAGACAAAAATCATAAAAATAGTTATTTTGGTCTATATACCGTATATATTTTCATATGCATATATAGTAGAAACGGTTATTTCAATATTACAAACAGATACTTCAATTTTATTTATATGTATAGACTAGCAGTGCGCCCGCGACTTCGTCGTTTCGAACGCGGTGAATTTCAACACCCGGCCACCTTCTTAATGGAATACTTTTGGAAAATCAAAATAATCCATCTACAACCCCTTAAAGCCAAAACTATGATAACATTTATTAATTACTAAAAGAGAAAGAGTTTTGGATCGTTTCTAGATTTTAAACCGAACAAATAAAATTGCCTAAATGACTACTTCTAGTCCAGTCAACGAATGCTCAAAACAAGGTATAGAGGAAATTTTTTGGGATAGAATTTTTGACTACGTAACTTTGTTTGGACTAGTTAGGAGGTGAACATACAAAAGTCCCCGCCCCTGGCCCTTGAGCTGTGGGGGAGGATGGTTGGCGATACCATTTTTTAGTTTGTCGCTTATATCTTGGAAATTATGCGTCCTAGCGGCATAGCATCTAAAAAACAAAATAAAAGCTGAATAATTTCCCAAAAGTTTTATTCAATGAGCAATACGATATCTTGTATAGTTTTCGGGGTATCTGCTCTTGAATGTCTGTAATTTGGGAAAAAACATTTTTACCTTTTCGCATTTGGAAAGTTGTATTTGATATCACCAACGATCCAGAAAGCAGCAGCAGTCTTTTCAGACCCTCCCTTCACCATCTACAACGAACAAAGTGAAACCTGTATCTTGAGGTGATACGGGTCTCCAGCTAAAGGGGTCTCCTTCAATGCCCAAATAGCTAGTTAAATTACTCAGTTGTTTGAAAATAGTAGCTACCGGTCTAGTTATTTGAAAAAAAAACCTCAGGCAGCTAGAGAGATAGCTGCTGACTATCATCTTTTTAGTTTTTTGTTGCAGTTCTTTAATTCGTAAGTTAATACAATATTTTCACCCTCCGGTGCTACTCTGTTGAAAATAGTATCATACACCACCATCTTCTGCCCTTATCCTAAATTCCTAATTGATTAGAGGTCAGCGCAGCATGTTTTCTTCTTCCATAGTACTCTGTTACTTGTCATTTCATTAAATCCAAGAAAACTACGATGCTTTATACTCGATAAAAATACTTCTTAAAAGTGCTTTAATAGTGTTACACCAAAGGCTTTACAAATGAAAACGTATTGTGTTACAGGAGTTAAATAAAACAAAAATAATCTCGAATCTACTTTTATTATTTCAATATAATTACATAAAATTAATTGTGGCATAATTTTCGAAACATAATCCAGTTCGGATCGTGTAGTTCGAACTTTACGAAGCCATACATAAATTTAAAAGAACCTAATAGTAAATAATATTACAAAGTCTTAAAAATTATAAAATATTTGTACATAAAAATGTAAATTTAAACTTATATAGTAGAAAATAATAAATTAAAGTTGGGCTAAAAACATATTATATTATAATAGCAACTTAATCCTTGTTTACCAGTTAACTATTTGATAACGTTGGGGACTTAAAGCCTTGTCCAGCTACCTTATACGATTATTAGATATTTGTTAAACTAAGCGATTTTATTGATTCTTACCACAATTTTGATCCCGGTCAAACCGGCCAAGGCTTAATCGAAGTCGATAGATAAATAGTTGATACAAATATAGAATAGATAAGATAAAATTCTCCTAAATAGTAAATAATTTACGTTTTTTTTAATAATGTTATAAATCACAGGAGGACGGTAGAAGGTTGGTATGAATATTAAAAATAGTACTTTAGGATTCATCTATCGACGTCGCTGGCAAATCAATAAGATAAGACAAGTACAACAGAAAATGTCAATAAAAAAATAAATTCAGAGATTACAATATTTTATTTACTACACGTCAAAAATTACACAAAATTATCATAAGAATATGTCAGGAAAGACACTATATATATGAGACAAGTTGCAATATGCCTTGTAAAATTGTAAAACTAAGATACTTTAAAAATTTGCTAAAATGTTTAAACTAGACCAGGGGCTCCCAAACTTTTTCAGCTCGCGGCGCGCATACAGGTTTAAAATTTTATCTCGGTGCCCTAGCTAGTTGATACTAGGTGAATAATATAACAATAATACCAGGTTCCAAACTCCACAAAATCAGAGCACGTGAATCTGGGTTTGTAGCTGCAAAAGAGGTCATTGCGACTATCCTCTTCTTTCTGGTGGATATTTTATACATATAGATAATCTTGGTTCCACGCAATATAAATCCGGAGAATAGTCGACTCACAGTACTCTCGGCACACAGTTTGGGAACCCCTCAACTAGACAATGGAATAGAGTTGTTTTTTGTAATTCATTTATTGTAAAATGTGTTGGATGAAATGCAACCGATACTGGTAATAAAGGGCTGAAGTGTGATGACATTTTAAAGCTGATATGTCGTATTCATGCGCACCGGCCGGAGATCGAACGAACATAAATAAAAGCTATGGATACACCTCACATTAATGTTATATTTACTTACTACGGTACTTGCTCAAGCCTCAGAACATTTATCAGTTTCAAATCACTCCATACACGAGATCTACGATCAAAATCACGACGGGATTCATCTAATGCCTTTAGAGGCAAGAGCACGCCCTTTAAATTGCAACTTACGACTCAGAGTCGAAAGATGATAATGCAAAAGCAAGCTAAAGCTCTACGATACTTCATATTTTCAATATCTATCAGATTTTCGTCCGGGAACCGAAGTCTGATCTTTGTACACCATTCTTATGTCTAATTATTTTCTAGCATAAATATAGGCCTAGTGATAAACTATTATTTAGGCCAGTATGGCTACTAGAGCGAACTCGTCCGAAAGGGCTTATAATAGCAATTAAAGAAAAATGATAGTTAAAAAGGTGTTTTACAACAGTTTTTTGTTTTTATAAATACTAAACCCTTTCAATGATCAGACGAGTTGTACAGCTTTAGAAATAACGCAAAAATTTATTTTGCGCCTCTTCCAGCAACATAGCATTTAATTAATGTATTAAATTCAACAAAATATTTTAAAATAATGTGGCACCGAGTATGGACAGAATTTTAACAATAATATATATATATTTATACAATTTCTAAAACGATTTTTATACTATCTATATAATATTATACATATCTAATTTAGTTCAACTAAAATTCAATCATTCGATTTTCATTGACGGATTTCACTTACGACTTGGATGACAAGAGTAAATTGTAAGTGCAAAAAATATCATTGCAATATTTAACGATAAAATACCTTTCAGTATGTAGCTCTTTCTCAATCTCGATTTTTCGTTCTTTATAAGACAACGTCATTTTATATGATTGCATCGCCAGTTTGAACACACAGCTAGCTAAGAAGTCATCATCATCATCATTTCAGCCCGAAATCACCAAGTAGTTGCTGATCCGAGGCTGAAATGATGCTGAGAAGAATCACCCCTTTTTTGCTATACCTCTGTGTTTCTTATCTATCTGTTCCCCACGACTTTCACAATTTTGTCAACGCAACGTGCCTTTTCAACTGCCGTGGTTTGTATGGCCCAACTTTGGCCACCATGCGGTGGCATAAGGTCTTTTCCTATTGTAACGTGGCTGCGTTTACAAACACAGAAATTCACACACACAAACACCCAGACGCGAAACAACTACTTGTAAGTCATACAAATATTGTCACGAAACAAATATTTGTATGATCTGCAAGTAGTTGTTCCAGGTCTTGATGTTCGTGCTTGTGAGTTTCTATGTTTGTAAACGCACCCACGACAGGAGAAATTCCTAGTGTGGGGCAAAGCTTAAAAAAATAAAAAATCGATCGCATAGACACTACGCCAGGGGTACTACCTTCGTACTTATACAATTCGATTCTTCAAGATGGTCCCTTTATACGTACTTAAAACTGCAGGCATTAGAAATATAATATATCCACAATTTTGTAATTAGAAAAGACTTTCGTGTAGACTGACATTTTACTATTAAAGTCACTCAAGTTGTTAACAAAAACCGTTAATGTTTACCGAATTGTCTAATACCCGATTAGTAAAACAGAATACTTAGTAGTTCTTAGATTTGGCAATTTTGAATGTATTCAAAGGCTAAAGAAAGATGCTACTAAAAGAGAATTTTGCTCATTAAACTAAGCCCGATCGGCACATTTAAATTATATCCGAAAGCTTTTAGTGTAACTGTATCTAGCAATAATGACGCTAACAGTTTTTGAACGCGTTCAAATGTGGAGTTCACGTTCAGATTTATCAGTGCAATTCGTCCTAAGTGGAATACATTGACAACGTTCGAAGATTTGTGGACAAAATGTGACTGGTCAAAAATAGATTGAGAAAATCACCTTTTTAAGATTTAGGGTTGGAATGTAATTCGATTTCTATTATTTGATAGTCGCATTTTGTTCGCCTCTCGATTCTTCCGAACCGAACAACCTGTTAGTACTTTCATAGTTTTTACCTGTAACCTTGCATCTCTGCTAATATAATATTATAGTGAAACCATTAGTCTTACTAAAGAGTATCTAATTACACAGCTACTGGGTTGTGTATTGATTTTGTATTGGCAAAATATGATGGCGGTTTTAGTTTCGATAACGACCGCGAGTCAGACGATCCTCGGCGCACTGTAGCGTGAACGTTGTCAAAGTATAAGTAAATGTACGGCATATTTTACTAACTTTCCTTGCTCTGCTGATGTTGTTTCGGCGCGTATATCTGAAAGTAAAGGAGAAAGTATTATTAGTAAAGTGACTTATTACATTTTGAACACATACACAACACATGTTGATGTTGTTCTACTATGTATTAGTCATGTATTTACCTTATTTATTACAAAATCTAGGCCCGTAACGTCAACCTACATCTGTCAACTGTTGCTAGAAATTACGTATAGCAAAAATACTTGGTTTAAATTATTTTTAATAACATAATTTATCATCGTAATATTATTTTTATATAGTTTTTATGTTTATTTAAGAGCGTGCATGACGTCAAAATATGGCGCCTCACACCTTGACCATTTATCTTGGAGCAGGTGTCGTCCTCACCTGGTTTACTGGTTGAGCCAGTCCCAGTTCTCATCCGCAGCCGCGGCTTCGTTGGCAGGGGCCACGCCAACTCGGGACAGGTCCCTTCCATCTACGTTGCGTGTGGTCACAGACTCCTTGTGTGGAACCTGTTCGTTCCTGAAAATGATGGACAGGTTTGTTTACATTAAGGTTCATTTTGGCCTGTTTGGCTGTGAGATATTAAAAAACGCTTAAAAGCAGGGCAAAGGCACTTTCTCACATAGATGACACCAGACTTGAACATCACATTTATTCATCACAACGGAGTTGGCTTTATGTATCAAATCTCTCGATCGCATTGTGTCTTAAGTTCCCAGAAAAAGCCCCATAGCGACTCAGATCTATAAAGCGATTTTAGTCTTAACTCCTGATAAATTCGTTCACTCTTCATCCAAAAATAAATCTTATTGGCTTAAAGTTAATGTCCAATTCCTACAAATGTGATCAAGCGTATCACATGACTAAGAAAATTAACTCTCGATTTAGATATCTTACAATAAGTTTAAGCATGTCAAAACACAACAGCGGTCACAAACCAGTGACTGCTACTGAGAAAAGCCTAATGGCAAAATCCAATAACATGGCCGTCTTGGGAATCGAACCCTGGCGTCATTGATTTTTATATTTGGCGATAGGCTCGCGTTTCACCACTATTTCGGTTTTGACTTGTAGCTGTCAGGAAATAGAGACCTCAGCAGGGAATTCCATGCCCCATGCCCCATGCTCAATTGCTCACCTGCCACCATTAGACCGAGGTATTCTATATTATATGAAAGGCATAAAATACACGCATCAAAAAAAAGTTTGCGATCACTTTGAAAAATCGAAATATTTTTTGTTTCGGTAGATAACATTATGATTTCTTCTTATTTTTACATTCTTCATTTAAAAAATATAGATTAAGAATAGAAAACAATAAAAAAGTAAAAAATTATCAGCATTTATGCTAGTGATCACAAACTTTTTTGATGTGTTCAATTTATGTTTAAGAATCATTTACATACCATTGCGAATAGGGCTCAGAGGTCGAACTCTTCATAGCACCATAGCCGGTGCCCTGGTAGTTCGTGCTGGTGTTGGAGGCTCGTCGCTGATCAGTGGTGCCCCCGAGGGTGCTCCAGCCCCCGCGGGTGTTGACCTGCGTTTCAAACCAGTTTATACCCTTTCCAAAAACCCCATCAAAATATGTTGCGTAGTTTTAAAGATCTAAGCATACATAGAGACAGACAGCGGGAAATGACTTGGTTTATACTATGTATATAGTGTTTTCATGGCCGTCTGAGTTTGAGTCATCGTGGTGAAAGGATTGGTCAGCTAGACTCTGCGTTACCGAGTGCTAGCTGTCCAGGGTGCGCCGGGCGCTTAGAATCGCTATACGATGTTTTTAACGCCACTCGGGGAGGCTCCTTTCATGCATGGAAATCTCTCAATAGATTGCGAGCCCAGGTTGGCCGCTGTAAAAATAATCTGGTCAAATGGGGTATACTAGACTCATCCCAAACACAATGCCAGTGTGGAGCCTCTGTTCAGGACATGTCCCACCTCCTTTCGTGCCCATCCTGCCCAACCACCTGCACCTTCCAGGATTTGAATGAGGCAAATGACAGAGCTGTGCGGGTAGCTACGTATTGGTCGGATGCAATTTGAGTACATCGACACGCAAAGAAGAAGAAGATGGCCGTCTGAACGCGTCACGGTCAGAGTTCCACATAATGGTGGGAGGGGTTCGAATCGGCGTCGGGAGGACGATGAAGTACTTAGGACTCGTCTTCGACAGTCGGTGGAACTTTAGGGAGCTTTTCCTGCGTTTGGCCCCAAAGCTCAACCGGGCAGCAACCGCCCTTAGGCGACTCCTGCCCAATCTCAGCGGATCAAGCGCCTCCTGCCGGAGGCTGTACGTAAGACCCCTCTTTGAGGAGTGGCTGGATAGGCGTCAAGGCGTCCTTATCTACCGCCTGACGCAGGTCCTCACCGGACACGGATGTTTCGAGAGGTACAAGTTTCGGATAAGGAAAGAAGAAACGTCTGGTTGTCACCACTGCGAGAATCACCCGGAGGACACGGTGGAGCATACGGTGCAGGACTGACCCGCTTGGAGACAGCACCGCCGTGTCTTCACGACGGCGTTAGGCGGAGACCTCTCGCGCCCGGCATTGGTCGAGGCCATGCTGCGGGGCGAGACGGATTGGGAAGCGGTCGCCTCCTTCTGCGAAGCAGTTATGCTAGCGCCTCCTTCTTGGAGGCGCGCCGTGTGAGGGACAGGACAGCGTCCTCCCTCCACCCCGACCGCAGTGGTGGACGCCCACGGCGACAGACGTCGGCAGCCGATCTCCGGCCAACGTAGTCACTGGCATGCGGGCGGCGAGTAATGTATGACTCGCTGTCCGACCATGGACCATGCTCGGGTCGATGGCGCGTAGTGTTCCACGCGCGCCTCAAGTAGTGTCAGCATCATGACGGCCAAAGCCTGCCGGGGTCGCGAGACTCACGAATTACCGTGACCCCGGAACGTAAAGTAAGGTAGTCAGAACGAGTCTGACAGTCCCTCCCGCTCTGCCCTGGGTGAGAGGGAAAAAAATGTAGTGATAGTGAAGTATGGATTAATTTAATCCTTAAAGCACTCCTTGTTGGAGCAGTCATGAAATAATAATAATAATAAGTGTGTGCTCTCACCTTCTCGGTCACAGTAGATGCCATCTCGGAGACCTTCTGGGTAGCAATGCCTCCATATTTCACGGCGCTCTCTGTAGCTGTTCGAGCAGCCTTTGTCACTGATGATGTGAAGAGAGACCAACCCTGTACGAAGGCATATCATTAGAGCATAAGAACCATAGAAGTAATGTTACCATAGTACAGTAAGCTGCAGAGAAAAGGAACCCTCTTTGGGTCACTACCAAAGAGGTTTAAATTTTTTTTTTACTTTTCATCTATTTTTTATTTAATATTCACACTTGTTCCACTGCTGGGCAAAGGCCTCGTCCATGTCTTTCCAACTATTTTAGAGAGTCATATCGAATCAGCCTTCACAGTACGCGTCCAAATCAACATCTTTATCCTTTTTACATGTAGGTAACATGGTATAATGGTATATAACATATAATATAACATGGTATATGGCTATAATTCAAGAATGAATAGTAGTGAAGTAACGAATGTTTGATTTTTCACATTCCGATGCGAATGGAATTAAAAAACAAATGGAATTCAATCCTTAATGAAATATGCTTTGTGCCAACTACTTCTTTATAGCTGTTATCTTGTTAATGTGATTATTATTTATTTAAGAGCGTGTAAGTATTAGAAAAGCGTTCATAAACTCACAACATGGCGTGCTAGTTCCTAGGAATAGTAAAATATGTATGTTCTTTAAAAAGGATACATAACACGTAACAATATTATGAATAATAGTTTTATACTTCCGACTGTCTGATGACTGACATTTTTCAATATGCAAATTACACGCCTGTACGGTAACTGTGATTGCACGCTACATGGAAAGCAATGACAGAAATAAAATCACATCACTAATTCATATCGTACCCTAGTTTGTGCCACTTTTTTTATTGTGTCAATCTTTTTTTTTTCTTCACGACGGTTTTTTTATAAGTGCCCATTGAGGCCCATGTTAAATAAAATAATATGATTTTGATTTTGAGGTAAAATCATCAAATGAGTGCTCCCACCCAAGACAGAGCGGGAGGGACTGTCAGACTTGTACTGACTAAAATCCACGGTGTCCTTCAATATCCCTTTACGTTTCAGGGTGACGGTATTCCGGTAGTCCCGCGGCCCCGGCAGGCTTTGGCCCTCTAAAGGGGCCCCGTCATTGTTCTGACACTCTTTGAGGTGCGCGTGGAACACAACGCGCCGTCGACCCGGGCATGGTCCATGGTCGGACAGCGAGTCGCCAATTACTCGCCAACCGCATGCCCGCGTCTACGGTGGCCGGAGATCGTCTAGCGACGTCAATCGTCATGGGCGTCTACCACTGCGGCTGGACTGTAAGGAGGACGCTGTCCTCTCCCTCACGCGTCCCGCCTCCTCCCTCGCTAGCATGACTGCTTGGTAGAAGGAGGCCACCGCTTCCCATACCGTCTCGCCCCGCAGCATGGCCTCGACCAATGCCGGGCGCGAAAGGTCACCGCATATTGCCGTCGTGAGGACACGGCGGTGCTCTGCCCAAACGGGACAGTCCTGCACCGTATGCTCCACCGTGTCCTCCGGTCGATCTTCGCAGTGGTGACACCCAGGCGTTTCTTCCTTCCTTATCCGACACAGGTACCTCCCGAAACTTCCGTGTCCGGTGAGGACCTACGTCAGGCGTGAGGTCAGGACACCGTGACGCCTATCCAGCCACTCCTCAAAGAGGGGTCTTTGCGGCGTGCCCGTGTTTGTGCCACTTAAGGCCAATTTAAATTAAATCCCAAGATAAACAGACCTTTTCGTTTATTCGACGGATCTCAAGATATTAAATTATTCAAACATCAGATAGGATTTACAGTTAAGCAAAGTATTCGTTATAGTCGTGCTATCATCATGCTTATTGGATATGTACAATTGTTTTTGTGTCATTTTGCATATCACAATCTATTCGAAGTTTTTTACAAAATGGGTCTTTTTTCATAATGTTAAATCAGCTAAATGATATTATCATGTCACTAAAACCAAACTGATCACACAAAAATTGACTTTATTGTAAAAAGCTAACATATATATTGCTAGATAAATAAGTAGGTACTTACAGTGGCTAGAGATGCGATCGTTGCGTCAAAGGTTTCGTTGCCACTGTGCATGGGGGACATGGGGGTCGACTGCGATGTCTTTTGGTTACCAAAACCTGTGTACCGTCCGGTTCCGTACTCGCTACTGTTGACACAATGAGATAATAAATAGTAATAAAATGATACTAGAAAGTAGAACATAATAATAAAAAAAACATTTAAGTTACACATAAAGCAGGATTCGAAGGTCTAAAAAGTCAACAGAGAACATTTAAAAAAAATAGTGTTGTTTCCATAGAAACAGAGATTCCATTAATCTTTTTTCATAAAGGGCATTTCGAAGATGTTCTCTGATAACATAATATCCTGCTTATATGTGTCAAGTTTTAGTATTAGCATCAAATTCACCCTTGTCTCCACACCGTAATAAACAGATGTCTTCTGAGAAAAAAAAACCAGCCAAGTGCGAGTTGGACTCGTCTATAAAGGGTTCCGTAGCAGCAAATACCATAATATAAAAGTTCTTGTAGTTGGTTGTAACTTCAAAAGGTTAATTGCGGGTTAGGATTTCAAACGTATTAAAAAAAAACTAATTACTTAATCTCGTTCAAACCAATTTTCGCTGGTAGTTTACATAGTAATGTAGTACATCATATTTTTTTTTAGTTGTATCATTCTCTTTCACACACATTTTACCACTTTGGAAGTGTATCTCGCGCAAACTGTTCAGTTTACGAAATAAAAATATTAGTAACCTCAATGTCATTTTTAAAGACTTATCCCATTTTTAAAGAGGATTCGCATTAATTTAATTAATAACTGCCCCATTTAGACAATGCAAAAACTTACATGCAGGTTAGCCTTTTTTTATGAAAAATGAATTTAATTGATCAAACAAATAACGCAATGTAGTGAAACGTGCATGCAAGATCTTGCATTGTCTTAAAGGTCTTATAAAAAACGAGGATACTCTAAAAAAGAACAACTCCAAAAAGAAAACAAATTAAAAAAAAACAACAAAAAATCTACCATCCCAGCTACCTCAGTAGCCGATCCAGGGCTACAGTTACCTTAACTGAAGGTCCCGCATCATAGGCAGGCATATGGCCGTCTATTCGGGCCCCGTCATTAAGCGGCGTGGAGCCGGGTGTGATCTTGATTGGGCGGTGAGCTACCCATTACTCTCCGCCCGAAGCCCTGAGCATGAGGTTTCGGGTTCGATTCCTATTTATGCACCTCTGAACTTAGCCGTCTTTTAAACTGTACCACAAGCACCTTACTTCATTAATCCTAGCTAAAGAAGAAAGTTATCTCTTTAAACTCACACAATTCACTGAAAACTTGTAAACTAAACAATAATATTTGTATAGACATATTTTTGTTAAAAATGAGAACCAAGATCTTTATCTTGTTCATTTGAATACCTTTCTAAAGTAGAACAACAGAATCTGTCTGCTTACGTCATTCTACCGTCAAAATATTATTTTACTAAAATACACGATGAAGTGCATACAATAATTAACATTAACAAGCTCTCCTCCAATAATTTCAAAACACGAACAATGTTCAATGAAGTTAAGGTTACTTCCTAAAACAATACATAGGTACACTCAAACAAAGAGCTTAGTATGCAGGCAGCCTTGAATAAACTTTGAACAATGTTGTATACATTATATGCTGCGCTGTAAAGTCTTTTACATCACTTTTATAAAGCCCTGCCATAGATTATAGGTTGTTTTACATTACAATTTTAAACATGTAAGCAATAAAACCAAATTCAGATTTATAGAATAAGTGTACAGGCAAAACTGCACAGAAAATGTTATGTACATATTTAGATACGCCACTTATTCAAATTAATCCTGCCAGAATAGCTATGTGAGAATGTCATTGGCCTCGTTTGTCTAGTTACTGGGTTGTGGAGGAACGAGTAAGATAGGCAGTCGCCCCATGTTGAATACCGATATTCAGCCCCAAACGGTTTGACCATTCAAACGGGATGCCGAACCCAAATTAGTAGCACGAGGTTCAATTTACAGTTCGGTCTTTATATTGGCATATTTTGATAAGGAGTTTTTCAGTAGCACTGGAGTTTACAACTGATTGATGACGAAAGACTCGGCCTCTATTATGGGACTCTAATAATATAACTGGCGAAATATGAGTGTACAAACAGTCTCTTTCATTACATGACCCATCTTAAAGCCTAGTTCCGACTACGCTAGTATTTTAGTCGAATAGCAACTAATTTAGTACCTAAAATACTTGCTTCTGCCCAAAAACGCAACGCAATGACATAAAAGAATTGATTAAGCTAATCGTAACAGCAATTTTAGGAAAGGTGGATAGGGAAATTTGTGTGATTAAAAAAAGTAGCTATGGATATGAGAATGGATAAATAGAAGAGATAAGTAAGGAGATACTAATTGTTTTCTGAAGGAATTAGCATTCATGTTCTACGTATTTAGAAACAAATTTTAAAGTTGTTCCTTCGCTCCAGCGAAACGATATTTTTGCGGCAAATAATGCACTCGACTAATTCGACAGGTTCGGAATAGTTTAGCCGGTGAACCAATAAGCACGGTAGCATGGTGGGAGGTGCTGCTCGCCAGAAATAATAGAATAAAATGGATCGGCTCGACTCAATTACTTATCAATCTACTCGTCTAAATTTTTGGTGTTCAGACACGTTTAGTTAATAAATTACTCGCTACTCGAATAAATTTATATACTATATACTCGAATTAATTTACTAGCGTATCCCGAACTAGGCTTTACAGCATAAAAAGGGAATGTGAGTCTAGTAATATAAGCCATTGACCGTACTGATCTGTGCCTAACCAATCGATGATAGCAGTAATGATAAATTTTTGGGTAAATACTTACACCCGTAAACCAAAACGCTTTTATGACTGTACGTACTTCGTTTTTGTAATATCATTAAACTAGCAATTGGTGTACATTTATGACATTAATATAACAAACAAATTGACTTAGAGCCGAGACTGTGTTCACATTGCTACACAATAACCTATGCAAAACCTGTATATGCTGACCGTTCATTGAGCGGAAAGATCATTTAAAGCGAGGCCACGATAAACTGGTAATGCATAGCTTGATGTGTACAGGGTCCTGGTACGTAGGACGATCTTAATTTGGTGGACTGTGGTCGGTTGTTCGCCTGAATTACAACGAACCAATGCAAGACCCGGCTGCAGCCGTTTTATTCCATCACTGCTCTAGACCCAATGCATACATACACTTACGCCTTTTTTCCATAGGCTAGATGTAAACCACAGAATGTAACCTATTACCATGCTTTACATAATCCTTTCGCCTGCTCACACATGTTGATCAAACCGAAAAATTGGTAATCACCAAATAGCCCAGTCAACGAATGCTCAAAACAAGCTATAGAGGGAAATTCTTGGAACACTTTTTATGACTTTGTAACTTTGTTTGGACTAGTTACTCCATAACTATTCGTTGACTGGGCTAAAACTATCAAAGTGATGCAAACGAAATGTCAACTTAATCATTTGCTACGGTTTGAATTAAAGAAAAGAGAAACTTACTGGTATGAAATATTATTATCACTGCCCGAGGTGTGGAATGTGCTGTCTCCAGAACTATAGAAGTCCTTCGACCAATCAGGAGATTTCTCGACAGTATCTGGTTTGTAATCAGACTCGTCCCACGGTTTCCCTTCTGCGAGTGAAGATATCTGAAAAGAGAATCACGTTAACATCGCCGACAAAGAATTGCCCTCTGTAGTAGCAGAATTGCTGAGTTTTAGAGAAAAGTTGTAAGAAACTGCATGCGAGTTGCATTACATTGCGGACTATTGGTGGACAATTGATTCAGTTATTGAAACAAATACCGCAATATGTCAAACTTGTATGCCAGTTCTTTATGGAATATTTTATGTTCCTGGTCATCACGGACATAAATGTTAAGGCTGTTTTTTTTTAAGCTGATTTATGGTGATCTAAAAGGATTGACTTTAGCAGAATCATAATATCCATTGCGATAAAATTATTTTGTATCGATTATGTATAATCGATACAAAATAATTTCTATTTCTAGAAACAATAGAATCGAATATTCAGCATAAACTGCTGAAGAGTTTGTGACAATCGTGTTGAAAATGGTTGTAGAATAGGAATAATGAATAATAAAAAAAATGGTTCCTCTATTAATTATCAAAAACAATTTGACCCGATTTTTTTCTTTTGTTCCGTAAGCAAAAGTTGACGAAGATATGATACTTTTAAAATTCATAATATGTCACATCTCGATATAATTTTACACAATTACGACGTCACGACCTAGACTCCCAAAGTGATTTATATCTTTGTCAATTTCAATGATTAAAAGAAAAATACGGTTTTATTACAATTTAAAACTCTAACTGATGGACTCGTTACATTTGCAATTTATCTCTTCTTCTCTCTACTTGTCTAGACACTTTGGTATGGTTCTATGCAATTTGGTTAACACGTAGGTTTACACCTATTGTAAACCAAATGCCAATTCGATGCAAACTGCAGGAAAGTTCGCTTCAAAGATTTGCGGCCCAAGAGATGTTTTAAATACGGAGGTTTGTAAAACCACAGGTCGGAATTAGGTAGAGTTATTTTAGTACTTGAATGGAAATGTTGATTATAATATGAATCTTTCCGGGATTTCTAATAGACAATCGCGTGTGGCCAACAGTATTACAAATAAATAATAAAAACTTCAGAGATAGATTAGACATATAAAACAAAGATACACAATACAAAGGCCCATGCAACTTTTAGTATGGACCTTGGCATCAATTATTTTTTCTTTTCGCCAGTGATTAAATTTGGGCCACAATTAGACTACTACCTAAGTGGTCGAGGCCATGTTGCGGGGCGAGACGGAGTGGGAAGCGGTCGCCTCCTTCTGCGAAGCAGTCATGCTCGCGAAGGAGGAGGCGGGCCGCGTGAGGGGGAGGACAGCGACCTCCCTCCACCCCAGCCGCAGTGGTGGACGCCCACGGCGTCGGACGTCGCAAGACTATCTCCGGCCACCGTAGGCGCGGGCATGCGGGCGGTGAGTAATGGGCGACTCGCTGTCCGACCATGGACCATGCCCGGGTCGACGGCGCGTTGTGTTCCACGCGCGCCTCAAGGAGTGTCAGCATAATGACGGGGCCTGTAGAGGGCCATAGCCTGCCGGGGTCGCGGAACTTTACCATTACCGTAACCCCGGTACGTAAAGGGCCAGTGAAGGACACCGTGGATTTTAGTCAGTACAAGTCTGACAGTCCCTCCCGTCCTGCCCTGGGTGGGAGGACTCATTTGATGATTTTACCACGATAAAAAAAAAAAAAACTACCTAAGAAGTCCAAGAAAAAAGTGTCTAAACCGCAACCAACCAGAGATATGGCGGTTTTAATTTTGTTCTAATCAGGAGTGATTTACTCCCGATTAGATTACAAAATAAAATCCGTTTTCTGCTCTTTAAAACTAATCCCGGGATTTGGGGCATATCCACTTTATTCTTTCGCTGTATGAAATCAGTGTAATTACATGAATAACTCTACCAAATTCCGATCTATGGTTATAACGCTTCATTCATTTTTGATTAATTAGTTTAATATCGTTCGCATTTACAAATTGCTATAGCGAATAGGTTAATCACCGACGCTATTACTAGTGTAGATGCAGGGCAATATACCTAACATCTAGAATATTCTAAACACATTTAATTTAATCTACTCTAACAAATAAAATAATTTAATATTGATGCAGAGCAATAGAGCTACAATCTCAATTATTCTAAACAAATAATCTGTATAAATAAAATTCAAAACTGGCTGGCCGACTGATCTATCAACGCACAGCCGAAACCGCTAGTTATAGCCGATAGTTTGTATGAAACTTCGTTACTACGGCATTTCTAATTTTGCATGGGGTTTCTTTTTAGGACGTAGATGCTCACCATGACGGGATTTTGTGAAATTCGACCCCCAAGGGTTTCTTTTTGCTGTTGATAGTTTGTATGAAACTTTGTAAGGTACTACAAGTGCTAGGAGTCTCAAATTTTTATTGGATTTTTATTTAAACTTTAAAACTATTCCACACAGAGGGTGGACGGGAGTAGAATTTCACAGAAACAAAGTTCAAAATTCGCGTATACGAAGTCGCGGGCGGAATGCTAGTTTAATATACAAAACAATTATTTATATCTGTACCAGGTTGGGTGGGTGGGGGAGGGTACAGGACAGCACATTTTGCAGAACAATTAAGACAGACCAGCACATAAACATTTGCCAGCAAAGCAAAGCGATTTAACATTCAGTCATGTAGTAAATTAAGCTGCGCCCATGCCTGCTCAGTGTAAACAACGCATTCGTGCTTGTGGGCACAACTTAACATTCTTAAAACACTTTAATTTACGAAACATCTTATAAAATGGACGCTACAGGTCCCTGAAACAGTTTAGTTCATTTTCAAACACATCAATAAAAAAAAACGTGTTCTGCTACACAAAAAAAGCTACAACCGCGACAGTCTGAATACAACGAGAAACATACACAATTGTAGTCAGCATGCAATGGACAAAAAGGCTGCAACTCAAAATAAAATAAACTCGGTCAGCTGTATAACAAACCGCGGGATTCGCCCATTACCCAATTTTTATTAATTCTTACTTCAGAAATTCAATGGTTATGAATAACATCATTACGTTTAACACTGAAAAAGTATTCACATGACTGGTCGTTTTTTTTTAAATTTAAAGTCAAGCCTCACTTTTTTAATTATTGCCAAAAGACCCAAAAATTTCTTCACTCCAGCTTAATTTGAACCGTATCGCCCAATCGCGAAACCAAAATATTGAATGTTGCCAATTAGTTTGCGACGCGTTGCGGTAAGAAAAGACCTGAGTTCTCGTCGAACACCAACTCTATAGAACTATGGGACACAACGAAACTTACAGAGTTTGAACTATGTAGTTCTGGCACGCTGTAATAACGTCTCCATGGAGGCCGACGCCTTGAAGACCGTCGTGACCGCCGCAGTGCTGGCGCAGACATAGTGCGGAGGTGGAGCCGCAAGTAGTATTCCACCTTAAGGTCAAAAAGTTTAATAAAGACATCGCTGCTGCTTCTGAGGTCACAAATTCGTGTGCATCCCTTACCTGTTCGACCGTCAATATCTCGGAACTGCACTCTGCTACGTCGTCGACTTGGTTGTCGGTCATGATGGTTAAGAAATCACTGGATAGCAGGAACTTGAGATTTGAGCAACTGAGTTTGATTTCCAACCTTGACAATCGAGACATAACTCAATATAATCATAAATTATTGTTAATTATCTAAATTATATTATGTGAAATGTGTACACAAGGCAGAAAAATTTCATGAGGTATTTTTCATCTTTAAACCCACACTCTTTATTTACCATTTCACAAATTCATTATGTAGATCTTCGTGCGGTCAATTTAGGGATTCATCATAACATCACGTCTATAATTCTCTAAGGATGAAGTAGAAGCGTGCTTAATGACACTCACACATTTTACCAGTTGACTTAGGTCTTTAGTCTTTGAGTCAGTATCGGCCACGAGGTCAATAATGGCGACAAAAAGTGGTCCTCGTGAATTAAAGTATTTATTATTATCAACACAATATGTGCGCCCGGCCACGTCGTGTGGCAGAACACAATCTCTAGTTGACTCCGTAAGAGAAGTATCATTTCGCAAGTTGTGTGACAGTAGCACTCTTTTACTATTTTTAATCCTTCTATAGTCAACAAGACCTTGCACCCGACAGATATAAATGTTTCTAAAACTACTTATTAATTCGAACGGAAACTACCCACCAACTTACACGTGTTCATTAAATGAACATCGCTTCACGTAACACGAATCTCAAAAGCCTTGTCAATAAAACGCTCTTAAAAGCTGCTAAAGGGAGAGCATCTGACATTGACGTGGAAAAAGAAAACTAGGACCTGACATACAAAAGGAACCTTCTCTAGCTTCGTGAAACAAGATCAAGTTCCAGTGCACAAGAGGAAATACAACTACAAACTCGTGTTTGTTCTAATAAGAAAATTGCATACGAGATGCGAAGAGCTTTTTTTTATCGAAAAAAAATCATCAAATGAGTCCTCCTACCAGGGCAGAGCGGGAGGGACTGTCAGACTCGTACTGACTAAAATACACGGTATCCTTCAATAGCCCTTTGCGTTCCGGGGTCACGGTAATTCGTACAGTCCCGCGACCCCGGCAAGCTTTGGCCCGGGGGGCTCCGTCATTTTGCAGACACTCTTTGAGGCGCGCGTGGAACACAACGCGCCGTCGACCCGGGCATGGTCCATGGTCCGACAGCCAGTTGCCCATTACTCGCTGCCCGCATGCCCGCGCCTACGGTGGCCGGAGATCGCCTGCGGACGTCTGTCGCCGTGGGCGTCTACCACTGCGGCTGGGGTGAAGGGGAGAACACTGTCTTAGTGTTCAAAAAAATCATAAGGACAAAGATTAATTCTTTATCTTTTTGATATTTTTGAATTTTGTAAATAGCATTGCAACAATTTACGTTTTAATAGAGACTTAAGAACCTAAAAACAATTGGCAGCTCTGATGTACTGCCAACTACGTCGTGGTGATCTACATTTCGCAACGATTTATATTCGTAAGTGTGTACACTACGGGGTTATTTCTACGCGTCAGTTGACAGCCGGAAAATTGACAGCGATTGCTGAATCATTTGCGGCCCATAAACTTTGACCAATAAAAAAGTTTGGTCGTGGGAAAAAAAAACCCCATGGACGTCTTATATCCTAATATTACAACCGCGAAAATGAGATTATTTTATTTATTTTTAAATAGTACTCCACTAAGTATTTCTCCTGTATGGTGGGTGCGTTAACATTAAACTCCCAAACCCCGAACAACTAATAAAATCATACAAATATTTGTTCCGAATGATACTGATTATAATTTGTGTCATACCTAAAGTGACTTGTTCATATTTTCCGTCATTCAAACATAAAATCGTTTCGAATATTCTATAATAAGAGGCAGCTGGCTAAGTAAGGTTAAAAAATTCATCGAGCCGCAGGGTGCCTAGTTGGAAACTTTCTTTAATAATATAAATGCTATTTCTTAATGCTCTACTGACTATCGATTGCTTGTTTGCAATGTGACTAATTCACATTACAAACATTGTTTAAGGAAACAATAAATATTTTTTATTGCTTGTGTTAAAATTTTAAAAATGTACTGAAAGTTGTCCACATTGACGAAGGTCCGAAAACTGTCACTCTTGGAGCCCGGGACCCAAAGTCAAAAAGTCTTCGTGCTTTAGCCAGATGGAGAAAATAGGTGAAGCACGGGTCCGCACTCACCCAGATCCGAAAAGTTATGGGAGAGGCCTTATCCCAGCAATAGTTAAAAAAAAGCAGTCCAAAAATAGAAATCACTGTCTTTAAAATCAGGTCTCTCTTTGTTATGGGTGTATTTTTTATTCTTTTTTTTAAATACTATTATTCAGTAGTGCCAGCATAGTGACGGGGCCTGTAGAGGGCCAAAGCCTGTCGGGGTAGTGGGACTCACGAATTACCGTGACCCCGGTACGTAAAGGGCTATCGAAGGACACCGTGGATTTAAGTCAGTCAAGTCTGACAGTAGGGTGGGAGGACTCATTTGATGATTTTACCATGATATAAAAAAAAAAACTATTATTCAACCACTGACACGAAATAATATGTTCTACTATGAAGTAGAAGATATTATTTCGTGACACTGTGAAGTGTCAGAAAAAAAACTCTAAACCTTGTGCTAAATAATATGCAACCACCACTCTCCTATTGGAAGTTAAGCACCGGGTGCCTATCTCATACGTCACTTAGGGCTCGTACACACGGGATCCTTCATTGACGATCCGTCAAAAAACATTATCATGTATTTTCATCGACGTCGACGTTTGACGTTTTCATGACGGATGGACAGTATGCTCACGGAATCGTGTATTTTTACGTACGATGTCGAGTGCCTATTATGAGATCGACGTTTGTTTGT
Organism: Agrotis puta; assembly: GCA_943136025.2. Taxonomy (NCBI): domain Eukaryota; kingdom Metazoa; phylum Arthropoda; class Insecta; order Lepidoptera; family Noctuidae; genus Agrotis; species Agrotis puta. The sequence goes on from OW964166.2 coordinate 11,078,988, forward strand.
TGTGATCCGTCCGACGATCTCTCCTAAATTCACACTTATAATTTTAAGTTAAGCAATCTCAGGCTCTTACTGACATGAGAGTTTGGCCAACTTTTAGATACACTTCTGACTAACAAAATGATAATTATAGCCATGATGTTACGTATATTAACGAGGAAACATCCATTAAAAATAATTCTTGCACAGCATTCATGACGATAAGAGTTCTAAATGGAAAAAAATGTCAGAAAATGTGTAAAAGATTTTGATAGTTAATTTCCTAGTAAAATACTACAGATTTATTCTGCATTGAATCGAGTTAATTTACAGTAAAAACTGTTTTTGTTTTCACCCTATTAAGTTAAAAAAGCTTTTTAAAATAAAATAAATTAATATTTTTTTTAATTAATAAATTTTTTTTTTAAATCCGCACTACTATCATTCCTTTATTAAGTTAAAAGCAATTTTAGAAAAATAATTATTTATACCTATTACATTATATTCAAATTCACAAAAAAAAAACCCTTTTTAAATCAGTACTTACTAAAAAATTATATGCAGTAAGAATGTTCAAAAGATTTTACGTACCGTTTCGCGCCTGACCCGCTCTTTCCACTACGTCTACTAAAAAGTCGATAACTCTCAGTTATCCTCGAAAAAGTCGCTTTATGATTCCGCGTGTGTTTCAGACCGACCATTAGTTGGAACGTCTGCCTTGCACGAAGAGTCGTGCGAGACTGCAGCACCAGCTTGTTGTGGAAAACTCGCGCCGCTAGTTATTACATATATTATTATTTGATGTTTGTTTACTTATAGTTCCGCGCGCGATGTACCGCGCTTTAAAATTTTGGTACTTTAAGGCGCTCATTAGACGGTAGGTTTTGCCATGGCAAAACCATGGTAGAAATTTTGACTGACGGAAAACCTACCGTCTAATGCGATGATTGACGTTTGCATGACGAAAATTGTTGGCGATAAAATTCCGTCATTCAACCATCATTCATGATTGATGGAAATGATTGACGCTTGCATGACCGTGGAATGGGTGCCTAAGACTTATTGAGGTTTATGATTTTTTTTACTTTTAGTGTTTATTTTCAATAATAAGCCCTTGCAATGTGACATACTACATTTTTAAAGGTTTCCATACTTGCATTAATAATATTTTACATTTGCAAATAATGCTATGCAATCAGCATCGTGAGTAGAGCCTTAGATTAAAATATTGCCTATGATTTCGATTTCACCCTGTATTTAGGAATGGGTTCCATTTATCACTGCAAAAATTCATGAAAATTGGTTCAGCGGTTTAGGCATGAAAGCGTTTCAAACAAAAAACTCAAACATATACATTTCGAGGCTGACTGACTGGCAATCTTCCGCCGAAGCCAAATAATTGAACGAAAACGAATGGTCTTAGTTCTTACATTATTAAAGTTTACTCAGTGAATAACAAAGAAATTAAGTATTTACAAAGAAATAGTCTCTATTTACTATTGCAATAGTAAATTCTGAAGGCTGAACTAAGGATCAGTCTCTTGGCTATACATCATCATTTCAGCCTGTTGCATTCGATTGCTAAACATAGGTCATTTGCATCCAGCCTTCTTAAATGCTATACACGTATGCATAGTACAAAAGTAACACATCTCAGTCAATGTACCTGGAAGGAACAAATACTGAACAAAATTTTTCCGAAAAAATACTTACTTAAAACTCTAGACACGGCGAAGGCAAGAATAAAAACCCGACTCATTGGTTTTATGTATGTAATGGTCATGGTCAATGCAAAAATTGTATTAACCAAACCTTTTAACATCTAAAACATTCAAAGTTACCGGAAGCTGTAGTTATACTAAGCAAATGCAACTAAAACAATATTGAAACTAAACCCTAACTAGTTCATTTAACATACTCCCTGGAAGGCACTCAGAAACCTCGTGTTTTACTCGTAGTTCAATTACAAAGTATGAGTAGTGAAATTTTCAATGCATCCGCTACCGAAGCGTGCGTGATTGGTAAATGTCTCTGTGCCTACATTTAGCGGTATACTCAACCGGTAACAGAAACAATCCACGAAATAATTTTAAATCGGCAATTAGTAAGACGACCGAAAACATCTAATTACTCCATCAATTGGATTTTCAAAAACGGTTTGAAAGGTATGTAAGCCAAAATTCACGAAGATACGATGCGTTTAAAATTCATAATACTACGTCTATATACTATTTTTTATAGTTCTGTCATCAGGAGCCCCAATATTTGGTGCGTATTTCTTTGTAAATTTTGATTGAATAAAACAAAAACGAAAAAGCGTGTTCATTATTTTTTACAACTGACTAATTAGATTTGAAAGGGGTATGCAACTTATTGGCATCAATTTTTTTTTTCTTTCGCCAGTAATGAAATGTTGGTGATTAGTAGACCGCAACCTAAGAACTTCGTAAAAAATAATCTAAACCGTAACCAACCAGAGATATTACGGATTTTATTTTGTTCTAATCGGAAGTAAATCACTCCTGATTAGAACAAAATTAAAATCGCCATATCTCTGGTTGGTTGCGGCTTAGAAACTTTTTTTTTTCTATGAACTTCTTAGGTAGTAGTCTAATTGTGGCCATTTAATCACTGGAGAAAAGAAAAAAAAATGATGCCAAGGTCCATATTAAGAGTTGCATGGGCCTTTGTTGACGCTATCATCCTACTCGGTCGCGGGACCAAGGGATTACCGTGACCCCGGTACGAAAAGGGCTATTGAAGGACACCGTGGATTTTAGTCAGTACAAGTCTGACAGTCCCTCCCGCCCTGCCCTGGGTGGGAGGACTCATTTGATGATTTTACCACGATAAAAAAAAATTATCATGCCTACTCCGAAAGCGAACCTTAAAACCATAGGCAACATCGGTGATGTAGCATGTGTTGTGGAAGAGCTTATAATGGAACGGATTCGTCAACCCTTTGTTGACGAATCCGTAATTCTGTAATTCAATACTAGCCATGAGAGTAAAACTGGCGATGTCCAGTCATTCACAGCTAGAGTATTTTTGTACATTTAGATTCTAACTATCGCAGTGACATAGTGACGGGGCCTGTAGAGGGCCAAAGCCTGCCGGGGTCGCGGGACTTACGAATTACCGTGAACCCGGTACGTAAAGGGCTATTGAAGGACACCGTGGATTTTAGTCAGTACGAGTCTGACTGTCCCTCCCATCCAGGGGGAGGACCCATTTGATGATTTTACCACGCTAAAAAAAAAAGTTATCGCAGTGAACTTGTTTTAGGCCTGAACACTTGTTAATAGTTTATAAAATATCACGTTAAATAAACTCCGTTGCATAAAGGAAGGGTAAGCTAAATAAATTACCATGATTAAATAACCATTATAAATTATACCGCGAGTATGAGTACAGGCAAACGATTTTTTTTACGATTACGAGTATTACGTTTAACATGTTAACCCTTAACCACCTGACCCCTAAATCAGTAACGTAACCACCTGCGCGCGGTCACAGTGACCGCATCGAATACACATGAGTTATCTCAGGATATTAAGGTTTTATTATAAGAATAAATTAATAATATTCTGTAATATATATTAAATTATTTATTTAAGTGGAAAAAGAAACAATAATAAAACATGTTCTTCTCATAAATGGGAACAATTAAATTGATGGCACATTTTAACTAAAAATATAACTATGATTACATAACGAGATGTATCAACATAGGGACAAAATATTACATCAAATTTGAACTTTCTTTAAAGAATCTAATAACATTAAAATGAGATAAAAAAATAAAGTTTAAAAAAGAATCAAAACTTCGATAAAAATGCAGAGGGTAAAGTCTGACAATTTTTCACGACAATTTTGGCACATTTTGATAGTACATTCCACACAGATTGTTTTTTTTACAGATAAAAGTTACATGAAATATTTTTCATTTCTTCTTGGGAACACAAGTTAAACACGTTTTACGTGTTTCAAGAGTCCAGAAACAGTAGGCAATTCGTCTCGTCTAGAAGACGACACTTGTAGGCAGTCATCAGATTCATAGTCTTCTAAAATTTCAGAAACTTCCAAATTCTCAGGTTCTACATCACTGCAACTCTCATCAACCACATCTCTAACCATTTCACAACATTTTCGTTGTTTACATCCATTTTTACGTAAAAACAATAATCATGAATGTAATACACAAAAATCACATAACTACCTGCACGCGGTCACCATGACCGCTAGCAAAATATTTTTACTCACCGAAGCCAAACGCGTGCACGTAGATCCTTGCCTAGCGCACACACGACGCTAAAGCACCAACAGAAAAGGTACACAGACGCACGCTAACATGCGATAACGGATATCGACGAAATTCAAATTCAAAAAATTGTTGCGGTCACCATGACCGCTGGCAGGTGGTTAAGGGTTAAACCAAAATAGTGAGAAATATCTTCTCCACCTTCTAGTTCTCTCATATTTCTCTATTTATTTATTATGTTGTACTATATCTGACATTTTTAACTTTTTAATTTAATTTTTAGTTGATATATGTTTAGTCCGCTGCAAAATACGCTTATAACGCCGAACACACTGTTTGGCAAAGCCTTACTGATTTGCAAAATAAACAATGTGATCTAAGAGCTATAGGGAAAATGCAGCAACCTCTTATGTAGTGCAATACCTTTGCTATTTTCCTATAAACGAGGCTCATTTAGATGAAGGAGCATCGGGGAATAAACACGTGTGAAACGCTTGTTATGTGACCTGGTTGTCAGTTCAAAAACATGCTGATTTCGCGGCGATTCGCGGTACAACCGCTCAAACCGCGTCTCTTGTGTCGTACACTCATTGATAATAGTATGGCCATAGGTACGTAACCGTAGAGTGATTGTATTGTAATTAACTGATGATAAAATTTAATTATCATATTTTTTGATAAAATATAACATGGTGTATAATTATTGGAATCGTTTCAGTTATTGATTCTGAACAAACTATATTCAGGTTTCGCATACACTAAAAATAATGTTATAGATGCACGATAATCCAATTTTTTTTTTAAGTTAGGTATTTTTTACCAAAACATGAAAATTGCTTATAACTGTCTGCGAAACATTCCTCAGCCTCAAACACTTTCTGTATATGTATAAATGTATTAGTTAGAATAAGGAAGTATAAAAATCCAACAAACTTTCGATTTCAGTGTCACTCCAAATTAGTCGACGATGTTAGAGAGAACTAAAATTATTCAAAGTAGGGCAACACTAAATCAAAGTACAACGTATGTTATCAGGTGTCATCGACTTGTTTTGCGACTCGTTATCTATTGAATTTTTTTATTCAAGTTTACAGTTGTTAAAACTGCAAGGAAATGTGTGAGTATCAGGAAAACAAATCAGAGTAGATTTCGGGAAATTTGTTTGAGTGTTACAGCGATGTTTGTTATAACACCAAGCTGGACTATTTTATCAAATTTGGATATAACATCATCCAAATTCTCTCGAACAGCAGCTATGACAGGTACATAATTGTGTTATTGTTTATTTTTTATCTATCTGAAGTTACATGCGATAATCGTCCGGAGGATACGTTGGAGCATACGGTGCAGGACTGCCCCGCTTGGGCAGAGCACTGCGGCTGGGGTGGAGGCAGGACGCTGTCCCCTCCCTCACGCGGCCCGCCTTCTCCTTCGCGAGCATGACTTTATATCTATGGTAAATAAAATGGTATCTGATCGATTTAGCCAACTATTAAGATCATTTTACGACTACCTTTGCCATATGACTACAGTTAAAAAAAACGTCCAATAGAAAATTATGATTTCTTTAAAACCAGGCTTGTTATCTATACTTATAATAAATCTGTAAAGAGGCCAATTCTGTACATGAAATATATTTCAAAAATAACTATCAAAGGGTGATTAGGGATCGCTACTGATGCCAAAAATGCAATCCGTAAAATTTTTGTCTGTCTGTATGTTCGTTATAGAAACAAAAACTACTCGACGGATTTTAATGAAATTTGGCACAATTATTCTTCATACTCCTGGGCAGGTTATAGTATACTTTTCATTACGCTACGATCAATAGGAGCAGAGCAGTGAAGGGAAATATTGGGAAAACGGGAGAAGTTACCCATTTTTTAAGCTTCCGTGGCGTGTGCAGCCTTAATGGTTAAACCTACATAGAAATCATGTATGACGGAAATGTACTCCTTAAAATTATATAAAAATATTTCTTGACAGCATATGTCTATGTTTTATGGTTGACTCACAATAACACGTGAAACTCCCGATAGCTTAGCAATTCGGAGCTTTCCGATTTTATTTGTCTACTCTTACGTTTACAACACTCTCACTCATCCCTAATTAAAAAAGTTAACAATATTACCTATTCAATAAAAAAAAGAATCATCTAAATCGGTGTAGAAACACCAAAGTTATACATGAAAAACGCTAATAAGTCATCGCGCGTGAATACAGAATCATGCTACAAGGATTATTTTTGTGTATCGGTTGCCGTGGGATGTATAAAAAGGCGGGTGGGTCCGCGCGCCTGGAGGCCTTAAAATCTAAAGGCATCCACAGAAAAGTCTGGTTGAGCAGTACACAACCTACTAGAGGTTGACCTGCGAGATGCCATACAAAAAAAAAAAACGCGCTTGGCGCGAGCTTCATACAATATTTGGCTGTTGATGCGAATAAACGTTCAGACTGTTCGACCTTATTCATCATCTGGCTAGCCTTTTCCCAACTATATTGGGGTCGGCTTCCAGTGAAACCAGATGCAGCTGTATATCAGTTTTTTACATGGAGCGACTGCCTATCGGACCTCCACAACCCAGTAACTGGGTAATACGATACCCAGGCACGGAAGAAACTCGCTATGACAGATGGTCAGCCATCCACAGATCAACTTCGGCAAGCGCGGCTTAACCCGGAAGATCGGCCTGTGCGGCTGTATTTATTTAGCCACGAGCTCCTAATATATTATTAGTTTACATTTTATTTCTTTAGTTGAAGCAATAGTATAATAATACGAATATTAATTATTTTGGTAGTGTTTAATTATATTAATAGTTTACATTTTATTTCTTTATAGTTGAAGCAATAGTAAGTAATTAGTTATTTTGGTAGTCTACACTAATATTATAAAGAGGAAAACTTTGTTTGTTTGTTTGATTGTAATGAATAGACTCAAAAACTACTGGACCGATTTTAAAAATTCTTTCACCATTCGAAAGCTGCAGTAACATAGGCTATATTTTATTTTGGAGAAAAATATGGTTCCGTAAGATATATGAGTTTTTCGGCCACAAGGTGTAAAAAAACAACCAGAAAAGTTACTTATTTTGCGTACGCTGCCTAAACTATAAAAGATAGAACCATAAAATGTTCTAATTAATTGTTGATCTTATAAATATCTACAAAAAAGTCCGCGACAAACTATATTTATGTATGTCGAGTGTTTGTGATGACTGCGTCGTCGATGTTAGTGTCGGTGTCTGTGAATAGATCTGGGAATCATGTTGCTGACCGTGTCTTTCCTGAGTAGGCTTTTTCCAGCGGTAACAGTCATTCACTCGGGCGGAGCCGCAGGCGCCCGCTAGTTCTAGTATAAAATACTAATATCAAGATCAGTTTAGTCAAACTATACAGTGTTGCTACGTGCACGACCGCAGCGCCCTCATCGATTTTCTACATAACGCGCCCTAACTTGTAGTAAAAAATTGATCGCATATTTTTAATTTTAAATGTGATTTCTTATCCTTAAATACATAGGTTTGTTAAGTAATCCAAAACTTTTTCCTTTTTAAACATCATTATTTGATGTGAAAAATGAAAAAGTTTGATATGTAAAAGTTAATTGGGAGTGACACTGAAATCAAAATTTGTTCGTTTTTTTTTTATATTTACCTATTCTAACTAATACTCGAACATTCATAGATATACAGATAGTATTTGAGGCTGAGGAATTTGTCACAGAGAGTTATAAGCAATTTTCGTCTATAGGTCTTCCCGAAAAAAAAAGTTGGATTATGTGCATCCGTAATCGGTATCACCTTCTTTCATCATATTCCAAATAACAGTGCCAGAGGAATTTTTCGGATCACATAAGCCTCGTTGATATGACTAAAAATACAATAAAAACCTTCGACAACTTATAAACCACGATAAAATGAGCCTTCCGGAAAAATGCTTATGATCTACCTTACCTTTCAGGGAATCGCCTTTTGAATACAAAACTGAGTTTCCAATTCAGTATGACGCTGAAACTTTGCTGATTTTCGATCCTTTCGTTAACCAAGATTCTTATCAAACGCTGGAAATTGATTCGTAAAATTCACACAGTTTCACAGTCTAGTAATATAAAAATACAATCATGTGCAATGTGCAATGTTCTATGTATCTCTCGCGTTGCATAAATGAATGATCAAAACAGTGTCAATCATGGTTTTCATTCAAAGTGTAGTTAGTGCCATGTGAAGCAAGGAATGATTTTTTTTTTCTTTGTAACACGTTATAAGTTCGAGTTGGAACGAAAACAAGGGTTAGAATGACTGGTGATCAAAATGTGCACCCAGGAGCAAATAAACAATAACGCTAATACAATCCCAATTTATGACTGTTTGATGCTGTTTAAAATTTTCGTTATTTATCTGAAAAGATACAGGAAACAACACTCAAAATAACTGTAAAGCACTTGTTCCACAATCAGCGATCCGAAGGCAGGGCGCCGCCACACAAAAGCAACATTCCGGACGCGCTAGTCTTGCGTCAGTTTTCACAGATACTGTTTACTTGTCTGTATGGCCATGCCTTACTAAGAACTCACCTTCTGACGATACATCGACGCGGCTTTAGTGTTGTACTTCTGCGGTATCGTCAACCCCGGCTTGAAGTCAGGGGAGCTCTCGAAGAACTGGCGGGCTTTCCCGTTCCCTCCGACCTGTTTGACAAATAAAAATAGTTTTTAAAATTTAGATACCACCCAACCAATGACTCTTTGTTTTTATAATGTAATTCTACTCGGTTTTATTATTTAGTTTATATGAGTAAAAATTAAGCGACTGTGCGTGTGTGCTTTTTATGATTTATGGCAAAACTTCATCACAGCATCTGCATTGAATTTGTTCCAAAAGCACTCTGAAAGACGGGAGTAATTTTCTAATTGTTAATTGATTTCAAAGTCTGCGCCGACAACTGTTAAATCAACAACTAAAGCAGAAATATTTTCTTCCCGCAAAACTGCATTTATTATACATATACAAATAGATTCAGTTAGCAAGCGATATCTGCGCTGCATGCGTATTTGTGTTGCACAGCTTATTATAATTTATTTAAAAACATCCAAAAAAGGTCAGAAAGTTTTTCGAACATAGTCTCATTCATGGAAGACTAGACGGCTACATTCAACAACCAGGAACTAAACGCCGGCCGACGCAAAGTGACACAGTCAATTCTAAAAATAAATACAATCAGAACACAAAATTCACAACATCAGCGAAAATGGAGACAAAAAAAAACAAATAGATGTAAAGAAAATACCCAAATTAGCACACTATATCGTACCATTTCGATCCCGAATAGGCGCTCGGCGGCGAATGATGAATAAACACTTGATGACAGATGCGCAAATGATACAGCAGTAAACGTCAATCCCGCCCGAAGCCACGGTGAATAATGTGGCCGTTCGTCTAGTAGCCTTCGTTTATCAAGCTCCCAGAAACAGGAACTCGGTCATTACTGGGAAGGGCTACCTGCCTGGGTATGCACTATTGTAATCTTCGAATCAAGCCGACGATACTACGCATTTGATTGGCCTGCATCACATCACATGATTTATTTACATACGAAGAAAGATTCAGAAGGTCTATCTCGTTATTTGTTTGAATTCGGTTCTTCAGCTGGACCGTGCATACGTACAAGACGTTTGATGGAACACAGGCGTTTGGATGGCATTTGTTCCTCCACTAATAAAATTGCTTTCTTCTGTCATTTGGAAGATTATGTCATGGATTGTTGGTCGACTGACGATATGTAGGATAGTAGGCTCAAACTTAAATAGTCTTACTACAAAAAGTGAAACATCTGTTGAACAAAAAAGTTTAAAAAATGCTATAAAATAACTTTTCTTTCGAAAGTCGGTGGCTTTATTTTTTATTTTATTGACTTTCTTGCCACCGATTTGAAAAAGTTTTTATTTTATACTTTTTACCCGACTACGGCAAAGCGGCAAGAGACGAAATATTTGGAAAACAAATTAAAGAATTAAATCAGAATACATAAACCACGCCAAAGGCAAGCAGAAACAACAAAACGTCACCTACTAAAATTCTTGCACACTCCTTTTGCATCATCCACGTTCATACACAAACGCCGCGCGTCAAAAATAAAACTAACTTCAAACTTGAACTATTCAATCAGCTCAAGAGTGCAACTGAAATAGTATGATCGTATTCCTCGAACGGAAACGATGAACACCCTCTAGGCGTAATATTCCATGTGCCATCAATTTAGCAATTGAAATTCATTTGTACGAGCGCAACGAGTGTGAAATTAGAGGAGGACCTGAAGTGTTCCTGACGTTTCCTGACAACTTTCAGAGATGCATCTGATGAATGGTACTGGTGTGATTTTATTGTTTGACATTGGGAGATGACCTTTGGGCTTTGGTGTCATAATTATTTAGTTTTGTAACTACGGGTGTCTGTCTGTATTGCTTTCGCTTTTGTATTTACTCGTCCGGGCCGTATTGCGAATGCGTCATCAGTTCCATATCTGAAGCTTCCAAATTCCGTTATGTTCCACAAGGTCGAAGCCGCAGGCACAAGAAAGGTTATGTTGTTGAAAAGGTTAAACCGTAAACAGTTTAAGAAAAAGTCAGGACATCGCGAAATTTAGTGCAAAACCAGTATATCCCCTGAACTGGCCTTAGCTGATAAGATGTGAAATCCGAGCTAAGCGTTGCAAGCAGCAGGAATACGGCGAAATTTAGTTGAAATTTTTACCCTGAACGGAACCCAAAATTCCAGTAGCGACGCAATGTAACGTTGAAATGGGTTGAGGAAAAGAAGCACGAGTTTACAGTTAACCATTATGTTATTTAGACCAGTTGTTTGAAAAGGTAACCTTAATCGAACTAAGTACAAAAATAAAACATAGGTAGGATAAACAGCTAACTGATGCCAACAACGAACAAAGCAGTTTGATGTTGGCATCAGTTACCTGGCCGGGTTTTGGTTTTAAAGTTATATTGATGGTCACGAGATCGCGTGTCATAAGTGTTTCACCAGCTCAGGGGCCAAGTGGACTTTACTAAGACTTAACGAGCCAATCAAGAATTGAGCTAAAATAATTAGCAACGAGTTACCACGAGTTTAGGATCTACACAGCGTGTCCCTGGTAGTACTGATCAAATGAAATAGGGGCGTGGGACAGGTCATTTCCAATTTTGTTTTACATAAGTGTGTTTGTGGGTGTTTTTTTTATGTTTCAAAAGCTAGGACTACTTTTCTTGTACAGATAGACAACCAATGCCTAGAAAAACATTCTTTGAACCTATTAAGAATATCAGAGTTAGTTAAGTGCCTCCTGAAAATCTCCATGGTTTGGGGATGTTTCTCCAACACGTGGTCAACTTTCGCTTTTATTTAACACCGTTTTTCTTTAGTTATTAATTTATTGGTTAATATTGAAGAAGATACGACGGTCTTATAATTGGCAATATAACACAATGCTGTAACATCAGGAGCCTTTACCCTCGACTTATCATGTGTTTTATCTTTATAAAACTCATTGATTTAACAAAAGAAGCAATAAGTTGATTACAAAAAATTTAATAAGTGGATGCTATCAACATCCTTATTGACAAAACTGGTTGTTATCAGAATCACTGATCAGGTGAGCTAATGAGTCCTTCATGAATCTTGTAATGCTCGGGAAACTATCGAACGATAACATAATTAAACAATGCTGATTCACATAGCTAGACAGCTCCGCGAATTTTTGCGAAAGTGCTTGAGGCATGCTGAAGCATACTTTTCCAAAAATTTTGAAGTCGAAGAAGACCCCGTGTCTTAAGAGATCTTAAGCCACGGGGTCGCAGGACTGTACGAATAACCGTGACCCCGGAACGTAAGGGGATATTGAAGGACACCGTGGATTTTAGTCAGTACGAGTCTGACAGTCCCTCCCGCTTAGCCCTGGGTGGGCTCTCACTCGGTGGCACTCATTTGATGATTTTACCACGATAAAAAAAAATCTCTTAAGCCTACAGCCTAATTTGAATAAATAACATAATCTTAATAATTGTGATAATTGCTTAAGAGTTAGTCAGTAGCCGCCACGGAAACTGAAACTCGTTACTAATTGATGGCAATAGGCTCGCTCTATTTATATGGGACTTAATCATAATTCGCAGAATGTGGCTTCATTACCCCTCCTTTTCACCAAGGTATAATACATGTATTTTTTAACACATGTTTCTCAAATACTTACAAAACATATTGTTTACAACAATTGTATAATAGAATACATGTTTTATACCTTGATGAAAGCGACGAGTTGAATGTTTTAAACAGTGTTAATACATGTTTTAAACAAACAATTATAGCTTGACATGTTTTCTACAAGTTCTGTGTTAAACTGGTGTTTAACTTGTTTCTTGGTAAAAACGAGGGGTTACAGGGGAGATAATAACACAATTATAAGCAGCTTGTGTGTCCAGTGTCAGTTTCCTGTGAAGGATCCAGGTAAACCACATTGGATTGATACAATTTGAGTTCATCGAAGCAAATGAAGAATAATCGAGGTATTTCTCGTAGCGCTCCCGTTTTGATACGCTCCCATCTAAGCGCTCCCATTTTGTTCCTCCAAGCGCTCCCGAAAGGAGCGCTTCGAAGAACGATTGAAAATATTAAAATTTATTTCCTCGAAGCGCTCCCACGTTTAAAAATAGGAAAAAGCATAAAGTAAACGTAATGAATTATATCGATAATTTTAAAAACTCATGTGTGCATCATCGACATCGAAGTTGCTTAACCAAATTACGAAAAAGCACGTTTCCAGTACTTGGTCCAGCAATTGGTTCCATGCTCACACAATTATTTCACAAACTTTCTTTAATAGTAAACAAACTAGCTTCCGTGACACATTCGCGCAACTTGCGATAACAACAAAACGCAATTTTACGTAAACACAAGTTCAGGCAATGCTCGGCTGGGTTCATGTGAATTCGGTAAACGCGACTCTCTAGGATACAATGGGGAGGCGGGGTTACGGTTTTTATGTGTGTCTGCAGGACTCACGCGCCGCGCGCGCCGCATCCTTAACTCTTAGTTAAGAAGTTAGTATCGCTATTTATGGCAAAAAATAATTATAAAATTGTTTTAACCATTTTATCAATCGCATTGGTAGCATCACCGTTAAGCGCAATACGTTACTGGGTCCCGGCTCAAAGCAGGTGATTTTAATCAGTAGGTGGTTGTAGTCAGTAAGAGTCTGACACTCTCTCGCCCCGCCTAGGACAAGGAAAGTCATTTCTACCATAGACGTAAACGATAGATACCTCATAGCCTTATTTCTACGAAAAACTTCCGAGGAAACATTGAGGTTTGCGGGGAGGGGGGTAGTAATAGGAAACATAATGGAGAGAAATCATAAGCTTTCTAAACAATAAAAAAAATATGAATAGGTACATATATTGGCAGATTATATTCATCTATTTGGTGGACTAAAGGAATTAAAATAAAACAAAAAAATTAAATTTAATTACCAATCCCGTGCGAAGCCGGGACGGGCCGCTAGTTGTATATTATAACAATGTGTTCTACTTATTACTTACCTAGTTATTATCGATAATTTCAGTTAGTATAGTCCCATCTCTATCCGAAAGTTAATCATGTAAGCGCTTCGAGGAAATAAATTTTAATATTTTTAGTCGTTCCTCCAAGCGCTCCTTTCGGGAGCGCTTGGAGGAACAACACGGGAGTGCTTAGATGGAGCGTTTCAAAACGGGAGCGCTACGAGGAATACCTCGAATAATCTGATTAAAAAATGTAAAAGCGTTCGCTTTCGGCAATAGTTTGCCCAGCTGTTACAAGATACAACCTTCGCTTTGTATTGATAAAGCGTACATATGGTATTTTTTTTTTTTTTTTTTTTTTATACAGATAGTTTATAACTTGGTTTAATACATAGGATACTTTATATCCCGTTGTTACATTCCCGTGGGATAATTTTCAAATTCAAGTGAGCGTGGCCTCTGGCAACAGATGAGTATTTAAAACCGGCCAAGTTCGAGGCAGAACGCGTACGAATGGTTCCGTACCATTATCTATAAAGACGGCAAAAAAAACATGTTTGTTTTCTGGGAGCCTCTGATGAATAATAATTTTATTCTGGTTTTTAGTATTTGTTGTTATAGCGTCAACAGAAAAACACCATCTGTAAAAAATTCAAGTGTTTAACTGTCTCGGTTCATCAGATACAGCCTGGTGACAGACAGACAACGAAGTCTTAGTAATAGGGTCCCGTTTTAACTTTTGGACGCGGAACCCTAATAATTAAAATGGAAGAAGAGTATTTAAGAGTTATGATGATAAAGAGAGTAATGAAGAACTTCTTTTATCAGGATGTTCTCAGTAGCAGCCATGGAGGCTAGATTAACAGCAAGAAAGTTGAAGGATGTAACAAATGGTTTGTATTAATTTTCTTGTTGAATAAGATTGTTCATCTAGTTTCTTGTCTGTTCTTCTCCACAGATATTTACACTTTGAAATGGACAAATACAGTTCATTCATTGTTATTAATGTATTGTAAGTTGAACTCTACTATATTTTATTTTTGTCTTTTTATAAGTAAAATTTAATATCAAACATAATAAAGGTAATGGCTTACTTGAAATGAATATGTACTTTAATTTTGAAAATATATGCCACTATTTTTTTAAAACAATGTTTTAGGTGTTAGTTTTTTGTTCTATTGAGTACAGCCCAGTTTAACCCTTCTTTTTAAAGTGGTAAAACCATCAAATCAGTCCTCCCGCCCAGGATGGAGCGGAATCCACCGTGTTCCTTGAATTGCCCTTTGCGTTCCAGGGTCACGGTTATCTGTTTAGGCAGTCCCGCGACTCCGACAGGCGTTTACCTCTCTATCCCTGCTTAACCCTTCAGCGAATACAGGCGACAGGGTTATGATTTTGATACAATGATATCCACAATTGCTCGATAAAAATAAAATTGGATATTTACTTCCTTTAATTATTCGCATGAGCATGGTTTTTGAAGCAAACCTCACTATAATAGCGCATTATCTTATCACTCATGTTTAATTATATCCGCATTGAATTGAACTACTGAATCACTACATCTACTGAATTACAGCTGTGTTAATATCGTACTCAGTTTTAACAGCAGTTTAAGTAATATAATTATCAGAAAAATTGTAAGTTTCACACACTGTTAATGGGTCGTTCTTTTTTTCTATCAACAATGTAATTTGGTTTTTGAACTATCGATTATGGATTATGGATTAAGAGTGCGGTTTAAACAATTGTTTTGTTTTTATTTGGACTAATTATGAATGTTTCCTTTCCGGCTAACGATTTTCTTAAAAACCACCATGTTCTTTCGGTTGTACATTCCGTTCCAGGACCGCGGTACTATGTTTAGACAACCCGGTAACCGTATCCATGGGACTGAGTTCAATTAAGTGCAACATTGCTTGTTCTTTTTATATCAAGAGATCTATAAATACTCGTAGCATTGTAGACAATTTACATGGCGCTGCGTATTGTCATTAATACGTCATTTCAGTTCACTGACTATTTGGATAATAAAATATTAAACAGGCAAGACGAACAAAGCAGATAGTCATGTATTTAAATAGAGACTCTTTACAAGCTCAAAAGACCAAATCATATCACTGCTGCTAAAGGAGAAAATTAATTTTATACGATAGCAACACTTTAAAGTGTGCCAGCTTTAAAATAAATCTTGAAGCAGCATGGTATAAAAAGTACTGGAGTCCCATTTGACGCAAAGGGAGAACTTAAATCTATAAACATAGTGATCGAAATAAGACATTTTCTTTTTAATTTGGTCGTTTTTAAGGTCCTGCATCAAAATGTCTGGTCACATGTTCCTTTATAATAAAGTTGATATTACATAATTATTATCATCAAAAAAGGGGTAGTGAACCGGTTTCATCAAAAAAGAAAATTCTGTTTATTGCCATAATATCAGACAAAAACACTTCAATAGTAAATAAACAAAGTTAAAAAAGTCTTAGCTCACCACAATTCTACACGGAAAGAAAAGTTATACAGAGACATAACTTTAGATTATGATCGCAAATGCAAGAAGCACGACACGCTGCTATTATGCAATCGCCAGGCGCTAGTAGCACAATTCTTTAAGATAGAGAATGAGTAGTCAAGGCTACTTTCCTGTAGTAACATTTTGGTGAAAGGTCGCAATAGTGTTTACTTATGACTTGACGATTATGACGATAGATGATGAAATGATCATCATCTACACTAATATTATAAAGAGGACAGATTTGACTGTTTCTTTTGTATTGAATAGGGTCCGAAACTATTGGACTAGTTTCAAAAATTCTTTCACCAGTTGAAAGCTGTATTGGTCCTGAGTGTCATAGGCAATAAGGTAGTATAGAATTAATTTGAACATAATTAGTAGGTCAAAATTAATTTGAAGTTTCATCATACACTTTTATACCGACTTAAAAAAAGGAGGTTATCAATTCGACCCATATGTATGTAATATTTCCAGAACTGCCAAGTTTTCTTATATGTTAGTCTACATCAGCGTCTGAACAAATGTGCCAAATTTCAAAATGAATGTATGTATGTTTTTATGTTTGTGTTCGCATATATCCGGAGCGACAATTCCGATTTAAGTAATTCTTTTTTTTGTTGTACTAGGTATTGTTCAACTTAGGGAATACTGCAAGTTTCATCAAAATCGGTTAAGTAGTTGTTGAGTTTTTTTTTTTTTTTATTGTGGTATTTTACCACGACATCAAATGAGTCCTCCCATCCAGGGCAGGGCGGGAGGGGCAGACTGTCAGACTTGTACTGACTAAAATCCACGGTGTCTTTACGTACTGGGGTCACGGTAATCCCTTGGTCCCGCGACAAGTAGTTTTTGAGATAGGGATTTTTTTTTGATCCCATAAAATGAAATGATCCTTACATGAAACAGAAGGTATTAAGTTTTTTGGTCAGTCATTGTCATGGAATTCTTCCACAATGACTAATACAAATAAATATGCAAAAACTGTTCATCATCATAATCATCAACTTGAAGATGTCCAATGCTGAACATAGACCCCCCCCCCCTTTTAGACGCCAAACGACAATTCTTTGCATCCATTTTATCTACATAACTACAATAAACTCACTTTTGAAAATTTTATTATGAAGACGTCAACATATTCATACCATATTTTAAAATTGTGATAATGTTAGAAAAAAACGTTCTAAGTGCATGTCGGACCAGCATGATGAAGGTTTCCGTAGTTGAAAATGATTTATCCCATAAGCAAACTTAGCATTACAATTGAACTAGCCGTTATTTTCCTAAAACTTGAAAATTATCCCACAGGAAAATAAAATTGGGATACAAACTATCATATTAAATATTCCACAACTATCACACAACGCCATCTAGTCCCAAGCTAAGCAAAGCTTGTGTTATGGGTACTAGACAGCTGATAAACATACTTATATATTTCTAAATACATACATATTATAGATAAATTACACCCAGACACAGAACAAATGATCGTGCTCATCACACAAACATTTGTCCTGGGTGGGAATCGAACCCACGACCTCCGGCATAGCAGTCAGGGTCACTAACCACTAGACCAACAGGCTATGTGTTAATCCAGGTAAAAAACTGTCTGGGTACCTTTCATGCAAATTCATTAATGATGAACAAAATTAACTACAAAATGAATTGAACTCCATATATAAGTTGGTAAGGGTTTTTAACCAAAAAATAAAAGGTTATCAGTACAACCTGTATGTTTTCATGTATGTTTTCCCATGATTATCTCGCGTTTGGCTGAACATATTTTGATCTGGTTTTCAAAAGTGTTTATTACATTCTGGAGAAGGTTTTAGTTAGTGGAAGGCAGATTTTCAAAGACCCCAAAAGTACGAAAGACTTTTGTTTGTTTAAATTTTGCATTATTGAGATATGTGAATGGCTTTGGGGTATATGGTCAAAGAAATTCTTAAAGTAGGGGACTAGGTCATGAGGCGCCCTTCAATCATATCTATTAAAAATATAAAAATAGCATAAAGAAAACATTCTTCATGAAAACTCCTACAGCCTATCTCTGACTGCTGTAAAAATTCAAATAATGGTCGAACAGATCGAAAAGGTGTTACTAATTTGTTGGTACAGTATTTACAAATACAACAAAATGTTTTAAGGATAGCACAATAAAAATCAGTTACAAAGGTAGAGTAAATTGATGAAGTTTCTTCACACAGTTGCCAGCACTACTGTTTATATCAAAACTTTTTCAAATATCATCATCAGTTTATTAGTCTAACCTATGAAGAAACTTAGTATAAGGAAGTCTTACCATCATTTTCTCAAGCTCTATGTCTTTCCATTTGTCCATGGTGACGCTCCGTACAAAGGAAAGGTGGACACCCAGACTGCGATGGACTCCTGAACATTCCAAGCATATCCAGATGCCGTACGTAACAGACACCCATTGAGGATTCAACGTTCCACATTCGAAACATTTCTGCAAGAAAAAATTAAGTACATTTTCAGAACGATCACGAAATTTTTCTTAACATACGGTTATGAATTTCAATACACAATGACTTACGTTATTATCGTCTAAATTTCGTATGGAGTTGAGCTTTCTTCGGGTTCGTGGGGAAGCCATGTTTTAGCTGATAGTCGCGAATATAGTGTGTTATTTAAATAATATGCACAAACGTACAGGGTACGATACACACGCAAATAATTGCGAAATGTCAAAAATTATCAGACGTCCACTTGGCATCCATTGACAAGATTTAACATTTTATGTCAAAATGTTGACCATAGTCAATCTGAAACCCTTTTTTTTTTACCGTAGTAAAATGGTAAAATAATCTATTGAGTACTGTTTACACCTTTTTCAGGTTGAGATTATTGAAAACCACAGACGGATAAAATATACGTAATTTCATAAATAAACAAAATAAACCCCCATACGCATGAGCGTTTTTCTTCTGGCCGTTAAAAAAGTGCCGGATATAGATCAAATGCATTTCCACTGTATCTTTTTACCGTTTTTTTTCTAACTGCTTTTGATTTAAAATGCTGGGCGATGACAATTAAGTTCAATTTACCTTTTGTCAAAACTCAGCGTTATTCTAACGCCAAAAAAAAGCGCTTATAAAATGAGGGCTAAGAGCTAGTACTTTATTTTAAATAAACTTACCCTAGAAAACTCTTATTGAATAAAAATCATTATAATAGTAACATTTAGAATAATGCAAAAATTAATAAAAGTCTAAGTACAAATATTTATGAATAACTAGCTGTACCCTGCCACGCTTCGCTGTGTCGCGGATATGTGACTGATGCAAAAAATAGATAAAAACAATCCTTGATGCGGATTACATATCATGCTAAAGTTTCAGCTCAATCGGTGCAGTACTTTTTGAGTTTTTAAAGCATACACAAACCAACATAACATTTTTATATATATAGATAAAAGGGGGGGAAAGATTCATGCACATCGCTGTCAACGGGATAAGTGCCCAGAACGCTGAAAGCGCTGACAGCATTGACGCATTTGATAGCAACGCTAAATCTTCAGGATATAGGCCTGCCCTCTGGATATTCACGGGAGCCCCTTAGAGGGCCAAAGTCTGCCGGAGTCGCACAATAGACTAACGAGCTATTATGACCCCGGAACGTAAAGGGCTATTGAAAGATACCGCGGATTTTAGTCAGTACAAGTCTGATAGTCCTTCCTGCTCTGCCCTGGGCGGGAGAAATCATTTTATGATTTTACCACGATAACAAAAAACCCTATGGTCATGCGGATAGCGAGTAATGGGCGGCTTGCTGGTCAATCATCGGTCATGCCGGGTCTGTTTTCAAAATCGCGTGGCTAGCTTGCCAAGGTTCGCAGGCCGATCTGAATTCGGGCATCATTACATCCCATAGCATCTACTGTGACTAGACGATTCATCGAATATGATTGTATTAATTATTTATGGACTACTCTTTCTAATGACTTATTTTTAGTCAAGAAAGAGAAGAAGAAGATTGAAGAAGCCCCGCTTAGCGGCGCTCCTAATTCTGGGTTGTTATAAGAAAAACAATTACGTATACTGCGTTTCAAGTAAGATGTTAATGACGCCATATTGTGACGTCATGCACCCCTTTTTGACCCCTTTTAAAAACACTTGCACACTTTTAAATAAACAATTATTAATTAAAAATAAGTCTAATGAGACAATAATGATAATATTTTATTGGTAAACGTTATTATAGAGTGACTGTTAACCATATACACTAACCTTTCTTAGTTGAACAGCACTATATATGTATATATATCAATCAATAAATACTCGATGAACTATTCAGTTGAAATAGCTTTCTTCAGTCGTCCAGCCGACATTCTATTTGTACAAATAAGCACGCCAGATCACGCTACATTTAGTGAGCGGAGCATCGATCATTCGAGGAAATTGCTATAGAAATTCAACTCAGGCCAAAATAGTTATCGCGGGACTGTCTTATTAGGTAACCGTGGCCCCGGAACATAAAGGGCTATTATAGGACACCGTGGATTTTAGCTAATACAAGTCTGACAGTCGCTTCCGTCCTGCCCTGGGTGGGAGGACTAATAGGATAACTTTACTACGTAAAAAAATATCATAATAAAAGGCTAAAATAATCATCTCATAAAAACAACATGATTTAAAGAATTAAAAAGAAAGAAAGCGTGGACTAAATGTTGAATGTCCCACTTGACGCTACAACACACCACTTAGACCGTTGTCCGTTGCATATCGATTTAGCCTTGGTGAATAAATGATGTCAATATTTTACCCTATATGTTACGATACTTATTTATGTAAAACTAAGAATATTTCAGAAGCGAGTATACAGTACACCAGTATTATTGTTTGGATTATTAAAAAGAAAAAACGGAAGATAAGTACAGACAGTAGCACATTAACCTACCAATAAGTACCCTGTCTATTCCCAATGGGAGGTTTCACGCCAAGCTCGTCTCAGATGGCGCTACCAGCGCATATGTCAATTTACTTTATGATTAACTTGACATGAACTGAGTAGGTACTCATGCCTATAAACGAGCTAACAGAGAGAGCTACTTTGAAGGTCAATTTCTTTTTCTAGTTGAGTGACCATATAAGATTATGGTACAAGATTTTTCCCGCTATAACTTGGCCGAATTTTATCGTTACATTTGCAACAGGACACATTGTTTTGGACATTTTAAAAAAAGAAGAAAGAAATATGATATTGCAATTGAAGTCAAGTTAACTGGAGTTCCCTGGCTGTGAGTCTCAAGTTCATGAACCTGACCTCCAAATTCACTTGACCTTGACCATCAATACCACTCGACTTTGACCTTCGAGGTATATTTAATGCCAACGGGATCACTTGATTTTAATTTCAAAGTCATTTTACCTCAACTCTAAGGACACTTGACCTTGACCTTAACGACACTAACTCCACGAGAATCGCGGGTCATGACTTTCGGATTTGACTTTTACCTCAAGATCATTGACCCCATGAATCGGCCAACCTCCTTGCCGGATTGCTGCCCTGGGTTCTGGAGGCGACTGCTCTCCAGCGCGTCTATGAGTGGCGCGTGGAGGCGCAGCGCCGGGGCGAATCCCCGCTGCCTCGGAAAGTCGGGGCGCGGCGGGCAGAGCTCCGGCGCGATCTCAGGGCAGTATGGAGGGAGCGACTGTCGTAACCGAAGTCCAGGCACGCGGCAATCGCGGCGGTAAGACCCCTCTTTGAGGAGTGCCTGGATAGGCGTCACGGTGTCCTGACCTACCGCATGACGCAGGTCCTAATCGGACACGGAAGTTTCGGGAGGTTCCTGTGTCTGATAGGGAGGGAAGAAACGCCTGGGTGTCACCACTGCGAGGATCTTCCGGAGGACACGGTGGATCATACGGTGTAGGACTGCCCCGCTTGGGCAGAGCACCGCCGTGTCCTCACGACGGCAATATCCGGTTACCTTTCGCGCCCGGCATTGGTCGAGGCCATGCTGCGGGGCGAGACGGAGTGGGAAGCGGTGGCCTCCTTCTGCCAAGCAGTCATGCTAGCGAAGGAGACGCGTGAGAGAGAGGACAGCGTCCTCCCTCCACCCCAGCCGCAGTGCTAGACGCCTACGGCGACGGACGTTCTCCGGCCACCGCAGGCGCGGGCATGTGGGCGTCGAGGAATGGGCGACTCGCTGTCCGCCCATGCACCATGCCCGGGTCGACGGCGCGTTGTGTTCTACGCGCGCCTCAAGGAGTGTCAGCATAGTGATGGAGCCCCCTGTAAAGAGCCAAAGCCTGCCGGGGTCGCGGGTCTCACGAATTACCGTGACCCCGGTACGTAAAGGGCTATTGAAGGACACTGTGGATTTTAGTCAGTCAAGTCTGATAGTTCCTCCCGTCTTGCCCTGGGTGTGAGGACTCATTTCATGATTTTACCACGATAAAAAAAATAGATTATTGATCCCATAGTGCTCCACCATCCTACCGCTCGCACATCCTATAGGATCCCGAAGGTTTGAATAGGCGATAATGGATTAAAATGGAGAATTTTTAGTCTTTTTATTGTACACCGTTTAGTATTCACAGACCTTAAAAACAAGTTTTTTTTTTATTTGAGCTTCCCATAAACATTGTCTTTTCTTTAATTTAATTATATATAAAACTAAATACTCTGTGAATAAGTATTTGAAGCGTCTACTTGTTGCCGTTATCGAACAAACAAGAGCAACAAATACAGGGCCCTCTTTTTTATCGTGGTAAAATCATCAAATGTGTCCTCTCAACCCAGTTGGGACGTGAAGGGGCTCTCAGACTAGTGTTGACTAAAATCCACGGTGTTCTTTCTATAGCCCTTTACGTTCCAGGGTCACCTGATAAGATAGTCCCGCAACCGGCAGGCAGTGGCCCTGTAAGAAGGGAACCGTCAGATTGCTGACAGCTGTTTGAAGCGCGCATGGAACACACCGTGCTGTTGACCTAGGCCTGGTCCATCCGGCCGGGCGCGGGCATTGTAGCCCCCTTAAATATATACATTTTTTGTGTTTGTTATATCGGCAACAGAAACACATCATCTGTAAAAAATTTCAACTGTCTATCACAGCAAATTTTATAAATACAGCTAGCTACAGACAGACAGGCAGAAACACCTGGCTTGTAATAGAGACTGCTCACAATTTTTTTTGTCACTTCCAATTAACAAATTAAACGAATGTATAAACTATTGCAATAACTATTGTGATAATTACTCGTACCTGTTCAAATTATAATTCCCATATTTATCTTTTTTTATCGTGGTAAAATCATCAAAAGAGTCCTCCCACCCAGGGCAGGGCGAGAGGGACTGTTAGAATTCACTGACTAAAATCCACGATGTCCTTCAATAGCCCTTTACGTACCAGGGTAACGGTAATTCGTGAGTCCCGCGACCCCGGTTTTGGCCCTCTACAGGGGCCCCGTCACTATGCTGACACTCAATAAGGCGAGCGTGGAACACAACGCGCCGTCGACTCGGGCATGGCCCATGGTCGGACAGGGAGTCGCCCATTACTCGACGCCCGTATGCCCGTGCCTACGGTGACCGGAGATCGTCTGCCGACGTCTGTCGCCGTGGGCGTCTACGACAGCGGCTGGGGTGGAGAGAGGACGCTGTCCTCTCCCTCACGCAGCCTGCCTCCTCCTTCGCGAGCATGACTGCTTCGCAGAAGAAGGCGACCGCTTTCCACTCTGTTTCTAAAAACAGCAACAAAAAATTTATAATTCATGCGTCAAAATTTAAAGTTATCGGAATGAATAGGTAATTACTACCACATAGCCATACAATAAATAAAAATTTACAAAACAATAATGATAACTGTTTTCTATGTATTATAAAAATATAGTAAAATACATTTTTAAGCATTCGTAAAAATTAGTAGTTGTTTTAAAATAACATACATTAATTAAGTAAGCCCCAAACTATAAAATTTTCTACCATTTCTATCAATGCTAATATCTTGGCAATTGAGGAAAAAAGATAGGGACCACCAAAGTTAACCTCTTATTTCCCTCTCTATTTTTGTCAGACAAAAAAGAAATCTAGAACGTGAGAAATAAGATTCATTTTTGTGTGGAAAAAAACTTGAATTCCGCGATCTAGATTATAATATTATGTCTATGCTTGACATACACTACACACTCGAAGCTACACCTGACGTTGTTACGTTATGCGCCTATTATCCGTCATTTTATAACATTTTCACAACATCACAAAATAAGGTTCATGTTTAATTGAAGAACAACTATGGCTCAAAGATTTAAAGCTCCTAATAATTTAAATAGTTTTAATTCCTTAACTCTGTAACAGTCTTATATGGAAACACATCACTGAGAGAACAATCTTCGGCTAATCGACGACCCACTAAACATCTTTCAAGACTACTAAGATTAAGAGACAAGTTCAGCTTAAAATAATCGTCTGAAAATGCAATCAGTTGTGTTTTAAAGGCATTGGAATTTCGAGCTTGTTTTATTAAAACGCCACGTGACCTTAAGCTGGTGCACACCATGGCTAAATGAAAACAGTATTCAAAGTTTTTTTCTGGAGCATCATTAGAGTAATTAATTGAGAGAAGTCCCTATAATAAATTTTAAGCTGCAAATAAAACTGTTTATACAAATAATTATGTCAAACATTTATTTTCAAACTCACTACAGCAGAGAGGCCAAAACCTACCATGGTAGATTGGTAGAATTTGAATAAATCTGTGATTTTGTAAACAAAATCTGACAACACTAAATCCGACAGCGGTGCACTCATGTTGAAGGCCGCTATCCAAAACTAAATCATTTTTATTTCGTCTCTGGAACAGTTGTTACGGGTCGTCAAAACTTTGCGTACCACCAGCACCGGTCACAACCTAGATCTAAAAGCTATCACTGACCTGTTACAATTGTTATTAACTTCCAAACTTGTAGTGTTTGCGGTTTCCGACACCCAAACAATACTTCGTTAAGAGTGAGCAAAGGAAGGAAACAAGTTCAACAATGAGTCAAAACAACGTGTACACCAACAAAGTTGAGGAGGAGTATTTGGACATCGTATCCAAGAATGCTTGGGCCCTGGTCTATCAGGTACGTTGCGTAGGTGGAAAGCGGTATGTCTGTGCCACGCGCTAAAAACTAAACATTATTAGTGAACATAGACTCGCGATTTCTTGAAACTTTTCTTGAATTTGGTCTTGGTATGGACAATTTTTGTTATTGCTTGCGGATTTTAGCTGTGGCATAGAAATAAGTGCAAATGCAACTTTAATATTTTTGATTTAGTTAACTTTTTTTATTGCTATTAACAGATTACCATTTTTTTTGCTGTTATTTTTGTTTGATTTGTGTTGTTTACCATTGAAAACCTTTATTCAGGTCTGTCTTTGAAGATTCTTCAAATTCATCTATTATTATCATAAGTACTCTATAAAGTTATATGTTCCTGTTTACTAATGCTGAACCTGAACGGCTTTCTTATTAAATATAGATTTATACTTTAAGGGTTTGTAAATTACTGGGACAATTTAAATCTATGATTTTAATTTATGTATGTTATTAATGTTATGTTTAATTAAAGAAAACATATTGGAAAATCAACAAATAAAAAACAAAACATTTACTATTTTTTAAATCTATTTCATTTAAAATATTGCTTCAAATTCCATTGTCAATACATATCTTCATAACACTATCATCCTAAAAAATGGTTGTGTTTTGTCTTTGTTTTAACTTTGCCTGTTCTGTCCTACCCCTGAGCATTTCAGAATGAGAATTCAATGTCCATTAAATTCCATTCTAACAAAACCCAAACACATTTGTTGGCATCACTATCACTAATACATTCATTCTTTGTCCAACAGAAGCTCGGGCTGGAATGCCAACGGTTCCATCACAGCTGGAACGAAGCTAAGAAACCCCAGAACAAACCTCTAAACCGATACCGCGACGTGAACCCATTCGATCATACTCGGGTTGTCTTGAAGCGTTGTGAGAAGGACTACATCAATGCTAACTATGTAACGGTAAGTGCATTTCAGATCTCCCTTGTTGGTAATTTTCGAAACTCCCTTCTTATTGTGGATGCTATTCAACAAAGGTTTGTGGGAACTGTTGTTGGTCATGTATAACCCTTTTACTCATGTAAAATATGATACTGCAAGACATCGGTATTATTTATTTATTGGATCTACAACATAGGCTAGACACATTCAATTATACATATAACAAGGACAATAAAAGTGTGTGCTTCCAATTATAGTGCAATAATATATATTAATATTCGCTTATTATCTAGTTACAGTTAATTTGATTTGGTAAAATATTAAGATGAATCAAAATACATAACTCAAAAAACATTTATAGCAAACTATTAGTTCCTGAGATTAGTGTGTTCAACCAAACAAACATTTTCTTTAGCTTTTTAATATTAGTATAAATTACTGTTGAAACTAAGAAAGTCACTGTTACAGTTGCTGTTGAAGATAGCGTGTATTGTGACTGACATTTGGTTTATTTGGCCGTCACGCTTGTACCAGTTTGAAAATTAAAACAGCCAATATGTTTAGGTATTTTTAAATTTGATGAAATTAAAAGATTGGTCATGTAGTTTTTGTAAATTAGTTAAAATATCTATGTAAATTAGTTTTTAAGGAGATATAAAAACTAAGTATGAGTAAAGGGGTTATTGCAATAAAAAGATGGATAAGAGAGACCATTGATTATAACAAAAATGTGGAAATTAAAGAAAAGAACAAAATATTCCATTACAAAACTTATTATTGTGCAAAGGGCTATGCAACTTTTTGGCATCCATTTTTTTTTCTTTCGCCAGTTATGAAATGTTGGTCATTATTAAACCGCAACCTAAGAACTTCGTAAAAAATAATAAAAAAATCTAAACCGTAACCAACCAGAGATATAACGGATTTTATTTTGCTCATCAGGAGTAAATCAAATTCCTACAAAAAATAACTCCTGATTAGAACAAAATAAAAACGGTTTAGAAACTTATTTTTTTCTATTGACTTCTTAGGTTACCGCCTAGCCACCTAGACTACCGTCTAATTGTGCCCAAAAAATAATCACTGGCGAAAATTAAAAAAAATTGTTGCCAAGTTCCATACTAAAAGTTGCATACCCTTTTGAATGTTATTTATTAATATTTACAGACAAGAGACTAGAATATATCAAATTATTTAACAAAGACAATCCAGTAATAGAAAATAGGTTTCCCTTGTCCTTTCTGCACTTTTACAGGGCAAACTGTTGCTGATGATCTACAATTTTTAAGTTAGATAAGTCACGTGGCTGCTGGCCATACTACAGAAAACTTACAAAATTATGCACGTCATTATAACATGAATTGGATGGGTTTGATCCACATAACTTGAGTCTGTTATTATTCTTGCCCATAAAAGTACTCAATACACCTTTATTAATTATACATTTTAGAATAAGTATGTACATTGAAACCAAAAACGAACAATAAAATTAACTCTCTACAACTAAAAACATCGCATGATATACTTACGCCAACTACATTAATTAAAATGTACATAGTCATCTAGGTATTCATTTTATATTATATTTATAGGGCACAAGGCAGACCCTAGGCGGTTAATTATGCACAATATTTTTACCGTACAAATAATATTGAACATCGACTTTAAATCCGAACATTCAGTAATATTAACTCCAGTAAAATTAAGATGCAAAGAAATCTTTATACAACTCTATACATTTGAGTTAAAGTCCCTATCTTTATCCTTCTCTCTTTTAATCTTGCTCAACATTCAGTTCGATTTTAATAAACGAACAGCCACATCGTTACGACTAATCGTAATCACTTCAAATAGTGAACTAAAAAATATAGCGCAATATATATCAAGCTTAAACGGCGGTGAAATTGAAAACAAAGTACTTGATCAAATTTAAGCACACTCTAACTATTGTTCAACAATCACTGAACAATCTTCAATACTAACCGTAGTTGGTCCAAACGCATGGCGCAATTTTATAGTATGGTGCCCGCCATATTCAACATTTTTTAAATTCAATCAATAAACCAAATGAATATTCACCGATATATCGTAGTTTCAACTTTAAAATATAAGTCAATAATAAATTAAGAGGCATATTTCAGGTCACAGAACGATGCAGACAATTTGTTTTCAGATCTTTGTTATTTCCAACTTTCATTGTCGAAGTTTTCACGATTCACATCGACGTAGAATGGGAAAATGCCTTTTTTTCGACGAAAACAGTTTTGTGCTGAGTATCGACTACAGTTGTGTAATTTACACGGAGATTATTTTTTGAATATAAAGGTTGTATTTTTCAACTGGGCGTGGATGGCTATATCCGAAACTATGAAGCAAAACGATGAAAAAAGTCGCGAGGCCGATTTTGACGAAAACTAAAACTGCAGTAGATGTCTTTATAAAACTACCCACAAAACGGTTATGCGGCGTTTTGATCGTACATGCGCTTTAACAAGCGGACATCTCTTTGTTCAATCGTTAAAAAAGAAAAAAACAACGAATTCTTCGTACATAATATCAGCCAGCACCCCTATTCTTCCAAATAAAAAAGGTGTATAAAGAATTTTGTACGGCGAAAATCATTGGAAAAATGCATTGTGTGTAAACCGGATACGCTTATGCCTGTTTGCAATAAAAACACTAGAGCTACTGTCTCTGCCCTGGGATCTGGAGGCGACTGCCCTCCAGCGCGTCTATGAATGGCGCGTGGAGGCGCAGCGTCGGGGCGAATCCCCGCTGCCTCGACAAGTCGAGTCGCGGCGGGAAGAGCTCCGGCGTGATCTCAGGGCAGTATGGAGGGAGCGACTGTCGCAACCGAGGTCCGGGCACGCCGCAATCGCGGCGGTAAGACCCTCTTTGAGCAGTGGCTGGATAGGCGTCACGGCGTCCTGACCTACCGCATGACGCAGGTCCTCACCGGACACGGAAGTTTCGGGAGGTTCCTGTGTCTGATAGGGAGGGAAGAAACGCCTGGGTGTCACCACTGCGAGGATCGTCCGGAGGACACGGTGGAGCATACGGTGCAGGACTGCCCCGCTTGGGCAGAGCACCGCCGTGTCCTCACGACGGCGATAGGCGGAGACCTCTCGCGCCCGGCATTGGTCGAGGCTATGCTGCGGGGCGAGACGGAGTGAGAAGCGGTCGCCTCCTTCTGCGAAGCAGTCATGCTCGTGAAGGAGGAGGCGGGCCGCCTGAGGGAGAGGACAGCGTCCTCCCTCCACCCCAGCCGCAGTGGTAGACGCCCACGGCGTCGGACGTCGCAAGACGATCTCCGGCCACCGTAGGCGCGGGCATGCGGGCAGCGAGTAATGGGCGACTCGCTGTCCGACCATGGACCATGCCCGGGTCGACGGCGCGTTGTGTTCCACGCGCGCCTCAAAGAGTGTCAGCATAGTGACGGGGCCTGTAGAGGGCCAAAGCCTGCCGGGATCGCGGGACCTAGGGATTACCGTGACCCCGGTACGTAAAGGGCTATTGAAGGACACCGTGGATTTTAGTCAGTACAAGTCTGACAGTCCCTCCCGCTCTGCCCTGGGTGGGAGGACTCATTTGATGATTTTACCACGATAAAAAAAAAAAAGAGCTACTGTCTCACGTCAGTTATAACCGCCTTTTTTCTTGTGATCTTTAAAGAATACACAAAGTAAAAAAAGGTAAAAAAAAAAGAAACTGCCTTGAGACTCTCAGAGGACAGAAATATGATGTCTGATGAATAGCACGGAGCATGATTTTATAGCTAGGTGGGTACCCACCGATTGCACTAATTTTTAAAATATGAAGTACTTCGTTTTACTTACTTCGGGATACTTGAAAACTTATTGTGGCTCTCGCCAATAATGGACTAAAAAACTAAAATTCAGTGTTATATTGCGCGCTCGTGCTACCCTTTGATGAAACGTTAAACGCATTTAATCTAGTTTGCATTTTTCTATCAAAATATTCGGTGAATTATGCTGGCTGTTAAAACGCAAAATGGCATAGATTGTGATGTCAATTGGTTATTGTTATAGGTAAACAAGTATTGCGCTGCATGAAATCTGCGGTATAAATTAATTAAATTGTCATAACAGTGCCATTTTGTACAGCTACCAATAAATTAAATTTTAGAGATAATTAAATATTGGGGCTTGAATATGGTAGCTCCCCCTAATTTCCTATTATTTAATTTTACTTTCATAATGACTACCATACATGACCTCAAGTGTTAATCTAAACTTGACATTGATATAAACAAGTAAAGAATATAAAATCCTGAGAGCTATTAAAGTTATGATCTGTTTTCTTTTGACGCCAATAGAAGTTTCTAAATACCTATTCCGTACAAAAAATATTCAAACACATAGCTAGTTAAACTAAAACGCATTATCATGAGCAGACGCATGATAGGTAGGTATTTAAATGTACATTGCATATAACAATTATAAGTCTTTAGAGTGACATGGTCACTGAACTATTACTAAAGTTTAAAACGGGATTTTTGTTCATATTTCAATTCATCCGTGATCATGGTACAACAGTTCCGAAATATCGGAAACTCAAAACAACAAATAATAACATTGTAAATATCCCGTTTCAAACCTTAGTAATAATAATATTATAACAATTCATTTGCAAATTATAGATTTAAGTACTTATAGTTTGAAAAAATAAAAATCATTAAATCATACAACCCTTAATTTGTAGAAAAGTGAAGCCATCTAAGTGTAACTTGACGCACGACTTTTAGGATTTGAACGTACAAAAAAGTTAATTCTGGCTAAAATACTTTAGCACTTGCGAAACGAATAAGAAGCCCTACAAATGTAAAGAAACTTGTCAAAATTGGCATAGCATGTAGACAGATTGAAAAGTTTGAGTGAAAATGTAAGCTATTAAATCTCATGGGAGTTGGTAGAATCATTGCTAGCACACGAGAAGCAAGGCTGTCTAGGAGGGCGGAACATACTTGGATTACTTAAGGCATGCAGTAGGCACTAGGTCTGAAAAACCTTTCACCAAATACTCGATTAAAGCATTTCAACTAGTTTCGAGAGCTGTCCGTGGCATCCTTGCCGTGAAATATTAACGGACACGGATGGCTCTCATCGAATTACATGTGTGTAAATCGCGTTCAGTTACTCAGTTCATGTACCTATTTGCCTAAAGCGTATAGCCCAAGGCAGAATCGGATTTCACTGTCCGATGCACAGATTGCCGACGGCTACTCATATATGTCTGCGCCTGTTTTAACATGATTGTATCAGAGGTCCAAGGAAGATATTGATTTTCTACATCTATTTTCACACATAGTATGACCTATTCTATTCTACTAAGAATAGACAGTTATTTTCGATACACTTTCTTGGAAACTAGCACTACAATTTGGTTCAACATGAAGTGTATTTCGCCCGCGTGCTTTTTTTCTTCTCTTATCCACACTTGTGCGGAAATGAAAAGGACATAATTTTTTTTTGGGCCTTTCCTGAAAGTAAAGCAACGAAAAAAATGTTACCTATGGGCAGTACTAGTTATTTGGAGTAATTGTTACTATACTATGGCACAAAAGTTGTAGGATTGCTCTCGGCCAAGTTATACAAGTCCTGCAACCTGGTAGGCGTGTGGCCACAAAAAGCTAGCTTTAGATGCGTGTGGAACACGACATGCTATCGTCCTGGGCCTGATCCTTGATAAGATAACTAGCTCCCATTACTCGCCGTATGCAGCTACATTGCTATTTTGTGGGCGTCCTCTCCTTCACGTGTTCTGCTTCGGCCTTCACTGTCATTATTGCTGCAGAAGAAGTGACTGCCTCCTTTCCGGATTGCCACCAGTTTGCAGGACTACCATAGCAGGATACCGTTGCACAGTTGATAATTTTACTAGCCCAAAAAACGTGGTTGATTCAGAAAGCAGTACTTTTGGTCACGATTCGTATTGTTAGGAGGTTGCTCTCCCAAGACCCCTACCACAGGCAACTTCGATTCTGTCCCCAATGCTGGTCCCATATTATTCATTTTAATTAGGTACACCTCTGCCAAATCCTTCAGGGATACAGGCCTCATGATATTTTATGTTCAATTGCTTGAGGTCACTAGTTCTAGCAATACTTATAATTATTTGGTGTTTCTCCGTACTTTCAGTAATCAAAAAATGTATGAAAGTGACGAATCTTCGAACTTGTATAACTTGGCCGAGAGCAACCACATTTGTGCCGTAGTAACTATTGCCAAATGACTACTAACCATAGGTACCAGTTTTTTTCGTCACTTTCAGAAATGGCCCAACTAAGTATGTATGGAACGTGAATGTTCTCCTTTCCACAGATAACTAAGTCCGAATTGGTTCAATGCTACAGTCGGCGGTGATTAAAATTTTAAATTGTAGTAATAAATAGAATATCACAGAAAAACATGATTATTTAAAAGAAACATTTACTTAGAACAAATTAATATTTAAATGTGTTCTAAATTCAAAAATATGAAAAGTTTCTGTGCTCATATTAGGCTGTATAGTGGTGTATAGCGGAATATCATACGTTTGCTTCTCCTCCAACCAATCGAAATCAAAGCGTGGAAAAACAAAGAAATTAAAACCATAGTCTGCTAATAATGTATTTGATTTCTGTTTTGAAAAACGTCGTTCGATACACGTGACCATTTTGTTATTGCTGTTCTAACAAATTTTCCCCATTTGTATCGAAAACCCGTACAGGCGGTTCAAGGTTTCTGATGCGAAATGTTTTGGAAATAATTATTAATCAATGTTGATCAGACTTTGCCATATACTTAGCCCAAACTTCAAGGAAGTTATTGGATATTCATACCTATTCCAGTTTCTAATGATGGAACGAAAAATGGTTGGTAAATCAGCTTTATAATTGCATAAAACGTTTTTCTTTGACTCACCATAGTTTTGATGTGAAGCTCGTTATACCTAGGGAATAATCTCGCTCTCGCGAGATCTAGATCTTTTTTCGCGATATTGATATCGGACGAAAAAAGGACGAGATCTCGCGAGTTTAACGAGATTGCATTCGAGCATAAAACGTCTTAGTCGAAGCGCAGACTAATTGGTACCTTTTTGTTAGTT
This sequence comes from Agrotis puta, assembly GCA_943136025.2. Taxonomy (NCBI): domain Eukaryota; kingdom Metazoa; phylum Arthropoda; class Insecta; order Lepidoptera; family Noctuidae; genus Agrotis; species Agrotis puta. The sequence continues at coordinate 11,112,397 of OW964166.2, forward strand.
AATCTGTAATATCTAATGGATCTACTGAGTAGACATAGTTTTATTTAATTGATATATGTCAGTAATAGTCAACTCAACTTAGATAATTAGTTGTTTTTTTGACTTTTCGTTGTTTAGTTTGGTATAAAAGAAATGTTTTAAAAAATACGTGTGGCACTCGGGGTCTGCCGCGGTCAAGCTATAATATTATAATATTTATTTTAATTAATATTAATTAATATTATAATATATAATATTTAACGAGAATATAATTTATTTAAAATGATTGTGGTGCACTACCGTAATAAAGAAACTAAATTATAATGAAGAAAGTGGTGTGTCTTTTATATACAGGATTCCCAGGTCTCACTTCCAAACTGGGTCAAAATTTTCAACAGATTATGGGCCCAGCACGCTTCCACTGTGCTTTGTTGTAGGAGAATTTTATAAGTAGTTTTCATTATGAAAACCTCCTTTTTTAGCTGGCCGTTTAGAATGAATAAGAAAAAGTAAATTGTCTTTATGACGGATGTTTTTATGATTGCCCAAGTCTGCCGAACTGAAGCGACGTTAGACGTTGCGGGGTGTTAGGTTTATTTTCGTTAGGGAATTTCTTGATTCGGTCGTCGCGCTCAGAGCCGGCGATAAAAACTATGCAATCGTTCTTTTTTTTTAAATTGATATTAGTTGAGAAGGTTTGTTTCTTTCATATGTTATTTGATAGATACGTAAGTCAAAGTTTACTACTTAGAAGTTAATAAAAAAAATATAGACAGCTACATCAAATAACGTTTAATGCGTAAAACATTCGTGAAAATAAATGTTTATCTTATAAATAGATATTTGTATTTTTTTCCTAATTTATTCAAATATTGTGATTATTTGCAAAAAAACACACACAAAACTGCCAATCTCGCGAGGTCTAGAAATTGGCGAGATCTCGCAGTATTGTTATTCTTAGTCTCGCGGGATATCGCTTGAGTCCCAATCTCGCGAGATTTGTATTCCTTTCCTTACGTTGCACAGTGAATCGATATCAGATTGCGGTATGTAAACTTATGACTAGTATGACGCTAGCAGGTCAACCTACCCGAATCTGTCAACCAATCAAAAACTAACCTTCCACTATTGTGATAAAGTTGAAAATCTGTTAAATAAATTTGACATATTGAGGTATGTGCTGGCGTCTGAATAACGGCATCTGCTCTTCTTCTTGAGACTACCCAAATACGGTAGTCTCCCCAGTTCAGCGATTTCCTCTCTATTGATTAATCTTTTGAACGTATTCCTCTGAAATTCAACCGTGAGCGTCGTACTAACAAAATTTGAACCATTATCGTACTGTCGATAAAACGTCTATCCACTTTTGCGTCGAAACTGCGCGTCAATTCTATCAATGACAGCCGCCGTTATAGGAAAACCCGTTATCCGGTTTGCATCTAGTTTTGCCTCAACGAAAAAGCGATTATTTTACTGATTGATTTACATAGGATTTTGAAATGTTCACCAACATATTTTCTCCTCCAATTATTTATCATTAGATCTTTCATATAGCAACTACAGATATTTTAATCTCAAAAAGATGTCTGTTGCTTTTAAAATTTTATTTTTATTGTAATGAACATCGTTTTGCTGCAAGGAGACGCTCGTTATCGCAATCGGCTTTATATCGTATGCTCGTTTGGAACTGCGAAATTGTTTAGGATGTGACGCAGATCTCCTGGCAACATAGAATAGAAACGTTTTCAAAATAAAAAAGAGAAATACATTGCAAAAGTGCGATAGAAGCATTGCATTTTTGACGACACTACGACAGCTTATTGATCTATTTGCTTGGTTTTCATTCCGGGAAGAAAATTGCAGTCGAGTGGGCTGTTATGCCTCATTTTATGTAAACGATGTTTGTGCATGTAAGTCAATAGCAATGAATCGCATCTTTAGATGACCTAGTTTTGCGGAATAAATGCAATTGGTACGTATCTGTTTATCGGTGATTTAAATACGATTCAAAAAGTTGTTATTGCGAAGATTTTCGTCTGAATCTAGATAATCGTTCTATATTATATGATACCTGTCAGAATTATATGTTTTAAATTTACAGCAGAAAATATTACTACGTTACAAAATGTTATCCAAGCCAGAAAGCTATGATACATAAAGACTACAAGTCGAGGGTTACTATACATAATTATAATGGATTGTTTTTTGCTTGCTTAGACGAGCGTCTTGTTAGACCTAGCTCACCTATACGGCGTGGGTGGAAAAGTTGTCAACTTGCACCAAAGTATGAAAACAAAGTATGTATGATCTTCACAAGTAGGTACGGCGCAAATGTGTCGTGACCTTCACCGCTTCACCGACATTTACAATGTAGATCTGAGCTCAGGTGTTGCAGCGTTATAAAAAACGCTACATTTTTAAATATCACCTTTTTTTATGGTGATTGTCATGCAACCTGTTTTCGGAAGCCTTTAGTCGAAATTTTTCTTTAAGAACTGAATCTTTTTAAGTTAGGAATTGGTTTTTGTTCGAGAAAAAATGAAGATTTTTTTAGTGTCAGTTGGATGTGTTTTGTTGGCCGTGACGGGGTTTTGCTGATTTTTTTTGGGTGGAAATCACTTTTTGTTAAAAAATGTGAAACATTTTGAATTTAAAGTCGACAACGTTGGTTAAAAAATCATATGTGAAATCTTCTGTTTTTTGCCGGAATGGCGTGATCTGAAAATTTTCCTATGTATCGGTAAGTTTTTACAATTGTTTTTCTTCTGCAAATTTGTTTATTGTTCAGTCCGTATTTTTGGTCTCATGCAGCCTGTTTTTTCTTATCTACATTGGGCAGGAGGCGCTGAGTACGGTATCACGCTCAACTTTATAAGCTAGCAGTCGGGAGCAACGCTCCACCGCGACCCCGGTGTGGTCGCGTGCAGTCTTTCCGGATCCTGAATTTGTCAGGCTCTTGAGCCGACAAATAAGTTCAAGCGTCAGATCATCGGAGGCCTGGTCCTGTTTTGACCGTGGCTACCAGCACGGTTCTCCGCGGCAGTCCTGCAGCGCGTCTCTCCATCCCGACAGGATCAAGCTGAGGATTCTTTATTTATTTAAATTAACTGTCTTATTTTTTGCTTTTAATGTTTAAATTGTTATTTTTATGTAAGGCACAGTAATACAACCCCTACACAGGGTATGTACGAGTATTTAGGTAAATAGCATCACTTTTTTTTTTTCTTCCGAGGCGTGTTAATTGGCCAATTAGTTAGTTACCGCTAGGATCGCTCAAATATTTTTTCCTCTGATATTCAGGATTTTGGTTTTTCCTCAGTAAATTAAATAACTATTGATTCGTACATTCTCTGGATAATCTGACATAATTGTATCGTAACCGAATTTTTTTTTGTGTGTGCGACCTAATTTTATTTAATTCAAAACTTGTACTTTGATAACCGGGCACAATTGCATCCTAACTGTATTTTTTTATTTACTTTTACAATTTTACCAATATCAAAATTATACGTTTTAAATAGGGGAAAGTTGTTTTCTTCTAGAATCCCGCTATATATGGCGCCCGAACTAATAAAGTAAGTATTTTTCTTGTCCATACTTCTTCTTATTTAAATCTACATCACATAATTATTTTTTTTTGCAATTTCGAGGGTGGTAGCTCGCTTCAAGTGAGCTAATAATTTCTTCCACTGTGTGAGCTAATTCTTTCTCTGTTTATTCCTATTGTTGGTTTCAGGACTTTAACGTGATTACCCAAGTGACCAGTTTAAGAGTTTCCTAGAGCCTGGACTGTTCCCATGGTGATACATCACGAGCCCTGAACTACAGATACGATAACGAAGAACTGGCAGGATACTGTTCTTTGTTTGCTTGTGTGAGTTGTAATTTTTCATCACTTATATAAAATAATTTTGTGAACTATAAAACACACAACCCTCTTTTATTTCTCACCCAACAAATACATAATTTACCTGATTGTTATCCCTTGTGTTTAATTGGTTTTCCTTTAGCTAGCGGTTGTTAGAACCCGTAGTGCATGAGTGTGTTGTATGAACTTATAGGCGTCGTGTTGCAAAGGTAAGCTCCGTATGCACGGTTGTTGTCTGTTCTTAGTGGTGTCTTTCGTTTCCTAGCTTGGTGATTCCTGACGCGGCTGGTTACCTTATTTTCTTTTTTTGTGTGTCTTGTTCCAGCTTGTCTTAGGGGTACCGATATTTTTATAAGGAATCGTTCATACAGCTTCGTCAACCGTATTACTATTTTTTTTTCTTGCTAACTATATACTAGTCTAGTATCGCTTGAATTTAGTTTACAACATGTCGGAAGATGAAAATTCTATTGGCGAGACTCCACGTTGTAGCAGCCCTATCATCTCTCGACCACATCCCACCACTCGTCCTCCTCCTCCTCCCATTCCACCTAGACTTTCACGCGTCTCCACACAGTCGGTTCTACCGTCACCGATCAGATCCGAAGATCCTCCACCTTTTGTCAAGCAGTTCTCGTTGACCAAGTGGAGAATCTGTTATGATGGAAACACGTGCGTACGTGACTTCTTCGCTAGACTTGAGGAATGCAGGGAGGCTGACTATATTACGGATTCCTATCTCGTAAGGCGATTCCACGAAGTTTTGTCTGGCATCGCTTTGGAGTATTATAGATCCATACGCCGACCGGGTCTGTCGTATGTAGAGATCAGGCAGGCATTTTTTAGTATGTTCGGTTCTGCGGATTTCGAATTTAGGACTGGACAGGAGATACGTAATCTTAGGCAGAAACCAGAGCAGTCTGTCAAGGAGTTTATTATTAAACTGACTCACCTTAATTCCAAACTTTGTAAGCCGATTGAAGAACCTGAATTATTGGATGTCATAACCCACAACATGTTGCCAAAATATACCCCAATTTTGTCCATACAGAAATTCCCTGATATTAATACTCTTATTGATACCGCTACTTATTTCGAATCTTTTATTAGAACACCTAAGGCTGTTGCTAGTCTTGACAGTGCTGCTCACCAACCAACCAGTTCTTCTCAGGCTGTCAGGCCCCGCCTTAATGAACCTAACCAAGGTGGTGGTAGGTCTCAGAGCTGCCCAAGTTGCAATCAGCACTGCTTGAAATGCAACAGTACTGGTCACTCTTACCGTTCTTGTCCTGTGGTAACAGGTATGATATGCTTCAAGTGTCGCACTCCCGGCTTTATAACTCGTGAATGCCCGAAGTGTAACCCAAAAAATGCCTAAAGCACCGGCGGCACGTTTCCTACCGTACAGTGTCACCGGTGATTACTATTGATACTATTGATAACCGTCCGTTTATCGAAATTTTATTGTGTAACCAGGTGGTCAAGGCTTTATTAGACTCTGGTGCACAGATGTCATTGATTAGCGATAGTTTAATTCAGAAATTTGGTCTATCTTTGAACGCGAGTGATGCTTGTCCTCGTGTAATTTCAGCTAATAATTCACCGATCGATATCCGGGGATCTGTTTATCTTCCAGTCAAGTTTAATGATACAACTACTTTCCATGAGTTTTTAGTGGCAAGCTCTATGTCATCCTCTGTGATATTAGGTATCGAATTTTGGAATAAGTTTGGTTTGACATCAGTTTTTAGTCAAGCTTTTGATAAAAATATTAATGGTAATATGTACCTTCCCTCTGTTAGTTGCTCTCCACCTCAAATTTCCTCTGTTAGCGAGGTTCGATATGTCCATCCTCGTAACGTCCTAACACTGGATCAAGAGACGAGCCTTCAGCAAGTTATTAACGAGTTTGAAGTCATCTCGTCTGAGAGGATCGGCCTAGGAAAAACATCATGGCTGTCCCATAAAATACATACAACGGGACCTCCTATTCGCCAAAGTTTTTATCCTTTATCTCCGATTAAGTTGAAGCTACTCAACGAAGAGATTGACAAGATGCTAGATATGGGAGTGATTCGTCCTTCTCGTTCCCCATGGGCTAGTCCAGTGGTTATGGTTACAAAAAACGATGGATCAGTACGTTTCTGTGTTGATAGTAGGAAGCTGAATAGCGTGACTGTTAGAGATTCGTATCCTCTTCCCCGTATAAACGATATTCTTGACAACCTTCGTGGTGCCAGATACATAAGCTCCCTCGATTTTAGGAGTGCTTTCTGGCAGATTCCACTTGCTGATAAAGAGAGTTGTGAGAAGACAGCTTTTATTGTTCCACAAAGAGGTCTCTTTGAATTTGTAAGAATGCCATTTGGACTTACAAATGCAGCTTCAGAAATGCAACGCCTGACTGATATAATCGTCAACTATGAATTTACTTCTACTAGCGACGACTGCGTTTTCGGTTACGTCGACGATTTAATTTTGGTCTCTAAGGACTTTCATAGTCACCTGGCTCTCCTCAGGAAGGTATTAGCTCGACTTAAGGAGGCTGGTTTAACCATAAATTTAAAAAAGTGTGTGTTTTGCAAAAGCGAATTAAAATATTTAGGGTATATTGTAAATGAAAAGGGTCTTCAAACTGATCCCTGTAAACTTGAAGCTATTAGGGATTACCCTACTCCTACAACTGCCAAGTCGCTACGCGGTTTTATTGGTATGTGTTCCTATTACAGACGTTTTGTGAATGGTTTTTCTTCGATAATTGCTCCGCTCACTGCGTTAATCGGTAAGAGAAAAGGACGTGATCCTATAAATTGGGATGACGCTGCTGTACAAGCTTTTGCGAAATTAAAAGAAGCTCTGATCGAGACACCAGTTATGGCGTGTCCTGATTTCTCGAAGCCGTTCATTTTGCAGTGTGATGCGTCTGCAGTTGGTCTAGGTTCTGTTCTAACACAGAAATTTGATGATGTTGAGCACCCTATCGCTTATTATTCGCGTTTATTTTCCAAAGCAGAACGTAATTATAGTACTACTGAACGCGAGTTATTGTCGGTTCTTGACTCCATCAAACATTTTCGCTGTTACTTAGATGGTATGAAGTTTTCTGTTATAACTGACCATATGGCTTTAAAATGGCTTCTTACCCTAAATAACCCTTCAGGTCGTTTAGCGCGCTGGGCAACAGTCATTTCTCAATTTACTTTTGACATCGTTCATCGGAAAGGGTCGCAGCACATTGTTCCAGATGCGTTATCTAGAGTTTATGCAAGTCCTATTACCTTTGATCAAGGTCCGGAGCATACTGACGATAGATGGTACAAGAAAGTCTATACAGGTGCACGTGACTTTCCCCAGATGTTTCCAGCCTATGCCATTCAAAATGGTATTCTTTTGAGGCGGATGCCTATCACATCCCCTTTGTCTTCTGATCCATGGCGTGTTGTATTGCCTTCTGAAAAAATTCCTTCCGCAATTTGGGAAGTACACAATAATTTTCCTTCTGTACACCCTGGTGTAACTAAGTCTTATCAAAAACTAAGGGAAACATTTTATTGGCCTAATATGTACCGCGACGTCGTTACAACGTTAAGGCAATGTGAGGTTTGTAAAGCATATAAGATTGCGAACACGCAACCTCGTGGTCAGATGTGTTATCCTAAAGTAGTATCCATGCCCTTACAGATGATCTCGGTAGATATTATTGGACCATTGCCTATCGCTTATTATGGGTATAAGTACATTTTTTCTATGGTCGATGTTTTTTCAAAGTATGTATGGCTTGTTCCTCTAAAGAGAGTGGACGCTTTTTCTGTTATGAAAGCGTTAGAGTCTGAAATTTTCTTTAATTTTGGTGTACCACGTTCTATTCTCTGCGACAATGCTACAGTTTTTCGTAGTAACCAGTTTCTAAATTTCCTTAGATCATTCCATATTGAATCACCTACATTTACACCATATTATACGCCACAAGCGAATACGGTTGAGCGTTATAACCAAAGTGTGGTTACATGCTTAGGTATATTGGTTGGTGAAAACCAAAGGAATTGGGCAAAGATGTTGCCTAAAGTCAAGCTTTATCTCAACTCATGCATCAATTTAGCCACAGGCTTCACGCCTAATTTTCTTATGTTTGGTAGAGAAGTACTAATGGATTCTAGGCGTGTAAATGGTCAGACTCAAAGCACTGATTTAGCGGACAGTCGAACTCGTCACGCCTCGAATCTGTCTTCTCTCAGCGAAGTCTATGCGAAGGTGGCCGATAATCTTTCTTTAGCTTTCCTTCGTAACTCGCGGGCTTATAACTCCAACCGGTCGGCTATTACTTTGAACGTGGGTGACACTGTATGGAGGCGAAATTTCTCCAGGTCATCGGGAGAAGATTTTTTCTCTGGAAAGCTTGCTCCACGTTTCGTTAAGTGTCGTGTGATGCAAGTTATTTCTAGGACTACCTATTTACTACAGGACTGTGGTTCCGTCCATTCTGGTACTTATCATATCAAAGATATCCTAAAATAAATTCCGTTTTTATAAACTATCTTTTTGTACGGACCCAAGCGTTTTTTATCGCACACCTTTTGATCCTTAAAATTTTGTCCGATAAGGTTGGTATGAACCAAGAACTCATTTGATAGTTGCGAGCTAACTCAGCTAAATTTTTTTTGTTACAACAAGGTTACATCGCACCTAGTTCCGGTAACTATTCACAGATGGCGTGATTACAATTTTTGTGTGTTTGGTCATAATTGATTTTCGAGTTTATAAAATTTTTATATTCTATTTAAATATGTCGAATATTGAAAATACATTACGCCTTGTTTTTCCCGTTGGAATGGGCAAATATGTTAGGTCAGTTAGTTATTACTTACGACTGAAGAACTTGAGTCACACCTTCGTCCTGTGTCGTTACTCTTGCTCAAGTCATTATTACTTATAGTCTTAAGTTCCTGTTTTGACTTAAGTTTCCCTGAACATTAAGTTCCACCTTGGGTAAAGTATCTCGTTGACTAGAGTGGTTTCTTAAAGTTCGAGTATATTTTGGTTTGACAAGAAACACAAGTTGGTTCTTTAACTTGAGTCTTTCTTAGCCTCACCGATTTTTTCCATTGTTTGAACTGGAGTTTATTTAATTTGTCTTTTGTCCAAGACTTATCTTCGACTCAAGTTTTGTTGCTAGTCCTTAGTCTTATTTTTTAGCTCTTTATGGTCACCTTGTTGGATAGAGTTCTATTTTAGGCTAGTATTTTGCTCTCGCATATTGTTCTAGTTTTTACCTAGTGGATTAATTTGAAAATAACTTAGATATTTTCGTTGTAAGTTAGGTTATCTTAAGGCTTGTTGATTCCTTGTTTTCTGACTGTTGTCAATTTTAGGTTTAGTGGACACTATACGGGCTGACACTGATAACGTGTAGATGGGAGTCCGGTTTCTCATTTATTCTGTATCAGCTGTACTCCGATGTCGTCTATGTTAGGTTTGGTTTAGGTCAATTATTAGGTATAGTGTTTTTGGCTAGTCTAAGTTAATTTCCTCTGCTTTTTTCCCTTCTGCCGGACTTGTGTCTTTTTTTTCTTGGAAAGGGGGTACTGCAGCGTTATAAAAAACGCTACATTTTTAAATATCACCTTTTTTTATGGTGATTGTCATGCAACCTGTTTTCGGAAGCCTTTAGTCGAAATTTTTCTTTAAGAACTGAATCTTTTTAAGTTAGGAATTGGTTTTTGTTCGAGAAAAAATGAAGATTTTTTTAGTGTCAGTTGGATGTGTTTTGTTGGCCGTGACGGGGTTTTGCTGATTTTTTTTGGGTGGAAATCACTTTTTGTTAAAAAATGTGAAACATTTTGAATTTAAAGTCGACAACGTTGGTTAAAAAATCATATGTGAAATCTTCTGTTTTTTGCCGGAATGGCGTGATCTGAAAATTTTCCTATGTATCGGTAAGTTTTTACAATTGTTTTTCTTCTGCAAATTTGTTTATTGTTCAGTCCGTATTTTTGGTCTCATGCAGCCTGTTTTTTCTTATCTACATTGGGCAGGAGGCGCTGAGTACGGTATCACGCTCAACTTTATAAGCTAGCAGTCGGGAGCAACGCTCCACCGCGACCCCGGTGTGGTCGCGTGCAGTCTTTCCGGATCCTGAATTTGTCAGGCTCTTGAGCCGACAAATAAGTTCAAGCGTCAGATCATCGGAGGCCTGGTCCTGTTTTGACCGTGGCTACCAGCACGGTTCTCCGCGGCAGTCCTGCAGCGCGTCTCTCCATCCCGACAGGATCAAGCTGAGGATTCTTTATTTATTTAAATTAACTGTCTTATTTTTTGCTTTTAATGTTTAAATTGTTATTTTTATGTAAGGCACAGTAATACAACCCCTACACAGGGTATGTACGAGTATTTAGGTAAATAGCATCACTTTTTTTTTTTCTTCCGAGGCGTGTTAATTGGCCAATTAGTTAGTTACCGCTAGGATCGCTCAAATATTTTTTCCTCTGATATTCAGGATTTTGGTTTTTCCTCAGTAAATTAAATAACTATTGATTCGTACATTCTCTGGATAATCTGACATAATTGTATCGTAACCGAATTTTTTTTTGTGTGTGCGACCTAATTTTATTTAATTCAAAACTCGTACTTTGATAACCGGGCACAATTGCATCCTAACTGTATTTTTTTATTTACTTTTACAATTTTACCAATATCAAAATTATACGTTTTAAATAGGGGAAAGTTGTTTTCTTCTAGAATCCCGCTATAGTGTGCATCGGGACCACTTAAATCAGGAGTGTCCCGACAATAAGGTCACGTAACGACGTAACTAGCCACTTTTCGTCAATTGGCTAACAATATGGCGGTTATTTTATTAGAAAAATGCATGCGATTATTCGATCACGTTCGTTTGAGCGTGAGTGTTCGTTGTGCAGTCGCTGGGTGTCAATTGCAAGGGGCACTTTGTATCCGTTTATTAGCAGTACACCGACGCTCCCAGAACCTGCTGTCAAACAGGTTGCTTCCGTTTGTTGCCACTCATCAGATGTGCACTTGTACGGTTAGGGAAATTATATGTTTATTATCATCGTCATCATCTGCCTAGCCTTTTCCAACTATATTGTAATCGGGTTGCAGTCGAAGCGGATTCAGGTTAATATTATGTTACACACTTCCGGTGCTGCTTACACCAACACGGTGTAAAGTACTAAATTGACAATAGTTCTTATTTTAATGTATTTACTTTTGTTTAATTTAAAAAGAATGTTCTAGTAATTTTGGTTTATTTTAATATCGTAATGTTTAATTATAAAACCGCTTGTCAACTTCCGGTGCGTCGAATATTTATGTGATAATTAATTTAAATATTAATATTTGCTGATCAATAATTTTGCAACTAGTTGTTAATTAATCTTATATAGTTTATTGAGTGATTCAATGTAATATTTAGGTTTTTGTAGATATAAAAGTCGATTCGTTGGGTATTTGAATTCTGTTGTTCGGTAACTGTCAAATGTAAAAGCTGATATAGAAAACTCTAAATAAAAATCTTCAAGCATAATTTATTATGAAAACCAACACATTCTACAATTATTTTACATAGAGCTGCTACCTATATGCCGTCTACAACCCTGTAACGAGGACATACGATATCCTTGGAAAGACTGGTTGTTAAACTTTCACGCTTCTGACTAACAGTAACGACTTTTATAGATTTACAAATGACATTCCGGATCAATGACTTTACGTGCATTCTAAGTCACGGAGAAAACTATGATTGATGGTCATCCATCCACAGACAAACCTCGGCAAGTGTGGGCTTACCTTGAAGGTGGACCTTTGCATGGCTATCGTTATCTAGCCATACGTACTCATGTACCTATACGCCAATGTATGTTGGTCATTGTGACATTCTCAATTTTATGAAAAACATTTTCAGCTAAATCCATAATAATGAAAGTCAGAACTATTAAAACAATATCTACGCAATACTTATCGGATATTTACAAGATTTATCGGACCGCATTGTTATTGGAATCACCTGTATAGAAATCAAAGCCTTTTTTCGGGTTCCGTAGCCAGATGGCAAAAGCCAGAACCCTAATAGATTCGTCATGTCTGTCCGTCCGTATGTCACAGTCACTTTTCTTCGAAAGTATAAGAGCTATCCTGTTGAAACTTGGTAAGTAGATGTATTATGTGAACTGCATTAGGATTCTCACACAAAAATAGAAAATATAAAAAAATGGTGATTTTTTACGCGGACAGTGGAGTATAAAAGCACAGTTAAAATTTTACGGACTCGGAGTAAAGAACACTATTTTCTTTTAAACTAATAATTAAAATGAATTTTAGTCGAATTTCGACCAATTTTTACTATAAATAAACAAAGCGCAAATAAAATTCTCTAAGAAATTCTATAAGACATTTCTTATGTTTCGTGGGCGTGCTGCAAACAATGAAAGTCACATATACAATAACCCAATCTCGAAACATCTACTTGTAGGTCATATAAATATATGTTCCGTGTGGGGGGAATTAAACCCGCGACACGCAGCGCATCAGTCCAATCGCTCAGCCACTGCACTAACCGTGCCGTCAAAATGAATCTGTTAAAATTGTTATTACGAACATATTTTATGGTAGCAGTTGCTGTGCCACTGCTAATAGACCGGGAGCCAGTGCCAGATTTACTTAACCAATTTCTTCTCAAGTGATTATTAGCAGACTACATGAGGGTGTCTTATCCTAAAGATTTGTGGAAGTCAGCTCAGCTGGGGTTCCACAAATTCAGCCTGATGATAGTTTACATGTAGATAAGGTTAAAAACAAACGTCAACTGATTGTATCTCGGTGGAAGGATCGTCGGCCGATACTTTAAAAATTACAAGCAGAAATAAGGCTCTTTTTTATAATGGTAAAATCATCAAATAAGTCCTCCTACTCAGGGCAGAGCGGGAGGGACTGTCAGACTCGAGAACGAGTTTTCTGTTGGAAGGAATTGAAAACTTTGAACTGAATGCATGTTTAGGCTGAGAGCCTTACTTCTGCTTGTAATTTTCAAAGTATCGGCTGTCAATCTTTCCACCGAGATACAGCCGGCTGACGTTAGTTTTTATCCATAAATAACTAACTACATGTAAACTTTCATCAGGTTGAATATGAGTCGAGAACAAATCACTGAAAATAAAATTAAAAATTATATGTTTGAGTGACCAGCTGACGTGTTTTCCACCATGGTATAGTCAGCTGATTGGTTTTATTCTTCGTGATATTAGGTAATCTTCAATATAAACCAGGTTTCAGTTGGGAGTAAATGACTGATGAATTTTTTTTTTAAGTGTTTGAAAAAAAAAACAAGTGTTTGAACGGCTATTGCTTCTTATCCCACCAACGGAACCGCAGCTGACTTCCACAAATGTTTATGATACGACTCCCTCATGTAGTCTGCTAATCGCTGGCTTGAGAGGAAATCACTGACGAAATTTTGACTTTTTTATTTAATTCTTTAGAACTATAATTCCTAGTAATGGCTTTGATTTCACTTTACTATAATGTTAATACGTGGATTTAAAACAGAACATTGCTTCAGATACCTAAACGCATTCAGTCATTCATGCTGGAAACTGCTCTCGCTGTCTACTCAAATTCAACAATTATCCTTGTTTTTTTATTAACGCTGAAAGAGTGTCGGAAATCCAACAAAGCACTCTCGTTTTGTGAACGCTTGTTGAATTTTCATTAAACTTCCAGTGCAGAAAAAGAAAAGTACTATCAAGTTCTCAAAGAAATTTCATAAGTGTAGTACTGTTTATAGATTTTCATGTTTTTTGACGATTTATATATTATGTCGTCTCATATAGTGATTTTGGTGCAGCCATTTATTCGGTATTTCTTTACCGAAATACTTGTGTCGATAAACCCTTTAAACGTCTAAAGTCTAAAAACAATCCTAAAAATAAGTTTCTAGTTTTTTAGCATGTAATTTAACACTCCTTTTAAATTAGTCTTAAGGAGAGTCCATGCTATAAAACAAAGGTCGCGGGTCTGTCTAAACAGGTAACCGTGACCCTGGAACGTAAAGGTCTTGTGAAGGAACACTGTTGTTTTATTCAATACGGGTATGACGGTGCTTTCTGCTCCGCACTGGGCGGGAGAACTCATTCGAATATTTAACCACGCTAAAAAATATAAATAGTTATTTTTTATAAAACGACATCATAACTATAGGAACTATTTGAAACTAATCCAACGAATCTCAAAAGACGAAAAATGAGGCTACTCTTAGCCCGCCGAATCGAATATTTATGTTACGAGATAAAAGATCTTTTTTTATCTAGAAATCTGTGTCCGAAGTAGTAATTCATCGATTAAAACACCGAAAGACTAAAAACACTAACAAAAATCAGTCGAGGCAACTTTACTTGCGCGTGATGAAATCTGGGTTGCAACCAATCACGAGCATTGTCCTCTGTTCGTTTATATTGCAGAATTAACACATATTTTTGTTTAAAAAAGTGAAATATGTCTTTTTACGCTATTATCTGAAAGGATGACCATAGCTTATTCTAAAGCATTAACGGAAGCTTTGAATGCTTCCGTTAATGCTAATATTATGAAAGTGAAGTTCTAATTGGCTACTTGCGAAGAAGTGGACTTTGTAGATCAAGTAAAGATGCTCTCAATTATGCAGTCTTCTCAACTACAAATAGACAAAGGCTCCATTACTGATATTGCTACCGTATATTTTAAACTAGCTTTCCACGGTTTACTAGCGGTTTTACTCGCATCAAATAGAATTTAAATTTTATTCTGCAACAGGTGTTACCATCTCCATCCATAAGAAAGATATTGTTGTTTTTAACATTACTTTTTTCGTGATTTTTTACATGATCCGCTTATTTATTGACTTTTACTGTACGGAGATAAATGAAGTTAAATAAAACAAACATCTTTATAGGTTAGGTGGCCGATTTATGTGGGAAAGGGACAGAGCAATAAAAGTCGTCTAGTGCTACCTCGTTCCCTCACTGAAACTACTCTGGCTTTAAGATGTCATGGTAGGCCACCAGCATAATGTTAAGTTACCAAGTAACATTTTACCCGCGCATGCTACGGCGTAGCTGCGTCGCTACGCTCGTAGGCCTCGTAGCTCAATCGGACGCTGTTTCACAAACTCGATATACACCGAATATTCAGTACTCGCATTTTTATCTGGTGCGAACTTAACACGCCTTGGGCTTTTGGATATAATAAACATACAAAAGATAACTTATCAAGTTCTAAACGGTCTTCTTATATGCTTTATGCATGTTGTAATGTGCTGTATGTGTGTTATGTACAGCCAAAGTGGTTGATACGTAAATGTGATTGCGTATCAACCACTCGAAAACCCGTTTAAAACTCAACTGACTACGAGAGATTGGCTTTCGAGAGTGTAATTGCAAACGCGGCTTGAAATTTAAGCTATTACCTTGCCTGTAACTGTATATATTCCAACTAGCTTTTGCCTGCGGCTTCGCTTGCGTTAATTTAGAATTTGTAAAACAATTCGGATCGTCTAAGTGGCGACATCTGGAATATGAAAGTTACTGTTGTTTTTCTCGGCAACAGCTTTCTTCTGTGTTTCGGGATTAAAGGTAACCTATGTGCGTACGTGTCTACTCCTGACAACTTATATGCAAAATTTCAGGACGATCGAAGACGATCAGAAGGTAGTTTGAGCGTGAAAATGTAAACAACAAACATACTCGCATTTATAAATTAATAATATTAAACATAGTTTGCATAGGACGTCCTTGTTTGAGCGATGGTAAACGAAATGGAACTAACGAATGGTTATACGAACGTACATTTTGTTACTGCCTCGATACCGCAAAACAAACAGTAACATATACGGAGGCATGAATAATTTAGTGATCGGTTTATAATTGAATGTGACTTATGGCCAACAGCTTCATGCCCTAACATTTGTGAAAGTCGATACGTGTAGGTTTTTTTTGTGCACATAGTAATTTGCTTACTCTTCATTTATTCGAATGCAGCATGTACTTAATTCGTCCATCAGTTTGATGTATTTCTTATAACAGTTTTGTGCATATTTTTGAATCGCTAGCAATGAATACCGTTTGATCTAGCTTGAATGTATGTTAAGAATGGGCATTATGCCAGAAAAAAATCAGATTTCACCCGCACCCCTGCTCTAGTACCTATAACAACCACGGGCGGCGTGACGACTCGCACTACAAAACTTCGTGCTAAAAACAAAACAACTACAGTACCACAGTATAATATTATGTACGTGTGTGATTCCCGATACCGGTGGGCAACTATTATTTATATTTTTAAATAATTTCTCCGACAGGCCTTCATGGTGTAAACAGGATATTACAGTGGGCTTAGATTACTACTTGCATCCAGGTCTATCGGTTGCCTGCTCTCTCTCAGTATGTCATCGGTCAATTTTAATGAAAAGCCTGCTTCCCTAGACACGTGGCAGACATTAAATGAAAACGCTCTGATTCTGAGATATTTTCAACTTTGGACTTTTTTTATCGTGGTAAAATCACACGTCCCGCCTCCTCCTTCGCTAGCAAGACTGCTTCGCAGAAGGAGGCGACCGCTTTCACTTCCAATTTCATTTCAACCAATGTTTGCTGGTAGTTTGATTTTTTTTAGTTTTATCATTCTCTTATTTTAGAAGTTACAGGGGGGGGACACATTTTACCACTTTGGAAGTTTCTCTCGCGTTAATAACCTCAGTATCATTTTTAAAGACCTATCCATAGATACCCCACAAGTATGGGTCTGGAGAAAATAAAAAATTGAATTTGAATTCTATGTATGGGGAAACACAATTTTTTATTTGTGTGAGAATCCTAATGCAGTTCACATAATACATCTACTTACCAAGTTTCAACAGGAAAGCTCTTATACTTTAGAAGAAAAGTGTTTTTGACATACGGATGGACAGACAGACAGACAAACAGACAGACTGACAGACAGACATGACGAATCTATAAGGGTTCCATTTTTAGCCATTTAGCTACGGAACCCTCAAAAGGTGTTAGTGCCGGAATTCAATAAGGAATCTGAACAAAAGTACTAGGAGAACAGGATCATGAATATTTTTTTTTGGAGGTTCTTATCTTCTTGGGCACGCCAGCCGCAACCCAGCCGCAGTGGTAGGCGCCCTCATCAGCAGACGATTTCCGGCCATCGTAGGCGCGGGCATGCGGGCGGCGAGTATTCGGCGACTCGCTGTCTGACCATGGACCATGCCCGGGTCGACGGCGCGTTGTGTTCCACGCGCGCCTTAAGGAGTATCAGCATAGTGACGGGCCTCTCCTGTATAGGGCCAAAGGTTGTCGGGGTCGCGGGACTCACGAATTACCTTGACCCCGGAACATAAAGGGCTATTGAATAACACTGTGGATTTTAGTCAGTACAAGTCTGACAGTCCCTTCCGCTCTGCCCTGGGTGAGGAGGACTCATGATTATACCACGTTAAAAAAAAATCTTATCTTATCAAAACAATATTCTTTAAAATAAAAATACATAACGCACTCACAAATTGAATCATCAAATATCTTGTAACTCATCACAAGATTTAAAACGTGAAAAATCATGCTAGGGCTCTGAGGCAAAGACCTCAGAAGCCCTAGCATGACTATGACTTCAATAAATATTTAGTTGCCTGCTTTTTTTTGCTTTTGTTCGCTTGACGTGGGTGATAAAAGTCCACAACATCGTAGAAGAAAAGATCACTGAAAAAAAAGAACAAAATTGTTTTTGGACTATTTTTTTTAGTAGAAGACAAGAACATACATAAAAAAAGCAGCAAAAATGTTCATGATCCTGTTCTACTAGTACTTTTGTTCAGATACCATATTGAATTCCGGCACTAGCAGCTCTTTCATGGTCCTGTTCTCCTAGTACAATATAAATATTAAGTTGTCCGTTGCTTTTTACATAGGTGATAAAAGTCCAGTGGATCGCGGAAGAAAAGTCACCTTTTTTCACCGAGGTGATCATAGTGGACAACTTTGGTGTCCTCAATATTTTTCCGAGGTGGATTGAGGACACCAAAGTTGTCCACTCTGTTCACCCAGGTGAACAAAGTAGAATAAACCACCAGATGGTTTATTCTACTTTGTTTTAAATTAAAAAATTAACTTTTTAAACTTCGGTTTTTAAATTTTTTTCTCCAATAATATTAGGTACTACGGTTTTTTTTTATAAGTACGTAACATGAACAGATCTATAATAAAACTTATCAGAATATTCTGAACAAACGGACCTCATTACATAGTGGTGACAAGAACTTGACCCTTAACAGTACAACTGATTGCTGAACTGATTTTGCGTGCACTGTGGTAAAACAAATTTCAGAAAAATGGTTTTCGGCTATTTTAAATTATTTTAGTCTTTAAATATGTTAGTTTTCGTATTTTGGTTGTATTATGTGTTGTTTCTCTTATTATATCAACAAAAATATTATTATTTTTATAGCCGCCAAGCGCGGAACAAACTGTCATAGACCTCCCGTCTCAATAGAGCGGCGCCGACTGACGAGTGAAACAAAGTGATGCCTGAAGCTAAAGCCCGCGCCGCGACTGAAGTCGTTTTGACGTGGCGCTAGTGTCTATGTCATTACATCAAATTGCATTAAAAAAATTTAGTACCACGAATTTTCCGCAGAACTTCACATGTGACGCGGAGTCTAATGTCACGCGAAATGGAAAATAGCATTTTACACGGTTTTAAACTGTCGTAAGCGCCGAATGCTAAGAACAATGATAACTTTTATTATAAAAAATATTTTAAAAAAGCGCCGCTAGCGTCCCTCGATTACGTATTTGTGTTCATATTTATCTAATTTGTAGTTCTGTAGAACGCACCAAAATAGAATGATAACGAAAAAACGTGAAAATTTAAGGTAACTTTGTGATCGTTTTCTATCGAGAAAATTTTGTCTTTTTATGTTTTTCGTCGGACACCGCCCTCGCAAATATAGTGAATTTTCCTAGCATATACTTTTTTCCCGAATTAAACATGATTTAGTACTCTAAAAATCCAATCGAAAAATTGAAGATTTTGCTTTGGGCGCACCCTTAATCCTTTACATACGAGTAAAGACGGCACGGTTAGTGCAGTGGCTAGCGATTGGACTGCTGCGCTACGTGTTACGGGTTCGATTCCCGCACGGAGCAAATATTTGTGTGATCTACAAGTACTTATTCCGGGTCTGGGCCTTTGTGTAAGTGAATTTCTATGTTTGTAAACGCACCTACGACAGAGAAGAAATTCTCAGTGTGGGGCGACGGTTCATAAAAAAAGAGTAGTATAAAACAAAGTGTCTTCCCGTTTCTGTACGTTGAGATTTTTTTTATCATCGCTGCGCTTAGCTTTTTTTGCTTCGCTATATTTAATGCGATTTCATCAGTAGACAGAGCGTATCAAGGGGAAGGATTATATGCCCGTATAATACATCTACTTACATTGCACCAATGTGAGTCGGTGATGTCAAGCTAGTGTTACTTAAAGAAGCTTGGGCTTCCGAGTAACTTCAAATTTACCATTTTAGAACTTGTACGATCATAGCTTAAATTTATGTCGAAGTTTATTTAAAGGATACAATGTGTGGATCTAGCTTTTTAAGTCCATTTTCCAGGAGTATACCTAGTTTTTGAAATAAAAGTTTTGGCGGTGCTCAGTAAATGAAAGATGGCTTAAACGAATAGATTTATAGGGCTTGTGCTGGCTTTCCTACTGCACCTGTCTTGTTTATGAAAGATGGATGTATTACTAGGTTCTAATTTAACGCTTTAGATTTGAGAATACTTGTGATGCTTTAAGAAATTTATAAGAGAGCGTTTGAAAAAAAATTGTTCGTCTTCTGCCTAGTTTGATACAAGTTATTGAGAGCCAAGATTCATTTTTAGTTCAATTAAAGTGAATTTCATTAAAACAGAATTTACCTTCTCTTATCTTAATACTATTACTTCTTAACCCATTTGGACCCAAACATAAATGAGCAGTAGGAAGAAAGCAATTTCTTATGTAACGGGTCTTCTTCTTCTTATCGTATGGTTGATGAACAACCTGGTGTCAGAGTTTAAACCGCCCGTAGGCCTCTGACATGACTTCACACACCGTTGAAAAATCTCTCAGGTGTGCTGGTTTCCTCACGATGTTTTCCTTCACCGTTTTTAGCAAGTGATAATTAATTTATAATACGCACATGAATTTTAAAAGACATTGGTGCGTGCCGGGGTTCGAACCTGCAACCTTTGACTTGGCAGTCCAACGGTCGTACCACTCGGCTATCACTGCTTTTTTATGTAACGGGTAAAAAACAGTGAAAGAAACCAAAAGTTATCAAAATAATTAAATATATTAACACCCATGCCCGGGTCGACGGCGCTTTCTGTTCCACGCGCGCTTCAAAGAGTGTCAGCACAATGACGGGGCCCCCCTTAGACGGCCAAAGCCTGCCGGGGTCGCGGGACGAACGAATTCCGTGACCCCGGAAAGTAAAGGGCTATTGAAGGACACCGTGGATTTTAGTCAGTGCGAGTCTGACAGTCCCTCCCGCTCTGCCCTGGGTAGGAGGACTCATTTGATGATTTTACCACGATAAAAATAAGGTCAAAATGAATATAGCCTACTCTGTCCCTCTCCTGGGCAAAGGCCTCCCTCCACTCCTTCCACTTCTCGCGAGCCCGTGCGTCCTCCTTCCAATTCGGGCAGAACCTGTCCAACTTACTTATTTTTACAAATTAATTTTAAACTTTCCGTTGCATTGCAAGGCACGCCACTGGGTACAGCAAGTAATCAATATGTTTATTTCATTCAGTAATGTGTACTTTGTCGGACATATCGTCATTGAGGACAACAGAAAAATGTCTTTGACTATTATTATTACAAAATTCTTCGTAATCCAGTAGCTCTGTT
Organism: Agrotis puta; assembly: GCA_943136025.2. Lineage (NCBI taxonomy): Eukaryota > Metazoa > Arthropoda > Insecta > Lepidoptera > Noctuidae > Agrotis > Agrotis puta. The sequence goes on from OW964166.2 coordinate 11,133,179, forward strand.
TCTATGGATATCAAGTTTTGGTCGAACTTGTGGTTCCTTTCCATTTATAATAATTTTAGGAATCAAGTTGTTGAGATTTGATAAACTGCTTCAAGCTTAATGAATCAAGTCTCCATTTACATAACATTATGTCACATATGATTGAGTAGTTATGGCCTGTATTGAAACGCAGTCAGGTGTGTAGTTGTAGGTGTCTGCCCTTGTCGGCTTTGTTCGCCGTATTTAATATTATATGCCAAAGTGAGTTTGTTACGCTTTCACGTTTCAAGCGCTAAAGGATTTGATTCAATGGGTACAGAAATACGAGATCAAAAAGTTCCCGGAATGAAAAGGAAGGGGGTGAAATTAAATATTAAGTTATTTTTTCTTTTCAATATATTCTCCATGAACCTTTTAGCATTTTTCTATTCTTTAAAATATTTTGTTATTACCTTTGAAAAAAAAAATGCATCGTCATAGTCCTCAAAATAGGTGACCTCACTCCTTCGACATCAGTAAAAACTTTACACGAAGCTCTTTTTTATGTTAAGACGCAAGTAATAATCATAAGGGATCAAAACTAGACTCTAGGGTGGGTGATTAGGAGTTCCGCACTTCTTTAAGGCAGCCATCGCAACATCATCGGCGCTTGTGACCAAGTGCGTTGCTTTGCAAATGGAGCACACCTCGAGACCACTTACCCCGTATAACTTTAATTTCTTGTTTTATTTTTGTATTAGCGTAGCGTTATGTTTCCTCGTGATATTGATACCTTTACCTTTATAATCGATTCACAAAATGCCCTCTGAATCCCTAAAAACTGTAGCCTGATGGTTTGCGGGCCGATTGTGACTTGACTTGACATTGAACTTCTTAGGCGGTACTGTGTCTTTTTTGTGCCATTGCTTGGATTTTTTCTCGATTGCATAATGATGAACGCAAGTTTTATCCTCAGTCAAAATTCGGTTCATAAACTTATTTCGGTTTTCATTAGACCAATAACTTGAGAGTACACATGACGCGCTGTTCTTTTTGAAGCGGTGTGAGCATTTTCGGCACTCATCTCGCACTAGACATGCCAAGGTGGTTATGGAGAATGCTCAAAATAGCAGTAGACGATATTTTAGTCATCTTTTCTCTATTTGATCTAACACTATGGGACATGAGCCTGAAATAAATGAATATTTAATTTATTCATTACTTTTACTTACTACGTATATTTTTTAATATTTTTACACAATAAATAATAATAAAAAAAAACAAAAGAACCAATAAAAACATTATTATTCCGATAATTCATTTCACATATTTTTACATTTATAAATCTATATATATATAAATGTTATGTTGGTTTGTGTATGCTTCAAAAACTCAAAAAGTACTGCATTGATTGAGCTGAAACTTTAGCATGATATGTAATCCGCATCAAGGATTGTTTTTATCTATTTTTATCAGTCACATATCCGCAACTGCGAAAAAACAGTTTTTTTATGCCACAGCGAAGCGTGGCAGGGTACAGCTAGTATTTTATAAAAACCAAACAATAAAAAAAACATATAAAAATATAAAAACAGTTGTCCGCCGGCGTGAGAGCAGGATCCAAGCTACCGGTGGTTAGGGCTCCAGAGACAGGAACCTCCTCACAAATCAGGCCCTTGATCCAATTACTCAACGAGAGCCTCGACAGATGTTCGTCAAGGCTCTTGGTCATTAGGCCATTGGCCGTTACATCAATCGGCATTATGATAGCCGAGCTCAGATTCCACATGTCAACCTCGTGTGCCAAGTCAATATATTTTATTTGTTTAACTTTCTCGGCTTTCACGAGGTTCTCGTCATGCGGGATGGTAACATCGATTATCATTACGCGGCGTGCTGATCTGTTTATTACTACTATTTCAGCTTATTAACAATAATAGTCCTGTCACTAATGAATCAAAAAGACAGACGCAAGTACATCGTGAAAAAGGTTTTTTCGAGAACTGGATTGGGCACATACTTGTAATACGGTACCTCAGAATCGACAATATTTTATTTCAAAACAAGTTGCTGTTATTGTTACTATATTACATATTTGGAAAAAATACTGTGTGGCGTACCACGTAAAAATACGTCATAATAACATACCTTGATCTTGGAAATCCATGTCACAAACATCGCTCAAAAACAATTCTGAGAATTCACGGTTACACAAACAATAGAGCTAATGAGTTATTGATAAGGCGACTGTAACATAATGATGTGTTTACTTCGGAGGTAGAAAAATAAGTGATAGGTAAAATGGGTGACATATTTATACTGTAGGGTAGCTTGTTTATCAGTAAATCATTATAGACAATTAATTTGGAGGTAAATGATGATTACATTTTTGGCGAAACCACCTTGCGATGCCTAAAGAGGAAGATAGCAGAAATTTCTTCAAAGAGATTCAGAGACGAGAAGTAGCTTTTGTAATTATAAAAAGATGACGAGGTTCCAATGTAACCATTTCAAGAAAATATTTGTATGGACTACCGTGGCCTGATGTGTCTGGAATAATCAGAATGAATTATTAATATTTGTAGTTGTATTGAGTCACCAAGTACTGACTAGTAAAAAAATCTTCCTAACCCCACAGTAACCCCTCCATTTCGCAAACTTTTGGCCTACCCTCGTATGTGTGAGGTCCTGGAGACGGTTATTGGTTAGGAATATTTTTTCTTATGACTTAAATGGAGAGAAAATATTTTGTAACAGGAAAAAAAATACAAAAATAATAAATTATTAAAACTCTTGATCATTATTAAATTAAGTAACTGTACCGAGCGAGCTTTAAACTTATTAACTATGTAAAACCCAGCTAAACGCACTTTAAAATCCTACAAAAATCCCCACTACGCTACCTAGTTGCATGATTTTACACACAAAGGGTCGTCTATCAATCACTATGACTGATAGGCGACCCTTTGTAGGCTTTGAAGGTGCCTATTGGAATTAAACGTTGAAAATTAATTAAATTAAGAAATAAATAACTTGGTCGTAATCTTTACATTACGGTCTGGCTATCCAGTTCTTAAATATGTCCAATCTAAAGCAGGTGTCAAAGAAAATTGAGCAGGGATTGGATTAAGATACAACATCAATTACGTGCGTAAAAACGCAAGATTGCGAAGCCCCTAGTTATCAAAGAACTAGGTCATAAATTTTTCGTCAAAATGTTTCTTTAGTTAGACAAGCAGCTTGGTCGCGGGACTGTACGAATTACCGTGACCCCGGAACGTAAAGGGCTATTGAAGGACACCGTGGATTTTAGTCAGTACGAGTCTAACAGTCCCTCCCGCTCTGCCCTGGGTGGGAGGACTCATTTGATGATTTTACCACAGTAAAAAAAAAGAGAAGCAGCTTGCAACCCAAACACCTATATTTAGACTTGTCAAATAACATACCTGTCTTGACTAAACTGCTTCGTATCCTAGCCCTTGTTTGGCTAAAGGGCTGCACATCACAAAACTGGGGAAGGGAAGGCTTGGGGGTAATTGATTGCGACCGACGTAAGGTCACCTTACTTCACGTTAGTAATAGTTCATACCTATTTGTACTACATAATAAGTGTAGTCAATTTATTAAATGTGTGATATTTTTTGTTTAAGTTGTACGTTTAAACTTTTCCGCAAGTGCACTTTTAACGGGACTTACCCATTACCGTGACCCCGGTACGTAAAGGGCTTGTGAAGGACACCGTGGATTTCAGTCAGTACAAGTCTGACAGTCCCTCCCGCCCTGCCCTGGGTGGGAAGACTCATTTGATGATTTTACCACGCAAAAAAAAATAAAAAAAATAAAAAAATAATAAGAAAAATATTTTTATAATTCAAAAACATGGTGAAAACAAAATACATGTAAGGCGAAGTAGATTGTGGGATATGGGCAGGAAGGTGATAATTGTTATTCAAAAATCAAAACTATTTCGCGAGTACCTGAGTATCGTTTTATAAACCTCAGAGAGCAGTAAAGGTAGGTTTTAATTCAGCGGTTTTCAGTAGTCTAAACAAATTGTAATAAAATCGTAGCAGCTGTTATTCCTTTACATAAATTATTTTTTGTATTTTGTTTTTTATATACGGGAATGATTCTGATGCCAAATCTTATTTTTTCTATATTTTTCTTTGTATGTTTTGAGTGGGCGCCTAATTAACTGAATAATAGGGGATCAAATTTTCCTCAAAGATTTCTAAAAATACGCTTCGCATGGCCTGTGCCATGTATACGCTAATACGCTTTTTACCTTGGGGGATTAGCAGTGTTGAATTATATTGTTTTTCTGTATGTTTTGCGTTGGCGCCTAAACTACCGAACAATAGTTATTCATTTTTTCCTCACATTTTCCTAAAAATGCTCTTCAATTAATAGGCTTTATATTATTACGCTATTTCTCCTGGGTTACTAGCCATGTTATATTAAGTCGGTTTTCAGTCATTGTTGACATCTTGGATTTTTCCTTTAACGTTTTGTGTTTCTTTTTTATTGATTTTATTTAATGTGTGAGAGTTTCAAATAATTCAAATAATTTAATATACTTTTATTTCACAATTATTTTACAGTTTTATTTTTTTTCTAATATTTGCTATAGAATATCTACGCTGATTTAGACTGTACATAAGTGAAAGTTCTACATTGGATATTGTTATGTACGTGTGAATGAAACAACGAGTTGCTTAGCACTGACAGTTTATTAAGAAAAGAAGTGACATGTGTCTGAGGATGCAACCTAAATAGACTCAACCTCTTTTCACATATATAACACCCCTCCCTTCCAAGTAATGACTTAATCCTAAAAAAACTGTTTATAATCTACATGAGGACGATTACGTTTCGCCCTCTCTTGTGGGACTGAAGGTGGTATATCAAATCCCAGTACTCTAGATTCCGTTGACACAATCCCCTCGTCTGTGGCAGTCGTAACTCCACCCTCAGAAACCACTGCTGACGATTCTTCGCTGTGAGTCTCCATCTCCTCCTCCACAGCACTAGTAAGATGAGCGGTGGTAGTTGGTTCCGACTGTGATGTGGTTTCCGGAACAACTTCAATTTCAGATGCGTCGGAAACACTGTCGGTATCGGTATCCCATGTTGAAGTCGTGTGCTCACATTGGTCACTATGATATTTCCTTATCTGATTCTTGTGTCTTGTTACATGGGAGTTCAATTCAGGAACAAAAACTTTATATACCACCCTGCCTATTTGTTCTACTATTGTAGCTCGTATCCAAAAATGTTTTTTCTTATTTAAATATTTTTTAATTAACACTTCTTCTCCTAAGTTAAAGTCTTTACTCTTTTTACCACCGTAATATTTACTCTGTAATGATTGTTTACATTTTACTGCTGCAGCGAGCTCCGGCGAGGAAGGCAAAGGAGTCGGTTTTAATAAATCTAACCTACACCTGAGTTGGCGGCCATATAACAACTGTGCTGGTGATTTATTTGTCGAGCTATGTGTTGAGTTACGATAATCAAATAAAAACTTATTTATTCTGTTGTCTAAGTTTTTCCTATCATGGTATGTCAATAATATACTTTTGATTCCTTTTTTTACTATTTTGACGGAACTCTCAACTTGACCGTTACTGCTAGGATGGTATACGGCCGAAAAAAGTTGACGTATACCATTCAATCTACAAAACTCACTGAATCTTTGTGACGTGAAGGATGTACCGTTATCACTTACTATTATAGTAGGCACTCCCGTCCTAGACATCAACTCATATAAACGCTCAATTACCGCGTCTGACGTGATGGTGGACCTCATCGAAAAGCATTCAACCCATTTTGAATAAGCATCGACAACTATGAGATACATGCGATCATTTAATGGACCTAAGAAGTCGATGTGTATCCTATGAAAAGCATGTGGTGGGAACGGCCATGGCGCGAGCGGGACGCGCGGCGGAGCCGGACGCAACTGAGCGCACACTGCGCAGGCGCGCGCCGCGCTCTCAATTTCAGCGTCAATTCCCGGAAACCACAGCCGCGCGCGCGCTTCGGACTTCATTTTAACGACACCTAGATGCGAACTATGTAACTCCTTAATCACTTTGCCGTGTAATTCTGCTGGAATTACAATTTTATGCCCTTTCATTAGACACCCATTCTCTACAGATAGTTGCGTCTTGCAAAGATAGTAAGGTTTTAAATCAGAGTCCGTAACCTTTCGCGGCCAGCCGCGCTGTATGTACCCCACTACCTTTTGCAATATTAAATCACGGTCGGTAGACACACGAAGTTTATCCAGAGTGACCGGTAAATCTCCCTCAACAATAAAATAGACGTAGGCCGCCCGATCCTCACATTCGTTCACCTCTTCATGCAAGCCCAGGCCCGTACTCAGTTCACCTGTGCTTGCAATTGAACGTGACAAGAAATCTGCTATATTATCGACGCTGCGAACGTAAGTTATTTTGTAATTATAAGCCGCTAAAAATATTGCGTAACGCTGTAATCTGTTTGCTGTCACTTCTGGAATCCCTTTGTGAGACCCGAAAATCGACAGTAGGGGTTTATGATCAGTGCGTAATATAAACGGATCCTCCCTACCATATAAATATTGGTGAAACCGTTTAACGCCAAATATAATCGCGGTCGCTTCTTTTTGAATTTGAGAATATCTCTTCTCGGCTGGAATCAATGAGCGAGACGCGAACGACACTGGCCTTTCAAGTCCGTCCCTGTCAATCTGCGATAACACTGCCCCGAGACCATACGGTGACGCATCGACTGTCAAAATAATAGTTGCGTTCTGATTAAAATGTGCTAATACATTATCTGAGATTAAATGTCGCTTAATTTCGCTAAACGCTTGTTGGTGTATGTCTGTCCATGACCATTTACTATTTTTATTTAATAATTGGTACAATGGACTAAGTATTGTCGAGACCCTAGGTACAAAATTCCTATAATAATTAATTAATCCTAAGAAAGATTGCAACTCAGTTACATTTGTTGGTATCGGGGCGTCACGGATTGCTTTTATTTTCTCTGGTGATTTACGTACACCATTCTTGTCTATTATGTGTCCTAAATAATTAACTTCGTTTTGGAAGAAAACGCACTTGTCCTTCCTTAAAGTTAACCCTGCTTCTGCTAACCTTGCTAACACTGTTTTCAGCCTGTCCAGGTGCTCCGATTTGTTTCTACCTGTCACTAAAATGTCATCCATTAGACAGAGAACTCCATCTAAACCCGAAACAATACCTTGCATTGCCTTTTGGAAAATGGCGGGAGCACTAGATAACCCAAATACTAACCGCGTATACTTAAAAAGCCCTCTATGCGTGTTAATACATGTTATTAATTGTGTATCATCATCTTCCGCCAGTAATAATTGATTGTAAGCGCTCAACAAGTCTAACTTGGAGAACTGCTCACCCCCGTGTAACTTTGCAAAGAGGTCATCGACTGTATTATAAGATATTTTTCAATTATAAGTTGTTTATTTATAGTTGCCGAGTAATCTGCGCAGATCCTGATTTCCCCGTTCTTTTTAAGGACTGGAACTATCGGCGATGCGTGATCGGAATACTGCACCTGTGTTATTATGCCTAAAGACAATAAGCGATCTAACTCGTTATCTATTTTACTACGGAGTGCGTGAGCTACCGGCCGTGCCTTGCGAAAAACCGGTTTGGCGTCAGGTGTTAACGATAATCTTATTTTGTATTTAGTGAAACAACCAATTTTTTCTGAAAACACCGATGGGAAGTCATTAATCAGTTTGTCTAATGAAATATTGTCAGTTTCCATGACACAGTATTTTATAGGGGATATTTCTAATCTAAAAAGCCTTATAAAATCTCTCCCCAACAACGGGGGTCCACCATCGCGCACCACGTAAACATTGAGCGTGTGAGTGTGACCTTGGTACGTCACCGGCACTGGCAAAACGCCTAAGGTAACAATCCTACCTCCACCATAACTTTTTAAAATTTTAGCTGACGGTGATAACGGAATGTTAGTAAAATATTTATGATAAGTTTTACTAGAAATAGCTGAAACGGCCGCTCCACTATCGATTTCAAATTCTAAATACAATCCGTTAATATGAATTCGCTCTGACATTGGCTTCGACTCCGACTCACACCGAATATTACTGATGCATTTGACTTTACCTGTTTTGCCTTCCCCTTCAGAATTCTCTTCAACGTATTTCACTGAACTAGACGTCTTATCAGAACACATACGCCGTAAATGCCCCTTTTGATTACACTTCCGACATGTAAAATTTTTAAAACGACATTCGATCGATTTGTGATTTTTAAAACCACACACTGCACATTTAACCACCTCCCTCACATTCCTATCAGTAATTTTGAACACCGCACTAGACGCCGACACTGCCGCTGGAACCGCGGTAGCGGCGGCTGCGCGCGCACAACGCACGCTTTCCGCCATCTCCACCGCCTTCGCCAACGTCAGCTCCTTGACATCCTTCGAAAACAGCTTGTCGCGCTCGGGTCCATTCATCATACCCATGACGAACCGGTCTAGCAACGACTCCTCCAAGTTCCCGAAGCCGCAGTGTGCCGCTAGCCCTCTTAATCGGGCTGCCCATTGCGCGTTACCTTCATCTGCCCTCTGAGACGCCGCGTAAAATTTTGAACGCTCGGCGAAACCATGACGCTTAGGTGTAAAATGTTTATCTAAGACGTCCAAAATGTTCTGGAACTCTTCTTCCTCCAATTTCTTAGGCAGCACGAGGTCGCTTGTGAGTTTGTAGGTGGACTCGCTGAGTGTCGTAAGCAATATCGCTTTGCGTTTCAGACCCGATTTGTCAGATGTCACAAGGTCGTTGGCGATATACCACTGCTGAAGACGGTGTTTAAATAACTCCCAATCTTGAGAAAGATGATCAAAAGTATTTAAAATACCGAAATAATTGGCCGCCATTTTGCACGCGTTATAATTTTTGTATCCTCGTCGCCACTGTTATGTACGTGTGAATGAAACAACGAGTTGCTTAGCACTGACAGTTTATTAAGAAAAGAAGTGACATGTGTCTGAGGATGCAACCTAAATAGACTCAACCTCTTTTCACATATATAACAGATATTTATAAACTTTGCTTATTTCGAGGTGTAGGAATGATTTAGTTATTTTGTGTTTAAATATGTTTTTTTCATGTGTTCAAACCAGTGCATAGATTCTGTTTTCAAATAAACAATTTTCACAAGACTAAAGGGGGATGAGCAATGCATGTACGATTTCGTTAACAATTTGCAGCGATAGTGTAAATCGACGAAAAGTGATAGTGTTATGTTTAAGACAGACACGGATCTTTGAAATTAATATCGCCCAGACAAGTAGTATTACTATGAAAACCATGCATATTATTATTAATTAAAATGTTAAATCAAAACACTTAAGTTTTGCATCAAAAGTTTCCTTCAATACTGTCAATAGAAGTTCAGGTGCTTAATTTTGGCCAAAATGAAACCAACTAGAACTTGGAGTTTGGTCTCGAAAGGTTTCATTTAAAGACTTTACAAATGTAAAATTAAATAATATTCATTAGTAAAATGGAGTCCGTGTCACTCGTGACTTTTTTTTTATCGTGGTAAAATCATCAAATGAGTCCTCCCACCCAGGGCAGGGCGGGAGGGACTGACAGACTTGTACTGACTAAAATCCACGGTGTCCTTCAATAGCCCTTTACGTACCGGGGTCACGGTCTAATCCCTTGGTCCCGCGACCCCGGCAGGCTTTGGCCCTCTACAGGCCCCGTCACTATGCTGACACTCTTTGAGGCGCGCGTGGAACACAACGCGCCGTCGACCCGGGCATGGTCCATGGTCGGACAGCGAGTCGCCCTTTACTCGCTGCCCGCATGCCCGCGCCTACGGTGGCCGGAGATCGTCTTGCGACGTCCGACGCCGTGGGCGTCTACCACTGCGGCTGGGTTGGAGGGAGGACGTTGACCTCTGCCTCACGCGGCCCGCCTCCTCCTTCGCGAGCATTACTGCTTCGCAGAAGGAGGCGACCGCTTCCCTCTCCGTCTCGCCCCGCAGCATGGCCTCGACCAATGCCGGGCGCGAGAGGTCTCCGCCAATCGCCGTCGTGAGGACACGGCGGTGCTCTGCCCAAGCGGGGCAGTCCTGCACCGTATGCTCCACCGTGTCCTCCGGACGATCCTCGCAGTGGTGACACCCAGGCGTTTCTTCCCTCCCTATCAGACACAGGAACCTCCCGAAACTTCCGTGTCCGGTGAGGACCTGCGTCATGCGGTAGGTCAGGACGCCGTGACGCCTATCCAGCCACTCCTCAAAGAGGGGTCTTACCGCCGCGATTGCGGCGTGCCCGGTCACTCTTGACTTAAGGAAAATTCGAGGTACTTACTACATTTCTAAATGTAATTTTATATATTGATATACATAAACACTAGTGCCGCGCATGTCATGAGTAGTGGCGCGGACTTGAACTATGGTGTTGTGATAAAAACTCTTTTCTTATTTTTGTATAAGGCCGCACACGAACTCTATGGTGTTAAAGACTGACAATATTGTGTGCTGTCAGATTAAAATTCTGAATGTCGCCTTTCGCTTCAAATAATAGGAAATCGATTGCAATCTATACTTCTATACTTCTATACTAATATTATAAAGAGGAAACCTTTGTATTTTTGTATGTTTGTATTGAATAGGCTCAAAAACTACTGGACCGAATTCAAAATTTCTTTTACCATTACTTAGAGGGATTCTTCCGAATCCGTATAGGCTATAAATTTTATCCCGGTTTTTTTTTTTTCAGAGAGCTTAAAAAATAAATGTCCACCCGTGCGAAGCCGGGGCCGGTCGCTAGTTTGTAATAAAAGGATACCTATTCTGTTGTGTTGATGAGTTTAGTTTATTTTTGAAAAAATATAATAGAATCAGGTTGCTTTTTTACGTTGTTTACTTCAGTTATTATTGTGTTGGATTTTCGGTCCAAAAATTATTTTGTCACCGTCGTTGTCGCATTGGTTTTTGCAGTCGTTCACTAAAGATTGAATTTAAAATTATGTTTCTAACTTGAGGTATATATTTATTATCTCCATTGTATTTTTAACCGACTTCTAAAACAAAAGGAGGTTATCAATTCGACTCGTATGTATGTAATATTTCCAGGACTGCGAGTTTTTGTATATGTTATTCTGTATCAGTGTCTGAACGAATGTGCCAAATTTAAATAGTGTATGTAGTTATGTATGTTTTTGTGTTCGCATATATCCGGACTTAAGTCCGATTTAAGTAATTCTTTTTTGTTGTAGTAGGTATTGTTCAACTTGGGAATACTGCAAGTTTCATCAAAATTGGATTAGTAGTTTTTGAGATAGAATATTTTGCATACTTGGATTGTAGATTTTCAAAGTCGATTGTATGTTTGTTCGCTATTATTTCGCGTTTGGCTGAACCGATTTTGATGCGGTTTTCAGAATAGTGTTTGTTACATTCTAGGGAAGTTAGTTAGTATATAACAATAATGGATATCTCGTGATGTTGCCCGCATAGATCCGTTTTTGCCGTTTTTAAAGACGCCGATTATACGAACAATTTGTTAAATATCTGAACTAAAAAGGGTTAATAAAAACTTTTTTTTTAAAAGAACCGTCTTTAAAAACAAACACAAATTGTGTTTCTTTTTGAAGTCGGTTTGTAACCGGTTCTTTATTTAAAAAAAAAAGTTTTTTATATATTTCGTTTCTGCTAGGTCACAAAAAAAATGTTATGTTGTGCTTATATTGGTTTTGAAAATAAATAAAACGTTTATACATCATTCTCCAAATGCTATTTAGGAAAAGAACTTACACAAGTTTCTAAAAAATCGAAATCATGTAACTTGCTCTCCAGAAACTGCTGCACAGCGTGAAGCTCGGTTGGCTGCAAATCGAAATCGAATCGCTATTTCACGATCCATCAAAAACAGTGAATATGGTAACAGTCGACTGGCCCTCAGTAGGGAGTGCCAAAATTTGTAATTGAGCTCTCAACGTGTCGGAACTGCTACATCACAGTCGGTCGAATCTCGCGAAGAGGAGACCCGTTTAGGTGCACGTCGCCCTCAACATTTCTTGTCGCGTTCGTTGGACATGGATGAACAGCGTGAGCAATGTCGAGCGGCTGCTCGGTAGCAGTATCACGACATGCGAAAACATGCCGCTGCTCATCTGTCAAAAGAGCGAGACAGGATTCAAGAGATTCGGGCGACTCAGTCTGCTGTTCGTCAGACTGAGTCGTGATATGCAAGCAGATCAAGAAAACTTTTGTTATTCTCTGTATCGGGCTATGACTACGTAAATAAATAACGGAGTGGATTTTATATAACATAATGATAAACTATGCAGGTCATGGCAGTATTGGCACCATAGTAGAGGTGTGTGCTCATTGTCATGGGTGGAATCATATATTCTATGTATTCTAAACAATGTATGCGGTTTATATCTGTATAAAATTAAAGGGGAGGTAGCTTTCTCAATTCTGTCAATAAAATTATAGCACACTAGCTGTACCCTGCCCCGCTTCGCTGTGGCATAAAAAACTGTGTTTTCAACAAAAAAAAATAGATAAAAACAATCCTTGATGCGGATTATATATCATGCTAAAATTTCTTCTCATGTGACTGCGTCATTACGACTGCGGTTGTCAGCGAGTGTTATCCTCGCTTCCGGTAGATGGCGCGGTCACTGGTACAGAGCTGATCGTTAAAAAAACTGTTTTTTCGCGGTTGCGGATATGTGACTGATGCAAAAAATAGATAAAAACAATCCTTGATGCAGATTACATATCATACTAAAGTTTCAGCTCAATCAGTGCAGTACTTTTTGAGTTTTTAAAGCATACACAAACCAACATAACATTTTTATATATATAGATGTGAGGTCGGAAACCAAACCCCATCTGAACGGTAGCCATTTTTGATCGTTTTTATGAAGCGTGCAAACTAAAAGTACCTACTGAAACTTTGGGATTTAAATTCCAAAGATCGTAAAAAATGGAAATACTATTGTATTTCCATTTTTTACGTTCTTTGGAATTTTCCTGGTTTAAAATAAACATTTGGCTGCAACAAGCTTCTCAGATAAGTTGTGCAAGTCTATGTTCCAGCAAGGAATCTCTTAAACCAAGTGCCATAGAATCTATTTTTTGGTATATTATTTAGGTTAACTCAACATCTGTTCTGTTTATTATTTTCAGTTGCTAAAAGTTTACTTTTGATCACATTTCGCTGTAAATGCCAAAGCTAAGAAAAAATAAAAATGGCCACCCTTCAAAAGGGGTTAGTTTCCGACCCCACATGTAGAATAATTTTATTGATTGATTTGGGCAAGCTAACTCCCCTTTAAGTTTGTATAGACCGAAACCGGAGACATTGTATATTATATATTTACAATAGCAAAAGCTAGTGTACATGATATCCTAATACTATTAAACAAGCAATATTTGTATATAAACTATACTAGCGGCCCGGTACGTGGTTCGCTACGTATAAAGTGAAATTACAAAAAATGTCATAAATGAAGACCGCTCGACCGATTTTGTGTAAACTTCACATAAATCATCTACTAAATAGTCCGAACAGAGCCTAAAAGTTTGGTTTGGATAGGTGAGCCCGTTCTTGAGTTATAAAATTACAACGAATAGTGGCATTGTTTTTTATATATATTGATATATATTTTTCCGGTTCTCAAAAACGGTTCTAACGATTTCGATGAAATTTGAAATATAGGGGTTTAAAGGGCCAAAAAATCAATCTATACAGGGTGTAAGAGAAATCGACGCACAAACGGATACCATGGGTTTAGGACACGATTCTGGACCCCCCCCCCCTATGTTGGAATTTTTCGTCGGTTATTCCCAAATTTTTTTAATATTTTTTTTGAGTTTTTTTTGTCTTTAGACTGTTCATAATCGTTATTCTTACTTGTGAATGAAACAACGAGTTGCTTAGCACTGACAGTTTATTATGAAAAGAAGTGACATGTGTCTGAGGATGCAACCTAAACAGACTCAACCTCTTTTCACATATATAACACCAACCCAATGATATTATTAATAAAAAAGTAATTATTTCGCTACTTTCACTAAAAGTAGCAATGTAAATAATACTAGAAATGGGTGTTTTCTCAGCTGTTTATAAAAGTTCAAATAAAAGGTCATCGTATACCTAAATACTGTGTCCAGTACCGCAGTACCTGTAGTACCTAATGCGCGGCACACTATAAAAATAAAAACAAATATAAAAATAAAATTGAAAGAAACCGACGAAAAATTCCAACACGGGGGCGTCCAGAATCATGTCCTGGACCCATGGTAACCGTTTGTGCGTCAATGTCTCTTACACACTGTATAGGTACCATGTCTGGAAAAAATCGTTTTCTCTGTATTTTCACGCACAAAGATTTAGGGGAAGAATATGTTTCATAATTTCGTCTCGCGTATCTGCGTCTAAGTAGCCCAATTTGTTTAAGCGAAGACTTCCATGGTGATGACATTGACCACGGGTTCAAACCCCCAGGTTTTGTTTAACCAACTATCCAACATTGGACTTGTTTGTTTTCATATTGTCAATTGGTTTATTGGTTTTTTTTCCCTTCTTTTTAGGGTTATTTTGTAGATTTCTTTTATCCGAGTGCAAATACGCGCGCTAAACGCGCTTCTATGTTGATGAGTTAATGACCGTGGATTCAAACTCCAGATTTGAACAGACTTTTTTATGTTTTTGTTCACCTAGTTTCTATATTATTATTCTCGTATACTACCCCAAAATATTATTGATTTCCAAGTCTTCACCATGAGGCGAGGAAATTAAATCTTGTCAATAATTTGTAAATGTTTGACGTACAAAAGTGCCTGTTCGATGACTTAATTGACATAAATGATTCAATCACCTTCAATGCCTACCAAGACATTGACATTCTAAAAAATTGCCGTGAAAATGACCTGTACGATATATAGGGTTGGAATGATTACAACAAATAAAACATTTAGAATAATATCGTGATTAACAAGTATTAAGTCACCGTAATTTATTTATGTTACAAATTTATCATACCTAAACATATATCGAATTATTTAATTCCTTCATATTTTGTTCTATTCGTGTTGTTTAAAATGTTTAAAAAAAGAATGGGTTGTCAAAACAAACATTATTTATTAATTGTCAGCGAAGGTTACAGTCTCATTTATTTGTAATACTAATCTATCACTATTAATTTTATATTTATGTTACCCGAGCTAAGCTAGGTCGACTAGGTGCTAATAAAATAAACAGTGTGACCTTTCCTCCTCTAGTTAATTTGTTTGTGGTGAACCGTAGCGCGGCAACGCTTCCAACTATGCATCGCTCGTTGAGACTCCAACCCAACGTGGAATTGCATCTGCTGGTCGAGTAATTTAGCGGTAACCCTAGAATGAGATTATTAGACTCTTAGCGCTATGTAGTTTCCATCTAAATGCCCAATAATTGAAAATCCAAATAAAAGCAATGTTTATCTTGATAGGGAACAGATTGCTACCGTGAATAAGATATTATAAACTGTTGTTTTAACTTTTTAGGGTTTCGTACCCAAAGGATTAAACGTTACCCTATAAATAAGACTCCACTGTACGTTCGTCTGTCTATCTGTCTGTCCGTCCGTTTGTCGCCAAGCTGTATTTCATGATCCGTGATAGTTAGACAATTCAAAATTTATAAAAAAAAAGTATTTTTTTAATTCGTACTGTTAATATACAATCGGCAGGCTTGAATCATGACCCATTTTGACAATAAATCGTTTGAATCCGTCAAAATAACAAAGATCCAGGTCGTTACCATGGATATGTATGTTGAGGTGAATGAGGACTTCATTGTATTTGAATGTCTGTAAGAAATGTGCTTATGATGGATCATGATTCAACTTTGTCTATTGTACTTACATGTTGCTAATGGACGTACAATTTTAATATCTGACAACAATAATATACACAATAACATTTTCACAGTTCTTTATACATCTACCCATACCGTATCTCTAAAGGATGCCCCCCCCCCCCCCCCTGTTAGCCATAATTAATGCACCAAGACCTTTCTTTTTATTCTAAACACGTGATGATTTTCTAAGTTTCATTATGTTTTCGAGGTTAGAATATTTGATTTAAATTGCAAATTTTGATAAAATCTTTAGAGGTTATGCCGCTCTGGCCATTATGAAAAATCTGTTGACACCTCATTTTTAGTTTAGGTGCTACGGGTGAAACATCCGTAACACTGCCAAAATAACCTCATTACCCTTCCTTTGGCTACTCCGTAGTCGTGTAAAAAAATAAGTTATTTATCTAAACCAACAGCTTGCGGTGTTTCGGACTTATGTTAGTACAGGTCTAACTATTCTGTTAATGTTCGAGGAAGTTACCGACTAAGATTCGAGCTTCGCTGTACTGACGCTTCTAACCGGCAAAACTATCTTCGGTCGTATTTGTGTTCGAAATTCTGTTGAAGTAAACTTAAATTAAATCAATTAGTGAATATCGACTGAAGACTTCCACCAGAAATTAAATTCCATTAATCTCTTGTACCACCTTGTAACTAGATGAGTAGATACTCCAACAATATAAGATCGTATCCACACTGTTACCCGACTGCTTCATGCATGCCATCAGTGCTTAAAAAAATTAAATAGTGTAGATTTTGTCGTATGTCATTAATATGCATGGGCTTAAAAGGTGTCCAATAAATAGGTACAGGTGTTGCTTTGTTGTTGTTGGTTGCTTGGCTCAATACCTACCCAAACAACATAATTATGTTCAGCTAAAAGTTATGGATTTTGAGTTATTCAAACTTTTCTAAAATATCTATAAATCTCTACCTTGAAAGATATTAATAAGCATCTCGTAATGAAAAATTCCTTTTCTGGTATCTTTTTAAACTCGAATTATTCTTGAATATTTGCTCTACTTATTCACAAACTAGAAAAACAAAAAAAAAACTTTTGTTAATATTTTCGCAGACCGAGTTCCTTATTTCTAGACTTTAACTAACATAGGTGAAAAAAATGTACGTACAGTTTTGTACGTAAATGAGCAGCTATTACTCAATCCCGTTGTGGATTTCGTTGAAATTACATTGTACTTAATTCTATCCTATATCCTATCCCATGCTATTAAACGAGCAATATTTGTATTTTTTTCCCGGTTCTCTAAATCGGCTCTAACGATTTCGATGAAATTTGGAACATAGGGTTTTAAAGAGGCGAAAAATGAATCTAGATAGGTCCCATGTCTGGAAAAATCGTTTTCTCCGTATTTTCACGTATAAAGATTTAGCTTAACTTAGCTAAACAAGTTAACTTAGCATATTAGGACAATTAACGAAAGCCTTTGTTTGAAACGATGCTCTCAACATACATCTTCAGCATCACATTTCAGGGGCGTCAATATTATGACAATATTTTTGCTGTATCCTCCACGTTGGGTCGACGGCGCGTTGTGTTCCACGCGCGCCTCAAGGAGTGTCAGCATAGTGACGGGGCCTGTAGAGGGCCAAAGCCTGCCGGGGTCGCGGGACTCACGAATTACCGTGACCCCGGTACTTAAAGGGCTAGTGAAGGACACCGTGGATTTTAGTCAGTACAAGTCTGACAGTCCCCAGGCTGGTATCCCAGGCCGTGTGTATCGGAGCACTATCTTGATCACAATCTATTTTGGAATTGAGCTGCGGGATTCAGCTGGATACACCATGCGCACAGTAGGCCACATCACGTCTTCCAAATACAACCCATAATTATTTTGTAGTTTTTACAATCCGTACTAAGCAAATACATTGCTAATTTGCTATTAATATTATAAGTATTTTATAAAAACAAACCGTGTAATGCCATTGATGAAAGCGGCGTGGCCTGGCGCCGCGCGTGGAGCAAATATAAGAAGCTAAATCCGTCTAAGTAGTTCAGTCCTGTCTCGGATTACAATTCTTGAGTGCTTTAATCTAAAATGTTCCTCTGGCAATCTATAAATTTCCTGGTGATTCCATACCTTTAGTTAAAAAAATCAAGTTGAATTATTATTTATTACTTACTATCGACCGTAACCATCATCATCATCAGCCTATAATGTTCCCACTGCTGGGACACCGGCCTCTTTTCTGTGAAAGGGAGTGGGCCATAATGCACGAAGCGGGCCCAGTGCCGGTTGGTGGATGTCACATGTCTTCGAGTTTTTGGTTTTAGAACGTGCCGGTTTCCTCACAATGTTTTCCTTCACCGTTTTGAGAGCAGTGTTGATGAAATAAATTACACAAAGTAATGCGCCTGGCTGGGTTCGAACTCACGATATACAACTTGTCGGGGCCGATACCACTGAGTGGTTGATTAACCACAACGCAGTCACTAGCGACATCACGAACTAGCGAGCGGCCACATCTTGCAAGAATAACAACAATAACAACCACGTATAAAACTGTTGTTTAGAATAAATAGTAAATTAAACAAATAGTGAAAGTGACGGGACAAGCTATTTGGGAGATAGCAAGTTTTTTGGAATAATAAATAATCCCACCTCTCTATTTCCCAACGATGGCAGAATGTAATTGGATTGATAAATAAAATATAATTAATTTGTTAAATGAAACTCAGAAGAGAGCGTTCCTATTCGGCATTTCATACAAATTTTCAATCCAAAAATGAAACTTTTAACCCACAAGCAAGATACGTGTTACGTCTAAACAGTTAGCAGAAAACATTTTCGAACCGTGTTATTTAAAAAAAGATAAGGGTTTC
The DNA here is from genome assembly GCA_943136025.2 of Agrotis puta. Taxonomy (NCBI): domain Eukaryota; kingdom Metazoa; phylum Arthropoda; class Insecta; order Lepidoptera; family Noctuidae; genus Agrotis; species Agrotis puta. The sequence goes on from OW964166.2 coordinate 11,151,918, forward strand.
TGTTTGTAAGGAATAAAAATTATTGTAGCATTCTACTAACTTTTTAATGGTTATGAAGTTTCATTAAGAACGGTTCTTTATGTCTTCGTTTGTATGAAATGTCGTTCGTAAGCTTTTAACAGACCTTGAAAAATAAACATAGTTCCAACAATTGTGATGCACGGCTTTCGAAGTGGCTGGACGATTAACTGCTGCACTTCACGTTCCAGGTTATATTACCGCACAGAACAAATATTTTGTAGTATCTACAACTACTTGTTCCAGGTCTTGGTGTATTTGCTTTTGAATGTTTGTAAAAGCATCCACAATACATGAAAAAATCCTAGTATCTGAAAAGTATTTCATTAAAAAATCGTGTCCAAATGTTTGTTTAACTAAATTCATGAATCATATTTTTATCAAATTAATTTGTTGTTAATGTTTATACTGACTGTTGTGAATTTAATTAAACAGGAAAATTAAATAGTACTTACTTTGTCTCTTTTTATCGTGAAATCGAAGAACGCAGCTTTTTTGGGTAGCTACTACTTGCTGATGTATATTGAATTTTATTTTTTGGATTTTCACGTGGTAAACTTGTTTTGTGGCGTATATGTATTGTCACACGGGCAGATCAATAAATTAATAATGCCACAAAAAAGTTTTAGTTATTAGGAAAAGATAAAAAAAGACATCGCACACATCACGGTTTATTGTTTAGTTTTGGGATACATTCCCATGTGTGATGTGTGTCTAAATTGTTGTTGAAATTTTTAATAATAATATTTTCATAAACATGACTTCCAAAAAATCGTGTATCATTGGTAAGCCTCTGCCAAACCCCTTCATGGATAACAGACTAATTATATGTTTGTGTTTCTAATAACTCAATTCCGCTTCATTGTTTGTGTTGGGCTAGCTCATGCACAACATGTTTAGTATGTACCACAACCAAACCCGTTCACTAACTTTTGCATGAAAGATTAAAAAACTGTACTCACAAACTATCTCATTAATAATAGTTGTAACATTATCGAAAAACAAAAAAAAAACATGTTTGAAAAATTGTCGTAAATAAATATCAGAATTTAGAATTCTCAATCCATTGTGCGAATATAACATTACTAGAACAGTTACCGGTGCGAATGTGGAAAGTTATGTTTCAACAAGTAACGGCTTATATCACACATTTCCGTTTACCGTCACGCAATATGCGTCTAAGAGCCAACAGAGTATTCCTCGAGCCGTTAGTGTTTAGTACAATGTAACCGTCTCCTATGATTTGCGTAGAACGCACTAATAATGCAGTTGACACACTAGTTATTCGTTCTGTCTCATTTACTTTATAGCGTATGTAGATTTATAGCGTGTACTTTTGAATTTAAGTGCCACTACCGGTTGTGGTTTAAGTGCCATTGTTTCGTATTTACTCTGTTTAGTAATTAAAAACAGGTGTTGAATATCTAGGCTATAATAGTTTTGTGAAAACCAATATTTGCTAACACTTTTTTGGTTACATTGTTCAATACGAGGGCGGCACTGAAAATTTTGGGAATCAAGGAAGTGACACAACATTAGTATTCAAAAATGTATTTATTGCTTTTCGAAGTAGTCACTGCGAAATTTTACACATTTTTCCATACGATGGAACCAATCATTGAAGCAACCATTCCATTCGGATGTTGGGGTCTCTAAAATGACCGTTTTGTAGGCGTCCACAGCTTCTTCAGGTGATGAAAATCTCTGTCCACGCAATTTATTCTTTATTTTAGGGAAAGTATAGATATCATTAGGGCTTAGGTCGGGGCTGTATGGCGGATGGTCTAATAGTTCTATGTTTTCTTGCTCTAAAAACTGTTTTGTTCTGTGCGCGGTGTGAGAACTCGCATTATCATGATGGAGGTTGATGCGGCGGTTGCAGTTCTCTTTACGGAGTTCAGAAACGACCTGTGGCAAACAAATGCTAGCATACCATTCTGCATTGACCGTTCTTTGTCCTTCAAGAGGAATAGTCGTAACGTTTGTCTCCAAAACCGGCCATGGTTTTGGAGACAAACGTGGCCACCATTTTTTTTTGCAACACTCCGTGAACGAACAATTTTTGTTAGCTTTAACTCATTTTCGAACACCCATACCCGTGACTGGTTTTTTATTTCGGGTTCGTACGCGTATAGCCAGGGTTCGTCACCTGATACGATGTTGTATACAGCATTTGAGGATCCTGCGTGGAATCTTTCGAGAGTTCTGACGCACCAAGTAACGCGAGCAGCTTTTTGCTCTTCACAGAGCGAATGCGGTATCGATCGGGAAAACAACTTTTTTACACCTAATTGTTCATGCAAGATTATTTGTATTTGACTCATGCCAATGTCTAAAGTTGCCTGAATTTCTAGGTATGTCACATGTCGATCTTCCTCAATCAGCTTACGCACAGCATCAACGTTTTCTTGGGTGACTGCAGTTTTTGAACGACCTTGACGGGGATCATCACTGAGCTTGACAAGTCCACGTTGAAATTCAGCAAACCAGCGATAAATTGTGGTTTTGGATGGGGCTTTATACCAAATGCAGAAATCATCCGGTCAACACACTGTTTTTGTGTTAAACCACTTCGAAAGTCATAATAAATCACCGCTCTCAACAAGTTCTCAAGTCTCACACAACTAAACAAGTTTGACAAAACTTTGTGACAAGACCGAGAATCTTTTATTAAATAAATAAATGGTATTCGATTTTTAAAACCGAAGAGTTTTCAATTAAAAAGATGGTAGAAATATCCATTCCCGATACTTTTAGTGCAGTCCTCGTATTGCCTTTTGCCTATTGGGGGTACCAAGGTCACCTTGGATTGATGATATTATCATCAATCCAAGGTGACCTTGGTACCCTCTAAGGCCACCGGCTTGGTTTGAAACCGCGTTTTGTGTTTCGATTACACGGTTTATAACCGTACATCCAACCACTAAACACGTTTTATGCTTCACTTATAATCGCGCTCGCGTTGAAAGAAGTTGTAGAAATGGCTGCACAGGCACGATTATAAACCGTGTAGTCAATATACAAACCGCGGTTACAAACCTAGTACTCCCCAAGGTTACCTTGGTTAGAACGCTGGTTAGTCTAAAACGCGCTTTATGTTTGCTCTACACGTCGCGTGATAGTAAGCGCCGCACCGCGACACACGTGCGCCCGCGCCTGTTATTTCATACAACAATCGGACGGGCCCCAACTCACCTTCATGCGGGTTATATTACGCGGTGGCAAGTGAGTGTTGAACTAATGCATGTCACGTTGGCATTTCCGAAAACTCAAAGCCTATTGATGTCATAATGGATTTCAATCAAACGTGGTGTTTTAAAATACGAACTTTTTCAGGAAATTCATAGTTAGGTTTGAACCTCTGTGCAATACTGATTCAAACAGAGCGGATTTTGATGCAGTTCCTTGTTTTTCTGAAGTGTAAAAGGTAAGGCTGGGCACTAACTGGTGACTTTTTGTCGCGATGTATATTTTTCTTCTTGCTAAGTGTTAATAGCGTAGCGTGTGCGATTGGGTAACAAAAAGTCACCGCGAATATAAGTCTTCTGTGAGTGGCAGTTTTAAATGAGAATATTGCCGGCAATACACGGATTGCTTGAAGAAGTCAGTATCGACTGCTTCAAGCTACGCAGAAACTACAGTCTTTTACTTACACAACTACACACACATACATGGAACCGCTCCAGCTATCGAACTGCTTTACGAGCTGTAATATTAATACTGACTGATTTTATTCATTAGCCACGGAAAAGGGTCCATTTTCTATGCGTAGTTTAGCTAATAAAACACTCATAGTAGACTTGACCAGCACCACTTAGACCAGTAATACACTTACAGTTGGACTACGCTGATTTATATGCTCCCGCGAAGCCAGTTATGAGCATTTAGTAGAAACAGGCAGGCGCGTAACGTACTCCGCGCTTCTATTACAAGCTACTTTAAACATTTGTGTGTGTCGGCCATTTTTGTAGAGAATTTTGTAATCTACAATTTTAACGGGGACTTGGCGTGTTTTTTTCACTGGTGCACCCAAGCTCTTTACCAAAATCCAGAAACTAGCTGTGCCAGAAACAAGTTAAATAAAAGTCACAGTTTTTCAAAGCTCTAAAATATTCGTATGTTGTAGTTAAATAGCAATGTTTTAGAACATTGCTTTTTAACTACAACATACGAATATTTTGGAGCAAACATTCAATTTCTCCTGTTTGAATTCCCCTGAAACGAACGAAATTGGTATTCCGTCAGTAAAGGGTTGCATTTCATCGGATATTCAAATACGCTAGATTGAAAAATGTTCCATATCCGCATTCGTGTTGTTTGATTTTGCGTAGTGTCCATCAGTGTTATTGAAGCTCGTGTAGCAGCGTTTTTCGACAGTTTGTGTACTGTTATTTAAGCAGTTTTTAAAACGAAAAGTGTTTAAAGTTGAAAAATGTTTGCAGTTTTACTGGAAGATCAGAACGTCTGTGTATGTAACATACATAGGGCACGTTGGACTCACTTAGACATCACAAACTTAAAACTAGATAATTGTAAACACTGTATAAACTGTAACTGGCCGCATAGATCGGCTCTTCTAATATACAAAAACATTACGGAAGTAATATTGTGGAACATTACACAATAAGGTAAAACTGCTTCAGTGTATTTACTAAATAAGTTATAAAAAGAGTTTTCTTGCGAAATCTTTGGAACTTTGAATTTGGATTAAGTATTGATGAATTGGCTATTTAACAGTATTAATAAATTACAATTCTAATAAGTTCGTCATTTAGAGTTTTGAAAAATAACGGACACGTATATTTTCTTTTATAAAGTTAATGAATATTTACCATGATATAACGCATCAAAACTGGAGAGTGGGGGCTCCTGACGTCAGAATTCAGTAAAAATTGTACTAAATTATGACGTATTGGTAATGTTTAAAGCATCATTCAGTAATTTTTGATTTACGTCACAAACGAAAAATTACGGGTCGAATATTTATTGATAATGTAACTGTCGGACTATTTAGATTTTTTCAGTCAAATAGCTTATTGTGGGATTACACAAAAGTAGCACAGCTTTTGTGTTACTCCATCATTCGTAAGTCCAACTTGTTCACACCTACTAGAAGTTAAACAATTGAAATTGCACCATTACTTTTTAATTTTCCATTCAGAGATGTCACATGAGTGAAAATTCGTCACGTTGATGAAACCAAAGAATGCGGGGTGTTGATAATACCAAGATGTTTTTGTTTTACCCTTTTGTATTGTGAAAGTGTCTGAAAGTTTTCCATTATATTTTCTTGAGGCTATGGCGTTGTAGCGCTTCAGGAATGTTCGAGGCTAGTCGCCTCGCTTCGCACAGATGATTTCCATGCCGTCAAGGACATACACTCTTTCAACAACGCCTGTATGGTAGTGTAAACATAGGAAATATTCTGAAAATCCCTTTCACAAAACTGTGTGGAGACACTCGTATGTTGACAAAAATTTGTGCAAAATAACAATATAACCAACTTATTTAGGCAGCGTTACTAAAACTAAAATAATAACAAAAGGAGATGTTTCTGAAATGTATGGAGACTGGGCCATGTGAAAATCGCCTTTTAAAACATAAACCGTTTTATACTGTGAATTTTCTTTAATTCTACTTCTATTCAACGTTTGTTTCAACTTACTTTTAAAATATATTGGTAAGGGATATAAGGGATATGAATATAATCAAACATGGTGGATAAAATCAATAACACTGGTCAATAAAATTGTAACTTTTGTTGTGCCACACGGACTTTTATTTTCTACTTTAATTGGTGGTTGTTAGTTAAAATAATCATTTTTTTTTTGTTAGCCGCACTGTTTATCCTTTTTAGCAATTTAATTTATGAAGAAAAAACACAGATTTTTTGATAATTTTGCTGTCCAGGAGGTTCTTTTAAGTGTCCAGTAGTAATTTGCTAACATATTTGGGTTTCGTTTGCGATAGTACAGCTTTTTCATCTAAAAAATATCCCGATTGAACCTCTCATCGTGCTTGTCACTGATTTTTTTTTTTTTATCGTGGTAAAGTCATCAAATGAGTCCTCCCACCCAGGGCAGGGCGGGAGGGACTGTCAGACTTGTACTGACTAAAATCCACGGTGTCCTTCACTAGCCCTTTACGTACCGGGGTCACGGTAATCCCTTGGTCCCCCCCCGGCAGGCTTTGGCCCTCTACAGGCCCCGTCACTATGCTGACACTCTTTGAGGCGCGCGTGGAACACAACGCGCCGTCGACCCGGGCATGGTCCATGGTCGGACAGCGAGTCGCCCATTACTCGTTGCCCGCATGCCCGCGCCTACGGTGGCCGGAGATCGTCTCGCGACGTTCGACGCCGTGGGCGTCTACCACTGCGGCTGGGGTGGAGGGAGGACGCTGTCCTCTCCCTCAGGCGGCCCGCCTCCTCCTTCACGAGCATTACTGCTTCGCAGAAGGAGGCGACCGCTTCCCACTCCGTCTCGCCCCGCAGCATGGCCTCGACCAATGCCGGGCGCGAGAGGTCTCCGCCTATCGCCGTCGTGAGGACACGGCGGTGCTCTGCCCAAGCGGGGCAGTCCTGCACCGTATGCTCCACCGTGTCCTCCGGACGATCCTCGCAGTGGTGACACCCAGGCGTTTCTTCCCTCCCTATCAGACACAGGAACCTCCCGAAACTTCCGTGTCCGGTGAGGACCTGCGTCATGCGGTAGGTCAACACGCCGTGACGCCTATCCAGCCACTCCTCAAAGAGGGGTCTTACCGCCGCGATTGCGGCGATAGCCCTCATAAAGTCGGGGTAAAAGTGCAGGTGTGTACCTAAAAATTTGCTCTTTAGTTAGTTTGTAACCCAGTCCTTGATAAGCCAACAATAGCACGCTGAACAGCTTTATATAGCTGTGTACTCATAAAGTTACCAAAAAAATTACAATAACGTTCTTAGAAGCCTTCTTTGCAGATTTTTCTCAAACACATATTATTCTTAAATTCGTGGATCTCTTATTAACTCTCAAATTTGATTCCTACTAAATAGTATAAAAATCATTACTTAATTCTATATTTCAATGAATGTGTCATATTTTTATTAGCTATAAAATAAAAATGTTTTAATTGTCACTTTATCGGACAACGGATTCAAGAAGGAATTAACATTATGTGAGTTCTTTGATCTATAGATAGAACTCTTACACCGAGATGTTCAGAAAGTACTTTCAGATATAATTTTCAAAAAAGTAGGTTGCTTTTTAGCACAGTTAACAATGCCGATGTTGTCTTAGCAACTGGCTTCCAGTTACAGACATATATCAGTTTCTGGATAAAAACCTCCCTCCGCAGGGGTACAATTGTATGGCAAGGTTTCCTTATTTGTAAACAAAAAAATTAGTTTTCATGTTGAATTGTGTGAAGCAGTTTTGGCTCCTCCAGACATTCTGAATTCATTTGAGGAATAATTCCCGTAACAAACCTGTTTTACACTGTAAAATTTTGTGGTCTTTAGACACAAGCTACATTTAAGGAAAAAGCAATGAGCTTTATCTACCCTTTTGGCGACCCATTACCGTCATTATCATCCTGCTAGAATCACAAGCCGGAAATCGCCACTTCGAACTTTGTTTGACAACAAAGTGATTCCGAGTTGGGTCTGTCATGGTATGGGATTATTGAAAACTAGCTTCCGCCCGCGACTCCGTCCGCGCGGATGTCGGTCTTCGCGTGGATGGTTTATTTCCCCATTTTGAGTAACTCTGACAATGACATCTTATAAATATTACGGCGCTGAATCCACTGCGGGTAATACAACGTGTGTTCGCGGTTCTACAGAACAACGTCTATGAATAAAACTGAAAAATAAGATTCTTTTTCTACGTATTTTTCCAAGATAAAAAGTATCCTATGTTATGCCCAGGATAATAAGGAATAATTATACCAAGTTTCATCGAAATCGAACCGTTAGTTTTCACGTGATGCCTGCACAAACAGACAGACAGACAAACATTTTTTTAATCATGTATTTGGGTTTGGTATCGATCCAGCAACACCCCCCGCTATTTATTTTTCAATATTTTCAATGTACAGAATTGACCCTTCTACAGATTTAACATAGTATAGATTTCAACGAAATATTTCTAAGTCCTCGCGCCGTAGCGGCTACACTCCAACCCCGAGTTGAGAAACGTAAAATATTGTATATTCACTTAACTCTTTCCAACTCACACAATGTGAGTGCAAGAAATCGTTCTGTTATCACAAACCTTATGTTCGATAAATAAGCGGAGACGGAGGCCGGTGCCATGTAAACATTTTTCCTACGAGGATAAATAGTCACTTGAGGGTACACGTAAAGAACATCCCTCATCTTGTTAGGAATAATTTCGCTATCAGAATCGTTAACATATATCTGAGAAATACTGATATATAATATAGAGCACTTTTATATATTTTCTGTACAGTTTAATAATTTTTCATGAAAATTAATGGGATGTTGCCTCTTCAATTTCAATGTGATTGAAACACATATAATATAAATTATATTTTACAGGACATACTTTAAATGACATTGACGTATTCGTCAATGTTACACTTTATAGAGCAAAAAAATAAATAAAAAGATTCAATGAGGGTTTGCTTCATTTAGTTACTTTTAATTTAATACAAAAACCCAAGCAAAATTCAGGGGTACTTTTCGAGCTAGAATAAAAAATGTGAAAATATATTTGTGTGCAGTTTTGTGATTACCCATGTTTTTTAGGGTTCCGTAGTTAACTAGGAACCCTTATAGTTTCGCCATGTCTGTCTGTCTGTCTGTCTGTCTGTCCGTCCTCGCTTAATCTCTGTGACCGTTAGCACTAGAAAGCTGAAATTTGGTACCAATATGTATATCAATCACGCCGACAAAGTGCAAAAATAAAAATTGGAAAAAAATGTTTTTTTAGGGTAGCCCCCCTATATGTAAAATAGAAAGTGATTTTTTTTTTAATTTCAACCCTAACGTGTGATATATCGTTGGATAGGTATTTAAAAATGAATAGGGGTTTACTAAGATCATTTTTTGATGATGTCAATAGTTTCGGAAATAATCGCTCCTAAAGTCAAAAAAAATGTGTCCCCCCCCCTCTAACTTTTGAACCATAAGTTTAGAAAATATGAAAAAAATCTGGAAAGTAGAACTTTATAAGGACTTTCTAGGAAAATTATTTTGAACTTGATGGAAAGAACAGTTTTTGTGCAAAAAAAACAAGAAGGTGGTACAAAATTCCTGGACTAAGTTTGTAGTATAATCAATTATTTAATCATATATACAAGCATTTTTTTTAACTTCGTTTACGTATTTCATTATTCTGAACGTATCTTCTTTCAAACAAAAAAAGAATTATTGAAATCGGTTCGCGCATCACCGTCCTTTGTGGGCCCGTTTTTAGGGTTCCCTTTTTATCAAAGTTCAAAATTTCAACGTAACAAATAACCTTTTTTTAACACACAAGTTTAAAAAAAAGGTATTTGTTAACACTTATTGTAACGGACGGGAAACTACGGAACCCTACACTGAGCGTGGCCTGACACGCTCTTGGCCGGTTTTTTTTATTACAATAGTTTACATGATTTTTGTCCTTGAAATGAAAAATATACGGTTACGTTGCTTTAGGTATCCACATTTCGGAAAAAACACAGTAAGTACACAGTACGTCAGGTTTTTGAAATACTAATTAAGATTTTTTTTACAAAAAACAACATCTAAATAATCAATAGAGTGTTAAAAATAGGTAAGTTTTGCTTCTTTTAACACATATTTTCATCTGTATCGCTCACTACAGACCAACAATAGTCACCTAGCATATTTTGGTCCCAAAAACTTTGATATTTTTGCAAAAATGATTTTAAATCTTGATCAAATCGCTCACCATGTTCATTAATTACACTACCAAGTTTTTCTGAAAAAAAACCAAATGGGAAAACAAAAAAATGATTTTTTAATATTGGTTAACACCCTTACGCTTACAATTTTGCAATAGATTTTCAGCAATCTCTTTGTAATTAAGTATCACTTATAATTGCCTAATAATTTATTACCGACTTTTCTGAAAGAGTTTCCGTCTACTGCTTTTTTGCCTCGATTGAAAGAGTCTCCTCAAATATTGTTTTGTCAAATATTCGTGGCGACATTATTAATTTAGGGACAGCTAAATATGTATTTTTAAAGTTCAACTTACCTGGAACAGATTCATTTTTAAAGGTTTTCTTTGGAAAGAAAAAATCGACCGCAATATTTGAACCCGCGACGTCCAGATTCATTACATCAGACGCTCTTTTCAACCGAGCTAGCGGGGCCATATCCCAGTTCGACCGATCACAAAACTAAAACGCCGCCATTCGCGAGGTGTTGGGTTAGAATTTTTTTTAAAGTAGTTTTGTCGATGAAAATGATCCTCTTATATTCGCTTCAAGTATCGATATTCGGAAACCAAACACACTATAATTATATACTGTGGTAATGCAGTTGTTGTTTTTTTTCATGAAGTTATGAATTGGGAATCGACACTCTGCCTGTGGTTGTTATCCGTACTAGAGCGGGGGATGCGAGACGCGCGGGTGAAATCTGACTTTTTCCTGGCACAATGCGCCGTCTTAAGCGTTGCAGCAGTATTCTGTGAATACGTCTAAAGTGATTCGTTTGTTCACAGATGGAGCGTGCCAACCGTCGCTACATACTAACGCAAGGTCCTTTGGCATTCACCGTGGGCCACTTCTGGTTGATGATCTGGGAACAAAATACAAAAGCTATATTAATGCTAAACAAAGTGATAGAAAAAAGTGAAATAAAATGCCACTGGTATTGGCCGCATGGCATTGGCGAAGCACACAGGATGACCTTCAATGATGTCAAATTGGCGGTCGTCTTGGAGAAAGAAGAGGATTGCTGCTACTACTCAACGCGGTTATTCAAGTAAGTGATTTTGTTTGCTATATTATCTAGTTCTAGCTGTATTTTATGGTCTGTCCATCTGATCATCGTCCAATTAAACGGTTTGGGCTCTAATAATTTGGAAATTAGTACTATTATCAACTTTTTATATATGTGCCCCGATTTCTTAAACACGCCTGGACCGATTAGATTTTTCTTTTGTTTGAAAGAGTATACTTTCCAGGTGGTCCCATGATCGAGAGGTCAGGATCTGATGGTGAAATCGAGGGAAATCTTCAATAAACGACAGCAAATTGCGGCTTTCGCATGTCTTTCCATATTTTACGCAATCACACGATGTAATATTCTATCGGTACGCAATAAAAAAGGGGTTTCTTTTTTTAATTGAATAATAACCGACTTCTGAAACAAGACGAAAAGTATTAAACAAATTTCCTTTCGGAAATTGGTGGCACTAAAGTCAGTAAAATACTTTTATGTGTTGTTTTAGAAGTTGATGCCGACCATTTGTCATCAGGCTGTATCTCATGACCCATGATAGTTAGACAGTTGAAATTTTCACAGATGATGTATTACTGTTGCGCTATAACAAAAAGTACCGCTATAACTAAAAAAACCTTAAACCTATAACTAAAAAACTAGAACAAAATGTAATAGACCATTTACTCTTTGCATTACAAGAAAATTGATATGCAGTTTGTTCGTACCGAATTATTATTGGATTTAAATGAAATAACATCGCGTTTGTTGATATTGTATACAGGGTGTCCCAAAACTCAACGTCAAGCCGAAACGGGGTGACAGGATTGATCATAACCATCACGAGAAAAATCTGAAAAAAAATCTATCCCATGCAGTTTGAAAATTATGGGCATTTTAAGAAAAACCTAGAAATTTGATCAAACTGTACCATTTTTCGGTTATTGTGGTTATTCTTTTTTATTTTTGTTCATTTGAACTTTGGAAACGTAATCCTAAATAACATTTCTAGAATCCCAATAAAAAATAATGACACAATTGCCTCAAGTTTCCGAGAATTGAGACTATTTGTTAAACTACGAATTTAAAATTTTCAAGATTCGTCGACTTTGACAGGCCCTCCTATAAAAAAAATGTACTAGAGTGCCTTGGCAAGTGGCATTAAAAGTTGGCGCATTTAATCAGAATTCTAAAATGGTACAATACTTGTTAGTTCCATACAATAGAAAAGAGTAAAAAAATTAAAACCTCAAGTAACCCGATTTTTGCTATCACGTTTTACTCAGTTAAAATGTTTTTAATTCGCACAAGCTCTAGGTAGGTTCTTAATTTTAAGACAAAATGATGAGAGAGATGGATAATGGGTATGGGTACGCATTTCGCAGTGCAAGTAAGAGATTTCCTTGACCAGGAATATCCGGGAAGGTGGATTGGACGTTCAGGCACTATCTTGTGGCCCGCCCGTTCACCAGATTTAAATCCCCTGGATTTTTTCTATTGGGGAGTTCTCAAAGAAAAAGTTTACTCAAAGCCCATTGATCACGTAGCCGACCTGCGTGAACGCATTTCTCAAGCAGCTGAGGCGATCAACTCTCGAAGATATGCCCGACTTATAAGTAGATCTTTTTTAAGAAGATGTAGGGCTTGTATTGAGGCTGATGGTAAACAATTTGAACATTTATTATTTATTATTGTAATAAAAATGTTTTTTCTCTATCTGACTTTTAGTCCAACAAACCTAATTATTTTACTAACTTTTTTTCACTTTGGTAAAAGTGGCGTCACTATCTGTCTCGCTCACTCATGACAAACATACCCATTATCCATCTCTCTCATCATTTTGTCTTAAAATTAAGAACCTACCTACAGCTTGTGCGAATTAAAAACATTTTAACTGAGTAAAATGTGATAGCAAAATTCGGGTTACTTGAGGTTTTAATTTTTTTACTCTTTTCTATTGTATGGAACTAACAAGTATTGTACCATTTTAGAATTCTGATTAAATGCGCCAACTTTTAATGCCACTTGCCAAGGCACTCTAGTACATTTTTTTTATAGGAGGGCCTGTCAAAGTCGACGAATCTAGAAAATTTTAAATTCGTAGTTTAACAAATAGTCTCAATTCTCGGAAACTTGAGGCAATTGTGTCATTATTTTTTATTGGGATTCTAGAAATGTTATTAAGGATTACGTTTCCAAAGTTCAAATGAACAAAAATAAAAAAGAATAACCACAATAACCGAAAAATGGTACAGTTTGATCACATTTCTAGGTTTTTCTTAAAATGCCCATAATTTTCAAACTGCATGGGATAGATTTTTTTTCAGATTTTTCTCGTGATGGTTATGATCAATCCTGTCACCCCGTTTCGGCTTGACGTTGAGTTTTGGGACACCCTGTATAACATACAGTAATACAATCAACAAATTCTTAAAGTAGATTACAATTACAGGTATACATTCATATTAATGGACCATACTAACCATTTCTGTCCGATTGCAATAAATTAAATTGTGCATCGCTATTTCAGGTGTCTTTTGAGAACTAAAAGTCGCGATAGTGTCTTAAGAGCTTACCACAGCTCTGGAAAGTAAAGGAACAGGCTTTGTATACAGTGTGATTGATATGTGGGTGAATTCCTTGAAAAAAGGAACAGGCTGTGTATACAATGTGATCGGTAATCGGGTGCATTCCTTGAAATGGTAATACTAGACCTAATTTGTAACAAATTTAACTTCGACAACATTGGGCCCAAACTGCTTTTGGAGATATTGAACTTGTTTATATTCCTTTAAGTGCTCGTTGTAAGAAATAACGACGGTCACCAATTTCATACTTTTCTGTGTTCAGCTAATGAAAGACTGCATCTAGTGAAAACAAGTCTGTTAAAAAGCTAATCAAACTTGGGAAACTAAGCGCCATTCAGTGTCTGATTTTCTGTGATTGTCTTACTTTCCTCGTCTTTCAAGGCCTATTTATCAAAATGTATGAATGATACTTCACTCACACTCTTTATCTTTCTAAAATGGTGCCACAGAAAAAATCGTGTTCTTGTCAATGGTCGTTGTCGCCACTCCACGAGCACATGACATACATATAGGCCAATAAATTTACACCAAAGTCGCACGATACGGGAGCGCCGCGCCTACCGCAACGACTTCTTCTTTGACCACATATTCAATCAATGACGGTGAAATTATATTAAAGGGATTTCTTTTGCTAAACTTTCTTTACCACCAAATTGTAAAATTCTCTTTTTGTGTTCGTAAACAACGTGCATATGGTGTAAGGACACCAAAGCGCACCCTTACCATGAATTCAGTGCATTCTTCTAGACCCGTTTGAGTTTTTTTTCTTTTGATTAACAATATAACATCAGTCTCGCGGTTGCCCTCGTTTTTTTCCGATTAATAAACTCTCATTGAAAATTAAATACTAACTTGGTAAAGCCGTACTTAAGCTAGAATACTTCAGTTTTCCAGATGGCAGGCCAGAAGTAAAACATACTTGCACTATACGCTTACGATGCTATTTGTCCACTTGAACAAGAAACTAGATGTTGACTCCCAATGGATGCGATATTAGTTCTTGTATCAATTGAATTACATCCATTGTTGAAAGAGCGGAACAAAATACGATTAAAGCATTTTGTTTAAGTAAATCAAACTCTTCTTCTCGATCTTGGATAAAGTATTTCTTTAATTGCACAAAATTCCAACATCTATAGCGAAAACTAAAAATCATGTTTTTCCTAGCATCATGCTTAGCCTAATATCATTGAAAAAAAAGCGTCTAGTGCTATGCCAGTGCGCTGATGATGGAACAAAAAGTTCATAGCAGCCGGCGAATCTTCATACTATATATACGACTGGGGGAGAAAAAGTCACAATCAACACACGGCCCTTGGGCAGTTACATTTGGGTCACAGCACACTTGTAACACGGAAACAGATCGTGACCGTATCAACTCGAACCGTTCAGTATTCTTTGTAATAAAACTCCCTACTGAAAAGCACACTAATTGGAATTCACTTTGAGACAAACACCATCCGCGATGTGACGTGTGGTGACCTAGCACTCCCCGCGCTTACGCCTCGTCGTCTTCGCGCTGACGCCTGTCCTTCACCGTCGCCACCCTTACGTCTGTCCCTTCGAACATAACGCGACACAAGTCTATGATACCTTACGACTTTCGTATCCAGGCGACTATCGCAAAACAAAATCCATAGACGTTCGTACATAGGCACACGTCAGTGGGTGCGTAAGGCCTTTTTTTTACGCGGTTTAATCATCAATTGAGTCCTCCCACCCTAGGCATGACGGGAGGGACTGTCAGAATTGTACTGACTAGAATCTACGGTGTCCTTCAATTGCCCCTTACGTTCCAGGGGTTACTTGATAAGACAGTCTCGCGACCCCGGCAGGATTTGGTACACTTAGAGGAAGCCTTCGAATGACCGCGCCTACGGTTGCCAGAAATCGCCTCACGCGGTCCGATGCTGTGGGCGTTTCCGGCGGTCCTCTCCCTCACGGCCCGGCGCCGCTAGCATGACTGCCTCGCAGAAGGAAACGACCGCTTCTCATTCCGTCTCGCCCCGCAGCATGGCTTCGACCAATGTCGGGCGCGAGAATCGCCACCTGTTAGCTCTGCCCAAGCGGGGCAGACCTGCACCTTATGTTCCTATCCTCTAGGCGATCCTCGCAGTGGTAACACCCAGACATTTCTTCTTTCCCTATCAGACACAGGAACCTCCCGAAACATCCGTGTCCGCTAAGGACCTGCGTCAAGCGAAAGATGAGGACGCCGTGGCGCTTCTCCAGTCACTCCTCAACAAAGAGACCTCAGTTTTACGAAGTGCCTAAGTTTGATCTTGTATGTAATGTAACAGGGGCTGTATTTTATTTTCAGTTTGCTAGTTACCTATTAAAAACTCGGTTTTCGTACCATAATACCAATTTTCTGTAAACAGACTATACGATCTTGAAAGCGGTGAGTGCCGAGATGTCATGCAGTTCCACTACACCACCTGGCCCGACTTCGGGGTCCCCAGTTCGCCCACGGCGTTCCTTCAGTTCCTGAAGAGAGTTCGGGAGTCAGGGGTGTTGGATCCTAACGACGGACCACCAGTCATCCACTGTAGTGCGGGCATCGGAAGATCTGGCACTTTTTGTCTCGTTGATTGCTGCCTTGTCATCGTAAGTATCCTTAAGTAACTAGATAATATATTATTGTCAGGGTTCTTTGCTTTAAGATTAGATCTTGACGGTTGTCTTAGCATGTAACTGTTTAATAAACTATAATTGTTCAAAAGTTAATTAATCCGTAAAGTGACTTTATTAGAGTTCGACAATTCCTGAAGACCAGTTACTCCAAAAACCGACATTATTACATTCCTGTAGTGAGCAATTTTTTGCTTGCAAAAAAATGGTATTTTATGTTACTTTTTTTTCTTTTTTTTTAGGGTGGTACAATCATCAAATGAGTCCTCCCGCCCTGGGTGGGGCGGAAGGGACTGTCAGACTCTTACTGACTAAAATCCACCCGTGTTTCTTCGGATGCCCTTTACGTTCCGGGGCCGCGGTATCCTAGATTCAGAAAAAATCCGCGACCCCAGCAGGCATTGGGCCCCGTAAGGGTGCCCCTTCGTCGGTGACGCGTGAAACACGACGCGCCACCGAGCCGGGCTTGGTCCTTGGTCGGACGGCGAGCTAACCCATTACTCACCGTCCGCAAGCCCGCTCCGCCGCTGTGCCCTCTGCTATTCAGCGGGACACGCGTTAGAGCGTCCACCCGACAGGCTATTCGCATACGGGCACAGTGCCTAAGGAAGAGTTTTTGCCCGCATCCCAGGGTGCACCAGCCCAAAAACTGGTCTTCCCCCCGGACTTATCCGAGAGGGAACTCCAGTCCACGAGCGCACGTGGAGGTTTCCTGTCTTAGCACCCCGTATTTTATGTTACTTTCATCGATTTTCTGAAACAAATTCATACATAAAGTATTCAAAACGTAATAAGGTATATTTACTTTCTTTTGTTTTTTCATTCTATGTTCACGTAACAACTGTCAAATTCATATTTAAACGGCAGTTTGCTGTTCCACATTTACTTCGTATTTCTCAAAATAACAGTGCAGCAAGTGTCTAACATACAAAAGAAATGAGCACTTTGATGATCTGCGTTCAAAAATTAGTTTATTGTTGAAATTGGTGACCTTCTGGCAGGTAGTATAGTGTCGTTCAATGCGCTCCGCTTCGTGCGATGAAAGAGTTGTGAATATTTAATGGCTTGTCGAAGCATAGGTACATAGATCGAGTGCCTTTCGCAGTTGCATTTCCACATAGGCAGCCGTCGTGTTCGGACGTGGTTTAACGGGAACTAGTTTTACTAAAAAAAAATCAATAAAAGAAAACTTGAAAAATGTCTAACGAACCGCAACCTTCGACAAGTTCTGCTCCTGAAGAGGTAGAGGTGAGGCATAAATTACTTTCGATTATTTTAAATCTACAAGGTGTTTTAAAGTAATTTGTTTCTGGTGGTTTTTTACAAATTTTACGATTTTAACAAGTTTTTTAAATTTAATCATTATAGTTTTGAAATATACACGTGGCTTAATTTTAAACTTAACGTTTTTTTTTTCATTTGAAGGGTTTACCTAATCTGAAATTAAAGAAGACTTTATTCTCATCAAATAATTTACTCCTATGAGAATACTTTAGCTTCTTTGCGTAGCTTGATGTGGGGCAGAAAATAGTGAATATAAATAAAATGTTTTCTTCACATCTCAAGTAAATTGCGTATTTTATTAGTTAGGTTTTTTTTTATACATGTATTACTTATCCTTAAAGGAATATTAAAACAATCATTTTGAAAATTCTAAATAATTCAAAAGTTGTGTTATCTGTCGTGTATTTCAATACATATTGATTTTACGCCAAAAATATACGGTTTAAATATAAAAACAACATTAACTATCTGCATTTAAAGGAAGGGGTACAGGGGTTTTGCTTCTCGTGTATATCTAGATGTAGACAACAGCGGTGCCACATTAAATTTCGTATTTTTAACGCTATGAGATCTCAGGTAAAATATTACGTTAACCATTAAAAAATGGTTTTCTGCTTATCCAGATTGCGTTCAGTTGCAAGACTCACATTGTCAAGCTTTAAATTTAATTTGATAAACGCTGCCGTAATTAAACTTCGTGGAAGCTTCTCCTACTCCTTTAATATTCCATGGTCCATCTAACAAGATTCGTTCTCAACCAGGTGAAGAAGGAGGGGATAGAGAACTTGAACATCCAGGAAACGCTGCTTGAAATGCGACAGCATCGCATGGGGCTGATCCAAACACCGGATCAACTGCGGTTCTCCTATCAAGCCGTCATCGAAGGATCAAAGCGATTGGATCCTAACTACGTAAGTGTCCAATTATAACTGTTTTTTGTTCCAAAACGTTCTAGATACTGTACCATAAATAAATAAATAAATATTCCACAACTATCACATAACGCCATCTAGTCCCAAGCTAAGCAGAGCTTGTGTTATGGGTACTAGACAACAGATAAACATACTTATATATTTCTAAATACATACATATTATAGATAAATTACACCCAGACACAGAACAAACTGATCGTGCTCATCACACAAACATTTGTCCTGGGTGGGAATCGAACCCACGACCTCCGGCATAGCAGTCAGGGTCACTAACCACTAGACCAACAGGCCTGTCTAAATGCCCTCGTCAAGGTGAAGCGTAGTCCTCGTTAAGGTCCCAATCAGCGATAGCCCAGTCGTGGTGATACTTCACCTGTATTGTACTATCAGCTCAAATATAGAACGCAACAAGTTCTATATTGTGGAGAGACCATGTAGATGTAAATAACCCGTTCATGAATAGCTGTTTTATCGATTTTCATTGCAGCGACTGTGTTCCACCTTACTAAGGTAAACACATACTATTAAGTTTCTAACAATGTATAAATCCTTAAGCTTTCGCGGAAAAAGGGAATCGGACCGTGGTTCTTAGAAAACAATGTGGGGTGTATGTGTGTGTGTGTCAATACTTGGTCATTCCACATGCGTGCCAGAAAATATTATGCTAAAATGCGAAACAAGATTTTAAAATTACATGCCGATTTAGTGACTTCAAAGCATTTTGTTTTCATTTTGTTTTTTTTTTTATACTGTTGAAAATTGCGTGCAATATGCTATGCTATAGTATGCTAGTCAGTACAATATTGCATCGATGCTAAAATAATGCGTATCGTAAGCGAAATAAATGGAACAGAGCGAATTGACTGCCTACCTCGTTTTAATCTAAGCAGAGCGACATTCTTCTTTACAGGTTATCAAAATCGAAAGCTTTGGCTTCACGTTGACCATTCACTATTATCATAATTAACTGCCAGACCACCTAGGCACAAATAGGCATTTTTGTCATGGTACAATCATCAAATGAGGCCACAAATGACACCTACGGCTGGACGGGAGGGACTGTCAGACTTGTGCTGACTAAAATCCATGGTGATCCTTCAATAGCCCTTTACCATACAGGGTCACGGTTACCAGACGAGACAGTACCGCTATCCTCAAATATGCACTTTAAGTCCTAAAAGAACAGAGACAAAGTAGCGTCTCCACTTTGTCTCTGGTCTTGACGGCAAAGTTTTTTTCCAGGATTCATGTCCCCGGCTTCGGGACTTTATTTTAGTCAAACAAAAAATTTAAATAAAATACTATGGAATTAATATCCTGATTCTCTTAAATAAAAATTGTCTAAACGATTTATTACATCATTTAAACGATGTAAACTTGACTGCACTGTTTGCGGAGTGGCTGAGCAATTGACTATTTGTCTGTGTGTCGCAGGTTCATTTTCCGCTCAGAACAAGTATCTGTAACATAATATCAGATTACGTAGTATATAGAGTCAAACAATTTATATCAGATTAAAGATAAAAAAAAATATTATAATTACGTTAAATTTTTTATTTATTTTTGTAAACAGATTTCCGTCAATTTATAAAAAACATTTTTTTTTCTTGTAAATTTCTATGACTAGATAACAGTAAACTATCATTACACGGTTATTTGTGTGAAGTGTCAACAAACAAAACTATGTAATAATATATTACACTATTATTCAACAATAATCAAGTTTCTTATATTCTGTGACATTTGTTTTACTTGGTATTTATGCTCAGTAACTTTAGCATTCTCTATCAAACTATACATTTAATCGGGCGTATAATTATATAGTATGCCTTTTCTTAGAACGCTCGATTGTAGCATGCACAGAATCGCCCTCCGATTGGCCATGACCTTTTCCAAAAAATCGATAACTTATTATTAAGTTAAATTTATGTGACGCAAAAGCAAACATGGCAAACACATATCTATTGCGATTTTGCGCGGCACATGAATCGGAATAAAATGATATATTTTTTATCCCTAACTCGGGGATAAACCAAGGGATTACCGTGACCCCGGTACGTAAAGGGCTATTGAAGGACACCGTGGATTTTAGTCAGTACAAGTCTGACAGTCCCTCCCGCCCTGCCCTGGGTGGGAGGACTCATTTGATGATTTTACCACGATAAAAACAAAAAAAATCCCTAACTCGGAGTGAAGTTGAATAAATGACCACAGGTAACTTGCTATTTCTATACCCCTCTTCGCAATCTGGGAATGCCAAACGTAACAGTATCCGTTTTTATCTAGAATATTATAAATTGTAAAGGTGTATACGGGATAATTACGTTTGTAGTGAAATATTCCTACTTCACTTTGGGAGATACTCAATACTTTTTCCAGATCAACACATGCCACAACCCTATGCTTTTTATCAATAATATTTTTGAAGTGAAAACTTCTTTAGCACTTTTTTTGGAATGGGTAACACGTGACACGTGACCTGATCGAAAATTCGCGAAAGTTCGTGTGGGCGCTTGCGCGAAAAACGACGCGTTACACTCCCAGAGTGCAACGCGTCGTTTTTTTTCTTCTTTCAGCTGTTTTACTAGTTACTTAAATGTTTTTCATAGTCAACTTTTAAGTGTTCTTGTCTTGTCGGCTGCTTTATATATTGAACACACTTAACAAAAATCTTTTTAGGTTAGTGGAAGGAAAGGTTAAACGTACTATTAATTTTGGTGCCACTTGCGGTTATTTCAGACAATCTTTATTGGCTAGGTGGCATACGACCACGGCTATTCGACTCGGTCAAATGAATATTGTACTTGTTTTATACTTTTCACTGCGCGATTTTTAGTTATTTTTATCTAATTTCAATAAAGTGACTTTCAAATTCATCGGTCAGCGCTTTATGATTTTCCTTTTATGGTTTTATTTATTATTTACTTATTTTTTATTTACACTAGTTTGGGGTTAGGTATATTATTTGAAGTAAGTAATTTATGTTATATGTATAGTTTTTGAGTTGTCCATTTTTTTTTTTAGATTTAATTTGGTGAGGTAAAGTTGTATTTGTAACCCTATTTCATTAATTGATATAATAATAAAAGCAAAGTAGCGAGTGAATTTCAAATGTGCTTATCAAGCCTTTTAATTTGGTACCATGTCGATACTGTGCGATTTTGTTTTTTTTCGGTTACGACTTTTAATCTCCTAGAGGGGCGCCATATTGGATTCGGTGACACGTCACCTACCCTATAACTATAGTTTAGAAGTTATGAGGGAACAAACAAACATACATACCGCTCAAAATCATAAACCTCCTTTTGGTTTTCCGTAGTCGGGTAAAAAAATAATCGAAGTCGAATTTTTGAGTTTTTCGAAAATCACCCCCTTAATTGGTGATACGGAGTGATTAAGTTTTACGGGAATGATTTTACTGCTTGCTTCGGTAAAACTCAATACTTGGCACAAATAATCTCTCAATCAAATAAAGGATGCGTATTTATCTATATTTCAAAAATCAACCCCTAGCGGGGTGAACATTGGATAATCAGTTTGTCTAGAGTGCAACATTAATATTTTAAAGAGGAAAGATTTGATTGTTTGTATGGAATAGGCTCCGAAACTACTGGACCATTTATTGATTTTCCAAGAGTATCCTAAAAGGTGGGTGACCGGGCATTTAATTCACTGAGTTCGAAGTTAGAAACACGAAGTCGCGGGCGGAGTGCTAGTTTAATATAAGGCTCACCTAGTTCCTATGATTACCCATCATTGAGTTTTATTGTATTTAATGAATATTCAATATTATTGCAGAAGGACGAGGACGAATCGGAAGATAGCATCTACGTGATGGTTGGCGAAGAAGAGGCCCCACCACCGCCTCCTCCACGCGCCGAGAGCCTCACCCGGGCTCCCGCTCGTCCGCTCCCCGCCATCCCGACCAGCGAATCCCTTGGTAAGTTCTGGAGGCTCAAACCGAAGCGCTACCGCACCCTCAAGTGAACCAAACATCTCGTTATTTTGTTTCCTACGTTGATTTGTTTTCTAAACCCGTTCATTTGCATAAGTCTTCCTCCTTCGACTGTCCCCAAGGCAGACCGAACACATATTTCCCGCAACGGAGTTCGTTTGTTCTTCTTGGTAGTAGCTCAAGTCTTTGCCAATTGCTGTTACTTTTAGTGACCGAGAAATGTATAAAAAGGTCCCTGGTTAACAACATAATTACTAAGGATATTCAAAATATATTTATACTATTTACAGTTTACAACAGAAACATTTTAGAAGAGTTTTATTTGATAAAGCCATCAGAATAGACAACGCGTGGAGCCGACGCAATGGAGAACCATGGTGCATGATAACTCTTTGTTGGCAGCGCCGAACGTCACGACACAAACATATGGGCAATAACATGTTGTATGCTATTCATTCATACTTCTATGAATTGTCACATTTGCGTCTGGAGTGAGACTGAACTCTGATTAGAGAAGGAATGCGAGCTTTTTAAAGTAATATTTATTGTATTGGAATGAAGTTAGCTTTATATAACTTCGCGGTTTTTAACTTATACACTACGCGTTTATGCGCCCGCGAGTAAAACTATTTTCATGTCGATGTTTGTTGTTAGTATTTGTAATATATTGATGTTCTACATGTTTATCTGAGGTCATAGAAACTTTTAATTGAATAGGTTTTAAGGATGAGACTTTTCGTCTGCTTATATATTTCTTTCTTTTGCTAATGTAACTATACAGTTTTTCAGGCTCAATAGAAGTAATTTATTTAATTAGTACTGTAAGTGCTATTAATATTTTAGTCGATGTTGTTTTGATGTGCTGATTTTGGTGTCTTCTATATCGTGCCATTTGTATGTTTATAATTATATGTGTACTAGCTGCTGCCCGCGACATGTGATCACGCTATCACGGGGAACGAGCAGTGAACCCTTATTTCTTCAACGCGTGCACGCAGACGACCCGACTTCTTAATAATATTTGTGCCGAATTTGAAGTAAATACATGCAGTTCTTTTTGACTTTATCCTGGACATACCTACAGACAAACAGTTAAAATTTTTACAAACTATATTTTTGGCTTCGGTGTCGATTGTAGATCAGACCCCAAGTATTCTTTAAAAAAATATCAATGTACAGTTTTGACTTTCCTACCATTTTATTATATGTATAGATAAATTGTATTAGCTGCCTGCCCTGAAAGATAAAAAAAAGGAAAAACAACAAAATATCAAAAAAACGAGAATCAAAAATAGTTGAAAGATACAAAAATTGCTTTCAAAAGGTTCCTTTCTTTGAAGCCCTGACCAACCGTAGCTTGGACCCTGTTCCCGATACCGGTGGGTCACTATTGTTCATATTTCTTTTTTTTTTTGTTTTTGTAAAAATATTTAAATAGGTAACAAATAAGTTAAAAGATGAATAAAGGAAAATATATAAAAACTTAACAGATAAACAAAAGTGTCTAAAAAAATTGCACCAGTACTGTCATGCGATCACATACGACCATGGGATAGTCTACAAAACACCTTTGATTCGGTAGTAAAAACAAAAAAGCTTTCAGAAACCTGGCACAGAAACCAACATATAATTTTTCTATGACCTATGATAATTTATTTAAAACTAGCTGTTACCAGCAGTTTCACCCGCTAGAATTCGAAAATTATCCCGTGGGTACATAAAATCGGGATAAAAACTATCCTTCCTTTCATCCAAAACCGTTCGTAGTTTTTGCGTGAAAGAGTAACAAACATCCATCCATCCAAACAAATTTTCACGTTTATAATATTAGTAGAATAACAGCAAGGGAACTTATATATGAAAAATGCATTTTCACAGGCAACTTGAATTTGTCTGCACCGCAAGACTCTAGCTCTGATGAGAGCCCCCCAACTCCGGTGTCCCAAGACATCTCAGCATCGTCATCCGATGATGAGGACGACGAGCCGACGCCCAACGTCGCCGAAAGGTTCGTAGTAGACATGATACGTTGGGCCATGAGATGTGCCTGCATACAGAACATGAGGAACCGTGGCCTCGACTGTGAGCCACTCTTTTCCAACAGTGATGAACAATCTGATGACTCTTCGACCGATTCATATTTTAGGTAAACACTAGTTGTGTTTTAGAAGGGGCTGTTAACTTAATAAGTTAAGAATTTCACTTTCTTTATATTCACAGTGTTTTTTGAGGGTTTTTTGGACATGAAATAGATACTAGTGTTTTAGCACAAAAAAAAATTCAAACCCTATTCTAAAAAAAATTAGGTACAAAGAGTAGTTGATAGATACTCGTAGGTTTAGGTTCGACGTAGCTGACTTATATTTCACTTAGATTTTTTTAAATTTAAGATTTTATTGGATCTCCTAATTTCTTCACTACTTTTCATAAATAGGGTTAGATCACAAATAGGTAATACCCATAGTAAGCAGTCGAGAAAAAATGTAATGTCGATATTGAAACCTAGTCATAATGCCAATAGCAGATCCGCTGAGCATCAGTATTAAGAAGCACAATTCTAGACTTTATTTCTAGATAGCACTCCAAAAAAGGACAGTCGATGCGAAATGGTTTAGTCAACTTTCAAAATCCATTTACTTATTAAATACGGGGAGACAAATACTTGTGAAGTAATTCATATACATAATCAGAATCATAGAAAATTTCGTAACGATGGAATGTATACTTTTAAAATTGTTGTTTACCATATAAGCTTTCTTAGTATTAAACAGTCGCACCAGATTTGTCAATAATTATGAGTGTGTGATATCGTCTTGATAATCGATTCGTAACCGGAAACCATACAGACTATATGCAGTTAATCACATGATTAAATATAATTGCCAATGATATAGTCTGCGTCTTTTGTGTAGAAATGCCTGATTTGATAAAAAAAATCATTGAAACAATGGACGAAGGTTTTATCGACTCGACTGTACGTAGCTTTACAACTAATAATTAGAACATAAACGTAAATGAAAATAATGTAATTTGTGTATTTCAGACGTAATTTCGTAAAGTGTTGCGAGATCCGGTAATATTTGATGTATTAAAACCACTGTAGTCTTGTGTCCGTCCTTCACTTTGTGTGCTTCATTCATTACATTTTTAACAGCAATATGTAGTCCAATACACGTTGGTTTTTTTTATTCGCCTATGATTTTCATCTGCTGGGCAAAGGCGCCCAATAATACGTTTCAAGATGTCTTTTCTTATAAAATAAAAATAAAATGACCAAAGATATCGAAATAAAAACAAATGTTACCCTTTTTTTGAATAAATAACTAATGATTGAATAGATATCATAAATCCTACGTGCCGTAACTCATATTTCCCATAATTAATCTGAGGCATTGCAAAATATTCCCAACAATAATTTAAATGTGTAGTTTAAAATGAACCGAGTAGCCAACGCGCAAACAGTCAGATTTGGCATGTCGGAAGCATCACGCTAGACGAGCGCCTCTGCGGCAAAATATTACGCGAAACCCTCCATTCTAATGAAGGCTCATGTCGACGAAGTCTTAAATTCATGAGAGTTTCGTAGATGAGTTTTGATCAATCATTGTATGAGTATTCATTATGTAAACTTAAAAATACTAATAAGGTAGACACACAACAAAGTAATAAAAATATTGTGGAAAAGAACTTTTCACTACATTTTAACATATTTATTTTGCTTTTTAATATTGCACTATCAGTGTTGTTTTAATAGAATATAAGTGTACTATGAGTGTATTATCTTTCTGTGCAGCTCTGGCGGCGATGGTACGGAGTTGCGTAGACGCAAGACGCGGGACCTGGCCGACCGCGTGTCCAACATGAAGAGGAAAGCCCGCGAGGCCGAGCGGTGGCACCAGCTCAAGAGGTCGCTGTACAAACCATTAACTATCACATTCGGATTCATTCTAGCCGGCATCATCATATACTCATACGTCAAACATTAAACAATTACCCGAAGTGCCTACACTTTCATGTTTCACCAACTGGATCTTTGTTACAACAACCGTTATTAAGATCAGACAGCGTCGAACCGAGTTTGTGTCAGGATTTCGACTTTTTCAAAGCAATTTGTGTTGCTTTCTTCCAGAACTGAGGGAGGCCTCCCTTTTCAAAATCACAAACTAATACAATTGCCACTGGAAAATCCAACAGTTATTATTTTTATTTTCTGTCGATTCCTTTCTGCACACTCGGTCAAAATTTTATGGCATTTTATTATGAGAAGACTAACAACAAATGCGAGGATCTGGTATTTAAAACGGTGTAAGCCGGAAATGTGACATCTATGAAAGTTGGGCTTTCGAATCTTGAGTAAGACTGCTTTTGTATCTCTTAACATTATATTAGATAGGCGGTTTTTCGTTACTAACAACTAAAAGGAGCACTTTGGCCATTAAGTAAACATCACAGTAAATTATTTCACTCATCGCACCTTTAGAATTGAAGTGGCCTAACTAAAAATTTTAAGAAAATGACTTTTATGCATCGAACGACTTATAAACATGTATTATATTAGTTTACTAAAAATAAACCGCCTCTTCTAGCCCAGAAAAGGAGAAAAGCAATCGCAAATCACGCTCTTTCCCCGCGTCCCTCGGTATTTAATTAATAAATAAAACATTTTTAACGTTTCCTAAAAAACTAGAATTTTGGATTACGCCACTTCTATTCTAAAGGTGCGACATGTTATACACACACCGAGGAATTGTGACCTAGTAAATATAAATAAACCTACATGTTGGTAGTTACTACATTCCTCATATTGGTTTGAATTCTGTTTCGGATGCAAAGAAGTGATTGGAACGAAATAAAAACTTGTCATTCCAACTTGAACACTTACTGATAAATCCGTAGTTTCGACGAACGCCTTCGTAATATTCGACAAATGTCTAATTACTCTATGTACAAAAAGCAGTTAATTATTTCATCATAAATACTGTACGACCAACTTCGAGCAACAGTCTCGAGATAGTAATGTTAATTTGTTAACAATATTCTCTTGATTATATCGTGTAGTTGGCTGTGCTGGTTCTACACCGATGCTAAGACGTAATGAATGTCTCCAAATTTGACATACCGGTAAATCTGCGGTGTATGGCAAACGCTGCGGTCACTATCAAGCATATTCAAAATAATATAGTATGAGAATTGAAATCGATCCGAACAATGTTAATAATCATTCTGGTAATTGCGATACACCCGAGTTACGGTTCTTTTTTAGAAAAGTGGCTTTAGAGCGCCGCCAATTAGGTGTGCGCGACTCTGACCGACTACCTAACAGCCAGTCAGTGGTCAGCACACTCGATCATAGCAGTTAAGTGTTAAAAAGTAATTAATAAAAACGCAAAAAAACTTTAATCCTAAGTGTATTTAATTTGAAATCAAAGTAAATTTTTAAATATCACGTGTTAGAAATTGCGCACTTTTTTGTTGGAATTTACCCATTTTTTATTAAAATGATCAGTTTTTTTTTAACTTTACAAACAAAATGAATGAGCTTATTCTTAATTTAGAGATTTCCTAGGGATTATGAAGTAGATCGCGTTAGCGATTGGTTTACAGTACTTTGTAAACTGTCGGTCAGTTATATGAACACGCGGGATACAGACGAGACTCGCATGTACTTTTATATTATATTTTAATCATTATACTTTTTCAGTACATTTTCTATATGATTGAATCGGTTTATATAATTTTTCAATGAAATTGTCAATGAACAATGTACTATACGTTAATCATTTTGCCTTCATTGAATGCCGCAAGCATTTATTATAAACAACATGGAGTTATATTTAATCTTGCCAACCTAGTTGCAATGAACCACCACTGCATTGTCAGTTTGCAAATATATTATTTATTAAATACGGATGATGGGTGCACGTTTCAAAAAACTACGTTGTGTCCTAAAATTTAAAGACTTTAGTTGCATAACGTTACCTGAAGTGGTTATAACTTCCGCTATTTTTATTTTTTGGCACGGAATGCCTAGAACTGACCGCTCTTGTCGCGAAATAAGAGTGAAATAAAGGTGCTAAATTATTAAAATTAAAATACACATTTGGTCAAACGAAGCAGGTGCGCATGCGCCGTAAGCTTCAAACAAAATTAGTTTAAGATTGAGACAAAATCAACATTTTCAATTTATATTGCAGATCGAAAAAGGTGCACAAAAAGAGACCGCGTTCTGATGGGGCGAAGGAAAGTGGGTAAAACATTTAAAAAATATAATTATATATTATATCAATCAAGTCCGCAATGTGCGTCGCGTTACTAAGCAGCGATATCACGACGACTGCACTACTCTTGAAGATGTTCGATTTCGTTTCAAAACTTTATTTTCGGTTTGACAGTCCGTTCAGAGCCGTCCGAATAAATGACTATTTGAACATCTGCTGACCTCAGTCTGTTAATTTGGATTGTAATAAAAATAAATAAATATTTTCATAGTTTTATTTTTGTCGTTGTTTGGAAATTTGCATTTTTACAAACTATTGTGCATCGTTTGAGTATTTTTAAATGCATTTCTCTGTATAATTTATTTTGTTTTTATACCAAACCGATCCCTGTTTTCTTAGTGCTTGTTCAGGCAGCTTACAATAGAACAAATATTTAAAAACTTTAGAGATGGTTTTATTTTTATTAGATACTACAGGACTGCTAATTATTTCGTTGTGTCGTAACCTGCGCAGGCGCATCCATTGTTGACGGCCAGCAATCAAAATCATATCATAGACGAAAGTTCTATATTTGCGACACTTCTGTACCGTCTGCGCAGGTTAAACAGTTATTCCATATGACTAGTTATTATTTCGAATATTCAAATTGTAAATACGTCTACACACTAGATAATAAGTTAACGAATATTTAAAATTAGTATTATTAAAAGTATCTATAGTAAATACACCTCTGTTGGGGAAAGGTTATTTCGTAAAGGTTTATTAAGTTAATTATTTTATATGTTTAAGTAAAGGTTCTGTCTGACGCAAACAGTATTCCCCGTCCTCTATCCCTCGACACACTGTCTTGCCACTATGTATATGACTTACTTTTATTCTTTGACATAATGGATTCTGTTGTAATTCCCCAATGGAGGTAGCAACTGAGGATTGCTTATCTATTACTATATCTGTAAGCTGTATCGCCCATTACTCGCCTCTTGCATGCCCGATAGAACAAACATTTGCTACTTTTTCATAATATTAAAGCTGGATACAGACAGTTTGCAACACGCAATGCAACAATTTCCATACAAACACTCAGATGATTCAGAACTTGGCAGGACCAACAGTGCTGCCTGCCGCGTTTATGCCATGCAAGGCAACCGCGGAAAATGCTGCACTGCAAATCGTTACCCGGCTTGTTGAATCACGCTGAAACAATTATGGATTCTTATTTTTGTCAAGACACTGTTATGTTTTTAAACTGACATGCTTCCTGACACTAATGCTACTAACGGTAAATGCCGATTATCGCTGAGATGGACGTTTATATGAAAATTTGAAATCGGCATTTCCCGTTAGTGTTGCCCCCACACTAATATTTGTATATAAAATGGGATGTTCACCATGCTATTATTTGTTTCGAATTTCCGATATTACGGCACTGTTGCAAGTACCATGAATTGAAACTCAAAACAAATGATAAACATGGACAACATCGCGTTTTAAATTCTATAATATGATGGTTTGTATAAATAGTATGATGGTTTGTAGACAACTTTGGTAAAAATCTGCCAAATTTCTATTCGTGCATGTAAATCAAACATCTAAGGAATACATTTATTTATATTTGTTAAGGATTCGTTATAACTGACATTACATATAATTTTGCGGAATGATGTACCGTAAGTAGTAAAACTAAATGTTCTATGTAGTAGACTTGTTGATATCTTGTGATTCAAAGTGATATGTCTTATAACTAGGTCTCGTGACCTCACATACCGTTTTCTTAACACAGATTTCTTAGGGAAAATTGACAAGTTTCTAAAACCACTTATATTTTTCGTTTTGTATGGAGGTAAATGTAATGTCGAGTGAGTGTTAGGCAGTGTCTCGAAGTCCGATCGTTTGTGTCGGGAAGTCTGTTTTGTAGAGGGTCGGATTCTTGGTCGTGGTGTTAGTCTCTCGAACAATTTGACGTCAAATTGATAGTTCTGATCGGTCGTTTGGTTTCTCAGAGGTTCGCTTATTCGTTTCCACTTGTCAGGTTGAAATTGCTTCCAATGACGATGATTAAACGTATTTTTTGACGAGGTTCTTACGATTGTTGAGTGATCTATCGATACCTATAAGGTTACGTTTTGGCATTGGATCTCTATGATCGGTCGTCAATCGATATTACACGACAGGGCTACCATAACTAACGTATCTACATTATGAATGCATTCATAAGACAATTGAAATGATAACTTAATAAAACTTGACCACTTAATCATGGGGACTATGAATAAATAACTTACGTAAGTATCGCTTATTGAAAATCTAAATTAAACATTTAATCTGACCACCGTTTTCTCTTCTAGACATTTTGAAACTAAAATAGTATACATGTCAAGTAGCGATAATACTATTATGTAATATTTAATCCTTAATAAAATATGTAAATAAAATAGTAGTTTTATTTATTTCCTATTTTATTTATTTATCAACTAATGTTTAGGTCTAAGAAATGTTTGGTTTAAAATATTACACTAGTTTACAGCGTTTTATCCTAGACATAAAAGCTTAATATTCGTACAGAGAATTTGAAACTTATTGAGGTTATTTTCAAGGTCGTCAGTTGTTCTTAACTCTTTGACCGCCACGTCAAAAAAACAAGAACGTGCTCTCAGCGCCAAGCTAAGCAAAATAAATACATAAGTACATAAAAAACAGTCGTGAATTTAGAGATATTTTGATAAGCTACATATATTGACGTTTAAAAGTCTTTCGTGTGGTCGCGACGCGCGACTATGGCGTGCTGAGCACTTTTTGGCTTGTCGTCTATACACGACTGTGGCGGTCAAAAGGTTAATGTTTTCAGGTTTTTTTTTTTATTTAAATTTAACTTGACCATTCATTGATAGTATTATAAAATGGAAAGATAGAGCTCTTTTTTTGAATTGTGCATCTTATCGTGGTCCTATAATAATCTATTCATATTTTTATAAACCCTATTATCAAATACTGATCCTCAAAACTCTTAGAATTTTGGTGAAAACGAAAATTGTGTTCGTCGTTCACTTTTCCCAAGTTTTCAAAAATAGTTTCAAAAGTGAAAACAAAAATGATACTAATAAAAGTTTACATCCATCCTTTCACCATCCTCCAATTCGAATCCTTCGAAATCACACAATTGGCTCGAAATGGGACCCTTTTGCTTGCCTAAAAAAGCCACTTTAGCTTCAACACAATAAGCATTGCGATAAAATTCGTAAAATTATATATTTTATTCTATTGCTCACTTAATGGAATAGATAAAAGAATAGAATTTATTATAATTGCTAGAAGAACAATTTTAACGCAATTCTATAAGCAACAATGTTAAAGTGACTTTATTCGATTCCCTGGTTCTGTTATTAGATCGTGGTTCTGTTTCCAATTCCATTTTGTCTTTTTCTTTTTATTGGCTGGAACTTCTTAGCAACACAAGGTAAAACACTCTTTGAATTTAACGAAAGTTTATGCCCAATGAGACGCTTCTTTCTATACTTACATAACTGTTTATTCTTGTTTTTAAATCTTAACAAACGTACCAAAAAAGTTAAGATCGCGTATTCTGAAAGTTGGCAACGTCGTAAATAGTTGTCAAATATTAACAAGTTTTAGTTAATTTAGCAATGTTACTGTATGGTAATAATAAATATGGCTCTGTAGTGCACTAAAAAAGAGATAAGGGAATGCAATAATTAATACACGTACGTAACATGTATGGTAATGTAAAAAAAAGCATTTGGAAGTTTGCCAAATGCCTTTTTTACACATGAAACGGTTACAACATCAAATTCAGCATTTCAATTGCATTCCTATATATTTTTTTTAGTGCACATCAGAGCCATAATTCTTATTTTCATACAGTCCATTACAACGCCAATGGGAAGTTTTCTTCCCAAGCTGTCGATAGTGTCATTTTTGTCAAACTTTCTTCCCAAGTTTACTTCCCAAACTCTCATTAGTGACATTTTGTTGCAAAGAATTGTGCTGATGACATTTCATTTAGCTGTCAAGTGGATGCCAAAGTAATTAAAAAATTGTAAATATTTGACAGCTATTTGCCAACTTTCAGAATACGCGCTCTTAAGCATCTGTTGATAACTTATCTTAAAGAAGTTTAACTGCAAAACGGCTCTTATATCGACGTCAAATGTTTAATCCTTGGCCAAATAGTTGATAATATTTAATAAATATCTATCTATGTAGTATTTCAAAATCCCATTGCGATTTTCATAACTCCGTCAAATACAGTGGAAAATATTCGGTCAGTGGGTCGTCTTAGGGGCGGAGTTCAATCGTTAAAAGTATTATTCCGTTTATTCATTTAACTTAACTTATTTATACATTTTGAAATATTTTATGAAAATAGAACAATAAAGAAACATCTAAAAATCTAAAAGTAGGGTCCAAGCTACCGGTGGTTAGGGCTCCAGAAACAGAAACCTCTTCATAATGCGAGCCGTATCGAGGAGTACAACCATCTGAATCAGTCCTTAAATCCAACTACCGAGCGAGAGCCTCGACAGATGTTCGTCGAGGCTCTTGGCCATCAGGCCATTGGCCGTAAAGTATTATTATCTTTATTTTTTTACTTATTAAGTATATACATTTTTAAATATTTTAAAAAACGAAACAAAAAAAGGCTTTTAAAAATATAAATGATAGTGGCCCACCGTTATCGGGAATAAGGTCCAAGCTACCGCTGCACAGAGTATTTTTTGACCTCATTTTGGGACAGCTTATTTTTACTAGCTCATTGCACTCAGGGCTCCAGAGAAAGTAATATGATAATAATGGCAGGACGAAACTAAATTTTCAATTCTTTGAAATAAGATGGTAACTAGTATGAGTTACGGTACGGTTGCCGTAGTGGCTGAGCGATCGGCTGCTGCGCAGTGTGTCGTGGTTTTATTGTCGTTCCTGCATGCGTAGCATGAGCACCGTAGAAAGGAGTTATATCGACGGAAGAATCGACATAATGACAGATTGAAGAAAGATCTCTATCGTCCCAAGCATGGCGATGTTTGACAAGTAGAAAAGAAATGTTTCTTCTCTACGATAGACACAAGTCTACAACGTCAAGCATGCCGATTATATTTTCTCTACTTTTGACACTTGGGGGAAGACAAGTTTCTTCTCTACAAGAGAAATTTGTCTACTTCATATCAGACCTAGATAAGATTCTTTTTATAATATTCTTGGTGTTTATTGACTTAAATTTGTTTTAAAAGCAAGTAAGGCTCCTCCCAATGCAATCGCATCAGTTTTTATGCCTTAAAGTTCAAAAATGGCTGCAAGAAACTTGTTGCCCATCACTCGTAGACATAAAGAATGGACCAAACATTATCTGACTAAAATTGTCATAATTATAATTTATCATATATTAAATATCTATCTCTCTCCTTTAACACATAGATCGTTTCCACACTTGTTTTTCTCTTTTTCTAGAAAGTTTGTTAAGTTTATTTGACATTTGGCTAGGAAAGACTCGAACCATACTGTACGTCTATGGGTTGTATACTTTTTGCGTTTTGTTGTCGCTTTGATTTATGAACAAAAACTTTTTTTTAATTGTAAATGAATGCACATATTACTAGAATTATGTATAATTGTGTCTGATTTCAATAAATCATTTTAATTGTATTGAAAAATTATGATTTTTACACGTTTTTTTGGTTAACTAAACGTCTTAGTTCAGTCACATTCAATCATTCACCGTTGCTATGGAGATAGAATCGCAATGCTACGCGTGCTGTAGGCAAAATTATAAAAAAAATAGCATTCGGATCGAATTAATTTACTAGTTTTTGGTTCTTAACCTCTCGGGCAATTTATAATTGAAAATGATAAAAATCAACGTCCAATGAGCGACTGTCTGTTATGTACAGACGTGTGTACGTAAGGCGCTGGGGCGTTTTCGCCTACGTACACCCGGGTGTACGTAACGCGCCCGAGAGGTTAACTTAACTGAAAGTAAATAAGTGTACATAAATAGGAGTACATAATGAGTATGCCTAATCATTATACTTAACTGCATATCTACGATGGTAGATGAGAGGTGCAAAATTTCTAATTAGTGGGATATAATAGTACAAATCAAAAGGCTTTTACTACCATCAAAAGTTTTAATGAATACGTTAATGGTTCTATGACCATACATTGAATGTTATCCGTTGCTATGACTGCGACGTCAAGACATTTTATAAAGGACTTAAAAAAAAAATATGTTGTATGATGTATGTTTGTCCGTCCGCGATTATGTCGCGTTTGGCTGAACCGATTTTTATGCGGTTTTCAGAAAAGCGTTCGTTACATTCCGGAGAAGGTTTTAGATAACAATAATGGATATCCAATGATGCTCTCCGCATTGATTCGTTTTTTGTTTACTTGGATTGGAGATTTTCAAAGACGCCGGTTATACTGAAATATACTATAAAATAGTGCTAAGGGAAGTGTATACTAACACAAACTACTATAATAATATATGTATGTTAGTCTATGCTGTAATTTTGTGTTTAAGAAGAAAAAACGTGTTTCATCAAGTTTGTTATTTTATTGAAGGGTCAGGTAACCTAGTTAAATAGAACAAGAAAAATTTTGAATACACTAAAAGAGAACGCTATAAAGCCAGTATTATTACAACATTCGCCCCCTTAATCAAAATTCTCACAAATAAATATCATATAAAAATGGACTTAAAATATACCAATTAAAAGAAAACCTTATAAAATGTATACTAAATACTGAAGTAGGTAAACGTGTAAAATATATTTACACTAAACCTAAGCCCAGTACACATCTACTATGTGTGACATGCTGCAATCTTTTGGTTAAGATGTCAGCGGGCATATCACTTGATTTGGTATATTTGAAGTTTACCGAATTATCACTAATCTTTTCCCTAATAAAGTGATATCTGGTATCTATATGTTTCGTCCTATGGTGGTACACCGGATTTAAGGCCAAACACTGTGCACTCTGACTATCGGTACAAATAGTTACGGTATTAGGTAATAACTTTTGCCTTACCATAGGATCTGAAATTAATTCAGTGATAAACCTCTTTAAATAAATCGCTTCCTTCGTGGCTTCAGTTATTGCCATATACTCTGCTTCCGCTGAGAACAAAGCTAGGGTTTGCTGCTTCCGCGAAGCCCATGAAACCGGACTGCCTGCTAATTTGAAACAGTAACCAGTAAAAGACCGGCGATCTATATTACAGTTTGCCCAATCGGCATCGCAAAATCCTACAAGGAGCATACTTGATTTTTTATAACAAATCGAATAATCTAAAGTGCCTTTTAAATATTGTAAGACTCTCTTCGCGGCTAACCAGTGAGTCTTGTTGTATCGAGTATTGAACTGACTCAGGTAACTAGTCGCGTATGCGATGTCTGGACGAGTATTAACACTCAGGAACATGAGGCAACATATTAATTCTTGATAGGGAAACGCTTCTGAATTATGATCACTATCAATGCTAGTACTGACCTCCAGTTGTCCATATAGAGGAGTTGTACAAGTTTTGATTCTGAAACATTTCTCCGACATTCGTTTCGCCGTTGAACGGTTCACCGACAGAACTATTCACTTTTCATTTTTTCACCGATAGAACGTTTCAATGTCAAAACCAATAGTATCATACATGTTATGGTTATACATACGTTTTGAAAAGTTAAATGAAATATATTTGCAAACGAAAATAATTTTTATTAACAATTACCTACACAACATAATTAATACCAAAACAAAAACGCAACAAAACAACTATGATTAATAAAAACAATTCTTAAGTTCATAGGACACATTATTTTGTATTAATTTTTTTTTTTTAATTTAAATTCTTATGTTATATTACATACTATTTATAAAAAAGTATTTACATAACTAAAACTAGAAATTTAAGAATAAAACTAAATATTTACAACAAAATACTAAATGTAAACTAAAACTGAAATAAAATTATTAAAAAAAAGGAAAAAACAGAAAAAGGCACAGACACTCAGGCGTCAAAGTACTCCTCCGCATCGCTATCATCTGGAAACGTGCCCAGAAGACTGGCGGCATTGCCTCGTTGAATGGCAATGCTTATTCTTTGACCAAAGAAAGAACCAGCCCTCTGGTCACGCGAAGTGTCGACCAGTCGCCGAGAAATTAAATATGATATATATGATTATTATTTTGTATTAATTAAATGAGAAATATGAGCCCAGTCATTTATGTACGTTTTTATGTCCATATCATCCTTTTCTGACAAATGCTGAGTAATCATCCTCTCTTGATAGTTTGATCTTTTTCTCTTAAGCATTGGCTCCGAGGAATTAATGAGTTCGTAATATTGATTGTATTTTGTGGGGTTTTTTAAACAATAATGATAATAAGGTCTACATGTTAAATACCTATGTAAAACATTGGTGTTTAACATGTAGCCCCCGGGGCAGCGGCAGGCAGCCTGTCGGTGAACCGTTCAACGGCGAAACGAATGTCGGAGAAATGTTTCAGAATCACAAGTTTTACAATTCTCCATTCCAAACTTTTGTAAAAGATTATGTATAATAACTTTTCTGATGTACTTTTATTTCATCATTTTTTCTGGTTATATTTAAACCAAGATAATAGCTTAAATAGCCCAAATCTTTTATCGAAAAATAATTTTGCAAGTCATTTTTGACGATATTCAACGTCTTGTCATTACTGTAAAAGACAATTATGTCATCGACAAAGACTGCAACGATAACCAACTCTTTTCCTCTTTTTTAAAAATTTCTTTTACACACATGGTTCAGATGAAGTTTTCACAAAACCAAAAAATGATAAAGTTTTATCTAACTTTATATTCCAGGCACTTGGAGCTTGTTTAAGTCCATACAAGGATTTTTTTTTAAAGACACACTTTGTTCTCCATACCTTCTACTTTAAAGCCTTGGGGTTGCTCCATGTAGACCTTCTCTTGCAGATCTCCATTTAAAAATGCAGTATCAACGTCCAAGTGACGCATTTTAAAATCCAACTCGGCTGCGAGAGCCAGGAGAGTACGCAAGGAGGAGTGCCGCACGACTGGAGCAAATGTCTCAAAATAATCTAGACCTGGCGTCTGGGTGAATCCCTTGGCAACTAATCTTGCTTTGTACTTCACAACATTTCCTGCTGGATCTTTCTGTAACTTATACCCATTTACATGGTATAACTTTCCGTTTATTCCCACTAGTTCGATTCATTCATTCGATCGTCGAACTAGTGAGTTTTTTTTTTTCTCATTTGTTCGACCGTCGAACTAGTGAGTTTTTTTTTCTCATTTGTTCGACCGTCGAACTAGTATTTTTTTCGAATAGAATTTTTTTCCCCATTTGTAACGCAGTAGCCAAGGATTTTGTGTTATTACGAATATATTAAATCTTTCTAGTGTGCGTATGTTTAATCTGCCATCTTTGTTTATTTCAATATTATAGGAACCGTACCTTGTTAATTATTCACCATAGTAGCTCCTACATATTGCTTGACTCAATTGATACGTCTCAAGTGTTTGTATTATTAAGTCATTCTTTTGGATTACTGGGAAATTATATGCCACTATTGACACAAAATCGACTCGATATTGATTTAAATTCGTTTGGATAATATGTTCACTAAGAGAGTTATGAGGTTTGTCAATGGTTTGCCGAATGCATAATATAGTAATTACCTATTTCAAATCCAACTTGCATATGGCCTGCGGCTCTATTAAAAAGCTGGTTTTCGAGTTGTCGAAACTAAAGTAAATACATTTTTAAAATATTTCTCAATTTATGTACACCTTAGAACTTTGTCGTAAACTATAGTTCGTTATTTTCTGTAAATATAATTATACACGTCCCATCGCCAGTAATTGCACGTCTCTGTTCTGGAAGAAAATCTGGATTTCCAAACAAATGGTTAGGAACAGTTAAAATTCTGTTTATTAATTGGTCTCTCCTTATATGGTCTTTTAGGTTCTTGATTCTTTTTTTGTCCAAATTCAATGGTAAATATTTACACATACTATTAGATCAAAGTCTTTGCTTTGTAGCAGATACGAATACGCTACTTATACATATTGTATCTAATATTTTGGCAGTATTACATGGACACTCGTCTACTTGATTTAATGGTTTATAAAGTTGAAGGTACAATTTCTAATCATTCTTACCACTATGTTTTGCATTCAACATTTGTATAACTATTTTTATAAACATTTCATATTCTTTATAAATTTGTCCATCTACAGACCTTTAAAACTTGGTCTGTCTTTGTATATACTGTATTAGCAATTACAAACACATTCTCTGTCATTTCGGAGGGTTCAGTTTTTTCCGTTTATTTGGCCTGCGTATTGTTTGGCGAGTTTGTAGAACTCGTTTAACTGAATCTATTATTTGCGAAGCGTGGCTTGAACCATCAATTAAACCATGATATTGAACTAGAAATTCATCTAGTCGCAGGCGTTGGTTTTTTGTGTCAAGTATTAATTTTTAAATCTTTAAAATTGTTATATCTCGTAATTTATGACTATATATTATTTATTTAAACCAAACACAAATTAATTAATTAATTTTCCTTAATTAATTAATTTCCCACGTCAATTGAAAGAAAAGCAAAACTAACATTACTTAGTATGCTTATTCTTAATTCTCCACACATTCCAGCAGTTGGTTAGCATGTCGTTTCCATTGCATAACATTTACTTCTAGTCCAGTCAAAATAGACATTCGACTTAGCCAAAATTTGCATAGAGCTGAAAATTGGCAGAGACGTTAAATAAATCATTATAAATAAAATGTCAAAAATCCCCTTCGGTCCTACTTCTGCAAAAAACAATATTCAACGTCAAACATAAAAAAAAATATAATTTTAAGGAATAGTGTGGAAAACACTCTGAAACAGAAGTCCAAGCAGAGAGGGAAGCCTGCACTCAGCACACTCGTAGACCGCCTTAGTTTTAGGGCGACCCCGTCGATGCACACCACAAACATATTCGGTGGGCCACCCTAACTAAGTCGCCTTCTCTGTGGACCATGCGCTAAATGAATGCCGCTCCGTTAAGGACGTGAGGCAAATGGTGGTTTACCAAATCCTTCACTAATTTCAGACTAAACTCCAAAAACCCTGGTAACTGCTTCCCATTGACTTCTCCACTAGTACCCGACTATTCTGAACGGTAATATTAAGAAATCTTTTGAATAACGTCCGGGTCCATTTCAGGGCTCAAGCATTTAGTCCAAACGATTACCTCCACCCATCCCAAGTTTGTAATCAGCTATAAGTGTAGGCTTATAGATTGATATTCTAATAGGCTTGACAGCCGTTTTAGTTTGAGCCATGTCATCGTACGTGGATATAAGGTTCAACCGCTTAAAGTTTTAGTAAGCCATCACCATGACATCGCCAGGTTGACGACCCATGTCTTCGCCCTCTTTGATGTTTTGAATTGAGGCTGGAACGATTTTGCGACACACACGGAGTGTGCCAATGCAATCCGTTTACGCCTTTTCAAAAATCAGAATTGGTAGTTCTTCTACTAAAATAAATAAAAAAATCCAAAGGTAAAAGTTTTAATACCATAACTTGTGGCTTTTGTTTTGATGTAGGTACCGTTATATTGATAGAGGTCCTTTCCAAAGAATAAGGGATTCATCAATACAGATGTTCTGGCTCGGAGTATAAAGCTCCTGAAATGACAATGCCAGGATTTAATTAGAGCTCTCTAAAGACCCATCAAATAAAAGTTAGTTTAAAACCATGCCGAATGTAGCATTCTATTGGTGCTTTGTCACGGATAACTAAAATCATGTTAATATGTCTGTGGCGTTCCTGGCCACTAAGAATTTATGGTCGACTGTTTACTCTTATTTTATGATTGACTTTTGGGACTGTCAACGGAGATTCTATGTTAGCATTACAGCCATCTAATGAACTAAGTATGTATTATTTATAAATACACGGCCGCAACTAATATACTATTCGAAGTGAGCGCTATATCATTTCCTACAAAAGGAGAACATTTCACATCACAACACATATTCAGACCGTGTCTCCAAAGTAAAGGAGCACGAGCGTTCTTCTGCCCGTGTCTCTAAATGTCTTTAGGACTTGCGGTTTCTGTTTAATTTGATGAAAGAATATTAAATTAAGTATGTCGAGCATTCAAATTCCCATTTTCACAATGCTGATCTTTTCTTTTTTTTTTTTATCGTGGTAAAATCATCAAATGAGTCCTCCCACCCAGGGCAGAGCGGGAGGGACTCTCAGACTTGTACTGACTAAAATCCACGGTGTCCTTCAATAGCCCTTTACGTACCGGGGTCACGGTAATCCCTAGGTCCCGCGATCCCGGGATCAATGACAATAATGATCTAGCCACAAAACACACATACACGCACAAAACAACACTAACCCTTTTGGAAACACGGGCAGAAGATCACGTTCTCCTTTTGTCGGAAAACTACGAAGTTATTGTTTCCAAGTTTGATTAGGATTTCTCGGTTTCGTTACTCATTTTCGTTACAATTTCTCAGTTCCGTTACTCAGTTTTGTTACGATTTCTCAGTTTCGTTACTCAGTTTTGTTACGATTTCTCAGTTTCGTTACTCAGTTTTGTTATGATTTCTCAGTTTCGTTACAATTTCTCAGTTTTGTTACGATTTCTCAGTTTTGTTACGATTTTTCAGTTTTGTTACGATTTTTCAGTTTCGTTACTCTATATTGTTACTATTTTCAGATTTATCACTTAGTTATGTTACTAGCAAGCACGCCGCAATCGCGGCGGTAAGACCCCTCTTTGAGGAGTGGCTGGATGGGCGTCACGGCATCCTGACCTACCGCATGACGCAGGTCCTCACCGGAAACGGAAGTTTCTGGAGGTACCTGTGTCTGATAAGGAGGGAAGACACGCCTGGGTGTCACCACTGCGAGGATCGTCCGGAGGACCCGGTGGAGCATACGGTGCAGGACTGCCCCGCTTGGGCGGAGCACCGTCGTGTCCTCACGACGGCGATAGGCGGAGACCTCTCGCGTCCGGCATTGGTCGAGGCCATGCTGCGGGGTGAGAGAGAGTGGGAAGGTGGTCGCCTCCTTCTGCGAAGCAGTCATGCTCTCGAAGGAGGAGGCGGGCCGCGTGAAGGAGTGAACAGCGACCTCTCTCCACCCCAGCCGCAGTGGTAGATGCCCATGGCGACAGACGTCGGCAGACGATCTCCGGCCACCGTAGGCGCGGGCGTGCGGGCGGCGCGTAATGGGCGACTGGCGGACCATGCCCGGGTCGACGGCGCGTTGTGTTCTACGCGCGCCTCAAGGAGTGTCAGCATAGTGACGGGGCCTGTAGAGGGCCAAAGCCTGCCGGGGTCGCCGGACTCTGAAATTACTGCGACCCCGGTACGTAAAGGGCTATTGAAGGACACCGTGGATTTTAGTCAGTCAAGTCTGACAGTATGGGTGGGAGGACACACTTTGATGATTTTACCACGATAAAAAAAAGGCTCATTATTTTAAGCTATAATAGAACTCTGCAAATTTCAAGATGCTAAGTCTATTGGTTTCTTCATCAATCTTTACCTGTATGTTGTGTTTATAAGCCCTATGTCCTGCCCCGGGCTTGAGATTATCCTATCCAGCACAAACGGATTACTAAACACTGACTAATAAACAGGTCGGACCAATGTTACTTGCATTTAATCACTACATAGTATAAAACAAAGTAGCTTTCTTTGTCTCTGTGTCCCTATGTATGCTTATAGTTATTTATGCAACTGTTGTATAATCAGGGGTATTAAAACACGAATGTGGGTGATAATAGTATCACATAAGTGTTTTAATACCTAATTATAACAGTTGCATACAAGACTATCTATAATCATGATGTGAATCCCCTATAAAAGATTCTCATACCATAGGGTACACAGTGTTGTAAGAACTATGTAAATTCAAGAAAAGTCTAATTGCGAAGCATGTAAAATAAACAAACCTTAATAAGTAAAAGAATTATTTATCGTAATAATTGTTTACATTTTGGATCGTACAAATATTGAAATGCATTTGAATATTTGCACCTTGATGAATGTTGGTAGATCCTGATGTACTTGGAATATTGATATTCACCACTTCATTATTTCTATTTTCTATAGAACTTAAAATTTGATTTGACACGTGGATTTTGTTGGATATAGAGTCATTAATGTAGCCTTCAGTAACAGATGTGGATTTCCATCCGCCGTGCCGTTTTAAACTAATTATGTCTACTCCGGCATCAACTAATAAAGTGGCAGATGTCCTGCGAAAACAATGTCCTGTATACAACTCAGGATTGTTGTTGTGTTCTGTGTGTGTAGGACAAGTTGTAAATATTTAGCAATTGTTTTGCCTAAATTGGTAAACGAGTTTATGCCGTTTATGTTAAAATTTGTATGGGAAAATCGTAACGCACAGACTGTTAAATTTGAAAATCAGTATTTAAGTAGTAGGCTCAGTTAGAAACTTAGCAGGAGGCTCATCAAGAAACTCGATAGGAGGCTGAACAGTTGATACTTGTGTAGGTTGCAGATGGGGTATAGCTGGGTAATCTTGGGTAACCGAGTTAAAAAATTCTAGATTATCAGGCTGAGGATCTAAAATTTGTGTGATTTCTACACCAGGTTCGATAGATGGTGGTTTATCATCCACAAAGTGGACATCTCTCGCGATAATAATGCTTCTAGGATTCTGGGGATTGACAAGACGATATCCTTTTTTATCTGTTCATTAGCCAACAAAGATACTGGCTTGAGTCTTGCAGTCGAGTTTCTTACGCTTCTCCTTCGGGATTAGGACATGCGCTTCACAGCCAAAAACTCGTTGGTAATGTAGATTCACTTTCTTCCCAATTCACATCTCTTCAGGGATTCTGTTGTTGAGTGCTTGCGTTGGCGAGAGATTTTTGAGGTAGTTCGCCGTGGAAACAGGTTTACCCCAGTATGGTCGTGGTAAGCCAGAGTCTTGGAGCAGAGATCTAGCTTTTTCGACAACGGTTCTGTTAACACGCTCTGATACTCCGTTCTGTTGCGGGGTATACGGAGCTGTGGTTTGATGTACAATACCATTTTCCTTAAAGAACTGGGTTATGTCATGATTTACGAACTCTGTACCATTGTCGGAGCGAAAAGTTTTGATTTTGAGACCGGTTTGGTTCTCTACAAGGCTCTCTAATTCAACGAATTTACTGAAGACCTCGCTTTTCGATTTTAGCATGTAGCCGAAAGTCTTGCGCGTGAAATCATCTGTAAATGTAAGTAGGTAAAGTGCTCCACCCCATGAATGCGTACTCATAGGTCCGCAAAGGCCTGAATTAATTAATTCCAATTTAGAATTAGACCTACTTAGTGAATTTTTGAATGGTCTCTTAGACATTTTGCCTTGTAGGCATGGCACGCAGGTTTTATTCATCTCACTGAATGATAGACTAGTATAGACAACCTACAGTCCTTCGGCCGACTATGCAATTGCAGCAATAATGCTTAATAGCCTGTAAGCCTTGATTATGATTTTCATATAATA
This sequence comes from Agrotis puta, assembly GCA_943136025.2. Lineage (NCBI taxonomy): Eukaryota > Metazoa > Arthropoda > Insecta > Lepidoptera > Noctuidae > Agrotis > Agrotis puta. Next base: position 11,195,999 of record OW964166.2, read on the forward strand.
TTTATACGAAATACATTTTACGGCTTTGTATTTTCCCTCGCAATAATGTGCAATTCTAGACCGAAGGAAATCCTTGTAAAAGGTCACTGGCTCTATCGATCCACACTTCTATAGTTTAGGAACCATTATTTCTTATGTGCTCCCCATAATAAGACTTCGCCTGTTTAATCTGATATGTTCCACATGCTAATAACACAAGTTCATTAAATGTTAATCTAGGAAAATCAACACTGTCAATAGTGGCACTTAAGTTGGGAGAATAGTGTCCGTCTTCGATTTAAATTATTTTCAATTACATAATCAGCTAATAAATTATTTGTGTGCAATTTTTCATTTACCAGATATTCAATTTGTCCTGCATCTGGTCTATCTGAAACCCTTTGGTGGAACATGTTTATCAACGCGGCAGCTATTTTAAAATCTGTCATAGCATGAGTGGATGCAGTATTGAAAAATTCACTCCTAAATCTTTTATAGGACATTTTAAAACTCCCATTTACTGCTTCGACAATCCACCTGCACATTGTCACCGTTCTTGACTTATTAGCTGCCGCTGTTGATAGTTGAGTTTCACCTTGTTGTGGGGATAGAGGAAAGTGAACACTATAATTGCACTGTTCTAGTAAAGGGACACAATTCCTGAAACCCCTATCCAGCAAAAAAACATCCTCAGGTTGAAAGTACCTTCGTAAAGTATTCCATTCATTATTAAATTCATTAATCATGATATCTGCATCCGATGTTGTTGCTAGATAGGGACCAAGTACATCTATAATATAACCATCAGAACATACCATCATAAAAGGTTTCATGAGATTCCTATAATTGTGCAAAGAATAAGTACCTTTCTGGTATAAATAATTGGAACTTTTTTGTACATATAAATAGGTGCCATCCAGAATAATAATTGGGTTCCTATTTGCTCCACCGAACAGCTCATTAGGTATCATAAGATTTCTTGTAGCAATTTGAGCTCGTGTGACAGGGGCGGTCTCTCATAGTACTGATTTAGGCCAAGCCTACCCTACCACAAAAACGCATAAATAAACCAACGCATTTATTGTAAACTTGTAATAAATTAAACCTTAACTTTCCGCGCGGCCGCCGTGTGACGTCATCACGTCCAGTATACTATAACCGAAGGCACGCCGTCTTGTTGCCTCAAATATCCTAAAATTCATGCATATGTTTGCATCCGTGTTCATATTTTCGTGTATTAACCGCACACATGTATAAATTACTTGCGTTTTGAGGCACGCTGTAGATGGCGTTTGTACCCACCGAATCGTTTTATGAATGAAAACGCATGAGGAAGATGAACAGAGTTGCCAATTCGGGAAACAGATTACACACAGAAACGACAGTTTCGTAAAAGACTAATAAAGACAATTAAAAAAACAGGGTAGTTTTGTCAAATCTATACATTTCAAATGAAATGTTTTATTTTAAGGAAAAGCAAAGACCTATTATAATAATTAAAAACTGTAAGAATTTTATTTCAAATTTAAGAATTTGGTTTTTGGGGAATTGTGTAAATTGATATTGGCAATTCCGTGTTTTAGTGTCAGTTCATGCCGGCTAAAATTTGTTATTGTTCTGCACTTTTGTTTTTATTAAATCATATTTAGCTATAAGTAATACGTTTTGAAACAAAAAGTAGTGTAAATATTAAATAAGATTCGTTTGTTTACTTAAAATGGTCCTAGTTTGTGTGACTTGTGCTGACAATGTGTGTTTATACTGATTACGATAGTTGTGAAAACTTATTTTTCACAACTCTTCTAAAGAACTACTAATATTTTCGTTTAAATTTCAAGTTTTGTCTAAAAGTTACGAGAATTAATCCAAAAATTTCAATCATCGAGAGTTATTCTTGCAAGTGACGTGTTTTGTAACTATCACCCACTTAGAAAGATATTTGTGGTGGCCGATCTTCTATTTGAATCGTCAGAATATCGTGATTATTAATCTCGCGTGAAGAATGTGGTGAGTGATTTAAATTATAAGTTTTGAAGTGGGCCGAAGCTTTCTTCTATTCGCATCGTCAGTATTGAGTAATGTAGTTATTATTATTTTTTTAGCTGGCACCGATATCCCAGGCATTAGGATATTGTAACTTGGTACGATTATTAAGATAGTTCTAAGGAATTCATCTGCACAAATTTCGAACGTATCGATTACACTTTGATTTTGGGTGAATTATGACATGAAAACCACATGGGGGTGATTCTGATACCCCGCGGAATGAGGTATCTAAATTTTTCTTTGGGACGTCAATCAACCGGCCAACCTGTATATTATGGAATTTGCACCAAGCGCTGCTATCTACATTGTCGCATTAAATTACGACCATTCAGAAGGGGTTGCTTTCCGACCCCTCCCTTTCCTAATACCTGTTATAACATCATGTGGAATATAAATGAACACATTGCGTTAAAAATGCCTCTAGATAATAATTTAACATAACAACTTTCTAATAGTGACTTATATGGATATTTATAAAAACGATTTTAAAAACACTCGTACTTGACGGCTTTGACGTACGAACAATTGGTTTACGTGATATACCTTATTAAATTACTAGTTATTACTCATTCGTTGCAGGTTTTACCAAAAAAATATCCTAAAATAACAAAGCCAGAACAGTGAGCACTGCCCTCTATTGTCAGACACAACAAATGCCTAAACCCTGTCTGCAGCAGAATTCTCGCAACTTTGACAAGAGAACCAAAGGTAGATGGAGCGCCTGGTAACGCCGTATTGTGGACATTACTATGCGATCTCAATAAGCATGAACAAGTCAATGACCCCCATTTGTCAATTATCACTTGAAAATTACTTCTTTAGCAATAAATTCTTAAAATTATTTTAGGTTGTTATCATCTTGCTATAGGTTTCATATAATTATTTTTTTATTTTAGAAATTAGTGCAAGTATGCAAGACATTACAATACGAGTATGAAGCCGTCACAGCTTCGCCATTATCTTTGGGATACATAATCTGATTCACATCTTTTAAAATTAGTCCTAAACACACGTCGATTTCAATCTAAAGGGCTCGATTTTTAGTGGTGCCATTTCATGACAATAGTGTCATGAAATGGCACCACTAAAAGCTAAGATAGATATTGCGTAGTTTCTTTTTTCTATAAGTTTACGAGTATTACAAATATAACAAAATTAAAAAAAAACTAGAAGTTAATTATGACTGCATAAATAATGCGATAATAATAACCCGATCAAATGTCGAACCACGTACAAGTTGTGTTTTTTTGTATGTGTACAAATGTGTGGATGATGAATATAATTGTAAAACTAAAAATCTATTATTACTCGTATTTTATGTAATGAATTATCTAACGATGTACCCATCGCAATAAAAAATCCCTTGTACGATTTTATTATGTTCATCCAAAAATACGCGTGTTAATGGCACATTACTCATGTAACGTGATTTTAACAAGCAATTATAAAATTATAAATAGGTGTACTACTGTACTGTTATTTTTTTCTCCTCGCGATAACTTCTTATTAAAGAACGTGACGTCATTTGGTTAGTAATATTTTCATCGTTATTCTCTTTTAAGTAAATTAAGTGTATCACACAAGTGACACTAACACATCAACCTACCGCAATATATCTTTCTTTAATAGATTTTCAACCATAACACAGTAGTGGAAGGTTAATGTTCGATTAGTACAATTTGCTAGATTGGATTAGTGGCGTCTGTACTGCAAAATGTATGAACGATTAGATTAGATAGATATCTTTTGCAGATTCTCATTGGCCATCTTTAGAACTATTGAAAAATATGGAGCGGCCCAAAACTTCGAGCACAGAAATATGCTTGAACTCAAATTATTCTTTCATAGCCAAAAAAGGTCAATATACTTGCGTGTACATGTAAGTACAAATTGTGCATAGGCCAACAACCACACCATTCAGTTAAAATAAATTGCAAAATTGTTATAGGTCCCGAAAAACATTTCCTTGATAAAAATATATCGTATTTTTTTTTCTTTATAATTACCTTATTTATTCGTTCTCAAAATATGAAGACTTATCAATCACACATTATAATTACTTTACATGAATATCTATAAATAATATAGGAGTTATAGAAATGCAACCAACCGTGTTCTCTGCAGATTCAATTTCGCCGCGATGGAGGTGTCTCAAGCAGCTCAGTTGATGAGCATGTGAAGAGGTCTTGCATGAAGTAAAGAGGTCTTGCTTATAAACTTAGGCAGGTTATAAGATTCTGTACTTAATGTTATTGTCTTAGACATTTCTCCGACTCTCATTTCTCACTCTCATTCTCTCTCATTTTGTAATAAAATGCGTTTTTAGTTGTCAATGTTTTTTCTTGTATTTTATTAAACCTATTGAACAATACAATTGAACAGTACAATTTGAGATTTGTGAGGAATTTGCGTGGAAAACTTATGTACAAGGCATATGTGAGTGGCAACGCCAGGAGGAAAAAGGACATACCTTGATTTTTTTTTTCAGATAATCCTCGCAACGATAGAAATATTCAGGATCTATACATTGTCTTTCTTTTAAATTGGCCAACTTAATAGAATAACCTGTTGTATTATTTTTAAATACTAAGCGAAAATACTTCATTTTCATATTAAAATTAAAATGCCTACCTAGTATAAATCGAGTCCTCCTAGTTTTCCATACAACTATAACAATGCCAAAAGGAAAGTTGAAATAAATGAAACTACTGCGCGATATCATGGAAGGCGCGGCAAACATGCAATTTAAAAGAGATTTGTGCCAAGCAGCGTCGCATTCTCTGTGGCTGTGATCTATCCAATAAGGAGATAAGGAAAGGTCAAATAGAATACCGTGGATGTCCACGGAATTCAATTTGATTCATTCACTCCCATAGTTATGTAACTATGGGAGTGAATGAAATTAAAATTTAGAGAAGCGAGTCCGAAAATTTCAATAGATAATTCGTAAGAAAGAAAAGTGAAGTGCATTCAACTATGAAAGTGGGTTCTGAAAAGTTAACAGAAGTCATGATGTAAAATCAAGAGAAAAAGGCATTTGGTATAACACCATTCAACCTGAGCCTCCAATAATTCCCTGGATTTTTTTTATCGTGGTAAAATCATCAAATGAGTCCTCCCACCCAGGGCAGGGCGGAAGGGACTGTCAGACTTGTACTTGTGTCCTTCAATAGCCCTTTACGTACATGCTTGTCTGATACAGTTCGGGCGTTGAGCGCGCGGTAGTCACCGCAGGGACGCCAAGTGTTATCTTTCTTTAGGGTCATGTGCAATAGAGATGATTACGGGCTTTTAGACGGTCGTGCTGTGCCAGACTGCACCATGTTCTCAAATTCCTTTTTAGCCGACATCAGTTTTTGAGGTGCCAGACGGCGAGGACGACAAGAAATGGGGGCCCATCCGTTGTCTTGATGAAATGCACAGTATCTTGCTTAACGGTCCTGGTAATGCCAGGAGGACGAGTTATTTCAGGGAACTCTGCTAGGACTTGAGCGAAAACAGAATTGACACTAGGTTGTTCTGATGTCGCGGTACAGGCGATTGCTGAAAGATTGATTACGCCGTCCATTAACCGCTTGGTACGGCAGTCTGGTAACAAGTGATAATATGCCAGAAAATCCGAGCCAATAATCGCATTAGACATCGGCGAAGACGAACGTCCAGGTGAAATTGCGACGGAGACGAAAGTTAAGCGTCAAAGTAATTGTACCGAAGGTATGTATGCTGCTACCATTAGCAGTGCAGAGGTCATAATCCATAGGCTTTCTTCGACTAGAAAGCCAGCGATGAGGGTAACAGCAAAGGTCTGAACTAGTATCTATTAAGAATTATCGTTTAGTAACCTGGTCTGTTATAAAAAGGCGACGGCTGGCGGAATGGCAGCAATCAGTCGCCGTCGCTACTGATTGGTCCCTATGTTTTCCATTACCCAACTGCACGGTGTGATACACTTTTTTCCCTTTACACCAAATTTCTGGTGATACCAACACCGTTTTTTGATCCGATCCAGAGTGGAGCGGCACGAAGAATATCTGCTGCTACTCCGAGATCGGGACCGTTCGGATTTCAAGGCTGATAGCTTAGCTCTTCTAACCGCTCCATCAGGCTGGAAAGCGTGAGTGCGCTTGTTGCAGCAAAAACGTTTGCGTTACTTGGCTGAACCCCAACAATCTTGTCAGCAATATCGGCTATCTTGTCCAAGGCGAGATCAGCTTGGGATGTCAATATTCCTTGTTCATTCTGGGGAAAAAAGGATGTTGTTGTCAAACAATTCATTCCCTGCCAGGGACCGAAGGTGGCGTAGGAACTGGGATGGTTTTCTGTCCCCAAGTTCCTCGTCATTTAGCAGTTGTCTTACCCTCTGCTCTCTGGTCGTGGAAAAAATGAATTTTTTGTGACATATTAACACCCATACGCTCATAATTTTGCAATTGATTTTCAACAATCTCTTTGTAATCATCACTTTTTTATTGCCTAAATATTTTGAAAGAGTTCCAGGCTGTTTTTTCTACCTCGGTTAAAAGCCTCTCGAATGTTGTATCGTCCAATATTCTCCTGATTTGTGGACCCACAAATGTCCCTTCCTTTAATTTAGCCTCAGTAAGATTCGTAAATACAGAGCAGAGGTATTGAAATGCAGGCTTGGACTTTTCCAAAGCTTTTTATCAAGCCTAACTTAATGTGAAGAGGGGCTAAATGATTTTCTTTGGATCAACTAGACATGTATTTTTTACGTTCATCTTACCTGGAACACATTCATTTAGCAATTTTTATCTTGATTTGACACCGAAAATCCAAAATAATGCGAAAAGGCTTCTCGCAGTGGTTTTGCTATTGGGAAACCAAGATTTAACTGAACAATTTTCCCACAAACATAACAAAATCGATTTGGATGTAGTTTGCACACTTTAGATGACATTTTGATATAAAAATAAGATTATTCAGTCACACAGTTGTTCACAAAATCAAAAGATAAACGTATTTCAACGATTGCGGGTAGATAAAAACAAAGACCTCTATATCTTAGAATTGTGACGTGCTACGAAAAATAAAAAAATATTTTTTTTAATTACCGTCCATAGCCTGCAAAAGTAATACATGTTTCAGTCAATGAACAAAATAATTTTTTTTTGTAAACTAGTGTTATCTTAACCGTGGGAATATGGTGGAGGCAAGCTCACATGACCACGCAAATACACATGCAGAGATAAGATAAAAAATACATTAAAGGAATAAACATATACACCAATAACAATTAATACCAAAAAAAACATGTAAAAGTAGAACAATAAACACATAAATGTCAATAAAACCTTTTTCTCTTCTCTTCGTCACTCGCAAGTATGTTCGCCGGTCGCCGGGCGCACTGTAGGCACTGATGAATGCACGGGAAACAACACGATGACTGATGCAATATAATGTGCCAAAGTCCCGCAGTCCACAGGTCAGTTCGTAGTAAAGCTGCGTGTCCGTAGTGAGTCGCGCTGCCCGAATTTACCTCAAGTTCGCGCTATGAAGCAATCTTGTGACGGGCAGAAGAACGCTCGTTCTCCTTTACTTTGGAGACTCGGGCTGAATATGCCCGTTCTCCTTTTGTAAAAAATAAAATAATACACACTTCAAATAGTATATATTAGTTGCGGCCGTGTATTTATAGTTAATACATAATATATTAGTGCGCTTTAATGCTAACCTAGAATCTTCGTCGACTCAGAACAAAAGTCACTAAGAAAAAAAGAGTAAACCCTTGACCATAAATTCGGCCAAAAAACGCCACAACATAATCAAAGTATGCAGGTGTATATTAATCAGGTCAATTTTTATACGCAAAAATTACTGAATGGATTTTGATGAAACTTTGCAGCAATATAGTTTATACATCAGAATAAAATATATAGGCTATCATAATACGATCTTCAGAGGAAAAGTCTAAACAGATCTTGCAATGGCGACGTCGACTCGAGATACTTTAAACCTTTTATTCAACATGGTAGGTACATACTGTACGGCGTCAACTACTTAACTATGACAAATGTTGAAGCAAGTGACTGTAAACCTCATATGAACCGAGATTAGTTACATACGTAAACCATCTTTCTCAATTCCGTGGACACCAATACACAAAATTGAGGGCCATGAAATTAAAAAAATGTTGTACTAATCAAAATAACTCATTACTGTTACGACTTCAAACAAATTATTAGAAACAACCATGCTGACGTCTAGTTATACTTCAGTTTAGGGAAACAATGCATATCTAAAGAAAAACATTTTTAGAAGATATACACAGAATTGAGAAAAGACCCTGCATCAAAGTCACGGAAACATTGAACACCTTCGAAAATCGAAAAAAACAGCAACACTCTACATGTTCAGTCCTCTCGCCTGCTCGGGTACAGCTGACAGTTCACGAGAATCGAATAGTGGTTTTCACTTCACGCGTATTTCAAAAGTAATCTAGTATTTTTGCGTGACAGGGAAATCATTCATTAATTTGGGACAAATATTTAAACGTCCACAAATATAAAAAATAAGCGGTTTTTTAATAGCAATATATCTTGTCAATTATCCATATATATGAGAATATTAAAATTTTGTTTAATATTCTGCCTACCTCTTATAGATATAATAGTTATTTGTGCAACAAAAGAGCAAAGTCATTTTTAGCTGCGAGTGCTTATTTTGAATCCAGAGTGTAGTGAGGGATAGCGATGGGTAGCTATAGCCATAACTAGCCAAATACCGGCTATGAGCAAAATAGCCACGGCTATGATATCCGTCAACACGATAGCTAGCTAGTGGCTACTGGTTGGCTAGATAACTGTCAGGTTATGACATAGCTGGTAGCTGCGTAGCCGCGGTAGCCGCGTAGCTGCCAGAGTTTATCTAACTGCTAAGTTTGTAGCTGACTCGGTATTCGGAAGCCGGGTAGCGAGAGTAGTCAGAATAGCCTGGATGCCGAGAATCTTTTAAAGTTTCCCATCCCAGCTGACGAGGCGGAGTGGCGACCGCCGAAAAAGTGTGAGACCCTCGGGTCCCCCCTCATTTCCCCTTCCGGGTTGGGGGTCCCCCCCGGATCTCTTCATTCTTTTCTTTCTTAAGAAAGAAAAGGTGAAAGAACCCCGGGGATCACCCTCGACCTGAAATCGGAAAACATGAGGATCGGGGTTCCCGAGGACATCCTTCCTTTCGGCCCTCGCCACAGGGCGTCGTCAGCGAGGTTTGGGAAAAATTAAATTTTCCCAGGCAGGAGCCAGGGAAAATTTAATTTTTCCGAAGGAAGAAGAAATTAAAGTCAAGAAATGGAAGTGTTTCAAAGGCTTTTTCAAAATTGAAATTCCTAGCTATGACTGGGACTCCGAACCATTGCTCTCCATTGAGGAATCTCGAACCTCCCTAGTTCTCTTTTCTTCCTCGCCAATGAGTCGTAAGAGTTGTTCTCTAAATTCCGGATTCCTGGATTGTCTCGTGAGCTCTCTCACAAATTTGTCACGGTCCGCGGACTCCCTTGACAGCCTTCTTCTCTCGGGGAGCGGGTCCCCATCCTGAGCTTCTCGTGTTTGGAACCAGTGAACTCTTTCTTGGGGGGACTCTCATCTACCTTGCCCACCACTTAAGTGGATCGTTTAACTCTCCTGATGGTGATTTAAGGGGGAGTGGATCGTCATTTATATACATGTCAACTTCCTTGACAGCCTTTGAAAAAGGAGTTCCAACTGTTTGGTTGGTAACGATAATATTGACCAATATACTAAAAAGTGAGATCCTGTCGAGTTTTTGGCTGTTAGGCTTTGCACTATTTCCACGAGCTTAGTTTTCGTGGAAGCATCCGTAGTCTGGTCTTCAAATCCTTTTAATTTAAACCGTGGATATAAAAGAAGGAAAAGTGAAAATGTTCCGCTTTTTTCAATATTTGTGAAACTTTCCTATAGTCCTTTCTTTTAATTCGTCGCCACCAAAAATACAGCATCACAAAGAACATTGTCTCGCATCAATAAGTGGAGGCTTTTAGCCAAACATCTTGTATACACTACGACGAACCCGCGGTGACATATTTTTCACCTGGTTGGACATTCCTGTTTCAGTCATTTCGCTCGGAGTCCTTGATCCACTAGATATTTTGTTAATTTGCGGCGGGGGTGCTCTGTTTAAAATACCGCACTATCACCTAGACTTTATTAATACATGCGTCCAGAGATTTGAGAGCATCTTGCACAACAAAGTTTAATGAGTGTGCGTAACATCCGTAGTGCTTAAATTGCAGGATTTCTTTCATTGCCTTTAGCATGGCAGACGCGTTATCTGTGTCGGAAAAGTTATTTTTTCTCAAAATGCCCCATTCATTACAGATACGCTTTATCTCAGCTGCAATATTCTCGGAAGTGTGGTTTCCAAAGAATTTGCAGCAGTCCAATAAATCGGGCACGCCGCAATCGCGGCGGTAAGACCCCTCCTTGAGGAGTGGTTGGATAGGCGTCACGGCGTCCTTACCTACCGCATGACGCAGGTCCTCACCGGACACGGAAGTTTCGGGAGGTTCCTGTGTCTGTTAAGGAGGGAAGAAACGCCTGGGTGTCACCACTGCGAAGATCGTCCAGAGGACACGGTGGAGCATACGGTGCAGGACTGCCCCGCTTGGGCAGAGCACCGCCGTGTCCTCACGACGGCGATTGGCGGAGACCTCTCGCGCCCGGCATTGGTCGAGGCCATGCTGCGAGGCGAGACGGAGTGGGAAGCGGTCGCCTCCTTCTGCGAAGCAGTCATGCTCGCGAAGGAGGAGGCGAGCCGCGTGAGGGAGAGAACAGTGTCCTCCCTCCACCCCAGCCGCAGTGGTGGACGCCCACGGCGTCGGACGTCGCAAGACGATCTCCGGCCACCGTAGGCGCGGGCATGCGGGCGGCGAGTAATGGGCGACTCGCTGTCCGACCATGGACCATGCCCGGGTCGACGGCGCGTTGTGTTCCTCGCGCGCCTCAAGGAGTGTCAGCATAGTGACGGGGCCTGTAGAGGGCCAAAGCCTGCTGGGGTCGCGGACCAAGGGATTACCGTGACCCTAGTACGTAAAGGGCTATTGAAGGACACCGTGGATTTTAGTCAGTACAAGTCTGACAGTCCCTCCCGCTCTGCCCTGGGTGGGAGGACTCATTTACTGTTTTTACCACGTTAAAAAAAAAAGTTATGCAGATAGTTTCAGCTTCTGCAGCTACTTTATTGGTAATGGTCATTTTGCCCTTGTGGTAGAGATCCGGAAGCATGCTATTAGTAATTGTTTAGCGTGTGGGTAAAAATACCCCGGAATCCACCTGGAATATTTCCTAAACGACCTTTCCTCGACTAAGGAAAAAGGATGGAAAGCATCAATAAACAAATCCATAAAATGGGCATCAATAAGCCGTTTTTGTTCCGCTGAGATTTTCTTTGGGATGTATGCATCCATCTGACGTTGCCTCTTCGCCGGAAGAATTGTTATAGATGGTGCCGCATGAGAAAGTTCATTCTGCGTGCTCGTACTCGTAGATGTACAAAATGGGCTGTAAGATTACCTGTAGAGCTTCTATAACTAAATAAACCTTTACATATTTTACGTACAATATTCCGAACGTGTTTGTCTTTGAGGTCGAATTCAAAATCGGAACTTCGAAAGGGCTGGTCTTTGTCTCTCTCTCTCTCCCTAATGGCGGGAAAGAGATAGAGTGTAAATGTTACGAATTGTATGATTAACCCAAGGCTGAATAAGATATTCGTGGCTTTCTGAATACAAAAATTAAAAAGTTACTTTGTCTCACTGAGCATTTTACTCATTGATTTCAGGCAGCAAAACCTACATGTTTGAGCTACTGAAGTGAAATAGTTATTTTCGATACAAGTGCGAGAAGTCTGTCTTTATGAACGAGTTCTAACTTTTGAACCGAGACGTAGGCAAGGGTCAATAGCTGGAACGAGTTGTAAAGACAGATTCGCACGTGTATTGAACAACTATTGTTGTGGACCGACCAACCTTCTTATAATATTTTACTATTGGCAGCATGTATTTTTTATTTTAAATACTTTTTTATTAGATTCGTTTTGGCAGATTGTTTGAATAGAAAACCTATAAAAAATGTGTAAAAGCAAATGATAAAGTATTTTCTCAAAAGTCTCTTTTATTTAGTAATTTTACATCTAGTGGCTTCCATCCTCCACATTTTTGGTGTCAGAAGTGGGATTCTAAAATAAAAACAACTAAGCGAGCAGCGATTAAACCTGCTTGAAGCTCAAGTTTTAAAGGAGCAACACGAGCTTTACCACTTATTAAAGAGAGTTCAATGTTTCCATTTGGACATAAGAGACGCCAATAAGCAACACAAGCGTATGCTTGTTCACTTGCGTCGGCAAAGACATGTAATTGAATTGAACCTAAATGATCCATTGAATTGAAATAGCAGCAGGGAACAGAGTTGTCCAAAACCTTTACCAAATTTTTGAACCAATGTGACCACTTATATATAAATTGTTTTGGTAATAATTCATCCCAAGATGTGCAAAGTTTCCAAGTCTTTTGGAATAAAACACGACCTTTTATAATAACGGGAGTAAGAAAACCAAGAGGATCGTAAATTTTCATCAAGTTTGATAGGACAATGCGTTTAGTTAATTTGTGTGGTGTCGTATCAAAATTCATACACGGAAACGACAAAGTATCATTAGAAGTGTTCCAAGAGACACCTAAAACGCGTGTTGGTGATCGTGAGTCTGAAACTACATTTATCTCTGTTGTTCCACTAGCACATAGGTCAGGAGACAACATGGACAGGGCCTTTGCAGAATTTGATACCCAAGATCTCATCTCAAATCCGGCTGCAGCATGGACCAAGACAATATGTGCTGCGAAAAGAGTGGCCTTTTGTTCATCATCACAACTACCTAAGTAATCATCCATGTATGTGTCACTAATAATAGCAGCTGCTGCTTCTGGGTGTGATCGTTGATGTTCGATGGCATTTTTGTTTTTAAGATACAAGGCTTTCATGTTTTAGACGTGCATGATATAGTAGTAAGGTCTATTCCCAACTTGACTATTGCGAAACAGTCAATACTTATAGAACAAATTAAAAAGTACGATTACATAAATGATTTAGTTAACGTCTTATGTTATGAGAACGCTAAACCAACACTTTTACTCGGGATGGATAATTGGCATCTCACATACTCGAAAATCATTCGCCGCGGAACTGCATCGCAACCCGCTGCCTCTCTGACTCCTTTGGGTTGGGTTTTATATGGCTCTCCTTCAACTATGTCTAAGCCTGTGGATTTTTGCCCTGGGATCTGGAGGCGACTGCCCTCCAGCGCGTCTATGAATGGCGCGTGGAGGCGCAGCGTCGCACAGTGGTTCGAAATCGACGCTTAGTGGACATTGAAAATCAAAATGGCTTTAGGCGAGAAATAAAAATCGGAACGGCTTTATTTCAGTATTATTTGTAATATTTAGTAATATGACAGCTACAGACAGCACCGTCTCCGAATAAAAAAATATTTAATATTTTTTTGTATGGAGAAAAACACAAAATTCGTTTTTTCTCACGACTTAACAAAACTTAAAGCCTGCGGCTTACATGGGGTGTTGTCCCACATGAGGAGATTCCGAAATGCTATAACACGCACACCCATGCGCGCCGCTTCACTCACAGCAGAGTGTTGAAGTTCGAGAAATTCAGTTAGAGATTTTTACGTGGATTTAGGTGTGATCTTGAAAATATACAAACTAATTGACTCTAGTGTGCTAATTTTATAATTATAATGAGAAATAATGGAATATCTATCTTCTATATATATAAAATTCAAAACTGACTGGCTGACTGATCTATCAACGCACAGCCGAAAGCGCAGCATCTAGGAGCATGGAATTTTGCATAAGCGTTCCTTATATAACGTAGGTGAACACTGAGAACGGATTTTGCGAAACTCAACCCCTAAGGGGTTGTTTTTGGGGTAAATAGTTTGTATGAAACTTCGTTACTACAAGTGCTAGGAGTTTCAACTTTTGCAAGGGGATTCTTTTTAAGACATAGATGCTCACTACGACAGGTTATTGCGAAATTCATCCCCTAAGGGGTTGCTTTTGAGGTTGATAGTTTGTATGAAACTTTGTTACTACAAGTGCTAGGAGCGTCAAAATTTGCATGGGGTTCATGTTAGGATGTAGATGCACACTAAGACTGGATTTTATTAAACTCCACCCTCAAGGGGTTGCTTTGGGGTTGATAATTTGTATGAAACTTTATGACTACATGTGCTAGGAGTATCAACACTTGCATGGGGGTTCTTTTTATGATGTAGATGCTCACCAAGAGGCGGTATTTTACGAAATGCGACCCCTAAAGAGTTGTTTTGGGGTTGCTAGTTTGTATGAAACTTTGTTACTGCAAGTGTTAGGAGTATAAAAATTTGCATGGGAGTTCTTTTTAAGACGTAGATGCTCACTAAAACGGGATTTTGTGAAATTCCACCCCAAAGGGGCTGTTTTGGGGTTGATAGTGTGTATGAAACTTTATTTCTGCAAGTGCTAGGAGTCTCAAAGTTCGCATAGGGGTTCTTTTTAGGGCCTAAATGCTCACCAAGACGGTATTTTCAGAAAGAACCCACATGTAAAATTTGAGTCTCCTAACTTTTAATCCTAAAATATATTTTTTAGCCGAATTTTACAAAATCCTATCTTAGTGAGCATCTACGTCCTAAAAAGAAACCCCATGCAAATTTTGATACTCTTAGCATTTGTAGTAACAAAGTTTCATACAAACTATTGTAAAAGATTATGTATAATAACTTTTCTGATGTACTTTTATTTCATCATTTTTTCTGGTTATATTTAAACCAAGATAATAGCTTAAATAGCCCAAATCTTTTATCGAAAAATAATTTTGCAAGTCATTTTTGACGATATTCAACGTCTTGTCATTACTGTAAAAGACAATTATGTCATCGACAAAGACTGCAACGATAACCAACTCTTTTCCTCTTTTTTAAAAATTTCTTTTACACACATGGTTCAGATGAAGTTTTCACAAAACCAAAAAATGATAAAGTTTTATCTAACTTTATATTCCAGGCACTTGGAGCTTGTTTAAGTCCATACAAGGATTTTTTTTTAAAGACACACTTTGTTCTCCATACCTTCTACTTTAAAGCCTTGGGGTTGCTCCATGTAGACCTTCTCTTGCAGATCTCCATTTAAAAATGCAGTATCAACGTCCAAGTGACGCATTTTAAAATCCAACTCGGCTGCGAGAGCCAGGAGAGTACGCAAGGAGGAGTGCCGCACGACTGGAGCAAATGTCTCAAAATAATCTAGACCTGGCGTCTGGGTGAATCCCTTGGCAACTAATCTTGCTTTGTACTTCACAACATTTCCTGCTGGATCTTTCTGTAACTTATACCCATTTACATGGTATAACTTTCCGTTTATTCCCACTAGTTCGATTCATTCATTCGATCGTCGAACTAGTGAGTTTTTTTTTTTCTCATTTGTTCGACCGTCGAACTAGTGAGTTTTTTTTTCTCATTTGTTCGACCGTCGAACTAGTATTTTTTTCGAATAGAATTTTTTTCCCCATTTGTAACGCAGTAGCCAAGGATTTTGTGTTATTACGAATATATTAAATCTTTCTAGTGTGCGTATGTTTAATCTGCCATCTTTGTTTATTTCAATATTATAGGAACCGTACCTTGTTAATTATTCACCATAGTAGCTCCTACATATTGCTTGACTCAATTGATACGTCTCAAGTGTTTGTATTATTAAGTCATTCTTTTGGATTACTGGGAAATTATATGCCACTATTGACACAAAATCGACTCGATATTTATTTAAATTCGTTTGGATAATATGTTCACTAAGAGAGTTATGAGGTTTGTCAATGGTTTGCCGAATGCATAATATAGTAATTACCTATTTCAAATCCAACTTGCATATGGCCTGCGGCTCTATTAAAAAGCTGGTTTTCGAGTTGTCGAAACTAAAGTAAATACATTTTTAAAATATTTCTCAATTTATGTACACCTTAGAACTTTGTCGTAAACTATAGTTCGTTATTTTCTGTAAATATAATTATACACGTCCCATCGCCAGTAATTGCACGTCTCTGTTCTGGAAGAAAATCTGGATTTCCAAACAAATGGTTAGGAACAGTTAAAATTCTGTTTATTAATTGGTCTCTCCTTATATGGTCTTTTAGGTTCTTGATTCTTTTTTTGTCCAAATTCAATGGTAAATATTTACACATACTATTAGATCAAAGTCTTTGCTTTGTAGCAGATACGAATACGCTACTTATACATATTGTATCTAATATTTTGGCAGTATTACATGGACACTCGTCTACTTTATTTAATGGTTTATAAAGTTGAAGGTACAATTTCTAATCATTCTTACCACTATGTTTTGCATTCAACATTTGTATAACTATTTTTATAAACATTTCATATTCTTTATAAATTTGTCCATCTACAGACCTTTAAAACTTGGTCTGTCTTTGTATATACTGTATTAGCAATTACAAACACATTCTCTGTCATTTCGGAGGGTTCAGTTTTTTCCGTTTATTTGGCCTGCGTATTGTTTGGCGAGTTTGTAGAACTCGTTTAACTGAATCTATTATTTGCGAAGCGTGGCTTGAACCATCAATTAAACCATGATATTGAACTAGAAATTCATCTAGTCGCAGGCGTTGGTTTTTTGTGTCAAGTATTAATTTTTAAATCTTTAAAATTGTTATATCTCGTAATTTATGACTATATATTATTTATTTAAACCAAACACAAATTAATTAATTAATTTTCCTTAATTAATTAATTTCCCACGTCAATTGAAAGAAAAGCAAAACTAACATTACTTAGTATGCTTATTCTTAATTCTCCACACATTCCAGCAGTTGGTTAGCATGTCGTTTCCATTGCATAACATTTACTTCTAGTCCAGTCAAAATAGACATTCGACTTAGCCAAAATTTGCATAGAGCTGAAAATTGGCAGAGACGTTAAATAAATCATTATAAATAAAATGTCAAAAATCCCCTTCGGTCCTACTTCTGCAAAAAACAATATTCAACGTCAAACATAAAAAAAAATATAATTTTAAGGAATAGTGTGGAAAACACTCTGAAACAGAAGTCCAAGCAGAGAGGGAAGCCTGCACTCAGCACACTCGTAGACCGCCTTAGTTTTAGGGCGACCCCGTCGATGCACACCACAAACATATTCGGTGGGCCACCCTAACTAAGTCGCCTTCTCTGTGGACCATGCGCTAAATGAATGCCGCTCCGTTAAGGACGTGAGGCAAATGGTGGTTTACCAAATCCTTCACTAATTTCAGACTAAACTCCAAAAACCCTGGTAACTGCTTCCCATTGACTTCTCCACTAGTACCCGACTATTCTGAACGGTAATATTAAGAAATCTTTTGAATAACGTCCGGGTCCATTTCAGGGCTCAAGCATTTAGTCCAAACGATTACCTCCACCCATCCCAAGTTTGTAATCAGCTATAAGTGTAGGCTTATAGATTGATATTCTAATAGGCTTGACAGCCGTTTTAGTTTGAGCCATGTCATCGTACGTGGATATAAGGTTCAACCGCTTAAAGTTTTAGTAAGCCATCACCATGACATCGCCAGGTTGACGACCCATGTCTTCGCCCTCTTTGATGTTTTGAATTGAGGCTGGAACGATTTTGCGACACACACGGAGTGTGCCAATGCAATCCGTTTACGCCTTTTCAAAAATCAGAATTGGTAGTTCTTCTACTAAAATAAATAAAAAAATCCAAAGGTAAAAGTTTTAATACCATAACTTGTGGCTTTTGTTTTGATGTAGGTACCGTTATATTGATAGAGGTCCTTTCCAAAGAATAAGGGATTCATCAATACAGATGTTCTGGCTCGGAGTATAAAGCTCCTGAAATGACAATGCCAGGATTTAATTAGAGCTCTCTAAAGACCCATCAAATAAAAGTTAGTTTAAAACCATGCCGAATGTAGCATTCTATTGGTGCTTTGTCACGGATAACTAAAATCATGTTAATATGTCTGTGGCGTTCCTGGCCACTAAGAATTTATGGTCGACTGTTTACTCTTATTTTATGATTGACTTTTGGGACTGTCAACGGAGATTCTATGTTAGCATTACAGCCATCTAATGAACTAAGTATGTATTATTTATAAATACACGGCCGCAACTAATATACTATTCGAAGTGAGCGCTATATCATTTCCTACAAAAGGAGAACATTTCACATCACAACACATATTCAGACCGTGTCTCCAAAGTAAAGGAGCACGAGCGTTCTTCTGCCCGTGTCTCTAAATGTCTTTAGGACTTGCGGTTTCTGTTTAATTTGATGAAAGAATATTAAATTAAGTATGTCGAGCATTCAAATTCCCATTTTCACAATGCTGATCTTTTCTTTTTTTTTTTTATCGTGGTAAAATCATCAAATGAGTCCTCCCACCCAGGGCAGAGCGGGAGGGACTCTCAGACTTGTACTGACTAAAATCCACGGTGTCCTTCAATAGCCCTTTACGTACCGGGGTCACGGTAATCCCTAGGTCCCGCGATCCCGGGATCAATGACAATAATGATCTAGCCACAAAACACACATACACGCACAAAACAACACTAACCCTTTTGGAAACACGGGCAGAAGATCACGTTCTCCTTTTGTCGGAAAACTACGAAGTTATTGTTTCCAAGTTTGATTAGGATTTCTCGGTTTCGTTACTCATTTTCGTTACAATTTCTCAGTTCCGTTACTCAGTTTTGTTACGATTTCTCAGTTTCGTTACTCAGTTTTGTTACGATTTCTCAGTTTCGTTACTCAGTTTTGTTATGATTTCTCAGTTTCGTTACAATTTCTCAGTTTTGTTACGATTTCTCAGTTTTGTTACGATTTTTCAGTTTTGTTACGATTTTTCAGTTTCGTTACTCTATATTGTTACTATTTTCAGATTTATCACTTAGTTATGTTACTAGCAAGCACGCCGCAATCGCGGCGGTAAGACCCCTCTTTGAGGAGTGGCTGGATGGGCGTCACGGCATCCTGACCTACCGCATGACGCAGGTCCTCACCGGAAACGGAAGTTTCTGGAGGTACCTGTGTCTGATAAGGAGGGAAGACACGCCTGGGTGTCACCACTGCGAGGATCGTCCGGAGGACCCGGTGGAGCATACGGTGCAGGACTGCCCCGCTTGGGCGGAGCACCGTCGTGTCCTCACGACGGCGATAGGCGGAGACCTCTCGCGTCCGGCATTGGTCGAGGCCATGCTGCGGGGTGAGAGAGAGTGGGAAGGTGGTCGCCTCCTTCTGCGAAGCAGTCATGCTCTCGAAGGAGGAGGCGGGCCGCGTGAAGGAGTGAACAGCGACCTCTCTCCACCCCAGCCGCAGTGGTAGATGCCCATGGCGACAGACGTCGGCAGACGATCTCCGGCCACCGTAGGCGCGGGCGTGCGGGCGGCGCGTAATGGGCGACTGGCGGACCATGCCCGGGTCGACGGCGCGTTGTGTTCTACGCGCGCCTCAAGGAGTGTCAGCATAGTGACGGGGCCTGTAGAGGGCCAAAGCCTGCCGGGGTCGCCGGACTCTGAAATTACTGCGACCCCGGTACGTAAAGGGCTATTGAAGGACACCGTGGATTTTAGTCAGTCAAGTCTGACAGTATGGGTGGGAGGACACACTTTGATGATTTTACCACGATAAAAAAAAGGCTCATTATTTTAAGCTATAATAGAACTCTGCAAATTTCAAGATGCTAAGTCTATTGGTTTCTTCATCAATCTTTACCTGTATGTTGTGTTTATAAGCCCTATGTCCTGCCCCGGGCTTGAGATTATCCTATCCAGCACAAACGGATTACTAAACACTGACTAATAAACAGGTCGGACCAATGTTACTTGCATTTAATCACTACATAGTATAAAACAAAGTAGCTTTCTTTGTCTCTGTGTCCCTATGTATGCTTATAGTTATTTATGCAACTGTTGTATAATCAGGGGTATTAAAACACGAATGTGGGTGATAATAGTATCACATAAGTGTTTTAATACCTAATTATAACAGTTGCATACAAGACTATCTATAATCATGATGTGAATCCCCTATAAAAGATTCTCATACCATAGGGTACACAGTGTTGTAAGAACTATGTAAATTCAAGAAAAGTCTAATTGCGAAGCATGTAAAATAAACAAACCTTAATAAGTAAAAGAATTATTTATCGTAATAATTGTTTACATTTTGGATCGTACAAATATTGAAATGCATTTGAATATTTGCACCTTGATGAATGTTGGTAGATCCTGATGTACTTGGAATATTGATATTCACCACTTCATTATTTCTATTTTCTATAGAACTTAAAATTTGATTTGACACGTGGATTTTGTTGGATATAGAGTCATTAATGTAGCCTTCAGTAACAGATGTGGATTTCCATCCGCCGTGCCGTTTTAAACTAATTATGTCTACTCCGGCATCAACTAATAAAGTGGCAGATGTCCTGCGAAAACAATGTCCTGTATACAACTCAGGATTGTTGTTGTGTTCTGTGTGTGTAGGACAAGTTGTAAATATTTAGCAATTGTTTTGCCTAAATTGGTAAACGAGTTTATGCCGTTTATGTTAAAATTTGTATGGGAAAATCGTAACGCACAGACTGTTAAATTTGAAAATCAGTATTTAAGTAGTAGGCTCAGTTAGAAACTTAGCAGGAGGCTCGTCAAGAAACTCGATAGGAGGCTGAACAGTTGATACTTGTGTAGGTTGCAGATGGGGTATAGCTGGGTAATCTTGGGTAACCGAGTTAAAAAATTCTAGATTATCAGGCTGAGGATCTAAAATTTGTGTGATTTCTACACCAGGTTCGATAGATGGTGGTTTATCATCCACAAAGTGGACATCTCTCGCGATAATAATGCTTCTAGGATTCTGGGGATTGACAAGACGATATCCTTTTTTATCTGTTCATTAGCCAACAAAGATACTGGCTTGAGTCTTGCAGTCGAGTTTCTTACGCTTCTCCTTCGGGATTAGGACATGCGCTTCACAGCCAAAAACTCGTTGGTAATGTAGATTCACTTTCTTCCCAATTCACATCTCTTCAGGGATTCTGTTGTTGAGTGCTTGCGTTGGCGAGAGATTTTTGAGGTAGTTCGCCGTGGAAACAGGTTTACCCCAGTATGGTCGTGGTAAGCCAGAGTCTTGGAGCAGAGATCTAGCTTTTTCGACAACGGTTCTGTTAACACGCTCTGATACTCCGTTCTGTTGCGGGGTATACGGAGCTGTGGTTTGATGTACAATACCATTTTCCTTAAAGAACTGGGTTATGTCATGATTTACGAACTCTGTACCATTGTCGGAGCGAAAAGTTTTGATTTTGAGACCGGTTTGGTTCTCTACAAGGCTCTCTAATTCAACGAATTTACTGAAGACCTCGCTTTTCGATTTTAGCATGTAGCCGAAAGTCTTGCGCGTGAAATCATCTGTAAATGTAAGTAGGTAAAGTGCTCCACCCCATGAATGCGTACTCATAGGTCCGCAAAGGCCTGAATTAATTAATTCCAATTTAGAATTAGACCTACTTAGTGAATTTTTGAATGGTCTCTTAGACATTTTGCCTTGTAGGCATGGCACGCAGGTTTTATTCATCTCACTGAATGATAGACTAGTATAGACAACCTACAGTCCTTCGGCCGACTATGCAATTGCAGCAATAATGCTTAATAGCCTGTAAGCCTTGATTATGATTTTCATATAATATTTATACGAAATACATTTTACGGCTTTGTATTTTCCCTCGCAATAATGTGCAATTCTAGACCGAAGGAAATCCTTGTAAAAGGTCACTGGCTCTATCGATCCACACTTCTATAGTTTAGGAACCATTATTTCTTATGTGCTCCCCATAATAAGACTTCGCCTGTTTAATCTGATATGTTCCACATGCTAATAACACAAGTTCATTAAATGTTAATCTAGGAAAATCAACACTGTCAATAGTGGCACTTAAGTTGGGAGAATAGTGTCCGTCTTCGATTTAAATTATTTTCAATTACATAATCAGCTAATAAATTATTTGTGTGCAATTTTTCATTTACCAGATATTCAATTTGTCCTGCATCTGGTCTATCTGAAACCCTTTGGTGGAACATGTTTATCAACGCGGCAGCTATTTTAAAATCTGTCATAGCATGAGTGGATGCAGTATTGAAAAATTCACTCCTAAATCTTTTATAGGACATTTTAAAACTCCCATTTACTGCTTCGACAATCCACCTGCACATTGTCACCGTTCTTGACTTATTAGCTGCCGCTGTTGATAGTTGAGTTTCACCTTGTTGTGGGGATAGAGGAAAGTGAACACTATAATTGCACTGTTCTAGTAAAGGGACACAATTCCTGAAACCCCTATCCAGCAAAAAAACATCCTCAGGTTGAAAGTACCTTCGTAAAGTATTCCATTCATTATTAAATTCATTAATCATGATATCTGCATCCGATGTTGTTGCTAGATAGGGACCAAGTACATCTATAATATAACCATCAGAACATACCATCATAAAAGGTTTCATGAGATTCCTATAATTGTGCAAAGAATAAGTACCTTTCTGGTATAAATAATTGGAACTTTTTTGTACATATAAATAGGTGCCATCCAGAATAATAATTGGGTTCCTATTTGCTCCACCGAACAGCTCATTAGGTATCATAAGATTTCTTGTAGCAATTTGAGCTCGTGTGACAGGGGCGGTCTCTCATAGTACTGATTTAGGCCAAGCCTACCCTACCACAAAAACGCATAAATAAACCAACGCATTTATTGTAAACTTGTAATAAATTAAACCTTAACTTTCCGCGCGGCCGCCGTGTGACGTCATCACGTCCAGTATACTATAACCGAAGGCACGCCGTCTTGTTGCCTCAAATATCCTAAAATTCATGCATATGTTTGCATCCGTGTTCATATTTTCGTGTATTAACCGCACACATGTATAAATTACTTGCGTTTTGAGGCACGCTGTAGATGGCGTTTGTACCCACCGAATCGTTTTATGAATGAAAACGCATGAGGAAGATGAACAGAGTTGCCAATTCGGGAAACAGATTACACACAGAAACGACAGTTTCGTAAAAGACTAATAAAGACAATTAAAAAAACAGGGTAGTTTTGTCAAATCTATACATTTCAAATGAAATGTTTTATTTTAAGGAAAAGCAAAGACCTATTATAATAATTAAAAACTGTAAGAATTTTATTTCAAATTTAAGAATTTGGTTTTTGGGGAATTGTGTAAATTGATATTGGCAATTCCGTGTTTTAGTGTCAGTTCATGCCGGCTAAAATTTGTTATTGTTCTGCACTTTTGTTTTTATTAAATCATATTTAGCTATAAGTAATACGTTTTGAAACAAAAAGTAGTGTAAATATTAAATAAGATTCGTTTGTTTACTTAAAATGGTCCTAGTTTGTGTGACTTGTGCTGACAATGTGTGTTTATACTGATTACGATAGTTGTGAAAACTTATTTTTCACAACTCTTCTAAAGAACTACTAATATTTTCGTTTAAATTTCAAGTTTTGTCTAAAAGTTACGAGAATTAATCCAAAAATTTCAATCATCGAGAGTTATTCTTGCAAGTGACGTGTTTTGTAACTATCACCCACTTAGAAAGATATTTGTGGTGGCCGATCTTCTATTTGAATCGTCAGAATATCGTGATTATTAATCTCGCGTGAAGAATGTGGTGAGTGATTTAAATTATAAGTTTTGAAGTGGGCCGAAGCTTTCTTCTATTCGCATCGTCAGTATTGAGTAATGTAGTTATTATTATTTTTTTAGCTGGCACCGATATCCCAGGCATTAGGATATTGTAACTTGGTACGATTATTAAGATAGTTCTAAGGAATTCATCTGCACAAATTTCGAACGTATCGATTACACTTTGATTTTGGGTGAATTATGACATGAAAACCACATGGGGGTGATTCTGATACCCCGCGGAATGAGGTATCTAAATTTTTCTTTGGGACGTCAATCAACCGGCCAACCTGTATATTATGGAATTTGCACCAAGCGCTGCTATCTACATTGTCGCATTAAATTACGACCATTCAGAAGGGGTTGCTTTCCGACCCCTCCCTTTCCTAATACCTGTTATAACATCATGTGGAATATAAATGAACACATTGCGTTAAAAATGCCTCTAGATAATAATTTAACATAACAACTTTCTAATAGTGACTTATATGGATATTTATAAAAACGATTTTAAAAACACTCGTACTTGACGGCTTTGACGTACGAACAATTGGTTTACGTGATATACCTTATTAAATTACTAGTTATTACTCATTCGTTGCAGGTTTTACCAAAAAAATATCCTAAAATAACAAAGCCAGAACAGTGAGCACTGCCCTCTATTGTCAGACACAACAAATGCCTAAACCCTGTCTGCAGCAGAATTCTCGCAACTTTGACAAGAGAACCAAAGGTAGATGGAGCGCCTGGTAACGCCGTATTGTGGACATTACTATGCGATCTCAATAAGCATGAACAAGTCAATGACCCCCATTTGTCAATTATCACTTGAAAATTACTTCTTTAGCAATAAATTCTTAAAATTATTTTAGGTTGTTATCATCTTGCTATAGGTTTCATATAATTATTTTTTTATTTTAGAAATTAGTGCAAGTATGCAAGACATTACAATACGAGTATGAAGCCGTCACAGCTTCGCCATTATCTTTGGGATACATAATCTGATTCACATCTTTTAAAATTAGTCCTAAACACACGTCGATTTCAATCTAAAGGGCTCGATTTTTAGTGGTGCCATTTCATGACAATAGTGTCATGAAATGGCACCACTAAAAGCTAAGATAGATATTGCGTAGTTTCTTTTTTCTATAAGTTTACGAGTATTACAAATATAACAAAATTAAAAAAAAACTAGAAGTTAATTATGACTGCATAAATAATGCGATAATAATAACCCGATCAAATGTCGAACCACGTACAAGTTGTGTTTTTTTGTATGTGTACAAATGTGTGGATGATGAATATAATTGTAAAACTAAAAATCTATTATTACTCGTATTTTATGTAATGAATTATCTAACGATGTACCCATCGCAATAAAAAATCCCTTGTACGATTTTATTATGTTCATCCAAAAATACGCGTGTTAATGGCACATTACTCATGTAACGTGATTTTAACAAGCAATTATAAAATTATAAATAGGTGTACTACTGTACTGTTATTTTTTTCTCCTCGCGATAACTTCTTATTAAAGAACGTGACGTCATTTGGTTAGTAATATTTTCATCGTTATTCTCTTTTAAGTAAATTAAGTGTATCACACAAGTGACACTAACACATCAACCTACCGCAATATATCTTTCTTTAATAGATTTTCAACCATAACACAGTAGTGGAAGGTTAATGTTCGATTAGTACAATTTGCTAGATTGGATTAGTGGCGTCTGTACTGCAAAATGTATGAACGATTAGATTAGATAGATATCTTTTGCAGATTCTCATTGGCCATCTTTAGAACTATTGAAAAATATGGAGCGGCCCAAAACTTCGAGCACAGAAATATGCTTGAACTCAAATTATTCTTTCATAGCCAAAAAAGGTCAATATACTTGCGTGTACATGTAAGTACAAATTGTGCATAGGCCAACAACCACACCATTCAGTTAAAATAAATTGCAAAATTGTTATAGGTCCCGAAAAACATTTCCTTGATAAAAATATATCGTATTTTTTTTTCTTTATAATTACCTTATTTATTCGTTCTCAAAATATGAAGACTTATCAATCACACATTATAATTACTTTACATGAATATCTATAAATAATATAGGAGTTATAGAAATGCAACCAACCGTGTTCTCTGCAGATTCAATTTCGCCGCGATGGAGGTGTCTCAAGCAGCTCAGTTGATGAGCATGTGAAGAGGTCTTGCATGAAGTAAAGAGGTCTTGCTTATAAACTTAGGCAGGTTATAAGATTCTGTACTTAATGTTATTGTCTTAGACATTTCTCCGACTCTCATTTCTCACTCTCATTCTCTCTCATTTTGTAATAAAATGCGTTTTTAGTTGTCAATGTTTTTTCTTGTATTTTATTAAACCTATTGAACAATACAATTGAACAGTACAATTTGAGATTTGTGAGGAATTTGCGTGGAAAACTTATGTACAAGGCATATGTGAGTGGCAACGCCAGGAGGAAAAAGGACATACCTTGATTTTTTTTTTCAGATAATCCTCGCAACGATAGAAATATTCAGGATCTATACATTGTCTTTCTTTTAAATTGGCCAACTTAATAGAATAACCTGTTGTATTATTTTTAAATACTAAGCGAAAATACTTCATTTTCATATTAAAATTAAAATGCCTACCTAGTATAAATCGAGTCCTCCTAGTTTTCCATACAACTATAACAATGCCAAAAGGAAAGTTGAAATAAATGAAACTACTGCGCGATATCATGGAAGGCGCGGCAAACATGCAATTTAAAAGAGATTTGTGCCAAGCAGCGTCGCATTCTCTGTGGCTGTGATCTATCCAATAAGGAGATAAGGAAAGGTCAAATAGAATACCGTGGATGTCCACGGAATTCAATTTGATTCATTCACTCCCATAGTTATGTAACTATGGGAGTGAATGAAATTAAAATTTAGAGAAGCGAGTCCGAAAATTTCAATAGATAATTCGTAAGAAAGAAAAGTGAAGTGCATTCAACTATGAAAGTGGGTTCTGAAAAGTTAACAGAAGTCATGATGTAAAATCAAGAGAAAAAGGCATTTGGTATAACACCATTCAACCTGAGCCTCCAATAATTCCCTGGATTTTTTTTATCGTGGTAAAATCATCAAATGAGTCCTCCCACCCAGGGCAGGGCGGAAGGGACTGTCAGACTTGTACTTGTGTCCTTCAATAGCCCTTTACGTACATGCTTGTCTGATACAGTTCGGGCGTTGAGCGCGCGGTAGTCACCGCAGGGACGCCAAGTGTTATCTTTCTTTAGGGTCATGTGCAATAGAGATGATTACGGGCTTTTAGACGGTCGTGCTGTGCCAGACTGCACCATGTTCTCAAATTCCTTTTTAGCCGACATCAGTTTTTGAGGTGCCAGACGGCGAGGACGACAAGAAATGGGGGCCCATCCGTTGTCTTGATGAAATGCACAGTATCTTGCTTAACGGTCCTGGTAATGCCAGGAGGACGAGTTATTTCAGGGAACTCTGCTAGGACTTGAGCGAAAACAGAATTGACACTAGGTTGTTCTGATGTCGCGGTACAGGCGATTGCTGAAAGATTGATTACGCCGTCCATTAACCGCTTGGTACGGCAGTCTGGTAACAAGTGATAATATGCCAGAAAATCCGAGCCAATAATCGCATTAGACATCGGCGAAGACGAACGTCCAGGTGAAATTGCGACGGAGACGAAAGTTAAGCGTCAAAGTAATTGTACCGAAGGTATGTATGCTGCTACCATTAGCAGTGCAGAGGTCATAATCCATAGGCTTTCTTCGACTAGAAAGCCAGCGATGAGGGTAACAGCAAAGGTCTGAACTAGTATCTATTAAGAATTATCGTTTAGTAACCTGGTCTGTTATAAAAAGGCGACGGCTGGCGGAATGGCAGCAATCAGTCGCCGTCGCTACTGATTGGTCCCTATGTTTTCCATTACCCAACTGCACGGTGTGATACACTTTTTTCCCTTTACACCAAATTTCTGGTGATACCAACACCGTTTTTTGATCCGATCCAGAGTGGAGCGGCACGAAGAATATCTGCTGCTACTCCGAGATCGGGACCGTTCGGATTTCAAGGCTGATAGCTTAGCTCTTCTAACCGCTCCATCAGGCTGGAAAGCGTGAGTGCGCTTGTTGCAGCAAAAACGTTTGCGTTACTTGGCTGAACCCCAACAATCTTGTCAGCAATATCGGCTATCTTGTCCAAGGCGAGATCAGCTTGGGATGTCAATATTCCTTGTTCATTCTGGGGAAAAAAGGATGTTGTTGTCAAACAATTCATTCCCTGCCAGGGACCGAAGGTGGCGTAGGAACTGGGATGGTTTTCTGTCCCCAAGTTCCTCGTCATTTAGCAGTTGTCTTACCCTCTGCTCTCTGGTCGTGGAGACCCGTTTAATCAAGGTGTCTTTCAAAACTATGTATTTTCCCTCTGCCGGTGGGTTGATCACAATATCCTCAACTTCCCCGGATACCTTATGGACAATCTGGCTGAGAATATAACTGTATTTGGTGGCATCAGTGACAATGCCAGCCACTAGCATAGTTTGGTCCCAAAAACCTTGATAATTTTGCTTAAATGATTTTAAATCTTGGTGAAATCGCTCACCGTGTTCATCACTCACACTGCCAAGATTTTCTGGTAAAAAATCAAAATGGGAATGTAAAAAATGAATTTTTTGTGACATATTAACACCCATACGCTCATAATTTTGCAATTGATTTTCAACAATCTCTTTGTAATCATCACTTTTTTATTGCCTAAATATTTTGAAAGAGTTCCAGGCTGTTTTTTCTACCTCGGTTAAAAGCCTCTCGAATGTTGTATCGTCCAATATTCTCCTGATTTGTGGACCCACAAATGTCCCTTCCTTTAATTTAGCCTCAGTAAGATTCGTAAATACAGAGCAGAGGTATTGAAATGCAGGCTTGGACTTTTCCAAAGCTTTTTATCAAGCCTAACTTAATGTGAAGAGGGGCTAAATGATTTTCTTTGGATCAACTAGACATGTATTTTTTACGTTCATCTTACCTGGAACACATTCATTTAGCAATTTTTATCTTGATTTGACACCGAAAATCCAAAATAATGCGAAAAGGCTTCTCGCAGTGGTTTTGCTATTGGGAAACCAAGATTTAACTGAACAATTTTCCCACAAACATAACAAAATCGATTTGGATGTAGTTTGCACACTTTAGATGACATTTTGATATAAAAATAAGATTATTCAGTCACACAGTTGTTCACAAAATCAAAAGATAAACGTATTTCAACGATTGCGGGTAGATAAAAACAAAGACCTCTATATCTTAGAATTGTGACGTGCTACGAAAAATAAAAAAATATTTTTTTTAATTACCGTCCATAGCCTGCAAAAGTAATACATGTTTCAGTCAATGAACAAAATAATTTTTTTTTGTAAACTAGTGTTATCTTAACCGTGGGAATATGGTGGAGGCAAGCTCACATGACCACGCAAATACACATGCAGAGATAAGATAAAAAATACATTAAAGGAATAAACATATACACCAATAACAATTAATACCAAAAAAAACATGTAAAAGTAGAACAATAAACACATAAATGTCAATAAAACCTTTTTCTCTTCTCTTCGTCACTCGCAAGTATGTTCGCCGGTCGCCGGGCGCACTGTAGGCACTGATGAATGCACGGGAAACAACACGATGACTGATGCAATATAATGTGCCAAAGTCCCGCAGTCCACAGGTCAGTTCGTAGTAAAGCTGCGTGTCCGTAGTGAGTCGCGCTGCCCGAATTTACCTCAAGTTCGCGCTATGAAGCAATCTTGTGACGGGCAGAAGAACGCTCGTTCTCCTTTACTTTGGAGACTCGGGCTGAATATGCCCGTTCTCCTTTTGTAAAAAATAAAATAATACACACTTCAAATAGTATATATTAGTTGCGGCCGTGTATTTATAGTTAATACATAATATATTAGTGCGCTTTAATGCTAACCTAGAATCTTCGTCGACTCAGAACAAAAGTCACTAAGAAAAAAAGAGTAAACCCTTGACCATAAATTCGGCCAAAAAACGCCACAACATAATCAAAGTATGCAGGTGTATATTAATCAGGTCAATTTTTATACGCAAAAATTACTGAATGGATTTTGATGAAACTTTGCAGCAATATAGTTTATACATCAGAATAAAATATATAGGCTATCATAATACGATCTTCAGAGGAAAAGTCTAAACAGATCTTGCAATGGCGACGTCGACTCGAGATACTTTAAACCTTTTATTCAACATGGTAGGTACATACTGTACGGCGTCAACTACTTAACTATGACAAATGTTGAAGCAAGTGACTGTAAACCTCATATGAACCGAGATTAGTTACATACGTAAACCATCTTTCTCAATTCCGTGGACACCAATACACAAAATTGAGGGCCATGAAATTAAAAAAATGTTGTACTAATCAAAATAACTCATTACTGTTACGACTTCAAACAAATTATTAGAAACAACCATGCTGACGTCTAGTTATACTTCAGTTTAGGGAAACAATGCATATCTAAAGAAAAACATTTTTAGAAGATATACACAGAATTGAGAAAAGACCCTGCATCAAAGTCACGGAAACATTGAACACCTTCGAAAATCGAAAAAAACAGCAACACTCTACATGTTCAGTCCTCTCGCCTGCTCGGGTACAGCTGACAGTTCACGAGAATCGAATAGTGGTTTTCACTTCACGCGTATTTCAAAAGTAATCTAGTATTTTTGCGTGACAGGGAAATCATTCATTAATTTGGGACAAATATTTAAACGTCCACAAATATAAAAAATAAGCGGTTTTTTAATAGCAATATATCTTGTCAATTATCCATATATATGAGAATATTAAAATTTTGTTTAATATTCTGCCTACCTCTTATAGATATAATAGTTATTTGTGCAACAAAAGAGCAAAGTCATTTTTAGCTGCGAGTGCTTATTTTGAATCCAGAGTGTAGTGAGGGATAGCGATGGGTAGCTATAGCCATAACTAGCCAAATACCGGCTATGAGCAAAATAGCCACGGCTATGATATCCGTCAACACGATAGCTAGCTAGTGGCTACTGGTTGGCTAGATAACTGTCAGGTTATGACATAGCTGGTAGCTGCGTAGCCGCGGTAGCCGCGTAGCTGCCAGAGTTTATCTAACTGCTAAGTTTGTAGCTGACTCGGTATTCGGAAGCCGGGTAGCGAGAGTAGTCAGAATAGCCTGGATGCCGAGAATCTTTTAAAGTTTCCCATCCCAGCTGACGAGGCGGAGTGGCGACCGCCGAAAAAGTGTGAGACCCTCGGGTCCCCCCTCATTTCCCCTTCCGGGTTGGGGGTCCCCCCCGGATCTCTTCATTCTTTTCTTTCTTAAGAAAGAAAAGGTGAAAGAACCCCGGGGATCACCCTCGACCTGAAATCGGAAAACATGAGGATCGGGGTTCCCGAGGACATCCTTCCTTTCGGCCCTCGCCACAGGGCGTCGTCAGCGAGGTTTGGGAAAAATTAAATTTTCCCAGGCAGGAGCCAGGGAAAATTTAATTTTTCCGAAGGAAGAAGAAATTAAAGTCAAGAAATGGAAGTGTTTCAAAGGCTTTTTCAAAATTGAAATTCCTAGCTATGACTGGGACTCCGAACCATTGCTCTCCATTGAGGAATCTCGAACCTCCCTAGTTCTCTTTTCTTCCTCGCCAATGAGTCGTAAGAGTTGTTCTCTAAATTCCGGATTCCTGGATTGTCTCGTGAGCTCTCTCACAAATTTGTCACGGTCCGCGGACTCCCTTGACAGCCTTCTTCTCTCGGGGAGCGGGTCCCCATCCTGAGCTTCTCGTGTTTGGAACCAGTGAACTCTTTCTTGGGGGGACTCTCATCTACCTTGCCCACCACTTAAGTGGATCGTTTAACTCTCCTGATGGTGATTTAAGGGGGAGTGGATCGTCATTTATATACATGTCAACTTCCTTGACAGCCTTTGAAAAAGGAGTTCCAACTGTTTGGTTGGTAACGATAATATTGACCAATATACTAAAAAGTGAGATCCTGTCGAGTTTTTGGCTGTTAGGCTTTGCACTATTTCCACGAGCTTAGTTTTCGTGGAAGCATCCGTAGTCTGGTCTTCAAATCCTTTTAATTTAAACCGTGGATATAAAAGAAGGAAAAGTGAAAATGTTCCGCTTTTTTCAATATTTGTGAAACTTTCCTATAGTCCTTTCTTTTAATTCGTCGCCACCAAAAATACAGCAT
Source organism: Agrotis puta (assembly GCA_943136025.2). Classification (NCBI taxonomy): domain Eukaryota; kingdom Metazoa; phylum Arthropoda; class Insecta; order Lepidoptera; family Noctuidae; genus Agrotis; species Agrotis puta. The sequence goes on from OW964166.2 coordinate 11,228,081, forward strand.
CACAAAGAACATTGTCTCGCATCAATAAGTGGAGGCTTTTAGCCAAACATCTTGTATACACTACGACGAACCCGCGGTGACATATTTTTCACCTGGTTGGACATTCCTGTTTCAGTCATTTCGCTCGGAGTCCTTGATCCACTAGATATTTTGTTAATTTGCGGCGGGGGTGCTCTGTTTAAAATACCGCACTATCACCTAGACTTTATTAATACATGCGTCCAGAGATTTGAGAGCATCTTGCACAACAAAGTTTAATGAGTGTGCGTAACATCCGTAGTGCTTAAATTGCAGGATTTCTTTCATTGCCTTTAGCATGGCAGACGCGTTATCTGTGTCGGAAAAGTTATTTTTTCTCAAAATGCCCCATTCATTACAGATACGCTTTATCTCAGCTGCAATATTCTCGGAAGTGTGGTTTCCAAAGAATTTGCAGCAGTCCAATAAATCGGGCACGCCGCAATCGCGGCGGTAAGACCCCTCCTTGAGGAGTGGTTGGATAGGCGTCACGGCGTCCTTACCTACCGCATGACGCAGGTCCTCACCGGACACGGAAGTTTCGGGAGGTTCCTGTGTCTGTTAAGGAGGGAAGAAACGCCTGGGTGTCACCACTGCGAAGATCGTCCAGAGGACACGGTGGAGCATACGGTGCAGGACTGCCCCGCTTGGGCAGAGCACCGCCGTGTCCTCACGACGGCGATTGGCGGAGACCTCTCGCGCCCGGCATTGGTCGAGGCCATGCTGCGAGGCGAGACGGAGTGGGAAGCGGTCGCCTCCTTCTGCGAAGCAGTCATGCTCGCGAAGGAGGAGGCGAGCCGCGTGAGGGAGAGAACAGTGTCCTCCCTCCACCCCAGCCGCAGTGGTGGACGCCCACGGCGTCGGACGTCGCAAGACGATCTCCGGCCACCGTAGGCGCGGGCATGCGGGCGGCGAGTAATGGGCGACTCGCTGTCCGACCATGGACCATGCCCGGGTCGACGGCGCGTTGTGTTCCTCGCGCGCCTCAAGGAGTGTCAGCATAGTGACGGGGCCTGTAGAGGGCCAAAGCCTGCTGGGGTCGCGGACCAAGGGATTACCGTGACCCTAGTACGTAAAGGGCTATTGAAGGACACCGTGGATTTTAGTCAGTACAAGTCTGACAGTCCCTCCCGCTCTGCCCTGGGTGGGAGGACTCATTTACTGTTTTTACCACGTTAAAAAAAAAAGTTATGCAGATAGTTTCAGCTTCTGCAGCTACTTTATTGGTAATGGTCATTTTGCCCTTGTGGTAGAGATCCGGAAGCATGCTATTAGTAATTGTTTAGCGTGTGGGTAAAAATACCCCGGAATCCACCTGGAATATTTCCTAAACGACCTTTCCTCGACTAAGGAAAAAGGATGGAAAGCATCAATAAACAAATCCATAAAATGGGCATCAATAAGCCGTTTTTGTTCCGCTGAGATTTTCTTTGGGATGTATGCATCCATCTGACGTTGCCTCTTCGCCGGAAGAATTGTTATAGATGGTGCCGCATGAGAAAGTTCATTCTGCGTGCTCGTACTCGTAGATGTACAAAATGGGCTGTAAGATTACCTGTAGAGCTTCTATAACTAAATAAACCTTTACATATTTTACGTACAATATTCCGAACGTGTTTGTCTTTGAGGTCGAATTCAAAATCGGAACTTCGAAAGGGCTGGTCTTTGTCTCTCTCTCTCTCCCTAATGGCGGGAAAGAGATAGAGTGTAAATGTTACGAATTGTATGATTAACCCAAGGCTGAATAAGATATTCGTGGCTTTCTGAATACAAAAATTAAAAAGTTACTTTGTCTCACTGAGCATTTTACTCATTGATTTCAGGCAGCAAAACCTACATGTTTGAGCTACTGAAGTGAAATAGTTATTTTCGATACAAGTGCGAGAAGTCTGTCTTTATGAACGAGTTCTAACTTTTGAACCGAGACGTAGGCAAGGGTCAATAGCTGGAACGAGTTGTAAAGACAGATTCGCACGTGTATTGAACAACTATTGTTGTGGACCGACCAACCTTCTTATAATATTTTACTATTGGCAGCATGTATTTTTTATTTTAAATACTTTTTTATTAGATTCGTTTTGGCAGATTGTTTGAATAGAAAACCTATAAAAAATGTGTAAAAGCAAATGATAAAGTATTTTCTCAAAAGTCTCTTTTATTTAGTAATTTTACATCTAGTGGCTTCCATCCTCCACATTTTTGGTGTCAGAAGTGGGATTCTAAAATAAAAACAACTAAGCGAGCAGCGATTAAACCTGCTTGAAGCTCAAGTTTTAAAGGAGCAACACGAGCTTTACCACTTATTAAAGAGAGTTCAATGTTTCCATTTGGACATAAGAGACGCCAATAAGCAACACAAGCGTATGCTTGTTCACTTGCGTCGGCAAAGACATGTAATTGAATTGAACCTAAATGATCCATTGAATTGAAATAGCAGCAGGGAACAGAGTTGTCCAAAACCTTTACCAAATTTTTGAACCAATGTGACCACTTATATATAAATTGTTTTGGTAATAATTCATCCCAAGATGTGCAAAGTTTCCAAGTCTTTTGGAATAAAACACGACCTTTTATAATAACGGGAGTAAGAAAACCAAGAGGATCGTAAATTTTCATCAAGTTTGATAGGACAATGCGTTTAGTTAATTTGTGTGGTGTCGTATCAAAATTCATACACGGAAACGACAAAGTATCATTAGAAGTGTTCCAAGAGACACCTAAAACGCGTGTTGGTGATCGTGAGTCTGAAACTACATTTATCTCTGTTGTTCCACTAGCACATAGGTCAGGAGACAACATGGACAGGGCCTTTGCAGAATTTGATACCCAAGATCTCATCTCAAATCCGGCTGCAGCATGGACCAAGACAATATCTGCTGCGAAAAGAGTGGCCTTTTGTTCATCATCACAACTACCTAAGTAATCATCCATGTATGTGTCACTAATAATAGCAGCTGCTGCTTCTGGGTGTGATCGTTGATGTTCGATGGCATTTTTGTTTTTAAGATACAAGGCTTTCATGTTTTAGACGTGCATGATATAGTAGTAAGGTCTATTCCCAACTTGACTATTGCGAAACAGTCAATACTTATAGAACAAATTAAAAAGTACGATTACATAAATGATTTAGTTAACGTCTTATGTTATGAGAACGCTAAACCAACACTTTTACTCGGGATGGATAATTGGCATCTCACATACTCGAAAATCATTCGCCGCGGAACTGCATCGCAACCCGCTGCCTCTCTGACTCCTTTGGGTTGGGTTTTATATGGCTCTCCTTCAACTATGTCTAAGCCTGTGGATTTTTGCCCTGGGATCTGGAGGCGACTGCCCTCCAGCGCGTCTATGAATGGCGCGTGGAGGCGCAGCGTCGCACAGTGGTTCGAAATCGACGCTTAGTGGACATTGAAAATCAAAATGGCTTTAGGCGAGAAATAAAAATCGGAACGGCTTTATTTCAGTATTATTTGTAATATTTAGTAATATGACAGCTACAGACAGCACCGTCTCCGAATAAAAAAATATTTAATATTTTTTTGTATGGAGAAAAACACAAAATTCGTTTTTTCTCACGACTTAACAAAACTTAAAGCCTGCGGCTTACATGGGGTGTTGTCCCACATGAGGAGATTCCGAAATGCTATAACACGCACACCCATGCGCGCCGCTTCACTCACAGCAGAGTGTTGAAGTTCGAGAAATTCAGTTAGAGATTTTTACGTGGATTTAGGTGTGATCTTGAAAATATACAAACTAATTGACTCTAGTGTGCTAATTTTATAATTATAATGAGAAATAATGGAATATCTATCTTCTATATATATAAAATTCAAAACTGACTGGCTGACTGATCTATCAACGCACAGCCGAAAGCGCAGCATCTAGGAGCATGGAATTTTGCATAAGCGTTCCTTATATAACGTAGGTGAACACTGAGAACGGATTTTGCGAAACTCAACCCCTAAGGGGTTGTTTTTGGGGTAAATAGTTTGTATGAAACTTCGTTACTACAAGTGCTAGGAGTTTCAACTTTTGCAAGGGGATTCTTTTTAAGACATAGATGCTCACTACGACAGGTTATTGCGAAATTCATCCCCTAAGGGGTTGCTTTTGAGGTTGATAGTTTGTATGAAACTTTGTTACTACAAGTGCTAGGAGCGTCAAAATTTGCATGGGGTTCATGTTAGGATGTAGATGCACACTAAGACTGGATTTTATTAAACTCCACCCTCAAGGGGTTGCTTTGGGGTTGATAATTTGTATGAAACTTTATGACTACATGTGCTAGGAGTATCAACACTTGCATGGGGGTTCTTTTTATGATGTAGATGCTCACCAAGAGGCGGTATTTTACGAAATGCGACCCCTAAAGAGTTGTTTTGGGGTTGCTAGTTTGTATGAAACTTTGTTACTGCAAGTGTTAGGAGTATAAAAATTTGCATGGGAGTTCTTTTTAAGACGTAGATGCTCACTAAAACGGGATTTTGTGAAATTCCACCCCAAAGGGGCTGTTTTGGGGTTGATAGTGTGTATGAAACTTTATTTCTGCAAGTGCTAGGAGTCTCAAAGTTCGCATAGGGGTTCTTTTTAGGGCCTAAATGCTCACCAAGACGGTATTTTCAGAAAGAACCCACATGTAAAATTTGAGTCTCCTAACTTTTAATCCTAAAATATATTTTTTAGCCGAATTTTACAAAATCCTATCTTAGTGAGCATCTACGTCCTAAAAAGAAACCCCATGCAAATTTTGATACTCTTAGCATTTGTAGTAACAAAGTTTCATACAAACTATCAACCCCAAAGCAACTCCTTAGTGTTGGAATTTAAAAAATTCCGTCTTAGTGAGCATCTACATCCAAAAAAGCACCCCCATGGAAATTTTGATACTTCTAGCACTAGTGGTTAAAAAGTTTCATACAAACTATAAACCCCAAAACAACCCCTTGAGGGTCGAATTTAATAAAATCCTGTCTTAGTATGCATCTACATCCTAAAAAAAAACCCCATGCAAATTTTGACACTCCTAGCACTTGTAGTAACAAAGTTTCATACAAACAATCAACCCCAAAGGCAACCCCTTAGGGGATGAATTTTGCAATAACCTGTCGTTGTGAGCATCTATGTCTTAAAAAGTATCCCCATGCAAAATTTGAAACTCCTAGCACTTGTAGTAACGAAGTTTCATACAAACTATTTACCCCAAAAACAACCCCTTAGGGGTTGAGTTTCGCAAAATCCGTTCTCAGTGCTCACCTACGTTATATAAGGAACGCTTATGCAAAATTCCATGCTCCTAGGTGCTGCGCTTTCGGCTGTGCGTTGATAGATCAGTCAGCCAGTCAGTTTGAATTTTATATATATGTGGGATGAGGGAGCGAATGAAAATCGGGCTTGGAGATGTCGTACTTTATTATTTAAAACTCAAGTTAATTTTTAAAGACAAAATTTGCACAGAGCACATTTCTACCTGCCACCGCCATCCGGAAGTTCCCTTTCCCTTTTTTTTGGGTAAGCGAGCACACAACACACTTCCTATTTCCGTCTCACTCGTACATACATTCGGATACACAGTTTAGAAATTTAAGACAACATATATTTTGTTTGGATATTTTTATGGATCCTACAACTCGGCCATCCTATAAGAGTCTGGCCTCAGACTCCTCACCTACAAACATATCTAATCACAACAACATGTTGGACATCTAATGCAGAATATAACAATCGATTGATACAACTTGTATTTCCAAACTGCTTAATGGTTACAATATAGTAAAGAAAGTAAACTTGGAACACACTGAACCATATTATGGTATTTTATGTCTATTAAATATTAAAACTACACCTAACTGGCAGGTATCAAATTTACAACTGAATTGCAAACATCTTACTTAAAAAGGTAGCTTCTATTAAAAGTAAACAAATAAAAAATGTTTCTTTAAATTAAATTAAACATCTAGAATATAACCTAGTATTGTGCTATCCACTAAACACATCATTAACTAAAATGAGATGCCAGTACACAATAATACACCAACTGACAACTTGTTTAAACTTTACATCAATAAAGCTAAAACAAACTGTAATTACAACAACAAAGCTAACATAAAACTTAAGACAATCATATTGTTAAAATACTATTATTTCAGGGCAGGGGTGATACATTGATAATGATGAAACATTGCCTTAATCTGGCCAAACCTTCATGTGATCAGCAGCAGAAGTAGTACATACTGGTCCCTCTGTAGAACCATCTACCTTCATCACCTCATAACGATCCCGCCCTAATATCTTGGTCACTTTGTATGGACCGAGGAATTTGGGTCTGAGCTTCATGTGAGTACCGAACTGGGTCCGCTTGATGGCCACATGGTCTCCAACTTTGTACTTTATACTGTCCTTTCTTTTTCTGTTGTAAGTTTTCATATTTTCTTCCTGAATTTTATATATTTGTAATTTAGCTTTTTCCCTTAAATCTTCTCGTTCCTGGACAAAATGTTCTGTGTACTCTGCTTCTAACATGGTTAACAACTCTAAATCTTCCTTTTGTTTCATCTTGCATCCTGTAAGAAGTTCAAATGGTGACATACCAATGCTTCGTTGGAAAGTACTGTTTATTGATCTCTGTACTCTACTAACATGACGATACCATAACTTTTCATCTTCTATGCACAATTTAGTGAGAATTGACACCACAATCCTATGGATACGCTCAACTTGCCCATTGCCGCGCGGTACTCCTGTAGTCACTTTAATGTGCTGAATATTCTCTGTTGTACAATAATCAGCAAAATCATTGCTCACGAAAGCTGCACCTCTGTCGGAGATTATTCTCTGCGGATTTCCCCAAGTTTGCTGATGAATCTTAAGTCTTTCAATCACCTCCTTAGAATTCGTGGTCTTCGTTGGGAACAACCATACAAATTTGGTGAATCCATCTACTACTGTCAGAATGTAGTTGTACTGCTTTTTAGTTTCTGAAAGTGGACCAATGTGGTCGACATGCAAGGTATCCAACGGTATACTTCCCTTATCAATGCTATTAAGAAATCCCTCTTGATGTCCCGTCTTCTTCATTGCCAGTAAGCATGGGATACAAGCAGCTATTACTTCCTCTATCTTCTTGTTTGTGTCTTTTATATAGAAATCCTTTTTTATCAACTCTAACATTTTCTTCTTCCCAAAATGCCCATTACCATGGATACTTCTTAAAATTTCATATTCCAAACCTTTCGGTATGACCAATAATCCTTCTGCTCCTTTATATAACAATCCATTTCGCTCATAATAGTCTAAGTACTGTTCTTGTTTTATTAGATCCAATATAGCTTTTACACCATCATCAATCTCTTGGGCTCTTCTTATCTGCTCGTAGATCTTTCTGGTAACCACTCCTACATAGGGGTTACGGCTGAGAGCGTCCACATGTCTCATCCTGGTGCCAGCTCTATGCTCCACAGTATAATTATATTCCTGTAACAGAAGAACCCATCTAGCAACTCGTGTGGATAAATCTTTTTTCCTGAGTGTCATCTCAAATGCCAAACAATCTGTAACTATCTTAAATGGTATACCTAATAAATATCTTCTAAACTTCTTGACACCTTCTACCACTGCCAGGGCTTCCAGCTCATAACTTGTATATTTTTTTTCAGCATCTGTGGTCTTCTTGCTCATATAGTACACTGGGTGTAGTTGCTGGTCATTGGGGTCTCTCTGTAGTAAAATTGCAGAGAACGCCTGTTGTGAAGCATCTGTATGCATCTCAGTTACCAGACCGGGATTGTAAAGTTTCAATACAGGTTGTTTCGATAAAATCTCCTTTAATATTAAAAATGCACGCTCCTGCTCTCCTGTGAAGTTGAACGGACTGGTTTTCTTCAACAGATCAGTAAGTGGCTTGGCTATAGCAGCATAGCCCTCAATAAATTTACGAAAATAGGATGTCAAACCAATAAAACTTTGTACCTGCTTGACTGTCTTCGGTGTTGGATATTTCATCACTGCTTCTACTTTATCATTCGAAGGCCTTACAGTTCCATCCTCCACAATATGACCCAAATATTCAACTCGCGTGGTGAGCAATTCACTCTTCTCCCAGTTAATTATTAATCCATAGTCAGCTGCCACCTGTAAAACCTGCTTTAATCTATCTAACCCTTGTTCATACGTCACTGCGGTAATTATTATGTCATCAATAAAAATCTGTAAGAACCCTTCACACAGTAAATCTCGAAAAATTGCATTTATAAATCTGGTAAAGTAGTTAGGACATATGGCCAAACCAAATGGTGCCCTTGTAAATTCATACTGTCCGGTTTGAGTTACAAACGAAGTAAACTTAGTACAGTCTTCCCTAATCTTCAGGTGAAAAAAGGCATCTTTCAAATCCAGCTTACTAAATACTTTTGCTTTAGACAACCTATCGAGCTGATCATCGATGATTGGCAAAGGGAATTGGTCCTTCACCATTTTCTCATTAATCTTCCTATAGTCCACGCAAACCCGTATTTGTCCATTCTTCTTTTTGATTAAAACCAATGGACTGGCATATTCTGAAAAACTGGGTTTAACAATACCTTTACATATCCATTCTCGAACTTGAAGCTCCACTACCTCCTGCTCTGGTGCTGACAAGCGTCTGGGACGTTGCACCACCGGTATATTGTCCTTCAGAATGATGATCATCTCCAACGGAGCCTCCTTAACTTGACAGGGTACGTAACTGTCAACCAAAACTTGAGCAGCTGGTTGGATATTTGAAGGGATATAGTTAAGGGAAGTGGAATGTACTTCTGAAAGCAAACAACTTAATAGGTCACCCTCGCCCTGAGGCACAATGTTCAAAACACCTTTATCAATAATCACTCTGGCTAAATTTAAGAAAGGTTGACCTAAAATCATCTTATACGGCATTGTGTCTCTAGGTACAATATAAAATGTTACATCATAACAAGCCTCATCAAGTTTTATACAAGTATTGAACTTTCCTACCGCTATAACCTCACTACGGCCTAAACCTGTCAATGTAATGTTTTCTTTCATATATAAACAGTCTTTGAGTTCAAAAAATAAATCTTCCGTCACAAGGTTGAGATCACTGCCCGAATCAATTAGACTTTCGACATTTAAACCACTAATTTCGACACATTTCACTGAGCCGCGAGCTTTGTTTACATTTAGTACAGTCTGACATTTTAAACCAACATGGCCGCCGTCGTTGTCCTCAGTGTTGCCGTCCTGCTCCAACTTCGCACACATTGACTTTTGGTGTTTAATTTCGCTGCTTTTACCTGGAACGCGCTCGGTTGTGTTGGTACAATGCGGCGCCACGTGACCAAATTCCCCGCACTTGAAGCATTTGACTCCTTTGGTACACGATGATGAAATATGATCTTTATCTCCACATTTATAGCACCTTCGATCTGGCCGTGAAGCCGACTCCTTCTTATCACCACGAGCCGACGAGGAAGCTGCCGGAACTGCGTGTCGTTTGGTCGCCTTAGCAGAGTTCTTTTTCATTTGTTCGTATATGGTCAGCTTTTCTTTTAAAACGGAATAGGTAGTGACACCATACAATATGGCCTTGTTACTCTCGTAATCCGTAATTCCATCCACTATGTACTGTATCGCGACATAGTCTGCGATCTTCCCCCGTTTAGCCAATTCCTTCATGGACAGCATGTACTCATAGTACGACTCGTCTTTATGTTTTTTCCTCGAGGACAATAATTCATGAACTTCTTTAGAATTGATGGTGTCAGGAAACTCTTTCGCCACCGCTGTCTTTAATTCGTCAAATGTACGATGTGTTTTTTCTGTTTTCAACCACAAAGCCGCGACGCCTGTGAGTGAACGCCGGGCCACAATAAGTGTCTGCGTTGGTGTCCACTTCATGATCTCCGCGTGATCCTCAACATCTTGCGCCCACTTACTGGACGTGTAAACTTTATCTACGCCATCAAACTTTGGCACCAAGCCTTCGCACCACGACGCTGCCGGCACAACTGCCGCCGCCATATTTTCTTCTGGTTTAGTCATTTTATGTTCTTCTATAAGTACTTTTCTTCAAAAAATCAACTTCAAATAATCTCGCCACCACTGCCTTCGCCCTTCGCCACAGTTTTTCACCTCTCACCACAGATATTTTGCACCTTGATCACTACAAATTTTGCCTCGCCGCCATGTGCCCACGCGCGTCTTCCAGCACACCACAAACTTCTCGATTCGCCCGATCTCTCATCTCATCCCGGACGAGCCCCCAAATTTGTGGGATGAGGGAGCGAATGAAAATCGGGCTTGGAGATGTCGTACTTTATTATTTAAAACTCAAGTTAATTTTTAAAGACAAAATTTGCACAGAGCACATTTCTACCTGCCACCGCCATCCGGAAGTTCCCTTTCCCTTTTTTTTGGGTAAGCGAGCACACAACACACTTCCTATTTCCGTCTCACTCGTACATACATTCGGATACACAGTTTAGAAATTTAAGACAACATATATTTTGTTTGGATATTTTTATGGATCCTACATATATAGAAGATAGGTATTCCATTATTTCTCATTATAATTATAAAATTAGCACACTAGAGTCAATTAGTTTGTATATTTTCAAGACCACACCTAAATTCACGTAAAAATCTCTAACTGGATTTCTCGAACTTCAACACTCTGCTGTGAGTGAAGCGGCGCGCATGGGTGTGCGTGTTATAGCATTTCGGAATCCCCTCATGTGGGGCAACACCCCATGTAAGCCGCAGGATTTAAGTTTTGTTAAGTCGTGAGAAAAAACGAATTTTGTGTTTTTCTCCATACAAAAAAATATTAAATATTTTTTTATTCGGAGATGGTGCTGTCTGTAGCTGTCATATTACTAAATATTATAAATAATACTGAAATAAAGCCGTTCCGATTTTTATTTCTCGCCTAAAGCCATTTTGATTTTCAATGTCCACTAAGCGTCGATTTCGAACCACTGTGCGTCGGGGCGAATCCCCGCTGCCTCGACAAGTCGAGGCGCGGCGGGAAGAGCTCCGGCGTGATCTCAGGGCAGTATGGAGGGAGCGACTGTCGCAACCGAGGTCCGGGCACGCCGCAATCGCGGCGGTAAGACCCCTCTTTGAGGAGTGGCTGGATAGGCGTCACGGCGTCCTGACCTACCGCATGACGCAGGTCCTCACCGGACACGGAAGTTTCGGGAGGTTCCTGTGTCTGATAGGGAGGGAAGAAACGCCTGGGTGTCACCACTGCGAGGATCGTCCGGAGGACACGGTGGAGCATACGGTGCAGGACTGCCCCGCTTGGGCAGAGCACCGCCGTGTCCTCACGACGGCGATAGGCGGAGACCTCTCGCGCCCGGCATTGGTCGAGGCCATGCTGCGGGGCGAGACGGAGTGGGAAGCGGTCGCCTCCTTCTGCGAAGCAGTCATGCTCGTGAAGGAGGAGGCGGGCCGCCTGAGGGAGAGGACAGCGTCCTCCCTCCACCCCAGCCGCAGTGGTAGACGCCCACGGCGTCGGACGTCGCCAGACGATCTCCGGCCACCGTAGGCGCGGGCATGCGGGCAGCGAGTAATGGGCGACTCGCTGTCCGACCATGGACCATGCCCGGGTCGACGGCGCGTTGTGTTCCACGCGCGCCTCAAAGAGTGTCAGCATAGTGACGGGGCCTGTTGAGGGCCAAAGCCTGCCGGGATCGCGGGACCAAGGGATTACCGTGACCCCGGTACGTAGAGGGCTATTGAAGGACACCGTGGATTTTAGTCAGTACAAGTCTGACAGTCCCTCCCGCCCTGCCCTGGGTGGGAGGACTCATTTGATGATTTTACCACGATAAAAAAAAAAAAAAAGCCTGTGGATTTTGTTAATCATGCGATCGAAAATTTCGAGGAAGATAGCACTTCTGACACCAAAAATGTGGAGGATGGAAGCCACTAGATGTAAAATTACTAAATAAAAGAGACTTTTGAGAAAATACTTTATCATTTGCTTTTACTCGTTTTTTATAGGTTTTCTATTCAAACAATCTGCCAAAACGAATCTAATAAAAAAAGTATTTAAAATAGAAAATACATGCTGCCAATAGTAAAATATTATAAGAAGGTTGGTCGGTCCACAACATGGCCCCGAGCGGTGTGAAACACCAAATATCAATTTAATCGGACCAACTTGCGGACTGGCCGACGCAACACACACCCTTTAGTTGCTACGTTTACTACGCGAACGATATTGTCCCTCAATAATGCCTTCCATCTCTATCAGTAGCGTATGTAAGACTTCTACTCTTGGTGATCAGTCTTTCAGCGTTACTTTTAAGGCTCTTTTAACGCTGCCTACTAGGCGCTCCCAGCAGCCGCCCATGAATGGAGCTAAAGGAGGAATAAATTTCCATTCTATGCCTTTATTTACCGAAAAGTCGTAGAGGTCAGGTAATATTTTCGAAGCGCCTACAAATGCCGTTCCATTGTCAGAGTAGATGCGAGTAGGGCAACCGCGTCGGGCTATGAATCGACGTAGGGCCATCAAGGCAGAATCGGATGATAATGACTCGACGATCTCTATATGAATAGCTCTCACAGTCAGGTAAAAAGAGCAATCCAATTCTTCATTGACCGACGTCCTGCTGTGACAGTCAAAGGGCCAAAATAATCAACACCAACGAAGGTAAATGGTCTAGTATGATGAGCCATCCTGGCTTCAGGTAAGTCTCCAATTGGTGGTATGAGTGGTTTCGCATTCATATTCCGACAAAATTGACATTGTTTTGCCACACTTCTCACTGATGGTCTCAAACTGACTATGAAGTAACGTTGGCGCAGTTCGTTCACTACAAGTTCGTTGTTGCCGTGGGCAAATTTAATGTGGTATGAGCTGATCAGTAAGCGGGTTATCGGGTGTTTTCCATCCAACACAATCGGGTTTGGGTCTATGGCAGTTGAAGCTCCCGTGCGGCCGGATAAACGCAGAAGCCTATCATCTCCTAATAGCAAAGAAATATTCTTAAACCTGCTTTCCTTTGAAACGGGGCGTGCAGCGTCAATGGACTCATATTCACTGTTAAAAGAATCTAATTGTACGCGCATAAAGGCATGACGTTCAGCAGATGAAATAAAGCAGACATCTAAAACTGCTAAGCCGCGTAATCGAAATTTAGGATTTTCAGGTGAACGGCGAAAAAATGAAGCGCACTGATGAGCTCGCGCAGTAGCACGGATAAATCGTAGCCAGACGCTAAACCGAGTATAATCAGCAACCACGGGTGATGGTGAGTCACCTGGCTGAGTTGATGTCAGACCCACCAGATCCCTATTGGATCTATTTTCCTCAGGAGCTGGTGTGTCAATAATAGATGGTTCACAAGAGACGCCAATAAGCAACACAAGCGTATGCTTGTTCACTTGCGTCGGCAAAGACATGTAATTGAATTGAACCTAAATGATCCATTGAATTTGGTGTTTCACACCGCTCGGGGCCATGTTGTGGACCGACCAACCTTCTTATAATATTTTACTATTGGCAGCATGTATTTTTTATTTTAAATACTTTTTTTAATTAGATTCGTTTTGGCAGATTGTTTGAATAGAAAACCTATAAAAAACGTGTAAAAGCAAATGATAAAGTATTTTCTCAAAAGTCCCTTTTATTTAGTAATTTTACATCTAGTGGCTTCCATCCTCCACATTTAAGGCCAAGAATTTGTTGATATAAAAGTTCTTCCAGATGTAGTCCTTGTTTGATATCTTGTCCATTAAGGTATTGACATTCCGGAGGTAATAATAAAACATCTCTTTTATAGTTTCTTTTAGGTTGAAACACCTCAACATCCGGTGATTTCTACATATTACGTCGTCTGCAAAAGGTTTCAATTTTGACCTTCCGATGTCAACTGTAATCTTTAATGCGGTTCCTGGCAACAATATGTTCAATGACGAATCTAATGTTAATTGGTAACACCCTGTGGTTACATATTCAGAATTGGGTTGATGTCTGAATTTCCCGCAGTTTTCTCCACTTCCAAGGTCACCAATCTTCGAGAATTCTGTGATCGTACAATTTAGGAACTTGTGTGGCGCTCTGTCTACGAATCTTTCAATCATCCTATCATTGTAATTATCTCTCACCTCATTAGTGTCTTGATATCGGTAGTTGATATGTTTTGCAATCTCCTTGAGCAACGATGTCAAATCTCTTATTGTAGAGAAGGTGCTCACTATCTCTAGTAATGTTTGCCCGTTATGCACATATTTCCCTCTCATGTCGTTATACTGGAAATTAACAACTTGATTACCCATTCTGATTGTCCTTTTTTTTTTTTTTTTTTTATCGTGGTAAAATCATCAAATGAGTCCTCCCACCCAGGGCAGGGCGGGAGGGACTGTCAGACTTGTACTGACTAAAATCCACGGTGTCCTTCACTAGCCCTTTACGTACCGGGGTCACGGTAATCCCTTGGTCCCGCGACCCCGGCAGGCTTTGGCCCTCTACAGGCCCCGTCACTATGCTGACACTCTTTGAGGCGCGCGTGGAACACAACGCGCCGTCGACCCGGGCATGGTCCATGGTCGGACAGCGAGTCGCCCATTACTCGCTGCCCGCATGCCCGCGCCTACGGTGGCCGGAGATCGTCTTGCGACGTCCGACGCCGTGGGCGTCTACCACTGCGGCTGGGGTGGAGGGAGGACGCTGTCCTCTCCCTCAGGCGGCCCGCCTCCTCCTTCACGAGCATGACTGCTTCGCAGAAGGAGGCGACCGCTTCCCACTCCGTCTCGCCCCGCAGCATGGCCTCGACCAATGCCGGGCGCGAGAGGTCTCCGCCTATCGCCGTCGTGAGGACACGGCGGTGCTCTGCCCAAGCGGGGCAGTCCTGCACCGTATGCTCCACCGTGTCCTCCGGACGATCCTCGCAGTGGTGACACCCAGGCGTTTCTTCCCTCCCTATCAGACACAGGAACCTCCCGAAACTTCCGTGTCCGGTGAGGACCTGCGTCATGCGGTAGGTCAGGACGCCGTGACGCCTATCCAGCCACTCCTCAAAGAGGGGTCTTACCGCCGCGATTGCGGCGTGCCCGGACCTCGGTTGCGACAGTCGCTCCCTCCATACTGCCCTGAGATCGCGCCGGAGCTCTTCCCGCCGCGCCTCGACTTGTCGAGGCAGCGGGGATTCGCCCCGACGCTGCGCCTCCACGCGCCATTCATAGACGCGCTGGAGGGCAGTCGCCTCCAGATCCCAGGGCAGCAATCCCGCAAGGAGGTTGGCTGATTCGCCGGCGATCGTGCGGTATCCCCGGAATTCTGATTGTCCTAGAGATGCTTTTCTTATTGAATATGACAACCTCTCTTCCTTCTCTTGGATCGGGGCATATTGTCATTGGACCCCTTTTGTGTTCCAAAGTGGTAAGTTTTTAAAACAACGCTCTTGCCCATAAGAATTCAATAGCTTCTGATGGTGTTATTGATTCTAACATTGTCTCAAAGGGGAGCGATGAAACAGTAGAGGACAAGCATATCTCTTTTAGCTCATCCACCGGAATGCCAGCTATTTTCCCCTCTACTATTATATTAGCCAATAAATTCCTAAATGGCTCAATCCATCTTCTGTCTTCCTTTATATCATCCATATGATAATTGATCACCACTAGATTGTTATGCACTATGGCATGTTTCATCTGCACTGCGTTTTCACTACTAGACGACAATATTGGTAGATACCTTTCTCTCGGATCCAGTGCATTCAACATGATTCTTATCTGCTTTGTGAGTGGCATGTTGTCTTCTAAGGTTATGTTAATTTTCTCTTTCAATTCCTTAACAATGCCACTTGGGAGAGCAGGATTGGGAATTGTATAATCTGGGAAAAATATCTCTTTGATAGCTTCCGCTCTTAGGTTGTGGGGTATATCTACTAGTGGTTTATGCGTCCTCACCAAGGTTCGTTGCAACATAGGTTTTTTTTTTTTTTTTTTATCGTGGTAAAATCATCAAATGAGTCCTCCCACCCAGGGCAGGGCGGGAGGGACTGTCAGACTTGTACTGACTAAAATCCACGGTGTCCTTCAATAGCCCTTTACGTACCGGGGTCACGGTAATCCCTTGGTCCCGCGATCCCGGCAGGCTTTGACCCTCTACAGGCCCCGTCGCTATGCTGACACTCTTTGAGGCGCGCGTGGAACACAACGCGCCGTCGACCCGGGCTAATCCATGGTCGGACAGCGAGTCGCCCATTACTCGTTGCCCGCATGCCCGCGCCTACGGTGGCCGGAGATCGTCCGACGCCGTGGGCGTCTACCACTGCGGCTGGGGTGGAGGGAGGACGCTGTCCTCTCCCTCAGGCGGCCCGCCTCCTTCACGAGCATGACTGCTTCGCAGAAGGAGGCGACCGCCCCCCACTCCGTCTCGCCCCGCAGCATGGCCTCGACCAATGCCGGGCGCGAGAGGTCTCCGCCTATCGCCGTCGTGAGGACACGGCGGTGCTTTGCCCAAGCGGGGCAGTCCTGCACCGTTGCAACATAGTTTGCCCCCACTTTACTCGCGCATTTTCCCACTTTGCTTTGTAATACTGTGCAACTTGATCATCTCTACGCGAACGATATTGTCCCTACCCGGGAACATCTCGGTAACGCGTCCCATAGGCCAGCAGTTTCGGGGTAGATTACCGTCAGCAATTAAAACCACGTCTCCTGTCTTCAATGGTTGGTGGGGTGGAACCGTTCTACGCGGCAACAGAAGCGGCAAGTATTCTTTCGTCCAGCGTTGCCAGAAATGGTCTGCAAGACGTTGGGCTTTCCGCCAATCTACACGTCGTGAGAGGTCGGCGTCACAGAATTCCCGTAGACACAGATCGTTAGCGGATGTTCCGATTAGAAAGTTGAAGGGTGTAAAGCGCTTGTTCACTTCTTTCATCAACTGGGACATGAGTTAGCGGTCGAGAATTAATAATGCCTTCCACCTCTATCAGTAGCGTATGTAAACGTAGCAACTAAAGGGGGTGTGTTGCGTCGGCCAGTCCGCAAGTTGGTCCGATTAAATTGATATTTGGTGTTTCACACCGCTCGGGGCCATGTTGTGGACCGACCAACCTTCTTATAATATTTTACTATTGGCAGCATGTATTTTTTATTTTAAATACTTTTTTATTAGATTCGTTTTGGCAGATTGTTTGAATAGAAAACCCATAAAAAACGTGTAAAAGCAAATGATAAAGTATTTTCTCAAAAGTCTCTTTTATTTAGTAATTTTACATCTAGTGGCTTCCATCCTCCACAACTATTTTTAATACAGTTGCGAAGAAATAAAAATTTTAATAATAAAAAATTATTTATTTTTTACAAAAATTATAATTAACATAAACATTAAAATTAGAACATTTTGTAATGTTGACTGGCGCAGTCTTAGGCGGTAAGTTTAGTGTTTGAGACAAACTATTGCTGATTTCATATGACGTATTTTCAGGAATAGGTGTTGTACAACGGCGGCGTTTGGTTGTTGATGGAGAGTTTGTAAAGTCAGTAGAGGTAGATGGTAAAACAATCTCTTCAATATTGTTCGGTGGAGGTGTTGATTTTATTTTAATTGACTGTGTTATTTTTTTTTCCTGTTTCAAGCTTATTGTTAAATTAATCCTCAATGTAGCCTTCAGCCACTTTATCTGATTTCCACCCTCCTAGCCTTTTTATTGAGGTTAGAGTAGCTCCAGCATCTGCAAACATAGTGGCAGAGGTCCGCCTGAAAGAGTGCCCGTTGTAACTCTCATCATCTGGCAAACCGAGAAATTTTGCGATTTGTTTAGGCATGTTGCCGAATTTATTAATACCGATAGATTGTGCTGTACACTTGCCCTTTTGGTAATTTTGGAAGAAGCGATCGCTTTTTCCTTTGTGTGATCTTTGGGCTTCATACTTTTTCACAATTTTAAAAAATTCCCCATCAATAACAAAACTTCTTGAAATTTTATTTTTAGTGTTCGGTATCTTGATTAGCATCATATTTTCACCGTGTGTCTCGATGTCTTTTAAGGTTATATTAGATAGTTCCTCGCGGCGACATGCGCCAACTACGCCGAAAATCAGCGCAACCTTTGTTGCCAAATATTGATCATCTGGAGCTTCATTGAGAAATCTTTCGATATCATTTGACGTTAATATTTTGGATTTTTTGCTCTGAAAGCCATCGGATTTTCTTTTTAAAAAAGCAGCTAATGTTGCGTATTTACTTACATCCACGTTATTTTTGATTTTCAAGATACTTTTGATCATGGAAAATTTAGACCACAAGGTAGAAGGTTTGTATTTCGTAGATATCTCATAAAAGTAAGCTAAAAGTACTTTTTCAGAAAACGAAACTGCATTTTTATTTGTTTTCCAGGTTAGAAAATCTTCATATGCACTCATGTATAGGTTTTTTGATTTTTCCGGTAAAGTGCATTCACTAGCATTTTGGGCTAATAAATCCAATTCCGGAGGAGTGAAATCAAAAATATTTTCTTCCGTGTCACTCATTTTTATAATTTAAATAATTATAAAAATGAGTGACACGGAAGAAAATATTTTTGCAAACAAAACTTCACTTAGCGTAGAAAATTTTAAAAGTATATTTTTTGTCATCATACGCAAAGGCAGTGTACTCATACAGCCAATGTTTTGTTTATGTCGATACTAATATTGCTTTATTATTTGAACAAATAAATAACAAATAACAAATTTCATTTTTTTTGCATGATTATTATCAGTCTTGAAACGAAGAAAAGAATATTGAATTAATACTTTAGTAAAAATGAAAAAAGATTAGACTAAAGTCTCTTTGGTTGCATAGAGAGTCCATATTAATTTATTATGTTGGTAGTACGGTTTTTTATTTAACTAGTGCGAGAAATTGCATTTTACGCACAGAAAACTCCCCCATAAAAAGTCAATTTTCATGCAACTGTATTAAAAAACATTTTATGCTCAATTTTGGGAAAGGGACAGGACTAAAACGGTGAAATTACACCCGTTTTTTCACTTTAGTTTTTTTTTCAGGACATTTAAGAAATAGAACGGAATTTATGTTAAAGTCTCCAGTAAGAATATAGATTGGGACGTACACTTAAAAATTTTGGGATGTGCATATGTATTTAACCATGTGTTTTTGAAACGGACAAAAAAATGCCCTCTTCGTAGAAATGCCCCCCCCCCCCCATCATAGTGAGGGTGTTCATACGAGTAGTTCTAAGGACTAAATAAGCAATTTACAGGACGTAAACACTGCTTTTCATTACGAATACGAGGAAAATAAAAATAAAAACATAAATCTATAAAAAATGAGTGTCGATCAGATTGTCGCTTTCCCGCTTATTTTGTTTTTTTTTGTCCTTGGTCGCCCGCTATACAGCCAGTATTTTATATATTCATCATTAAAAAAAGGCAAAGATTTTGCCGAAATATATGTTATTTTAGAGAAATAGTTGAAACTAAATTATATTAAATCCCAAATATTATTGAAGTTTTATGTTTTTATGTTATTTTAATTTTAAACAGCGCTATATTTTAGTGGATGTATAAAAAGGTTGACCATGGTTCAATAGAAATGTCAAAATAGAACTAGTTTTTTTTACTATTTGGCATCTGTCAGGTGAAAGCGATTTTCCCCACGGCTGCAATGCATATCTTTCAACTCGCTCATCAGGCATGTAATGGTCTGCTTTCAGAGTAATGAAAAAAACATTTTTTTTTTGTTTTTGATCTCATCTGTTTATTTCTTGTTTTTTTGTACATATTACTAGTAAGTTTTTGTTTAAATTCTGTATATAATCATGAAGCTAAAATAAATAACTTTTTAGCTTTACTTTTATTTCTTAATTATTACTTAACTTTACTTTTCTTCTTGAATTTTAATAACTTAATAATTTTTCTTATTTCATACATAGTTTATCATAAGTTACTGGTAATAAACCTGGTTACAGGTAATAAACCTGTTTTGTTTTTTTTTGTGATAGCAATTTCTAATCCATTCTATAAAAATTCTGTGGAATTATTTTTCAACTCTTATCTTAAAAAAAAAAATTTAATTTTTTCTCAAACTTAAAAAAAATAGATTTTAAATAATATAAATTTAGCCTTTTCAATTGTTTTTTTTCTAACACTTATTGATTTTCGATTGTTTTATTTTTCTAAAAATTTACTCCTATGTCACTTTCCTAATTTTTTACATTTCTTAATTAAATGTCCATTACTGTAGCAGTAGGCTCACGTATTGAAATGGAAATCTTAGAGGCGCAAGTACAAACTTTCTATCAAATTTTCTTTACAAAATTAGAACGAAAGGCGAGTTTTAAACCTGCAATAATGCATTAAGTAGTTTTCAACTCTTTACATGTACAAATGGAGAGATCGTTTCGATTCTTTAAAGTTTCTCTTTTGTTTTTCGGCGTATGTACCCGCCGTGTAACTTCATCAGCGCTATGCCTTAATTGACTTGAAAAGTATAGTTTGTTGCACAATTTTGTAATATTGTCACAATTTGGCCACCAGGTTTACTGCTATAAATGGAGTATTTTGTTCTCAAAATAAAAACCATAATTAGATACCAAATTACACTGTACTATTGTTAGTAAAAAATAAATGACGAAACGTTTGTACGTTTCATTTATTTTTTATTCATATTTTGTATGATCAAGGGAACTATTGTTTAGATCAAGTAACTATTGTTCCTCCACGAGGCAGGCAAATCACCAAGAAAATAAAGTGTGTATTGACAAGACGTGCCGTCGCTCAAGACTGTAGTATCAGGGAAACGTGCCCTAGCACAAAACCTTTATTCTATTAATAACTAGGCACTCCATAGCATTGCAGTACAACATTCTTAGTAAGTACCTAAAGTCGTTATTCTGCGATAACCAACGGTTGGTATAAAACATCATTTCAAGCAAATCAAAAGAATAATGTAAAACGAACCTATTTTTTATTTGCTTTCGTGTAAATATCTAAGCTCGAAAGTACAATCCACCGTTTTAAGTTAATATCACAATAAAATGTAGTTGTAGCTACAAACCTTTGGATTTGCTTTTTTTTTCTGGGTCAGATGATTTTTCGAATTTTGGACGGCTATTTTTTGTTATTAAAAAGTAAATGATTTTCATTAAAACAATTTAATGCGCGATAAATATCGGGATTCGCGGGGTTCGCGCTCGCCATGTATCGATTGACCTCGCATTCAGGTTCGCTGCGGTCCCTACAGGAGCTGTACGCGTATCCAATGCACGCGTGGACAGCGTATTCCGACTACGCGTAACACTAGAATGCGCGATCCGTATTAGCGATGGGCCGAGTCAACGTTTTGATAACTCGAGTAAAACGAGTTGACCCGGTAACCAATTCGGGCTGCAACTCGAGTTGACTCGACTCGGTCTGCCCTAAAGTACATACGTCGCGTCGCCGCGTCGTCCGTCCAAGTCAGTAAATGCTCAACTCGGTGCATCGTTCCGCGGGTTGCTAGTTTGCTACTGTTGGGTTCTGATTTATAAAATAACATAATTGATTCGATTTGTTATGTATGGGAGTTTACTTAATTTGTTTGGTATATTTACAATTTAATTAGTAAGTATAATAGTGAATGCAATCGATCAATGACCTCGGAACATAGTAACTAATCAAGTATTTTTAAATATTATCTATGGAAATGTTGGCCATGTGCCGGAATGGTGAAAAATTCGTTCGGTTCGTTCGGACCTCGCGACTCGTGGGCTAGGCGG
This sequence comes from Agrotis puta, assembly GCA_943136025.2. Classification (NCBI taxonomy): domain Eukaryota; kingdom Metazoa; phylum Arthropoda; class Insecta; order Lepidoptera; family Noctuidae; genus Agrotis; species Agrotis puta. Next base: position 11,249,821 of record OW964166.2, read on the forward strand.
TTAGCCCCGGGCCGCCAACCCACCGCACCGCTTGCCGCGCGCGCCCTCCGAGTCAACTCGGTTTGCAGATATACATATTAACTCCTCCGGCTGACTCGCTTACGGTCTCACCCGAGTTACTCGAGTTAGATAACTCGAGTTGCCCATCGCTAATCCGTACGCACCTAAAGGAAGTTGCAGTGGACGCCTCCGAAGCAACACGTGTCCTTGAACGCAATGTTAGAGATTGGTAATTAATTGTTAGATATCGCCGTGCCTCAGAAAGTTAAATACTCCTTTGATTCTGCCTTAAAATCTTTCTAAGCCATGTCGGATTGCCGTCCCATTGGATATGATCGCGAGGGACTTGTGTACTATAATAATATCTCCTGGGTTGATGGCTTATCCTCCGACTGATATTGGCCGCTATGACCGAACGTGTTCAGGAGGGTTATTATTATTTATCTATCTTATTTTTTAAATAGAACACAGATTGTAGATATACAGCTTTCTTTTAGTTGACCCACCATTCCACATCGATTTCTTTACGTATTCCTTGAATACGTTCAACTGTTAAAATATTCATTTACAACATTCACAAAAAGCTTAAAAGCGAGAGATTTAGACCAGGCTCGAAGGAACGCTGCCTATTTTATTTAGCATAATGTTTTATTTTCTGAATTTAACATGGCAGCATAAAAATGTCAAACTGTAGTCTAAGTTTTTATTTCCACACGCTTACTATTAGATACTTTTAGCTATTGTACCAACAGTAAAGAAACGCAAATGAAGGTAAGTCAATATTGCTCGGAGTTACGTAATTTGAACAACCTTGTAAGCAGGGTTGGGCAGAATTTGAATTACTTGTAATTAAAATAAGTAATAGAAATACTAATTGGTAATTGTATTTCAATTACTTCCATAAAATGTAATTTGTAATTCGTATTTCAAATACCTGACGACGAAGTATTTTATAATTTGTATTTCAAATACTTGAGGCTCCAAAATACATTAAAACTTCATTTACCGAACGTGTGTGTGTGAGGCGAGAGTTCAATGAAGGTAAAGCAGCTATTAGAGTTGGCAACACTGTGCCCGTTATGTACAGACGTCAGCACATCAAGCTACCACAATCTGTCAACTTTCTTTAATAGATTTTGAACCTTATTACAATAGTGGAAGGTTAATTTTTGATGGGTAAAATTTGACAGATTCGGGTAGGTTGACCTGCTGGGGTCTGTATACTGTACGCTATGACTGTACGTCAAACTCGGCCACCAAAACGCGAAAAAGAAATGAACGTCGAATTGTGAATGTCAAGCTAAGAATTTCCTCTACTTTTCAGCCATTCAACCCATGCTGTTCTAGATTACTTATTTTGTAATACGTAAATTGTAATTAGTATTTTGTATTTTTATTAAAATTGCTATAATTCTGTATTTTCTATTTTATGTTTCAAATACCTTGCTTAAAGATATTTTGTATTTTATATTTCAATTACATGCAATACTGTATTTTGTAATTTGTATTTCAATTAAAGCAAAGCATGTATTTTGCCCAGGTCTACTTGTAAGTACATAGGGTAGGATTTTTGGTAAATGTCCAAATAAGTAAACTACAGTTTTTTTTTAACGTGGTAATATCCTCAAATTTGTCCTCCACCCAGGGCAGGACGGGAGGGACTGTCAGACTTGTATTGACTAAAATCCACGGTGTCCTTCAATAGCCCCTTAACGTTCCGGATCCACTTCTCTTCTCTTTTGGCTCCGCTTGTGTTCATTTTGCTCCTGTTTTTTAATAGGTCTTTACCTCTGAAATTGCCGTTTTGTATGAGAATTTTTTTTCATGTATTATTTATTTATATTAATCGAAGTAATCACCCATGCAATCAATGCATCTTTGCCAACGCAGTGGCAGTTTATTGATGCCCTTCTTAAAGAAATCAGCTGGACGGGAGGCAACAAATTCTTCAAAGGCATTATGTAATGCCTCTCGGGTATTGAATTTATGTCCCGACAAGAAGTTATCCAAACTCTGGAAAAAGTAGTAGTCTGTAGGCGCAAGGTCTGGTGAGTAGGGCGGATGACGGAGAGCTTCCAACCCCAGTTCTTGCAACTTGGAGACCGTCTGCTGTGCAGTATGAGGTCGCGCGTTGTCGTGCAGGAGCAGCGGAGACCGAGCGATTGACCAATGCTGGTTGGAGATGTGCCAGCTTCTCTATCATTGTTAATAATATTTTTTTTAATAATAAATCGTTTATTTATAAAAAGGGGCACATTTACAATTAAGTATCTTAACAAATAAAATAGAGCACTGTTGCTTATTGCCTGAACTAAGTGGAACCTGTGTTTCAGGCTAGAAGGTGCGTAAATACCTACTTAAAATAAATAAATCAACAATGAAAGAAAAGTAAATTACTAAAATTACAACTTACTTTATTGTGTTCAGTTCTTCACAGTACACATCTGCAGTAATGCTCAACCCGTTTTGTAAGAAGCTGTGGTGAATCACTCCGGCGCTAGACCACCAAACAGTGACCATCACTTTTCTAGGGGTAAGTTTTCGTTTATGGTATTGTTTAGGCGCTGAACCAGGATCCAACCAACTTGCTGAGCGCTTGCGGTTATCAAATAGTATCCATTTTTCATCGCAAGTAACAATGCGGTTCAAAATTCCTTCATTTGTGTGTCTGTTGAGCAGTGCAAGGCACGTCTCGACGCGTGGTTCGAGCTGGCGATCATTGAGTTCGTGGGGCACTCACTTGTCAAGCTTTTTTACGTTGTCAATTTGACGTAAATGGACCAATATTGTTTTGACGCTAACGTCGAAAGCTGCTGCTAATTCAGCCGTAGATTGTGTATCATCATCTTCCACAATCGCCTTTAACCGATTCGTTGCGATGCCTAATTTCACTAACTTCTAGCCGTGGCGTCGAACAAAAATAACGTGACACTGATCAAACAAAATGAAGTGAAAAATGAAGATAGTTTGGTTTCAGGTAAAACTTCCATAAAACTTAATTGAAGGAGTTATCATCGATTTCAAAATGACACATATCCGTGCCTGACGCCACACTTAAAAAGAAGTGATGGCACTGAAACGTGCCATCCGCAACGAATCGTCATTGTCGACCAAAGTATTCGGACGAACGCGAGGTTCATTTTTCAGGTCAAAATTTCCAGAACGGAAGCGAGCAAACCGATAACAGGTGGTGCTTTGGTTTGTAGTGTTAGCTCCGTCAACGTCGTTGATGTTGCGTGCCGCTTGTGCTGCGTTGCTGCCACGACGGTATATTCCATAATTACTCGAATTTTAACGTATCCATGATGATGAAAAAGATTGAAATGCGATGAAAATGTAAAAAAAATATCATGTTTTAAAAATAAAAATAATTTGGAATCGGAATTCTTAGCCAAACAAAAAATATTTTGATTTGAAATGGTTCGTACTGCAGAACGACTATTTCATAGGTTTATCTATTTGCTTATAACAATATTTTATTTGCTATTCATTGTGAATCAGATTTAAACAACGATCTTGGCTATTTCATTTGACTATCCGTTTTGTTTACTGATTTGATTTTGTTTTGGGTGGTGATATTACAACTCAAGAGTGCGTTTTTGCCGAGAAATGTTGGCGAAAATGGAAGAAGACCCACGGTTTTGCAACAAAATTCTGTGGAGTGATGAGTCCACGTTTAAAAGCTGGCAATTATAAAACCCTTTTGCAATGCATGAAGACAGGTCCCAGTACCAATTTAAAATCAATTACTTAATGGACTGGAATAATAATTGGAAAGATTTGACGGCACGGTTCGCGCAGTGGCCAAGCGATTGGACTGCAGCGCTGCGTGTCGCGGGTTCGATTCCCGCACGGAACAAATATTTGTATGACCTAAAAGTAATTGTTCCGGGTCTGGGTGTTTGTGTATGTGAGTTTCTATGTCTGTAAACGCACCCACGACACAGGAGAAATTCCTAGTGTGGGCATCGTTATTTTTTTGTTTGAAAAAAAAAAGATAATAGGGCCATTCGAGGTACCGGGAAATCTAACTGGTCAAAGTTATTTAGAACTTCTACAAAACGATCTTCCAAATTTACTGCAATTCGGGCACGCCGCAATCGCGGCGGTAAGAACCCTCATTGAGGAGTGGCTGGATAGGCTCCGGCCACCGTAGGCGCGGGCATGCGGGCGGCGAGTAATGGGCGACTCGCGGCCCGACCATGGACCATGCCCCGATCGACGGCGCGTTGTGTTCCACGCGCGCCTCAAGGAGTGTCAGCATAGTGATGGGGCCTGTAGAGGGCCAAAGCCTGCCGGGGTCGCGGGACTTACGTATTACCGTGACCCCGGTACGTAAAGGGCTAGTGAAGGACACCGTGGATTTTAGTCTGTATAAGTCTGACAGTCCCTCCCGCCCTGCCCTAGGTGGGAGGACTCATTTGATGATTTTACCACGAAAAAAAAGGAGGTGCCCGAGGAGGAGAGAGAAATGTATTCGTTGCAAAATGACGGCTGTCCGCATTATGCAGCATCTGTTCGTACATTTCTAAACAGAACATACTCAAACAGATGGATTGGCCGTCTGGGTACAATTTTGTGGACCCCACGTTCACCAGGCCTGGATCCATTAGTTTTTTTTTTATTTGGGCTGTATTAACGAAGACGTTTACGCAATGCCGATCCGTTCTCTGGAAATTAGTTTTTTTGCTTTTCTGATATAAGAAACCCTAACTATAAAACAGTGATCTTAATGTAAGTAGTGTACCTAGTGGAAATGATTTGCAAAGTGACTGAGTCAAAGCTACTCCAAGAAGGCAATCTCGACATCTCTTTAAAATTTCATTGCCAGGCCTGCGAAAAAACGGACAATCTACAGAGCCGTTATAACAAGTTGCAGTACAGTAGTCTGTTACTATTTCCTGGCTTTCGCTAAAAGCAATTGCGGTGACTGTTCATACAATTCCCAGTACGGTTGAAAGCAATTTAATCGCGGTATTCTATTCTGTGCAGCATTCGCATCTACTTTCCGGAGTCAGCTGAATAGACTAATTTGCTTTACTTTTTCATTTTCAATGCAAGTGAACCAACTTTAAGTAGGTATTTAATAGTATGAAATAAACAAGCGTCCTTATCATTGAACTTGAATTGCATAAACTGCATTTTATTTCATTCGGAAGCGTGGCTCTTATTACTTAATATCAATCTATAATCATGTCGTCAGTAAAGAATAATGATCATGTTTATCGATGTTAATATGTAATGTTACGAAACTTTAACAAATGAGCCTTTTTGTGTATGGCTTTTGTATATGAGAGAGTTCTGTGGGCCTATTGCCAACTATGCGATAGTCGTTCTTGTGTAGGAGAGTGGGGACTGTGCCAAGTAAATTCACCCTCCGCTCTGAATATTTGGCACAACTCAACGGAATGTAAATAATACATCTGTAAGGAAACAAAAACATTTTAAGTGGCTTTGTACGTGGGGTGTTACCTGGAAAGCATTTTGTACATCATATTTTGTGGTGGAAAAATATTTGGGGATCTTAAAAAACAAAACCACGTACCTACATGTTTAAATAAATATTGCACAAAGGATTGTCAAACGTGTTTTCCTCGCAGATTAGACTACACTTCGGGGTCGTTGGTAAAAACTAGAACTGCTTACACGTTACGTGAAAATCAGATATCCAGAACGAAAAAGAGAAGCCGAGAAACTAGGTCGCCTAATTACTACAGTATTTCTTAGTTCCGTATACTTTGCAAAAGTACGACTTTTTCCGACAAATTTTATTTTGCACTTCGATGTATTTATAGAGTTTTCTCTTACGAAGGACAAACTGATTTTCTTTTCTGGTAAAATCATCAAATGAGTCCTACCGATCGGCAGAGGGACGGCAGGGACTGACAGACTCGTACTAACTAAAATGGTTGTTCACCCAGGTGAACAAAGTAGACAACCTTGGTGTCCTTTGTTCACCTGGGTAAACAAAGTGGAATAAACTACTAAAATACACGGTTGTCCTTCAACATCTCTTTACATTCCAGGGTCACGGTTACCTGATAAGACAGTGTCGCGACCCTCGCAGGATTTGGTCCTCTCAAGGCGCGAACACGACGCGCCGTCGACCCGGGCATGGTCCATGTTGGGACGGCGAGTCACCCATTACTCGCCGTCTGCATGCCCGCGCCTAGGATGGCCCGAAAACGCTTCACGACGTCCGTTGCCGGGGGTAATCTTGTTCACGTCAAAATATTTTAACATAAGTACAATGTCCCTATTTTCCGAACCGACCATGGACCATGCCCGAGTCAACAAAATGACGGGGCTCCCGTCTAAACATAGGTCGCAGGATTTACGAATTGGCCTGGCTGACTGAAGAAGCTTCCCCAATCCCCAATGAAAAGGGATTCTTTGGAGGTATACTCACTCGGATATTCAAAGTAGTTTTTAAAACGTTAGAGAGTTTAATTAATTTGCAATTCCTATACATCAGTTGCCTATCTAAACATAAAAACTGGTCGTAGCTATTGTACCAAAAGATTGGAAATGATCTCTTCCATGCGCCTGTTCAGTTTGATCCACACTTCCCAGGACAACCTGTATTTATGATTAAAAATGTCGCAATGTTTTGATTTTTGCTTCCAACGTCGAAACTTCTTTAAAAATCAACTTTTTTTTATCGTGGTAGAATCATCAAATTTGTCCTCCCACCCAGGGCAGACCGGGAAGGACTGTCAGACTCGTACTGACTAAAATCCACGTTGTCCTTTAATAGTCCTTTACGTTCCGGGGTCACGGTAATTTGTGAGTCCCGCGACCCCAGCAGGCTTAGGCCCTCTAGATGACGGGGCCTCCCGCCACGTCATTTTGCTGACACTCTTTGAGGCGCGCGTGGACCATAACGCGCAGTCGACCCGGTCATGGTCCATGGTCGGACAGCGGACCACTGCGGCTGGGTTGAAGGGACGACGCTGTCCTCTCCTTCACGCGGCCCGTCTCCTCCTTCGGGAGCATGACTGCTTAGCAGAAGGAGGCGACCGCTTTACAAATAAACATAGCAAAAAATTAAGTGTGAATCAAACATAGCACACAAAGACTCTAAAAATTGCAGATAACTTATCATACGGAACACAATAAAGTTTCAAGTTTTACTCCACCACAGTAGAGAGTAAGCGCGGATTAAGTTCAACCAGGCCCAGACAAAGGCATACTTTAGAACACTTTGCTCCCATACTTACGTGTATAAGTTGAACATTAGAGTTTCTGTATCCACATCAGAAACTCTCATACTCTGTATGTGAACTGACGTTGTAGGCGCTTTCAAAAGAAAAAGAAAACTAATAATTATCTATACATATAATAAATCTGTAGACGGGTCAATTCTGTGCATTGAAAATATTGAATAAATAAATAGCGGGGGGTGTTGCTGGATCACAGAAACCCAAATATGTGATTAAAAAAGTTTTTGTCTGTCTGTCTGTCTGTTTGTATATGCAGGCATCATGTGAAAACTAACGGTTCGATTTCGATGAAACTTGGTATAATTATACCTTATTATCCTGGGCATAAAATGGGATACTTTTTATCCTGGAAAAATACGTAGAAAAAAACAATCTTATTTTTCAGTTTTATTCATAGACGTTGTTCTGTAGAACCGCGAATCTCCTTAATTACTATAGACTTAGCCGTATTTGGGTCCAATAAATATTTATAAGATGTCATTGTCAGAGTTACTCAAAATGGAGAAATAAACCATCCACGCGAAGATCGACATCCGCGCGGACGGAATCGCGGGCGGAAGCTAGTGTAAAATAAATGTGATATTATTTTTATTATCTAAATGTAATATTTTTATTAATTATTTACTTTCTTAATTTTTTTTTGCAAAAATTAAAAAAATCTTTAAAACATATAAATAATAGTAGCCAGAACAGGATCCAAGCTACCGGCGGTTAGGGCTCCAGAGAAAGGAACCTCCCAACAATGCTCGCCATGTCCAAAAGAACTGCTTTCTGAATCAGGCCCTTGATCCAGCTGGCCAACGAGAACCGCCTTAGATGTTGGTCGAGCCTCTTGGCAATTAAGCCATGGGCGGACACGACTATCGGCATAATGATCACTGAATCCACATCCCACATATCGACAACCTCGTGAGACAAAAAAAAAATATTATAAACATCAAAAACCCAACTGCATAATAATGAAAAGTAAAGATTGAAACAAGACCAACATGCAAAGGAGGATACCCACTTACGGTTTTGGATAGTCATCTAACAAATTTTGTATCCTTCAACTGCAATGATCTTGGTCTGGTTTCCCTTTTTTGTTATTATTTACACATAATATAATCAACATTGCCTCAATTTTATGCATTATTGTAATCTCCTTAAACCCTTGACTACTTGTCGTATTTATCGTTTTTTAATGGACTACCCCAACTGTACTACGGGCAAGAGACGGAAAGCTTTTGTTTTGCTTGGGCACCTATCATTTGCGCCTGGTACACTTCTGCTTAGAAAACGTTTATGCAAGGAGGTGTATGTAATATTGAAGTGTGCATTACACCAAGTCCAGATGACACAGTATGACATAGAAAACAGAAGATTGTATGCTCCGGATGTGCCATAAAAGAATATTACCGTTCATGTTTAACGGGTATGACTGCATAGGTGCATGAGCACATACCGTGAGCATTATCTGGTACGGGATCCGTAGACATATAGACAATTGTTTGTTGGTCCTGCATGAGCTATTATGGCCACTATTCATGCCATTATCTATGTACCCATTTGTACATATCATGAGAAAGAGCTAAGAGCTATGTTTTCTCCTGAAAACCAAAATTCGTCTTTTGACATAAAGGTCTCATGTACAGTTGATGTATACAGGTTGATTTGTAATTCGATGCGGTCCTTGAAATGGGTGATACTACAAGGCTTATTTGTATCAATTTTAACCTTGACAATATGGGGCCCAATTTGACTGGTTTTGGAGATATCGAACTTGAAACATTTTTAGAAAAATTTCCACCTCTCCTCCCTCATTAAGTGCTTATTGTTAGAAAGGAACGATGGTCACCACTAAGAATTTATACTTTTCTGATAGAATATAAACGACTGAATCTAGTGAATACCAGAAAATTATGGTTGTTACTGACAAGGTAGTAAATCAACGAGAATCGGTAGTAACTTTTATCGACCCAACATTATTTTTCTGTGATTTTTGTCCAATCTGCTATGTGATATTAGCTTTTCGAGTCATTGCGCTAAATTTTGGTCGATCACATCAGGCAAAATCGGTCTTTATCTGGAGGATTTTACCTGTCCTACCAGCAGGGTGACATAACTTTTATGCACGCCAGTTTAGTTTTTTTGTGAAACCAGAGTTTACAAACATTCCGTCATTGTACTTCTGGTACAAGTAGCTTTTACAAATGGAAGAAAATTGTTTTTTTTAACGATCTGGCCCATAGAGAAAAATACTCAGATAAAGACCGTTCTTACCTGGTATATTCAACCAGGATTTAGCGTCTTGAGTCAAAAAGCTAATAGACCAGATAGCAGTATTGACAAAAACCACAGAAATAAATGTTGGGTCAAAAAAATAATATTACCGATTTTCGTTGCTTTACTACCTTGACAGTAACAACCCTAATTTTCTGGTAAGATGCTAACTAAAAGGGGGTACTGTAGGACCATTTTAGAAAGGTAATGAGACGAGAAAGTTTTTTCTGTAATTTGTCAACCAAGTCTCATACATTTATTTTGAAAAATATGCTTTGAAAAACAAAGGAAGTAATCAGAAAACTTCAAAACAAAAACTTTATGACACTTAATTTCCCAAGATATGATTAGTTTTATAACAAAGTCACTTTCATTCACTAGATTCAGTCGTTCATGTTCTAGCAGAAAAGTATACATTCTAAGTGGTGAACATCGCTACTTTCTAACAATAAGCACTTAATGAAGGAGAGGTGGAATTTTTTTGATAAATCTTTAAAGTTCTATATCTCCAAAACCAGTCAGTTTGGAAACCATGTTGTCGGGGTTAAAATTGTTGCACATAAGGTCTAGTCACCCATTTTAAGGAACGCATCGAGTTATCCTGTAGATGGGAATGTTACAAGGAAAGGGACGGGGTCCATTCATTTATGTCAATTCTTCTTTATGCTAAATGTAAATAATGGATAGTGTAATCTTGATGTAAATGTTCAACTCAATTAATTAATGGTCCAAGCTGGAAGATGGACGCACATCATGTATGAGAAATTGTAACAGCCAAACATATGTGACAACAGCACATTACAAAACAATTTTGTGCGTACATAAGGACTTCTTATGCTTCATTTCATCCAGTGCTCCTGTTACTTCATTCTGAATTGAGAACATAGTCAATGATAATTATAAATCGTGTTACGCGGTAAGCTGAAATAAGACACTGACAGCAATGTTGCTTTATTTGGCCAAAATACTAAAATTCGTAATTGAAGAAGCTTTAGCTTAAGATTCAATAAAACATATTGGTAAGATTGTAGTTCTATGTAATACCAAATAACACACTGCTTTAATTGTAAAATTTTTGAAGACGGGTTTTCGAAATTGCGTTTTATTTTGGGTGCCAATGAAAAAAATGCACGATTTTTATTACATTTAGGGCCAGATCAAGTCGTGCGAATCATAGATCAGTTACCCTTTTTTGTTGCTTATTTTCTAACACACATATTTGGGAAAAGACTAGGCAGATGAGATTCTTCTAACAAGATCACCAATTTTTACCTTGAATCCAATTTCGAAGTAATTTATGAAAAATAGAAAACAACGACTGTTCCTTACACTATTTTTGCAGTTCACTCAAAAAATATATTAACTGGCTTTGTGTCAGTATTTCAAAACAATGATCTCTCTGTTAAGTCTGAGCCAGTGGGTTGTGGAGGACACAGATGAAATTATATCACCTACATAGCAATTTTCTTTTAAACTTGGGAAAATCATCTATGAGGCCTCCCACCCAGGGCAGAGCGGGAGGGACTGTCAGACTCGTACTGACTAAAATCCACGGTGTCCTTCAATAGCCCTTTACGTACCGGGGTCACGGTAAATCATAAGTCCAGCGACCCCGACTTGCTTTGGCCTTCTAGAAGCCCCGTCCTTTTTGCTGACCCTCTTTGAGGCGCGCGTGGAACACAACGCGCCGTCGACCCGGGCATGGTCCATGGTCGGACAGCGAGTTGCCCATTACTCGCTGCCCGCATGCCCGCGCCTACGGTGGCCGGAGATCGTCTGCCGACGTCTGTCGCCGTGGGCGTCTACCACTGCGGCTGGGCTGGAGGGAGGACGCTGTCCTCTCCCTTACGCGGCCCGCCTCCTCCTTCGCGAGCATGACTGCTTAGCAGAAGGAGGAGACAGCTTTCCACTCCGTCTTGCCCCGCAGCATGGCCTCGACCGGCAGCCCTGCAACGTAAGCTCCACCGTATCCTCCGGTCGATCCTCGCAGTGGTGACACCCAGGCGTTTCTTCCATCCATATCAAACACAGGTACCTCCCGAAACTTCCGTGTCCGGTGAGGACCTGCGTCATGCGGTAGGTCAGGACGCCGTGACGCCTATCCAGCCACTCCTCAAAGAGGGGTCTTACCGCCGCGATTGCGGCGTGCCCGACCTACATAGCTTAGAATAAATATGAACACCCATCCACTAAGTCTGTCGTTTAAATAATATAGAGATCTTCGCACGGTCACGTTACGTTGGGTTAAAAAGTTTGTGTCGGTAGTCTCTCGTGCGGAATAGTAATCAGGATCAGCTGGGAGTATATTTTTGCAAGTATAATTGGTTTGGCTTTGTACTGAACAACCCAGAATATGAAAATCGGGACAATTATCTGGTTTTGAACCAACTTACAGTCTTTAATTTTTTTTTAATCATTTTTATAAAGGAGTTTAGACCAATAAACCCCCATAATAGAAAAAACTTCGATATTTTTTCATCTGCTAACTATAAGGTTATAATGACACAGTGACAATACAATCAGATGCCCGATATCACACAGCACGTCTCTTCTTCAACCTTTAGTCACCCATTGGTGAGTGTAGGTCTCTTCCAAATCTTTCCACTTCTGGCGGTTTGGTGTTAAGGTGGATCCACACATTGCGAGCATGCGCTCCGCACGGCGTACAACGCATGCCTCGGCTTGAGGCGTGCGTGTTGACAAATTATACCAACATATGCTCGGGTCGAGCTATCGCGTGCTAACCAAATGCTCGAGGCAAGTAGGCGCGCAGACGATAATCGATGAAGGCCAATAGTAATGGTTGATTGTACTCGCACTTCTCGATCACTTGGCGTACTATGAAGATGTGGTCTATAGATGAAAATCCACTCCTAAACCCTGCCTGTTCTACTGGTTGTGCTGAGTCCAGTGTGGTGGTAAGACGGTTTGTGACAACTTTAGTGAAAAGTTTGTATACATGGCTAAGTAGTGAAATAGGTCGATAGTTGCCCAGATGTGTGGTTCCCCTTCTTATGCAATAAAATGACGACCGCATTTTTCCACGATACTGGAGTAATTCCCTCGATTAGCTCTTTACTATAGAGTACTTGTAGCTGCTTGAGTATTGGACAACCCACAAGAAGAAGATGTCCGTAGGTGATTCCATCTTCTCCAGGTGATTTCCCTTTCTTCATTAGCTTGAGAATGTGCTTTATTTTGTACATGCTAAATTCGGGAAGATCAGTTAAATGTTTGGTTAGGGTTGCTCGTGTGCGTTTGGCTCGGATGAGTGTGAGCTGTATAAACCTGTGTAGAATTTCTCCACAGTCTCAATTAATTCTCTGCGATCAGATGTTTGTTGTCCGTTTTGTTTAGTAAGCCTGGAGGCTACCGCAACTCTGTCGTTTTCGAATCACTTTTGGCCTTTTATGTACTTCTATGGTTTCCACTATTAACTCATGTTTCTTCTCCTCTGGTGTTAACGAATAGTATGTCTTATCTGTCAATTTAAGGTGTTGATTCCAGGTTGGTCTGTTGTTGCTAGTACAACCTTTCGACGTTCCAGTAAGACGGCTAAATCTGGCGATGTATTAAGCGACTTCCTCTCCACAGGTTTAATCTTTTAAACTGTGCTCTTGATAGAGTCCACTAGATTTTGGTGAATTTCATCAATTTGCCATTTATCATGTACGTATCTGTGAGTTTTACAATCAATTCTTCTTGTTAAAGTTCTTTTTGTTCTGTCAAAAATGTGTTGTCACAGTTAGGTTTTAGTGTCTCAACCAGTCGTCTTCTTTCTAGATGTAAATTGAGTGTAATTCGGGCTCTTACGATTCTGTCGTTACTACCTGCGCTCACTCGGTTTAAAACGTCAACATCGCGGAAAATATGCTTTTTATTTGACAATACATAGTCGATTTGGTTCTTGGTTCTTCCGTCTGGACTTCTCCATATCCACATATTGTGGGGCTGTTTCTTCAAGAATGTGTTCATGGCGTATAGTTTTTGATATTCTAAGTAGTTGGCCAAAATATGTCACCTTTCGTTTCTTTGGCCAAAACTAAACCCGCCCATAGTGGCCATCACCCAGATTCCCACCTAATGCATTAAAATCTCCAATGACAATGACATAGAATGAGGGGTTTTCATTGAGGGCCTTGCTTATACCGCCATAGAAATTACCTATTTCTTCGTCGTCTCTGGATGAAGTCAGAGCTTATACTTGAACTATCTCAATGAATATCGACAGTTGCGTTTAAAGGTCGCATATATTACACGAGGGGATATTGCACAGATGTTCTGCAGTAAATCAACCATCGAGGTATTTATGAGAAATCCCACAATCCCTTGGGACTTGTCGTCATATCCCTTGTAGTAGAATAGTTGTCTAGTGTGGAGTTTAAGCAGTTGTTTGCCTCGAACAAAAGCATGCTCTTAGAATGCATGTTATTTTTTATTGCCAGTCACCGTAGGATTGATCCTATGATGACGTGCAATATTTGCAAACTTATCTGAGAATTGAAGAATATTATTGAGTGTATGATGATTTGCTAGTTTTTTCACGCAAATACTGTAAAGAGATCGTGAAATGATTAACGCAATTTTGATACCTACCATATTTTTTTCAAAACCACCAAAACCAAAAACTTACTTAATTAAAATTCAAAGAGCGCAACGAACAATTATAATGATAATTTTTTTTTTTTAAATCAGGTATCCCACTGTAAGGCATAAATAATAATACTATAAGGCAATTATTCATTAAGACCATTATCGACAGGCCTGTTGGTCTAGTGGTTAGTGACCCTGACTGCTATGCCGGAGGTCGTGGGTTCGATTCCCACCCTCGACGTGTGATGAGCACGATCATTTGTTCTGTGTCTGGGTGTTATTTATCTATAATATGTATGTATTTTGAAATATATAAGTAAATTTATCAGTTGTCTAGTACCCATAACACAAGCTCTGCTTAGTTTGGGACTAGATGGCGTTGTGTGATAGTTGTGCAATATTTATTTATTTATTATACATAAACAACACACAAAACCATCACAAACCTATATATATAAAAGAAAGTCGTGTTAGTTACACTATTTATAACTCAAGAACAGCTAAACCGATTTGGCTGAAAATTGGTGGGGAGATAGCTTAGAACCTGTTTCCGTGTGACGTAAAAACGACGAAAATCTAAATGGACTGAATTTCCTTAAATACTAATAAAAGAATTTACAAACAAGTGAGCGATCAATTTTGGCGACGAAGAATAAAGATGTAGATGCCTTATACTACATTTTTTTTTAAATTAATGATGAGCGAAGATGTCGTCTCAGAATTCGGAATGAAATCATTGGTACATTACATTCATTCAAATCTATTGACTGTGTAACAAATGAATATGTAGCCACTAACTACCCAATTGAATTTTCAAACACCTTGGATGTGCCTGGCTTACCACAGCACCATACCGCAGCCAAAGGTTGGCGCTGTAGTAATCATACTTCGAAACATAAACCAACCCAGAACGTGCAACGAAACGCGTTTGGTGGTATTCTCATTCCCGAGGATCGCGATGATCCCAAACGGCATATTCGTTTGAGTTTAAACGACTTCAATTTCCGATCCATCTTGCATTTGTCATGACTATTAACAAATCACAAGACCAATCCTTGATAACAATGACGCCCCCCCCCCCCCTTAGAGGACCAAAGCAAAATCGCAACGTGCTTCACTGAACAGTACAACCCTTGAACCAAAATACAGGGCCAATAAAGAATCGTTCATTTTTGACTTCATTTTTTTTAAATAAATTTTTTATCCTTCTAAAAAATGGCATAGAAAATTGCCTCGAAGGCTAGTTATTAAATGTTGCTTGGCGGGAGTCTCGAGAATGCATTACTTCAAATATTTATATATAATATACTAGCTGTACCCTGCCCCGCTTCGCTGTGGCACAAAAAATTGTTTAAAAAAAAATAGATAAAAACCATCCTTGATGCGGATTATATATCATGCTAAAATTTCAGCTCAATCGGTGCAGAACTTTTTGAGTTTTTAAAGCATACACAAACCAACATAACATTTTTATATATATAGATAGATTATATTGTATGTCTTTTTAACTTTTTTTTTTACAATAAGCAATTTAATTACGCACATATTGACCTTTCTCGATCTGTCGGATTTCTTTAGTAGATTTTCAACCTTATCACGATAGTGGAAGGTTGTTGTTCGATTGGTGGAATTTTCCAGGTTCGGATGAGTTGACCTGCTGGCTTCTGTACAACATAGTAAAAGCGTGGAATGTAAACACTTGTAAGTAATGTTTTATGACGCATTCATCAAGTCAATATTCAAATTGTGTTTAGTCTATAATGTCATGTCAGACTATATTACTTACAAGTTGTGTGTATTAAATGGCATAAAATTATGTTCTTTGTTGAGAAATTTCAGGTAAAGCCGTGTGAGCAGTTATCATGCATCACAAACACTAAGTAATGTTTTTATAAAGAAAACAAATAATTACGCTCATTATCTGCTTATACTGTGTACATCGAAATCGAAGACAACAAACTGGCCGCACTCATACAGTTTATAACTAATACGGAGAATTAATACGGAGAATTTGTTTTGTCATAAAACTAGCCACAATAAGTTAAACATACCTACCATCATCAATTGAATAACAACGTTGTAAAATTGTAAACATTTTTTTTTATCGTGGTTAAATCATCAAATGAGTACTCCCACCTATTACTGTCAGACTCGTACTGACAACATCCACGGTGTCCTTCACTACCTCTTTACGTACCCCCCGGTACGTAAAGAGCTAGTGAAGGACACCGGTCACGGTAATCCGTAAATCCCGCGACCCCGGCAGGTTTTGGCCCTCTACAGGCCCCGTCACTATGCTGACACTCCTTGAGGCGCGCATGGAACACAACGCGCCGTCGACCCGGGCATGGTCCATGGTCGGACAGCGACTCGCCCATTACTCGCCGCCCGCATGCCCGCGCCTACGGTGGCCAGAGATCGTCTTGCGACGTCCGACGCCGTGGGCGTCTACCACTGCGGCTGGGGTGGAGGGAGGACACTGTCCTCTCCCTCACGCGGCCCGCCTCCTCCTTCGCGAGCATGACTGCTTCGTAGAAGGAGGCGACCGCTTCCCACTCCGTCTCGCCCCAAAATTGTAAACATAGGCTAAGTTTAAAGAAAATAAAGTTTTATTATTATATCCTTTATTCATTACTTTCACTTACTAAGTATTTTTTTTAATATTTTTACAAAAACATTTAAAAATATAAATAATAGTAGAACTGCTTTCTGAATCAGGCCCTTGATCCAGCTGCCTAATGAGAGCCTCCTAAGATGATTGTCGAGGCTCTCGGCAATTAAGCCATGGGCCGACAGGACTATAGGCACAATGATCGCTGAATCCCCATCCCACATATCGACAACCTCGCGAGCCAAATCAATATACTTAATTTGCTTATCTTTTTCAGCTTTTGTGAGGTTCTCGTCATGCGGGACGGTTATGTTAACAATCATTGTGCGCCGCTCTGATCGATCCACCACCACTATATCAGGTCTATTGGCTACAATAGTCCTGTCAGTGATGATGGATTGATCCCAGTACAGTGTGATTTTGCCACTTTCAAGAACTGGGTCGGGCACATACCTGTAGCTCGGCACTTCGGATTCGATAAGGTTGTATTTTAGAGCAAGTTGCTGATGGATAATCCTGGCTACAAGGTTATGTCTATGCAAGTATTTTCCGTTAGCAAAATAAGTATATTTTTAGCGTGGTAAAATCACCAAATGAGTCCTCCCACAGACTTATACTGACTAAAATCCACGGTATCCTTCAATAGCCCTTTACGTTCCGGGGTCACGGTATTCGTTAGTCCCATGACCCCGGCAGGCTTTGGCCCTCTAAGTGGGGGGGGGTCGTCATTGTTATCAAAGATTGGTCTTGTGATTTGTTAATAGTCATGGCGAATGCAAGATGGATCGGAAATTGAAGTCGTTTAAACTCAAACGAATATGCCGTTTGAGATCATCGGGATCCTCGGGAATGAGAATACCACCAAACGCATTTACGCGTTATGTTTCGAAGTATGATTACGATACGATTACTACGGAGCCAACTACTTTGGCTGCGGTACGGTGCGGTGGTAAGCCAGGCACATCCAAGGAGTTTAAAAATTCAATTGTGGCTTCATATTCATTTGTTACACAGTCAATAGATTTGAATGAATGCAGTGTACCAATGATTTAATTCTGAATTCTGTAGACGGCATCTTCGCTCGCTTCGCTTCGCTAAAAAAAATTAGATTAAGTCATCTACATCTTTATTCTTCGCCGCCAAAATTGATCGCTAACTTGTTTGTAAATTCGTTTGTTAGTATTTAAGGAAATTCAGTCCATTTAGTTTTTTTTATCTGCAAAATAGGGTCCTATGGTCGTATTGAATTTATGCAGTCTTAGTTAATTTTTTTGGTATTCAGTATTCACCGAAAAACTTTTTTACCGGTGGGCGCTATTCTTTATGTTCTCCTAGTACTTTTTATTCAGATCCCTCATTCAGTTTCGACGCCAACACCTTTTTCATGATCATGGACGGTACCACGTTTTATGTCACGTGATACGGAAACAGGATAAAAAACACGAAAACATACAATACTTTGATCAACTGTTTCTTTGGTCAAAAGTTATTCTACCAAATCTCAAAAAACTACGGAGTAAAGAGAAAAAACGTATGGAAAATAGATAGACCAATTTTAAGGTGATTTCAATGAAGTAAATGAAGTGAATGAAAAGAAATTCGGTCAAACATTTTTCGAACTTATGGTTAATAACTGAAAAGTTTAGATCATATTTCTATTCATTGATACTCTGAATAATTTTGTCGTCATGACTCTTAGTTGTTCTTGCATGCTTGTTGGTTTCGGGGTCGCTGTCTTTCGAAAAAGTTTATTGCATCATGTAGAATCTACTAAACTCGGCGAGGATGATAGCAGCAGTGGTGCAGCTAAGATCATCTTTAGCAATGATGTTGGAGCGCCAACACTCCGTCCCGGCCAACCGAAGGATAAAAAATTTCGCAAATACAGCAGTTCTTAAGAGATAAGCATTTTGAATTCCTATGAATGTACTCATATGATAAGATATAACAGAGAAGTAACTATAATGTGCGAAAATCGATTTTAACCATACATTACACAGATTGGTAGCAACAGTGCATAAATAGCTTGATATATTTCTGGGTCGCGATTGCATGAGCCGGCTTCAATCTGTTTGTTACTCGTACGAGTAGTATGCCACAGGGTTTGAACACGCCATTCTGTTCTGGTGCCCTAGATCTATAGTTTTTTGTCCGTTTGTTCAGGTGAGCGGAAAACTAACCCTGTAAGTAAAAGTTTTTAAAGAATATCTTACAAATTTGGAGACCCGTCGTCTATACAAGTTGCTTTTTAATGCGCTGCATTCTTTTCTAGGATCAATAGTTAGATTCCATACTAACTTAACTTCATCAGAAAAGACTGGGACAGGACTTATTTTATATTAGCATGGTTCAAATTTTCAACTGTGAATATTACGGAAACTTTTTGCAGTCGCGTGCGAGCGATCGTTCAGTTGACACGCTTACGTACAATTATCTAGTTTCGCTAGCGATTTACGGTTTTTTCTCTCCACTCGAAGTTCCGACTCCGAGATGGAGGGCAGTAAGAGTGTGGAGGACATGAGTGATTCAGAGGTTTTAGAGAACGTTGAACGTGAGTTAGTCTTATCAGTTGGTGAAAATATAATAACGAGAAGAAACGAAAGTTCCCAAAAAAAGCGGAAAAAAGAAAAGAAAGAGATGGAAGCAGTGAAGATGGCCTAAAGAGTGATGAAGAAGGTTTTATAACAGTTGTTCGACGGAAGCCAAAACGGTTGATCAGGAGTGATTCTTTAGATACACAAACAAGAATGAGGGTAGATGAAGAAAAAAAGAACGACGAGATCGAGATTTTGGAGAATCATCAAGTTAGTATCACGGCTTTAGAAAGTCTGCCTAAGCAAATTGCGTTGGCTAAGTTATTAAGATCGCAAAACATTACAGGTATTGACCACATCAAATATAAAAACATAAACAAAGCAATAATTACGTTTTTCAAGAAACAGGATGCCCTATCGTTAGTGGAAAGCAAAAAAATTGAGGAGATAGGGCTTCGTTGCCAATTCACATATGAATTAAACATGATCCATGGAGTAGTAAGAGGAATTGATCTAGATTTGAGTGAAGAAGAACTATCCAAAATTATTGAGTGTGACGTTAAAATTTTGAGTTTGAAGAGAATTAACAGAATATCAAGTAACGGTTCATGGACACCAAGCGAAGCTTTCAAAATATGTTTTCAAGGAGGTGTTTCGCCAAAATATATCTACGCATATGATTGCCGTTTTAAAGTAGACGCATACCATTTTCCCGTGTCACAGTGCACAGGGTGTTGGCAATTCGGACACGTTAAAAAGTTTTGCTCAATGAAAAAGTCATTATGTCCAAAATGCAGTAGCTCAGATCATGATAACTGTGATATCAACATATTCAAATGTTTAAACTGTAAAGGGGACCACTTTGTTTTGGACAAAACTTGCCCATCATTTATCAAAGAAAAAAAAGTAAGAGATATTATGAGTAAAGAACAAGTTACTTATAGAAAAGCATTACAGTTATACACAGAAATGAGAGTAAATAGGAAGTCATCAAGTCGAGAAGATATATTGACAGCAGACTCATATAATACTAAGGACATAAGAGGTACCTACAGCAGTGTAGTAAAAGAAAACACATTAAATCAGCAGAGATCTTCCGGAGCGCCTTCTGAAGTTACTATTCAGGAGGAGGAAGAGGAGGATTCCAAGGAAACTTCAGAACAAAACATAGGAAGGTGTAGTAGAAAATCAGGTCGAAATGTGCTTAGTAAATCAGGAAAAGTGTTTAAGGGAGTGGAAAACGCAGGCAGATCAAAAGAAGTAAATATGGAGGTTCAACAGCAGAGTTTACTTAATTCAGAAGAAAATATAAAACGAGACGAACATATCAAGGATAGGTTGGAATTCAAGCAATTTTGGATTAAAATGAAACGTATAATTATGTCAGAAGACAGATTGGAGGACAAAGTTTCAGCAATATGTAGAATTATATGGGAAGAACTAAAACAGTTTGTTGTTAGTAAGGTATTAAATTTCTCTAACCTTGTTAATGGATAATTCTAGTACTACTTATATTAGACTTAATGTAGTACAGTGGAATGCTCAAAGCCTGCGCCCCAAATTAGTAGCATTTACAGATCTTTTAGCACGTGAAACTATACACATTGCGATTATCAGTGAAACTTGGCTAGACATTGATTCCGTCATAAATATTCATAATTATAACATATATCGAAAAGATAGAACGCATTCTTACGGCGGTGTCGCCATTATCGCCCACAAGTCGTTACAATCTTCCTTAGAGCCATTTGTAGTAAATAATACAGGTATTGAGATAGTTTGTGTAAAGTTAATTAACTGCAAGGACTTAGAATATGTGGCATCTATTTACTGTCCGTCTAGTATACGAACACAAATTTGCGATTGGGATGAGATTTTTTCACACTTTTCATCAAAAACTCTAATAGCTGGCGATTTTAACGGGCACCACACCAATTGGTCAGTGAAATCAGATGTACGAGGTTCCCAAATCATGGATTCCTCTTTAGATCACGACTTCATATCTATAAATAATGGGGACTTTACGCGGGTTAAGTTGGTTAACGGGCATTTGCAACAAACTTCGCCTGATATTTCGTTTGTTTCTTCTGACATTGCCATTAATTTTTGTTGGAAAGTCTTAAACGAGCATTTAGGGAGTGATCACCTAATAATTAAGCTGAGCATTGATATCGTAGATAATTTCAGACGCATAAAAAAACGCAATTATAAACGTGCAAATTGGAATGAGTATACACAAACTGTCATTAACAGGGCAGCGGACAAACATATACCTTTAATTAAAATAAATAATAAACCGGATAAAAAATTCAAGCCTAAAGATTATTGGACTCCTGATTTGTCTAAAATAGTCGCGCAGAGAAGGTTAGTTTTAGCTAACTTCAGGCGAAATCCGACGCCTGATAGAAGTTAAAAGACATTACAAATCAATCTCAGTTTTTAATTAGAAAAGCAAAGTCTGATGCCTGGCATAAGCTGTGCGATTCCTTTGATGAAAAAGTGTCAGCGTCTTATATCTGGCAACGTATGAAGTGGGTCAAAGGTTTTAAGCAGACAAAAGTATATCCGTCCGTTGAGAAATCTCTCGATTTACTATATTCTCTTACTGCAGATTACGCGTCCAACACAGAACCAGTTTTCACATCAAAAAATGAACTGTTAGAATCTAAGTTTTCCATCCAAGAGTTACACAGTGTCTTAAAAAAAAAGGATAAATCACCAGGTGAAGATGACATATCATATACGATGCTTTATTATTTACCGGATATTGCTAAAGAATATTGACTTAATTTATATAATAATATTTTTCAAAATGGTGTTATACCTTCTCAGTGGCGAAACATTCAAATAGTCCCTATTCCGAAAAGCAGTAGCAATAATAGCAGTGAAGTAAAATTAAGACCAATTTCTCTAATTTCATGCATCTGTAAAATTTTTATTTAATTATCTATAAACGCTTAGAATGGTATACTGAAAAGGAAAAGATATTGTCTCCATTCACAGTAGGTTTTAGAAAATCGAAGTCCTGTTTAGACTGCTTGACTCAGTTAGTTACAAGTATCCAGATTGGATTCTCCAAGAATTTGCCAACATTAGCTTGCTTCTTGGATATTGAGAACGCCTATAACAATGTCTCAATTGACGCAGCGTCATATGTTCTGGACAGGCTTGTAATCGGTTCCAAGCTTTGTAGGTATCTGTGGAGGTTTCTCAATGAACGACATTTGAAGATAAAGTTATGTGACGGTAGTATAACTAGTAGATCCACAAATAAAGGTCTAGCACAAGGAGACCCTCTATCTCCGCTGCTTTTTAACTTGATTACTTACAAAATATGTCATAAACTTCGAAATATCTCAGTTTTGCAATACGCGGATGACTTCGTTATATATGTTTCTAATAAGGACCTCCAAATTTGTGAACGATATATACAAAATAGTTTAGTCTTAGTTGTAGAGATATTAAATGAGCTAGGGTTGGTACTCTCCGCAAATAAAACACAATTTTGTCTTTTTAGTAGAGGTCGCAGGAAAAACTTCCTACACTAAGCTTGGAAAATCCTTTAGTTTATTCAGAAAATATCAAATATTTGGGAGTATGGCTAGATAGGAGCTTAAGATGGGGACGACACATTAATGAAGCGGTCAACAAATGCTCAAAATTCTTAAACATATTAAAGTTATTAGCAGGGAGGTCTTGGGGAGTGCACATGGTACATTTGAGACGATTATACATTTCCTTAATTAGAAGCCGTATGGATTATGCATCAGTTTTATACGATAATAGTGCCAAAACCCATATTTGTAAACTCGATAAAATCCAGAATCAAGCCTTGAGAATAGTAGGAGGATTTATCAAAAGTACCCCAATTCACGTCATGGAGAGAGTTACATATTGCTCCTTTATTTATAAGAAGACAATATCTAGCCTATAAATGTTTATTAAAAATTAGTGCTTGGTCAAATATTAGTAATACTTATTTAATTTCTGAACTGAGTGCCCTTACGCAGATTAGTTATTGGGTTAATAAAAAAAAGCCTCTACTCTCACAAACAATTGAGGATGTGAAACAAACTGAAGGTGTTTCGGTAGATACGCTTAAAATGTTTACTTTCGACATTTGGCTGTCAGCGGTTGATTTTCATCAACATTTAGTTATCAGTTTAGATTGTATATCACTTGCTAAATCAAGGTACGAGCCTAATATTTTACTTAATGAAGTTATAACAGAATTGAATACTAAATATAGTGGGTGGCGAAAACTGTATTCAGATGGGTCTAAGGGCGCTCATGGATTAGGTGCAGCTTTTTATGATTCATTTTGTAATTATAAAGCAGGTTTTAAACTAATGTCAGATGCATCCATCATGACGTTGGAACTCATTGCAATTTTACAAGCCTTGTCCTATGTAACAAAGGAAAAATTTGATAAGGTTGTTATATTTACTGATAGCAAAAGTGCATTGCACCACGTGGCTCGATGTGCCTCTGGCTTCAGAGGGACATCGATAGCTTACGACATTTAAAAACATATTTTCGTGTTTATTAAAAATAGCACACAGTTAAAGTTGCAATGGGTTCCAGCGCATCTTGGTTTGCAGGGTAATGAGGAAGCTGATTGTTCATCTAAATTAGCAGCAAAAGAAGGAGTCGAACTGGACTTCATACCAGATTATGTAGAACATGTGCCAAAGTTTAAAAAAAAACTTTCAGTAATTGGAAAAAACATTTTAATAGTAAATCAAGAGACAAGGGAATATGGTACAAAACTATTCAAAACGAGCTTCCTCAAGTGGCCTGGTTTGACGGTAGTAGGTTGAGTAGAAATTATGTGAAGCTAGCTGTAAGATTACGGTCTGGACACTTTCCATCGGCAAAGTTTGCATTCCTCATGAAGAAAGTAAGTTCTCCCAACTGCACCACATGCAATGTAATTGAGGATGTATATCATTTGCTGATGGAGTGCGTCAAAAACCAAGAGGAACGGAGAATTCTAATCAATGAGTTTAATTTAAATATATCGCAAGTAGGTTTAATTCAGTCAATTTTATCACAACCGAAGTCGGATTTAGCGAAAAGATTTAGTGAGCTGGTGTATTTTGTTAATTAGGAGTCCCCTTTAATTTATTTTAGTAAACTTAGGCTTTAACTATTGTTATGTAATAGTAAGTGCACGGCATGATGGGGTTGACGTATCCATTGGGATAAAAACTCCAAATTAATTTAATAAAAGATTTAAAAAAAAAACGGAAACTTTTTTCCATATAAATCTTTAACTGACGATAACCAACACAACCAAAGAGATTATCCAATTTGGTGCACTCGTAAGTTTTGCGCGTTCATACATTTCGGGGACTCATTTTTATCTATATACAACATTATTTTTTGTTTATGCGAAACCTGATACACCTGTCTAGTATTTTTGTGTAAAGAATCTATGTACAAAATTTTAAAACCGTATCATAAAAAATCACAAGGTTATAAGTTTGTATATTACCTGGTTGTCTGTTCAAAAACATGCTCATTTCGCGGTACTCCCGCGTAAACCGCGTTTCCTGTGTTATACACTAGTGATAATAGCTTGGCAATAGGTACCTAACCGTACGGTAATTGTATTGTAATTAACTGGCAATAAAATTAAAAAAAATATATAACATACACCATGTTACATATTTTTTTTAAATTTGATTGCCAGTTAATTACTGGAATCAAAAATTATTGGAATCGAATCAGTTACTGATTCTGAACAAATTATTTCAAGTTTCGCATATACTAAAAATAATGTTGTATATATAAAAGAAACGGGTTTGGTATTAAGACTCGACTACAGCCGAAACCGCATTTTTTTTTTATCGTGGTAAAATCATCAAATGAGTCCTCCCACCCAGGGCAGGGCGGGAGGGACTGTCAGACTTGTAGTGACTAAAATCCACAGTGTCCTTCAATAGCCCTTTACGTACCGGGGTCACGGTAAACCGTTGGTCCCGCGACCCCGGCAGGCTTTGGCCCTGTACAGGCCCCGTCACTTTGCTGTCACTCTTTGAGGCGCGCGTGGAACTCAACGCGCCGTCGACCCGGGCATGGTCCATGGTCAGCAGCGAGTCGCCCATTACTCGCTGCCCGCATGCCCGCGCCTACGGTGGCCGGAGATCATCTTGCGATGTCCGACTACCACTGCGGCTGGGGTGGAGGGAGGACGCTGTCCTCTCCCTCAGGCGGCCCGCCTCCTCCTTCACGAGCATGACTGCTTCGCAGAAGGAGGCGACCGCTTCCCACTCCGTCTCGCCCCGCAGCATGGCCTCGACCAATGCCGGGCGCGAGAGGTCTCCGCCTATCGCCGTCGTGAGGACACGGCGGTGCTCTGCCCAAGCGGGGCAGTCCTGCACCGTATGCTCCACCGTGTCCTCCGAACGATCCTCGCAGTGGTGACACCCAAGCGTTTCTTTCCTCCCTATCAGACACAGGAACCTCCCGAAACTTCCGTGTGAGGTGTTCCGTCGGTGGGGACCTGCGTCATGCGGTATGTCAGGACGCCGTGACGCCTATCCAGCCACTCCTCAAAGAGGGGTAGCCGAAACCGCTTAACACAGAAACTTGAATTTTGGAAAATTATTTGTATTTTTGAACAAATAATAATCTTTTTGTACCACTTGCTCAAAAAAGTGACATTCTATGCTTCAAAAAGCGAACATAACAGTCATTTTTAATCTGTTAAAAACAGGGAAAGAATATTGTACTGAATTTCATTCATCCTCTAGGGAGAGAATGTGATTTAAATTTGGAATACTTACCGAAATTTGTACTGAACTACATCTGTGTTTACACCATTGAGTTTGTATATAAAGCATTACACATCTTTTTGAAAAAGGAATACGCATTTATTATGCAGTTATGATTATTAAATAAAATTACGAAAACCGAAGAGGCCTTCCAAACCATACACGTTTAGTTCGTATGCATACTGGCACTGCATGTTTTGGAGTAATTGATTAGGTTACTACTAAGTATATGTTAGTATTTGCGTACTAGTCTTGTATGGATTGGAAGACATTAGTAAAATCTATATGCGATTAGTTACACACCCTTTGCTTATTGGCCTTGTGTAGAATGGAAACACGCTGAATCGACATTATAATCTGTTGATCTATCTGTTATCATTCCTTGTAAACGGCGCTACATGTACCGGTAATTACTTTCCGTTGGATAATTTCCGGCCTCGTCCGGTTGCATCCTGGATGAAACCGGAACCGAAAGGCAGAAGGAAATATTATTTTGTAGTAGGATATTTACGTGTTATAACATTATAATATTATTATTCATTTGGCTAAGTATTGCCTAGCATTGGAACAGTGTCTGTTGAACAACAAGGCAATGTGCCGTGTGTTGACGGCCTCTAGAGTACAAGACGGCAAGATTGCAAGACGGGATCATACGCGTGTCGTAAGAAGCGACAATACCCGTCGAGCTTGGTTGTAAATACTATTTCAGGGTCACTGTGCCCACAATTGGGGACAAACTGTTTAATTGCCGCCTCTGACGTGTGTGGATATGGCTTATTCGCGTGGCGGCCAGGGAGCCCCAGTGAAATGACTCGCTGCTGTCCGCTCGCGGACTGAACACTGAGCGGTTGCTGGTTATAGGTTTACAATATTGCTGCTAAGAATGATGCGTCAAAGAAGTTAGGTAAATAGAGGTATACTATTCCATATCCATGTTGCATTATTCGCATTATCGATTATTTAGATAAATGAAAAATCTATTGTATAGCGTCTGACGGCTATGCCACATGCAGGGAAAGTACCTTGAATATTATAGATGGAACATTTTACTAAAAGAAGACATTATTTTAATTTAAAAAACAATTTAGGCTACATTCATAGATTTTTTAATAATGACACTGTTGAACCGGGAACCGAATCGAATCGAACGAAGTAATTATAAGGTTCCATCTACAATATTCAACGTATTTTCCCTCCATGTGGCATAGCCGTGCGACGCCCTGTATAATACTCAGATACAAAGGCGTAATCGATTTGCTGACGATTGGTATAGTATAAGTTGTTTAGTGTGTGTTAGTATCGACAATCTGTACAATTTAGAGTCGGTCACGTAGGACATTTAATCATAATTTAGCTCAATCTAAGCTTTTATACGTAGTCGATAATATTAGAATGTTTGCGGTTCTGTGAGAAGAGAGAATGAAAGGATTAACTTCGTTTGGTATTGTCATATGCTATATTAAATAAATAAAATATATGTAGTGGATTTTCTTCTTTTTTAACTTTAGTGATTGTGTACATAAAGTAGACAGAATCTGTATCAGGTCCATATCAATTGCGAGCTTTTTTAGTTTTACTTGTCTCGATGTATGTTTGCAATCAAAACGTGCAAGTTAAAGAAGAGTGCTCGAATAAAACCGGCTCCGGCAGAAACGAGTTGTATCTCAAATTATCAATAATATAGTGTAATAAAATAAATACCGGGTATGATCGTGATCGGCAAACATAAAATATGCCAGTTTTGTTATTCAGTTGTCCATATAAAAAGTAGTTCGCAGTAGTAGTATATAACCCTATTTCTCAAAGACGCCTTTACCTATTTAGTAAAGTTAGAGCCGTTTTCGAGAACCGAAAAATATATAATATACAAATATTGTTCGTTTAATAGGATAGGATAGGATTATAATAAAGTGAGGTATTTAAACCCGTATTAATTACACCAAACACAAGATGAAATCGCGTACTAAAAATAATATATTGAATAAAAGTAAACTTACCTAAAAATCTTTTGGGACATAACGTTTTGTGAAGCAGAATTCACTACTGTCGAAGGGGCTTTGGCCTCACTTCGGTACCGACAATAATATGCACCGCATTGCGACTTTTATACGGCACGAGGTGTCATATTTTATTTATCAGGCTCAGTAATATCATGAATGTACTAATAATGTTAAATATTCAAATAAACAATCGTTTGATAAGATACGTAACGATAAATACGGTTTGAAAGTTATCGGCCCGATCAATAGAGTCTAAACCAATATTTTTATTAGCCTCTATTTTATTTTATTTTTACTGTTATGGGTCGATTCCTACGACACTTGGAAAAAACGGTCAATAAGCTTCGGGTATCATTTAAGCTATCGCCAATTTAATTAGTTTTGTGTTTCTTAAATAATAGGGTTTGCCCGCAAAATAGTAGATTTGTCACCAAAACGTAGTCACCAAAGTCAGTCAGTCCGGGTCCATCTCCTTCGAACCAAACCTTTACGTGTTGGGGTGCCCCAAGTCCCGAGCTCGCTTCGCTCGCGCTTGGATCCCAAGTTCTTCTAATAACAATACCAATCGTGAAGGCAAACAATTAAAGTCCAGAAGACCCATCAGAGGTCGGAAAGCGCGCCAATTCGTTTCCGCCTCTTTGAACATATTTTATTAAAATTATAAATTTATGTTTTAAATTGTAACGAATACTCTTTATTTTAATAACTAAACGAAATCCAATTTAACTACTGTATTGGTTACAAATAACAAAAAAAAGCAGTCGCAGTCAGGGATGGATAAATCGACAAATAACAAAAAAAGCAGTCGCAGTCAGGGATGGATAAATCGATTTAATCAAAAAGTGGAAGATAGTATAAAGAATAAAATAAATGTTATAATTTACCTATACAGTTTATTGCTCCGGGGTCGAGGGACTTACGAATTACCGTGACCCCGGAACGTAAAAGCCTATCAAAGGACATCGTGGATTTTAGTCAGTACGAGTCTAACAGTCCCTCCCGCTCTGCCCTGGGTGGGAGGACTCATTTGATGATTTTACCACCAAAAAAAAACCGTTTATTGGCAGTGAGATTTGACTAAAGTCATTTTTAGTCAATTTGTTTTAATTTTTTAATTAAGGAGAGTATTTTTACTTGGACGTATAATTTGATGAGAATAATTTGATTCAATTGCATTTTAATTAAGAGCTGGTGCTTAACATAATACAGTTGGCACCAGGTATAATATCTAAAATAAAATCAACATCATATTCCGCTATTCTTATGATGTTTTTATGGAAGTTGGTAAAAGCCGGAGTTGCCCACGACTGTAACCACTTAAGAACTCACAATGTGCAATTTTCTCCTAAAGCACATAAATTAAACTCTCATTGAGCTCCGCGAAGTATCACTCGCCATGAGCTAGCTTATAGCGAGCGTAGCTTTAATATCCAACTGTTTAGTGTTCTACATTTTTTAACCGACTTATAAAAAGGGTAGTTATCAATTCGACCCGTATGTATGTAATATTTCCAGAACTACCCAGTTTTTATAAATCTGGTCTACAGGGTTATTTATAATTCGATGCAATGGGTGATACTAGACCTTATTTGCAACAATTTTAACCCCGACAACATGGGGTGCTGACTGGACTGGTTTTGGAGATATCGATGGTCACCTCTTATAATTTATACTTTTCTGTTATAAAACTAATCATATCTTGTTAAATTAAGTGTCATAAAGTTTATTTTTTGAAGTTTTCTAAAACTTCCCTTGTCTTTCAAAGCATTTTTTTCAAAATAAATGTATGACACTTGGTTCTACTAATTACAGAAGAAACTTTCTTGTCTCATTACCTTTCTAAAATGATACCACAGTACCCATTTTTAGTTAGTCTTACAAGAAAACTAGGGTTGTTGCTGGCAAGATAATAAATCAACGGCAATCGGTTATAATTTTTTTTCGACCTAACATTTTTTGTGTCTTTCATAAGTCGGTGGCAATAGTCAATGAAATAAAAAACAAAGTCACCGATTTCCGAAAGAAAAGTTATTTTAAACTTTTTTGTGTTTGTTTTTGAAGTCGACTCCTTTTTTAAGTTTGTTTATTCAGTTGCAATTTAAACTTCTGATTAATTTTGTAGCAAATCACTTAGAACGTTTATAGGAAAGAAAACGTATCATTTATCCTGATATTTTTTTAGCAGATCTTGGAATCGTTGGCAATAAGTGCAGTCGTACTTACTTCGTATACAAGGTGACGCAAGCCTCCAATGCTTCACGACTTTAGCATCCATTGACGCGTGCCTTTGAACGAACCTCTATGATTTGTATTGTCATCACCTGGATATCTAAATCGTAAGGTATCGGAGACTGGCGTCGCCTTGTGCACGAAGGGGCTAAAAAATGCGTTTTGTGAGGATGGGTGGGTGTTTCTTAGTCTTTACATCGAACGGATTGCGATGTCGATGTTTGGTAGAAAAAGTTTGGCGGTAAAGTTTAGAAGAAGACGCCTTAAAGCCTTTGTCAAACAGATAGGCGAAGCGAATCGAACCGAATACGTGGCGAATGCAAACCGAAGGCAGAGACGTCAAATTAAGTGCAGTGAACTGAGCTCTTTTATGGAGCCAGTGCCGAATGTACAGTGAACCGATAGCGAACCAAGGGCGTAACGAAGCGCTATCATTTTGTAATGTATGTAATAATCATCACATAGACAAGCGAAAGCGAATCGATATCGTCAGCGAGATATTTGCATTAGCTGGCTTTGTATGAACTACGTCAAATATATGTATAACTAATGCGGGAACGGAGCGAGACCGAAACATGTTGCCATGGCGGTTGTGTTTATTTACAGATTCTTAACCGTTTTTACGTTTTCTTCTCGACAGTCACCTTACTTTCCGTGCTTTGACTTTGCCGTAGGTAGGCTTCATTTCATCCTTACAGCAAGAAGCAAATTGTCACTCGAGTGCAAATTGTCCCGTCTCTTCTATATAATTTCAAAAGTCCTCATCTTACGTCTCTTCCGTGTAGCCCGCCTAAGAAACTTAATATTTTAGCCGAAAATCTTTTCACCTAGTAGATTTAAATTGAAAAGTAAATAGAAAACATTAAGTGTCGGCTTCTCGAGCCTCTAAGACTTACGACTTTTTACGTTCATGCACGTGTGTAGCTAATACTATCACCAAAAAGCAGTGTAATGAATATACATATTTAAAAATAAACCGACCAAAAACTGGCAATCCGATTACGTCGAAGAAATCCACCATAGCACTTTTGTTATTTTATTTTACCCAATCGTTCCAGTAGAATAAAATACAATTAAATTGATATTTATTTCCGTATTTACTACGATAAATGGAAATTACTTCCGATAACTTACTCCACGGTTATCTGCTCTTTCTCCCGGGCAATTCAATAATGAGTAAAGAAAATTATTGGACTGAATGAATTGGAAGAACACCATTCTCTTCTACAATATAATTACACTACGCGATAAATGATCAGATAGGTAAGTTTGCTTTCTAATAGGACCCATTCTCTCTAGTTTTGCCGAGTGATTGTATCATACGTGGCATGCCCAGTTATTATGTTAACATTGAGGTATTATTACTATATTATTGAATGTTAACATCTATAATACTGTGCCTCGTCCAACTTGGGCGAGTGCACCACATGTCACTCTGTAACATTACAGCTCTGTGGCGCGAAATACACATTTAACAAATTTTGCGATCCAATGCGGGACAGTTCATTTTCCCTTAGTCCCAACTTTCCGGTAATTTTGTTACGCTGTAGCGTTTAATGATAAAAAATGATTATGTTTATTTTCGGAAAATAATAACGGTTACGAAAAACAAATTATTCTCCAGCGATTTGTGGCTGACTATTATTCTAATCTAATTAACCAGCGTTATAATGAATTACAACAAATCCAAAACATAAACGAATAAAAATATTAAATTTAACAAACAAATAAGAGCATGTTCAAATTACATTTTCTCCTAAAAATAACCTCCGACAAAATTACTAAATTACCGACAACAGAAGTTAAAAGACAAAAAAACTTTTATTCATGATGAAAATACCAAATCCAGACCTGCTCTTATAACGTTGAAGATGATTAAGATACCTACTGACAACTAACTCCCTGCCTCCTTATTCAGTGAATAAGTACAACAGGTTATAATACTCAAAAAATTACAAATAAAAAATGAATCATTAGCACTAAGTACTTATATAGTTTACCATTTTACTTTGTAACTCTTTAGGCCGGTTTTAGTGCTTGACCGACCGTCGGTGCAAACCATTGTTCCTGACGACACGCATAACCGATCGTCAGTTTGTAACGTTCAGTGCTCTCCTGACCAAGCAAGCAGACCGACAGGTAGAGTCACATACATGTACACGAAATGGACGCGTTTACAAATTGTTTAATTGCTGCTTACTATCTTTGTAAAAAAATAAGGAACAGAGGCCCTATCATGAATTTCCAGTTCTTGTAACACTGTAAAGTAAACTGGAACTATGACATTAATTTCAAGGAAAAAAATAGTTGTTTCTTCGTACACTAGAGGCGCTGTTCCATTTTTCCATACAATAAACGCAGTAAATACTCCAAGTACGCTGTAAATAAAATACTGAAATCTTGTGATTGAGCTACAGAAGACGTAGATATCACGTACATCCAATCGTCGACCAAAATCAAAGCTGTACAAACTTCTTCCCAGGCCTTTTACTTGGCATCACGGTCTTTGTATAACACGTGGCCTTTGTCACACAGAAGTTCACGAAGTCGAAATTCGGTAATTAGGCGTTCGATGTCAATATATGCCATGTTTGATCAAAATTAGGTACTTAAATCATTAAAAAGTAAAGATACCTATAACATCAGACAATATTATTACAGTTTTGAACTAGTAGGTTCAATTATTTTTACGATAATCGGTGTAGCACTGAACTCGTTAAGGCTTTAGTCTTGTTTTGCACAATATAGAATCGCGTTCGGCCAGTCCATACGTCGCACGTCAAATTTTGGGCTCCCCGCAATCCCCCGCATACATCCTGCCCAGCGAAGTATTATAAAACAATTTTGATACGGTCGGAAAGTTGCTCTACTAAGAATGAGAGTATTAATATGGCTTGGTTTGTAATAGTGACCGACCGAAAGAAGATCGCAGAATCTGGAACCAGTTAATTACAGAAGTATTCATCAATGAAAGTATGTACATTATATAGAGCAGGTAAAACGCTTTCATTTTAGGCATTAGTCTTATTTTTATAAATCCGCACAGAGTGATATAGAAAGAATGAAATATTTTGTTAAATCTGAAAAACTATTCGCTATTAGCTCTACCCGCGACTTAGTACGCGAATCCTGTTGCTAATGCCAGCGACAACGGGATCGTCAAAATCAAAGATCTGAAAAGTCTGATGTCGAATTCTAAGAGCCCGGGGACGGGAAAACAACGGGATGCTCGAGACGATTCGAGACATTTCTTTCACGACAAGAAATGCCCATCAGACTAAAAAACTTTTGCTAAGACGTCATTCCTATATACGATATAGTATCGCTGGGCTTTGGAGTTGCACAACAGGTGTTCCAGATCTTCGATTTAAATCATATATTATAAATCAACAGAGAGTGCTCATCAAGCTGAACAACTCTTACTAAGACGTCATTCTTTTATATGTTATAGTGTAGCTGGGCTTTTGGAGTTCCATAGCAGGTGTTCCAGAGCTTCAAATTTATTCTCTCAGCAGAAAATGCACATCACGTGGTACAATTTTTGCTATAGTACCATTTTTGTATCTCTTATAGTTTAGCTGGTTTCTGTTTTCTGGCTTTATTATAATTATGTATAGATATCAAAACGGATATTAAGAGACTGGAGTAATGATGTTACCATACTCAGAAGAAGTAGGTATTTCTATTTAATAATATATAGGATTTGATCGTGGTTTAAACGGCTCGAAAGAGGAACTAGATTTGTTGAAGTAAGTTGTCAAGAATTGTTACGAGAAAAGGCTTTATTAATTGCTCATCACAAAATATTTTTGGTAGTGCTGTGTTGTTCATGAGATCTACAAATCTAAAAAGTCTTTCACGTAACAATACAGTATTATTCTTGCCATAGTGCTAATTATAATTGCATCATGATTATTGTTGACAATAGGCTCAATCCCTGTTAGTTGAACTTATACAAAAATGACAAAATTATATCAAAGCGCGCCGGGCGCGAGTCTGTATTACTCAAAGGTGTTCATTCTGTGCCTACATAGAGAGTACATTATTTACGTGGCTGTTCTAATAATCTTTTTTTTTAATAGATTCACTGATTTATACGTTTTCAGTTACCTGGCAATATAAAAACCCAAATCATCTGTCATACTGGCACAAAAAAGAAGCCATTACAAAAATATTATTCAGAAAAAAACTTGTGTCACACTTAATGTCAAAAAATCTTCTCGCTGTCGCTGAGGTGTCAAATCAATATTTCAATAATTTGTTGTTTTTCTGTAAGTTAACCTCTACGAGTGCCCGAGGACTGGAAGTTCCTTTCCGGATACGTCCGGGGGGAGCCCAGTTTCTCGGGACGGTGCACCCTGGGTGGGGTACGGGCAAGAACTTACCTATGGGGTAAGTTGTAGTAGTTTTTTTCCTTGCTCGTATGCCAATGTCCTGTCCCGTCGCCTCACTGCGTGTCCCTCAGTATAGCAGAGGGCACAGTGGTGGGAGTAAGACCGGGCAAGGCGTGCATTTACCCTGCCGCCAGGCAGGCAGTAGGAGGTCTTGCACTTCCACCTCCTCTTGCCATCGCTATTCTCGTAGCGATAAAATTACCCCAAACCTCCAAGCGGCGGCGCATTGCGAGGGAGGTTGACAGCTTGGTTGATGGGTAGCTGTGGGCAAATCAACCGCTAGTGCGAACCGCATAATAATGGATGGATTGTTGGATATTTTTTATACTCGTGGGACCAAAAATACGTATTTATTTTATCTAAAAAACCCCCCCCCAACAACTGGCAGTCGCCGCAGCGGGCCATGGTGGCTCACGTGCCTGTGAGGTGGAGTCGCTTGACTTGTCCAGCACTTCCGCCTCACCGGCACCGACTGAGCTGGCACTGACTGCCGCTCCAAAAAAGAGGATGGTGCTGACGCGCACATCAAAGTCGGAGTCCGACTTTGCGTCAGACGCCATGAGCGCTCGGAGCCCTGGCTCTGGGCGCGGAGGAGTGGGGGCCGCGGAGAGGAGGTAATTCTTTCTCAAGCGGCCCCATTCGTCGACCTCGGACGACGAGCCTGCCTCGGGCCGGAAGATCCCCACAAGTGTGCGGGGTAAAGGCCGAGGCAAGACCGGAGGCAGAGGGCACAGCTCAGAGCCCTCCTTGGAGGAGACTGTCGAGGCCGCCATCAGCACCCTGGCCCATAAACACCCTAGGAAAACGGCTACAAAAAACAAAGCCATAAATGCGGTCACGGCCTCAATCATGGTGGCAGCGACGGCTAGCCTCGGCCGGCTTTCGCCCGCATCTAAAGCATCGGACGAAATGTCCCAAATGCGGGCGGAGGTCGCCCGCTCGACGGCTGCGACGGAGGTTCTCCATAAGGCGAACCTCCACCTAAAGACGGAATTGGCCGGGCTACAAAAGGCATGCTGCCGGGAGGAGGTTCCGCTGCGCAAAAGCGGAACAAGGAGCCGCCGGCCCAGCGCGCACCAACAGAGGACAGCAATGCGACAGCGCAAAAAGCGAAACGTCGCGGCTAGACTCCGCGCCTCTAAGACCGCGGCTGTAGTAATTACTTTACAGCCGGAAGTGGTCAAGAGGGGCATGACGTACCGCGAAGTGTTCGTAAAGGCGAGGGAGGCGGTCGACGTCCGAAAGGTGGGTGTCGAGGGGCCCCGGGTGCACTTCACCGCGACGGGGGCAAGACTGCTATCGATCTCCGGCGCGGCCAGCGGCCCTACCGCTGACGCTCAGGCCGAACGGCTCAGAGCGTCCCTAGACGCGGAGGAGGCCTGAGTGCCCAGACCCGTAAAGCGCCCTGACCTGCGCATAATGGGTCTGGACGACTCAGTTTCGGCGGGGGACGTGGTGGCCGCCGTTGCCAAGGATGAGGAATGCCCAGCCGTCCAAGTCAATCCAGGCACCTTACGCTCTGACTTCGCGGGGCTGCTAACAATTACTGTTAGCTGCCCCGTGCCGGCGGCCAAAAAGATCGAGGAGAGCCGAAGGCTCCTGGTTGGCTGGGTGTCCGCGCAGGTGAAACTGCTGGAGCCCAGGCCTCTGAGGTGCTGCCGCTGCCAAGTGGGCAACCCCGCGGCGTGCAAGTGCACCTCGGAGGTGGACCTCAGCGACAGCTGCTTCCGCTGCGGGCAGCCCGGTCATAAGGCCGCCTAGTGTACTGCCTCGCCGCACTGCTTCGATGCGCGGCGGCTGGCTTGCCAAAACCAGGAGCAGAGGTAGGCCCTCTGCCACCGCCGTTCCCGCCGCCGCACGGTGGGCTGGAATCGTCAAGTGGGGACTTAAGGATTAAAATGAGTATTTTTGAATTTTATGTACTAATACAAATATTTTTTGTTATATGTAATTTTTTTATACTTAGTATTTTTCGAGTTATAGACCCCTAAACTTTGTATGAAATATTAATCGGTTTTTGGTTTAATCTGACATGTTTTAATATTGTATTACAGAAATATAGCAAAAAACAAATTATTGGTAAACATTCTACATCACCCTTATTACGTCATTTGTTTTTAACAATACTCAATAGTGCCGTGACCCTCATTAACGCATCGTCCATTGAGCGCAGCAAAATGATGACGTGTCATTATGTGATAGGATGATGAATAGCAGGTAAAAAATGATACGGTTACATTTGAAAAACAACCATCCTCAGTACGTTGTTACACATCGTAATAAACGCACTATCCTATCTCACATTTTCGGAATACTAATACTATTTATTACGTAAAAATGTTCGATTTGTTGTCAAATATTGATATTGTTGTGCTATTAAAGGAAAGTGGAAGTTTTAAAAATAATAGTGTTTTATATAGTGCTATTAAATCTAGATTAGTCCCCACTGTGTTAAGTGCTGAAAACGATAAAGCGGTAAAAGCGTTTTGTGCAAAATATTGCTATATATCTGCAAAGGAGACGGCAAAATGCTCATAGCAAAGAGGAATTGTTCAGCAACAATAATAGTGAATGGTTATCATCGGAAATAAAGTGGCCTGATTTCATTGTAAGTGCATTTGAAAGAAACCAAGACTCTGTTCCTAGTACATCAAGTGAACATGAATCTCCAGCAAAAGTGTCTACTGCCACGTCAACGAATGTAAGTCCCAGAAAACCATTTTGTGAATTAGGACCTAAGCAAAAAAAGAGACGTACAGAACATATTCATACAAATATGACTACAGAGGAAATATCTCATGCATACATTATGAAATTACGAGAGGATGGTAATCAAGGAATATCTAAAATCCTCGAACACCTACTTAAAAATCCACAGGATGTGCAAAAAGCGAAAGATAGTCTTTTAGGTAAAAATGAAAAACCTAAATTTACTCCAGATGAAACTTTGGGACTTGTTTTGTCCCTTAAATTAACAAAGTGGCAATATAATACTTTAAGAAAAAGTATCAAAGAGAAAAATGTCGACATGTTCCCTTCCTACTACAAGGTGCAAAATGCAAAACAAGAATGCTACCCGCCAAAAGATGATATCACCTTAACAGATACAACTGCTGGAATAAAATTGCAGCGTCTATTAGATATAACCACCAAAAGGATATTATTCAAAGCAATCAATATTGATAGCACAGACTTTAAGGAGATGACAATGATAAGCAAATGGGGAATGGATGGTGCCTCGAATCAAGCAAACTATAAGCAAAAAATGACAACGGAGGACAAATTGGACAGTGCTTCGACATATGATTCAAGTATTTTTATGGGTAGTTCAGTACCAATAAAAATTATTTCTGAGGAACAAATTATCTGGGAAAACGACTCACCAAATTCTGCATATTGGTGTCGTCCAATATTTTTCAAGTTTGAAAAAGAGAATAAATCAACGATTTTAAGAGAGAAAACCGAAATTGAAACGGAGATAAATGAATTGAAGGAAACAGAAATTAGCGATTAATGAAGAAGCGGCTGAATCTAGAAATAAAGACTTTAGGCGATATCGCCAACACCATTCAAGGAAAGTCTGCAGAAGAGCTAATAATGAGGATATTTTAAATAATTTAATAATTAGTTCAGACCCAGTTAGTATATATCATCAAAACGTCATAAAATGATACGGAAACACAAACCATTTTCAGAAGAAGCGAAAGCCATGCTTCTTTTATCTACAACATTTGAAGATGATGAGCGGGAAAATTTGTTAATGTGGAACATTTAGAGAACGAATCTGAATCTGATGAAATTGTCTAAGTGATAATTTTGTGAGTGCGTGTGTTTGTGAGTGAGTTTGTGAGTGTGCGTATGAGTGGATTAGGCCTCCTGGAGACACCACTGATAAAAAAAAACGCGCTTAGTTCTCTACCTCAAAGGTGGTGTGGAAAAGGGAATGAAAAACAATTTTCTCCAAAATCGAAGAAAATCGAAGCAAGTGCTATATCGGATAATTTGCCTAAAAAATAGCGCAATCGAATACCGAAAGCGGTTATTTGAGAACTCTTGAGAATTAAAAGTTATTCATATAAAATCAAATTTCTCCATACAAAAATAAATTCAAATCGTTATAACTTTTAAAATATTAAGTATATACAAAAATCGCAGAAGAAAAATTTCTTGTATTTAGTGGTAGATCACCAAGCCGTCTTTATTTTTTTTTTAATTGCTTATCAATTTTCGTGAATCCCTAAGTCCATTAGAGCTTGATTTCAGCCCACCGTGCGCCGCCGCCCCGCAGGACTACCTGACGGACAGAGCCGTCATCTACCCCAGTCACCGGGGAGAATGGAATCGGCGCGAGATGTCGTGCGATGTTCCACAGGGATCGGTCTTGGGGCCACACATGTTACGTTTGCCATTACAGTTGTTAAAACTAATGCGACGAAGTAACCTAAAATATATAATACTAGCGGGCGCCCGCGGCTCCGCCCGCGTGAATGTCGGTTACAGCTGCAAAAAGCCTACTCAGGAAAGACACGGTCAGCAACATGATTCCCAGGTCTATTCACAGACACCGACACTTACATCGACGACGCAGTCATCACAAACACTCGACATAGATAGATATAGTGTGTCGCGGACTTTTTTGTAGAAATTTATAAGATCAACGATTAATTAGAACATTTCATGGTTCTATCTTTTATAGTTTAGGCAGCGTACTCAAAATAAGTAACTTTTCTGGTTGATTTTTTACACCTTGTGATCCTTATTTCTAGGATCCCTATTTTTCTCTAAAACAAAATATAGCCTATGTTACTCGTTGATAATGTAGCTTTCGAATGGTAAAGAATTTTTAAAATCGGTCCAGTAGTTTTTGAGCCTATTCATTACAATC
Organism: Agrotis puta; assembly: GCA_943136025.2. Classification (NCBI taxonomy): domain Eukaryota; kingdom Metazoa; phylum Arthropoda; class Insecta; order Lepidoptera; family Noctuidae; genus Agrotis; species Agrotis puta. Next base: position 11,289,331 of record OW964166.2, read on the forward strand.
AAACAAACAAACAAAGTTTTCCTCTTTATAATATTAATGTAGATGTAGACTACCAAAATAACTAATTTCGTACCTACTATTGCTTCAACTATAAAGAAATAAAATGTAAACTATTAATATACACACATCAAAAGTGTCTAGGGATCAAGCATTTTTATGCGGATTTCTTGAGATTGAGATGTGGCTTTGTAATAAATTTATGATTTTATAAATTTATATGGATCCTTTTTGGTGCATTTCATAATTTGAATCAGGAACTGTGAATCAAATTCGAGTAAAAGATGAAAATCAGCTGTCAATATTTTCCCTATAAAAACATACAACGCATTGAAGACATTATTAGTGCTACTGTTTCCCTACTACTGATTAAAACCAACGTTATTATGGAGCGGCGACGTCATTTAAGCAGGGAAGAAATGCTCAGAGCCGTGGGAATGATAGAAGCTGGTTCCCGGCAACGTACTGTGGCTTTAGCTCTGAATACAAGTCAGAGTATTATCAGTCGACTTTGGACACGTTACCGAAGCACTGGTACCGTGGCTGAGCGCCATGGAGGACGGTATCGCTGCACCACACGGAGACAAGACCGATACATTCAAATCTTAACTCGAAGAGCTCCAACAATAACCGCCATGATGTTAGCCGTGAGGCTTCATCACTCTTCAGGGAACTTAATTAGCGACCAAACAGTCAGAAACCGCTTGCATGAAGTGAACCTTCATTCCCGAAGACCGCTACGGGTACCACCTATAGCAATGCACAATCGTAGGATTCGATATCAATGGGCTCTTGAACACAGAAATTGGGCAGAAGAACAATGGCGTTTCGTGTGCTTTTCTGATGAGTCTCGTTTTGGTATGAGACCGGATACAAGACGTATACGACACTGGAGAAGCCCTGGACGCCAACAGCGATTAAAATCCTGCCAGGAAGTCCATCCTTATAGTGGTGGAACCATCATGGTATGGGCGGGTATTTGGATCGGCGGAAGAACTGAGTTGATTTGGATCAGAGGCAACCTCAACGCTCAAATTTATGCTGAGACGATTGTATCAGACGTCATCGTTCCTCTACAAGTGCAAATCGGTCCCTTATTTCAGTTAATGCATGATAATGCACGACCGCACACCGCAAGAGTTGTAAGACAGACTCTCGCCGCAGCTAACATCAATGTCCTGCCCTGGCCTGCTCAGTCGCCAGACTTGAATCCGATTGAGCATGCATGGGATATGCTACAGAGAAGAGCTCTGCCGAATATGGAGGGTATCCAGTCGCAAGAAGACCTTTTTTTGTTGTTGCAACGAACATGGGCGGCCATTCCACAGCGTGATTTGGATGAACTCATTTTGAGTATGCCAAACCGATGTTCTTGTGTTGTTAGTGTTCGCGGTAGAAACACGGATTATTAATTGTTTAAGTTACCCAATAAAATTTTAAAGAAAACTGTTATTTCAGTCTTTTTTTCGAACTTTTGTGTTAGTGGTTCAAATGTCAAAAATCCCTTTATTAGGAAAATGGCAAATTTCTTTATTAATGCAAAGGTGACTTGGTTTATCGTTACTGTGACAAACGAAAACACTTTATTTGATGAATCCTTCAAAAAAATTTTTAATTAATATCAATCAGGAGAAAAGTTATTGCAAAAATATATGTTGATCCCTAGACACTTTTGATGTGTGTAATTAAACACTACCAAAATAACTGATATTCGTACCTACTATTGCTTCAACTGTAAAGAAATAAAATTTAAACTAATAATATATTTAAACACTACCAAAACCTCTAATACCTATTTCATAAAATAACAACAAAACAATCTAAAAATAAACTATTCAAAGACTAAAAGTAAAAAGGGCACGCCGCAATCGAGGCGGTAAGACCCCTCTTTGAGGAGTGACTGGATAGGCGTCACGGCGTCCTGACCTACCGCATGACGCAGGTCCTCACCGGACACGGAAGTTTCGGGAGGTACCTGTGTCTGATAAGGAGGGAAGAAACTCCTGGGCGTCACCACTACGAGGATCGTCTGGAGGACACGGTGGAGCATACGGTGCAGGAATGCCCCGATGGGCAGAGCACTGCCGTGTCCTCACGACGGCGATAGGTGGAGACCTTTCCAGCATTGGTTGAGGCCATGCTGCGGGGCGAGTCGGAGTGGGAAGCGGTCGCCTCCTTCTGTGAAGCAGTCATGCTCGCGAAGGAGGAGGCGGCCCGCGTGAGGGAGAGGACAGCGTCCTCCCTCCACCCCAGCCGCAGTGGTAGACGCCCACGGCGATGGACGTCAGCAGACGATCTCCGGCCACCGTAGGCGCGGGCATGCGGGTGGCGAGTAATGGGCGACTCGCTGTCCGACCATGGACCATGCCCGGGTCGTCGGCGTTGTATTCCACGCACGCCTCAAGGAGTGTCAGCATAATGACGGGGCCTGTAGAGGGCCAAAGCCTGCCGGGGTCGCGGGACTCTCAAATTACCGTGACCCCGGTACATAAAGGGCTATTGAAGGACACCGTGGATTTTAGTCAGTCAAGTCTGACAGTAATTAGCGTATTTCATGTATAACTTTGGTGTTTCTACACCGATTTACATGATTCTTCTTTTATTGAATAGGTAATAATGTTAACTTTTTTTAATTAGGGATGAGTGAGAGTGTTGTAAACGTAAGAGTAGACAAATATAATCAGAAAGCTCCGAATTGCTAAGCTATCGGGAGTTTCACGTGTTATTGTGAGTCATCCATAAAAGATAGACATATGCTGTCAAGGAATATTTTTATATAATTTTAAGGAGAACATTTCCGTCATATATGATTTCTATATAGCTTTAACCATTAAGGCTGCACACGCGACGGAAGCTTAAAAAATGGAGTAACTTCTCCCGTTTTCCCAATATTTCCCTTCACTACTCTGCTCCTATTGATCGTAGCATAATGAAAAGTATACTATAACCTGCCCAGGAGTATAAAGAATAATTGTGCAAAATTTCGTTAAAATCCGTCGAGTAGTTTTTGTTTCTATAACGAACATACAGACTGACAGACAGACAGAAAGACAGACAGGCAGACAAAAATTTTACTGATTGCATTTTTTGCATCAGTAGCGATCCCTAATCACCCCTTGATAGTTATTTTTAAAAAATATTTCATGTACAGAATTGGCCTCTCTACAGATTTATTATAAGTATAGATTAGGTCTTTACCTATGAAATTGCCGTTCTGCAGTACTGGTCATTTCAAATCAAAATAATTTTTGTTTGGCTAAGAATTCTAATTTCAAATTAATCTTATTTTAAAAACATGGAATTGTTAGGGTTCCGTACGTCTGAATACAAAAACGGAACCCTTATAGGATCACTCGTGTGTCTGTCCGTCCGTCGCTTAAAGTCAATTATCTCCGAATCTATTAGACCGATTAAGTTGAAATTTGGTATACATATCAATTCCTGTGACCCAAACACAGAGGTGTGACGTGAGCAGATGAAATCTGTATATGGGGGGTCATTTTTGGGGGGGAAGGGGAAAATTAAAAAAAAACTGAAAACTGCATCGTGTGGCATATCAAATGAAAGGTCTTGTTGAGAACATCTTAAATGTATTTTTTTGTAATTTTAAAATAAATAGTTTCCAAGTTATTCAAGAAAATAGACGAAAATTGACCATTCCCCCCCCCCTTATCTCCGAAACTACTGAACCTAAAATTTTGAAAAAAATACAGAAATTAGTTTTCTCCTTATAGATTATAGGAAAACCTATAAGAAGTCCATGATATTAAAATAACATGGTAAATCACTCAATATTGTGCGTACCAACTTACATTTTTTTTTAATACGTCATAAATCGTAAACCGCAATTTATCTTTCAAAGTTACAACCAACTTTTATATAATGTTACTTGCTGCTACGGAACCCTTTAAAGGCGAGTCCGACTCGCACTTGGCCGGTTTTTTTTCAAAAGTAGTCATTTGTTAATTGATTAGTGTTACATTTTCATCGCATTTCAATCTTTTTCGTCATCATGGATTCTTTAAAAAATCGAGTAATTATGGAATATGAGTACCGTCGTGGCAGCAACGCGGCACAAGCGGCACGCAATATCAACGATGTTTACGGAGCTAACACTACAAACCAACGCACCACCTGTAATTGTTTTGCTCGCTTCCGTTCTGGAAATTTTGACCTGAAAAATGAACCTCGCACCGAACCTGAAAACTGAACCTTGTATTTGGTTATAAACGGTGACATTTACGTTCAAATCACCTTTTCGTTCCAAGTCAGCGCTTTTTTAACGTCCGTAAAACAAACGCTCGCGTGAATGGCAGGCGGCTAATGGGTTTTGAGCTTTTTTTAGCAAGGTAAAATCATCAATCGAATCCTCCCACTCAGGGCAGGGCAGAAGGGACTGTCAGACTTGTACTGACTAAAATCCACAGTGTCCTTCAATAGCTCTTTGCGTTTCGGGGTCACGGTATTCGTTAGTCCCGCGAACCCGGCAAGAATTGGCCCTCTAAGGGGGGGCCCCGTCATATGCGCATGTCGGCGCCTAGGTTGGCCGGAGATCGACTTGCGACGTCCGTCGCCGCGGGCGCCTACCACTGCGGCTGGGCTGTGAGGTGGACGCCGTCCTGTCCCTCACGCGTCCCGCCCCCTGCTGCAGAAGGAGGCAACCGCGAACCTACTTTTTTTTGACGTCTGTTAAATAAACTAACGTTAATACACAAATGCATATGTACAAAACACTCGACGAATTATATCCATAAGATAATAAAGTAGAGTAACTTGAGATGCGTAACCACCGTTAGAGCGAGAAATAAAAATTCGTCGTAGACCACACGTCTGATCGTGCTCCGGCCACTAAGGAATTTCTCTTGCAATTCTTGTTTATAAACACTTTTTTACAGGTTATTGGACATTTTTTTACTTATATTTATAGTTAATTTCATACAAAATGACAGCAATACGCCTGAAAAAGATTGTAAATTTTAAACTACAAGCTGGTACGAAACCCTCGATAAGCGAGTCCGACTCACACTTGTCAGGTTTTTTCTGAGTTCATTTACCCTCCTTTTTTGTGCCATATGAGCTAACAGCTTGTGAGGACTTCAGACTCAAAGCATAACATCCTTAATTATGTCATGTGAACGAAGCCTTATATGGGGGCCACACTAACGGGAGAATCGTTATTTTCGCGATAATGGACTTTAAACGTTCGCATAAACGTCCATAGCGATAATTAATTAAATGCATTTCCCAATAGTGTGGCCCCTACATTACAATGCACAACTTAAAACGGTACAATTTGTCAGTCACTTATTCTTATCTACAAAATCGAATACAAGCTAATTCTCCAGTGAGAAATCAGGATGACTCAGAATTTACCGTAACCCCGGAACGTAAAGGGCAACGTGGATTTTAGTCAGTACGAGTCTGACAGTCCCTCCCGCCCTGCCCTGGGTGGGAGGACTCGTTTGATAATTTTACCAGGCTAAAAGAAAAAAAAAAAGCTTCTAATGAAGGTACAAGAATTGAGTTTTAATGCACTAAAGTGCTACACACATAAAATGCATAGATCCGCAGTGTCTTTGGTCGTACCACTCAGGTTACTTTCTGCAGGTGAATCATTGCGACTGTAAAGAATTTTTTCAGGGTACTTTACATTGTCCGGAAGTACAGATTACTTTCATACAAGCAAGGACGTCAAGCTCGAACAAACAAAAGTAATTTATAACTACAGATACCATAAACCAAAAAAATATAAATGCAATTAAAATATAATTATGCTTTATTCTTGACTAACCTCATCAAATAATAAGTGTAATAGTTAATTATGTCTTAAAAAATCGATTAGTTTGCCAAAGTTTGTTACTTAACTCTATGCCTAGTTTGTTTTAAGAATAAATTAGTTTTAATCCCGATTGATAGATAATGACAAAGCCAACGATTCCTTGCATATTTGAACAAAAGTCAGCGTTTTCCTTTTAACGATACTCAGAAATGGTATCCAAATTAAAGTTATAAAATTCACAAGTCGGTAAAAACAAGTGAGATTTATTTTCCGTGGTGTCGCGCGCAGGTTTGAAGTTTTAATGCGAAGGAGTCCGGTCGTGTAGTAATTAGGAGGTGAGTACGCGTCGCAGCGGCTGCGGCGGCGCGACGGTCGATAGCTGGAGCGACAGGCGGTGCCGGCCCGGGTCACGCCTGCCGCGATCGATAGCGGCGCGGCGGCGGGAGCAGTCGAGCGCCACGCGCCACGCCACCGGACACGGAGCAGCAGCAGTCCGCCTCGCGACACGGCGGCGAGCGAGCGCGCGCACGCGGTCACACGCGCTCCCATGCGACTCTCGACCGCGTCATGAGCGGCGCCCGCCCCCGCTCCGCGCCGCTCCTGCTGGCGCTCGCGGCCGCCTTCCTACCGCAAGCCAACCATGTCGCGTGAGTACCACCAGAATGCACTACCACCCAGCCTTACTATTTACTAACTTAACCCAGCTCAACGCGTCGATTAATATAGAAGTTGAGTACAGACCCCGAAATACTGCGACAATCGTAAACGGCGGGCAGTAAACTGGAATGCATTAGATTTACGATCTCTGACTTCATTAATGCGTAATTACTTATAATAATTTTAATTTATTTTCTATTAACATGTCGGTAAGATGATTTTAACATAGGTAGGTACAATCATTAAGATTTCCTGATTTAATAGGTACCCATGTATAAACGTTTCATTAGCGACACTATTAAAAACTTTCAACAAAAATATTTAATAAAATTAAGATAAGCAATATTTTCAATTGTTGTGCTTATTATACGGACCAGTTAAAATAGGATCTGTAGTTTAAATGGACATTACCTACACTTTTAGTTGTGAAAAGCTGGGTACATTGACTACCAGCATGAAGAGCTTTTGCACGGATTAAAAATAATTATTTCGTAATAATCATAGAAACAACAATGTATCATAAATTGTTTCTTTGCTTAAAATAAACCAAATCGAGAAATATATTAATACTTACGAACAATATTCGTAGGTAAGTACTACATTCGAGATGTGTGCTCCCCACTATTTTCTTTCATTACGTCGGCATAATATGTAAATGTGGAGAAAACCTCCGCACATCATGCGCCAAATCTTCAAAGGATGTATTCACATGTAACACAACTATTTGAGGAGCAATTCGAGGTCTTACCATTATAATAATTAGTTCCATAACAGTATTTCGGGACCGAATGACGTCACGGGCTTCTCGTTCTTTGTAATTCGGCTTCATATTTGAGTACAATGCCTTTCAATACAAGGACCAAACTAGTTTTATTAACCATCTTTTATTTCACAGACAGATTGTTCATATCTTAAATGTCCGCAAAATAAAAAAAAAGAAATGTTGGTTGATGAGTAGGCCGCGCTACAAAGAAAAATCTTCCAAGCACAAAGTAATAATTATATGTATATCTTTTAGAAGATTTAATAACCTTATCTACTGATGTAGACTGTACTAATGAAAAAAAACAGCATGTTTTCATTAGGTAAATAAGTAATTAAAATGTTATGAAACATTTCACCGCAGCTCCTTTTTTCAGCCAATTATAATTTTACTCCAGCTATTTACTTAACTTTACTCGTTCCAGAGATTTTATAATACATAAAACTACTACTATTACATTTTTTTCATAAATTTTCTTTTATAATGTATGTACTAAAAGAAGAAAATTATGTTTAATAATTAAAATTAATAAGGTTTACAGGCTGTCATAAAAAACACCAATAAAATGATGCCTGCGATTTTATCTCAATCGAAGGGGAACCACAAACTAACAAGGCCAGTTATTTTGCCAAGTATAACTACTTTATTTTACGGAAAATTGTAACAAAACAGTTTATGGTGAACATAACTTTAATCTATTTGTGGTATAAACTCCATGTCAATGGTTGTCATTTATTGTTCCTAAGCGCGAAACTATCTTAATATGCGGACGCCCGCATGGTTCCGTACAGTGCTCGCCTGCTCGGGGACGACGGGGACCGTAATCTGCATTCAATAAACAGGCTTACTGGCTGTTGTACGCCATTACCACGACTGTGTATGCATTCTGTTAAAATTGAACCAGCGACACTGTATACAACATGTTCGGCGTTCGTCCGTACAAACTCAACTCAATGCAGATAGCTTGCTTAATTTTGACAATAAATATTAAACAATATGTTAAATCTCTCAAATAATATGAATAAATGTTGCGTCACGTTTAAATAAAGGGTAAAAAATCTAATTTACGTTAAAATTTACTCTTACAGTCTTCGTTTCATTTCATGAATGGTATTACAAAATTCACCTCTAAGGACTTCTTTTATCTACCGTCTAACAGATGTTGAGTTTACCTAAGTAACGAAAAACTCGATCCTATACACATCGAAAAATTATTGAAAAATTTTAAGTCTTTTTTGTTACGATGATTATATTAGGGTGTCTTCTTCGATTCTTTGTTTAAAAAAATAGATATAGAATATAAAATAATAAAACAGTTCAATTATTTTTCTATGATAGCTAGCTACCATTCAGCAGGGTTTGGGTTCCGACCAACACGTTCAACAATTTCATTGACAAAATTGAGCAAGTTACCTCCCCTTTATGTGTGTGCAGACTGAAACCGGCCACATTGGATAAAATAATCCGGTCACTGCGACGGGTACCTAAAGCCACGACGTGTACCCGTAATCGCCGACATCGTCGTCTACCCACGTAAACCCCTCGATGGACCACGCAGCGCTGGCTACGCGGTCTTATGCCTGTAAAACGCAGTTTGTTTTTGTGGGATGGGAAATCATAAAATGACTACGACAAAGGTTCTACAGTCCCTTACACTCCGCAAAGAGAGGGTCTTTATGGAGCGGAAGGGACTGTAAGATCCTTACTGACTAAAAACTATCCTGTTTTTACCCCTCGGAGTTTCAGAACCGCGGTTTTGAACAATCCCGCATTCCCGGTAGAAATTGGCCCGATTGGGCCCCGTCATTTATGCTGCCAGCTTTTGAGGTGTGCGTGGAACACGTGCCGTCAACCTAAGCCTGGTCCATATCGGAAGGCAACCTGGTTTTTTCTCGCCGTCCGCAAGCCCAACTTAAGAGGACTGGGATTCGGTTTTCGACTCCTGACGCCGAGGTTGTCTCCAAGTGCAAGTAAGGGTCCTGAGGAGGAGGAATGTATCCCACATACTTCCACCTCCTCCTTCACTTACATTAGGGTAGAGCGGGGCTAGTTGAGCATATATTCACCCGACCATACAGTGGAAATAAGGAATCAGATATGAGAAATCAGGAAACAGATATCTTACAGTGGAAATAAGGAATATTGGGAAGGGAACTTATTGCGCGATCACGAGTAGCCGTGTGACGAGCGAATGAAACACACTTGGACAATGGGCATTGTTTGTTTTGTGACCAAAAAGTAAAAAAATCTTTTACCGCAAGTTTTCGTCTGTACTAGTCAAATTTTATTTGTTTTCAATGAAACAAGTGTTAACCTTCTATAAATTAATTGTACTTTTGATATGTTTAGAGGTTCTGGGTATAATTCTTAACGTTTTTTAATGACTTCTCTTTTATTTTAAAACTTTGGGTTGGGGTTAGTTGAGCAACTTTAGTTTTTTTTTTTAGACAACGGCTATTAAATGTCTAAGCTCTTATTCTTATTATCTTTTAAGATATTGATGATTACATAAATATAATATTTAAGTCGAAAAAACAATGGAACGACTGCATTTAATCCTAACCAATCCCAATTAAATCGTTAAGATACGCTGATGTTTTGCGGTCTCCATTATTTAAAAAAATGTTAACTAAATAAATAAATATTCCACAACTATCACACAACGCCATCTAGTCCCAAGCTAAGCAGAGCTTGTGTTATGGGTACTAGACAACTGATAAACATACTTATATATTTCTAAATACATACATATTATAGATACGTAAATTACACCCAGACACAGAACAAATGATCGTGCTCATCACATAAACATTTGTCCTGGGTGGGAATCGAACCCACGACCTCCGGCATAGCAGTCAGGGTCACTTACCACTAGACTCAGGGGTGGCCAACTTGATTACACATAAGATATACTGTTTACTAACGAAAACACGTGCGATCTACCAACCGTGACAGAACAGCAATTGAAAAATGATACAAGATGATGCTGCAGTAGTTGATAATTACGTTGCGCAGTCTGGTCTACTTATTTATATTTTTGCCTTGCAATGATTGACTGGACTAATAGTCGCGATCGACCAGTCGATCGGGATCGACCGGTTGGCCACTCCTGCACTAGACCAACAGACATGTCATATTCAAGAATTAAAGAGTTCATGAGTATTAAAGAGTGAATTATTAAGCAGTTGATTGTCAAGCATTTATTTTATTGCTTCTCTCGTTAACATTGAACCTATGGTATGGCTAAAAATTCTAAGTGCTCAACTTGCCCCATACCCTTGCTCAACTTACCTCACCTATGGGGTACATTTTCTGCATTTAAATAGCTGTAGCTCATAAAAGCTACTTTTAAGGAATAAATACTACAGACACTTTTAGAGAAGGATACATTACTAATCCATCACATTGCATAACAACCCGTTGAGGCTTAAGGTTCAGGACCTATATCCGCTCTAGTGAAAAATTGTTCAACTAGCCCTGCCCTACCCTACCGTTTCGGAGAAGGAGCTGACTTTATCTTAGTTTTTCAACTGTTCATGTCACGGGAAGCTCCGTGACATGAACAGTTGAAAAACTAAAATCAATTTCATGTCATGTTGGTTTCATTATGTAAGCAGTACTTTCGAATATTGACTTGGGTAGGGCTAGGTACGTATAAAGTCGTACTAATTGAGAAACCCTATATGCCGCGCCGCGTAGTCTAGAATATACCCACATATCCAGTTTTAATATGATTATAAAAACAAAAACCTATTTGGGTGTGAATGCCACAGATAATGGTAAAAAAGTGCTTTCCTGCTTTGTTTTAATAAAATTACTTTCTATTTAATATTTATAATTATGATACTGCTTTTAACAATAAAAATATTTCCCTTGTGTTTCTCGGGAGTTTTGTTTAGGCTTATTTTGAACTCCAAAAAAGAAATCTGTGAAGCTACATTATAAACATTTCTGCAAAAAATGCTACTCGCTACAGTTTATTTATAATTTATAACATTTTTTTAGCTATAAACTAGGTTATCGTGCTATACCGCTAATAAACAATATAACGTGCAATGTTTACGTAATTGTACTTTAATATTGGAAAAGTATTCAAATCCAATTTTTTGCCTCCACAAGTTGCTTTAACGCGCAGAACTTGTATTTGCATACACGATCGAGTGCTCACGCGACGGTTTACACGCGAACACGTATTTAACTGTCAGCCTTAGTAACCTTAGGTATAACCGATTTTTAAGTAACTCACATGATACGGTGTATAACAAACAGTCAAGCTATGCTTAATCACGCGCCTTCGTGACGAATCGAGAGTGGTAACTAGTAAGAACTCTGAAAAAGAATAACAAAAACACAAAAAAAAAAATTAGAAGTACTACCGGTTTTGAGTAGTAGAATAATGTTTATGGCTAAGTTTCATTCCGTTAATAATCTTATACAATCTGGATATTTGGAAACAACGACCGGCCTACGATCGTTGTAACTTTCTCACCCCTTTTTTGTACGTCAGAGTCCTATCTCAAACAATAGTTTCGTTATTTTGGACATATTTTGTTGTGGTTTTAATAGAATAATTATTTTTGTTTCTTTCATAACTGATACCTAATGTTTTATTTTCCTGTTAGTGTTCGTAAAGTGACTGTTATTACACAGCATAGCTTGCGTATATCACATATTATGCTTTTCATTGTTGCACTAGGATGGCAATGTGCATCATAGGACTAGTCAGAATTCTGCAATATCGGCTCCGATACGGCTATGGCCATGTAATATAAAACGATGAGATTCTTAAAGTAGACACATGAATGTTCATCATAAGTATAAAACTAGGTTGTGTGGCTTTTTTTTTATCGTGGTAAAATCATCAAACGAGTCCTCCCACCCAGGGCAGGGCGGGAGGGACTGTCAGACTTGTACTGACTAAAATCCACGGTGTCCTTCACTAGCCCTTTACGTACCGGGGTTACGGTAATGGGAAAGTCCCGCGACCCTGACAGGCAGGTTGTGTGGCTTAGAAAAGATTAGCAATATAAAGAATATCATTCTCTTGAAAACGTAATAGAAAAATGCGCGGCCTTATAGAAACACAAATTGACAGATGCATGTCTTGATGGATACGCAACTTGATAGACAAATTGTGTCAATAAGTCCTAAAATCAATTTAAATAATACTTTCAAAATCAGTGACTGATGGAAATACCAATGGATGTAGGTATTGAGTTGCTTTGGGTCGAAACTTCGCACCAGTAATGTACTTGAAAGTTGGGATCCCAGAATAAATATCAAAATTCCGAGACATCCGAACTTTTATCTTTTTCTACGAAAAATTACAAAGGAGTTAAAATATTTTGATTGCCTACTTAATGAACAATAGCTAATAATCAACTACTACATCACATAAAAACTGTCCTAATTCTGTTACAGCGTTTCATAAAAAGATAGAAAAAATATATTGTCTTGAGGAAAAAATATGAACAATTCAAATAAACAAGTTTCGTGTCTTTAAACATTGTAAAAATTGTTCTCAAAAACAAAGAAAATAAGTTCGAATATAATTCCACAAGTAACTCTTGTTATTTTTATTGTATTGGTATCAATTTTTTTTAAATATTTTCGGCTCACTTGCAACACAAAATCTCAACAGTAATTGGTCTGTGTTGCCAGTTTATGTGGTAAAAATGACCTTGAATTAGGGGAATTGGCATTGTGTCTAGAAAAATCGATTACTTTATACAATCGTAATTGAATTAATTAGAGAATTACAACATTTTTGTTTTGCATCAATTCTATGAAGTTGAGGCTGAGATTACACTAAATGTATAGAAAAGTTGAAACGAATACTTATATTAAATACGAGTAATATGTAAAAATCGTTTGTTATCACTACATATCAATGTAGTGAAAACAAACAATTTTACCATGTTGACGATTGACGACGAGACAGAGGAACGAGACGGAGTGGGAAGCGGTCGCCTCCTTCTGCGAAGCAGTTATGCTAGCGAAAGAGGTGGCGCGCCACGTTGGGTAGAGGACAGCTTCTGCCCTCCAACCCAGCCGCAGTGGTAGGCGCCCACGGCGACTGACGTCGGCAGACGATCTCGTAGGCGCGGGCATGCGGGCGACGAGTAATGCGCGACTCGCTGTCCGACCATGGACCATGCCCGGGTACGGCACGTTCCACGCGCGCTTCAAGGAGTGTCAGCATAGTGACGGGGCCTCCCTTTAGAGGGCCAAAACCTGCCGGGAACGTAAAGGGCTTTTGAAGGTGCACCGTGGATTTTAGACAATAGGAGTCCGACGGTCCCTGCCACTTCAACCAGTCGTTTACTAGAAATAATGTAGTAGTACTCCTTTTTAAGGACTTCTCTCCCGAACACAAATATTGACCATCTTTTTGTCAAAGGCAATAAACTAGTATTAATTCTATCTATTGAAGAGTTAGTTGATTATAACGTAAATAAAAATTTCTGCAAAAAGTTACTGGCACTCCCTCAACGCGCCGTAGCGCCGTAGCATCGTAGCGTCGGAGCTCATTGCTACGCCGCGCATGCTCATAAAATTGGCCTGCAAGTGATACGACAAAAATACTTAGAATTCGTTATATTCCTTTTCTGAATGAAATTCTCTTTACAAATGTAATCTTTACAAATGATCGTGGCATACAAATGCTTATAGGTCATTTTGAAATTATTATTAGTTAGTCCTTGTGTACGGAATGTGGATATATATTACCCCCTTAGCTTAGATTATATTAAGCCCGCGTTTTCGCTGGCGTTATTATTTTGAATTTGACAAATCAAACCAGTGCGCCATCTATTATCATTACGAACGTTATTGTTGTTTTCCTCGGAAATAATACTTTAATCGAGATGAAAGGTACTCTATTCCAGTTACTGTACACATGATAATATTTAAGCAAATCGGGAAGGTCGGTTCGGTGATTTAGGCGTGAAATATACCTAACAAACAAACTTAAAGTCCCATTAATAATTTAATACTTAGGATTGAAAAGTTACGTAAACTTTACGTATCAAATAAATAGTTCATAATTATAATATCACCGCTGCAGCAAAACCCTCATAATCAGTACGCTAATTATGAAATAGGCAAATGCAGGTTCTCCGATATTATAAATAGGTACGGGAATAAATGAGCGTACAATAAATTCTTTCACTCACGGAATGGAGCGTTTTCTCTATCCATTAGCTATAGCTCTTAAAGACTGTAAGTAAAATAAAATTTATCGTCACACTGACATTTCATTTAAATTCTTGCAATACCATTGAATACTATTTCTTGCTGTTTTAACCAGCTTCTATAAAAAATACGTAGTACCAAAATTTTAAATTAATTCAAATTTTCTTTTCAACAAAATCTAAATAGTTTCTCAAAACACAATATGATAAGAACATATATTTACTCTAACGAGGTTGACGAAATCGCTTTGTGCATCTATTTGCATAAACCGTGTAAGGTTAGATCGTATCCAGTTACTGTCTACTTTCTATGTTCAATGACTCAAATTCATTCTGAGACTGGATATTTATTGAGTACCTATTTTATACTGTTTTATAGGTAGATTCATGAGTTACGTGACTTCAATAGTTTATTATGAAAACGATGTTTAGCCGTAGAGCAAAAATAGCAAAGAAAAACTTCCTATATATCAAATGGTAGCACTTGAAAAGTGTATCATTTCATTGTATTACAGCAAACCTGTACACCTTTTTTTATCGTGGTAAAATCATCAATGAGTCCTCCCACCCAGGGCAGAGCGGTAGGGACTGTCAGACTTGTACTGACTAAAATCCCGGTGTCCTTCAATAGCCTTTTACGTTCCGGGGTCACGGTAATTCGTACGGTCCCGCGACCCCGGCAGGCTAAACCTGTAAACCATGGGAGAAGAAAGTTACTGAGACTTGAAAGTCTAAGTACCAACGGTATTTAATGTTAGGTAGAACTTGTCTCTATCTCTTAAATCATATTTATCCATACCCTTTCATAAGAGTCAGAAATGAGTACCGCTTGAGGTCCGGTTATGTCAACAATGTTGCACTTTTTCATGTTCTATACACTTACTCGTATCATAAGAAAGAGCTACGAGCAAATTTAAAAAAAAATCTTGTTTGACATAAAAGTATCAATAACTTTTTTCTCCCATGGTTTACAGGTTTGCTGTCTTATAATGAAATGATTCACTTTTCACGTACTTTCATTTGATATATGGATGGGATTGTTACAAGGTAAGGGACGGGGTCCATACATTTTTGCCCATTCTTCTTTTTATAATATTTTTAAGCTTAGTCATTCAGAGTTATAAACGATCAGTTTTACTAAACATGGTTTGATGATAAACATTGTAACATAAGTAACGGCTGGTTCACGACTTTGGTCTAAGCGGTAAGAGGTACGACCGGCGCCTCGAATAATAAATAAATTGCCGGCACGTTTGGCGCAGTGGCTGAGCAATTGGACTGCTACGCTGTGTGTCGCGGGTTCGATTCCCGCACGGAACAAATATATGTATGATCTGCTAGTTGTTGCGGGTCTGGGTGTTTGTGTGTGTGAGGAGTTTCTATGTTAGTAAACGCACCCGCGATACTTTAGAAATTCACAGTGTGGGGCAAAGTTTAAGTAAAAAAAAAAAACTTTGTAGTACGCGAATTTGCCACTGGTATCGCGTCGTGGCGTATTTTAAACATTTTTATACATTTGATCTTACCGCTCGCTGCCCCGCGCTAATTCACCGCACACCGGGGCAAGGTCGTGAACGTTTCACGCGACCGGGTAGGTTCTGTATTTGAATAATTAATTGTGCGAGCATATATCATGAAATCAATACTCAATGAACTCAGTTCAGTCAATTCTTTAAAAACACGCTTATCAGTAAAAAATGTGAATTCTTTTTTATTTTTATTAACCGTTATGTCTCAAAACAGGCTTTTACCCCCCTTTATCTTTCTAAGTACTATATCATTACCTTCTTTACCAAACATTGTCACTTTGTTTTTTTAGCTTGGCAACATCATGAAATGCGTCCTTCCACCCAGGGCAGGGCAGGAGGGACTGACAGACTTGTACTGACTAAAATCCATGGTGTCGTTCCGTAGCCCTTTTCGTGCCGGGGTCACAGTATTCGTTAGTCCCGCGACCAAACATTGTCACTTAAATGATGTCTAGGTATAGAATTCTACCCCAGGAACGCTCAGAATACTTGATATCGATTTGGAGATCTAGATAATTTGAAACTGATGCTCTGATATTTAATGGTACTTTTAAAATACTTATTTTAAAGGTACTTTTGTTTTTTACCCTTAAAAAGCTATTGAATAATATAGATCTGCATTTTGGGCGTTCCTGGGGCAGAGCTCCGAGCTAATTTTGGCATCGTCCTTTACGTTATTATAACTATGTACCTTTTACTGTTTCCATTTATAACCGCGAACGTTAAACTGAATGTTCCAATTACGGACTTATACCTTTTTACTGTAGCTTGTCGGACTGATGAGGCCGTTCTGTTCGCCCTTGTAACCAATATTTTAACATGAGACAATTATTATTTATAATTAGTTTTTTTTTTAATTCTTATGTACGA
Source organism: Agrotis puta (assembly GCA_943136025.2). Classification (NCBI taxonomy): domain Eukaryota; kingdom Metazoa; phylum Arthropoda; class Insecta; order Lepidoptera; family Noctuidae; genus Agrotis; species Agrotis puta. The sequence goes on from OW964166.2 coordinate 11,306,119, forward strand.
ACACTAGATAAAATAATAATTTAAGTATTACACATGCAATTTTTAGACATTTTTTATACAAATAATAGTAAATAATAAAATGCGTGTGACTCCGTACTAATGGAAGTTAATATATAGCGTACTTTATTTACGTAGCGCTTATTACCTTGTGAAATAATAAAAGTAGAAAATGTCCTGGACACCATTTTGAAATTATATCGAGTAATAAATTTATTCTATTACCGAATAGAATTCCTCATTGGCATTCAGTTAAAGATATATTCCTTAAAATTAGCAATATTATAATGAATTTGTAGATGAACCTTAAGCAATGTCCAAAAACGACATGATATGAATATTATGTCAACATATAATAATTATAATGCTACATTCAGGTATCTTGATCTGGCTCGCGAGGTTGTTGGCATGTGGACACGGCGTGTATTGCTAGGAGGTTTCTCTCTCAAGAGCCCTGACCACCGGTAGCCTGGACCCTGTTCCTGGTGCTGGTGGACTGCTATTTTTTATATTTTTAAATGAGATCTTTTTCTTCTTTTTGTAAAAATATTTAAAAATGTAACGAATAAGTAAAAAGATGGATAAAGCATAAAACACTCTACACTCTACTTGTCTGGAGTGATAATATTAAATTATAATCTTTTCGTAAACATGTTTTATTTTATAATCAGTCAGATTCTTATAGAAATCATCAGTAAGTTAAGTAATTCAGCAAAACAAATATCATATTATAAAATTAGTTTCTATTTCAGCAAGGCAGTTACTAGCGACTGCTTTTTATGACGTAATTAATGCGATTGACTGAGCTATACAAAGAACATTGCTGATGTTCTTTGACCACCAATTAAAAGCACGACCATTGCTTTCGACTAGTTGGCTAATTAGTCGGCCATTTTGCAACCTGCCGGCTTGCTATCCAAAGTCGCAGCCGATCTCTAGAATAAACGTCTTCGCTCTTATATATAATACAAATCGTAACATACGGACATCAGGAGCGCAAGGTCTTCTACTGAACTAATAAAACACCAAAATAATCTGCTACACTCGTCCTTACATCAAAACTTTGCCCTAAGGACGCTTCAACATCGATCAATACGAAGGTTCAATCACATAGCTACAGCCCGTTTGCACTGGATGACTATTACCAAACCATAAAGAAATGTTGACAGACATTCAGCTTAACCATGGACAAAACCTTTTTCAAATCTAAAAGTTTGAATATGCATTGGCTCGATAGAACAAGCGCGGTGTACTGAATGTTAAAGAAGCGGCAGCGATCGTCGGTGGGGTGAACAAAATTAAACCCTATTACCGAAAATACAAGTGCAAAGATGTCCCGTTCGACGGAGTCCCGCGTACCGCGCAGGGCAGGTTCGCCTCGCCCTCACTCCAAGATACGGCGGCACGGCGGCGTCTATTTTTAGACAGCTGAAAAAAGGCGTCAAATCCCTTCAAAAATTACGTTCTGTGCGTATGTTGGAACTTGTTAACGTTTTTTTTATGTTTAGACGCAGTAACAGTAAAGACAATTTCAGTTACGCAAAGTTGGAGTTTGCCCCATAGATACAAAAAGGCATGTTCTATAAAGTAGGATAATTTGAGAACGTTCTCCGTAATATTTTCAGGAAACTGATATTTGAGATAGAAAACACATTAAATTCTATTGGTTATACCTATACAGTGTTAGAACAGCGTTATCGGGACACGCCTAGAATTAACATGAGTTCAAAAATGGATACTCGTATGTGCAAAAAATTTACTTTGATGGTCTCTATAAAACAACTCTTTTAAATTACCAGCCAATTGCCGTTCTAGTCTTGAGAACCAATTAGATAATTTCAGTACAAAGAAAAACCGACAAGTTAATTTAAAAACAGCTGAGGACACTCATGGGCGAGTGTTTTATCGAAAAAAGCTCAAGCATCATCAACCTTTTATATGGCGTCCTTCGTCGAGAAAAATAAACGAATAGGAAAACAATTTTTATTTTTTTTTAACATCAGAGAAATAGATATTTTCAATTTAATACGAACACAACATGTTTTATTTGCCACAAAATACACAAGTGCTTGAGTAGACAATATAAATTACATTTTATTCAATTCAGCGCCCATAACTATAACTATTAATGGAAACATGAATTTTATAAATCGTTAGTAAATATTGAAAACATGCTTGTATGAATAAAAACATAAATAATTAATTTTATACAATTATTTTCGAACCATTAAAAAAAAAACAGACATATTCTCGACTAAATCTCTCCATGTTAAATAACTATGCCGGTAGCATTACGGTTATAACATTTTCCACCGGCGCGGTGGTATTCCGGTACAACATTTTATGCGATAAACGCCCATACATCCGCCAACAAAGCAAAAGTTGGCCAGTAACCTCCACGTATCGGTCTCCTTGCTACGTCAAACTTTCACACAGCAGTTATAAAAACGCCTCGGATAATGGTACATTGACGTATTTTGCATATTTGTTCGAACCACCGCCTTTAGTGTCGAGAAAAATCTGAATTTTCAGAGTTTTGAGTTTATGTTAATTTTGTTGTAACCGTGTAACATTTTCTATGGCATGTAATAATAAATTGCAAGCCTAACTGTATTTTCATGTATATTTTGACCGGATTTATAAATACAATGGTAAAAAAGGTATGATACTTAAGCTACTTGCATTAGCAATAACATCACTTCTTTGATGCAACTATAGCTAACATAACAGATATAATTTGTTTATTAGTATTCCTAAAAATATCGCAAAAATGGTCAATATTGCTTTTATATTATCACAAAAAGCCTTATATATAATTAATACATAAAATTGTGCCAATACGAGTAGCATAATTGAACTTTACCAATATGTAAATTGTATTACCTTATCTCTCGAAACTATTCTGAATCTGCATTCAAGTAATAATATTCATCATCTCAATGCAACCCTAAATGGAATGGCTCCGAGACAGTATTTAGAAGTAGGTCACTTCAATAAATATTTGCATGATTGTATCGCTGACCTATTGGAAGTTGGCACCAAAAACCTTCAAAATACTCTTGATATCTAGATGACGCAAAACTGTAAACGTGAAATATAAATTTCAACTAAATAAATAAATAAAGACAAATATGAAGTCTTTTGACTTTCATCAGTTATTCAGGTGGGTCCTTCTTTTGGGTACGCGTGGTTTATCGGGTTGTGATGCGTAATTTAGCGAAACGACAGGTATTGTAAGAAAACCGCACTTGTAATAGTCACTGTAAAAATATTTGATAAATATTATATAAATTTCATAAAAGAACTGTTTTGCATAAAAACAAAACAGTTATTATGTGTGTGGAAATCACACATCATTTGATGTTCAAGATGCGATCTAAATTCAGCCTAAGACGCTGGTTAATTAATATCTTACCTTAGTGGATCCCAGGTACAAACCACATGAGTCTCTCTTTCACCCATTAAGCAGAGGCGCCTCAGCACCTGTCAATGTTAATTTGACACTTCACGTCATAGCATCTAAATTAAGCCGCGAAACGGACGCAAAATTTTTTCCTTGCCATTAATTTTCTTGGAAAATTAGTAAAATTTCAGTTAAACTGTACAGAAAGTATATAGTAAATTATGAAGTCCACCGAGAACACGACAGCGTGCGCCCTTAATTTTAATTTTATGTTAAAACTGACGTTTTGCACTATGGCCACCACACGAGAGCTCGGTGTTCGTTTAAAGAGGTTATAGAAAAAAGGTTGCGCCAACAAATATATAACTTTATTGGTTTACAAACAACTGCATCCATATTTTCGTAATCAATTGAAAATCATTTATGTTCAGACTTGAATATCCGGACACAACCCCGACGGAGTGTTATTTATTGATTGTGTTTCTTTTTGCGTACATAGGTAGAGCCAGGGGAAAATTAACCCTCACCCGCCGTACGCCGAAACCTTTTAAAACAACTAACGTAGGACTTTTGCCTCCGTAAAGGTTAAAAATGTTGCGTGATCATTTTTTTAATTCACAACGGATACAGAGTCAAAACCAATTTGCATTTTAACTGATTTTAATTACCTTTGAATGTGTTACGAGGCTGACCAAATAATAGCTTTAAAATTTTAATAATAAACTAATTATTTGGATGAAGTTATGACGACGAATATCTACCGGAAATATATTGTGAAAGATGGCATGGTTGACATATATCGGGCATGCCACCGTCCAGGAGAATCGATACGACACATTATTTCTGTGGTGATAGATCGATAGGAGCGTCGTGCAATGATTGGTGATATAACATTCCCGCATGACGAGAACCTCGTGAAGGCAGAAAAGGATAAACGATTCAAGTATCTTGATCTGGCTCGCGAGGTTGTTGACATGTGGGACGAGAATACAGCAGTCATTGTATTATAGTCGTGTTTGCCAATGGCTTAATTGCCAAGAGCCTCGAACAACATAAAAGGAGGCTCTGGCTTGGCAGCTGGATCAAGCTCCTGATTCAGAAGGCATTTCTTCTGGACATGTCGCTTATTGTTAGGAGGTTCTTCTCTCAGGAGCCCTGACCATCGGCACCTGATCGACAGTCATAACTATGTATCTTATGATTATTCCGTGGGAGTAGCTACCGACCTTCCTATTATACACACATCAAAAGTGTCTAGGGATCAAGCATTTTTATGCGGATTTCTTGAGATTGAGATGTGGCTTTGTAATAAATTTATGATTTTATAAATTTATATGGATCCTTTTTGGTGCATTTCATAATTTGAATCAGGAACTGTGAATCAAATTCGAGTAAAAGATGAAAATCAGCTGTCAATATTTTCCCTATAAAAACATACAACGCATTGAAGTCATTATTAGTGCTACTGTTTCCCTACTACTGATTAAAACCAACGTTATTATGGAGCGGCGACGTCATTTAAGCAGGGAAGAAATGCTCAGAGCCGTGGGAATGATAGAAGCTGGTTCCCGGCAACGTACTGTGGCTTTAGCTCTGAATACAAGTCAGAGTATTATCAGTCGACTTTGGACACGTTACCGAAGCACTGGTACCGTGGCTGAGCGCCATGGAGGACGGTATCGCTGCACCACACGGAGACAAGACCGATACATTCAAATCTTAACTCGAAGAGCTCCAACAATAACCGCCATGATGTTAGCCGTGAGGCTTCATCACTCTTCAGGGAACTTAATTAGCGACCAAACACTCAGAAACCGCTTGCATGAAGTGGACCTTCATTCCCGAAGACCGCTACGGGTACCACCTATAGCAATGCACAATCGTAGGATTCGATATCAATGGGCTCTTGAACACAGAAATTGGGCAGAAGAACAATGGCGTTTCGTGTGCTTTTCTGATGAGTCTCGTTTTGGTATGAGACCGGATACAAGACGTATACGACACTGGAGAAGCCCTGGACGCCAACAGCGATTAAAATCCTGCCAGGAAGTCCATCCTAATAGTGGTGGAACCATCATGGTATGGGCGGGTATTTGGATCGGCGGAAGAACTGAGTTGATTTGGATCAGAGGCAACCTCAACGCTCAAATTTATGCTGAGACGATTGTATCAGACGTCATCGTTCCTCTACAAGTGCAAATCGGTCCCTTATTTCAGTTAATGCATGATAATGCACGACCGCACACCGCAAGAGTTGTAAGACAGACTCTCGCCGCAGCTAACATCAATGTCCTGCCCTGGCCTGCTCAGTCGCCAGACTTGAATCCGATTGAGCATGCATGGGATATGCTACAGAGAAGAGCTCTGCCGAATATGGAGGGTATCCAGTCGCAAGAAGACCTTTTTTTGTTGTTGCAACGAACATGGGCGGCCATTCCACAGCGTGATTTGGATGAACTCATTTTGAGTATGCCAAACCGATGTTCTTGTGTTGTTAGTGTTCGCGGTAGAAACACGGATTATTAATTGTTTAAGTTACCCAATAAAATTTTAAAGAAAACTGTTATTTCAGTCTTTTTTTCGAACTTTTGTGTTAGTGGTTCAAATGTCAAAAATCCCTTTATTAGGAAAATGGCAAATTTCTTTATTAATGCAAAGGTGACTTGGTTTATCGTTACTGTGACAAACGAAAACACTATAATTGATGAATCCTTAAAAAAATTTTTAATTAATATCAATCAGGAGAAAAGTTATTGCAAAAATATATGTTGATCCCTAGACACTTTTGATGTGTGTATAATGATCTAATTAATTTTACCAAATAAAATAAACCTCTATAGAGCTATTCAGTGCAAATAAATAATGATGCAAATGAATAAATTTATGTACAACTAGCTGTACACTACCACGCTTCGCTGTGGCACAAAAAAAAACTGTTTTTCGCGGTGCAAAAAATAAATAAAAACAATCCTTGATGCGACTTATATATCATGCTAAAATTTCAGCTCAATCGGTGCAGTACTTTTTGAGTTTTTAGAGCATACACAAACTAACATAACATTTTATATATATACTAGCTGTACCCTGCCCCGCTTCGCTGTGGCACAAAAAACTGTTTTTTCAACAACAAAAAAAATAGATAAAAACAATCCTTGATGCGGATTATATATCATGCTAAAATTTCTTCTCATGTGACTGCGTCATTACGACTGCGTTTGTCAGCGAGTGTTATCCTCGCTTCCGGTAGATGGCGCGGTCACTGGTACAGAGCTGATCGTTAAAAAAAACTGTTTTTTCGCGGTTGCGGATATGTGACTGATGCAAAAAATAGATAAAAACAATCCTTGATGCGGATTTCATATCATGCTAAAGTTTCAGCTCAATCAGTGCAGTACTTTTTGAGTTTTTAAAGCATACACAAACCAACATAACATTTTTATATATATACTAGCTGTACCCTGCCCCGCTTCGCTGTGGCACAAAAAACTGTTTTTTCAACAACAATAAAAATAAATAGATAAAAACAATCCTTGATGCGGATTATATGTCATGCTAAAATTTCTTCTCATGTGACTGCGTCATTACGACTGCGGTTGTCAGCGAGTGTTATCCTCCCTTCCGGTAGATGGCGCGGTCACTGGTACAGAGCTGATCGTTAAAAAAACTGTTTTTTCGCGGTTGCGGATATGTGACTGAGCAAAAAATAGATAAAAACAATCCTTGATGCGGATTACATATCATGCTAAAGTTTCAGCTCAATCAGTGCAGTACTTTTTGAGTTTTTAAAGCATACACAAACCAACATAACATTTTTATATATATACAGCCTGTTAGTGTAATCAGTCTTAAACTTGAAACCAGTGGTTTGGTATCACTTACAGAACGTAAATTCAATAAAAAATAAAAACTTTTTTTTTTTCAATAAAGTCTCCATTTTTCCCCAAAATTATTTCACCCTATTACGCAAAGGTAAGATCAAATACGCCGCGAAATAGCGCGCCGTGCCGCGACGCCGGCGCCGCCGCGTCGCCGGCGCACACTTCAGTGATCAGTCAGCCGGCAGCGTCGCTACGGAACGATCGTGTGTACGCTCGCAGCGCAGCGCACCTCACGACCTCGCGCCGCCCCACCGTTAATTTTTCGCGCAAGTGTTAGTGATTATGTCGTACATAAACGAACAGTGGACCGAAATGGTCCGGGTTTACGCCGCGTCGGGTGATAACCTGAACGAGGCTCGGAGAATGTACGCTGACTAACTTACATCATCTGGACTCGTCACGCAACAAAGGTAGGTATTTTTGCCTGTCCTAAGCCAGGAAAAGTATGAAGGGAAGTTAGTTACATCACAGGTTACCTGTATTTTATGATGTAGTTAGTTAAAACTTATGTAGGTATGTAGTTAAACGGACGGCTATTGCGGCAGGTTAACGCCCTTTGCAGTGAATACGTAACTCGGGCGCATAGTATCCATGAATTAACGGACGGTGTAGGACAGAAACATTTTTGATTTTTTTAAAGAAAAATTCGTTTATTTATTTTTAAATTCAGACAAACATTTTTATAATTAAATCAACTACCTATGGTTTCAAGGTTAAGACTGATTACACTAACAGGCTGTATATAGATTTATATTTACATATATATAGATAGATAGATAGATGGATGTTGATAAAACTTCTCAATTATACTCTATTGCTTCAGCAATATAATATTCTATTGGATAAAGTTGAGATTTTAGACCCGATGTTCGTAGGCTTATCGTAAGCTGCGCTCGGTTGAAACTCGTTTGTCAAACATCGTGCCAAAATTTTCTTATGCGATGAATTAGGTTTGCTGAAGTTGGAACAGTTACACTCGACAGTTTTATCTGATAGATATCTTTCATAGATAGTCTTTCCCAATATTCCGATATTGATTGATAATAAAATGAATTTTATGTTTTGAATCATGTTGACAATCATATTAAGGCGCTCCCTCACCGTGAGCATTTACCTGTAATGTAACTTTACGGATTCGAGCATTTCATCAGTGAGGGAAGAAAGTCGAGCATCACAATGCGCACCTTGTAATTATACAAACCGAGTTTACATCAGTGATGGAGGAGAGCATTACAATGCGCACCTTGTATCAAATCTAAACTAAATGTACGCGAAGGCTCGTCAGTCAGGGAGGTATTACTGTGATGCTAAAAGTCGAATCTATAATGTTATATTACACGCGAATGCTCCCGGTGGGGGAGCACCTTTACACTTTTATTAAACTTCCTTGATTTGAGAAATAGTTGGGCTGTAACTGTGCCTTCGCGGAAATGCCTTAATGTGTCCTTCATGTTCACCTTTAGCATAATGAACATACTCGTATGTATGGTTCGCGTGACTTGCAACGCAACAAATTAATGCTCTGTATAAACAAAATGAATAATGAAAACAAGGCTTTTTTTTAGCGTGGTAAAATCATCAAATGAGGCTTCCCACCCAGGTCAGAGCGGGAGGGACTGTCAGACTCGTACTGACTAAAATTCACGGAGTCCTTCAATAGCCCTTTACGTTCCGGGGTCACGGTATTCCGTGAGTTCCGCGACCCCGACAGGTTTTGGCCCTCTACAGGGAGGCCCCGTCACTATGCTGATAGTCCAAGAGGCGCGCGTGGAACACAACGTGCCGTACCCGGCCATGGTCCATGGTCGGACAGCGAGTCGCTCATTACTCGCCGCCCGCATGCCCGCGCCTACGAGATCGTCTGCTGACGTCAATCGCTGTGGGCACCTACCACTGCGGCTGGGTTGGAGGGAGGACGCTGTCCTCTCCCTCACGTGGCGCGATTGCGGCGTGTCCGGTCACACTGTAGTAGTGAAAATTCTAAAATTAAAGTAATTTTAAAACAAATGGTATAGAGCAGGGGTGGCCAACTTGATTAGACATAAGATCTACTGTTTACTAACGAAACCAGAGGCGTAGCTACCGCCGTATCAGCCGTATCAATTATACCGGGCCCCCATGTGTCAAGGGCCCCGGACGCCGACGATTGGTATAAATTTAAATAACAACATAAAATGTTGCTCTACTATAATGAAAACTTATCGCGGCCATATAGCTTCAACATAGAACTCCTAACATAGCTCGATTTAAAAAAGACATTTTTCAAAAAGCCTTTATATCGTTGTCATAAATGAGCTACGATCAGTCGATCAGCATTGTCAATTATCTAGCTCCTTTCAAAATTCTCTTAATATCATAAGTAATAGGTCGCGGGACTTACGAATTACCGTGACTTCGGAACGTAAAGGGCTATTGAAAGACAGTGGATTATAGTCAATACGAGTCTGACAATCCCTCCCGCTCTGCCCTGGGTGGGTGGACTCATTTGATGGTTTTACCACGCTAACGTAATAGCATTAGTTACACGAGTCAGGATGCTATTGTCGTTATTCTGCAAAACTATACACTTAAACTAGAAGGGCCCCAAACAAGTTTTGATACGGGGCCCCTTCTGACCTAGCTACGCCACTGAACGAAACCCTTTGCGATCTACCAATTACATACTTCATCACATGTGAGATTGCTTCCTTACTTAATGCTTTGGAATGGAAGTCTGAGTGTATGATGTTTTATCAACATAATATAGGTCCACGATCGACTGGACTAATAGTAACGATCGATCGGTCGATCGCGATCAACCGGTTGGCCACCCCTGGTATAGAGAGTAGATACCTAGTATCACATACATTACTGATTTTTATGAAGCTGATTAATTGTACAGGAGAGTTCGCTTTGAATCACATTCTGACTAAGTTAAGTTCAAAAGTGTTCATATATTTTAGAACTTGACTGTAATAGGCCTTGAGATTTTGCGATATGGCTCTTTACGTGTGCCCAAGACAATGTCGAAGACATATTGTTTTTTCAAATACAATTTCACATTTCTTTTGCAATCACAACGCCTACAAAGCGAGAATAATTCCAGTGTGGGAAAGAGACAAGTCGTCTTGTGCCACATCGTCGCACAAAGATTTATGTAGCACTATTTAAGTTCATGATACTCGTACATAAGTTATTAACAATAAAACCTTTTAAATCATAAGCCCTTCTTGTCGAGCCTTTTTAATCGCTACCATTTTAAGCTGAGGGAATATAGTACGGGAAAAAGTATTTTTTGTAGTAATATAAAGCCCAGGTATCGAATCCAATCAACTTTATTCATACCAATTTTCCGTTTCCCGCTGCCGAAATTCATTCAATGACAGCACTAAATTGTATTTTAAATGACATGTTTTTTTTTTATTTCAGGGGTGCCGGTGGGGGAGGGATGTTCGGCGATGTCAATATTTCAGCCATTTTGGATTCATTTAGTATAAGTTACGACAAAAGAGTAAGACCGAATTATGGAGGTTAGTATACAAAACTATTCACATTATATTCCAACTGTCTTACTCGTGAAATAGAGACATTTTATGGGTTTAAGAATCTCTTTCTCTGGGAACAGGATATCTAATAAGAGTTTTAAAAGACTAACTAGTAGTTTTAAAATTACTGATTTTATTATCATCCTAGAATACAACAAAAAAACGAAATATGTACACAAAGTTTTGAGTTTTGTTCGTATACTTCCCACAATATATTAGGTGGCAACTTAGTACGAAGGGGAAGCAAAGCATTGGATTTCAAGTTGGTGATATTGGTATTCTCAAGAGTAAAAATAATGGCGCAAATAAATAGTCTCCCTAAAAACTTCTTAAATCATACAAAAACACAGAAAGATAAAAAGACAGCCTCTCTCTTATATCTTAGCATGAGATTTGGCCCTGCATAGTGCTTGCAGTTATTTTGTAAATAACATAAAATATCTTTTTCGAACAGATATTTCGTAAATTAAAGTACAGACCGTCATTTGCTGTTTTCAAAATTGAGCACAAATTGACTTTACTTTTGTGAAAAATCGTCTTCGTTATCCCCTTTTTAACATTTTCTTAACTGTACCTACTTAATAAAACAAATATCTTCTCTTTTAGCGACAAAATGTAGCACTGAAAGTGAGAACTAGTCTTCATTAGGGCCAGACTATCGGGAAATGACGTTGATTCACGTTAATGTCATGAGGCGTCTATAGAGCGGTTCTCTTCAAATATCGCGTAATGTTTTTTATTCTGACAAAAACTGTATTTCGAGACAATTGACTGATAAATTCCAACAAGTCCATAAGTTAGATAATCAAAAAATATTTGAGCCGTATTTTTTCTTTTGTTGTGTAAACAAAAATTTAGAAAGATACAACACTTTTAGAGTTGACAATACATCGAACTTTGTAATTTTTTTGCTATTTTCGCAGTTACCTAAATAACGCGTAAACGTATAAAATTCAATTGATTTATTGGAAAAAAATAAATGCATGACGTCGCGAAGAAGCAACATAATATTCTAAATGGCTTTAAAAAAAAATGTGCAGCAACTCACACTCACACACAAAAATAAATATTCTAAAATGGGTAATAGTGAAAAAGATTTAAGTCTCCTAAGTCAAACACGTTGACTCGGTGTTGGCTCAGCTCGCCCCTGATTGTCGAAGTGTATCGACTCGCCCCCTTGAATTTTAGATATGCCAAATCGCCCCCGATTCTTTAATAAGTTAAAAGTACTGTCAACAACACAAGTTTTTAAATATTTCAATAAATGTTATTTTCTTATCACTTCGAGGGTGTATTCCCATTTGTCCCCACTGGCTTTGTCACCCCTGGTGACAAATGGGAAAAAAGTTCCAGATTGTCTACGTGTGTAAATGACGTAATCAGTGAAAGGACTTAAAACTGTGAGTACTTTCGATTCAATTTTGAACCCTATTCTTCCTGAACAAAAGACTTTTTTTTATCGTGGTAAAATCATCAAATGAGTCCTCCCACCCAGGGCAGGGCGGGAGGGACTGTCAGACTTGTACTGGCTAAAATCCACGGTGTCCTTCAATAGCCCTTTACGTACCGGGGTCACGGTAAACCGTTAGTCCCGCGACCCCGGCAGGCTTTGGTCCCCTGCAGGCCCCGTCACTATGCTGACACTCCTTGAGGTGCGCCTGGAACACAACGCGCTGTCGACCCGGGCATGGTCCATGGTCAGACAGCGAGTCGCCCATTACTCGCCGCCCGCATGCCCGCGCCTACGGTGGCCGGAGATTGTCTTGCGACGTCTGTCGCCGTGGGCGTCTACCACTGCGGCTGGGGTGAAGGGAGGACGCTGTCCTCTCCCTCAAGCGGCCCGCCTCCTCCTTCGCGAGCATGACTGCTTCGCAGAAGGAGGTGACCGCTTCCCACTTCGTCTCGCCCCGCAGCATAGCCTCAACCAATGCCGGGCGCGAGAGGTCTCCGCCTATCGCCGTCGTGAGGACACGGCGGTGCTCTACCCAATCGGGGCAGTCCTGCACTGTATGCTCCACCGTGTCCTCCGGACGATCCTCGCAATGGTGACACCCAGGCGTTTCTTCCCTCCTTATCAGACACAGGTACCTCCCGAAACTTCCGTGTCCGGTGAGGACCTGCGTCATGCGGTAGATCAGGACGCCGTGACGCCTATCTAGCCACTCCTCCGCCCACCGTTGGCGAGGGCGTGCGGGCAGCGAGTAATGGGCAACTCACTGTCCGCCCATGGACGGCGCGTTATGTTCCACGCGCGCCTAATGACGGGGCCCCCCCTCTAGAGGGCCAAAGCCTGCCTGGGTCGCGGGACTGTACGAATTACCGTGACCCCGGAACGTAAAGGGCTATTGAAGGACACCGTGGATTTTAGTCAGTACGAGTCTGACAGTCCCTCCCGCTCTTCCTTGGGTGGGAGGACTCATTTGATGATTTTATCACGTAAAAAAAATGGTATAGATTCTGTTTGTGTAAACTTCTTGTTTTTATATTATCTGAACATTATGGAAGTCTTCAATAAAATTAAAATGGACACTTTAAGGCCATATGCCGAGCCAGGTCTAACTTTAAACCCAATGAGCGAATTTCAAAGGCATATGTTGAAGTAAGACTAGAGAGTTTGGAGTCAAGTGGGCGTCATTATCTGATACACATCAAAAGATTTTAAGGGATATAAAAGAAACTGATTACAATAAATCAGATTATTGTACATCAGAAGTTTATGCGGTAACAGAAGATTTGCATTTGGAGTATAAAACGGATTTAAGAGAAGTATTGACTAACTTGTGTAACCAGGATATATCTCAAAATGTATCACAGAAAAGTTCAGATGAATCTTTAAATATAAAGTTACGAAAATTAATTCACCTACATTTTCTGGACAGTACTCAGAATGAACTTTCCGGGTTTTTTTTATCCCTATACATAATTATAACTGGCGACAAACGGGATATTTTTTTCCATTTGTCACCAGTGTTAAAACTCTTGTTCTTTAACTATCCGGCAAAAGTACTATTCTAACATAAGTACAACTACTAAGCAAGTAATAATCAACTTTACAATTTTTGCAACTTATAACCTCAAAATATGACCACTTTTGAATTTATGCTAGCCTAGTACTTTTGCTGGTTAGTTTTAATGAACAAGACAATTTCAGGTAATCTTTCTACCTAGACTTATTTAAAATGCATACCTCTCACGAGTTTGTGAGATTACAGATAGAGTTGATTAAACTATATCAATAATAGCGTTATTCGTAAAGTATGCATTTTTCTGCCTGACTGTACCGTTTTTAGTTAAATTCAAAGGAAATGCCGCAAGTGCGAATCGATACACCAAAATAATTATTTTAATGTCAATTTTCTACTCGCCCCTTATGAAGGGGCGAATTACTACACAAAACTAATAAAATACGGGGCGAGTCGATCATTTTAATCGAAAGGTGCGAGATCCAAAGGTTGAGCTGAGTCTACACCGTTGACTCGCGGTTGGCGGGCGCGGTCACGAAATATCAAAAATGGCGTAATATACAAGTGTTCACGTGATTGGCGCGCGCGGCAATATCAAACGCATGAGATGTTTGTGTGTATTCACGCACGTCGAACTATCGGCGGAGCGCGCGATTCACTCGCTAGAGGTTCAGGTGAGTTCAACCAGTAGCTATGAACTTGTGGCTCGCGCAACCGCCTGGAGGCTAATGTGAACACGAGCTAGCCACGTTTACGTGCCCGCACCCATAGCCGCGCCCGCGCTTTTCTACGTGTACAAGTACTAACAAAATTTATCTCATATAGATTTGGTTTTCCTCATATTCCTCAACTTTAAATAATAACCCTGTATATTTGAGGTACATTTATTTCTAACACAAGCGTTTTAAAAAGAAAGTTAATTTTGCGTAAGTCTTCAAAGATACCCAATACTTAGCTTCAAACTACGTTATAATGGTCGTTAAAAGTACTTAAATGAATTTTGAGAAAAGGTAATAACACCTACTAACTTTCGTCGTTATGTCTTCATAAGTACGCAAAGTTTTAAGCACGTTCCTCATTATGTGTGGCTTGATACAATTGCTCAAGAAATATTGTAACTGGAGAGCCTATTGCGGTAACTCAGAAACATAGCTATTATTAGGTAGTACTCGTACGGATAACTAACACTTGTTATGTGTTGTGTATTGTGTCGTTTTCAGGACCACCCGTGGAAGTGGGGGTTACCATGTACGTGCTCTCCATCAGCTCTCTGTCTGAAGTGAAAATGGTATCTTATTTTCAAAGCAATTTTAAAGACACAACGCATACATAGCAAGATTTTATCCCTTAGCATTATCACCAGCATTAACTGTTTCATCGTAGCACCCGTGTCCACGGTTCGATTGTATTTGATCGGTGTAGGCGCGACACACGGCCACGCGGTTGACGCAAGTCGCATGACGCGTGCAGCTAACAGGGCCGGGTGCGCCGCGCCCGCGCTCCACGTGCACCAGCAGCGACCATTTAATTCCCACAGCCACCCCGCGCTATTTGCGACCCTTCTGCTCCGATTGCCGGGCGATGGGGCACGTCACCGTCCTCTGGTTTGGTTTTCACAGCGCCAGGCGCGCGCGCGACTCACGATTGGGCTTGATTGCAGGTCCGCCAGTGGAGGTGGGCGTCACCATGTATGTGCTCTCTATCAGCTCCGTCTCCGAAGTGCTCATGGTACTCGCCACTGTCAGCTCACGCTTGTCTCGGTCGCTCCGGCCGCGCGCTGCGCCGCTGCGACCGAGCAGCCCCAGACACGAGGCTGCGAGCATGTCCGCGTTTGGTGGAGCAGAACGCCCTTTGTCCGCCCACTTGCTTTCTTATTATGTTTCCTTGTAAAATCGTTAAAATGTGAGATAAAAGAGGACCATGCCCATTCCTGCCCACCTAACATTACAACCAACCAATAACGCATTACTTTTAACCCAATAAAAATTAGTTGATGATTTTGAAAATGTTTGTGTTGTTTTTTTTTTTTTTTTGACCGAGTTCGTATATTACGGAACAACACGGCGATTTTTTTTATACACGACTTGCATCATCATACCAAATTATTGTTCAGTTAATTAACCAATCTGTCAGTACAAGATATATCTTAACGTGCAGTCTAAGGATGTTAGTACATTAAAAGTTATTGGATTTTTTTTTGTATCCCGATCAAGTCAATGTTTGATTTACGACGTCAATAAGATCGTTAGATGCCTTACTTCTTTGTTACATAAAAATACATTCAACTTGTCAAACGTTATATGTTATTGCATTATAATAGGTATTGGCATTAATTAATTATCAAAACAAATCATTGCCATCAATTGTCAACAGCGCATTGCGCAAGTCAACTTAAAGCTAAGGTTCCAAATTATTTAAAACATTCCATATTCACATTATGTCAGGTGGGCATTGTCCTTTAATAATGAGATCATAATAAGAAAGGCAACCCGTTGAACCTTAAAATACCCAGTTGTGTGTCCTGCAGTACTCGTAACTCCAAAGTTGCTGCCATATCATGTGATGACGTCTGTTCTCTGATTAATTTTTTTTTCCCTTTTGTGCAGAATATAACAATCGATTTTTGTTTATTTTATGTTCAATAAAAAATAATCTTCTATTAATACGAGTTTTCATTGTAATGTAAAGAGTGATAAAGTAAACACCTAAAACAAAAATATGACAAAATTAAAGAAATTAAGTCGCACGATGCTATGATGAATTGGATGAATCTATATAGGCCGTGATATACTTACATAAAAAGCCTTGAACATATAAACTTTCGTAAATGCTATGCTGATCGCATATTTAATTACTTAAAAAATTTAATCAATTCACTTAACTTAATGTATTTATTTTAAATTGAATTAATTATTTTTGTTAGAACAACCAACCGATTATTATCCCATTATCACTTTCTTCCTTAAGGTTTGGTGACATAGAAGTAAATTTTAAGTAAACATTATAAAATTAAAAAAAAACAGCATTACATTTTCGTTTTAAATGGCAATGAAGGCGGTCTTTTTTAATGAAGGCAAGATCTTAAAATACATTTAATTAAAACGTACATGAAATGTGTTCAGGCTCTATGGACTTGCGACGACTGTATATCTCTTATCGTGACTCATTTTGTAGTTTGTTGTGAATGTACGTATTATGTGTATTTACTGAAATATTGCCAATTGATTGTAACTTTCTAATCTCTCCAGTGACTTGGAACATCGATGCTCTCTGACCTTATTTAGTTACAATTATGCTTTCGTGAGTTTGCTATTTTTGACACCGATTTCTCCTAAATGTTAGCGCAGTTAGTTGGTCAGAATATGAAACCGAATTCGGTTTTCCAAAATGTCAAACTGTGTAAGCTTGCTAGGCGTATGTTTGGGTGAAGGACCCTTAAGTGGAAACCAAATCAAGGTTGGGAAGGTCACAATGAGACGTGACCCATGGCCCAGGGTGGGAAGGTTGCCTAATTCACAATCCACAAACTCTCGAATCTACCTCATTAATGAAAATTAATTTGTTCCACATACCTGGTCCAAACTTTATTGGTGGCAACTTGTATACGTGCCGGCTTGTTAGCTTGAGTCTATAGAGGATTGCCTCTATCGAGCCGTGGGTGTCCGCCTTCGCCGCCACCCACACACCTCCTGTCACTTAGAGCACTCATTATATCCCCCTTCATTCTTAGACCTCACCTATTTTCATGTCACAATCACACTCTCTGCACATTTTGTTTCTTTTGGTATCTGTTTTAAGCTTATCGCTCAATTTGACTATTCAGTGTAGTGCTGTGTCTATACATTTTCAAGTGTTATTTTGCCCGAAGTCACGAGAACCAAGCTTCGAGTTAAATTATTGTTTATTTTATATAAATATTTTTAATTTTAATTAGCCTCTTATAAATATCTATCGCAGTGTATCTATACTAAGACATTGTGTAGGATGAAATATTTTTAAACAACGCATGCAGATGTTAGATGTTAATTTATAGTAACCTCAACTATATACTGTTATCACGAACGTATTTTAGTACAGTGAAACACTGATATATATGAAGTTATCGGAGAATTTTAACGTTCCTACTACACATTTGCTACCATGGTGTCGCTCATTGGCGACGTGGCCATTTTAACTAGAATTGTTTAGTAGGAACGAATCATATCAAGAAGACTACTCCTATAGTCATACAAGTTTGCTTTCAAGCTGATCATTATTACTTCAATTAAAAGTCCGTTATAATATTTAATGATAACGCTTTTTTTTCTCAGGATTTCACATTGGACTTTTACTTCAGACAGTTTTGGACCGATCCCCGATTAGCATACAAAAAAAGAACTGGAGTTGAGACATTATCTGTGGGCTCAGAATTCATTAAGAACATATGGGTGCCCGACACGTTCTTTGTAAACGAAAAGCAATCTTATTTCCATATAGCAACAACGAGCAACGAATTTATACGTATTCACTACTCTGGCTCAATCACAAGAAGTATCAGGTATTTACAAAATGTTAAATGTTTTATTTAGGCTATGTTAACGAGTTAAATCATTTATCTATAAGACGCAATGTAAATGTCCAGTTCTGTAAGGAAGTTTGTCAATATTTCAGATTAACGATCACAGCGTCATGCCCCATGAATTTGCAATATTTCCCAATGGATAGACAGCTGTGCCACATAGAGATAGAAAGTTGTAAGTATCTGAACTATTTCAAAAAAATGTGTGTGTTGATAACCCTGTACATTAATCACGAAATGCTACCTTTGATAGTTCAATATTAATAATGTTATAGCTAATATGAGAGTGTTGCTGGACAACCGCACGCTTTGTGTGTCAGTTGCAACAAATGTAATTTTGTTTTTAAGAATCGCGAATTTCGACGGGATTTATTAACTTGTATTTTGACTTAAATTAATAAATAAAATACATTCAACGCACTTTTAGTTACAGATGACCAAAATCTCTAAAATCGAAAACAATATTACTTATATTATGCGTGTATTGTTCTCACCAAAGCAATCATTAATTTGATTCTTTACCACGATGCAAATCTATCACTAGGCTTACAGATATTGTGTTGTGATCACTTTCTTGTATCACAGATGCTACTCAGGGGTACCCTGTGAGCACAAGCGTACATGTAGCACAAGCGTACATGTAATCGTCGACACGTGCTGTGATTTCCCTCGTGTTTTCATAAGTTGGAACGTCTCCTTCTCGCATACAGCACCCGCAGAAGGCAGACTCGTAAATAGTAAGCCTTTGTTCTCACGAGCATTTAGCGAATGAAATGATACTGAGACATCGACGCTGCGATATGCTGAGCGGGTCGAAGGAGGCGGGGGACGGTGGCGCCCGCGGGGTCTGCACAACCACCGAAGGCCGTGCCGCAGACGAGGCACCGCACACCCACACACCCTCGCACCACCGCCGCTTACGCCCATCTAACACTAAATGACTGCACTCGCATGGTCTTACATTATGACGCTTGCCTTACTAACCACCAAGCATTAATATGTCATTTAATTATATAATACCCATCATTTTACCCTAGTATAATAATATCATTATCATTTTTATGATCTTTAATCATCTTTGGAGGTAGTTTCACATTTTATTGTCATTCATATTAAGCCGAACCCCAATAGAGTATCACGTCTGCATTCAACAAAATCCTGGGTTCGGCTTAGTAATTTCTCGCGCGAGTCCCATCATCGACACAGGCGCGGCCGCGTGAGGGAAACGCGATCCTTCGCAGCGTAAGTGATAGCGTTTTGTGTGTTTGGCATGTCTCCGGAGTCGGGTACACAATGAGAGACATTCGGTACCATTGGAAAGATGGGGTGACCAGCGTCGGTATGAGCAACGAGGTGCAGCTGCCGCAGTTCCGGGTGCTCGGCCACCGGCAGCGCGCCACTGTTGTTACACTGACGACAGGTAACCGATCGCAATAGCCGCTCTCCCAGCACAGCACGTCCATACCTCCGCCACCGACCCCGTCTCCCTCAGCCCGTGTGCAGACGATTGAAATCGCGACACAAGCACACACGCTAACTACATGACACGACAATCGCACGACGAGACGCGCGAATCGAACTCGCGACTCCCCCGCTCTTACCCCAACCGAAAGACGATTCGTGTTGTAAAACCCATTGCGATGGGCCTCGGGTTGTTTCATTTATAATGTCCGCTGCGCACAGTCGGCTACACCATGCGGGACATCAGATACAAATGGAACGAGGGGCCCAACTCTGTGGGTGTTTCCAGCGAGGTGTCGCTGCCGCAGTTCAAGGTGCTGGGCCATCGCCAACGAGCTATGGAGATCTCCCTTACCACAGGTACTTGGGTTCGCGGGGGAATCTAAGAGTAGGGATCAAAGAAAAGATTTGAGACACCACAACGTGGAACACTGGACAGAAACAGCCACGATTCTTATCACGTCCTGCTTTTGTATTATTGCACAAAACACTATGGGTGGTGTGAAATAGTTTTTATATCATGTCGTTTAATTTGTGTTACAAAGAAATAATAACATAAGCAAATTACAATACTTATCTTTATTGTGTATTTTTTTAACAATGGTATTTCATAGATTTAATTTGGAGAAAGATTTGAGAGAAGATTTCAAATGAATTGAATTCTATACAAACTTAAATAATATGAAGGGTATTACTAACTATTTTTTTCTAATATTTGTAAAAATTTGGCTAAGATAAAGAACCTTTCTCATATTTTTGTAAACCTTTTACAGGAAATTATTCAAGATTGGCATGTGAAATACAATTTGTACGATCTATGGGATATTACCTTATTCAAATTTACATTCCGTCTGGTTTGATTGTCATCATATCATGGGTCTCATTTTGGCTGAACCGAAATGCTACACCAGCCCGAGTGGCTTTAGGTGTCACCACTGTATTGACGATGACGACGCTCATGTCATCCACTAATGCTGCTCTACCCAAGATATCATACGTCAAGTCTATTGATGTCTACCTGGGAACCTGTTTCGTCATGGTCTTCGCTAGTTTACTAGGTAATAATTATGTTTTATTAAGTTAACTTATTCACTACTGCAAGGCGATTTACTAAATCTATGTCGAATGTAAATGTTTTATCCTAAGCGAATGTAACAGCAGAGCAATGGTTTTACTTAAAATAAAAGAAAAACCTCGTGATGGATGCAATTCTCTTATCTTTACAGAGTACGCCACGGTGGGGTATATGGCAAAAAGAATACAGATGCGAAAACAGAGATTTGTTGCCATTCAGAAAATTGCGTCCGAGAAGAAAATTCCCGTTGATTGTCCTCCCGTGGGAGACCCACACACACTATCAAAAATGGGCACGTTAAGCAGGTGTCCACCAGGAAGACCATCGGTAAGCTATTTAAACATATTATAGTTCCCCTTAATACTGCTATCAAATTAAGTGCTTTCAAAATTTCAAATATGATTTTCAGGAGGTCAGATTCAAAGTGCACGATCCAAAAGCTCATTCCAAGGGCGGTACCCTGGAGAACACTATTAATGGAGGCCGCAGTGGAGCAGAAGAAGAGAATCCGGGGCCGCCTCCACACATTTTGCATCCTGGCAAGGTGAATAAAAATTACTGTATAAATTACTTTAATGTTCTTTTAAAAGCGATTCAAACTTCACCTGCGATTTTGATTGCTTTGCGATTACAATGCTATACATTAGTAAGCTGAGCGGGTATCTTATCGATCAGCTCTTTAAATATTGATTTTATGTCGATTACAATTTTTGTTATTTTACTATTGCGTTTCACAGAATTACGAAGATCGCACGTTTCACTAAAATCCCCTAGATCAGAGGAGAATACACTCACAGGATTCAATGTTCCATTACGATGCCCTAGGATATCATATAAACCTCTGATTTTTCTTTGAATAATATAATTGATTTAAAACCTTATTATTGAATTGAAACCTATTTGCGGTGACTGACATTTACCAGTAAATAATTATAAATTTTATTGCAAAAGAATATTAATATTTAGTCCGGTTAAAAAAAAGTATTTCAATTAACAAAAACTCTGACATAGCTGAATTTAGGTAGAGACTTTACAATAATCATTAAAGATCAAATGTCATTTTTATTTTATTTTTCCCGAGAACGTAAGCTTCATCGAAAATATAGCCCAGACTAAAATTGTTGTGCTCCGTGTGACAAAGACTCCGCTACCGTTTATGCGATGGACATTAATGCAACGTGCGCTAATTATGTGGCTACTGAGAGAGGAACATGTACATATATTTCAAGACAATGAAAAGCGATCTATAAAAATCATGAAATAAGAGTGCATCGGCACTCTTACAAAGGTTTTTCTCACAAAGGCTCATATAGAATTATTTAGTTTTAATTAATGTCAGAACATTTTATATTTTGTGATACCTACTCATGTGAACCTTTGTAAAGAGAGAAAATAAACATGTTTTTTTTTTTTAGTTGTAGATAAGTTAATTACTAACTTTTTTATTTTTTTAAATATTATTTGAGTCTATGATTCTAAGTGTAAAAATCGAACGTCTTAGGCATTGGAATCTACGAATTTGTTACTTTTTTATCATTTAACATATTTTAGTAAATTACGTCATTTGTATTCCTTCTGTAGACAGGGACCTATTAAGGACTAGCACTTATTAGTACTAAGAGAATCCCCAGCATTGAGGATCGTAGATGAACATTGAGTGTTGTGTAGTCTACTGGAGGATCTAGGGATTAAATTAAAACGAGTGCGATTTCCCAAGAATTAACTTAGAATTATAAATAAAATAAATAAATATTATACAACTATCACACAACGCCATCTAGTCCCAAGCTAAGCAGAACTTGTGTTATGGGTACTAGACAACTGATAAACATACTTATATATTTCTAAATACATACATATTATAGATAAATTACACCCAGACACAGAACAAATGATCGTGCTCATCACACAAACATTTGTCCTGGGTGGGAATCGAACCCACGACCTCCGGCATAGCAGTCAGGGTCACTAACCACTAGACCAACAGGCCTGTTTGTCTAGTGAAGTGATTAATTGAGTGAAGCTTCGTCTAATCTAGATTAAATAAGTCGATCCACTGAAGAGTTAATACTGATCTAAACATATTGCCGCCATATGTTTTTGTGCAGATATTATCGTGTTGGTTATGCTAAGTGCTTCCGATTTTACATTCGAACTTCATGTGTGTAATTTATGCTTAGATAATTAAGAAATTGGCATACTTAGATAACTTTTTTTAATTTCCAGGACATAAGCAAATTGCTTGGAATGACTCCTTCGGACATCGACAAGTACTCTCGCATAGTGTTTCCAGTCTGCTTCGTATGCTTTAACTTAATGTACTGGATCATTTATCTGCACGTTTCTGACGTCGTGGCTGACGATCTGGTTCTACTGGAAGAGGATAAATAGAGGGCGCTGTACATAATCCACTTATTTTCCCACAAATGCAATTCAAATAATAATTTGAAACACATAATGTAACTAGATTATTCCCCTCGTTCATAAATGTGTAGGAAACAACTTGAAAGGTTTTCTTTACAGCTTGGGAACAAAAATATCCCAAAGCTAATTTGTAGATATAAATCATACGTAAAATACTCAATATGATGTAAGATTTTTGTAAATACTCAAAAGATACGAATGGTTATGGTCGATTTAGCATAAGATGTACACTTTTTCTAAAAACCTGAAGTAGAAAGTAGTTGTCTAAAATCAAACGACTAAAGATTAGGTATTAACTTGTTGTGCTTGCTGGAAATGCACGAAGTTCGTGCATTTTCCGTAACGCCATTGGCTATTCATTTGAGAAGGTGAATCATTTGGGATATTGCTAATTTGAGTATTTTAGACCTCGAATTCTGGATTTCTAAATAATACAGACGGTTCAAATTTTATAAAATAAAAACCTAAGTTATGAGATAAAAAAATACGTTTTTTATCTCGGATTATAGAGTCCAAGTGGCTGTTTAAAGCGGTGACGGGGTTAAGGGCAATTAAATCAACCTACTCCAGTTGAAGATAGTATAAGTAATACGTATCTTCTTTCTCTACAATCTGAGATAGAAAAGATATCTTAGCGCCAAATCTGGGTGCATTTTGAATCATTTAAACAAAATGTTAAGTTCAAAATTCTAAATTATTCAATGTGTAAATATTATGCACTCTTTAAAACTATGGTTCTAATACCATAAAATAATAAAACCCACAAAAAAGCGTTATTGGTAAAGTAAATCTAATAATAGATATGCTTTAATCTGATATTATTTTTAACAAGTCTTAACTAAGTTCCTAAGACATGTGGGGAATAGTACCTTCGATTTTACATATACAGTAGATAAAGGTTTCTACAACTTATTAAGTTTCAAATTATTATTACTTAAGTGGTAAAATGAGTGGAATAATGGAATACCCATAGTTATATGAATCTGATGCTCAAATTTCTCCGCTTGAATTATTTAATTAGTTTTAGTAACATTTTGTAATTATGTCATAAAATTAGTAATTCGTTTATTCTTTGCTAATATCGTTGTAATATTATCATTAGGAATTTTGTTTTCAACAGTAGTTGCAAACCAACCAACTTTTAACCAACGATATTAAACTTTTTTTAATATCGTTGTTTTACTTTCTAACTTGTCCTTGATTATTGAATGTTTCGAGCAATTGATTTTGCTTTATTACATCATCGAATACGTTTTGAGTTTAAATATTAATGATCATAATGTCTTTAGCTTAACGTAAGTAAATAAATCAATTAAATACTGACAAATAATTTACGTCAGAAATCAGCAGCATTCAATAATTCTTAGAACATTCCCTACGCTAATTGGAACAGGTAAATATTCACCAATTGCCATAAATCTATTCTTATTTCCATCATTATGTCGGAGCAAATCAGTTCCATTAGAGGCATGCAATCGCCAAATGTTAACAATTCTAAAACCCAGCATGTATGTTCCCACTTTCGTCATATTGTACTTTTTCAAAACATCGAATTTGATTGTCAAATCAAGCTTCTTGTTTATCTTTTCACTTTTATTTGGAGTTTAGCGTTTATTGATAATTTTCGGCATACCATTACCAATTTTAATTTTTATTACTCCATATTAATTATATTAAAACAATTCATTTACATAATAAGAAATGCTTAATTCCAAGTGTCTTTTATGTCGGTTATACTATCTAAGAGCATTTAAAAGAATACAATTTATCCTTACTTGAATGTTACAGCAATCGATACGCCCAATACAGGACAATTAATATTATAATAAACTTGATTTCATTCAAACAGATATAATGATCACTTCAAAGTGAAGTCGTACATATTTTACTTTTTTTCACTTGTAGTAGGTGTCATAGACGTAATTTTATGTTTCAAGAAAATGTCTAGCATACAAAATCATTTAAATGACTCAGTGTATCTAAAATTTATTTAAGTACCTGTACCTAGAGGTGGATTTGACTAACTGTCTCTGTGTATGATTCTGTATATCCAATTTACTATTTCAATTCTCGATTTTCGTTATGTTTAAGGCGGTATGCCAACAACACGATAGTTATGTAAATACACCTACATAAAACTTCCAGTAAAATATGGATTACCTTCATCACTTTTATGAAACAGTCATAGTAACTTGCATTTAAGTCAACGTACACACATGCTAGCCCACCTGTTTATGCAGATCTACTATCACTATTAATATTTACATATTTGGTTTTCATTGTAAACCTTATTTACTAGAAAAGTAAAGACATAGTTTAGTACTCTATTTAAATAGTTTTACCTCTGAGAATATTTGCTATTTCTTTACTAGCCGCACAATAGTCCATGCAATGCTTTCCTAAATTAGTCAAATTTAGATAAATTAGCTTTTTTTTCTCGCTAGTATTCTACTAAGGCAGTAGTTGAAGCATAATTGAGCATTAGAAATACGTTGTAAATGTGGGAATATTATTCGTGGGCTAATCACTGAGAAAGTAATGGGCGCCGAATAAATGTTCCTATCTTCACAACGTTTGAAATAATTTTTCCACCCTCGAATATCTGACAAGCAGGGCTCCTGTCTTCAGCTACGACTCACAATGGTTTTGTTGTGCGTCATGGGTTCTTTAAGGTTTGAATTTATAGAGTTTCAAAAATCATATATCATATCAAGTGGTCATAGAACACGAATACCGAAATTAATTTATGATTAAATGGGAAATGTTTACTTTTAAAGAACAGTAAAGCATGAATACTTCAAGAATTTGAATAAGACGATGTCAACAAAGTGCCATATACCCACCTAGATACAAGGCGTACTGCTGATTTCTATAAACGTCTCAAGTTGCAACGACACATTAATTCAGCAGTCCACCTTAAAAATCTTATGGAACCCTTTTAGCAAATTTAAAAGATCATTTGTCTCATTTGTGCAAAAATACAAGAAAATTTTAAGCTTGAATTTGACTTGTGTTTTAGAATATCGAATAAGTGTGATGGATAATCAATACAAACTATAGGCATTTTAGGATTAAATTATGAAATGAACTCACTTTAATGTATCGAAATGTATTCAGATCAAAGCTGCATTGATTATTTTAATTATTTAATTCCTTATACTACATTGTGGTAGATTAAAATAAAGTAGCATCTGTAAATTTTGGATGACTAATTTTAGACATAATATTGTACTGTATAGGTACATTTTAGGTCGTAATGTACATGCATAAGAACATTATTTATTAATTCATTGATATTATCAGCACTCAAAGTATAAGGCACCGTGTTATCTGTGTATTCACTTTTTTATTTCAATGCAATTTATTACGACTATGAAGGTCTGTTGTAAAACTTAATAACAAGTTTAGATTAGGATAGGCTGCTGGTAGTTATATGATTAGAAACTAGGTTTTAAGACGCGACAACAGCCACGTCTCTCCGAAACGAAATTCTAAAATATTTGTCTAGTGAATAGCAACTAAGTTCAAGAGACAGATAGGTCTAAAGGAATACATCTTAGATAATAATTGTCTTATATTGATATAACTGTGTAGTCATGCACTTAAAACGAGTAAATAAATCTTTCATCCTTCGAAACACATTCATGACGTCAGAAAATCATATTTCACTTCAAAAAATCAATACCTCCTTGAGTTGCATCACTAGTTCTGTTAGTTTATTCAAAATAAATCGATGGAAAGTTATATTTTACTTATTTTACTGATGTAAAAGTAACTGTAGTAAAAATATTTCTGAATGTTAGAATCAATAGAGAAGTGATTTAACTCTATCCCATCTATATTTGTACAGGGTGAATTTTAAACGTCGAAAGGAGTCTCGAGACCGATTTTGACGAAAACTAAAACTGCATCATTGGATTTCAGAAATATTAATAATCCTGGCCAGTAATCGAACCCGCTGATTTTGGAAAAAATCACATTATGTATTATTACACCATTTGATAGTGTTGCATCCATACGAGACTACAGAAAAATTATGAAATTGTTAGCAGTGGCAATTTATGTATTGAGAAGCTTTTAACTTTCCACTGCCATAAAGATTTTCTGTATTTTCTTGTTTACTTTTGTTATATATTAAAACTAAAAATAATAAAATGACTTCACACTGTAAACTTTGTTTCTATCTATGTAGCTTAAATACTTAGGCATATTCGAAAAAAACCTACTTAATTTGACACTATTAACTATCACTTTCTTGATCATTCTATTCCATTATGATACTTAAAAGGAATCTAAAAAAATGTGCTACTACGATTTCATGTAATAACTAATGTAC
The DNA here is from genome assembly GCA_943136025.2 of Agrotis puta. NCBI lineage: Eukaryota > Metazoa > Arthropoda > Insecta > Lepidoptera > Noctuidae > Agrotis > Agrotis puta. The sequence goes on from OW964166.2 coordinate 11,333,738, forward strand.
TCGTATAAAGAAGTAAGTCTAAAGAAGTAAACTAAAGTCTTGACAGAAAATACTTCAAACATGTCGATTAAATATATTCATAATCATTTACCAAAATACAGCGGTGAAAGTCTTTTTATTCTATTAATTATTTTATATTCCGATTGAAACAGTTTTATAATAATATTGCAGAAATAATACTATAGAAATAACACCAAGAATGCCTACCAAACTGTCAATCACATGTTATTTATTAATGACATAAGATATTACCCATAGTAGTATGAACCTAGGTATTCATTAGGTAGGTACATTCAACTAGTATTACAACTATTCTCATCTTAATTAATTGGTTTTATCCAATTTAAAAGAAGGATAATAATTAACATGCAGGCTGAGTTTTAAGTTTACTGGAAATCCGGAATCATGAGAAATAAATTGAAACAGCTTGTTTACTTTGAAGTTTTATTAAGACACGCGTGTTTAAAAATTATTTAATAAAGTTAGGCGATTTTGCGTTAAATAAATCTAAATTAGCCTGGGAGCAAACTCCGAAAGTGCTACTTGGTGTCGCTCATATTATTAGACTCGTTTATACATTCTTTTTCAATGTTTCTGTTCCACTTCAAAATTCTTTCTCCATAAAAATCTAGCGAAAAATGGACTAGAATAATTATGTTCAATAGTAATCCATGAAATTAAATAACATTGAATGTCATGACAAAAATAAATGTCATTTTAAAATTTTTCATCTGGTAATAATAAAATGTATCTCACACATGGATCAGGCAAAACAAACAATTATTTTTCATAGACAGCTTTGCTACCTATCCAAAACACGTTTCCAAAGCTTGCAATCGTTTTGAAGATTGCAACTGGAAAACTAATTTTTCAGTCAGAAAAAATATTTTAGGAAACAATTTTGTATGCTTCCTTGCAAAATATGTTTCGAAACATAGAAAGTAATTTATTCCCATAAAATATTTTAAGAAGAATAAATTCTGTTAAGTCATATTGTATAAGGTACTTTAAACAGTAATTTAAAATGCAATAATCATGCCCCTTTATAAATATTACAAAAAAATAATGTACCCTTACCATTTTAAACATTAAATAGAATTTCTGAAGAGACGCTAGAACCTTTGAAAGTTATTACAGATTTGGATGATAATATTGAACGCACGTGTCTTAGATATTATAGAGTTTTATATATAGATTTACAATAGTTATAATTACCTATAACAAGCCACAAGTTCAAGGACGGAGGGCATAGTTGACCTCCCTTATAAATTGTATGTAATATGTTCAAAACTAAATTTTTTTAGTTGATCGCTGTATTTCAAACTTTACGTCTTTTAAGTTGGGCTTAAAAGACGTATAGTTTGAAATGTATGAAACTATTCTAGTCAAAAGAAAAAATAACAAATTGAGTCGACATTGCTTAGAAACATGTATTGTAAAGCGCGTGTACGCCTTTTAACAACCGAAAACTTAAATACCATGTTGTTATTAATTACAACCTATCTCTTATTCTGTTCATGGTTCTTAGCATTAGATACTACCTTATGGTCTAAGAAAAATTATAATAATCATGATCGAATAATTCGTGTAATTTGAAAACTTTATATAGTTATTTCTTGAGGTGTCTACAACATACTACAGAATGATGCTGGACCACAAGGAATATCTGTCTCAAATTTCAAAACACACGAATAAATTGACCTGATTTCTTTAATTTATCTGACTAAATTATAAAGCTAAATTAATTATTTAATTAAGTTCTGGTTTTAATTACTATGTTAAAGTTGTATAATTTATTCTAAAACAGTAAGCATTCCTAAAACTATATGACAATGAAAAAAATAGTTGGCATTAATAATTATTACACGTATCACATTTACAAATATTTCGCAACCAGGTAAGACAAATAACATTTGCTTATACTTGTCAATAAACCAAATTACTCTTAGAATCTTATGAAAATATAGCTATTATGTGAAACATTAACTACACGATTCTTTTTATAAGATTTACATTTTTGACTACCACGAACTATATGCACGTGGTTGATAATTAAGTGCATTATTTGTTTTCTACTACTATTATTGTTATGTATGACAGGGACGATACAAACTGCTTTTATTTATGTAAACTCATTTAATTTGTTACGAGATTTTACTTAAAGTTGGCGTTGTCATCCATTACTATAAATGTCTGAGATTAAGCTAGCATTTTAACTTAGCGATCACATATTTAGAAAATAGAATAACACACTAAAATTTAAGTTCATACTCCTCATACATTTGTCAGATCTTTCCATTTTTAATAATAGTGCTTCATAAAAATTATTTGACTGTAATTAGTGTATATTATTTTGTCAAATCCGTTAATTAATTTAGGAATTATAATCTAGTATGAAGTAATGTAAACTGTATTGCTCACACCTAACTTAAGTATAAAATATTGGGGAAATCGTCTAGTCTCGTACTTATTGCACATTACCAAAACTCCTTACCTACTTTCAGATTAATTAGTAAGTAAGGCTGCACTTTTGCTTCGGAAAGATAAAACTGAATACACACATCAAAAAAGTTTGCGGTCACTTTGAAAAATTTTTTTTTATTACGGTAGATTATATTATAATTTCTTCTTCTTTTTGGATTCTTTATTTAAAAATATAGATTTAGAAAGAACGAAATAGTTCAATTGTCAAATTCAATTTTCCGTAAATGTTTAAAAAAAATGCTCAGATTATGCTAGTGATAACAAACTTTTTTGATGTTATGTAAATAAAGTAAAATTGACAAACACGTGAAGGAAACATTTTATTACCATGAATCGAATTTTCACCACACATTTTGGCAAGTTGCTAGAAATATTATACTACTCATATAGAAAAAAAAACGATAACGGTATAGGTAGAGCAAATAGATGATTTTACAGAAATATAGTGTGATCATTATATAATCGTAGAATAAATAAAATAGAACAAAATTAGAGTAATAAAATGGAGAAAGCTGTTTACGAAAATGACAGATTTGATAAGTATTATTCAAAAGACGTTAAATTGAACGTTTAAAGTAATTATTGTTTGTTTTGGAAGCTTTAATTATGACCGAACTTCATTTGTGTTGGTAGAAAATTAACATATTGTAAACCTCACGATATTTCTGCCTTTTCGACTCTGAGTGTAACACACACCTTGTTTTGTTGATAAATAAGTGTTGAACTAACATGCTTTATAAACGTTTAGAAACAGTCGATGGTAGAACTTAAAACGTGACGTTTTTTTTTTAGATAAAGAGTGGGTAATTGCGTAACACACTTAAATACCTACTTAAAGTCATTCGTTTTGACAATTTAGGAATCATGATTATGTGTGCTTTTTACATGTTGAAAAATAGACTTTGAACTTCACGGTATTCCTTTCACGGTCTTAATTTTGTTCGATTTAATTAAAAACTCGGAAAGTGTGTTCCGCAATTCAGGCGCAAGTATAATTATAATTTGCAACACTCTTGTTATTTATTTGTGTACTTATGAACGATTATTAATATGTAAAATGATAATGAAAAATAAAACTTTTTCAAATAAGTGGACTCGTTATTTACTATCTAAAATCCTTTGATCCATCACCTTTTATAGAGTGTTTCGCAAGTTGTCTGGTTGCAAATGCGAACTTTTGTTCCCGATTCAACAGGCTTATCTTTGCATTTTTCAGGTCTACTGCATTGAACAATAACCCATATGAGTGCAAAGTTTTCATCAATATAAATGAATTAAGTCAAAATACAAGATAGCTGCTATAAACCGTTGAGGAGTTCGCTAAACTGTCCTTCGTGTTCGTATTCGGACCCCTAATGATAGATACAACCCATCTTAGGGTAAAGTTCTTACCAATAGATATTAATCAAACTCAAACACAAAATAGCTACTGTGAATCGTTGAGGAGCTCCCTCGTCTGTCTCTCGGCTCCATCATCAAATATACTCCGGACCTTTATTAAATTGTACTGCTTTAAAATACGTAATGAAAAAACTTACAAACGCACTAGTCGCCCCTACGATTTAAAAAAAAAAAATCTTGATCTTTCATCATCAAACCCTGATTTCCTTATCATGGGACCACCTTTGAAATATATTCTTTCCAATAAAAAAATAATCTCAAAACCGGTTCATAAACGACGAAGTTATCCGCGAACAAACATTAAAAAACAAATATACGGTCGCATAGAGAAAGCCCCTTTTTAGAAGTCGGTTAAATAAAAAGAAATCACACACTAGGGATGGCATCGCCTTTGGGACCCGGTGAGATGTGGTAATTGTAGGATGATAAGACTTCAAGGTTATTAAAACCGATATACAGCCTAAAGAATAAAAATATTCTAATATAACGCCTATTTAAAGCCAATAGCTGTACAATGGAATCCAAAAACTGCGTAGTACAGCTACAATAGACCCTGTACCCTCCAGATATACTTTAGGATGTATAATAGCCTCCGGATATACTTTAGGCTGTATACTACCCTCCAGATATACTTTAGGCTGTATAATACCCTCCAGATGTACTTTGGGCTGTATAATATTTATCGCCATTTTTGAATAAACAAAAACAAAACATAATACAAATAAAACGATATTTGACAAAAGCTACAGTTGCTATCGCATTTTTGCAGCTAAAATAACGATGAGTTTACTCTAATATGCAGTATTTTCAAGCATATTATATTATTCTAACCATAAACTTACGTATCGGTTTTAGATATATTTCTTACTTAATATTGATTATATTATGGGCGCGTGAATTTTTCGACACAAAACTATATACACTTTCACATCAAAATTAAATCGGCACGTCGAATCTACAAAATATTATCATACAGAAAGGCTAAGATCATTACTTGATTTATAATTTTGCATGAAATAGTAATCAGTCGCCATTTATTGTATCTAAAATAGAAATGTCTACTTTCACAAATTTTTACACTCTAATTCTCTCAAAAAACCGATTAAGAACTATTTTCTGTAGAAGACACTTATAAGAGGATAACTGTATTCCTGTGGTTTCCTTTTGCACCATACTACAGCTCCACTACAGCTATGCTACAGCCTATTGTACAGCCACTGTACAGCCATAGTACAGCATTAGGCCCGTATCCCACTCTGCGCCCACAATTGATGACACTATGCATGTCACTTAGTACTGTTATTATTCTGATCGCCAGCAAATATACCCTGATGCGACATATATTTATTCTGTATTTTTTTTTTAATCTGTTTCCGTTATATATTACAGCGCAGTTTGCAAATAATATAGCAGTGGTGGGCTGTGGTGGCCCAGTGGAGTCGGCCCCGACTTGCGAGTAGGTACTGGTTTCGAACCCAGCCAGGCGCATTATTTTGTGGAATTTATTTCATCACCACTGATCTCAAAACGGTGAAGGAAAACACCGTGAGGAAATCATGGCATGGCATGTCCTAGTTAAAAAAATCCAAGACGTGTGCGCAATGGGCCCGCTTGGTTTATTATGTCCAACTACCTTTCACAGAGAGGAGGCCTGTGTTCCAGAAGTGGGAAAATTTATAGGCTGATGATGATGAGTTTGCAAATAATGTGATTTTAATTTCGCAGATAGATTTCATCATTCATGGCCGATAAAGTGAATCATCAAAACGCCATTTCAGAAAAACTTTACCGAATTAATTTACATTCAGCATTCAGCCTTGTTACGTATTGTTGTTTTGGTCCAAATAATATATACTTTCTCAGGTGTTCTCTGTGGACGAAATTTTTGTACAAAATATACCAAATTATTTGGCACAACTTGTAAAAGAAAACTGTCCAAAAGTACTGTTCCAATAATAAAAAAATAAAAAAACATTTTTACGTCAGTGTCTCATGGAGTGGAAAACGGAAAAGTGTCAGTCTCAGTTATCGTAGTGCCTGACTACGACAACTGGAACGATTGGATCGAAACAATAATAGAAATTAAATCTCCAAAGTCGGCATTTAAAAAAGGAAATGATGTTCTATTAAAAAACAAAAAAAAACAGATATTTCATAACCATCTCCAAGTGGGAGCAGTTAACTAAAGAGCCCATGAAACAAAGGAGGGTGTTCTAAAAAAACCCAGCTCAGGCAGAAACGAGTTGTATCTGAAATTATTAATAATGTAGTGTAATAAAATAATAACCGGTTATATTGTCGTGATCCTTACTTACTGAATAACAAAACTGGCAATTTTTATATGTTTCCACATACAAAAATTGCCAGTTTTGTTATTCAGTCGTTCATATAAAAAGTTATGTACAGTTAGTACTTACTGTATATGTTACGTTAAATGACAGGTGAATCCAACGGCATAACGTGTCAAAAAAAATCGCTGTGATAGAATGTCACCCATCCTCAGACCAACCTCGTCAAAAACGTCTTCATCATCTGCCTAGCCTTTTCCCAACTATATTGCGGTCGGCTTCCCGTCAAACCAGATGCAGCTGCATATCAGTATTTTACATGGAGCGACTGCCTGTCGACTGACAGTCGGGACCAACGGTTTTAAAGCGTGCTTTCCGAGGCACGGAGAAAACTCGTTATGACAGATGGTCACCCATCCACAGACCTACTCGGCAAGCGCGGCTTTACCCGGAAAATCGGCCGGTGTGGCTGTATTTATTAAGCCACGAGCTTCTCAAAAAAAAAGCGTCTTAATCTTTATAAATGATGGTAAAATAAAAAAACGAATGAAAATACAATAACAATTTAATTTATAGCACAAAGTGTACACATAGTAAGAACTTACACTTAAAATTGATCATTGTTACTGAATCAATTACATTAAAACCTGTGAATTCCGTATGGACAGCATTTGGACGGACCACTGTTTTATGTTTCCATTAATATTCAATAATACAATTGTTCAAATCTGAAAAGAATAAATAAGTTTGTTAGACATGTTTATGACTATTTGGATTTATTTCAAAGAACACTCGGATAAAAGGTTGTTACGCAGTTATTTTATTTATAGTATTGCATTGGTAAATCAATCATTAGTTATTTCGTCGGATGCAAAAGCTAAGCTGATCATTCTTGTCGGTAAGGTTCTAGAATTATCGGGAACACCAGTGTTTCATGTAAAGTTGTGTCGTTCGAATTAGTAACAAAATTCCACCCACAAACAGAGGCATACGTGAACCAGAGATACTGCACAGCTTAAATTTACTCGTCATACAAAACCATACCATACATAACCAGCTGATTGGGCACTGGCCCAGTCAGCTGGTTATCACCAGTGAGGGATTGGCAGACATATTTGTGAAGAGCTGTATAAATTCACATTAATATGAAAATAACCACCAATGTTTGAAGAGTGTGGTCTTTAACTGTATGGCATTTTCTAACATAGAGGTTAACAATAAAATAAAGTTCGAATTAGCCACTAATAAAATTAACGTGTAAAGAAAGTACGCATAGATTTTTTCAGATAAAAATAACTATATTAATTTCATATTCCATGAACTAAAAAGGTTCATTTAAACGAAGTCAACGCGATAACCAAAGACTTCGTTCTCATAGTGCTAAAACAGCTCTCATGAGCAAGAGTGTATTCTGCATGGCTCCAAACCTATACATACAACAAGGTACCAAAGGCATACAAAGATTTAAATATTGACAATTTTAATAAACCTATGAAGAATTTTCTAGTAAATAAATGCTACTATAATGTTGCCGACTATTTAAATGACGTTATTTAGACAGTTTTTTATTTTTTTATTGTTGTATAAATTTTCAATAATGCACTATGGACATTTTTTATTTTACTTTTGACATCTTTTATTTTATTTTATTAATTACTGATTTGATTTCTGATTGATTCATTTGAAATGTTCTATTAACTTTATGTAACTGCATGATTTAACTGTTTTAATTCATTAATATTGTATTTGTACGCCTTTCCAGGCAAAACATGTTGAAACTTTATTTTTTTGAACATACCAATTGTAAACCTACACATGTTTTTTACAAATAAAATTATCTTATCTTATCTTATCTTATCTTATCTTATCTTATCTTTAAAGTTTTTTAATAATAATATTTAAAAGCTCTTTGAAATATAACATGGAAATGGTTTGATCGTACATTTTATAATGCTACGCTGATGAAAGTGTGCATACCATTTCTGAATTGGCAATCAATCGGAGAAGCTTTTAAATCAAGTGCGAACCACTTCATCACCACATGCCGTGTTCAAATTGCAATAAATGTAGTACGTCAATCAAATCCACCCAAATTGAGCCAATATAATTGCACTCGAACGATTGTGTCGTAAACAAAACGTATTAAGTTGTCATTATGATTGATTGAATGTTTGATTTTCATACACGATTCCCAATGCAAAATTGATTTTTAAACAACGAAGAGTTCTTTAACTACTTTCTCAAGCCCGCATGTAAAATTGTTTGGTGCTAAAGCAAGTCGGAGGTAAAAACAACTTCTTTTTTATCACTGTTTAATATTCTGAGTTTATTACCTTTTCTCTCGTTAAAAGCTAACTTCATCCACTTCAGCAGCGTATATATGGTCCGGTTTTTCTCCATTTTCATATCGTCTCCACATTTTCTCATAGAGCGCTTCAAGTCCATGAACATAGTGTTTGCAGTCAAATAAGGTGCTATCAAAGCGGGCTTTTGACACCTTAGCCTGAATATATCTTCGGCTGTAAAAGAACATTCATAGCTTCTAAGTTTGCTTAAGCAGTCGCTGGACTCAACAGACTTATGAAGCCTACCGACTAAACCCACCAACTTAGCAGTCAATCGGAATGTCGGCAACCTTCGTAGGCGTTCTTAGAGCGTTTTGATGCTCAAGCTCCATTATACAATGTAAGTTATCTTTTTTTTTTGCAAAGCTTTGAGAAGAGCGCTATCGTTACCGACTGAAAACAAAGTTAACACAATCGTTAATCAAAATACTTACTAATTCCTATTTGTTCCCAATTTAACAGCGATATCTTCGTATTGTCTTTGATTTAAAGCTATCAGTTCCGGGCAACCCAGAGCGTGTAGCTGAGATGCGGCAACGCTATAAAATAATATGTTGATTAATATTTTCGTCTCTCTTTGGTGTACACTACACTCACACAACGTCATAGACTGAAGCTTCATTGGACCCCGAATACTACGATTTTTTTTTAGATTCAAGAACCCAATGCCCAAGGGACAACAATAAGTACTCTCCATTACGCAATTCACACTTTATTTACGTGGTAAAATCATCTTATGAGTGCTCCCACCCAGGGCAGAGCGGGAGGGACTGTCAGACTCCTACTGACTAAAATCCACGGTGTAATTCAATAGCCCTTTATGTTCCGGGGTCACTGTAATTCGTACAGTCCCGCGACACCGGCAGGCTTTGGCCCTCTAGAGGGGGGCCCCGTCACTCTGCTGACATTCTTTGAGGCGCGCGTGGACCACAACGCGCCGTCGACCCGGGCATGGTCCATGGTCGGACAGCGAGTTGCCCATTAACGCAATTCACACTTTGTGCGAGGTTGTTTTTATTACGTAGTTGTATACTTAACTATTATATGAAATGTCCAGACACGTGCAAATACAATTTGTTTAATCTCATACATTTTAATCAAACTAATAATATACCTAACCGTCACAAATACGGTGCTTTGTGATTTACATTTAGTTATTACAAACTACTCTTGGTGACGTAACTGCGACTGCAAACGTCGGAATTACAACAATCCCAGGATGTCTTCCGGATGATGATGATTACAAACTACTTTTCATTCATTTCTCTATTTAAGGTTTACACAAAGTATCGTATAGCCGTCTTCAGGGTCCGTTCATTCATTATAGTTAGGATTAGATTAGACGTTTTCGGTGAGTAGCATTCACCTGTGATATAATAATTCAAGATTCGATTTTGTACAAAAAGCGATTGATACAAATTGTGTCGTCACAGATTGCATTCTGTAATGCTCTGTATTCATCACTCATGATATGAGCATATTGATATAATGATCCAAACTGAACTATTTCATTACAGTCGAATGCTTCTTGACGTAATGCTGAAAATCCGATAAAAATATAAACATACCGGGAAGCTAAAGTTTCTCCAGGAAGTGTTACGACTGGTGTTCCTGTCCATAAAACGTCCATAGCAGTTGTATGCCCGTTGCATAAAGGTGTATCCAAACAAATATCTGCTAACTGTCCACGCCTCACGTGTTCCTCCTTGCAAGCGATGCTTGAGAATATGATGCGGCCAGTTGGTAAACCTGTAAAACATTAAAATAGTTACACATGATCATCTACCATATCTACAACAAGTAAACAAATAAAGTCAGTACCTAAACTCTGGGCAAATTTATGTACATTCGGTTCGCCAGCAGCGGGGAAACTTAACAGCCACAGAACGCTATTCGGTACCTTTTTCAGTATGTTCACCCACATTTCCATTACGCTGGGGTCCATTTTGTACAACTGATTGAAATTACAGAAAACAATTGCATCGTCTGGCAAACCATATTGTTTTCTTGATGTGATTACTATATTATCAAGTATTTCCTCAGCGGCTGCTACTTTTTTGTTACATGTATTTATCGATAACCCGTTCTGTATGGTTATTCCGTCGACCAAAACCTTAAAAATAAAAACAAAAAAGCATTTCAGCTAGTTATTTAATTTATAGTTAACATAATCATCATCTTCCTGCCTTTATCCCAGTTTACTTGGGGACAGCACAAACGTTTTCTTTTTTCGTTCTCCCCTGTCAGAAGTCACGGCATCAATATTCCTCAGTCTTTCGTATCATTCTTTAAAAAATCTGGCCATCTTTTCTTTAGTCTTCCTCTATCTACCCATCCATTTTTCTCTATCTTAGTCACATGCGTATCATTTCTCCTCAATATAAGTTCAAGAGAGACCGTTTAATTTTTCTGTAAAGAGATAGAGAAGCGCTCCGATCCTTTCAAACTTTCTCTTATTATACTTATTCCTCACTTTATCAATTCTTGTCACTCTACACATCCATCTCAATGTTATTATCTCCGCTACATGCAATCGTTTAATCTTAGTCAATTTCTATTAAAATAATTTTATTGTAATACCTGTGTGATGTTAGGGTCTATGGTAGTCTCAATTACAGAATTTGGAATGTTTATTTCTTTTTTGCATATTTCAATCGGTACAAGATCTTCAAATTCGATAGTTTCATTTTCTTCAGTAACATCTAATATTTTGTTGATATTTATAGATTCAGCACAATTTACTACAGCTGTTTTAGAATGACAGTTATTTTCACTATCAGTTTTTACTTTGTAATGGATTTTTAAATGTGGAAACATTTGTTTGTGGTCTCCAACGAAATATGTGTATGGCATAAAAGCAAACTTCTCACTAAAATCTATTGCAGTAGACATGGGCGATGATATTTCGTCAGTTATTACGTAGTCCATGTATTCTGCACCGCTTGTTCCAGGATAACCCAACCACATTACTTGAATTGGAGCTGGTTTTAAAGCAAATATCTCATTCCGTGCACCTTTAGTATAGCCATTCATATTTACCAGAATATGAATACCATCTCGATTTATTTTTCTTGCAGCTTCAATATAACTGGACTGTGAACATAAATCGACAAAATGTTCGGAGTCCTTTACTATTCTACTACGGAATGTTGTTCCATCATCGAAATTTAAAGCATAGCAAAAGATTTCTACTTTTGAGTAATCGTGAAGTCCCGGTATGGACTGCATTAGGTGGGAAGTAGGATGGTTACCAAAGTCACTGCTAACGTACCCAATACGCAATCGGCCTTTTCGTTCTTTATCATGTAAAAATGTTACCTTCCCCAACATGTTCACTTTCTCTGTGTACAAATTGGCATGTCGCATGGCTATATCTTTTCTTACTTCATTTTTCAATGGATATAAAATGGAATGATGTGGATGTACGGAGGTAAGTTTTTCCATATTTAATTGATATTCTACTATTTTTACTATATTATGCATTCGTTCCTCGTAACCATCCCAATTGCAAATTATTTGTAAACAGTGTGTTAAATTGCAATAAGCATCTGGAAAGTCGGGTTTGAATTTCAACGCGTTTTTATAAGACTCAATAGCATCATTAATTCTCCCCATATCTTTATAAATACTTGCTAAATTACAATGCGCATCGGCGAATGTCGGATTTATCTCTATTGCTTTCTTGAAACAAACAAGTGCGCCCGTTATATCTTGCAACTCCCTGAGAGTATTTCCCATATTGCTGTAAGCGTCAGCAAAGTTGGGTTGAATATCGATAGCTCGTCGGTAATGCATCAATGCTTCATGAAGTTTACCTGTAATTACAATACAAAAAAAAAACAACTATCATCACTCTATGTAACCGAAATGGGCTTATTCCCTTTATGTCGAGTCCCGTTATGTCGAGCCGAAAACCTTGTCTCGCTTCTATTACCTTTATGTCGAGCTTAGTTTTCTGTCCCGTTTCTATTCCCTTTATGTCGAGTTTATTTACCACGCTTTAATTACCTTTATGTCGATTTAATAATATCATATTTTAGAAGTACAGTCACGTCCAATGAAATGCACAAGACAGCTCGGGACTTGCTGGCACCCCGACTCGGACAATTTAGGTTAGAAGAGGATGGCGGGGTCTGAAAGACCCCGCCATCCTCTTCGTGGTTATTTTTTTTTAAACCACCCAGAAGTAGGAGCCCCGCGAAGCGGGGCTCCGTCGACATGCTGTTTAACATTTGCAACAATAGTGATGATTATACTGTTATTTATTTAGATTAAGATCAGATATATATATGAAAATAAGTAATAGAACAAATAATAAAACAATGTTTTTATGCCATTGGCTTTTAATTTACATCCCTGACTGTACCCGTTCACCAAACTCGACATAAAGGTAATAGAAAGCGTAAAATATCATACTTTGGAGAACAATAGACTTCCAGGCTCGACATAACGGGACTCGACATAAAGGGAATAAATCCCGAAATGGTAATTAACCTTATCTACATTAATTTATTAATAACCTGACAACAAAAATGTTACAAAATATTCCATCGCATATAGTTAATACGTGCAAAACAAATTTTCATTTCACAGTTAGCACAATTAAATTCGTTCTAATTTAATACTAATGAACACAAACTACCTCATGTTATTAAATGCATACTAATTTTAGTTTTCTTCACATAGGTACATGTAGGTACTACTAACACTATACACAGTTTAGCAATACAACACCTCCTAACCAATGGTATAAGATAAATTTACACTTATTAATATAAAGATGATATAAATCGTAGATATTCATCATAATTAGACTTCTTAGTTTAAAAGATATTTTTTTCCATTTCGAAAAAAAAATCGTACTTGCTATGTTCTGATAAGATATACACATACCTTGATGTTGCAAAAGCGAAGCTAGGTTACTGTGGGTGGCTGCAAAATTGGGAAATACTTCTAAAGCCTTCGTGTACAGTTTTGTAGCTTCATCAATCTTTCCTTGTTCTCTTTTGACATTTCCGAGATTGTTAAGAGTATCAACGTGTGAGGGGCAAAGTTTTAAGGCATTGTTGTAACATTCCTCCGCCTCGCAAACTAGTCCTTTTTCTTTGAGTGCATTGGCGAGATTGCAGTAGGCGTCTGGAAAATTGGGCTGTACTTCTATAGCTCGCCTGTACGTGTCTATAGCGAGGTCTATAAAGCCCTGTTTATAATATAGACATGCCAAGTTTCCATGTATGATTCCGCTATTTGGAGTCAATTTCAATGAATGAAGATATACTGCTACCGCTCTGGAAGAAATAGATAACGCGAAAGTTTTATTATAGTTTGAATATTTTAAAATATTCCGACTCAATTTAATGGTACGCGATAGAATTAAAAGTATTTTAGAACAATGACCGCACTGCTATTTCACTTTAAAGATAGGTTAAGGCCATTAATAGGGGTTTTTAATTGATGATCCATTAGTTTTTTTTTTGTTATCTCTTAAACATATAACAGACGTCTAAAGTTAAGTACAAACAAGGTATATAATAAACGGATCTAGGGCATAATAATGACCTAATTTTATCAATGTATGATTAATTTAAAAATATGCTTTTACGGTTATTTAATTAATTAGTTTCATGTTACTACCCGTCGTCGATCACGTAATTATTTTAGGACAATCCAAGAAAAAATATAAATAACTTCTTCCTAACCATTCTCACCAACTTCAGTTTCTTTCTCAGTGAAGAAAGAAATTTTAGTTATTTGACGAAACTTTTGTGAAAAATTTCGTTAAAAATGTTGCTGAATATATTCTTTTATAATTGATTAAATGTAATTACACGATGAGCAGATTTTCAGATTGTATCTGTTTGTTAATTTTGAATTGCAAGATTCCTAGGAATAATTAATTAAAAATATTCAACAATTGAAATCAGAAGGAAGCTGAATTAAAAACTATTAATCATCAACCAAAGTCCCACAGAAAATGAAGTTGGTAGCTTTCTGTTTATAACCTTCTATGTTGCAGTTTGTGTTTGGTTCTTATTACGATGTCGTGTCTTCAAATTTTTTTGAATGTTAATTTTTATATATAAAATACGACATCTTGAAGGTACTTCCGACTAACCTTTTGATCTTGTTTTTAAACCAGGTGACACAACCGTCGGAGAGATCCGTCGCCTGCGCGGTGTGCCGCGGGGGCGCGATGTTGATGACGGTGTACACGACGATGCATTGGTAATCCATAACACGGACATGTCCTCAGCACGAGCAAGGTTGTACTGACAGGGGCAGACCGGAGACACGGCCGAGTCAGGGCCCGCGCCACGTCACGCCGCAAAACGCGCCGCGCGCGTGCACCGTGCCAACTTCCCCGGAGCGACGCTACGTCGACGTAACTCGCGGCCTTCGTTTACCCGCTCGTTTATACACTCAAATCGTGAGCATATATCACAAGATCTATTAACGACACCAAGACCATGCGCACACGCCATTTAGTCGCCTTCGTGTTATATTTACAACATCATTCGTTTCACCATACAAAATTCCCGCCGGCGGCGCGGCTGTCTGGAAGACTTCATCGAATCAGTGACGGTTTCAAAATACTTTATCCTCACATATTTACTAAAAAGAGATTTTTCGACTAGCTAAATATAACTCTTGATATTGTTACAAGATGTGAGATTCAAAACTACGCGCGATATTCTAAGAACGATCAGCTGTTGGCACAAAAACAGCTGATACGTGCTCTCGTACGTTTCAGCGTCTATTGTTTACTTTGTGATGGAAAGCTGTCACGGAAGTATAAACCGATCAAAGACCAAACGAAATTTCCATGGTGTGCCTATTGTTTAATTGTGCCATAAAACTTATTAACGTCCGAAATACGTAGTGTAAAAAAAGCGTGCATGTGCGACGGTACAGTAAACACGGTAATATCGATTTACGAGTAAGCAGGCAAGCGACGGCGGCGGGTTGCGTGGCGACGCGACGGAATCTCAACGCGACTGCGGCCGTGAGCCTACTTGCTGGAAGCTGGCACCCTTCTCCTCAATCCACGCTTCTGACGGCTGCTTAATTAGTTGTTTAAAACTTTTATGGTTGCCCAAAATCTTGTCATATTCTCAAATTGTTTTATATTGGGTCCACAGTCAGCCAAACTTCAATCGAGTTACAAAGATTCCACCGGTCCGAGCGCTTTTTCATTGTTCTACTGACCTATTTTCGAAATCCTGGAGAAGGATGTATTCGGATAGAGGAAAACGTTCACTAGTAAACAGGTAAACGCCTCATTAATAAATCGGTCATTAATAATTGTGGTGTTTTTTTTTATACC
Source organism: Agrotis puta (assembly GCA_943136025.2). Taxonomy (NCBI): domain Eukaryota; kingdom Metazoa; phylum Arthropoda; class Insecta; order Lepidoptera; family Noctuidae; genus Agrotis; species Agrotis puta. The sequence goes on from OW964166.2 coordinate 11,349,580, forward strand.
ACCAATATATAACAAAAAACAAAAATACCTACCTTTATATGAATTTAACATAATATATTTTATATAAGAAGGTCCTTACATAAATATTAGTTTGAGTTATGTCAATGAATTTAATTCACTCTATTATTTTACCTTTAGCACAATACAACCGCCACACTGTATAAATTATTTATTCAGTAATCATATTTCATGAAAACCAAAATTAGATTTATAAGACGCAAAAAAACCTAAGAAACAAATATTCACCATCTATTAACGCAGGTCACGGCACTCACGAATTACCGTGACTCCGGAACGTAAAGGGCTATTGAAGGACACCGTGGATTTTAGTCAGTACGAGTCTGACAGTCCCTCCCGCTCTGCCCTGGGTGGGAGGACTCATTTGCTAAATTTACCACGATAAAAAAAGTCTATTAGAGGAAGTCCATTGCGACTCGATAAAACCGCCTAACCGCAGTGACAATAACACTAGCTACTGAGTTTTAAGGGGACATCCATTAATTTTTGGAACCCCTTCCCCCATATGGTGAAGTTCCGTGAGATTTTGTTCCCATAATATCACTCGAAATTTATCAAAATTCGTGTTCCACGGATCGCACGCCGGTGTTCTGCAGTTCTTGTGTCATGAAAAGTAGATACCGCATGAACTGCAACGGTTTTTTTTTCTAGATCACCACTTAAAGGCAATGTAGGTAAAAAACACACCCACACACAATATTCCATAAGTACTCGTATGCCTATTAGTTAAAAAAGGGAGGTCTGTTCACACTGTTGACAGGCGCTGTATATAATTTTCATAATATATTTTTCCATTGATCTTACCATATTCAGATGAATGACGCCACCGGTTGGCGCAGTGGTCAAAAGATCAACTGCTACGCTGCATATCCCAGGTTCAATTCTCGCACGGAACAAATAATTATCCATGTGACTTACTTTTTTGTAAACGTACCTACGATAAAGAAGTAATTCCTAGTAAGAAACGCATAATTATATATTTTTTAATTATTATTATTATTATTATTTAATTTTTAGTTGGCCAACAGGATATACAAATTCTTAAGAGATCAACGATGTCCTTCAAAATCCTTTTACATTCCAGGGTCGCAGTTACCTGATTAGACTCTTAGAAGATACGGAAATTTTACCGAACTTTCTTGCTATTTTTAATTTTGGCAGGTTTTTTTTGGTCTAATGTGTGAGCTATTCCTAAAAAATTGTGAAATAGGTCAAATTTTTTAAACGCCGTTAGTTCTTTTTCGTGTAAGGATCTTTGCATTGTACGAGAAGAAAAATATCGGGACGGCGGATGTAGGTAAAATTTTGCAAACTAGTTTCTCTTTCATTTTGTATGACTTTGTTTACTGGAATTATTATTATTTATTGCATCGGATGGAAGAAATCTGTTGAAATGGGTCACAATAAATGTACCGTTGCTTCATAGCATTTGTCAATGTTTCATAAGACTACGAAAATAAACGTTGAGCCTCCATTGGGACATAAGGGAACAGTGTATAAGACGGAGACGCCAGGTATAATGGGGACATACAGTCTTTAGGCATACTTGACACAACACTAACGTAGCGCAAGTGCCATCAGGACGTCATTTGCAAGTGGCCATTAAAAATGACGTCCTGTTGACGCTTGCGCTACGTTAGTATTGTGTTAAGTTTGCCTTAAGAGTGTGATTTCCCATTATACCCCGCGTCCCCGTCTTATACACTGTTCCCCTACATACCTACATGAGGAACGCCTATCAACGCAATTTTAACGAAGAATTTAAAAAAAATGGACATAATCGGACTATTAGTACAAACTAACCAAACACATGAGACATCCAAAATATTTCAATGTTAAAAGCTAATTTTAACACGAGTTTTGTCGCTCAGTTGCCAACTTTCATATAATTTTGACAGATACGTAAGTAGCTATAATTATATTCAAGAAGCATTGCCAAGGCCTCCGTAGATACTATGTTCCGCAGTTTGGTAAGGACATTATAGTAGCGATTAATTATGGTGAATGCAAAAAGGGTTATTATTTGGTTACGTATTTTCACTGGTACTACGTTAATAATATATACTATTTTAATAACAATAATTGGTTATTCACCATTTCTGTAAGTTGCAACACTTAAATATGGAACATAAATTATATTTAAAATTTATTTTAAAATCATTCGAGTTCTGAACACGACCTCATTTTTAAACAGTTGCATCACGTGTTAAAAAAATAACGGTTTTATATTTTGGCTCCGTGCCAATCTGATGCCGGTCCCGAACTCTCAGTTATGTGCAAGTGTCGACTGATAGTTACTGATCGTTTGATCCGGATACCATGATAGTATGTTGATACTGCTTTATCAAAGTATAATTTTTTTTATATATTTGGACCAGTTCCAATATTGATACGATATTTCCAAACGATATCGATTACACAAACTTAAATAAATACAAACTGCTTATAAATTTGAACGATGATAAAACAAAGTTTTACAATATTTATTCAATAACATCAACTCCGACTGTAATAACATTTTTTTTTAACTGGCAAAAGGTTTAATACAACATAAAAAATCGATTACTTTCCAAGTTAACCAATAACTCCCTGTGGTTTAATCTACTCATAGTACTTGAGCGACGTACGTACGTAGTATCTATTATCGGTAATCATCAAGGTTTTTCTAAGGGACTATAAATATTAAATTTTTTCGAATGTTCCCATCTGAGCAACTTTTTTCAGGGCACCTATGTTAAGAGCAAACTATTGGATTCCCGATTAAGCACCTATCGACATTTTGACGAGTTGCTCAATCTGGAACGGAAATATAATTTAAATCTATTATCATTAGTGTTGCTCTTAACATAGGTGCTCTAAAAATAGTTGCTCAAACGGGACTGCCTCATTTTTTCAGTCACGCAAAGGAAATGAGCGCGAGATATAATTAATTTATATGTTACGTTAAATGTGATTACTATGGTTATTATTAATAATATCCAGTAATTGTTAATACTTACTTCATGATTTGGTAAATGTGATGAAAACTGTGAATTTTATCACTCTTACTGGATTTTATTAATAATTGACTATGCGGTGAGGTAAAAGTAATAACACAAAAAAAACATCTTTGTTGGTCAATTCTGGCTCAGAATATACCTCTTCCTTACCACCTATCAAGATAGCAAGATGGAGCCCCGCTTTGCAGGCCGGCCTTCTGCGTGCAAGATTTGAAGTAACCTAACACAAAGGGGACTGTGGAGTCTTTCTCTAACTCGCTCTTGTATTCTAAGTCATATAATGATTTCCACCTACCAAGTTAGCTCGACGGAGCCCCGCTATATATTACATTTACCAAAATTTTATTTTACCGGTTATTATTAATTAATACCTTTGTACTTATTAATAATAACCGGTAAAATTGAATAATTTATGACTTTTACCTTCAATTTTGGTAATTATTAATAACTGTTGGTAATTATTAATAATTTTCAATTAATCACATTTACCGTAACATATATAATGTTTAAGTACAGACGCCTGAAGGTTGTCGTCATCATATTTTTGTATTAAGTTGAAAATTCAGTATTTTAATTAAAATAAAACAATATTCAATTTTGCTATTATATTTGCTATATATTTGATACGTTTACGCAACAAACAAAATTTCGTTAATTTTAATACTTTGATAAACATTAGACAATACAGACAACTCTGACATAAACTTTCAATGTTAGTAACAGTAAACGATGAAATACCTTTAGGTACATACAGCTATATTTAGATGCGTCCGCCTACGTTTTAATTATACGATACAAGATATACTACGATATATACGGGCAGGAGACTATTTCATAAAGTAAGCGGGTCATAGTGACCTGATTTAGAAGCATGACATAGCATTAGCAAAGATATGGTAAAGGACAAAACATGTGCTCAGACGTCTAATTGTTCTGACTGCTTCGTGTCAGGTCGAGGCGACGCACCGCGTTCCGAGTTGGGTGTGCTTCCACCAGAAGTGCTCTGTGGGCTCCGCTCTTGTACCTGACGAATAAATCAGCCTATTAGTCATATATACACAAATAACGTGTAAACTAACCACGTATCACATGCCTCAATGAGTCATATTTAAATACATGCATTTTGGTAACACGCGATTTTCGCATGATCAACCCTTTTTGATCCATACACTAAAAATAAGTCTCGAAATATAATTTTGTATGATAAGCGGTTTTAAAGGTACAATAGTAGGTAATAAAATCATAGTAGCTTAGTAATTCATGACAATAATATTTTTCGTACTTTTATTTTATTTCTTCTAAAGTGTATTACTATAATGCCTTTGTCAAACAGACAGGCGAGTCCGAAGCGATACCGAACCGATACGAGACGTCAGTCCGATAGTTCTGTCACGCTATCGGATCGCTTTCGCTTTTCTATGTGACTGGATTCAAAGAATAAACAAAAAAAAAAAAACGTCACGCTCCGCATTCGCCACGCCTGTCTGTTTGAATGGTATGAATATACGGTAGGTCAAACTACCCGAATCTGACAAATTTTACCAATCGAATCTTAACCTTCTAGTATTGTGATAAGATTCAAAATCTATTAAATAAATTTGTCCGTATGAGGTAGGTTGATGTGCTGGCGTCTGTACATACTTAAAATAATTTAATGGCATTATTAGCTGCAGATCTTACGAATGTATTGACTGTTTTATTGCTATTAAATCTACACTGTTTATTAATGTCTGAAAATAAACCTTACTTCAAACTCTGATTGCTTTTCTTCAATTTATAGTAGCCATTTTCTAAAACCTAATAGTTAAACATTATTTTTCTGATAGTCTTGTGAACTATTTCAGCAATAGACCGTCACTATGATGATGTAATAATTCAAAGATGTTAGTAGCTGGAAAACGTCGCTCATTTCTCAAGCTTTCGGTTATTAAGATGTCCTACTCTCCACACCATCATTATTTTTATACTACCCACACTATTACTTTTTTCAAGGAATTCTTGCCGAGTAAATATTGTGTTAAGTCAGATTTACCTATTTTCACCGTCTTTATAGAGCAAAAGTCCACAGTAGTATGAAATAAAGACCTCAATAAAGAATATTTATGAAAGTTCAACATCGGAAAGCGGACCAGACCCCAAGTTCGGAAATCCGTCGCTAAATGTTTTGCGCTCGTTTTATCTCGGCCCTGCTTACGTAATGTCCGCAGGATGGTGATTCATTCGGATTCCTGTGACCGGCTGTTATCTGGCACCATATAACAAACAATTGGTTTACGGTTGTAACTGAAAATACCACTTAAATTTCCATTTAAGTTTATGAGCGCAAGATTGAATTCCAATCATTGTTGCAGACTGATTGAAAAAAAAGTTTTTTTTATTGACTTATACTCGGTTTTTTTTTTATATTAAACCACTCAAATAAATATCGACGAGCATATATATATACACGTATATATATGCCCTAAGTATACACGTAACAAAATTCAAACGCATTTTACTTGTAAAATCCACTTTGAAATAAGACCTATTCCGTAATAGTATGGCTTCCAAAAGAGAAGTCTGATGAAAAGGCAAAAGTTTAATTAATATGGTAGCAGAACAACAAAAGTAAAAGTAAACAAAAGAGTGCTTTTGAATACTGTTTAGTGAAAACATACTATTGCTCGTGACTGTACCTATTCAGATTAACCCCTGACTCACGTTTTATAAATATTATTTACTAGCACTTTTCCCGCGACTTCGTCCGCGTGGGTTACGTACTTTCCTTAGTCCCCTTTTCACCCCCTTAAAGGTTAAATTTCCAAAAACCCCTTCTTAGTGCTCCCCTACATTATGATTGATTGATTATGATAGGAAGCCGTGTGCAAAATTTCACATTCCTAGCCCTAGTAGTTTCGGCTGTACGTTGATATGTCAGTCAGTCAGTTCTCCTTTTATATATATAGATAACCTAGTTTTATTATGTCAAATCATTTTATTGTGCGCAATTTTGCTTCTATGTTTGTATCTATGTTCGTCTATATGTGTTTCAGACTTAACATCGTCTTGGATTTTAAAGATATTACAATTGGTGATCTTTAAATAAATTCTTGAAGCTTAAATCATTAACCAGTATTCAATATTATATGTAGCAGTTTCAGACTAAAATTGCTCATGAATTTAAACAATCACATACGAGCGCATAAGAATAACAAGTAGTCCATTTCGGATCGATCGATTACTGTGTGGAAACCCAAATAATATATTTACCACTACCTCTACCTCATTGCACGCGTGTCGCGCGTTCGCGTGAGTTTCATACTTTATTTCCCTGTGCTAGAATAAAATGGGAGAATTTACAAAAACCGTTTACTTTCTTACTATTTATATTGATTTGATTTGAGCTGCATCTGGTTTGACTGGAAGCCGACCCCAATATAGTTGGGAAAAGGCTAGGCAGATGATTTGATTTGATAGGCCACGAACTTATCGTTTCAAGATTTTCGATGATGTCTAACCTAATCTTTCCAACAACTCCATAAATACCATTAAATAATAACAAAATCTTCTGTTCCAGAAAGTCCAAAAGTTAAGGGAAGAATAATAATTAATCAACAGCCATAGCCGGTGGCATACGAACAGGTAAATCAAAGATACTCGTTACTTTGGTCCAGTCATTTCGTTCGTTCTGATTTTTTGCAGACTTGTTCAATAATCCAAGATTATGACTTGGAGCGCCGAACGCAACTCGGTCAAATATCGAAAATACTGTGAAATTTTGGTACTTTTTCAGGTTTTGGCGATTATAACCCTAAATGATTAGTTGTTGACAGTGCTACCTCAGGACGATTTTGAAGAAGACTAAAATAAATAAGATATATTATGAGACTAGAATTGTCTCTGTAGTCAATATTTTCCGAAATAAGCTCTTCAAAAATCATATTTTTTTCGAAATTCGCTTATTCTTCCAATATTTTAGATGCCAATCTGAAACCAACATGACTTTTTTTACAACAAATGTGTAGGTAAGAGGTAAAGCATCAGATGTACGTCATGTATACCAGCATCGCCTATTCTATATCCTCAAAGAACTAGTTTTTAACAGTATCTTCTATAGTATTAGTATCGTATCTCGTTTTTAAAGCAAACTGCTACAATAAGACTAAAATTATCTCTATCAACATATATCGAGGTGAAATCTTAAATAAATGAAAAGGTACTATCAAAGACTAGTTCTTTAGGATATATAATCACCAAAATCAAAAGGTTATTTTTCGATTTTGATGAATTTGCGTTCGGCGCTCGAAGTCGCAAACTTGGATTCTTTATTGGTCCAACGAAACACTGTTTATGAAACAGCAAAAATCAAAACTACCGTTTTCTTTCAGGCTACAAAGTAACTGGACTATTATATGACATGTGTGATATTTTGTGAAAAACTCGCTGCATGAATTAGCAATGTTTTTTTACATGTAGCGTAACAACATCTGTTCATTTGTAAAAAACGAATGAGCGGTAAATGTAATGGTTTGTGAAATATAAAAAATACATCATTACGGCACGTTTGATCGTGTGATCAAAGGGAACACGCAAAACATTAGACGAACACCTACGAATATTGTACTCTTAATCCTAATGAGCGCTACGTACGTGCTTCAAAACCGTTCGAAAAAGACTGACCATTTTACATTTTGTTTTAACACTTTCACAGCGCTGAGCTTTATATGGCAGCTCACACTATATTTCAAATAAAAAATATAGCGAGACTACCTCACATCTGTTTCTGGCCGAATTCTGCCTAAAATATTCTGCAGACATTATAGCTTATGCAGACAAGGCAATGAAAATATTTATAATTGTGCTAGGTTTGTGCACAAAAAGATCTGCATCTGAGCTAAGCGTTGATGAGCTACCTATTTACGTATATATTTGATACAGCTATAATTAACGCAGCAGACGTCTTAATCCCTCATAGCGGGAGTAATTAAACTTCGATTACGCACGAATGGAGTATTTTAAAACTACGAGTGAATTTATCCTGTTGTAAATTTTCAGTAAGATGCATAATTGTTTTCTTAGAAGTTCACATACGTAATATTAATTGCCACATCATTATGAACTTTGCATTTTTTTTTAATTGGAACAGTCACTGCGAGGTACTGAATGGAAATTCCATGACCCATTACTTATTAGTATTTTTTTAAATGGGATGTTAATCATTGAAAAAATATTAAATTGTGGTTGTCTGTTAAAATATACCTACCTGCAGACCAGTATGGAGCATGTTTGCGATAGTCTCAACGTCCAAAGTTGAGTCTTGAGCAGAAATCTTTTTGATAGCAGAAGACACAATGCAGATGTCACCTCGCAGTTCTCTAACTAAAGCTGTAATCTTCTGAGCATTGCTGAGAACCTCAACACTTTGAGTATACGGATTGTACCGCACTCCGAAGGGTCGTTGTATGCTGTCCGCGAAAGCCCTGTGTGATTTAAGCTTAATTTTAATATAATAGTATAATTACGTCGGGTAAAAAGAAATAATGACAGCAAGACCCAAATCGTCATTTAAAAAGTAACCAAACTAAATTTAAGTTACTGTCATGATTTATTATTTTAGTTCTAACTGTTTTATATATAAAACAAAAAACAAAAACATAGTTAACCGTCGCAAATTTGGTAAATGCAGTTAAAAAATTGTATGTATCGATACTAGTTTACAGTTACTTCTTTCTTTTGTTACTGTCATTGGATGGATGTATTTAATAACATTAACGCAAACCTCATCTTTTCTTTCGCCTCTTCAAAAGAATCAGTGTAGTAATAAGCGTTTTGATAAGAGGTTATAATACACTCTTCGTTGACTGTTACTTCAGGATCGAAGCGCTTTATCTTCTCGGGTGTCACCAAGGCGTGTTGTAACTCAGCAACGGAAGACAATAAGCCAGCCCCATACACCCGGAAACTTCCATCCGTTTGCCGACACAAGCCAAACTCAACGGTGAAGAAGTACAGCTGAAATATAATTATCATTTAGTACATTGTAGTGTCGAAGTTTGTACGTAATGGAATCGATCCAAAGATTTACACTTCCTTATTTCGTGTAACGCAATCATTCAACGTTACAGTTAAGATTGTTTAGCTTTGCTACTATGAAAATAAACGTAAAACGTGATCTTCAATTTATTTACTTTGTTTTAATCTTCCTGTCGTTCAACCATTTCTAATGCCAGAGTGTTGGAATATGTATAGTAATCTAAACTAAATATGTACATGTATGGTCATCCAACGTTACCGTTGCCAATTTGTCGATGTCTTCATCGGAAGCGCCGAGGGATGCGAGTCCGAGTTCTTGTGAAAATTGTGCAAAGCTAGGGTTGGCAAGCAACGGCATGTGTCCCAGTAGTTCATGACAGCAGTCACTGCAACGGGAAATCAGATAAGTTAGCCAAATGAATTTGTTGCTGTTATCGACATGTCATCTTGCTACAAATCGAATAAGCCTGTAGTATACGTACGGTTCAGGAGTATAAAAAGGATCCGAGGAGTGACGAATATATTGAGTGCAGTGAAACACCCTGAAAGCAAGTCCTGACAGAAAATCTCTGGGAGAAAGGTATCCCGCGACTGGGCGCAGTTGAAATCCGGTTTTACGTTTGAGAAAAGCGCTCACGTCCTCCAACTGAAAATAAGTCACATGTTCGATATAAAAACGATAACTAGCCGAGCGCCAAAAAGTTCAAGACTATAATATCAACCCAGTGAATTTATAATAGTTTATTTATGGTTTCCAAAAAATATTAAACGGGGCAGGTGGACAAACTGACAGAATTTACTAGATAGTTTAAAAACACTCCTTTAAGCCTTTGTCAAACAGACAGGCGTGGCGAATATGAGGCGAGGCGTTTTTATTTGTAATGTATGGAATTGTTTGAATCCAGTCACATAGAAATGCGAAAGCGATCCGATAGCGTGACCGAACCGATGCGAAGACGTGGCGAAGGCGTATTTGCTCTGTTTGACGTCGTTCATAATTAGCTAATGAAACTGTCTCGCCTCGGTTCGCTGCATCCAGTTTGACGTCTCGTATCGCTTCGGACTCGGTCCGGTTCGCTATCGCCTGTCAGTTGACATAATGATACAATAACAAACATGAATTTCGGGAAAGTTCACAACCTGAGGCAAATTGTCCTCTCGATAGCCGCAGTACTTGACGAGTTGGGGCCAGTTTTCGAGGTACTCCTCGCAAGCGTGCTTCTGGTAAAGTTTGTGGAGTTCACGGAACACGATGCCCCTGTAAACAAGACACAGCTTCACCAACTTCATATGAAGTAATAATGGATACACTAACTAGACAAGATGCGCTCCCGAAACTTGGAAGACGGCCCACGTAATTAAGTTTGATAGATGAATTTCCTAAGCAAATATAAGCAACAAGTGGGGACACTAAACAAAGAACGCCGAGAACACATGTTTATTATAATAGAATTAACGAGATACATGGATGTACCGAGTATCTAGTTTTATTAAAATGTATATACCACGACACGAAAAGAAGAAGACGACATAATTTGATTGTCATTTACGAGTATTAATTTGTACGACAAATCACGTCGTTCAGTGGTGAAACATATTTAATAATTACTTAATGAAATAAAAGTAATTTCAACTACCACACAAGTAAGTAGCACTTAACTTTCAGATTAAAGGATTTATAAATTCACAATTAATTAAATCTAGCAACGCAAAGCTTAAGATTTAATATAGTACGCAAACAGATTATTTTGCTGTCTACATTCAGTAATAAAAACAAACCAGAAGACTTACTAAATAAACAATGATTATAATTCGCGGGAGCAATATAGAATAAGAATTATTATCGCAGCTATGCAACACAACATACTTAGGTTTGAGAGTACTATTCAGAATAATTTAAGTACAATGAAGCCAAAACAGAACGTGATTTCAAACAAATCGTTGAACTAATTTATATGTTTGTAAACACTTACCACGTCTTAATTTCCACGTCAGTGTATTGTACTTTGGGAATCGGGTGGCCACTGGAATAAGAAAACAGTAGTTGAAAACGAGTTCTTCAGTAGGAAACAGACTGTAATATAGCAAGAATTTGAGGTTTTTTGATTTTCTTGCGATAGTCAAACGGATAGGCAATAGCTATGATGGAAATATCAAAACATACATCTTATTTTTAACTATATTTTACAGCATCATCATCATATCAGCCCGAAATTACCCACTGCTGAGTATAGGCTGAGTATTTTTATGCCATATCTCTCGGTTCTGTGCGTCTCTTATCCATCTATTCCCCGCGATCTTGACGATACAGCATACTATGTATTATATAAACTATAAATAAAAACTAGTAATAGGTATGAGGAACCAACTTCAAAAACAAACACAAAAAAACTTTTCCTTCGGAAGTAGGCGAAATTTTTTTTATTTCATTGACTATTGCCACCGACTTCCGAAAGAAAACTTATTATAAACTTTTTTGTGTTTGTTTTTGAAGTAGGTTCCTTTTTTTAAAAAAAAAAACTAACTTTACTCTTTCAAGTTTAGATATTCTACAAAAATCTTCGTATAATCGGCGTCTTTGAAATTCTATAATCCAAGTAGGCCACAAAAACGGATCTATGTGGGCAACATCACGAGATATCCATTATTGTTATATATTAAAGCCCACTTGCACCACAATCACTAAACGGGTAAACTAAACTGCCTTAGAATATCACTGTACCCCTGTCAAATTGTTTGAAGTCAACAGAGACAGAACGATGTTTTAAATCAGTTTAGCGCTAAACCTGCTTAGTGATTGTGGTGCAAGTGGGCCTAAATCTTTCTTCAGACTGTAACGAACACTGACAAAATCGATTCAGCCAAAAGCGAAATAATTGCAAACAAACATACAATCGACTTTGAAAATCTTCAATCCAAGTAAGCAAAAAAATCCCTATCTCAAAAACTACTAAACCGATTTTGATGAAACTTGCAGTATTCCCTAAGTTGAACAATACCTAGTACAACAAAAAAAAAATACTACACTGAATCGGACTTGTAGTTCCGGAGGTATGCGAACACAAACATAAAACATACATACATACATATAGGGTTGCTAAGTCTTAAAACCAAAACGTCGAACAGAACAGTCAGTTAAGCCGAACATTAGGGTGGAAAAATCTGTCCCCCTTTTTTTTAGTTCTAGTATAATTCTTTCACTTTCATTAAAAAAATCATCATCTTGTACTTTCATTAAAAAAAAAATGGTTTTTTTAATGAAAGTTCGGACGATTCAACTAAACAAGCCAAAGATCAACAAAAGCCAGACAGGCCGGACACGGTGTAATTTGGCCGAACACGCAGTTAAAAAGCCTGACTGCTGTGTCCGGCTTTATCCGGACGCTTGGCAACGCTACATACATACACTTGTTCACAAGAAAGACACATTTGTTCAGACGCTGATATAGACTAACATATACGAAAACTGGGCAATTCTGGAAATATTACGGGTCGAATTGGTAACCTCCTTTTTTTCTAAGTCGGTTCAAAACATTTATTTATAATTTTATATTTTGGTCAAACTAAAATACAGCCAAAGTCCATGTTTAGTGAAACACCAATCAAAAAGAAAAACGTCACGCCCAAAAAAATAACATCTTAATAAAACCTTTTTAACAAAAAAAAAAAAATGAAACTGACGATACATCTAACTGAAAAGCAAAAAAACTATTTTGAGGCGGCGCCAAACAAACAGACATGTAAATTGATTATTTGAAGCGAAGAATAATTGTAGCTTGATTGATCTTCTTTGACTGTTTCTTTGGCGTCGCTCAAAATGATTTATAACCGACTTCAAAAAAGGAGGTTACCAATTCGACCCGTATGTATGTAATATTTCCAGAGCTGCCCAGTTTTCGTATATGTTAGTCATCAGTGTCTGAACAAATGTGCCAAATTTTAAAAGTTTAAGTATGTATGATTTTATGTTTGTGTTCGCATATATCCGGAACTACAAGTTCGATTTAAATGCTTGGGAATTTTTAAGAAAATTTGATCGACAATTTTGCACTAGTTTCGGAGCCAACTCAAAACATACAAACAAAAAATGTCGAAAAAAGAAGTTCATTTGGCATGAGAATCGAACCCCTACTATCTCAAAAAAAAAACAAAAACAAATATTCAATGTACAGGAATTACAGCTCTACGATTTTATTATATGTATAGATTAGTACGTACGTAGATAAGTAGTATTTATCGCAAACGCAAGTTTTGCGTTTTGCTAATTTCCGAAAAATACGTCTACTAATAGCAAGACGCAGAATGAAAACCGGTTATTAAAAAAAGAGAGGGAAATATGTCGTAAACCTATGCATTTTCAGGAAAAAAATGTTTAAAATATAACCCGTTCATATTATGTACAAAAAATATAAATATTATTTTTGTTCACTGCAAAGATGAAATTAGTTTTAGTCATGGCTTTGCGGTTTCGTTTCATAATTTTATTTATTATTTATTTATTTATATGTTATGCAGACCAAACAGTGAAGTTCGTTGGTAGTTGTGGTTTTTCAGAAATCTACTTTAGATATAAGTATATAAATAGCACCCGTGTCGTAGTATACGGTGTATAAAGCTTTTTCTTACAAACTTTATTAAATCAATGATAATTATGTCTTAGTTATAATGGTAGGATGAAATAAATCTGAACTGCCCTAAGAAAATCAATGGAAGCTTGATATTTGTTATCCGATAAATAGAACCTGCCATTCAGGTTACAGTGTAGTGGCAGTATCGACGCTAGGACATTTGGGTCACCCAATCACTTAAGAGGCTTGAATTCATGAATTTATTTTACTTTGGAGGAAAATCTAGTTCGTTAAAACTCGGTACTACGACTCAGGATTTTTTTTGTTTGATACACACAATTGTTACTTATAAAAAGTACAGATGAACGTTGAAGACGGTGAGGAAACTCTTTAATCTAGTCTTTAATAAAACACAAAACATTTCTATGGTTACTTGTAAATAAATAGGTACAGATTATAAACAATAATGCACTGGAATGGAAATCTATACAAAATAGTGTTCGGACAAAGGAAATTATGCTATGAAAAGGTTTAAAACTACTTACTATTTGTAATTATTGGCAATGGCCGCGAATTGTTCCCGTCGTTTGCGGTAAACTGGATCCTTGAAGCCAGGGTGATCGGCATCTAGCTCCGAACCATACATAAGGACGTTTTGAGCTCGATCTAGGTCAGATATTTTACGAGGGAACCAGTGCATCTCCCCAAAATCTGTAAATATATTTTTATCGTCAAAACTTTTTATACTCAAAGGTTCAAATAAATTATTCAATCAAGAAGTTCTTTTTACTTTTATTTGAACTTGAAATTGATATCTATTAATCCATCTAAATTCGGTTGAATTTTAAGCGGGAATCGACGGAAAATAAAATCACTATCCATGTTTTATAAAAAGAGAAAGCAAAATAACCGAATTAAAAATACAACAATTCTGCTTATTCAGATTGGTTTGGAAGTAAATTCGGCATCAAAGAATCTCATTTAGCGTTCTAATTACACGTCAACAAAAAAACATTTACTTCAATCAGTAAATATATATGTTTAGATAAATTACGTATATTATATTTTATATTTATAGCGTTATTAAAACCACAAGTTAAAATATATTTCTAGAGTTTGACGTCTCAAAATATACTGACCAAAACTAGCTGCAGCAGATAGTGGCGTCGGGGGAGGAAACTCCTCGCCAGTTGTTGATGACACCACTTCAAAGTCTTGAACCTCACGTTTTAACATCCTCTTTAATTGCTCCATGCGATTAGGATCGCACTCCACATCCACCAATATGTCAGACTAAAGAATAAATATAACATTAAAACTCCTAAAGTAGTTAGTGTTCTAGCACTTGAATGATTACTAAATATAATAAATAAGGGATTTGTGATAGTTATCAATATAAATTAAATGGTTGACATGAGCCAGCACAAAAAAAGAACTAACTAGAACCTAACTTACTGAGGAAACTTCAGTAACTGATTTTCGGGATTCTATATGGAGGACATTAATACCAAGATCTTGAAATACAGTTAGAGCTTTAACAAGTCCCCCAACTTGGTTTCTCAAAGTAAATATCACTGAAATCCTCTCGCTCTCTAAAGTTTGGGCCTGTTGCCTGGCTGCCATGTTAAGTTCGCCAAGTTTAGGATGGTGGTGGGCTTCGTTTTTAACTTCCCATTCAGATCCATTTCTATAGAGCCAAAGTCCTAAGAGACCTTTCCCAGAACCACTCATTTTCCCTCAGAAATAAAACTAGTTATGGGTTAAACAAAGTAGAAAAATGCAATGTGGTTATTGCGAAAAGCGTGTCACAGTAAGTAAACCGAACGTGAACTGATATAACGTTAAGTGTGTCTAAGATGTACTAAATTTGAACTAATTGAGGGATGTATCGCTGCAATGCCTGGGATATACTGCGCCCTTCCTCGGGATCTGTTCGCTTATAAAGAGAAGAGGCGCGGGAGACTCGTCGGAGGGTGGGTATATTTGATTGGCTGAATCAAGTGTTCGGAGTAACTTGGAAAACGTTCTCTTTTCACACCGTAAAGTCACGGACACACTTTGGCTACGCTTTATTTGTTTTTAATCTTAGACTGAGGGAAGTTTTTCCGCGTCTTTCGAGAAAGTAGGGCAGACAATTAAAAAAATAAACTTTAGAGCTTTAATAACGGCATATAAATATATTTTCTTCGAGTTTAATGTTTGTTGTACTAATTGGAATGTTGCTTTTTCATATTTTGCTGCAATTCCTTTAGTTTGGATTATCATCGACTTATTCTAGCTATGGTGTTAATATTAACTAATCAACTATAAGATTTGAATAACGACTAAATAAGCTAGTCTATCCAACTTGTCCCTCATTGGACCCGTATTTAAAAATTAGCAACAGTTACTGAAAATGGACATTTTAATCTGAACTTAATAGAAACCAGAAATAGTAAGATACATTAATTAAAACTATTGTTTTAGGACGAAACAGCTGGACTGGAGCTGCAGGATGCCGTAGGCTATTTTTTATTTTAAATCATTTAAGAAATTTGTATGTTTACAGTCGCGTGACTTTCAAAGTCCTGATTATAGTAATATTAGATACAAAACCAAGTTGAGAAATTGTTTAAAATTGTTGGAAACTGCATGAAAGATCCAGAAAAATCTATGTTTATTCTAGGACTTACAGATTTGTTAAAACGTTTTAGGGTTCGTGAGTATATTTGAGAAATTCCAATCTTTTTTAATCTCAAACAATCTGTGTCAAAACGTTTTGTATTACCGCTTACGTGTACGTGAGTTTATATGGTCGCTACCCACACTGTGATAGTTTCTTTTGTAAGTGTGGATCTTAACACAAGTCTGCTACCTCGTAGCCGTTGGCTGACGGCCGCTAAGCGATCGAGTCACTGTATTTATTACCATTGTTTAGCGAAAAGAGCATCCCCTATCATTCATTACGAAGAAGCTACCCCACCATTTATTCACCCTATTTTCTTAGTGTAAGACTTGTAAAAATAGGTTAGGTCTTGAAATTTATTACTGGAATATTCTTTTTTCGTTAGATTCTTAAAACACTGTCGGGAAAAACAGACTAAATTTTACTCGTACCTTTTTAATTATTTTCCCTCGATAAGTGAATGTAAGTAAGAAGTAAGTATACTAAAGCCTCTTGGTCTTAAAATATTAAGTCATGTTTCTTGGCCAATTGGTAAAAAATAAATGAAATGGAGCTCGTGCTTAAGACCAAATATTTTTGTCTGGCGATCACTCATTGATTGGTCTTCTCTATCTGCGGAACGACTTCAAATTTATTGTTATTTATAAAACAATCGTTATTTAGACACGGACCCCTCTTCTTTGAGTCTTTATTTTATATAAACCAAAATTGAGTCGAGCTGACCCTGCTTCATACCAAAACTACAGATTCACTATACTATGCCAGATGGTCGCGGGACTTACCCATTACCGTGACCCCGGTACGTAAAGGGCTAGTGAAGGACACCGTGGATTTTAGTCAGTACAAGTCTGACAGTCCCTCCCGCCCTGCCCTGGGTGGGAGGACTCATTCGATGATTTTACCACGCAAAAAAAAAAAAAATACTATGCCAGATTGCCCGAAAATTCATTGCTATGTTTCACTTAATTTTCTTGCAGCATGACCTTATCATATCTCATTTAAACATCACTTGGACATTAGATACGACCCTCATGTCGGTTTTTGCTTGACTATAACAAAAGCTCATTCTGGGGTGACGTTCCTTATTATCTTGACTTATTCATGCCTCGTTACACAGTAAAATTAACGTAACGTTCTTATTCACTTAGTATACGAAGTTATGTTGATAACATGTATATGTATGTTTATACACACTGAATTATTCAATGACCGTTATTATTTTGGAAAGGTATGTGTTTATAGCTATAACTGTTTGTGTTGATCTAAATAAACGGAAAGATTTTTCTATCGGCTAAAGCGATGATGATGAACGGCTATTATGTACTTGAGAAACGAATTGAGGTTTATAAGTTTTTTCTTTCAAGTATCTAATAAAAATAATCGTACCTACTCCTTTCATGCCTGCCGGGGTCGCGGGACTTACCCATTACCGTAACCCCGGTACGTAAAGGGCTAGTGAAGAACACCGTGGATTTTAGTCAGTACAAGTCTGACAGACCCTCCCGCCCTGCCCTGGGTGGGAGGACTCATTTTTTTTTTTACCACAAAAAAAAAAACCTACTCCTTTCATAACACTGCCCAATTGAATCGTATTGAACTGATACGTGTACTTAAGCACAAGTCAAGGTTGTGTGTTATTAATTAACCCAAGTCCACCATTTACAACATACAAGATGCTTAAATTAATATAATGTGTGGTTTCGATAAGATTCGTCATCATTCTTCTAGCCTTTTTACAATAATATACTGAGGTCGGCAGTCTGAATACAGTGTTTTAAAAAGAGCACTGTTGCTGAAAATACTAAACGATTAATATCGATTTACGTGTGAGAGAGATATTAACCATTCATACCTAATATTAAAATTACATCTATCTATATATATAAAAGGAGAACTGACTGACTGACATATCAACGTACAGCCGAAACTACTGGGGCTAGGAATGTGAAATTTTGCACACGGCTTCCTATTATAATGTAGGGGAGCACTAAGACGGGGTTTTTGGAAATTTAACCTTTAAGGGGGTGAAAAGGGGGAATTAAGAAAGTACGTAACCCACGCGGACGAAGTCGCGGGCGAAGTGCTAGTCATGTATAAAACAGTTACGCTTTAAAGAGAAACGTAGTTATTCTATAAATAACCGACACGATCTATTTTAAAATTTGCTCAATTCGAGTTGATTAGTGTCTACTACAGATTGCCTTTTTTTTTTTTTTTTTTTTTTCATCAAATGAGTCCTCCCACCCAGGGCAGGGCGGGAGGGACTGTCAGACTTGTACTGACTAAAATCCACGGTGTCCTTCACTAGCCCTTTACGTACCGGGGTCACGGTAATCCCTTGGTCCCGCGACCCCGGCAGGCTTTGGCCCTCTACAGGCCCCGTCACTATGCTGACACTCTTTGAGGCGCGCGTGGAACACAACGCGCCGTCGACCCGGGCATGGTCCATGGTCGGACAGCGAGTCGCCCATTACTCGCTGCCCGCATGCCCGCGCCTACGGTGGCCGGAGATCGTCTTGCGACGTCCGACGCCGTGGGCGTCTACCACTGCGGCTGGGGTGGAGGGAGGACGCTGTCCTCTCCCTCAGGCGGCCCGCCTCCTCCTTCACGAGCATGACTGCTTCGCAGAAGGAGGCGACCGCTTCCCACTCCGTCTCGCCCCGCAGCATGGCCTCGACCAATGCCGGGCGCGAGAGGTCTCCGCCTATCGCCGTCGTGAGGACACGGCGGTGCTCTGCCCAAGCGGGGCAGTCCTGCACCGTATGCTCCACCGTGTCCTCCGGACGATCCTCGCAGTGGTGACACCCAGGCGTTTCTTCCCTCCCTATCAGACACAGGAACCTCCCGAAACTTCCGTGTCCGGTGAGGACCTGCGTCATGCGGTAGGTCAGGACGCCGTGACGCCTATCCAGCCACTCCTCAAAGAGGGGTCTTACCGCCGCGATTGCGGCGTGCCCGGACCTCGGTTGCGACAGTCGCTCCCTCCATACTGCCCTGCTACAGATTGCCTACCACATATTTTAAATAAAACTACGAAAATTGCAAATATATATTATTATTCAATCAGTGTCAGTTTTATGTAAAAATCAAAGGAATAACATTCATTATTTATTACCCAAGAGATATATTTCAAAGCAAATAAATAAACATTTAGTTAACTGGAGTCGCAGACGAAGGCGCTTTTAATTCAATTTCCTTAGAGACGCCTCGAAAGCGTCTTTCTGATTTGCAACGATTTGACGCTTGTTATTACTACACAGCATCCTTATTCAGCTTTCATTATGCTGATCACAATGTTCTATAATATTTGTATACAATATTTATTTTAAAAACAGTACATTTTTTCTTAAACCTTATCTCAGTCTGTTTGTTAAAGCTAGTGATTTAAACAAAAATGACAATCTACACCAAACCGAGTATGGGAACTTTACATGCCGATATTTTGTGATATTCCTGAGCAGAAGCATCTTTCAGTTGACTCTAATCAGTAATAATTAGAGTCAAGTGGGAGATGTTTCTGAAATGGTCAGAATAACTAGAACTTGACGCCAAAAATATAGCGTGGTGTCGGAACGCAGACCTAGCTGCGTGCGAGTAATTCTCGATGTAACTAAAACCTTTTTAACAAAAAACTAAACCGTCAAAAGATCGAACTGAAAAGCAAAAATTAAATTATTAACACAGCCACACAAAAAAAAATGTTCTTCGACCTGGAGGTCTCACTGATACTGATACTGTTAGCCTACATCATCCCACTGCTGGACAAAGGCCTCTCCCCATGACTTCCAGTTTTCACGATCCAGGGCCAAAGTGGGCCACTGGTCATCAGTTTTGTCAAGCTCGACCCGCCATCTTCTACGAGGTCTCACTATGTGTACTATATGTTTTTGGGGTCGCTGAATCCGAATCTGGGGTCAGTTTTATTCCAGCACATCTGGGTTCGGTCATAACCTCAAAATATACCCTCAAATTTGCTATATTTGGTTAAACTGCTAACCGTATGCTTGGCTTTAAAACCTAAAACCTTATAATCCTATATTACAGGAGCTCGATGACCTCTTGCTTAAATAACTACATAACCCATAGTCCCATAACTACGTGACCTTAGAACCCCTTCCCAACATAACCCTTAAACCCGATAACGAAGTTTCTGACGTTGGGGCCTGAAAATGTGTACTATGTGTTTTTGGCGTCGCTGTATCTGAATCCGGGGTCATTTTCATTCCAGCACGTCTGGGTTCGACCCCAAAAACACATAGTACACATTTTCAGGCCCCAACGTCAGAAACTTCGTTTAAGGGGTTTAAGAGTTATGTTGGTAAGGGGTTATAAGGTTATGTAGTTATGGGACTATGGGATATGTAGTTATTAAACCAAGAGGTCATCGAGCTACTGTAATATAGGATTATAAGGTTTTAAAGCCATACATACGGTTAGCAGTTTAACCAAATATAGCAAATTTGAGGGTATATTTTGAGGTTATGGCCGAACCCAGATGTGCTGAAATAAAACTGACCCCAGATTCGGATTCAGTGACCCCAAAAACATAAAGTACACATAGTGAGACCTCCAGGTCAAAAAAAAAACTTTGTGTGTCTGTGTAATGGATTTATATTTAACTAAAATCTACTTTAAGTTATACTCTTTCTAAAAAATAAGAATTTTTGAAATCGGGCCACGACAGGAAAAACACTTATGACGACATGTCCAATAGAGAACCTCCTCCTTTTTTTCCGTCGGCTAAAAAGTATTTTTTTGTCGTTATTTATCTTTTTCTTTTTACCATTTGATAAGATGTAGACTTAAAAAATGCCTATATGAATAGTACACTGCAGTCCACATACACACAGCTCTAAGAATCTTAGTTAGTTGTACTATATTAGTTAACACAAGATGATTTGTGATTTGTCATGTCCTACTTTAGACATTACTCATATCTGCTTGAACTCCTCAGTAACTTCCATCTGTCAACTGTCACTTGAAATTAACGTTTATCAATAAAAACTTTGTAGATATTAATTTTTAATTAAATATATTTTTTGTTAATATAATTTTCATATGAATGTGTAATTTAGAGTGTGCAAGCGTTAAAGAAGCTCTCATGATGTCATAACATGCCATCAAAGCTTCCTCAATTAAATCCATTAATTAAAACTTGTTAATATTTGACAACTATTTGCGACGTTGTCAACTTTCAGAGTACGCGCTCTTAAGATGTACTTTGCGACATACTTTACATTTCTGTATAAATTTTTGAGTGCACTACAGAGCCATATTTTTTATTTTCATACAGTAACATAGCTAAATTAATTAAAATTTGTTAATATTTGACAACTATTTGCGACGTTGCCAACTTTCAGAATAAGCGCTCTTAAGAGTTCGTTTATGAGGGTAAACTTTAAATAAAAAAATAAATTAAAATCACATTAATTATTATTACTTAGTTACGAGAAAGATAGCAAAATACAAAACGGAAATGTTTGTAATAATATTGAAACAGTCGTGTCAATGGAGTCGCATTGATCCCACTTGTGGACGAAAGTCGGGATGTCCTAAAGCCGTTCGAGAGTAATTTGGATCAATGCCAAGCAGCCAAGCTAGTTTTATGAGCAGAGGTGTTACATCGCAGACTACGGTTTTCGTCTAGAATTTTCGTACCTATACAACATTATTATTGGTATTAGGTAGTAATGCGATGCGAAAACGCAAGTCTATGGCATTATTGTATTCTAGATAGCACATTTTCTTTCATACAAAGGCTTTCGAAGCGTAAAACAGCAATCAATATAAGTATGAGGCCGGTTCTTATTACCTATACTGCAACGTTCATATTTTATGTCTAGTTTCTAATCATATTTGCTGATACAAAATACCCTCATGAAAGTCGAATAAATTATTCTTATAGTAAGCGGGCGTTGCTTGCCTAATCAATATGACTCGAGAGCTACGTACAATTTTTGGTAAAGTGTTTGAGACACGCTGAAAACTTCTTCAATACTTTTGGTACACAGATAGTTTATAGCCTGGATAAACACATAGGATAGTTTTTATCCCAATTGTATGTACCCGCAGGATAATTTTTGAGATGTAGAGGGCGAAGCCGCTGGCAACAGCTAGTACAAGATAATTCGAAACGTTGCACTATAAAAAAATATTTTTGGAGGAACACCACCTGATGTTAGATGATTATGTTATGAGACAATTATAATAAATCTGTAGAGAGACCAATTCTGTACATGAAATATATTTAAAAAATAACTATCAAGGGGTGATTAGGGATCGCTACTGATGCCAAAAATGCAATCAGTAAAATTTTTGTCTGCCTTTCTATCTATCTGTCTGTATGTTCATTATAGAAACAAAAACTACTCGACGGATTTTAACGAAATTTGGCACAATTATTCTTCATACTCCTGGGCAGGTTATAGTATGCTTTTCATAACGCTACGATCAATAGGTAGAGTAAGTGAGCAGTGAAGGGAAATATTGGGAAAACGGGAGAAGTTACTCCATTTTTTAAGCTTCCGTCGCGTGTGCAGCCTCAATGGTTAAAGCTACATAGAAATCATGTATGACGGAAATGTTCTCCTTAAAATTATATAAATATTTTTCCTTGTCAGCATATTATGTCTATGTTTTATGGTTGACTCACAATAACACTGGCAAAAGCTAGTGAGACAGTAAACTAAGAGGTACTTTAAATACCTGCCATATGCTGCAAGCAATTCATTAAAGTTCAGTACTCTGTGGACCACATTAAATAAAGTTCGTTGTAGTAGATAAAATAACTGAAAAGTCAGTGACTATATAGCCTAGTATTTGCGTTGGTTCGTAATCGCTCATCCTAGCAGCCGAGAAGAGGGCACGTCCCAAGAGTTTTGTCAACACGCTAAGCCTCTCCGCCGGTCGTCACAATAGTCACTACCAACCTCAAACCCTCGAAAGCCTCTTGAACTAAATGTTTTTTTTATACTTACCACGATGTACTAAAATAGCCAATCGAATATGAATACCTAAATCGACCTATGATTTGATCCCTGTAATTATTTATGTGAAAATATTGTGCATTAGATTAGTATCGAATCGATCGTTGAGACGTATGTACCCGTAGATACGAACAGGCGATATTGCTCAAAAAAAAACCAGTCCGAAAAATAGAGTATCAAAAAATATTTGACCAGATTCGTTTGTTACGACAACCAAAATTGACCAAGATTCAACACTTCTAAAAATCATAAAACGTCACTCGTTCGGTATAATTTACACAACATTACTCCCGAATTTCGAAGCGTTTTATCTCTGTCAATATTGTATGATTTAAAACAAGAAAAATATACGTGTGCATTATTTTACAATAGTCTAACTGACGGACTAAACTAATGGTCAAAATCGAGTTGCCCATTGCTCGCTGCCCGCATGCCCTCGCCTACGGTGGTCGGAGGTCGTCTGCCGACATCTGTAGCCGTGGGCGTGCGGCTGGAGTGGAGCACACGGCCCGCCTCCTCCTTCGCGAGCATGACTGCTTCGCAGAAGGAGGCGACAACTTCCCACTCCGTCTCGCCCCGCAGCATGGCCTCGACCAATGCCGGCCGCGAGAGGTCTCCGCCTATCGCCGTCGTGAGGACACGGCGGTGGTCTGCGGCAGCAGAGGCAGACCTGCACCGTGTGCTCCACCGTGTCCTCCGGACGATCCTCGCAGTGGTGACACCCAGGCGATTCTTCCCTCCTTATCAGACACAGGTACCTCCCGATACTTCCGTGTCCGGTGAGGACCTGCGTCATGCGGTAGGTCAGGACGCTGTAACGCCTATCTTGCCTCTCCTCAAAGAGGGGTCTTAAGTTTTTTTTTTCTATTTTAGTTTCCATATGGATTTAATGACATAACATAATATCGATGTTCAAGTACTTCTTATTGGATCTTTCCATCATAACTTTTTGCTCCGAGAAATGCCTCGTTAGTGTCACTGTAGACAATCACGAGAACTCGATTTTGTCGTAAAGTTACGAACTTTCGATTACAACTTTGAAATATAAGACTTACGAGTATTTCCTAATAGGATGAGTTTCAGAATACTGTTATACAGGGCGTCTCACGACTATGTCACATAGAGAAAGTATCTTGAATATTGTAGATGGAACATTTTACTGAAAGAAGACATTAATTTAATTTAAAAAACTATTTAAACTGCATTCATACATGTTTTAATAATTACGTGGTTGAACCGAGAGTCGACCACGAGAAAAATAATTACTTGTAGTTTTATCATACCGATCAAAAGGTTTCATCATATATATCATATCATAGTGTCAGAAATAAAAGGAAGACCATGTATTTTAACATTTGATGTGAAATTTTGTTCAGAAAAATGAAAAGCTGACATTGCCGTAAGGACAAACAACTGACATTATCATAAGTACCTATTACTAATAAATGTACATATGTAATAAATGAATCATTTGCGTATTATAATTGAAGTGCACGATAAAAATGTTTTGTGCGAAGTAAGAAGTTTGAATTATTAGAGATTATTATGTATGTCATGTTGTTGGTTTTTCAAATCTCAATCAAACAGAGGACTCGTTAGTTTTTTTGGGAGGATTCCCACGCAGGGCAGAACGGGAGGGACTGTCAGACTCGTACTGACTAAAATCCACGGTGTACTTCAATAGCCCTTTACGTTCCGGGGTCACGGTCATTCGTAAATCCCGCGATCCCGGCAGGCTTTGGCCCTCTAGAGGAGAGCCCCGTCATTCTGCTGACACTCTTTGAGGCGAGAACTTTGCTAAGCTGTTATTCGTAAACTATTAAATAAAACATTTTTTTATAAAAAAATCTTAGATAATTAAAAAGTTAATCAAAATGAACCTATCTAAAAACACAAAAATCAAGAGGATTACAAAAGGGGTTTAAATATCAAGTCAGATGAAGAAAGTATTATGCACAGGTTAACAGAAAGCTTCCACGATCAGTCGATACTAAGAAATGGATCAGAAAGCAAAGATTTACCTTGGTCAGTCAAAGTTTTATCTTATATGATGTATGACCCAGAGATGCTTACAGAAGTGACGAAATTGTAGATATCGGGACTATGAGCAAAATATGTTTTTATTGTAATATCCTTGAGTGGAAAGAAAATAATGGGAAACTAAAATTACAGCACATATGCTGTAATTCTGAATAAGTGTCTCAAACGGCTTGTAAACCTTTACCAGAACTGCTTTACAGTTTCATTATGGGCTTTCAGATGGCTTCATCTGGGCAAGTAAAATTTTACAGCATGATTTTACGTCTAAAGTCAATTTGACGGCTCCTGGAGCAAAACCCAAAAATTTTGTAACTAACTTTGTCGGTCTAACGAATGACAGGCACATCTAAAATGCAGTAGTGTTCCTGGTATAAAACAAGGTTTAGTAAATCTTTTGCAAGATGTTACATAATATCAACCCTAACTAAGGGATCTAAAAATTTTTATGGAAAAAGTACTCCATCATTCAGACAATTTTCAAGTGGTTTTTCATGCTGACAAGACACCAGCCCATGCTCATGAACGAAGTTTCAAACCCTGACAGTCAACGAGTAAGCTATGGTTATTGTTGAGCAGCAGTTTAAAAAACTTGTCATTATATTACAAAGCTTTGACAACTTACTGTGAAAATGGTTACCCCATCGATATCCCCATGACCGATCCAAACTCGAAACTGGGAGTTTGAAAACTGTATCTGCTGCGAACTTTATTCCTACAGTCTAATGACGAGAGAAGTGGAACTTAATCATTTGCTCTATTGCCGTGCTCTCCTTAGTCAAAAAGTAGTTGATAGACACAACCGACCTCAACTTAGAGCTAACAGTTATGCATACATAAGATACGGATATTGCTAACCTTGGTCAGATGATCCTGCCGACGACTTTTGCTGGATTACCGAGGAATAGGCATGAAAAGACACTACGACGTATGTTCGTCATTAAGGCCGTCCTGACCTTTTAATTACATTTACTTGCAATCTCCGATGAAAAAAAATTATAAATTCATTATTACCTGGATTAAAAACCCATGATCGCCATGATATAATTTCTAGGGTATGTAATTGGGGTGCTAAGACAGGAAACCTCCACGTGCGCCCGTGGACTGGAGTTCCCCTTCGGATACGTCCGGGGGGAAGACCAGTTTTTCGGGCCGGTGCACCCTGGGATGCGGGCAAAAACTCTTTTAGGCACTGTGTGCCTAAGGGGTCTCTTTGCCCGTATGCGAATAGCCTGTCGGGTGGATGCTCCAACGCGTGTCCCTCTGAACAGCAGAGGGCACAGCGGCGGAGCGGGCTTGCGGACGGTGAGTAATGGGTAAGCTCGCCGTCCGACCAAGGACCAAGCCCGGGTCGGTGGCGCGTCGTGTTTCACGCGTCACCGACGGGGCCCCTTACGGGGCCAAATGCCTGCTGGGGTCGCGGCTTTTTTCTTAATCCAGGATACCGCGGCCCCGGAACATAAAGGGCATCCGAAGAAACACGGGTGGATTTTAGTCAGTAAGAGTCTGACAGTCCCTTCCGCCCCGCCCAGGGCGGGAGGACTCATTTGATGATTTTGCCACTCTAAAAAAAAAAAAAAAAAAAAAAAAGGTATGTAATTGAAAAGTAAAGGCAATAACAGATTTGCTCATTAAAAGCCTTTTATTCAGGAAAGTTCGCTGATATTTGTACTTTGTGGAATTGTAGAAGTGCGTGAACAGCGCATTACCTCTAACAAAATTGGTAAATCATTTGTGTGGAGATACCAGATCCGGCTAAAGACCCAATTCTTTATGACATTGTAAAATCGGAATTGATTTATGATTGGTGATACAGCCTTTGCGACAATTCACCCTTTTAAATCACCCGGCATCAAAAGGAGAGATTTCTTCTCAAAGAAACTCAAACTGGGTATGAAGGTTATCCGAAATATCGACAAAGAGCTCCAAGTGATGGAGGATTTGGAGTTTAAATTCGAGATGTGACCCTTGATAATCAGTGGATACTGGCGTATGAAAACTGTATCTGCTGCGAACTTTATTCCTACCGTCTAATGACGAGAGAAGTGGAACTTAATCATTTGCTCTGTTGCCGTGCTCTCCTTAGTCAACATATTGTTGATAGACACAACCGACCTCAACTTAGACCAAACAGTTATGCATACATAAGATACGGATATTGCTAACCTTGGTCAGATGATCCTGCCGGCGACTTTTGCTGGATTACCGAGGAATAGGCATGAAAAGACACTATGACGTATGTGTGATGTAGTAGTTGTAAGGTATGCCTTATTAAGACCCATGAATGAGAAGTTAGCAATCAAGCGATTTTTCGGATGGTTTGCGAGATCGTCGATTAAGCACCATAATTGCCGCGCGTAACTTTTCTTCTCTAACAGAAGCGATCCAGGCAGCTCAAGACGAGGAGAAACCCGGTCCCAGTAGCTCATCAGAACTTATAGGTACGTATAGACAGTCGCATTACCAGGGTCGGCGAGCTCAACGAGGTTACCGAGGTCAACGAAATTTCGGCGCAAGAGGTGGTGCACAAAATCGTGACATCGGACACCAGCATCGTGGTCATCGGTCACAGGTACCACATGGTTTTAGTAATAGCAATTGTTATCGTGGTAATTATAATAATCGTTATCGCAAGACTTATAGACCACCGCGTAGTAATCGCGGCCGGGGTGTCGGGTTGAAAAAGGATATCAATGTCATAACAGAGAATAGCCAGGTAGCAACGAACACTTCGAATAGTGAGTCATTGAATCATTTTTTTCGTGACTGATGTCATCTTCACGTATAACATTTTAAATAAGGTGTTGTTTAAAATTTGTAACTATAACCATAACATGCTAATTGACACGGGCGCTTCTATATCGGGAATAAAGTTGGAATGTTTAGAGCGTTTACAAATTCCTTACCATAAAGAGAGAGTTAGCGTAAAAGGTATTGGTGGATATTTGTTTTCCGAAGGTTATGTGTATTTAACTCTTAATTATAACGAGTATAGTTTTCCATATAAATTTACAGTATTTAAAAATTTACCGTGTATTACTGACGGCATTTTGGGTCAAGATTTTTTGACACATTATAGAGCTATTTTAAATTTTGAAGTCAATACGTTGCAATTGACCAATGACTCTAAGTTAGTAACATTATCGTTCGAAAATAATCAGACAACGCGTAACGGCTACTATCTAACTATACCAGCACGTAGCGAATCCACGCATTACATTAATACGGCGTTAAAAGAAGAGTGTGTGGTGTCAAATCAACAATTATGTGATGGCGTTTATTTAGCAAGTAGCATAAATGAACCGATTAATGGAAAAATGCCTATTCGTATTTTAAATACTCGAGACACAGATGTAAATTTAAATTATTTTCAAGTTTGCACTAGTAACTTAAATGAATACCATATTTGTCAATTTAATAGAAATACTATGGATTCGGAAAGGGTGAAAACTTTACTTTCGTCATTAAACTTAAAAGGATTAAATGTAGAGGAACAGAAATCGATAGAATGTATTTGTGCAAAATTTCCTGATATTTTCCATTTACCAGGGGATAAATTATCCACTACCCCAATTTATGAACAGACAATTGACATGAAACCACATACTGTTCCAATCTATACCAAACCATATCGAGTCCCTTATTCTCAAAAACCGGAAATAGAGAAACAAGTCAAAAACATGTTAGATGACGGCATAATTGAGCCATCCCGAAGTGCATGGTCTAGTCCATTATTGTTGGTCCCCAAAAAATGTGACGCGGCTGGTAATAAAAAGTGGCGTGTCGTAATTGACTACCGCAAGTTAAATGTCTCATTTACCAGGACGATTTGGTAGTAATGGGTAGAAATTTGAGTATTCATAATCAAAATTTGATGGATGTTTTTTCTAGATTACGAAAAGTAAATTTAAAATTGTCCCACAAAATGTACATTTTTGCAAAAAGAAATTCTTTATTTAGGACATACAGTCTCCGGAAAGGGTATTTTACCAGACCCAGAAAAAATTAAAGTAGTAGAAAGTTATCAAAGGCCACAAAATGTTGACGAATTAAAGCGTTTTGTAGCCTTTGCAAACTATTACAGAAAGTTTATTAGAAACTTCGCCGAGTTAGCATTTCCTTTAAACAAATTGTGTTGCAAAAACGTTAAATATAATTGGACCAAAGACTGTGAGCATTCTTTTCAAAATTTAAAATCAGCCCTGATAAACCCACCCGTTCTCCAGTATCCAAATTTTTCAAAAAATAATGAGTTTGTATTACAAACCGATGCATCGGGTATTGCAATCGGTTCGGTGTTATGTAACGGAGATGGACGGCCAGTGGCTTACGCAAGTCGAGGTTTAAATAAAGCCGAAATTAATTATCCTACTATTGAAAAAGAACTCTTAGCAATAGTATGGAGTGTTAAATATTTTCGACCTTATTTATACGGAAGACGGTTTAAGATACAGACCGACCATCGACCCTTAGTTTATTTATTTTCAATGAGAGATCCATCTAGTAGATTACTGAAATTTAGACTGCAGTTAGAAGAATATAACTTTACAATTGAATATTTGAAAGGACAATCAAACTCAGTGGCAGACGCATTGTCGCGAATAATAATTACGTCGGAAGACTTAAAATCAATGAATGAACATATAGTTAGTGTAATGACTAGGGCACAATTACGACAGTTAAATATGAATAATGATAAGAGCAATAATAACCAGTCGGTGGATAATATGGACACAAACTCGAGGCCTGATCAACCGAGAGTTGTGGAAATAATTAAAAAACCGAAGGATATTGTTGAATTTTCTTTAATAAACTCTAGGCAATTAAATGATTTACAAAAGAAAGGAATAATAGTGGAGAAATACAAATATTTTATATATGTGCCCAGTAAATCTATAATTTATTTACAAACAATTTCTCGATCTCCGATTACGCGAGTCGAATTGGTGAGAGATTTGTTATATTTATGTAAAAAGTTATCAATCAATGAAATATGCATAATAAGAAACGACTACAATAACGATTTTATAAGTGGGCTTATAAATGAAATAAAAAGTTATGAAAAGTGGTCCGGACCACGAATTTGTGTAGTCAGTAATGTCCAGAGAATAAATAATATAGATAACAGGCGTGTGATATTAAATGACTTCCACCTATTGCCCACAAGTGGCCACGCGGGCATTAGGCGGATGGTAAATAATATTAAAAAGTATTATTTTTGGCCAAGTTTGGAAAAAGATGTCGCTGATTACGTCTCTAAATGTGAGCAGTGTAAGAAACAAAAATATTCTAAACACACCAAGCAACCAATGCAGGTCACAACGACTGCCAATTCAGCACTAGAAAAAATATTTTTAGATATTGTGGGGCCGCTACCAACAGACTTATATAACTACAAATATATTTTGACTCTACAGTGTGAGTTATCGAAATTTACGGAAGCGTACCCCCTACACAATAAAGATACAGTAAGTGTAGCTCGTGCGTTTGTTGATAATTTTATTTTAAGATATGGCATACCTAGAGAAATAGCGACCGATCGTGGGTCCGAGTTTATATCAAGTACTATGAGAGAGGTGTGTCAAATCTTAAAAATCAACCAAATTTCGTCTACAGCATACCATCATGAAAGTATTGGGGCGCTGGAAAACAATCATAAAGCGATGGGTGCGTATCTTAGGATTAATTGTGAGAATCAAACAAGTGCATGGAGTACTTGGTTGCCGTATTGGTGTTTTTCTTACAATAATACAGTACATACGGAAACCAAGTACACACCACATGAAGTAGTGTTTGGCAAACGCTGCGTATTACCGACAAATTTAGAAGGACATACGGTAGATCCTTTGTATGCTCATGACAATTACGCTCTTGAGCTAAAATATAGGCTACAAGTAGCACAAAAAGATGCACATAGTAATTTAATTAAGAGTAAGGTTAAGAGAAAGTATAACTATGATATTAATATAAACCCCGTGTATTATAAAAAGGGTGATTTGTTATTATTGAAAAATGAATCAGATAGTAAAATGGACCCTATATATTTGGGACCTTATGTAGTTATTGATGACATGGATCCTAATGTTAAAATTTTGAAAAGTGGTAAAGAATATGTAGTTCATAAAAATAGAACTAAACTTTATAAAAATGACTAAAGTAACCAATATGTGTTTGCTAAATAGGCACCTCAAGTGTCATTTATAAGTATTAATTTAGAATATTATATTCTTATGTTATAAATATAATATAACTATGTAGTTTTAAGTCATAATTAGGATTAATTTGTATTAACAATATACCCTGCGCAGGTATACCTACCATATTAAAACTTAAAAATAATAATCGTGTAATAATATTATTATTTTTTAATAAAGGGGAAGGTGTGATGTAGTAGTTGTAAGGTATATAATAAGGTATCTTTATCCCAATATAGTCAGTGTATTCTCGAACCTCATTCGTTTCATTTGTCTCCTAAACACCCGACCTTACATATGTTCGTCATTAAGGCCGTCTTGACATTTTTATTACATTTACTTGCAATCTCCGATGAAAATAAATTATAAATTCATTATTACCTGGACTAAAAACCCATGATCGCCATGATATAATTTCTAAGGTATTTAATTGAAAAGTAAAGACATTAATAGATTTGCTCATTATAAGCCTTTTATGCAGGAAAGTTCGCTGTTATTTGTACTTTGTGGAATTGTAGAAGTGCGTGAACAGCGCATTACCTCTAACAAAATTGGTAAATCATTTGTGTGGAGATACCAGATCCGGCTAAAGACCCAATTCTTTATGACATTGTAAAATCGGAATTGATTTATGATTGGTGATACAGCCTTTGCGACAATTCACCCTTTTAAATCACCCTGCATCAAAAGGAGAGATTTCTTCCCAAAGAAACTCAAATTGGGTATGACGGTTATCCGAAATATCGACAAAGAGCTCCAAGTGATGGAGGATTTGGAGTTTAAATTCGAGATGTGACCCTTGATAATCAGTGGTTACTGGCGTATGAAAACTGTATCTGCTGCGAACTTTATTCCTACCGTCTAATGACGAGAGAAGTGGAACTTAATCATTTGCTCTGTTGCCGTACTCTCCTTAGTCAACATATTGTTGATAGGCACAACCGACCTCAACTTAGACCTAACAGTTATGCATACATAAGATACGGATATTGCTAACCTTGGTCAGATGATCCTGCCGACGACTTTTGCTGGATTACCGAGGAATAGGCATGAAAAGACACTATGACGTATGTTCGTCATTAAGGCCGTCCTGACCTTTTAATTACATTTACTTGCAAGCTCCGATGAAAATAAATTATAAATTAATTATTACCTGGACTAAAAACCCATAACTGCCATGATATAATTTCTAGGGTATTAAATTAAAAAGTAAGGACATTAATGGATTTGCTCATTAAAAGCCTTTAATTCGAGAAAGTTCGCTGTTATTTGTACTTTGTAGAATTGTAGAAGTGTGTACTGCGTGAACAGCGCATTACTTTTAACAAAATTGGTAAATCATTTGTGTGGAGATACCAGATCCGGCTAAAGACCCAATTCTTTATGACATTGTAAAATCGGAATTGATTTATGATTGGTGATACAGCCTTTGCGACAATTCACCCTTTTAAATCACCCTGCATCAAAAGGAGAGATTTCTTCTCAAAGAAACTCAAACTGGGTATGAAGGTTATCCGAAATATCGACAAAGAGCTCCAAGTGATGGTGGATTTGGAGTTTAAATTCGAGATGTGACCCTTGATAATCAGTGGATACTGGCGTATAACCCAGTCCTATCAAGAGCATTTGGTACTCATCTGTAGTATATTGCAATTCCTACATCTGCAAATATGTCAATAAAAGAAGCGACCTGGCAAATCATTTGGACATTAAACATAACTATGAAGTAAAACTACGAAAGTGCGTGATACATCAGCTTTTCAGAAAGAGAGTGGAGAATTATAGCTTCTCCGATCCACGACAGTTTTTCTACTGTCAGTCATTTAGCTGTTCATTTAGAAAATAGACAGTGTATTTATTTTTGTCCAACTGAACCAACCAATTTAGTAAAATTCCTCAATAGCCAGCCAACTTTTCCTTTATTTTTATTCCTTGGGTAGCTTGGAAAGGAAACTTGGACTTCGTCTTCATCACCAGACCCCCAATGACAGTCACAACCCATCTAGGTGTAAAGTTCTTATAAATACAAATTTATTAAGCTCAAACACAAGGTAGCTGCTGTGAATCGTTTACTGTTTCCGTCAACTGTTTCTCGGCTCCATCATCACATCTACTCCAAACCTTTATTAAGGGGTGCTAAGATAGGAAACCTCCACGTTAGGGTTCAGAACCGGGAAATCCCGGCCTCAAAAGTACCGGGAATTCCCGGTTCTTTTGTCAGTAAAATGGCACCGGGAAATCAAATTTGATTCCCGGTTCTTTCGGTACTTTCGGGAATTTTATTTGTATTACGCGATTCACACTACTATTTACTTATTTACGCTTACTTTACTTTTCCACACTTTCTACTCTACAAACATTCAAAACTAACGTGAACAATTCAGCGTTAAAAGAAATAACGCGCGAAATTAATGGTGCGCTCGCTACGCTATAACCAATAACTACCTACACTCGCTCGCTGTTGCTAGGATAGGAAGGCTAAGTCGCACCAAATCGTCAACAACTCCTGTATCTCAAGCTGAACCCTCACAAATACAAACCTCCCAAGGTGAACAGGCGAGAGAACGTGAATTTGACTCTGATGTGCTTGAAGTTCAAAACATTGCTTTGACAAAAGGCGATGAGTTAAATGCTGAGCTTGCAAAAGCTGTTAGTGAAAAACGCGTTAGATCTTCTGCTCATGAAGATCTCTTTACGAATGTTAGAATTGAAATGGCTCTCTTTGAGAATGGAGGAGATCGTGGGCGTTACTTGTCGCAGGCATATGACCATTAACGATTCCGCGAACCAGTGTTGAGTCAGAAAGAGTTTTCTCTTCGGCTGGTTTGCTATGCAACAAAATAAGATCTCGTTTGAGTGACAAAAGTCTAGATGCACTGTTGTTTTTAAGATCCTATTATAGAGAAGAGAGAGCTAAAAGCTCTTAAAAATCTAAACTTTGGTTACGCCATACTTTATGAATACTCGGAAGGAGATATTATGTTTAAATTTTTTTTTGTTAAAAAAGTTTAATTTTGTTTTCTTTGAAAAATGTTTAAGATATTTCTAAATGTTTAAGGAATCTAAGGTGACTGCCTAATTTTTACCATTTTATTGATAGTAAACACTTAGTTAAGAACCTAACAATAACACTGTGATCGATTATAGTCTGATTTATATATATATAATTACTTACTACTAGGTATGAGAATAGAAAATAGTTTGATTTTGTTGCCTTTGAAAAATGTTTAAGATAATCCTAAATATTTAAGGGATCTAAGATGACTGCCTAATTTTTATCATTTTATTGACAGTAAATAATTACTTAAGAACCTAACAATAACACTGTCTGTGATTGACTATAGTCTGATTTATATAGGTATAATTACTTAGTACTAGGTGTGAGAATAAAAAATAGTTTAATTTTGTTTTCTTTAAGAATGTTTAATAAAATTTTAATGTTAAGGAATCTAAGATGACTGCCATATTTTAACTCTTTATTGCCAGTAAATACTTACGTAAGTACCTAACAATAACACTGCGATTGATTATAGTCTGATTATGAGACTATAATCAATCGCAGTGTAGTGTATACCTACTACTAAGTATGAGAATAGAGAATAGAAGAAAAAAATTCGAATTAAAATTACTTGAATACTAAATTTTAGTTTACTATTGAAGCATATCACTTGTTTTCTATAACAAAAACTAGCAAGAACCGAAAACCCCGAAAGAACCGGGAAATCCCGGTTCCGTTATACAAAAGTACCGAAATTCCCGGTTCTCAAAAAGAATACCGGTTCCGAAAACATTACTCCACGTGCGCCCGTGGACTGGAGTTCCTCCTCGGATACGTCCGGGAAGACCAGTTTTTCGGGCCGGTGCACCCTGGGATGTGGGCAAAAACTCTTTTA
Organism: Agrotis puta; assembly: GCA_943136025.2. NCBI lineage: Eukaryota > Metazoa > Arthropoda > Insecta > Lepidoptera > Noctuidae > Agrotis > Agrotis puta. The sequence goes on from OW964166.2 coordinate 11,384,952, forward strand.
GGCACTGTGTGCCTAAGGGGTCTCTTTGCCCGTATGCGAATAGCCTGTCGGGTGGATGCTCCAACGCGTGTCCCTCTGAATAGCAGAGGGCACAGCGGCGGAGCGGGCTTGCGGACGGTGAGTAATGGGTTAGCTCGCCGTCCGACCAAAGACCAAGCCCGGGTCGGTGGCGCATCGTGTTTCACGCGTCACCGACGAGGCCCCTTATGGGGCCAAATGCCTGCTCGGGTCGCGGATTTTTTTTAATCCAGGATACCGCAGCCCCGGAACGTAAAGGGCATCCCAAGAAACACGGGTGGATTTTAGTCAGTAAGAGTCTGACAGTCCCTTCCGCCCCACCCAGGGCGGGAGGACTCATTTGATGATTTTGCCACCCTAAAAAAAAACCTTTATTAAATTGTAGTGCTTTAAAATATCTAATGAACAAAAATGCAAACGCACAGTCGCCCCTACGATTTTTGAAAGTTCCCCTCCATTTCTCTAGTCGTCCAATATCAAACCCTGATTTCCTTATCATGGGACCATCTTTGAAATATCTTCTTACCACCAAAAAAAGAATTATCAAAATCGGTTCATAAACGACGAATTTATTTGCGAACACATGAAATAAAAGCATATTTACGATCGAATTGAGAAACCTCCTTTTATGAAGTCGGTTAAAAAAAATGATAGTTAAAGACGTTTAAGACAGAAAACTTAAAAACACCCCATAGAGTAAAGGAAAGGATTAAAATCGCTTAAACTTGGCTTATTTCGTGGAATGTTAAGATGGCTGGTGGAAAGTCGCTGTACTTTATGATACCTTTGCAAAATACATCGGTAATCAATGGGTGACGTTATGCATTCATTTTTACTACAGACAGTTTCAACTTCATAATCATACGTATTAGGCTTAGTTGAGCCATTAAAGATTCTAACCTAAATGTTGAATGGATTTCCCGCTGATGCATCATCCGCTGTGTGACACCCACATAAACATGTATATTTATGTAGGGGTGAGAAATACACGCGTGCGCCCTGCAGGGGTGAGAGCGGTGCGCGCAGTAGGGTTGAACATGCGCACAACAGACCTCGCTACTTGTACTCGGTCGATAGAGTTGCGGGGGGCAGGTCGCGCATGCGGCACTGTCTCTAGCTAACAATCAGGTGTAAAGCGACATGGCTGATAGCGAATTTGAAGAATTTCGCCGTGTTTTCGATAGATTACCGCAACACATAAAGGCTCCAACACCATTTTATTCGTAAGTGCACATTTTCACATACATTCCGTACCGGTTCCATAACAACCCTCTTAAGCAATCGTGTTCCAGTCCCACTAATTTGTCACGTGAGTCTAGAATAAAGATTTTTGAAGACGCATTTTTTTACAATTACAGTTAAAAGCTTAGCGAAACGAAAAGCGAAATTTTAAGCTTTATATTTATTCTAGATTATTTACTTTTCAGATTAGTGCCAAATGTGGGATTGGACGATGATTCCCCGTCATCCAAGAGCGAGTGTTCGCCGGAGGAGGATCCGAAAGAGGACATGCATTCGTGCATGGTAGATGGGAATACAGCCACTACAACAGTAAAAGATGACGTCGTAACACCACCATCATCGCAGCCTGACATTACTGAAACGCAGCGAAGCCCACAACATTACTCATTCACGAACGGCGAACGTAAAAGGAGAAAGCTGCCAGAGATTCCAAAGAACAGAAAATGTGAGTAAATTGTTTCCTATAATTATTTTTACACGTGGTTTCATTCATCGGATAGGGCCATGTTTTCATTGACGTATGTATGCTCGCGGCGTCCTCGATTTTGTTTCATCAACTGCAGCAGCGCCTTCGCAATTGTCTAATGTATTTAAGATACTAAATAATTTTTTACTGCTGGCGTAGTCTTGATCTTGGGAACATCCGTGTCCAACGTGATAGATAGTCCAAAGGTAGGCAAGCTACGAGTGTTAATTTATTACTGTGCGCATTAATACAAAACACTTTCTGCAACTTGAAAATAACACGTGTCCTCAGTTACTATGCTTATATTTAATTTACCAAACACTGATTGTTTTTCACAATGTTTACTAATCATTAGTGGCACACTTATATTTACTTTAAGACTTATATTAGCCTTACATCCCACAGAGTGCCTAAAGTCTGTTTTCATTTTTTTTATCATCTCTATTGATATATACCGATTTTAAAAGATTTGAAATCTAGATCAGAAACGATAGTATTTTCGATAAGTACTACATGCACGAGCACAATAGCTTCCAACCCATCCGTGTCATTAAGGCTTAAATGAAAGAAATAGTAACCTACCGTATTATCGATTATAATCATGGCTAAATTTCGTATATGGGGGCGGCGAGTAATGAGCGACTCGCTGTCCGACCATGAACCATGTTGATATCACCCGGGTCGATGGCGTCCCCCTGTAGAGGGCAAAAGCGTGCCGGGGTCGCGAGACTCACGAATTACCGTGACACCGGAACGTAAAGGGATATTGAAGGACACCGTGGATTTTAGTCAGTACGAGTCTGTCAGTCCCTCCCGCTTCGCCCTGGGTTCGGGATTTGATGATTTTACCACGCTAAAATTAAAGAAAAAAAAAATGATTTTTGCTTGCAGTAAGGGCGAGTTGTTTGATGAAACTATTAGTTCAAATCTTTTTCAAGAAATAGTTTTGGGATTTTAACATATTGTTTATTTAACTACTGATCGAACTACTGGATTTAAGTTATTTTGGCTAGTTTCTAATCTACTTCCTTTTTTGCTTACTATTTAAGTACACAGTACTAGCACTGATGAATCAGTGAATAAGTCCTGAAATAATCTATATATATAAAAGGAGAACTGACTGACTGACATATCAACGTACAGCCGAAACTACTGGGTCTAGGAATGTGAAATTTTGCACACGACTTCCTATTATAATGTAGGGGAGCACTAAGAAGGGGTTTTTGGAAATTTAACCTTTAAGGGGGTGAAAAGGGGGAATTAGGAAAGTACGTAACCCACGCGGACGAAGTCGCGGGCAAAGTGCTAGTAATAAATATAAATCAACCAAGCAAATTACAACATTATATTATTGTACTCACTTTTACTGGATACACGTTTTCTAGGTATGTTAATTTTAGAGTTTGGTAACGATGAATAAGTACCGTTTTTCCATGATTATAAAAAAAGAAAAGTAGTTTAACTAAAGCACTACATAGTAATACTACAAATATATATTTTTGAAACACTGGGTTTATGGTGTCAAATGATTGCAAAAGTTTTGTAGAGTATTTTAACGATAAGCTTTTGTTACAACTGTTTTTCAATCTTAGTTAATTATTTTGAAGTTTCCCATTTTTTACCCTGTAGTGTATTTTTATAAAATTTATTTATAAACACAAAACATATTACGTGAACCCAGCGGCCCAAGTCTGTAAACAAATATGTTGAGTTTTAATAATCAAAATTGAAGTATAGCTTTTTTTTTAATGAAAAAAAAAAGCTCAACACCGCCCGTCTCCAACTTGTTTGACAGATGTTTATTATTTTTATTATTAATATCCGTTTATTAATTTTAAAACATATTATTAAATTTGCAAATATTTTTCAAATAAAAACAGTAAAAAATATTAAAATACTGATCCAACAATCAAACCAAACCAAATCCACAATGTGTGGGAGCAGGGTCCAAGTTACCGGTGGTTAGGCCTCCAGAGACAAGAACCTCCTCACAATGCGAGCCGTATCGAGGAGTACTGCTTTCTGAATCAGGCCCTTGAACCAACTACCCAACAAGAGCCTCGACAGATGTTCGTCGAGGCTATTGGCTATCAGGCCATTGGCCGTTACATCGGCACAATGATAGCCGAACTCACATTCCACATTTCGACAACCTCGCAAGCCAAGTCAAGATATTTTATTAGTCTTTCTTGACTTTTACGAGGTTCTCGTCATGGGGGATGGTAACATCGATTATCATTACGCGGCGCGCTGATCTGTCTATCACTATTATGTCGGGCTTATTAGCAATAACAGTCCTGTCAGTAATGATAGGCAGATCCAAGTACATCGTGACATAGTCTTTTTCGAGAACTGGGTCGGGCGCATACTTGTAATCCGGCACCTCAGAATCCACAAGATTGTATTTCAAAGCAAGTTGTTGGTGGATAATTCTGGCTACTAGGTTATGCCTGTGCAAGTACTCGCCGTTAGCAAGACGAGAACAACCAGAGATAATATGTCTAATGGATTCACCTGGACGATGGTATGCCCGACGCACGTCAATCGTCCCATCCTTTATAATAAGTTTCCGGTAGTTGTTCGTCAAGATAACTTCGTCCATAATCGCACAGACAAAAGCTTTAGTTTCTCCGAAGAGGTCACCAAAACGTAGCCAGGACACGGACGCTCTACATCGGGCCCATGAAGAGCCCGGTAGAAGCGTCCGTGAAGCTCCTTACCTTGCCATACCTCCTTGCGGTCTTGCGCCAGTTCTCTTTAGCCATGGACAACGGAGTTAGTCCCTTGTCCACTGTGACCACATCTCGGTGCATACCTACTTCCATTTTCAAAAAATATTCCTTGAGACTGAGCACCTCGCGGTTGTGAAGGGTCCTAGCATTTAAAAAGCTTTGCCCCCCGCACTACTGCGGGATGTACAGCCTCATCACCGATGAACGTGGGTGATGCATCCAATTTACGGGCAACAGAGTACGAACTTATTATTATGAGCCTACGTTGTCCCACTGCAGAGCAAATGCCTCCCTTACCTTCTTCCACGTTTTGCGACGTAATGCGATTGTAGGCCAATTCTTTAAAAATGGGTCCAGCTCATCCCGCAATTTTCTTCTGGGCCTGCCGCGTTGTCGTTTACTGCCAGTTAAAACTCCATAGAGTGGTTATTTTAGCCCACTACTCCAACATGCGGCAATTCTTTACATCATTTAGAAGTTTTCTTAAACTTTTTTCGCCAGCATTATCTATTTTAACACAAAGACCTTTGGCACTATAAGTAAGGGCGTTTTCAGGAGCTGTCTCAGTTTTAAGAGGCTTTCATTTTCATGTTAAATTTTTTCAAGAAACATAGTTGACAAACAAGAGTTTTGAACTTGGTTCTACTCACTCAGTATAGACATCATCATCAGTGATTTTGAAATACAAAGCCACTGATGAGGTTTTTGACATTTCAGCAAAAATACTAGCATGCAGCCAGCCGGCATCCTTAGCAGACGAGCTCGGGGCTCTCACTGGTCTGCTGCTCCGGCCGGGATGTCATACAAGACCACTCCTTGTACTCAAATGCGGGTACCTGTTAGACGAAGACTCTAGCCCAGACTCTGAGAGACTCCAAAGCCTAGGCGATGTTGACAGTGGACACAGTACTGCTCACTCGCCGATCGACACTGGACCGAAAAGTATATCACCAACGCCGCTACAGCAGAATGGTTAGTATATTTTATTGATGTTTGCCCCAATTACTGGTGGGAACAATTGAACACGAGTGCGGTGACACTGTTTTGTATACGAGTACTATTATTTAGGAATTAACTTTCCAGTAGTAGATTTTAATAACAAAATAAAAGCTGACAGAATCTACTAGATGGTGCTTTTCAAAACTTTTTCTTAATAAAACTGATGGATTAATATCTTATTCATTTGAACTTTTACAACGCACTGCCAAGAATTGATTGTTCCAAGTTCAACACGCCCGGTTTGAACTTTGTATCATTTTTGTCAATTTATTATCAATACCTTAGTTAAAAAATAATTTTCTAACAACAATCCCACAACAATTTTTGTCTCCCAAGCATTCAGATTCCCACTTAACTTGCAGTGTCTCCAGCGTCAAGTTGCAGCATCACCGGACTAAACTTTGGCGGGAATGTGACAAACATTCCCCACAGTCAGCTTGAAATGCTTGAAGCTACGCACAGAGGCCTACACAAGTTCAACCCTAGACATCACGACGAAATTGAAGTGGAAATCGGGGACCCCATCTATGTCCAAAAGGAAGCTGAAGATTTGTGGTGTGAAGGTAACCGTTTATAAAGTACTAGCACATCTGACGCTCCGATTTTGTATATTTCCCCAGAAAGTTAAAGAATATATATTTTAAAGATATGTATTTAAAAAATATATTCTGTTCTGTTCAATGTAGTTTCTCTTATAAATAGTGATCATAAATTTCGATTTAGTAATACAAGAGCCTTACGATCCCCTTTATTTGATATCCATAACATTGATACAGCGCTTGACGAAAAGAATTATCATAGTAAAGTGTGTGCACTTGAACTTGCTTCAACTTTTCTCTAAAGACCAACACAACCTTAAATTAATATCGCACCCTTAGTAATATAAAGGCTTAAAACAAAAAAGTAGTTTTTTGGGAATACGTGTTTAAAGATTCTGAATTATTACATTCCAGTTTATTTTTCTAATAAAATGCTTAATATTTTAGTTGTAAATGTGATTTTCTTCAGATTTATACTTCAATACCTAGACTATAAGTAGCCATCAATAAAAATAAATAATAATATGAAATTCGATAAATTATAAGTATTTGAAAAAACACTTTCAAGTTAGGCCCATATACTACAAAAAAAATATAACAGTAATGTGGACCTATTTAAGTTTGATCCAGTATATTATTAAAAGGCCTGTCACCATTTAGTTTTTAATCATAGTTGGTACTCTATATCATAAAACTAAACTGAAAGTATGAACTAATTGTTAACATTTTAAAAATAAAACATCAGATAAATCGAAAATAATGCTTTAATAATCAGTCAAAATTAAAAAGGTAAGTAACATACCTATAATATCTCCAGAATTTTAATTTTAATCAACAATTAAACATTAGATAGATGAACATTACAATAAAGTTATTAACTCAAATAATATTTATTCTCAATAATAAAAAATAAGTATCAAAAACTTTGTTTTAATCAACAAAAAACATTGAGATATTTTTTTGAAAAATATCCATAATAGAAATACTCATACTACAAAATAAGCAACATAATAAGTAGTACTTTTACGTCGTAATCAGTCTAATCTTAACCAATAATATCTCTAAATTAAAACAAGTTTAATAATTACCATAAAATTAAGACAACATTACACTGTAATAAGAAGCATAGTATGGATCTATCAATTGTTTATCAATAAGGTCCTTGAGATCATTCTTTTTAGCAGTACTAAGTTTAAGTGGCTCTAAGTATGCCTTTTGCATGGTTATTTCCTCAATATCTGGCAACCTTTTCCTCTTATTACGAACATTTACTTTCTTAAAATCATCCCTGTATGAACACTTGTAATAAAATGAAAAGGGGTCTTCTTTGGTAAATTTCAGTGCTTTAATGCTATTCCATATTACATTATTTTTCTGTTCATCAGTATTAAAATTATAGCCCCATTTTTCTTGCAATTTCTGAAGGTCATAAAAAAAACTATGTGTTAAACTGTGAACTTTAAATGGAGTACCAGTTTTCCTTGCTCTCTTGATTGCTGACATGTACTGAACTGGCGAGTAAATTGGTCCAGTTTTCAAATCTCTTGTTATCTGCTTTTGAATCAAACTGTGTACATTATCAGCTTCATTTTGTGTGTGACCTTTTATTAAATATTTGTGAGTTATTGATGACAAATTATTTATATTGGCAACAGCATATAAGTATAAACAAGTGAGATATTTATTTTTGTTTTGGCCACAACAGTTATCAGATATGAATATTATATTTTTCTTCCCTCTCCTTAGCTTCTGCACACACCATCTGTAAATAATTGAAAACACAGCTACCTATCTCCGTAGCGCCTCTTATAGCTTGAGTCTCATCCCAAAAATAACAATGAACAGTTTCATAGCTTTTAGAGATATCCATTGTTGACTCATTATCCTCATGAATTTTACTTAATTCAGTAATAGTGAAATTATAGCTATTAAGTTTTGATTTATAATAGAATGCCGAAGTTTCACCATTCGGACTTTGCATAATGGCTTGCACATCGTAGCATACACAAATATTGCACTCATTAATGTTCTTTCTATCGTTCTTTTTTTCTTCTCTGCTTAATTCCTTTTCTTCTAAATGGGTATTATATTTGTCTCTCAGTTGCTGCTTTTGTGGTTCAGTAGAATTGTGGAACTGTAGACAAAGATCGCATTGATCTTTTTTGGGCTGATAAAAGCCTAAATTAAATTTTGTGTTAAATATTTCATAAAACGTGTGATAGAGTCCAGCAGGGCGAGACCTATCCTTTTGCAAAACTTCGAAATCTCTAAAGAGCTCTGCAATGCTTTTGCCGCTGCTGATGTACTCTCTAGACGTAGATTCTCTTAGGTAGTGTGATTCAATGCGAGGTATGGAGTTGATAAAGTTGATGATGTCATTAATAAGCTCATCACTTGCAGTTTTATGATTTTTGTGTTTGCCGCGTTTATCATCCTTTATGAAACCTCCAGTATTTCTGCTCTCAATCTGCACGGTTCGAACCATCTTATGTGAAATATCAAGAGTATTAATAAAAAACGTTTTACATACCCTTATTTTTTCATCGCCCACTGAAAAAAAGAATGCATGGTTTGGATTACGTGGGTTCTCAGCATTGGTATACTTGTACTTAGGTGTAATCTTTGTACTATTAGACAAAATATACATCCTTTGTAACTGTCTATCTCCTAATGCCCAGAATGTATTAAAGATATCCAACCTCCTAGCATCATTTATTCCGGGCACGCCGCAATCGCGGCGGTAAGACCCCTCTTTGAGGAGTGGCTGGATAGGCGTCACGGCGTCCTGACCTACCGCATGACGCAGGTCCTCACCGGACACGGAAGTTTCGGGAGGTTCCTGTGTCTGATAGGGAGGGAAGAAACGCCTGGGTGTCACCACTGCGAGGATCGTCCGGAGGACACGGTGGAGCATACGGTGCAGGACTGCCCCGCTTGGGCAGAGCACCGCCGTGTCCTCACGACGGCGATAGGCGGAGACCTCTCGCGCCCGGCATTGGTCGAGGCCATGCTGCGGGGCGAGACGGAGTGGGAAGCGGTCGCCTCCTTCTGCGAAGCAGTCATGCTCGTGAAGGAGGAGGCGGGCCGCCTGAGGGAGAGGACAGCGTCCTCCCTCCACCCCAGCCGCAGTGGTAGACGCCCACGGCGTCGGACGTCGCAAGACGATCTCCGGCCACCGTAGGCGCGGGCATGCGGGCAGCGAGTAATGGGCGACTCGCTGTCCGACCATGGACCATGCCCGGGTCGACGGCGCGTTGTGTTCCACGCGCGCCTCAAAGAGTGTCAGCATAGTGACGGGGCCTGTAGAGGGCCAAAGCCTGCCGGGGTCGCGGGACCAAGGGATTACCGTGACCCCGGTACGTAAAGGGCTAGTGAAGGACACCGTGGATTTTAGTCAGTACAAGTCTGACAGTCCCTTCCGCCCTGCCCTGGGTGGTTGGACTCATTTGATGATTTTACCACGATAAAAAAAAAAAAAAAAAAAAAAAGCATCATTTATTCGATCAATGCATTTTAGTCTACAGTTTTGGCCACAAGGTGGTTTAATACTACGTGCAGGGACCAATTTCTTCGAATGTACAGCTACATAACTTTGACCCAAGTTTCGTTTAATTTTTTGCGCGTTTTGCATCCATTTATTCTTATCTGCTTTACGTTTCCTTGGTTTGTTAGAACTTATAACTGCTGGGCTCGGTGAACGTTGACGAAGATTTTGATCTTGATTATAAGTGGGATCGTCATCACTGAGGTCTACGTCACTTTCTCCAGAGTGAAGTGGCGAAATAGAGTAATTACGAACCGCTGTTCGGGGTCCAACTGATGGCGGCTCGTTGCAAACCGGTGTCGTTAAGGATGGTGAAACATTGGCTCTCGAAGTACTAGGCTGTGGTTCGGCGTTTTCATCTAAAGTAGGTCGCTGATCGTCAGAAGAGCGTCTACTAGAATTAATGCTAGATCTAGAACTTCCAGAGCTACTAGAGCTGGACGAACTTGAGCTGGACGAACTTGAGCTAGAAGAACGACGGCACGTGATGGGCTTCTGAGGAGAGCTCCTATTACTATTTTCTATTACTTCGTCACTTTCTACAGGAGGAACCGATGGGTACTGTGATGGTATTTTCTCTTCAGAACTATCAAAACCAATTGGTTGCTGCTGAGCAACAGCAGTTGTATTTTTTTCTGGACTAGTAGGTTCCAACGGTATGTTTTCTTTTTCTTCGTTACAAATAACCTAAAAAAAAAACTGTGAATCACTAGGTATAATTATTTACTTAAATTACAAAATAAAATAATAATAATTACGTTTCCTTTTTCTAAAGATCGATCATTCTCACTGCCGCATTCCAATCTATGGTGACTTGGTGATTTTAGTAGTTTCATAATTCTTCGTGCCCGGGAATCCATTTTTCTAAAAAAGATTTAAGTAATTTAACGTACTTAATATTAAGAATATTATTTAAATAGCGTATCTACTTAAGAAAACACTTGGAAATGCACTACCTACCATTATATTGTATCAGTATAACATTAAAACTAATAATATTTATACAACGACAAAGAATTACGACCTATCTAGTAAAACAATTTGGATTTCTGTAATTTACCTAAACTTTAAATTGTTTAACTGGCACTTTATTAAAGGCCGAAGTAATAAAAAAAATCTATGTTTTCAATAAATAAAGGCCTATTGCAAAATACGTCATCGCACATAAAACAATTTACGTACTATATTGAACCATTCAGATATAATCCCCTTCAATGTCTTTACATTTCGACAATATAGCGATCTATTATGAATTAAACCCAAAAATATCAGTATATTTTTATAATATAACGGCACAACTACAAATTGTTCTATATAATACAAAATGTTTAGAACAAAACTCACCTGTTTTATTGTCATAGAAGGGCACAAACACGAATTGCACCACAACGTTTGAACGGTCTGCCTTCGACAAGAATGGACACGTTACTGGTTGCGACCTTATAGCAGTAAGAACGGGAGACGAGCGGGGGGAGTGTGAGAGAGACACAGTTATAGTTACAGAGTCGTTAACGTTTTTTTTCTCTCTCTGTCAGCGGCAGCCGGTAGATAATTTCGTTTTGTGCCCTTAGCATTCAAAATCAAACTTTTCAAAAATTTTGACTTGAGCCCTTATATTACTAAGGGTGCGATATGTCTACAATATTCTGATACATGCTGTTTGAATACATTGCTGGATACAGCGCACACGAACGGCCACATAATCATTTTTTTTTTTTAATTCCAGGAGTCAATTTAAGAACTGGTCAGCAAGGAATCTTTCCGTCTGCCTATGCAGTAGACATGGAGTACAATGACTTTGATCCAGCAAATGCTAAGGACAAAAAAGAACGATATCTATTAGCGTAAGTTATTTTCGTAATTTTTCTACCTAATGTCCTTAATGTCAGAACATTGAGGCACTATGTAAGTTTTTGATATATTTGTATTTTGAAAATTTGAATTAATTGGGCCCAAAATAAAATTACTATGGAAAAACTATTTCGTTTACAGCTACATGGGCTCAGTAGAAACTTCAGCACACAAAGGCACGGGTGTGGTATGTCAAGCGGTAAGGAAGATAGTCTCAGAATGTAATGGAGAACCTACAATGCAGCCTTGCATACTCGAAGTGTCTGATCACGGACTTCGCATGGTTGATCGATCGAAACCAGCAGTAAGTACTCGAATGACTTTTTTTATGAGTATGAGTCCTCCCGGTCTCGGGACTCACGAATTACAACACCGGGGTTTTTTTTTTACGTGGTAAAATCATCACATGAGTCCTCCCACTCAAGGCAGAGTGGATGAGACTGTCCGACTCGTACTAACTAAAATCCACGGTGTCCTTCAATAGCCCTTTACGTTCCAGGGTCACAGTTATTTGATGAGACAATCCCACGACTCCTGCTCAAATATGTTTACCTGTACATATGAAGGTACATATGTGCAGGTAAACGGCCTATTACAAAGTGATATTTAGTCTATAACAACACTTAAAAAAATACTGTCTGCAGCAATCATGAAATCCCAATTGCATTAAATCTCATTTACGAGTATAAGTACCTATTCATATGTGGCCTATATCACTACGCAAATTAAACAAAAATCAACTAAACAACTAAAAAATAACATCGAGACAATCGCTTAAAATAAACCAGTGTATACCGTTTGCTGACAGCAGCTAAAGAAAAATCTAGTTTATCCAACAGTCAAGCAATCAATCAACTAATAAACGTTTACATCATAAAATAAAGTTATGTAGTAGATGCATGGCGTGGAACATGGTTTCTTTTAACGTAAAATATTATTTGCCTTAGCTTTCGAAAACATTCAAATTATAAATCATATTAAAGCACACAAACAAACCATATTATTTTTACATCAGATAAACAAAACAGTCTTAGTAACACCACACCTACCTCAAAAGTTCTCTCGAAAAAGATAAAAATCTAAAGCAAGACAAAGCCTCATTCAGATAAATTCTGTAAAAAAAAAGAAAACATCCACAGGGATCGAACTCTGATAATAATTAAAACGACTCTCCTATAATAAAATCTATATAAATGTTCTTAACAACAACTTAAATTATAACTTTATGATTTTACAATTTCCTTCCACTCCCAGTTCAACATCAGTTTCTCAGTACTTACGCGTACTTACACAACGTCAAAATGTATTTTTTTTAAATAAATTTTACTATTTTTATTGTAGAAATCAAACATCCATAGTATGTGTGATCTCAATATTTTTAATACCAACCAAGAATAATATAAAATGGTTTATTAGTAGATTGTTATACACGGAGGTTAAACGACTCGTTCCATACAACATGTATAGAATGCAACCTTGTATAATACAACGTATTGGTAGTGTAAAAATTGTCATGTATGACACTGATCTTATAATAACAATTTATTGAATTGAAAGTTCTGGATATTTTCCTCGGAAACTTCATTTCTGTCCTCTGTGAATAAGAATTTTGAATTGTCTGTCGGGTTAACGTGTCTACTTTTTAAGTCCGTTAACGAAGACACGGGTACGGATACGGATGTACGAATGTAGTTAACGTCAAAACCAAATTTGCGAATTGACAATACTTAGAGACCGCAACACGACTGAAAACCTTTTTGAAGCGGCTCTAGTGTCTACGTCATTACATCAAATTGCATTAAAAATGTGGTACCTCATTTCCTTAGCATCATTCATTTTAAGTTCGGGCTCTACGTCACGGAGCGTAGAAAACGCCCGTAACTAAGGGCGAAATCACAGCTTTTGTGCTTAGAGACTTTGAGAGTCCTTCGTTCGAATGGTTTGAAGAGCGAACCAGCTGAGTTGACTTATCCAACCAACGACTGTCTACTTGTCGTAGCCTAGTTTGGACTATATTGATGTGTTGTGTTATTCGCTGGATGTTGCTTTATAAAATTATGAATGTGAGTCACAAAAAGATGTACAGTTTAAGAATTAACACTATTTCATCAATACAATAACAAACGATATAATGTCTAATTATAATGTAATATAATTACAATATACTGTTACCTTCTACATTCCACAACTTTTTGGACGATTTATTATATTTCAGTATTGTGTTCTTAATTGATCTTGATTCAAAAGTATTTGTATCCAGCGCCTGTGCAATTACAGCAATCCATAAGTTGACGAATGGTATATAAGAACTTATTAAATCGTAGGCGTTTATATATAGGTACAGGCGTACTATGCCCAATTGAATGCCGAAAAATTTAATTTCTATTGACGGACCACTAATACGTATATATTTAAAGTCTAAATATTCGAACGTTGATTACATCGCACAATCATCGACTGTTCAAATTATCGTATATCAGTTATTGGGCGTTGAAAGCATTGCACATGCTTTGTATCGAAATATCAATGTAAACTTAGGTACTGAATACTTTTTAAGCAGAATACAACAAAAACGAAAGTTTTTTTTACATTGTGAATAACATTTTAATCTCTGTTTTTGATAAAAAAACACTTCAACTAGAACTCCGCCCGCGACTAAGTCCACGAGAATTTCGTACTTTCCCTTATTTTTTTTCAGTTTCCTTTATTATTTTGGAGTTGGAATAAAAGTCAATCAAAAACTTTAACTGGATGTCAAGTTAAAACACTTATCACACTTGCCTATTTTTATCTCGCCTATTTTTCCTAATGTTAAATAAGTAATATTAATATCACAGTTTTGAATAACAATTAGTATATAAGAAAGTGCGATAAACGACTCAAGCCGCCTTCACACAACCCAATGAACGGGATTTTAGAAGGCTGGATAGATTTAAGCAAAAATTTAAAAGTTGTATTGGATACTAAATTAAAAAAAAAAACCCAAATCGAGATACCAGATATTTTCGATAACGAGTGTTACCTAACGAGGCAAATGACATCACCAAAAACAGAAATTTAGAGAAACAGCAGATTTATTTCAAATATATAAAAAAACAAATATAACATTGAGCAGAAGTTAGCAAGTTGTGATTTTATCAGTGAAGATTACATGATTTAAATACATTAATTAAAAGTTAGGTTTATATAATACATAAAACATATTATAAGTAGAGAACGTAATAACTATAACATTAGGAACATTGTTGTATAAATAGAATTTATTAAATAAAGCCGATCTTAAAAAAAAGCTATCATAAAAAAACAAATAACACAAATATTTCAACTCACATACGCAAATAGTCAGGCCGGAACAACTACTTTTAGGTCAACAACTACAAATATACTTAATTTAATTTTTCAGAGAAATCGAAATGGGCCATGCATTGACTATTTCTACTCATTGAAGAATGTTTCATTCTGCGCGTTCCACCCCCGAGATCACAGATACTTGGGCTTCATTACGAAGCACCCGACGCTACAGCGATTTGCATGTCATGTGTTCAGGGGGCAGGAGTCCACCAGGCCCGTAGCTGAGGCCGTGGGGTAAGTGTCTTCTTACTCAATTTATTATTCAGTCTCACAATAACTTAAAGTATGAATCTATATATATAAAAGGAGAACTGACTGACTGACATATCAACGTACAGCCGAAACTAGTGGGGCTAGGAATGTGAAATTTTGCACACGGCTTCCTATTATAATGTAGGGGAGCACTAAGAAGGGGTTTTTGGAAATTTTACCTTTAAGGGGGTGAAAAGGGGGAATTAGGAAAGTACGTAACCCACGCGGACGAAGTCGCGGGCAAAGTGCTAGTATTTTATATGGACAGAGCAAGTACGAGTACTATTAGCCACAGAATCACGGACATTAATTACCTACGTTGTACTTACTTTTGCTCAGGCATTCCTGTGTTTTTTCCTTTCGTACCCAAATCAAAAGCAGAAAAAATCTTTGAAGTCGACAATTAATTAAGATAATTATTTTTAAGTCAAAGTATTTTTTTTTTCTGTTTCAGGAGAGCATTCCACAGATTCTACCAAACATTCATAGAAACAGCGTACCCGATCGAAGACATTTACATAGAATAGATAACTAGAACAAAATTTAAGTAAAACCACTAACGTATTACACTAACTTTAGCTTACTTCCGCCACGAGCATTAAATGAAATGTGTTTTAGGATTCGAAGGATGCTATGTACCTAATGAAAATCCGATTACAAAGTGCGTCTAGTTTCTAACATTCTAAATACTTAAATGTTGCGCTCATCGATTTATTCTGTACTATCGATGAAATAGGCTATTTATTTTCTGTAATAAATTCATTATTAATCGCTGTTCGCATATCGCCTTCCTGATAGATTGAGAGCTACCAACTTAAGACAATTATGGCATTTTATAATACTTGTGTAATATCTAAAATTGGTTTTTAATTAAAATATCAGTTTTCTAGCTAATATATACAAACTCGTAAATTACCTTAAGTTAATCAGTCATTTTGCATTCAGCTCTCTATACGTACTGTATATTTTCATTAATGTTACATGATATCGTATATTTATTATCATCACGGCGCGAGCTAATGTACAATCCAAAATCACTGTTGGCTTTGTAAGCCTATATGTTAAGTGTTAGGAATCATATAAAAGAGAGTAAGTCAGCCCATGAGCCCAGCTTATTCTCCAGATTACTACTGATAATTAACTAAAATTCTTATGTTAAAGTAATCCTTTAGTACTTAAATCTATTACATAAGGTAGGCAGTAGATACAGTTTTAAGTCTGACACTTTTGGCGGCAAGTTTGTTAACTTTTCTGTACATCAACTGTGGAATGGAACTTCCGTTATTTTGTTGTGAACAATAAAAACTTATTTTACCGCTTTATACACAAAATATACCGGTTTTAAAGCAGAAAACTTTAGAGTGGCGTAAACTTCTTAGTTTAGTTCAAAAAGATGCCACATACCTATTAACTAAACTTCACGGTTTAACAAACATTACAAAAAGAAGATAATAAGCAGATGAGGTTAAAAATCACCAACCAAATTGAGAACAAACTTCAAGAGCAGGTACTTTTTTCGGTCTGTTAAATAAATACATATATATGGATCAAGGAAGTGATGGATTGTGTCTAGCCATAAGTTAACTTGAGCTACATGTATAATGTATTAGATTAACAGCCATAGCACTATGTCAAGAATTATAATTAGTTGGATGAGCATTGAAATCATATACGCACAGATATGAAAAGCAATAATCGTGCGCAAATAGATGTGTCTTCAATTACTCATTTTAAGAGGCCTCTTACAGTCCAATAGCGCCGCCAATCGAAAAAATGTCATAACTCGTAAATAGAATCAAAAATACAAAATGTGGTCTGTAATTACTGTAGAAAACGCAATAACGTAATTTTATAACACATTGTCAACACTTGAAATATAGCTGTTTAGCTAAATCGTGCATTTGTAACAAAAAACGGCCGTTTATGTTTTGATTCTATTTACGAGTTATGACATTTTTTCGATTGGTGGCTCTAGTGGACTGTAAGAGGCCTCTTAATCCAAAGAGAACGTTTCACGTCTAGCAATAAACAGCACGGAATAGAAGCTGAAACGTTTTGTGTATAAAACGATGTAAACTACTATAACGTACTTATTGCAATGTGACTGATAACTATTAAAAATATACATGTTTGTAGATAGATATTTTTTAAACAACAAAAGCAATAAATAATAATATTTCAATTCGACAAAAGCGATGACCTAAAAAAGTTCTATGTAAATACATGGTTAAATCTTTAGATGCATGCAAGCTGCTCCGAAGAGTGCCAGATCAATCAGATCAGTGGTCTGATCTGATTGGACTGGCACTCTTTAGAGCAGCTTCACACACAAATCATACACAAAATAGGACAAACCAACCAAACCCTGGTGGGTTTAGTTGATTGGTCACTGATAAAAACAACGTACCCCAATATTTTTTGCTAACAAACCTAAAATGCTTATAATAATAAACATATTCATATCATTTAAAATTTAAAACTATGAAGTAATAATCATTAATTATAATTGATTGTCAACCACTGTGATATAAACAGTTGATTTTTTATGTCTGTAGGTGTAATAAAATTATCTAAAATCAGCCCCCCTTCTGTAAAGGTAGTATGATTGGATGCTAATTTGTACTTACCTATTAAGTATTATTATCAATATGCTTGATCAATTGTAACTGTAATGTTTTTAGCTATTTATATTGGTTAGGATATCTGAAGCACATGAGCAAGATTTACTTACTTATATTGTGGTATATAGATACCTACTGACAGTAGTCATTGCTTATGCAATGTTATCTAATTAATTCGCTATGGACACGTTATTATAGGTCTATACTATGAATTGTAAATAGTTAAAACGAGGACGCGTTCACATCGGAGTGCTTTTATCTGAAAATCGTCATACTCGAAAAAATAGACGTGGTCTAAATAAGAGCTCGGTACTTTTTGACACAGTGAAAAAATCATAATTATTGGCATATTTTTTGTTTAATGTTCATCAAGCCAACGATTTATTGCGGTTTTCAAAAAAAATTGATACATATACTGGTGCTTCTCATATTACGCAGAGATATTTTTGTTACAATAAACCATGTTTGTTCAAAATCCAAAGGTTAAATCATTTAAGTTACATAAGTCTAAAACGAATGCTTCATTCTTAAATTAGATTTGAAGCTGCTTCGATATTAGCCGTTATATTGGTCTGCCACAAATTATCAATTAGGCATTACTTATGCGAAGTTGTTGTCGATCTTCAAGTATTGCAAATATTAACATCTACAATGTCCTGAAATAACCAGTGATTGATATTAAAAAAAAAACACTTTATTATTGTATTTTTTCTAATAACTTGAATCCGCCTACTGAGAGACTTTAAAACTGCCGACGAACTAATTTAGATTTCAATCAAAATGGTGTATTGACGCTTACGTCATACGTTTTATTTTAAAGTAATGTGGCTATTCTTATTTTACAAATTTATATTGTCTGCATGTTCATTATCTAACCAAAATCATTATATTTTGGCTATCATTATGTATGGTAATACTCCATGGTAATGTGAACGTAATCCAGAACTTGTAAATACAATATAATCAGCAAAAAGCAAACTTACTCAACAAAGCTGAACAAAGCTGTGACTCAAACGAAAACAAAAAAATATATATATTTATTTTTCCAATAAATGTCATAGTGTATTCGATATAGTGTTTAAGGCATGGAATAATAATAATAAATATTATTTGGGACTGATTTAAAAGTGTTTCATTTTAATAGTAGATTATTAACCAAGGGGATAAAGCAGTGTCTTCTGTCGCGGGTGACGATTTAAATCGCGAGCGTAACGAAGGACTCGAGGTTTACTCCCGAGCGTAGCGAGGGTGTTAAAAACTTAAATCACGAGCGAAGCGAGAGTTACATTTTTGTGTGGTACATTTATTGTCGATGAGTTAATTTGAGTATTTCTCTGTTCTTGCGTCTCAGGAACTTGCGTTTCGTTTGATTTAATATCGTTACGTATTTTTAGAACATTAATTTATTTATAAAAATAAATTAAAATAAACTTAAGGTTTTATTTGAAGAAAACAAAAACGCGGCAAATTACTAGACTAAATTTTTTTTATCGCAAAAGCAAAGGCATCAAGCTCATACCGCCTCTTCGGTTTTCGTAATTTTATTTAATAATCATAACTGCATAATAAATGCGTATTCCTTTTTCAAAAAGAGAGAGAGTTTTTTTTGTAAGTTTAGCTCTTTAAAAAATAAAAAATAAATATTTATAGTACATTACGATATTAGTGCGTTAAGATGGTTATAACATGCGAGGCGAAATTGAGCTGAGCATGTTATAACCAATACGCACGTATATCGTACGACATTTATTAACACATGTGCAGGGAAACAGAAAAAAAAAATATCGACACCATTTTTCATCTTGAGTTTACTTTTCAGCATAGAATATGTTCTCCACAACGAGCTAGGCTTACATTTTCTAGCTAGATCATTAAAATACGCAAAAACTACATTTTCGAAATTTGACTTGGCTTTATTCGTGTTTTTACACTTCAAGACTTTCGTACGTGGTTATGTGTCTGTCCTTGGATATTGACGGCAGCAAGCTGTCGCATGCGGTTCGCGCTTCTGTTAGTATATTCGGTGGAGTTGAAGTAATATATTGCTCATCTCCATTATTGAAAGTTGTCATTTTTAGATATTCACAAAACAAGTACAAAGAATAGAAAATTTGAGAAAAATGATGGCGCGAGCATTATTTTCTGCCGTGGCTGACTGGCGCCGCGCGGCGATTAGTTCGAAATTTTAATAGCAACAGCGCGCGGTGGAGTCGTGCGGCGGCGATCAGTTCCATATTTGAAATGGAAAATAATACTGTTATAGAATTTGTATGGATTATAACTTAACTATTTGCTTTGGTAACACACGCGTTTTTTATCACCCGCTTCACATATTTTAAACTGGTGGAATTACACCAGCTTTACGAGCAAGGGTGTTAAAAAATATTTTTTTTTGTTATTTCGCCAATATTAAGTCTTTCAATTAAAGAAGGAAATGCAGGAAATGGACAGTAGTACTTTTTTTTTGTTTCAGCGCGTATAGATCGCCATGGTATCCAAAACAAGTGTTTTGTAACAAAGCCAGAGAGTCAGAGCCAGTAAAGTTGCAAAAGCTAGGTGGCGCTAAAGTCTTGCACGGTGCCTATAGCGACTCATACCTTTGTTTCTTCTTCAACCTGGTGAAAACAAATAGCAAAAAAAAAACATAGTTTTTAGATATTTTTTATTTGTTTTTGTAATTGTTTCGAGGTGTAGGAATGGTAATGATTCAAAAACAATCAAATCTTTCTGTTATTTTGTATTTATGTATGTTTTAAATTGGTGCTCAAGCCGGTGAATAGATTCTGTTTTAAACACCAAGTTTTACACATCGATTTAAATAGTAAGCAATTTTTTAGGTATCACGCGGTATGCAAAAGGGGGAAGAGCAGTGCTATCGTACCTACGTTTCATTTCGTTAACCATCGCTCAAAAAAGACGTCCTATGTACGAGTATGTATAATATTATTAATCTAAACAAATATTAAAATGCGAGTATGTTTGTTTTTTACCTTTTCACGCTCAAACTACCTTCTAATCGTCGTAATAAGTTGTCAGGAGTACAGACACGTACGTATTTTTTTTTACGTGTGGAAATCCTCATGGCCTTCCTACGCCTGGGGAAGATGGAGGGGCATGTCAGACTCGACTGACTAAAACCACATGGTGTCCTTTACTGCCTTAAGCCGGGGGTGCGGGTCCACTTGCGCATTCACCGCTCCCCGGCAAGCCTTGACCCGACTACATCGCCGGGTCACTCTCCCCGGTGCGGCCGTTCAACAACGGACGCACCTCTCTTCAAGTGGCGACGCAGGACACGTCGCCGCCATCTCGCGCCTGTATCTGGTCGGGCGGCTGACTGCCCCAAGTCAGCCGCCCGCAGGCTACCTCTCATCGAGGTCGTAGATCGGTTTGCGTCGGTCGGCGCCCAGTGCGTCTGCTACGGGAGCTGAGAGGGATAGATATTCTCTCCCTCTCCCTCTCCGCCGTCTCCTTCGCAAGCATAACTTCCTCGCAGAAGGCGACGGCCCCTTCCCACGCACTCTCGCTTCCAACCATGGACGTAACAATAGTCGGAAGAGAGAGATCGCTGCCGCTGATCGCCGCGATCAGATCACGGCGCTGCGATGCCCACGCTGAAGATTCCTCGAGCGTGTGCTGCGTCGTGTCTTCCGGGCAACCGTCGCAGTGGTGGCACATGGGCGTCTGCTCCCGACCTATGCGACACAGATACTTTCCGAAGCAACCGTGTCCGGAAAGTATATGCGTCAGTCTGAAGGTGAGAGCACCGTGGCTCTAACCGATCCACGCCTCCATGACGGGCCTTACCTAGCGGCGTACCCCAGACACGTACGTACTTACCATTATTTTTCAACCATACCTGAGTCAAATAAGTTTTATTACCCTTAATGCATTTTTAATTGCTTAGAAAATTGTACCATTTCAATTAAGTTTACAATTTATTTTTTAAGTAAAAGATCAACTTTTAAAATTAAAAAAAGTAAAAGTAATCTTTAGTTTTTTTTTTATTCCTTCTTTCCTATTTTTTTCTTAGGTTTAGGCGCGACGTTACATTAATAATCTTTTATCAGAAAACAATGAAATGAAATTTAAAGTTATTTTAATTAATTCTTTGTCCATGCCTGTTCCGGTGAAGTGTATAAAGAAATCCAGCTCCAGTCTAAACTTGTTGAATAAACACATTCATTCAATTATATCGACTTGGTAATGTTCGGTTTAAATATTGACATTGACTGACATTTCATATCAGACCTATCTATCATTTAGCGTGCGATCTATTTGAAAGTCAATATTCGCATTCGCGAATGTGTAAGATAAGATAATATTTTTTGTAAAAAACATGTGTAGGTTTACAGTTGGTATGTTCAAAAAAATTAAGTTTCTACACGTTTTGCCTGGAAAGGCGTACAAATACAATAACTTAAAACAATGAAATCATGCAGTTACATAAAATTAATAGAACATTTCAAATGAATACAGTAATTAATAAAAAAAATAAAAGATGTCAAAAGTAAAATAAAAATAATCCATAGTGCATTATTGAAATTTTTTACAACAATAAAAAAACTGTCTAAATAACGTCATTTAAATAGTCGGCAACATTAGGTATAGTAGCATTTATTTACTAGAAAATTCTTCATAATTTTATTAAAATTGACAATATTTAAATCTTTGTATGCCTTTGGTATAGGTTGTTGTATAGGTTTGGAGCCATGCAGAATACACTCTTGCTCATGAGAGCTGTTTTAGCACTATGAGAACGAAGTCTTTGGTTATCGCGTTGACTTCTTTAACAACCATCGGAGTGCTTCGGAAACAGTTGGGGATTCTTCTTAACAAATAACAATGTTTCCAATGTATACAAAGAAGGAAGTGAGAGAAGTTGATATTTAATAAAATATGGATTGCAACTGTCTGTTGTATGAAGACCAAACATAGCTCTTATGCATCGTTTTTGCATTTTAAATATAATACCTTTATGTGTGGAATTTCCCCAGAAAATAATTCCGTATCTAAGGATCGATGCAACAAGTCCGTGATAGTAAGCAATGTATCCGTATTTACTATTGGGGCGAGTTTATACAGTGCGAAGGAAGAACTGCTAATTATCTTACTAATTATGTCAATGTGATCTTTCCAATCAAGTTTTTTGTCAATGGTTAGTCCTAGGAATTTGGCATTTACAACTCTGCTTATCGTGTGATTTTTATAACTTAAATTAATGTCATTTTTTATTGGCATTCTTTGACTAAAATGCATGATTTGTGTCTTATTTAAATTAATTTTTAGATTATTTTTGTCCAACCAGTGAATTATAGAAGCCAAAGTATTATTGATGTAAAATCAAACATTCGTTACATCACTAATGCCTATAGCAAACTTTAAACCCACATTCAAACAATGTCTATAAAAAAGGGAACAGTTTGTATTTATTAATACCCAGACATTAAGTACGTAGTTATGCAGCTTGTTTGCAATATCACAGACTCCGAGGCCGTCGCGGATGTGACCTTTCCGTTTCCGATCTAATCAGTTACATCGCAGGAATTCCGTGACATCTTCCTTACACTGAGGCGTAGCAGTTTATTGTAACTAAGGTTTTTTACGCCTTCACGGACATACGCATTGAATTGGTGAATAACAGTAAAATCAAATCGATTGTGAAAAGTGAATTAGCGACTATAGTGGGACTAGGTGGTAATTCATATTCCACAATAAATGACTTTGGATTTTGAGAAATCCATAACAATCGCACAAACTAGAACCAGTGCTACAGTGTAAAAAAAGCAATTCAGTTACAAAATTAATTAAATTTCCGGAACTCGGTTTAAAGAAAACCTAATTAATAATTTATGATGATTATGCAGTTAATTGTTTTTGGTTCTATTGGAAAGTTATTTAAAATTGAATTACATATTTGCGTTAACGGAATTTCAGTGATGTTTTAATGCAAAAGCAGTATAGAGTATAGATGTGTTTCCGGTTCATATCCATGTATGCTAATGCAACGCTTACGGATGATGTGGGCGATAATTGGACATTATGGTTAATGTGGAACTAATTAAACACGTATAAATATAAAATTAGGTGTTTTCGGTATTATGTTGTAGCAGTGTCGGAAGCCAAGGTATCCCAAGCGGAACTCGAGGCTGTCTTTGCTTCTGAACAGCCTCGAGATTAAAAAAATCTGTTGTACAGTGACTATACAGCTATGTGTGTTGCTTGGGAAGTATGGAGAACCGCCAAAATTGAGTTTTTTTTTGTATGATAATCCTAATGCGGTTCACAAAATATTTACAAAATTTCAACAGGATAGCTCTCATACGTTCGGAAAAAACCGCTGAGACACGGACGGACAGACAGACAGACATGACTAATCTATAAGGGGTCCGTTTTTTGCTATTTGGCTACGGAACCCTAAGAAATCTTTCATAAGTAGACAGAGAAATATAAAAAGATTATTAAATAAACTTGTCGTCATTTGTCTATCTTACAGAGCTATACGGATCTTGTGACGGTCGATTTACGTTGGTAAAAGAGAGCTGTAATCAAACCTTTTTTAAATATTCTGTAAAAATAAGATGGCAACATTATTTGTAAGTTTGACATTTGCAGGTTTTGGCCGGGAAACTCAAAAAAGGCGGTTCGTTTAAAAAAACCTTCTGAAATTTTAATTAAATTAGAATGTATTGATACTTTTTGCGAAAAGTTAATTGAAATACACTGTTTGGATGGATGGTGATGAAGATGAGGGTCCAGGTGGACATTACACCTGGACAGTAATTTTTGCTCCTTTTTTCAAACCAAATTATATCAGGCAATACCCAGAGCATGCAGTAAATACAGCATTTAAATAATATGTAGAATCCCAAATGAGCGATTTGGAAACAAAAGTTAGGCCTGTTGGTCTAGTGGTTAGTGACCCTGACTGCTATGCCGGAGGTCGTTGGTTCGATTCCCACCCAGGACAAATGTTTGTGTGTTGAGCACGATCATTTGTTCTGTGTCTGGGTGTAATTTATCTATAATATGTATGTATTTAGAAATATATAATGTATGTTTATCACACTGAGAAAAATTTCCTCTGCCGCACTACGTAAAATAAGGACAAAAATCGACCACAATGACGTGTGTAACCCGCTCCATTACGCGTAAGTAGTCAGTCATACGTAGTCGGCATACTGACGCTCATCATGGAGCGGGTTACGTAATTTACTCGTGGTCGATTTTTGTACGTACGTACGTAGCCCGACATCCGGCTACGTATACGTAGTGCGCAATGCACGGAATACTCCTGAAACTACGACTGCAACACCCGTATACTATTGTTGCGGACACAGTAGAACACGGTGAACCTTACGTGTGTACCATGGCGGCGTACGTACGATACTGTGGCGGACGCAGTAAATCACGATGAGCAGTACGTGTGTACCACGGCGGCATACGTACGACACTGTAGTGGGCACAGTAAATAATGGTGAGCCATATGTGTGCACCGCGGTGGCATACGTACGATACTGTGGCGGACACAGTAAATCACGATGAGCAGTACGTGTATACCAGGGCGGCATACGTACGATACTGTAGTGGGCACACTAAATAATGGTGAGCCATATGTGTGCACCGCGGTGGCATACGTACGATACTGTGGCGGACACAGTAAAACACGGTGAGCCGTACGTGTGTACCACGGCGGCGTACGTACGATACTGTGGCGGACACAGTAAATCACGATGAGCAGTACGTGTATACCAGGGCGGCATACGTACGACACTGTAGTGGGCACAGTAAATCACGATGAGCAGTACGTGTATACCAGGGCGGCATACGTACGACACTGTAGTGGGCACAGTAAATAATGGTGAGCCATATGTGTGCACCGCGGTGGCATACGTACGATACTGTGGCGGACACAGTAAATCACGATGAGCAGTACGTGTATACCAGGGCGGCATACGTACGATACTGTAGTGGGCACACTAAATAATGGTGAGCCATATGTGTGCACCGCGGTGGCATACGTACGATACTGTGGCGGACACAGTAAAACACGGTGAGCCGTACGTGTGTACCACGGCGGCGTACGTACGATACTGTGGCGGACACAGTAAATCACGATGAGCAGTACGTGTATACCAGGGCGGCATACGTACGACACTGTAGTGGGCACAGTAAATCACGATGAGCAGTACGTGTATACCAGGGCGGCATACGTACGACACTGTAGTGGGCACAGTAAATAATGGTGAGCCATATGTGTGCACCGCGGTGGCATACGTACGATACTGTGGCGGACACAGTAAATCACGATGAGCAGTACGTGTATACCAGGGCGGCATACGTACGATACTGTAGTGGGCACACTAAATAATGGTGAGCCATATGTGTGCACCGCGGTGGCATACGTACGATACTGTGGCGGACACAGTAAAACACGGTGAGCCGTACGTGTGTACCACGGCGGCGTACGTACGATACTGTGGCGGACACAGTAAATCACGATGAGCAGTACGTGTATACCAGGGCGGCATACGTACGACACTGTAGTGGGCACAGTAAATCACGATGAGCAGTACGTGTATACCAGGGCGGCATACGTACGACACTGTAGTGGGCACAGTAAGTAATGGTGAGCCATATGTGTGCACCGCGGTGGCATACGTACGATACTGTGGCGGACACAGTAAAACACGGTGAGCCGTACGTGTGTACCACGGCGGCGTACGTACGATACTGTGGCGGACACAGTAAAGCACGGTGAGACATACGTGTACACCACGGCGGCATACTTACGATACTATGGCGGACACGGTGAATCATGGTGAGACATACGTGTACACCACGGCGGCATACTTACGATACTATGGCGGACCCGGTGAATCATGGTGCGTCATACGTGTGCAGCATGGCGGCATACGTAGGATACTGTGGCAGGCACAGTAAAGCATGATGTGTCAGACGTATTAACTGTCGTAGTAGACGTAAGGTACCGTTGCCGGTACAGTAAGGCATGATGAACCGTGCGTATGTACCATGGCAGTGGACGTACGATACTGGTGCGGGACCAGTAAAGCACGGTGAACCATACTTATGTACCACGCTAGCGTACGTACGACACTGCTGCGGGTATAGTAAGGCATATTGCACTATACGTGTTACGTATGGCACACCATGCCTTACGATACTCGCACCTGTATTTCCTTATGCTGGCGCATGGTACATACAAAGGTGTTCAGATACTTATTTTGAATATTAAACACTCAAAGTCAATGAAATTTTGTAGACACGATCGAGAAACTAATATCTAGGTCTGTGGTGTATTACATTTTCGTAAAAATGTACCTATAGTTTAAATATTGCAGGGAGTTTTGAATAAACCCCCTGCAATATTTGAACTATTTTTTTTAGTTTTAAATATTGCAGGGGGGTTTATAAACCCCCTGCAATGTTTAAACTATACATTTTTACGAAAATGTAATAAACCACAGACCTAGATATGTAGTTTCTCGATCGTGTCTACAAAATTTCATTGACTTTGAGTGTTTAATATTCAAAATAAGTATCTGAACACATTTGTATGTACCATGCGCCAGCATAAGGAAATACAGGTGCGAGTATCGTAAGGCATGGTGTGCCATACGTATTAACACGTATAGTGCACCATGCCTTACTATACCCGCAGCAGTATCGTACGTACATACGTTAGCGTGGTACATAAGTATGGTTCACCGTGCTTTACTGGTCCCGCACCAGTATCGTACGTCCACTGCCGTGGTAGTATATACGCACGGTTCATCATGCCTTACTGTAAAATGTATAGTTTAAATATTGCAGGGAGTTTTGAATAAAAATATGAAAACCCCCTGCAACATTTAAACTATACATTTTTACGAAAATGTAATATAAACAACAGACCTAGATATTAGTTTCTCGATCGTGTCTACAAAATTTCATTGACTGATTGGTTAATGTATGTATATCTGAACACCTTTGTATGTACGGCCAGCGTCATAAAAATATAAACGTTAACATCTTAGGAATGGCGGTCTGCCTACGCTTCGACTTCCCGTTCATACCTCTACTATAACAGTTAATAAGTTTTATACACATGCTTTGTAGTATAAGTAGTACAACCTGCACTGGTCACATAGATATCTACTTATAAATAATGGTGCGGGTAAGATAAAGAATGATGTATCATTATAAAGCTGACCAGATGTATTAAAACCCGCGTGCGGTAATTTTCAGATTTACTGGCAATAGTTACGTTTAAATATATCACAAAAGGTCGCGTCCTCATTGTAGGGGTTTTTTTTAAACTCTGGTCAGGCTTTACCTACTGTTGTTGAATTTGTACGATATAAGTGCGGCTATTATTATTATAATTATGCAAAATAATTTTATAGCAAACTTAACACTGCTACAGCGATATAGCACTAAAGTCCGGACCTGTAAGTGAAAAGCATACAATAATTGGTCATTTAGGTAAAATAATACTTCACGATACATATACATTTAGTGTACACAGCAATGATACATCATTTTTTATTTTTTTAAACTTCTACAAGGTTATTATCAGAAGAAATTCTGAAGAATTTCTGTTCTCAAACCCTGTACAAGTTTTATAGCTTCACATGCTTAAAAGGAAATAGACATAAAAGATTCATATTATTTATTTTCAATCGTAAAATTTAAATACAAAAAAAACACAAGCTTATTATTGTCAGTCATATAATTAATTGTCAGTCTCAATGCTGTTTAGCAATACAGGGGAGGAGCGAGACAACCCAATTGCAACACAAGTGTTATTAACTACTTACTGGGGCTGTTTCAATCACATTTGTTATGTAAATCTAATGCCGGCCATACACGGTACAAGTATACTTGCGCAAATCAAGACTTGCGCAAGTATACTGTAACGTGTGTGGGAAGATACTTGCACAAATTCCTAAAATTTTCACTGTCCTGTGTTTGTGCAAGTCCAGACTTGCGCAAGTATACTGGAACGTGTGTGGCCGGCATAAGAGACTCAATAAACAATTTATTATAAAACAATTTATTATTAATTAATTAATTGGCTCAGTGGGACAGGCCTATGTCCAGCAGTGGACGAATACAGGCTGATGATAAAACAACTATGAACAAGGAATTTTACCGTCTGTCGGTTGTTGACAGGCAAGATTTAAGGCCTACTCAAATCTTACCGGTATCCTGTACCGGTGGCGGTAACGATATCCCGATGGGTATGCGGTAACGCGCTGTTCAAAGGTGTTCCGCAACTGCTGCCGGTAATGCCATACAAAATACCGGTCGGGATATCGGTCAGGTTTGAGTAGGCCTTTACAATACGTAATTCGGAAAGGACGAGAGGATTGGCGATTAGATATTTATTAAAATATAAGGGCGTCAGTAGATATCCTATCTTATATAGATTTCGTCTGAATGTTTTAGGGCAATTAGAAATACTTAATTAGGTGTAACAACAGACAGTCCATTATCAACATAAACAATGTCTCAGATCTCAGGTATTTGTTGCACGAGCCGGAGGCGGTTACCCGCCTTGCGTAAGAGCAACCTAGGATTTCCGACCAAAGAATCACTAGTAAGAGCCAGGCAACACGGCGCGTTGCGTCTCCGTTGCATCGACGCAGCGCTGCCGTTGCGTCATTTTACATACTAATAATCATAATGTACACACGGTGCGCTGCGTCGACGCAACGCACACACGACGGAACTACAGCCCCCGAGACGAAGCGGGCGGGGGTGTACACATTGTGACGACGGAACGGCAGCGCTCAGTTGCTTGTGCGTTGATAGGAAGGATACACGAAAGCCCATATCATTTTTTACGTACATATTTTGTATTCAGTTTTATTTGCAAAGTATAGGAGCAATGCCAGACGTCTTTTCCGATCCTTGCTTTGTATAGACTGATGCGATGTTTTTATAAAATGCTTGCCGCAACTGGGCGTCGCCGCTGCGATGTCGGAACGTTACTACTGCGTCGTCGTGTGGACTGGCTCTAAAGGTACCTTGGCATCAATGGAGTCCGCGTGGTCGTCGCTGGAAACCAATGCGTCTAGGCCTACGGTAAACTTAACTTAAAGGTCGTTCGCATACGAACGCTAATACATACGCATAAACCTAACTAGTTGCGGAACCTATGTCGCAAGGCCCGACTTTAAACAGATATAACCGGTATTCTACAAAAAAAAAAAAATACAAAAAATACAAAATGTGGGGATCGCCCCGTTTTGGTAGCGATCCGAGAGCCACCTTTTGGCAGTAGGGGCGGTGCTCCCCTACCCCATGGCCTAGGTGAAGGTTAAACATCAGTACCGAGTTTCGATATTTCTACTTTTACATACAAAAGAAGAAGGGTCATCTGTGACCCAGCCCCGGCGCAAGTGAAATGTATCTCAGTTTTTTCGTAATTTTATGTACATCAAATAACAGATTTTCTTTTTTTCAATTTCTAACCTTAAGTAAAATTAAGTTTGACGTATATGATTACTTCCCAGAATTTGATCCTTATTAGCAACACTATTGAATAGTCTAATGTAGGTACCTACAGGATGTGATTTTTTTTTTCCAAAATCAGCGGGTTCGCTTCCTGGCCAAGATTATTGATATTTCTAAAATCCAATGATGCAATTTTAGTTTTCGTCAAAATCGGCCTAGAGATTCCTTTCAACATTTTTCGATATTCCTCATAGCTTCGGACATAGCCATCCACGCCCAGCTGAAAAAGTTGAAGAGTTTGTTTGTTTGGTTGAAGGTGCTAATCTCAGGAACTACTAGTTCGAATTTAAAAATCTTTTTGTGTTTGATAGTCCATTTATCAAAGAAGACTGTAAGCTATATAACATCACGCTCCAGGCAATAGGAGCCGAGTAGCGGTTGAAACCGCGGAGAACATCTAGTAAGTTACTAACATTTGTCTTAACTAGTATTTAAGCAATTTAACTAAGTTAGCCACTGAAATTGAAAAAAAGAAACCTGTTATTTGATGTACATAAAATAACAAAAAAACTGAGATACATTAATTTCATTTGCGCCGGGGCTGGGTAAATTTTGTATGAACAGTGACCCTTCTTCTTTGACTGATTTTAAAAGCACACAATACGATGAAAGAATACAAACAACAAATGAAACTCAGTACTGATGTTTAACCTGAAGTTAAGTTAAAGAAACAAATTGGTGGTGGGCCCGTATTCACGCTTTTGCAAAATGGTAAGGTATGGGTAAGTAAGATGTGTAAACTGTATCACCTGCGGGCAACAGATCCGCACAGGGGGTGTGTTTCTGAATTTTTGCACGTGTTGTATGTGTTATAGTCAAACCACGAAGTCCCGGCGCTCCAAGGTTTGCTTCAAACCTCAGGTTTGACAAGAAGGCTTAGTCAAAGTCCAAAATTAATAGCGTGTTTCGATCTATTCGCATTTATGGCCAAACCTAGGAGAGACTAACTTGGAAAGTCAAACGCCGAAACGTAATTTGATCAAATCGCGTTTTGACCAGTCAGACTTTAATTAGGTACAGAATTTGTCATAATCATTTATTTAATTGTTTTTTTTTTGTATTTAAATGTATGAAAAACACATTCTTAAGAGTGAAAATTAAATTAAATTAACAATCACTCTGTGAAACAAAGATTTCTGTTGTCTGTTAAAAAAATAAACCACGAATTTTAAGACGAACGCTCCGCTGCGAAATTTCTAACCTGCAGGACCACGTGACCTACAGGAGTAAGGCAGTTTTGACAAAATCTAACATCGGATATGAATGATGTTTTTCATACATATTTAGGTTATTTTTGTTTTAACAGACCATAGAAATTTTTTTGACTATCCAAGTTGGTCTCTCCAAGGTTTGACCATAATATAAATTCTTTTGTCAAAGGCCGAAACACGCTTTAGTTTTGGACTTTGACTAAGGCTTCTTGTCAAACCTGAGGTTTGACTAGGCAAACCTAGGAGCGCCGGGACTTCGGGGTTTGACTACATATGCATGTAAGTGTGTGATGAGAGAAAAATAAACGAAGAAGGTTGGTGCTAATATGATGGGAAGTCCTACCCCAAGGGTACGTATGTCATATATGATGTGTAATGGTCGTTATTATTCTAAAGTCCACCGAACAGTGACATAAAGTTTTAAATTTGACATTATTGTAATTGTAGCCGGTACAGGCGAAACAAGGGTATTATAATTATATAATAGGTAATCGTTGGTTCTCATCACTTGATACGCATAGTAATGCTGATTAAAATCTATACACTCTAATGAAACACACTCAAATGTAACCTCATCATTGTCAAGTAAATAAATATTTTTTATTTCACCAAACTTTGGTAAGCCTGATGATTCTGAAATATCTAGAATGACAATTGACGACAGCTCAAATCGGACACCATACAGTTTCACCCATGATAATGAGTACCAACAATTATTATCGATTATACCTCGAGAATGAAAGTTTAGTCTTACATTTTCAATTTGCGCTTCTGTCATATTTGCCTTTTTGCCATAAGAGATCGTCTTTACAGTTTCATTTTTAAGAAAAGTATCGTTTAAAATTAATTGATGTTTAATAGCTATTGTTTTACAAACATTTACTCTATTGTGTGATGCTCTGGCCACAAATTTAGATATACGATGCTTGGCTTCAAACCTCATCGTCCAGATTTGGGTAAGTGGGCCAAATTTTTTTAACATTTCTGGATAATGTGTAAGAAAATGAAACTTTGGCTTTAAGTCTGTTTCAGCAAATTGTCGATACAGCTCGTTTAATTCAGCTACTGAAAATTTTACTTGATCAATAGTATTTTCATGAATTCTATGACTCAAAAGTTTATCCAACAATTGTCTTAATTTGATGTATAAGAACCAAACTTCGTTTTCATCTGGGACATTATGTCCGACAATCAGCCCAAAATATCGAACAAGGGTAAGCATTTCAGAAGCCGAACATTTTAACTTTAATGTTGAGCCTTCTTTTGCTACAGAATTGCATGGTGTCGATGTAGAATCAGGTCCATAATTAAAATACCGTATTCTTGATATCAAATTGTCAAAAGAAATTAGCCTCTGAGTGCACACTAGATTCTGTATCACAAATGACATCACATATCGACAAGCACCCTCGAGATAGTCATGTAAAACATCTACGGCGACGTTTTGAAATAAGTCAAACCCATCTAAAGCAAGCCACGGGCATTTTTCTTTAAGACCAGTCATATAAATGTCATTTAAATGTAAATCATTTTCATAATTGACATTGTTTCTCAACAACGTGTCATCTTCATAAAGCAGTGTTTTGATTTGTTCTTTATTAGCAGTACAAATTCTACATGGCCGATTTGCAGAAAAACTTTCAACAAAACCTAACATAGCATTCAATCCTAAATTATCTCCCGTCACAGCTGCAACATAAAACTTAATTTTGCCGGTATACACATCAGTTTCAACATGAATACCATTGTTCTTTAAATCATTAAGAACATCAAAAACTTTTTGAAAAATTATGTTGTTTCCAAAGCTTGTTCTATCTGATGAGTGAAAAAGAGCCAATAATAAAATATTTTGCAAAAGCGACACGTAGTGAGGTGGAAGACATGGTACTGAGGCATAAATAGCTCCAAGTTTATGAATCCCAGCGTGGCTTCCTAAGGGATTGCCTATTTCAAAATCGTCAAAGTAGATTATTAATGGTAAAATCATTGCATCATGCTCTACAGAATTTTCTGTCATTTTTTTCCATACTGAACCCTGAACAATATTCTCAATACCGAAAGAGTCATTTTGTACTGTGTCCAAATATTTAAGAGTATCCTTCATGAAATTTTTTGATGAAAAAATTCGTTTTAAATTTTCTTTTAACGGAATCACCTGCATTGTACAATTTTCTTGTACTAATAACGAACCAGCCGCTGTTTTTTTAGCCTCGTTACGTTGACCCACAACCACTTCAAGGGGCTCAGAATAAGTTCCTATTTCATTAAAATATTTTAAACGTTTGTGTTCCGAATCTAAATTCTCAAAAGCATCGCTGAACGCGCTAAAGATATTTTTTAAAGCATTTTTAACATGAACATTATCTTGGTCTGGTGGTACCAGATCATTAAACTGTCGCTCTATAATGCATTGTGATTTAGAATGAAATAATTGAAGATTTTCTACAAGAACTTGTACGGCTTTACGCGGTATTATTGGGTTAGCATATAGAGTGGAGACGAGACATGCAGCATGGTGACCAAGAGAGTTTTCGTCTCTTTGAGTTGGTAGAGATTCCATCGTATTTGCTGTTTCGTAAGTTTCTTTGCTTGACGTTGAAGGTAAATTTGAGATATTGGCTTCTGTATCTGTATCAATCGGTTTGTTACTATTTGGATGAGGCAAGACTGACAATGATGACTGGTGGTCTCTAACTAAGTGCTTTTTGAAAGATGCAGAGGAAATATAATGACGATAACACCCTTGTTCACCACACCGAAATCCGGAAAATCCTACCGTTAATTTACAGAAAGTTCGCACATGAGTTATAAGTAAACTCGGAGACACACTGGCTTTTTTGCAATAGTAACAGGTAAACATTTTTAAAGTATTAACTCTAGATCAGTTAAAAGACTATTCACAGCCTGTGTGGGCCTGTCAAATTTAGTTTTAATATCGTAGAAACCCAATTGAATAAAAAGCCATATGTCTCCAGCTTCCTCCGGGTAACAAGCTCCTATCGAATGAAATACTTTAAATGCACAGTCTACAGCTGTCACTAATTTGTTGAAACTATACAATGTGTCATTTATTACCACATATGCTACTTTTACCTCAGTAACGGTAGGGCCAACAAAAATAACGTAGGGTTGAACTGTGCGGCCTAGCCTTTGCAAGTTCTCCTTTTTTTGAATGATCTTGTTGGTAACGTCGGCTTCAGAAGCAGCTTGCGATATATAGCCGTCGCATACCTCTGCTCTGGATGGCTTCCACGCTGGCTTTCCTTTCATTTTCCGTGCAGGTGAAATGTTGATGACATAAGCCAGCAACATCAAAGCAACATTGCTAGATGTCTCTGGTTCATCTTCTGTATTCAAAGAAAAAAAAAAAGATTCGGTTAATTTATGAGACTTAATTTTATGAAGGTTTAACCTTCAACTAAAATAAAATAAAAAAACACTTATATGGACGTCATTTTTTCAATACTCTAACTGAGCGGCTCGGTGTTGAGGGGAAGGGGGAAGTCACAAATCCCTTTAGGGTATATATGTTCTGTGCACAAATCTGTGCGATTTCTAGAATGGGCGGGGCCTCTGAGACTCCACTCCATAGTTAAAGGTTAATAATAAGAACTAATATTTGAGCAAAACTTCTTACCGTCAATCAGTGCAATTATATTTGCTATTTTTGTTCTC
The DNA here is from genome assembly GCA_943136025.2 of Agrotis puta. Taxonomy (NCBI): domain Eukaryota; kingdom Metazoa; phylum Arthropoda; class Insecta; order Lepidoptera; family Noctuidae; genus Agrotis; species Agrotis puta. The sequence goes on from OW964166.2 coordinate 11,419,975, forward strand.
GTGTCTTGGTCTCTAATTTTTCTTAATTTTAGTGAAGCATATTTTATAATTTCTTCTTTTTTGAGGGTGATAGAGGAAAATAATTTGTTTTCCTTTCCCGGATACAGACGACTGAAATCGTTCATTAGCTGAAAAAAAGAATACAATAAATGTACGCTATGTTATTTCCACTGGTTAGAAAGGTCCGGATCGCTACCACAGAGGTTATTGGGTTGTTGAGCGAGAACTAGAATAGCTTGTCTCTTTTAGTGCCTGCACAATATCTCGTTCTGCTATGTCGGCAGCGCGCGAGTGTTGCAAGTGACTAGAGTCTGTGCGAAAAGAGAAGAATCGTGGCAGATACGGGAACTAACATTATGAATTTTACATGGCAATCGAAATTCAGACACTTGTCTTATAATCCCTCGTTTACACCAAGGTAGAAAATACATGTATTTTACAAATTGAATGCAATGTTTTCGTTTATGTATGTATTAAATATGTTGTATATAAAACTAAAATGTTTGTTTTTTCAACTTAATTGGTCTAGTAGATTCGGAGATAATTGACTGTAAGCGACAGACAGACGGACACACGAGTGATCCTAGTTCCGTTTTTGTATTCGGACGTACGGAACCCTAAAAACCACAAGGATTATGTAAAAAATAAGCGGCTGCGGTATATGCTTACCAAGGTATAGCCTTGTGATTGTTTTAAGGCTGGGAAATCCTTGAAGTAATCCGCTATATCACCTTTTCCACATTGGATGCGATTTAGGCGGTAATCTGCAGTTTCTGCCCACTTTTCTTCAACAGATTTCCATGGATCAACATTGTTTTTCAGCCATAGTAATGTTTCTTCATAGAAAACACCTGTAATTTATATGTGTATGGTGGGATGAGTCAACAAGAGGAAGGGCACCATAATAGAGTCGCCCGTGGTACATTTAAATCACGAAAAAGGTGACTAGCGATTATTTGCTTACCACTTTCCAGAGATTCCAGGTTATAAATGTCATCATCTGTGATAGTTGGCGTGGATCTGAGCGATGATCTGGACGACTTCGAGGATGAACGGCTAGTTCCCGGCAACTGTCCACTTTCTCGCAACTTTCTCCTTCGAGCTATATAGCTCTCGTAGAGCTTTCCGCTAGCATTTTTTTTAGCTACTTTATTTGTAGCTGATAAATATGCAGAATAATACACCACAACGCGTTCCTTGTGGAATATTTCCACAATTTCGGTAGCTAGTTTATAAAATTCTTCACTGGAAATTTTCTTGGCACAATTGTCTTCTAGTTTGTGGTGTATTAACAGCTGGCTCAATTTCCTTCGGGAACCCTCCGTGAGTAAGCCTCCTTTTCCCTCTTTGAGTATTGCTCTGCCGTCTAAACTTTCCTGTATGTAAAACACAAACACTATTGATACCAACTTTTTAAAGTTGTTGAACAAATTGATAAATGAATGAGTAAATGGTCCAGTTGGAGTATAGCCTTCGGGGCTCTATGAGCAGTCAATAAACCAAAAAAAAAAATGAATTGTAATTTTTTTTTTTCGATTACCGATGATCCCTCCTTTTTTGCTCTTATTTAATTAAGGATAGGTACCCGTAAAAACAATTTAGGCTTTGTACACTTTTTTTTGTTTGTTTGACAGTTTATCTATAGAAAATAATGTCAAACCGCTATTTTTATTCCTCAGATAAAAGTTATCTGACTATTGAAAAATCAGCCCTTAGGCTAACTAATGATAAATACTAAATACTATTGAATACTAAATATATATGTACTACTTAGTAATACAGGCCATACACGTTCAATTCGATCGTTCAATTGGCATGATACTGCTGATTGGATCCAATCTGCAGTTCGTCCATATACCTACACCACACACGATCAATTCTAACTGTCCAATCGGACAAATAAAGAAAAAGAAAAAACAAAATCGGTCTATACATATCGAAGATACCCGCAAACAATGATAAAACAAATATATACAATCTAATTAGGAACCTCCTTCTTTTTTAAAGTCGGTTAACAAAATCATACGATCGATTGCCCACTGCCATACACGGTCCAATCGGCATGATCCAGCCAAAAGAATTGAATTTTGATTGTTCTGCCAATTCGATCTGTCCTGCCTGCCGATCCCCGGCCACATATGGTCAATTCGATTGGATCCAATCGGCAGTGTCATGTCAATTGGACAATCGAATTGATGGTGTATGGCCTGCATAACTATATGAGTTGTAATAATACGGGTTTTAATAATGTATCAAATAAATACTATACATACGGATGTACTTACATTTTTGCTGGTTAAACAATATACCTAAACTACGTATATTCTACTAGCACACTAACTTTGCCTTCTAAATACTCATACAATCTACTAAAGAAAATAACATTACATTTAATAGTTTCAATACCTGAAACAAAAAAAACGTAATCTTAGAATTATTACAAACATACATAGGTACCCAGTCATATCTTAATGATATCTTAAGCAAGGTTTACACTGGTCGCGGGACTTATCTCATCACCGTGACCCCGGAACGTAAAGGGCTATCGAAGGACACCGTGGATTTTAGTCAGTACAAGTCTGACAATCCCTCCCGCCCTGCCCTGGGAGCGATGGCTTGGTATTGGCCTTGTCTAAACAGTTTTTAGGGTTCCGTACCTCAAAAGGAAAACGGAACCCCTTTAATGATCACTCGAGTGTCAGTCTGTCTGTCCGTCTGTCACAGCCATTTACTCTGAAACTACTGGACCGATCGAGTTGAAAGGAGATTGGGCGTTCATGGTTTCGCTTTTTGAAGCGTATGGCCACTTAAGCAAATCTATAATTAATGTTATTATTTTAAATTAGTTTTAGCATAAATTCATTTAAAACATTTGTGGGGTTTTTATTTTCAATTTTATTAGTATTACTATTATATTTTTGTTCCGGTATAGTGATGGGCAACATTACCAGAATCCATCGATTAAACAAAGAACAAAATCGTAAAACAATTAAAAAATCTACTAGTGTCCCTCAATACCACATTAAAGCTGTTATTATTGCTTTTCTATAAACTGTAATATGATTTATTTTATGATAATACATATTGGGGTCTTATAATAAAAGTAAAGATATAATCAATTATATGTAAGGTGGTGTAATTGACTGATGCGTCGCAACACTATTCCGTGAAGTGTCAAAGTCAAACTTATGATTTTCACGTTGTTTGGTTTAGATTTCGTTATTACCTACCGGCGAACTACTATTTCTTGCTTTTCTCTGCTAGTAAACTTATATTCGTGTCGAGTAGAGTTTTAGGATACCTCCACTTCTTTAGGCATCGAGCAATTGGACTCTTTGTAGTACGCTGTTATAGTGAATTTATAGTACGTCTACGTTGATTTCTACTGGATATTAAACAAGTTCGCTGTGTGAACTGTGCTTTGTTATTATCGCCTCCACTGCCTATTCGCCAAATAAGAGAGGCAACGGATGCCATGGTTTATCTATTAAATATATGGATTTCTACTACTACGGCAAGTATATCCTTTCATGATAGTATATTATAATAATATAACTACCTACATATCAAAATCTTATTTTATAATACTAAGTAATGTTTTCGCATCATCAACTAAGGACCAAGATAACTATTTAATTTCACATTTGAATCTCCATGCCAACTTCATGGATAATAGTTGGTTACTACCTTGATAATATGGATTATTTCCAAAACAGCTACCCGGTACAATATAAGTAATGAACTGACTTGATACTGAGCAATACATAATGAAATATTTTTAATCATTTTCAGGTGTCAGGCGATGATTTCATTTGTCAGGAATGTTACACTATACTTGAAAGGGAATCTGGCAACTATTTAAGAGGACTTGTCCCTACACAAACCTTTGGACACAAATAAGTTCGCTTAAGTTATGGAATATCCATGTTAAGGGTGCCAACTCACAAAGTAGGACTGAATATCCCGGAACGGAATTTCATTTTAACACCTATACCTTCTCACCAGGTAATAACTCAAATGATCTTATATTTTAAATATAAGCCGACACAGCATATTCATCTTATTACTTGATATCAAAATAGGTTTTGTAGTACTTAGGTAGTCAGATTATGGTGACAAATTCAAATTCTGCAAGAGGCAAAATATTAAAGGATGTTTATGCACTTTTTATTTAATTAATGTCATATGAACCAGGAACTCTATGACTGTTACTAATATTGTTTTTTATTTTTTATATGTAGAATAATTTAAATATTTATGTAGAATAATTTAAATATTTTGTATTCTAAAATAAGTAATATTTTTTCAGGTTCACCGACTTGAAAGAGTTTGTTTACGCTGTTGGTCCAAGTGTGTGTTGGTGAAGTGTGAGAAGACAGGCTGAGCTTGATCAAAATAGACAAGCCTTACAGAATGAGTCTGCATTTGCTACCATTGATAATATGGAAATTCCTTTGACTTCCAGAAGGAATGTTGTTCTTCGACTTCCAGAATTGTTTGGTGGGCAACCGGACGGTAGGCTGTTGTGCTCACATAATGACTATTATCTGGTATCACAGTTGGGCACGATACCGTACGATTGACGCACCTGCTCAAGTCTTGGACAGTATGTTCTATGAATATGTAAATTATAATGATGAAGGAGCTGAATAAAAATATTATTTAGTTAATTTAGCCTTATTATTATACATATTATTATATCTATTTCCTTTTTTTCCCTACATAGTCCAAATTCTCTTTCTGGCTATTTAGTGACCATTTCCAAGAGCAACTTAAGTTGTTGGTTTACACTTCACAGGTAGATAACATTGTTAGACGCGTTGTAGGTAAGAGAATTAGGTGTTAGCTGAATGCATGTTAAATCTAGCTTCAGATTAAAAATATAAGCATAAATTATAATCAAAGGTACCAATTTAAATAGGTACGGTTTCAAAACGATATTGTTTTGACGTTTTATATAACCTCAAATAATATCCTGAGTAAATAATGTTTTTTTGGAAAAACCCCACAAAATATCAACCTGTATTTAACTTTGCTTTGATGTATGTCAATAACCCTTACTTGTGTCCAATTTTCACTACTATACGGTGTCAAAAAGGAGCGCAACCAAGTGCCATAGTAGTTTGCTCAATCTCCTTTGGTACACGAATGTACATCAATTACCCAAAGATGCACGTGTAACGTAAATTAATTAATAACGTAAAAAAAAACGGCCATGCCCAAATGGTCGGCTCAACATTTAGGCGGGTTAATATAATAAAAAAAAAATGTTAATAATAATAAAAAAATGTTTAAAGAAATTATGAGTAACTCACAGTGTTATTAGCTGCAATAGTACAATCTGTAGAGATTTTTGCATTATCACTGACATCAGTGTCCCGTACAGCGTTTTGAGTTGAGTCGTTTAGCTCAGCATTCTTAATTTCAAGGTTCTAGAAAAATAATTTAAAAGCTTTATTAAAAAGCATTACAAAAGTATACGGCATCGGTCCAAGAGAAAAAAACAAAGAAAACATTTTTATTAGCTAAATACAAGTAAACAAGTAGGTAGGTACGTACATTGACACCGGTCGCTTTTTGATGTTCTATTAGCCAATTTTTAAATTTTTTTCTGGGGCCAATCTTTGGAATCAGTTCTTTCAAGTCTTCATCGTTTAGCAGAATGGCAGTTTCAAGTGTTGTTATATGATTGTCTGAAAAATACAATACAAAGCTATCAAACAAGTTCAAACTGGCATGCACCAGAGAAAAAAAAATCTTGACTAAATAAAACCGAGACACTGGCTTACCTACCTTCAAGGAATGGTATTATTTCATCTAATCCGGCGTTTAATATACACATTAAGAAGGAAGACTCTTCCTTTTCCATGATTGCTAGGTACCTACGATCACTCCTACGATCGCGCGCCCGTTACCGACCACAGATGTTGCCGACTGCGACTAGACTAGGACTACCGGCCGACCGGCAGCGCGCCGCCGGGCGGTGGGCGGGGCGTCATCGGCTGATGCAACACATTACCATATTTGGTAACGTTTCGTACCCTTGCGGGAAGGCAAAGGGATCTAGCTCATGCAGCCTGATCTTATGTTATTGATTAAAATATTTTGTAATTAAAGGCAAAATGAAAAGTCTTTTTTTATAATAGTTCTTAAATTTTTGGTACATTCCAGTGGTCGATTCTATAATGTCCAATTTTTGGTTGATTCCCTGTTTTAAGCCTGCAATACATGTTGGCCGAGCGTCGCCGAGTGAACGCCAATACCAACGTGTAGAACTGTAGACAGTTTGCATTGTCTTGCCATCGCTCGGTGTCGCGCTCGCCTTGTTTGCCGAGTAAACTCAAGCGCCAACGTGTATAGAACTCATTTGGCATAGCTTGTCACGACTTGGGGTCGCTCGCGACCACTTGCCGCACTTCGGAGCGCTGTCGGTTTTTGTCAAAGGCGCTCGCGCGCACTCGCCCAACGTGTGGACATCTCCTCAAAATTCGTCTACATTGGCCATTTGCATTGGTTTTCGATAAACTTGCCGAACGTGTGGGCAGTAGCACTTGCCTTGTATTAATTTGCCTACGCTCGCGTTGGCCTAAGCTCAGCCAACATGTATTGCAGGCTTTAGAGCCTGCGCGCACTGCCTTGCGGTGGAGCGCGGTGCATTTAGTAGAAAAAACCGGCCAAGTGCGAGTTGGACTCGCCCATGAAGGGTTCCGTAGCAGCAAGCATAGATTAGGGATAATAATATAATTATATTGAGATTAGTAAGTAATATACACAAACAACAAAAATAACTTTGTTTTTCATAGTGTTTGTATGAATGACAAAGTTATATTTGCGGTTTTTTAAAATGTACTATATCTCAAAAACTGCTAACTATATCTCATCCAAACTAATTTTCGTTAGAAGTTTTTGTTGAGGTCTACATTATATATATTTTTAGTAGTGGTAAGGTTGATTTTCACTTGTAGTTGGAATTCGTTCAAATCGCGTCGCATTGCGTCGCATCGCGCCATGAGTAAAGTCCCTTAATATGAAAACTTTTACCAAGGAGCTAAAGCAGTAATGGCGGCCGGTGATCTCAACAGCTGATCGCTTGCTGTGGTGCCCACTTCACGTTCGAAGGTTGTCGTACCACATCAAATTTCAAAAATCGAATTTGTTTCCTCGCAGTAGGTGTGAAAAGCAGAGTACGCTCCTCGGGAGTAAAGCTGCCTTGTCTTGGGCTAACTTGAATCCCTCGCTACACTAAGGATTCTTAACATATGCGCTACGGAGGTTCACCCCCAGAATCCTTAGTGTCGCTTCGGGATTCATACGCCCGTGAAAGGCAATGCTTTACTCCCTTGGTGCGTAATCTACTATTATTGTTTAACTTCTATAACGAGCTATTTAAAACTCATGAGATAAAACAAAAATATATTCATTCTGATCATTCCAGACACATCAGGCCACGGTGGTCCATACACATATTTTTTTTTACAGTGGTTACATTGGAACTTCGTCATTCGACACTTTTTGTAATTACAGATTTAAAACTTCTGCCACCTTCCTTTTTAGGCATCGCCTCAGGCATTTCGCGAAGCTTGTGTAACCACGGTTCGGTCAAATGACCGAAATCCCAAGCCAAGCTGCCCGCATCTCCTCGCTGAGTCGAGATAAAACAATCGTCATCATCAAATTCTGATAAACAATTCAAATGATGCGGTTTTTGCCGATCTTTTGCGTCCATTTGTAAAAAAAAAAATTAGAAGAAAAAATGCGAATATTTACATGTACCTACACACGTTGTTACTAAATTAAATGTGGTTGAATAATTTTTTAATTTAATTTAAAATATTATCACAAACTTATCTTTTACTTCATCAAACTAGAAATCTTCAAAAATCGTATTTCAAATATTGCATCCGTACTCGTCAATCGTGTATCAGTCTATTCATAAACATTCGTCCCTCAGACCTTCGATCAATTCAGACGAATAAAGCTCTGTAACTGCTCAAGGACATGTCATTGTGAGTTAAATGCACAAGACTTAAGCTGAGAACAAATTATCGGACGCGTCCGTCAGCCGCGGCTGAAGAGACTCGGCTTATTGTTAACTAGCCAGTACATTGAATACTACACTGTGCAAACTGTCGGTCGTAAGACGCGGACGTGACCTTGAGTCGCCCTTGAGCGTTCGGACGTCCGAACAGAATCTAGTGGGCTGGATGTTTGTGCGTCTGAAGATGTCGTCCGAACTACCGTGCACACTGCTAAGCCACGTCCTCAGCCGCGGCTGACGGACGCGTCCGATAATATGTTCTCAGCTTTAGGAAGGTACTGGCGAAATCAGCTTTCTATCTGATCTCTTTATCTCTAAAAAAATGAGAATCATTTTTACGTTTTGCGCGGTCTGTGAGACGAATGTTTATGAATCTAGGGTTAATAACTGTATATTTTAATTGATTTAAGTGAAGAAACAATGACATGCATATTCCCTATTATACAATGTATGTATAGGTTTGTATATTATAAGGCGGCTGTATAACGTCGTACGTATAGCGCATACATATTTTATGTTACGGGTTAAGTAAATTACGTATGCTGCTCTGCGGAATCAATGAACTGCATACGTAAATGTTAAGAGTGCGCCACAGTAATTTCATGATGCGGCTGACGTCATAAAGATTATACGCACCGAACACAGTCAGTAAGTAAACGGAGTTCGTAAAATGAGCCAGGATACGTAATAACTGATGATGTAGGCGGAGACATTATTAATTATCCAGTGTGCGTAAAATGTATCGGCATATCCCCTACCCTGCTCGTACATTATGAGTACGTAACCGGGACCATTACCTAGTGAGACGGATTCAGTACAATGATTTGGCAAGCAGTTACTGTTTTAAAGAGCCTGGATACTGAAATAAGGCGGCTGTATAACGTCGTACGTATAGCGCATACATATTTTATGTTACGGGTTAAGTAAATTACGTATGCTGCTCTGCGGAATCAATGAACTGCATACGTAAATGTTAAGAGTGCGCCACAGTAATTTCATGATGCGGCTGACGTCATAAAGATTATACGCACCGAACACAGTCAGTAAGTAAACGGAGTTCGTAAAATGAGCCAGGATACGTAATAACTGATGATGTAGGCGGAGACATTATTAATTATCCAGTGTGCGTAAAATGTATCGGCATATCCCCTACCCTGCTCGTACATTATGAGTACGTAACCGGGACCATTACCTAGTGAGACGGATTCAGTACAATGATTTGGCAAGCAGTTACTGTTTTAAAGAGCCTGGATACTGAAATAAGGCGGCTGTATAACGTCGTACGTATAGCGCATACATATTTTATGTTACGGGTTAAGTAAATTACGTATGCTGCTCTGCGGAATCAATGAACTGCATACGTAAATGTTAAGAGTGCGCCACAGTAATTTCATGATGCGGCTGACGTCATAAAGATTATACGCACCGAACACAGTCAGTAAGTAAACGGAGTTCGTAAAATGAGCCAGGATACGTAATAACTGATGATGTAGGCGGAGACATTATTAATTATCCAGTGTGCGTAAAATGTATCGGCATATCCCCTACCCTGCTCGTACATTATGAGTACGTAACCGGGACCATTACCTAGTGAGACGGATTCAGTACAATGATTTGGCAAGCAGTTACTGTTTTAAAGAGCCTGGATACTGAAATAAGGCGGCTGTATAACGTCGTACGTATAGCGCATACATATTTTATGTTACGGGTTAAGTAAATTACGTATGCTGCTCTGCGGAATCAATGAACTGCATACGTAAATGTTAAGAGTGCGCCACAGTAATTTCATGATGCGGCTGACGTCATAAAGATTATACGCACCGAACACAGTCAGTAAGTAAACGGAGTTCGTAAAATGAGCCAGGATACGTAATAACTGATGATGTAGGCGGAGACATTATTAATTATCCAGTGTGCGTAAAATGTATCGGCATATCCCCTACCCTGCTCGTACATTATGAGTACGTAACCGGGACCATTACCTAGTGAGACGGATTCAGTACAATGATTTGGCAAGCAGTTACTGTTTTAAAGAGCCTGGATACTGAAATAAGGCGGCTGTATAACGTCGTACGTATAGCGCATACATATTTTATGTTACGGGTTAAGTAAATTACGTATGCTGCTCTGTGCGGAATCAATGAACTGCATACGTAAATGTTAAGAGTGCGCCACAGTAATTTCATGATGCGGCTGACGTCATAAAGATTATACACACCGAACACAGTCAGTAAGTAAACGGAGTTCGTAAAATGAGCCAGGATACGTAAATGATTATGTAGGCGGAGACATTATTAATTATCTAGTGTGCGTAAAATGTATCGGCATATCCCCTACCCTGCTCGTACATTATGAGTACGTAACCGGGACCATTACTTAATGAGTCGGAGTCAGTACAATGATTTGGCAACCAGTTACTGTTGTAAAGAGCCTAGATACTGAAATAATGCGGCTGTATAACTTCGTTCGTATAGCGCATACATTTTTCCTGGTTCCGGGTAAGTAAAATACGTATGCTGCTCTGTTAACACATATGCGGCATCATTAATCCGCATATGTAAACGTTAATAATGCGGGCACAGTAATTTCATGATGCGGCCTCATTACAAGTAACTTGTTTACATTGTCTTTACAGAGCATTATGCCGCATACTTACTTAACATGGTGTCGTTTCATTATAAGTATGGCTCTTATAATTTTCATGTGAAAAGCACATTATACGTATCTGGCTGCCGGTACATTACAAATTTGCCAATTTTAAGTAACCCGTTTTTCTCAGTG